>CM050399.1:44944244-47344244 GCA_027562975.1 Rhynchospora breviuscula
CTTTAATTTACAATTTAAATATAGGCCCGTTAGCTCAAATTAATTACTTTAATTAATTCATGTTGAACAAATTAATTATCAACACTTTGATAATTATTTAAGGATTAGAATATGCATTAATTTATTTCTATATAATCCGTTTGACTTAATTAATTAATTATGACGGTTCGCAACAGTACATAATTAATCAGTCAACATATCATATTGTTGCATTCCTTAATACAACCAAATAAATAATGCACGCATGGTCAAAACCTATTTGTGTGACCCTTTGAGGATTTATGCTCTATTGGACATGAAAATAAATCGCTATTTATTTCCAATAATCATAAGCGGTATCTAGCAACACGTTATGATTCCCAATTCGCATAAATAGTGTACTGCTACAATATTTTTAATCCTGCATAAGAAATAATAGTATTTCCTTGTCTGATTCTTATGTCACATGATATCATCGTATAATCCAAGATAGGAATGTGTCATTCTTGCAGATTATACGTTTCTTGATCTAGAGATGACTGTATCAGTTGCTAGCAAACAATCCATCTCCATCAAGGGGCCCAAACAGATATCATCGCTCACTAAGTTAATTAATGAGGGACATACGGTTTTCTTGATGAACAACTTTTCCCCGCACAATTCAAGAGAACATAAATAAAGTCCGTATAGCAGCCCTTATCAGGAATCAACGGTAGACGATATTTATTGAACCTATCCTCATGTGGAAAAGCTGAACCATCTCAAACTTAGAATCAAACTCAAATGAAATAAATAATGACACATAACACAATCCATATATTTATTTCACTGGGTCGCGTCCTGTACTATGTTCTATAACATATACATATGCAATTAAGTTGGCAACTCCTTACCTATGATCTGTAGAACTTAATCATCACTTAACTTGCATACTAATCTTATCCGATAATTAATATTCCTTGTTAATTATCAAGATTACGGACCTTTTAGATTTATTATTGTCATTTAATTATAAATGAACTACAGAGATCCACAATTCAGATCCTCAACCTGAATGATCTGTCAATTAATAAATCAAGGAATAAATGATAAAATATCATCAATCACATAAACCATAGAAGTGGCCATTTAATAATTGGCTCCTAGGACATAACTCTAACAATCTCCCACTTGGCCTAGAGTCAATCAACAGCGACTTCTAGCCAGTGCATAGTACTCAATGTAATATCCAAAATATACATGTCTCATACTAAAACCTCAAAAGATAAAAGATACAACTCAAAGCCACTCAGGCATACGCCTAATCCCCATGGATGCAACGTGCAACTCATGTGCGGCTCGAGATAGAGGCTTTGTCAGAGGGTCCGCTGTGTTCGCGGCACCGTCCACCTTCTTGACCTTGATCCACCCGTCATTCACAAACTGACGGATGAGATGGAATCGTCGTAGAATGTGCTTGGTCTTTTGGTGAGACCTAGGCTCCTTGGACTGAGCTATGGCTCCCGTGTTGTCGCAGTAGAGATCCACTGGACCTGAGATGCTTGGAACCACCTCCAGCTCGGTCAAGAATTCCTTGATCCAAACGCCTTCTTTCGCTGCTTCACCCGCCGCTAAGTATTCTGCTTCGGTGACGGAATCGGCCGTGGTATCCTGTTTGGAACTCTTCCAACTCACGGCCCCACCATTGAGCAGATATACGAAGCCGGACTGTGACTTCGCATCATCTCGATCGGTTTGGAAACTAGCATCGGTGTAACCACTTACAACGAGCTCTTGGTCTCCACCATACACGAGGATGCTATCCTTTGTTCTCTTGAGATACTTGAGGATATTCTTGACTGCGGTCCAGTGTGGCATACCAGGGTTAGCTTGGTATCGACTAGTCACACTAATCGGATGCGCCACATCGGGGCGAGTGCATAGCATGGCATACATAATCGAACCGACCACAGATGGATACTTGAACTGATTCATGTACTTTCTATCTGTATCAGTCGTCGGACATTGAGTCTTGCTCAAGAATATGCCATGTGACATAGGCAAGTAACCCTTCTTGGAACTAGCCATGTTGTGTTTTTCCAACACTTTGTCAATATATGCATCTTGGCTCAAGCCTAACAACCTTCTTGATCTATCTCGATAGATCTTGATTCCTAGGATGTAGGCGGCTTCGCCCAAGTCTTTCATTGAGAACACCTTCTTCAATGAATCCTTGACTGCATTCAATTCGGGGATATCATTCCCGATCAAGAGTATATCATCAACATATAGAACAAGAAACACAACCACGCTCCCACTAATCCTCTTGTAAACACAAGGTTCCTTCTCGCTTTGAATGAAGTTCAACTTCTTGACCTCTTCATCAAAGCGCTTGTTCCAACTCCTTGATGCTTGCTTCAATCCATAAATGGACCTTTGAAGCTTGCACACCTTGTTAGCATTCTTTGGATCCACAAAACACTCGGGTTGTGTCATATACACATCCTCTTCCAAGTTGCCATTTAGGAAGGCAGTTTTGACATCCATTTGCCATATTTCATAGTCGTAGAATGCGGCAATTGCTAACAAGATCCGAATTGACTTGAACATGACGACTGGCGAGAAGGTTTCTTCATAGTCAATACCATGAACTTGCTTGTAACCTTTCGCAACTAGTCGTGCTTTGTAAATGGTCAAGTTGCCATCCATGTCGACCTTTCTCTTAAAGATCCATTTGTTCTCAACGGGTTTTACTCCGTCGGGAAGGTCAACTAAGGTCCATACCTTGTTCTCATACATGGATTGCATTTCGGATTCCATGGCTTTAAGCCATTCCTTTGAGTCGGATTTTTCCTTCATGTCCTTTATGGTCAAGGGTTCGTCATTCGCAATGACGAGAACGTCGTGCAAACCTAAGTATCTTATAGGTGGACGACTTGGCCTTGCCGATCTTCGTAGGGTAGACGCTTGAGGTTCTTGAACTTGTTCCACAACGATTTGCGGACTTAGTTCTTGAACTTCAAGTGTGGGTGCAACTTCAACATCATCGACTCGCGATATGTTTGAGTTTTCAATTGAGGGAGCTTGCTCTTGAACCTCTTCTTCTACAACTACTTGTGGAATGGGTTCGACTACCACCTCATTTGGCACCACATTGGGAACAACTAGATTGCCTACTTGAGGCATCTCTTGTTGCTGCGGTTCTTGAATTTCTTCAATCACCACGTTGCTCCCACTACTTCTTCTTGAGAGAAACTCCTTCTCCAAGAACTCCGCATGTCGTGCAACAACTATCTTGTTCTCGACACGGTTGTAGAAGTAGTAACCCTTTGTTTCCTTAGGGTATCCTACGAAATAACATTTGTCCGATTTGGGTCCAAGCTTATCGCTCATTAGCCTTTTCACATAAGCTTCACAACCCCAAATCTTGAGAAAAAACATGCTTGGTTTCCTACCAAACCAAAGCTCATAAGGCGTCTTCTCAACGGACTTTGACGGAACACGGTTTAAAGTAAAAGCTGCGGTTTCTAATGCAAAACCCCAAAACGATTTAGGCAAGTCGGTTTGGCTCATCATCGATCGAACCATGTCTAGCAAAGTTCGATTCCTCCTCTCAGATACACCATTCCATTGTGGTGTTCCCGGTGGAGTGAGTTGTGGAACGATTCCACACTCTTTTAGATAATCACCAAATTCGTGGCTCAAGTACTCTCCACCTCGATCGGAACGCAAGACCTTGATCTTTCGATTGAGTTGGTTCTCAACTTCATTCTTGAACTCCTTGAACTTTTCAAAGGATTCAGACTTGTGCCGCATCAAGTAGATATACCCGTATCTACTATGATCATCGGTGAAAGTGATGAAGTATGAATAACCTCCTCGTGCACAAATGCTCATAGGTCCACACACATCGGTATGTATGAGATCTAACAAGTCGTTTGTCCTAATCCCTTTGTTAGGAAAAGGCGCTTTGGTCATCTTTCCCATCAAACATGATTCGCATGTGTCAATTGGCTCGAAAGCGAATTGATCTAAGAGACCAACGGTTTGCAATCTCTTAATGCGTTTCTCGTTGATATGACCTAAGCGGCAATGCCACATTAGAGTCGTACTTTCATGTGAAATCTTACGTTTCCTACTGTCACGTTCAACACTCAAAACATGTTCGCTAGAATCAAGCACATAAAGACCATTCAATAAATGCGCAACACCATAACAAACATCATCACGCAACAAAGTACAACTTTTGTTCTTTATTACAACACCAAATCCATCCAAGTCTAAACAAGAAATAGAGATAATGTTCCGAGTGATACAAGGAACTACATAGACATCTTTGAGTTCCAAAATGAAACCAGAAGGCAAAGTTACATCCACATTCCCAACGGCCATAGCGGAGACACACGTGCCGTTACCGACGCGGAGTTGTACTTCGCCTTTCTCGAGCCGCCTCCTACTCTTTAGTGCCTGCACATTTCGACAAATGTGAGCACAAGAACCGGTGTCAAAAATCCAGTCTGTGTTAGAGGTAGCGAGAAGGGTTTCAATAACAAATATACCTGAGGTAGAAGGCTGGACGGTTCCCGCCTTCTTGTCAGCGAGGTACTTGGGGCAGTTCCTCTTCCAATGGCCCGTCTTGCTACAGTAATAGCATACGGTCTCGGAAGTGGCCGGGTTCTTCTTTCTCTTCGAACCCTCGGGAGCTCCCTTGGCCGGACCTTGGGGCGTCACCGGGCCTTTGCCCTTTCTAGTTCGGCGGGTCTTTCTTTTCTTGCTCTTCTTGCTCTTGTCACTCACCGCAAGAACATCTTTGGGGCCCTTCTCTTTCTTGAGACTCTCCTCCGTCTCGACAAGCATGTTTTGGAGATCATCCATGCTCTTGTCCATGCCATTCATCCGGTAGTTCACAACAAAACCGGTGAAGCTGTGAGGGAGAGAGTTGAGAATAAAGTCTTGAATCGCCCCTGACGGGAAGGGCGTATCAAGCCTTTCAAGCTGCCGAAACAACCCCGCCATCTTCATGACGTGTGGCCCGACTTCGTGACCCTCCGCCAATCGAGTATTGGCGACGGCCTTGATGAGACGAGCCCTTTCGGTGCGGGCCTTGGTTTGGAACATGTTCGAGAGACGAGAGACCATTTCAAACACTCCTAGACCACTATCCATGAACTCCTTTTGGAGTTCTGACTCCATGACAGCGACAATCAAGACGGACATCTCCATGTCGTCCGTGACGTGCTTGTCATGTTTGTCCTGATCCGCTTTAGGGGCATCCGACTTGGGAGCCGCGGGGACGGGAGTGGTCAAGAGATATTCCTTCTTTTCAAACCTAAGGACAAGCCTAAGGTTCCGGTGCCAATCCAGAAAGTTGGCACCGTTGAAGGCGAGCTTCTCTTTCTCTAAAAGAGAACGTAGCGAAAAAGACGAGGAAGACATCTACAACAATTTTCAAATTAAAGGTCAATTAGTTTATGTTTTGTTTTAATTTCCAATAAAGTAAAACTTTCACTACTTTAATATAAGTCCCTAAAAGTAATGAATTTCCAAGACCCCCACTTTCGTTGAGATGATGCCGGCGTCGGCACAACATCAAAGCAACTAATAATGAGGTAGGTTCTCCTTAACCAATCATACAACTTTATGACTCTTGGTTCGCGTCGCGAACTTCACTCCAATGTCCAATCCGATTAGGGTCCATTGTTAAGTAACTCCTCTCTATTTGCTCCTTGCAAATCCGATTTACACCCCGACTACCTATGGTGGACCACGATGTCCGCGTCGGCGGAATGCATCAATGGCCGAACATAAGGCGTGAAGGGGATAGAGAGAAGGAGAGTGATTTGGCTCAATCGTTTGGGACAAACAATTATGTGACTCTTGTTTGGTGGTCGTGTAAGCATACACCCATACCTATCCTATGACATTCATAGCATTCACAAACATTCACATAATAAGCATCTCAAGCATTGTTGTGGGTTTGTATGGCTCCCGCTTGCATTAGTTTTCGCCGCATCTCCATGTAGCAAAACTAATCTAACCTTTGTCCCTCCCACTAAATTCTATATGGATCTAAATCCTATATAAAATAAAGGAACAAAATTACATGTGTAAATTTCTATTCCCATCCTAACCTTAGGGGCATGCAAGCCACACAAGTTACACAAAAATTAATCAAAATTAATTAATGGCACCAAAGGCCTAATTACACACAATCACACATGCATTCAATTTACAAACCACAAGGCATTGAATCATGAGCCATACTAAACCCACATCCTCCTACAAAACAAAGTTAGCACAAGTCTATCCACTAGTGTACTTTGTTTATAATTAATGACTTTCAAGTGTCTTTGCGTATTATTTGCCATTCGCAATTTCCGTGTATAAATGCTCAAATTTCAAACAACCAAACTTGTTTAAATTCCTTTTGAAAACTTTTCAATCATCAAAAAACTGAAAGGAGATCGCACAAGGAGTATCCTAATTACTTTTTCAACTAGTTTGAATAATTAGATAAATAATACTTTGATAAAAAAGTATCTAATGGGACACGACAAAATCCACAGTTTTCGGTCTCCAAAAATTATGAAATAATTTATATAAGCTCCTTGTCTAGATTGTAAATACCAGTCAAAATTTCAGGAAGAGATCATATACCATCTGAGAGAATCAAAAAAGACAAATCTGAAACAAGTGCGCGAACGCACCGTTTTGAGATATTCTGTTTTTCTTCTCAACCATCCGGTCTGAAAGATCACCTTCCATCCAGTTTTTATACATACAATATACATAGAAAAACTTGTTTAATCTATTGGCTAACTATTCATGAAAAGAAAACCACTAAGTTCTGTTTAAGAAATTCAAGTTACAAGCTTAACAATCGACTAGACCTGTACAGGAACAGACTATCGACCGAAAAGGTTTGACCTGGTTGAGGTACCAAACTTCCATAAAAAATTATGAAATTAATTTTCCTGGAATCCTAACTTAAAAATAAACAACTCTATTCAAACAATTTTCCAGAAAGAGTTCTCAGTTGGTACAGTTTATTAGAACAATCAGTTTGCTCAATAAACCAGATCTGACGAGATCTTTCTTTTCATACTTGAAAAACCACGAATTAATCTGAACCATGCAACATTCTATACATGTCCAGAGTGTTTCAAGTCCTCTTTAAATCTAGCCAAAGAAAACTGGTACTTATATTCAAAATATAAATCTTTTAAGCCATTCAAACAGAACAGTGCAAGCAGAAACTGGTTCTGCGCACCGTTGCCATTTTATTCACAGTAAATCCATACAATTTCAGAAAAATGTGAATCCAACGCCAAAAGAACCACAATCCACAGATCTACAACTTTCTAGTTGACAGAAAAAATTTCCAGAGAACATTTCATAGCGAAAAACGCATAACAACACAGAAATTGCTGTTTCCAGACAGCAAGCAATAGCATCAACTCTACTAATCCATTAATTAACCAATTTCTCTTAATTAAGTGTCAAAATAACTTAAGCACGACCATGTGCTCTGATACCACTGTTAGGAAGTGCACAAATTTAATTTTTAGACTAATTACTCTTAATTAATCCTAATTAAACTAAGTGCAAAGGAGATCTAGTGCAAAAGCCATCCAAACACACAAGAGAAAGAGGGAAAAAGGGCTACCTCTTGCGAACTTGTAATCGCAAGGCTCGAATCCGTCGAGTCGAGGTTGTGCGCACCACCACGCGTGTCTCGGCCTCAAGTCCACCAAGGTATTAACCAAAACCTCGATCTATGCTAGTAGATGAGAGGTTAAGCCTAATCCCTTCCTTCCCTTTGCCTTAATTAACTATTTAATTGGATGGAGGCAAGAGGTGCTCAACACATGAGCTTAAGAGAGCAATGGTGGAGAGGAAAAATTCTGAAATTTTTCCTTTAATTTTCGTCCAAAATATTAGGGAGAGAGAAAAAGGCAAGGTGGCTAGGGTTTTGGCTCCCAAAGTGGTCCTTTTATAGACCAACCACTCTCCCAAAAAGTTGTAACTAATTTACAACTATGCCATCACTAGGGCAGCCATAAAATGGGCCTAAATGGGCTCCATTAATTATTTAATTGGTCCTCTAATTCAATTAATTAGTGGCCCAATTAATTGCTCTCAAGTTGGACCTTTAATTTACAATTTAAATATAGGCCCGTTAGCTCAAATTAATTACTTTAATTAATTCATGTTGAACAAATTAATTATCAACACTTTGATAATTATTTAAGGATTAGAATATGCATTAATTTATTTCTATATAATCCGTTTGACTTAATTAATTAATTATGACGGTTCGCAACAGTACATAATTAATCAGTCAACATATCATATTGTTGCATTCCTTAATACAACCAAATAAATAATGCACGCATGGTCAAAACCTATTTGTGTGACCCTTTGAGGATTTATGCTCTATTGGACATGAAAATAAATCGCTATTTATTTCCAATAATCATAAGCGGTATCTAGCAACACGTTATGATTCCCAATTCGCATAAATAGTGTACTGCTACAATATTTTTAATCCTGCATAAGAAATAATAGTATTTCCTTGTCTGATTCTTATGTCACATGATATCATCGTATAATCCAAGATAGGAATGTGTCATTCTTGCAGATTATACGTTTCTTGATCTAGAGATGACTGTATCAGTTGCTAGCAAACAATCCATCTCCATCAAGGGGCCCAAACAGATATCATCGCTCACTAAGTTAATTAATGAGGGACATACGGTTTTCTTGATGAACAACTTTTCCCCGCACAATTCAAGAGAACATAAATAAAGTCCGTATAGCAGCCCTTATCAGGAATCAACGGTAGACGATATTTATTGAACCTATCCTCATGTGGAAAAGCTGAACCATCTCAAACTTAGAATCAAACTCAAATGAAATAAATAATGACACATAACACAATCCATATATTTATTTCACTGGGTCGCGTCCTGTACTATGTTCTATAACATATACATATGCAATTAAGTTGGCAACTCCTTACCTATGATCTGTAGAACTTAATCATCACTTAACTTGCATACTAATCTTATCCGATAATTAATATTCCTTGTTAATTATCAAGATTACGGACCTTTTAGATTTATTATTGTCATTTAATTATAAATGAACTACAGAGATCCACAATTCAGATCCTCAACCTGAATGATCTGTCAATTAATAAATCAAGGAATAAATGATAAAATATCATCAATCACATAAACCATAGAAGTGGCCATTTAATAATTGGCTCCTAGGACATAACTCTAACAGTCTGTGCACAATAACTTTTTTTTTTTACTATTAACTACAATATGAAACAACATGCTTGCATTTTGATGGCATTTCTGTGCACTATATTTGATGCTTGCAGAAAACCCTTCAACAAGTTGCTCTCTTTCGCAACGTCTCGAAGGTTCGTCTCGTCAAGGCAGTACAATTGTTCAGAATACGCGTTCTCCATCTGCTGCACCACTTGCTCAGAGAGTTGCTTTTTCTAACCTACCCTCTGGTTAGATTCTTGTTATTTCTTTTTGAATAGTTGTTTTTTATTCTACGCCCAATGAATTTACATTTTTTGTTTGTTGATCTATTTTGTTACAGAAGTATATGTGTTCAGTTGGGATTTATATATGTTCATTTTAGTTAGCAATTGTAGTTGTTGTTACTTGAATTTGAAATCAATTTTTTTGATGTTAATATTACTGATTTATTTTTATATTGCTTTCTAAGAATCACTAATCTGATGTTTTTGTTTCTATGCACAGCTGGTAAAAATGTTACACTCCGCTGTCGACCTAAAACAATGGTGAAATTTTACAAGAAATCCTTGGAGCCATTTATGAAGGAGGTACATCGGCAAAAATTGAGACAAATCCCTTTTTTTAATCTACTTGACATGCCACCGGCAATTGTTTCAAATGCACTCTTCAAGGAGATCTTTGACTGCTTTGATCCTATTCATAAGGTCTTCAAAATTGCTGGTCAAACTGTGCCATTCACATACCACGATGTAGCACTAGCACTTGGTATAAATTTTTTTTCTTTCAACTCTTAAGTTTGTTTGTATAAGTGTTTGATTTAATGATAATAATAGTTCAATTTACAGTAAGTTATTAATTGTTATTTTTATCGTTTTAATTGTTCAGTTTGTTTCTGTTAGTGTTCAATTTAGTGATAATATTACTTTAATTTACAGTAACTTATTAATTGTTGAATTATTCTCTTATAGGGCTACGTGAGAATGAAACCTTCTTTCACTTGTATAGTGAGTCCGGGCAAAGGGTTCGAACTGAAGACAACGACCATCGTTTGAAGAATATTTATTTTCCTCAATTCATTCCTTTGCCGACTGGGGAGACGAGCACCATTGAGAAGACAAAAAGGACAACAAAGAAGTCAGTTGAGTATAATTGTCCTGAGAGGTGGACTAAAAGAAGTTTGATGTTGTTCATGATGAGGATGAGGAGTCTGAGAAGTCAACTGAGTAAGATGATTCAAGTGAAGAAGACAAGTCGGGTGATGATGAACCCAAACTGAAGAGGGATGAAGAGCATCTGTAGATTGTCAGAATTGAAGAAAATTTGGTTGATCTACTAGATGATGAAGAGCATGTTGATGATTTCATTGCTCTTTTGGTCTTTTATATTTTCACAATGTTTTTACTTCCGACTGCAAGTGGGAGGATAGACCTAAGCCTGATTCCAATTGCTGCTCAGTTTGAAATGCTTAAAGATTATGCATGGGCAAGGACTGTCCACCAGGCTATTACATAGCATATGGTAGATGCGTGCGACCACACAGATCCAAAGAAGAAGAATAGGAAGACTCTTTGCATTGGAGGATGTGCGTTAGCTATTTTGGTATGTTGTGTCATCGTTACTTTATATCTTTTTCCCCAGCAATGTTAATTGTGTCTGTTCTAATATTGTGTATATGTGTTCAATTTAAATTTTCGCAGGTTTGGTTTTATGAGAAGTGTCAGGTGTCTGGTTCTATGTTCATGTCAGGTGGTATCCCTAGATATTATAATTGGGATTTGAATAGAAGATTCTCACATGAGGCGGTTGTCTATCTTGTTGATACTATTCCATCGAGCCAGATTATCTTACTGCCAGAGTAGCTTGAAAGTATTGAGCTTGATATGGTTAAAAGAGGGTTGACTGCAGATATGATAGTTAGAACTGATCCTGCTGTTGCTGGGCGGAAAAAAAAGAGGGTAAATAGGTCTAGAAAAGGAAAGAGGCCTCAAATTGCTCCGGCCATGAGTAAAAGGACAATTTCAAACCCTGCAATCCAGAAGAAGACAGCAACTAAAGTGGTAGCACATAAGAATACGGTTCAGAAAAAGAAGGTTGTGATGAAAGGAGACAAATCCAAGGTACAACAAAGTGCACCAACATTGAAGAAACCAATAGAGAGTTCACGAGCTGGAGAAGGTAAATACATATACTTTATTTGTATTCGTATGCAGTTTGTTGCAAGATATGATTTCATTGTTAGAACAAGAGTTCAATTAATATGACAATATAACACATAGTATTGTACTGTTCAGTTTATTGCATCAATTGATTAAGTCCAAGGTATAACTGTTCAGTTTATTGCAATAAATTATACTGATAATTGTGCTGTTTTGTTTCAGATGAAGTGGAGAATGTACATGATGATGCTGAAAGGAGCAGGAAAAACAAAGGAAAACAACAGTTATGACACCAGTTCAGAGTCCACGACCTGGAGAAGGTAAATGCACATACTTTATTTGTATTTTTGTGCAATTTGTTGCAAAAAAAGATGTTATTGTTAGTACAAGTGTTCAGTTTATATGTGATGTTTTTTTCAGATGAAGAGGAGAATGGACATGAGGATGATGGTGACAAGGAGGAGAATAATGAAGAAGAGGATAATAACAACAACCATGACGGCAGTGGCGACAATCTTGACGGCGGTGGCAACAACCATGGTGCTAGTGGCAACAATGAGAAGGGTAATGGCAATGGGAACAACCGTGACAGCAGTGACAACAATCGTGATGGCAATGGCAATAATGATAGGGGTAGTGGCAGTGGCAACAAGGATGGTGGCAATGACTTCCACAAGGAAAACACTCCACCACAAAGCCCCATCAAGGATGGTAGCGTGGTTGTTAACAAAGGTATGTGTTATTATGTGTGCAACTAAAGTTCTTAGATATGCATCTAAGGTATATTATGTGTTCAGTATATCTTCTCTTTTTTGCAGGGGTTGATCATACTGATTTGACATTAAATCATTGGATCCAACAACCTCATCTGATATGGAATGATAAATCACAACCATCCTTTAGTCTAGGTTTAGGTTTAACATCTAGTAGCAAGAGTGAACGTGAGGATCCTGGTACACCACCGGGTTTTTTTGAGACTGCTGGTGAAGTGGCTGATCTATAGAGTTTTTGAGAGATTCTGATGACCCATATCTCTAATTTTTGTATCATCTTTTTTTTTTTTAAGAATTTGGGATCATGAGTTTTTTATACAAAAGAGTTCATTTAGATGTAGGAACTGTTGAGTTTAAAATTCATAATTGTATATATTGCTTCAATTGATCAATAAAAAATTTTTTTGGTGTACTTTCTTAAGTGTTCAGTTGTTACATGTTAATTGCAGACACAATTGAAGTGTTTGGTTTTTACTGGTTAGTACCAAGTGGTGATCAAGGTGGGATTAAGAAATATTATGGCTCTTTTGATGAATGGCTGGAGCACGTAAAATCCAAAGGTACTAAAATGACTTCAAAGGGCCGTGTCTGCAAGTAAAATAAAAATTATGGAAGCCCGTATGCAGACCTTTTCTTGCATAGAGGAGATGGCAAGAAAAGAAAGAGGAAGACTGATGTAGACCGTTTCTGGGAAGAGTTCGATTTCAATGCCCAACAAGAGATATCTAAGGATCTGAAGGAGAAGACTGACAAGGTTATAGGACATATTGAAACTGGGAATGCACCTCAATATGTTTACGTAAATGGATCTCTTGTTAAATCGCATGAATTGCTGTCTTTTCTAAAGAAACAGTCATTCCCTCTTAGTGTAAGTATCCTTTTAATATATATGTTTAATCTTCATAATTTTCCATATCTGTCCAGGTAGTTAAGGTAATTTTTTTAAAAAAATTTAGGCAATGTGCTCTCTGCTTGATCTGATCCGTAGAGAAGTACAAAGCAATCAGAAGTGGCTTTTAATTAATCAACTTCAATTGGTAAGAAATCATGTTATTTGTTATGTTTTTTTTATGTTAGAAATCATTTTATTTGTTATGTTTAATTAGTTGTTTCATGGGAGTTCATAATGGAAATAACTGTTCAGATAGATGTGTAAGAATTATCTAAGCTCAGTTGACCATCTATTAGTTACAGTAAGGAATGTTGTAATTGGTACAACTGTTCAGTTAAATGTTTAATAAGATCTTATCAACTTTTTTGTTTTAATTGTGCAGCTTGAATTGTTTGCTGGGAATGTTGACCTTATCAAAGAAACGGGTGGGCATCTTCTCTACCCTGAAGATAAGAATTCAGACTTTCTGGTTGTTTTGTCTACTTTTGAGAACAACATTTGGTGGATGATATTTGTTGACCAGAGAAAGAATGTTGCCGAGATTTACTATTCTGGTGTGAACAAAGAAAGGATCAGGGGTCAGGTAGAAAGTAAGGTGCTCTGTCTCAAGCATTTATTGATATGGCGCTTTCATCCCAAGAAAATATGTTGACCTTCGTATAAAATGGATTGACAACCTGTACAACCATAGTTGTGCGGTCTCCAGTAGTTTGATGATACTCAGGTTTCTAGTCTGCAAACTCATTGACAAACCCTTGCCAAATGGACCTGTAAGTAAAATGAATGGCAATTTGATTTTTTTATATTAAATTAAATATCTTCATTTATAAACAATTGAGTTTGTTATACACTTAGTTCTTCTTTTTTCCTTTTGAGGTTGATGTTGGTCATGATGAACAGCTCCTAGCATATCATCTGATTAAGAATGCTGCTAATACAGTGAAAGGAATTATATAGGTTAGGTATGTAATTAATCTCATCTTTTTTCTTATACTATGAAATGATTAATTACAAGGTGTAATTGATAGGTTAGTTACAACAAGTGTGCAAGTGTCCACCTGTTTTAATATATTATATTTTTTCTTATACTATGAAATGATTAATTACAAGGTGTAATTGATTGGTTAGTTACAACAAGTGTGCAATTTGTGTCCACCTGTTTTAATATATTATCTTTTTTCTTATACCATTAAATGATTAATTAGAATGTGTACGTGATAGGTTATTTACCATAAGTGTGCAATTTGTGTCCTCCTGTTTTAATATATTATCTGTTTCCTTATACTATTAAATGATTAATTACAATTGATAGAGGTTTCAGAACCTAGGTCAAATAAATTTGTTTCCTTTGTTCTACCCTACTAGTCGTTTGGGGTAAAGCTAAGGGTCGAACTCAAGGGACGGTAAAAATGAATACCGGACTTAATTTTTCTTGAAAGCTAGACAGAATAATTTTCGTGAGATTTTGGATTAAAAAGGCAATATTAAATAACAATTAAAATTGAAGAAATAAATAATAAAATATTTTTGGGTTGATTTTTTTGTTTTCCGGGACTCAAATAGATGAAATAAAATGTCTCAGGACTTTGTGTTCATTTAATTTAGCTTTAAAGTGCTTCTATCTTGATTTTTCACCAAGACAGAAGGCAATTTCGGACCGAAATATATAGTTTTCGGACCGAAATCTACATAGGTTGTGCCGAAATGTACTTTAAACTCCTTGTTTCGACTTGGCCAATTTACACAACACTATGTGAAGGGTACTGGACGACCAGACCTAAACCCTAGCCTCAGCTGTCGCAATTTTGGGTTGGATTTGGTAAGGAACTTGATTTTCACCACGTAAATAACTAAGCCTAAACTTTCGTGTCGGATTTTAGTTATTTAAGATTGTTTAGAAGGATTTCTAGAGGTATTTAAAGTCCTGTCGAATCAGTAAAAGCTACACCTTTCGGTTGTGAACTAACCTCCTCTTTCGAGTGTTTGGCTTACCTCAAATACTTAGCTAATTAATTAATTGTTCTAGTCTAATGTCCTATAAATGCTGCAGTTCATTAATAGGTAAACGATCAAACAAGTAATCAATTTGACTAAGCAAAATAATAATTTCTCAACTAAACAAATCACATAGCATAACATAAATTCATCAAGTCATGTCAAGTACTAAATTAAACTACTAACTGGTCCTAAGACATCATAAAATCTAGCCTAACATATTCAAACAGCAAATAACAAAAATCATGCAAATAATAAAGATACAAGCCATAAAACAATGAAAAAGAAGCATAAAAGAGTAAACCGAGGGATCCTTATGCTAATACTTGCTGTTCTAAGGCCGATGAATCGATGTAGAGAGTCAAGGTCGCTGCCGTCGCACACAAACGCTGCTGCTCCTCAAAGAGAACCGTGGAAATAGCCAAAAATGAAGCCAAAACAATGGAAAATATGGTGTAAATATGTAGGAATAATGTGGAACCCCTTTCTGCATGAAAACACACGCATATATACCCCTCTGGAGAGTCAGGGAGGCGGCTAGGGCAAGGAATTCCCTTTTCTTTCTCGAAACTTTCCATACATGGATTTGGGACCGAAATGGGAGCATTTCGGACCGAAATCAGGTGCTGGCGAGGTGAATTGGGCTGGGACCAGGGCCTTCGCGCGATGTCTGATCTGTCTCGGCCCATGGAAGTCTTCTCTGGTCCTTGGCATGTGTGTGCGGGCCGGGAATGAGTCACTCGGCTGAGGATTGGGTTCCATTCTTCTTGTTTGGCGCGTTCCGTCTTCAATTTCTATGAGAATTCTACAAAAACAAAGATAGAGGCGGCGACAATACCAAAATCCTGAAAAACACAGTTAATCATGAGCAATTGTATTGGTTTGAGTGCCATTTTAGTGCTAAGTATGATCAAAATATGTATATAAATAATAGACATCAACAATATATAAGTGATAGGTTATTTACCATAAGTGTGCAATTTGTGTCCACCTGTTTTAATATATTATCTTTTTCCTTATACCATTAAATGATTAATTACAATGTGTAAGTGATAGGTTATTTATCATAAGTGTGCAATTTGTGTCCACCTGTTTTAATATATTATCTTTTTCCTTATACCATTAAATGATTAATTACAATGTGTAAGTGATAGATTATTTACCATAAGTGTGCAATTTGTGTCCACCTGTTTCCACATTTAATACCTTATATATGCTTGTATTCTGTTTCCTCAGGTTTGTGCTGCAATGGAGTCTTGTTGGCGTCATAATGGTTCTTTTTGTGTAATGAACTGGGTTCATATTGTAGTTCAGAAAAAATATTGTTTAATTTCTGTCTTGGTTTGTGAAGATGTTGCTTGTTGTTGACAAAAAAATGTTACTTTTCGGTTATTTGATTGTAAACATGTTTGCTGATAACAAATGTTGATTAGGTAATACCAATGTTTTGTTCTCATAAATGTTTTGTTTTTTTACATGAAATTGTGTGCACGATTTCCTTTAGGTATCTAATTTAACGCAAAATGTATGATATTAGATTGCAGCGGTATCTAATTGAACAGATAAAGTCAAATTAACTGCTCCCTTGAGGTAATTACAATATGAAAATACCGTGATGCCTAACTGAACACTCGGTAATGTCTAACTGAACAGAAAAACTGATCTTTTCGATGGAATGTCAAACATTACCGCCTGAAAGAGCGTGCATAAAAGCGCGTTAAATTTTCTGCGTGCGTGAAAGCACGTTAAATTTTCTGCGTGCGTGAAAGCGCGTTAAATGTTCCGCTCCAAATCGCCTGAAACAGGCCCATTTTTTTGCACCTGATCCATTGGATGGCGTGGATGAAAAATCGCTGGATGACGGTTATCATCTCCGTCTCCTTCCTTATCTCCGTGCGCCGTGGGGGGCTGGCGGGCTGCTGCGTCACACCAGAAACAACTAGTTGACCATTTAAAAAGGCCCATGGGCTCTGCAGCCTCTGCTTCACATCTCCCGATCTCCGTATTCCCTCCTTTAAATATTTCCAACCTCTCCAGTCATCATCATAGCATCCTCTCCAGTACTTAGACTTGGCGCCGAGCCGTCTCTCTCCGTTTCATTTCTGTTCTCCCCTTCTCTCCTTCAATCCACCTTTCTTTTCTTACCTTGTCAAACCCCTTAAACCCTGAACCCTGAACCCTGAACCCTACCTCGCCATGCCATCCCCAATCTCGGCCATGAGATCCCGCCTTGTTTCTTCCACCATCGCCACATGCACCTCCACCTCGCCTTCGACCTCCAACTCTATTCTCAGCCCTTCTCTTTTCTCAGTCTTCGTCCTCCTTAGGCGTCTCTTCTCTTCCCAAACCCTAATGCAAGAATCCGACTCGCCAAAGGAAATGCTCACCAATTTCATAATCTCCGATCTCTCGTCTCTTCTCTCAAAGCGGCGGTCCAAGTTGCACAAGCACCGGTCTTTAGAACACCTCGCTCCACACCTCGCCCCTTCTCATGTTTCTGAGCTATTTCGTACACATTCCATAGACCCGGAAATGGCACTTCTTTTCTTCAATTCGGTTTCACAATTGCAGGGCTTCAAGCATGATGTTCATTCGCATGCCTCTCTCATAGGCCTACTCCTTCGGTCTAAAACACATGTCGACTTCGAAAAGATACTCATCTCTATGGTTAAATCTTGTGAGCAAGAGAAAGATATGCGAGTTGTCATGGATGCTTTTTGGGCAATTAAGCGAACGAGTTTTATGTTCTCTTACAATTGCTACAAATATCTACTGAAATGTCTTTTCCGATTTTACATGACCCGGGAAATGCAAAGTTTGTGCCCATATATGATCAAAGATGGAATAGTTCCTGATGTCGTTGCGTATAACCTGATGCTCAAGTGTTATTGCAAGGAAGGAAACCTAAGAAAGGCACATAACTGCTTTAAACATTTATTAGGATCGAGTACCCCTATAGATAGCTTTGCGTGCAATTTCATGATTCAACAGTATTGCAAAATTGGTGATTTGAATAAAGCTTGGTGGGTTATCCTGATGATGCCTCTGTTGGGTTGTCAGAGAAATCAGTTCTCATACACAATGCTCATTCGTGGCCTTTGCAGATTGGGGCACTTGAATGAAGCTTTAAGATTGTGGGATTCAATGAAAATTGATAAGTGCGCCCCAAATGTGCACACATACACTGTAATGATTGACAATCTATGCAAGAATGGAGATCTTGATACCGCACACAAGCTGCTTGAGGAAATGTCTGAGAAGGGTGTAACACCTACTGTGGTTACTTACAACACCATAGTAGGTTGTTATTGTAAGTGCGGGAAGGTAGATAATGCTCTGAGAACTCTGCAGCTGATGAGATCAAAGGGTTGCAATCCTGATACGTGGACATGCGGAATCCTCATACATGGGCTTTGTACCAATTCTAGGGTTTCAGAGGCTGAAGCCTTGTTGAATGACTTTAGGCGAGATTTGATACCGAATCTAGTCTCCTATAGAAGCTTGATTGAACAATATTGCCAGATGGGGCTGGTAGAGGATGCTTTTCGGGTTAAAAGTTTAATGGAGTCAGATGGGTGTAAACCCGATATGGTACTCTACACAATGTTAATCGAAATGTTGGCCAAAAATGGCAATCTAGAAGAGGCAAACAAATTGTTGTGTGAAGCTTTTGCAGAAGGACTCGAACCGGATGTACGCACCTACACTGCTCTGGTTGGTGGTTATTGTAAAGTAGGGGAAATTGATGCTGTAATTGAGGTCATGAAATTTATGGAATCAAAGGGGTGTGCACCAAACAATTGGACATACCATCAAATAATTCATGGCTTATGCATGAATGGTAAAGTCGAAGAGGCAATGGCTTGGTTCAACAAGATAGTTTACAAAGGAGTTGAACCTGACACCATGATGTACACTGCCTTGATCCAAGGTCAGTGCATGAAAAATCATGTTAACAATGCTCTTAGATTGTTATATAAGATGGAGAAGCAGGGCCTCATGCCAGATGAATTTGTATTTACAATTTTGATTGAGTCTCTCTGCAAGGTTGGGAGGCTCAATGAAGCTCAATCTCTTTTTAGCACTGCACTCAAAATGGGTTTTTTAGCCAATAATGTTATATACAACACCTTAATGAATGGGCTGTTGAAAGAAGGTCAGGTTGAGTTTGCCCGATCTCTTGTGGATAAGATGGTTGGTATTGTGCCTGATACATATGCTTACAGCACACTTATACATGGGTTGTGTGAACAAAGCAAGCTGGGAGAAGCCTTGGAGGTGCTTGATGAAATGCTACTGAAGGGAATACAACCCAACACAATCACATACACCACACTCATACATGAAATGCTCAAGGAAGGGAGCTTTGACCGTGCTAGTCAGATGTTCGACCAGATGGTTAATCATGGGTGCAAACCCAATACAGTTACTTGTACTGTTTTCATAAAAGCATATTTTGATACGGGGCAGATCAAGGAGGCAGAGGATCTGTTTGTGGAGATGGAAAGACAGGGGATTAAACCTGATGTTGTAACTTATGGAGTATTAATTGATGGTTTTAGTAACTTTGATTTGTTAGATCGTGCATATATTATTTTAAAACAGATGATGGATGGGGGCACTTGTAATCCTGATTTTTATGTTTATTCTGACTTGATCAAGCACCTCCTAAGGAGAAAGGCCGGTACAAGTGGTGATGCTTGTACCAGCTGGAAGGACACCTGTGGCATGTGGAATGAATTGGGCTTGGAAATAGTATTCCAGCTCTTGGATGAGATGGTAAATTATGGATGTACGCCTGATGTCACCACTTATTTTTCTCTGATTGAAGGTTTCTGCAAAGCTGGCCGGCTTGAAGAGGCCAATACTTTGTTTAATACTATGAAAGGAAAAGATATATCCCCAAATGAAAATATCTTCAACATGCTTGTCAATTGTTGTTTTGAAACAAAATCTTACCAGAAGGGATTGGGTTTTATGGGGGCCTTGAGAGAATTAGGGTTTCAACCTCGATTGGACTCGTACAGGCGACTAATTGTTGGATTTTGCCAAGAAGGTTTATTTGGAGAGGCTAAGACAGCTTTCTGTGAGCTGCTTGGTCTGGAGAAAAACCATGATGAGGTTGCCTGGGAGATACTGATTGAAGGACTGGTGAAGCAGGGCAATGTGTCAGAGTGCTATGAGCTGCTTTCTGTTATGGAAGAGGAGGGCTGTGTTTTGTGCTCGGAGACATATGAACTGATTGCTAAAGAGGTTGTTAGCCAGTCAGACCATGCATCTAACAAATCAGTTGTTGAGGCTGAGCAGTAACTCATTGTGGCTCTGCTTGGTGGTTGTAACAATTTGTGTGGCAGCTTTGTTGCTTGAAAACTGCCTCGAGGTAAGCAAATTTCTCTAACTATTTTCTTTTAGTTTATTTATTTCCTTGGGAAAGCAGCAAATTCTGGCGAAACTGCTGGAGGGCATCGGTTATGTTTGCTATAGAGAAGTCGTTGAAACTTGAAACATCTACTATTTAAACCTATTGTCACATCAAATCAAACTGAGTTTTTTTTGCCTTAGAACATTATACTCTTTTAATTTTGATTTATGCAAAAGGTAAAAGAAGATGTCCAAAATGATTCTTGTAAGGCATCAGTTTGGGCGTTTTGGATGTTCAAAAATTAACTCTCAAACAGCCATAAGCAAATAAAAGTAATCACTAATTGGAATTGGCAGGTGTACTTATATTTCTAATTCTTGCTGTTACCTGATATATAAATGTTATTATTTAAAGGGCAAACTAACAAGTTTCTGACCATGTGTTTGCAAATCCAAAATTTACCTAACCTTGCAATTTTTCAGACTTGGGTGGTGGCTTAAACAGAGAACTCGCATGACCTTTTCTATTTCTTTTATTAATTCTAGATCTTACAATATTTTTCCTGTTCAAATATGTAAATTCATACAAGCAAAAAGGTAAAAGGAAATTGAAAAGTTCTATGACACTAATTAGTAATTCTTGGTTCTTTTGCAGGCTTAAATATTTGTATGCCCAACAAAATTTTTGTATATATGGAAAGCGATTTTGTAGAAGTACATTTACTCTATGGCTTAGAAGACAGCCTTTTATGCTCTGCAATTGTAAAAGGTAAAATTGCATTTAACAGAAGGTGACATCTGGAATTGATTATTGTAATTAATAGAAGAAAGGCAGCTATCCCTTACCTGATATTACAAACTGCTTTGGAATTTCTTTTAATAGTTAACCTTAGCTGGAAAATTGTAATAATAAAAGAAATTATAAAAGTGAATGGAGTTGTCGATTGGAATATGTTGTTGTTTTTTGGTAAAAATTTGGAATCATTGTTTACTTTTGCCACGGTGCGTACTTGAATATTCCCTTTCTATTACAGGTTATTTTCCATCAGATACTGTATTCCTTTGCCACATATTAAGGAGATGCTTCTAGGATATACTGCAGTAAGTGGAGCCAACCTTCTTTTAATCATTTCATTTTTTTTGTCACTTTATTCTATTCTATCTAGGAATCTTTTGGCACAATTGATTTCCAGTCTTTCAGTCAACTGGAGTAGACTAACAATGTATCCCTATATTATGTCAGAATTTATGGGTTAATTTGTGTATCGATTTGAATCCCTATCCGGTGCTGCGCACCAATCCGAACCATCCGATCTGATCTCAATGGTTAGATTTTTTTCGGGCCTTACAATCTGGTTATATGCACGGGGCACCCATCATCATTGGATTTAATCTGGATGGTTCGGATTGCTGCGCGGCACGGTGCCGTGCGGCACTAGATTTGGTTTCGATTTCGTCAGTTGTCCCACTGAGGATTCTGCGCTAGCTGGTAAACATCTTTTTACTTAACAGTTTTAGGTTCTTGCAACTTTTTTTTGGATCCTATACCTTTCCGTATGGACAGCTTTTTTTGGTGCCACAGGAAATCCAGTATTAACACTTTGTCACACTCACGCCTCCATGTGATATTCATCTGTTTTCTTGTAATAATTGTTTATAAGAAAATAACAATTTGTTATTCATTTTAACTGCTTTAATGAGCAATTCATATGTAACTTTTAACCTATCATTCTTTTTCTTTTCAAGGTCTCGATCACATTTTATTGATTATTGCATATCGCGTTGCTTTAGTTTATACATAGCACTAACATAGTGATCTCTTATGTGTCTGAGACTCCAACCAGTGTATGATCTATGATATTTGTAGGGACAGAGCGAGTCCCTTTAAAAATGTTCAAATCCAATATTATGCTCCAATTTTTTTTTCTGCTGAAATTGTGTAACACATGCTTCTAAATTAATACAGAATACTCTTTGTGCAACAATCACAAGGAACACTGTCTTGATGTATATTTTGAACATGACATGCTAGCCTTTTGAACCTCCACGTATCATTTCATTGAAGATTGCCACAGAAGATCCAGATCTTTTGTAGAATGACAGCATTGTCACGTAATAGACTTCTTCAGACACTTCCATGTGTATTTATCTGTTTTTATCATAATTATGTAGTAACAAAAAGACAAAATATGTAACATTCATATCATCTGTGTTAATCAATATATAACTTTCCATCTGTCAATATATTTATTCTTTTCCATCACTGACCCGCGATTTATTGATCATTGCAAATTTGTTTTGCTGTTGTTTCTACAAATTTAGTATTTGCATTGTGTTTTTGTCTGTAACCGTATCTGTTTTTATTACCATGTCTGGCTGCCTGCAAACTGTGTGAGAATGAGACAAACAATTTTGTTTATATAAAAACAAAAATCGCGCTTCACATTTTATTCTCCTCGTAGACACTTCTATTTAAGAGGTTCAATTTTTTCATATTTTTTTTTTTTTTTTGAGAATGAAGCCCGTAGGCAGAATACATTAATTTAAAGAAACTGTATATGTCTTACAATAGTCTTTTTTTTTTAATATCTGTTCGGGACATTTGAGGGAAATTATGTGTTAAAAGTTCTACGAGTAGGTAGAATAAACTTTCACTTCTAAATTAGTAAATTTTAAGAAGAATAAAAAACTTTTTTGTTTTCTAGTTTAGCCTTCTAATTTTTAATGTTCAGATCGGACACTATTTATTGTATGACTTTTCTTTAACATTATCTAAGGCAGGAAGCAAGTTCAAAACATTTAGAAGGTCAAAAAGTTTTATTTTTTTACAAAAAAAAAAAGAAAAGAAAATAATTAAAAATTAAAATTTTTGCAGGTAACAGTATTTAACGACCATATATTTTTATTAGAATTCATTGATAGTTTTGAAAAGTTCGCAGTATTATTATATTCACAAATCCAATACTTTAGAACATCTAGCGTTACTATAATGCACTTTGTTGTTTAATTTACAGTGTAATCCGGTGTAATTTGGAGTCTTTGTGCTTTTCATAGGCAACAACCGCAACATGCCATATGGGAAAGACTCAGTTAATGGTTTTCATAATTTGTACTTGCAGTTCTCTTCATGGTTTAGACCATGGTTTTGTTTTCAATAAATGGGTCGGTCTTTGAAGTCTTGAAGACGCATCCCTTCTTTTTATGGGTTCCACGTTTTTATTTACTAAAATGTAAAGGGAAATGAGAACAATTTAGAATCGGATTTTAATCGCAATCGTTCATGGATGTTAATGAATTAATCTTTTTTAGAAAAATGCGGTTGAGATTAAAATCTAATTTTTAATTGATTCTCACGTGACCTAGTGGCTCAGTGGTAAGAGCACTAGACCGGCCTCCAAAAGATCAAGGATTCAAGCCCCGCATGCATATTTAATTTCAGAAAAAATTGGATGGCAAAAACCTCTCTCTTTCTTAAAAAAAACAAAAAGAAAAATTGATTCTCACGTAGAATTTCCCAAATATAAAACGAAAGCATCTTAGAATTCTTTGACTATTTATCTAAACTTTACTGTGGGACGCAGTTCAAGGATAGGCGCACAATGATCACATTCATTTGGAGTTGATGTGAGAGTATTCCACTTGTACTGTAGACCTGTAGTGCTACTATGGAGAAAAACCTTGGAATATTCCAAGCACATCTTCCACTGAGAATATATAATAACATGTGGTAAATTTACGAAACAGGATACAGCTCGTATTAACACTCCCATAATTTCCTGGCCGCTCGCTTGCAAAGACCGAGAAATAAAGAAAACAAGTTTATAAGAGTCTATTCGTCTCACTTATTATACAATGTTGATCCGACAATCGTAATTATAATTATATGACTATCTTACTTAAACAATTATATATCAATCTAATTTTAACATGTGAAGGCAGAGCAATTTCGGATTTAGCAATCTTACTTAATTTACAATATGCCTAAAGATCACAACAACCTGTTCAAAATTGCACAAATTTGTTAATAACGTATTTGAACTATAGAAAATTATTTTACAATTATTATTTATTAACTTTGTTATTTTGTTAATTGTCATAATTATCAATTAACTAAAGAAGCATGAATGGTATTTTTGATCGTACAATTAAAGTGAGATACAATGAGGTTATCTATGATCATTTAGTTTTATAAGAGACGAGAGACATGTCTGTTACTCTTCCGTTCTCTAAAACTTTAAATTGCACAATTTAAATAAGAAATGATACAAAATTATATTAAATACATCAACAATAATAAATGTACACTAAAACCACATTAATTTGTCATAATCAGGGGTCCCGCATATACTCCTGTTATAAGCTAACTACCAAAATTCATACTATTGCTGGCATTGAGAATTTGAGATCATTAAGGGGCCACCTTGCTTGGGATAAAGTTTATATACATACAAACATATTTATAAAATATATGGACAGAACGAAAGTACATAATTGCGAAAAAATTATTTGAAGTTATATTAATCCATTATTTAGGAGACTTGATAAATCCGTACGTTCCTTTTTTAGATTAATATTCTATTAAAAAATGAGATTCTTTGTCATGAGAATATTAGATAAATAGTTTCGACAAAAAAAAAAAAAAACTTGAGAAAGCAAAAGATGAAAAAGTTATTAGTGCTGCACATATCTATCAAAAACATTGAAATGTTGTAAGATGCTCCGTTTAATCGCTTGTAAAAATTTTGCTCCCGAGTTCGTGCCAACAATTAATGAGATTCTGATGAATGTAATATATTTTACATATGCGCTCCGATTTTAGTTATTTATTATCTTTTAATTATGTGTGCAGAAGGGCATTGTCAACGCATATGCATATGTACATAATGGTTTAAATTAAGAGTCTTTATTCTGCACTTTATCTAAGAATTTTATTTTATTAATGTGCTCCGCATGGTTTAATTTTACTAATGTAACATATGTAAACGAGCTCAAAAAATGTAATAGAGAAGAGAAATAGAAGAGAGTTGAAAAGAATTTCTCTGAATCAATTGTATTATGAGCTTCTAGTTACAATGACACACTGAGCACCTGTATATATATAATACAAGCCTTTAATTTACAAGAAACCAAGAACCCAAGTCTTAATTAACTAACCATCCTAATTACAAACAATCTATTACTAATCACATGACATTATAGAGAGAGGATAAGTAAAGTAACGTGACAGAAGATTCAACCAGCGATGCTTGTACAGCCAGCGATGCTTGAGTCAGTATATTAGTAACTGTAACAGTAGCTTACCAATATACTATTTGATGACAGTATCTTAATTGCTTAATAATATGTTTTATAATATACGCAAGTGTCTTGCATAATAATGCAGTCATGCAGATTATTCAACAATAGAACTGCATACTAAATTTGTGGCTACATAACGTCTATCTGATTTTATATTAATTAAAATATGTATACTATCAACATTATAATATTATCTAAAACGTGTTACGTGAGTGATAGACAATGTATGTATATGGCGCCGCAGCCCGCAGGGACCACACTTTAACATACTGCATCTAATAGTGCAGTGATGTCTACTAATCAATGATGACAATGGCGTGCAACGGTGAAAGGTCCATGTACTCAGCAAAAAATTTCTAGCTAGTGAAAAAAAAATAATTAATTGAGAATGACAATAGTACTTCATGATATTCAATTAAAAATATATGATTTGTCTTCAATAATTCTTTTCTGTTCTAACTTCTCATTTACCAAAAACTATGTTACTGTTAAAAATGTGCTAAGTTCTTTTTTGGATGTCACCATTTCTTGCAGGTTGGTTATTGAAAGTTTTGTTTTTATGATACGTTCATTCAAACTAAATGAAGTTAACAGCGTGATGACGTGGATAATTTTTCTATTGATCTCGACCGACATAGTTAACAAATGTGACAACAAAAGCTATATTTTTAATTTTAAAAAGTGAAATTCTTTATTTGGAGGTCACCATTAATTTATTTTATATTACAAGATGGTTCAATTCGTTGACACTGTCTAAATTACGTTAATAGTGCGATGACATGAACAGGCATGTTTTCAATTGATATCGCCCTGAAGTGGATGATATTTGTTTTTAGAAATAAGATTTTTTGTTGATTTGGACGATAACATTACATGTGCTCTGATATTTCTTTTACAGCAATTTAAAATTAATGACTTGGGAGAAATAAATTTAAAATACGTGAATAATTTATAATAAGAAACATAATGACGTGTGAAATTTTATCTTTAAGAAAGAGTTACGTAACGTATATTTTAATACAAAATCTTTATAGTAAATAAAAATAGAATAGCTATCATCTATGACATGTCTCTTCTGGGCTTGATAATATGCTACCACGTCACCCATCAACACCAATCATTGACTTTAACGGTGGTTAGTTATTTTACATGATTACATCTATACATAATTCCTACTTATTAAAAAAAATTAACCGCTATCATTGTGACCGATTATTTTGCATATATTGTACACTTAACACAAAAAGATAAAGTTCGTACCTATACAGGTAACTAACGGTCGGTACTATTATTAATAATAAAGAAATGACTCGATAGTAAACATTTGTCAAAAAAAAAAAAGTAATTTTCTAGAGAGATTTCTGGTTTTGTTTCAGCCTAAGGAAATTTAGACTTTTAATTGTCATTCATTTCTTTTGGGTCATCAAGCAAGCCAACCATGTACCGATTTATTTCGGTATGGCATGATGGAGACTCTTTTTGTACCTTACGTGGCCATAAATGATTCTCATAACAATGGATGGACAGTAAAGTATTTTGTATTGTCCTTTCCTTTTCAAACAATTTTAACGATCTAAAAAAAAAAACAAATACACAGAAGCCGAAGGAGTTGATTTACTATGTTTAATTTGTCACAAAAAAACTTCGGAAAAAAAAATGTCCTAAAAATATTTACAAAAAATTTGAGAACTATCCTTCACGTGAAAATTAAAATACAACAAAAAAAAGATAAATAAGAATAATCAAGACAAAAAAAAAAAAGAGGTGTCAGTGTCACATGTTTCTTGCACAAATATCAAAATATCACTCAAATTTTTCATTTTTTGGAGCTTACCGGAGGATATTCTGGGGCACATGATCTTTTACACTATACAAGAAACTTATCTTTTGGTAAGAGGAAACGAGGGCACAAATCTAAAAAGACCGATGGAGATAATTCTCTTCCAAGACCTAATTCTGCCAATTTCATTTCGTATTCTCTGCATCCTGCAAGTTGAACCTGTTTTAAGACGGACCTGACAGTACGTCCCTCCAATCCTCCATCGACCAACTGCTCTAGAAGAAAGACGTACAAGCATATACAAAGTATTTGATTTATTCTTCTTATATTTTAATTTTAATTTTTATTTTCTATGTGCTTGTATCTTGATTATTGCTCTGCACTTGTCTGTTATTTTGAGAATATATTAGGCTAATTTATTTTATGTCCTAGGGTAAAATATTAACTTAGGTTTTGATTTGATGTTGTGGCTTATTTGTTTTATGATATGACTTGTGATATGTTTCGTTGAGTATTTTATCTATGCTTATTTGATTTACTTGCTTGATCTGATTAGCTTCTAGATGAATGACTACTTTTAGTTAAGTTATAAAACTATGTTAATTAATTAGGATTAAACAAAGTAATTGGGATAAATTTAACATTCGAAAGAGGAGACTAATCTGCATCGAAAGGTGATGTTTCTAAATGGTCTAAAAAGCGCTTAGATATCCCAACGAACACCAACAAAAGAGACATAGATTAATAAAAATACCAATACAAAAGTCTAGATTTAATTGATCTAAGAAGGAAATGTGGAGTCTTGTATCAGTTTCTAGTCTAACAAGCGAACGCTGAAGTTTAGGAAGTTTAGGTATAGCCATCCAACCCATGCACAAGTTTTAAATTGAATTAAGTCGTAACTCAAACCTCTGACCTCTGTTTGGACCGGACATAGATTGGATTGCTCGAAAACGTCGGTTTTAGCATGAAAGTGTGAAGTTTCGACGTTTCAGAAATCAAACCAATGTGAAACCTAAACCCAAAGACGCTTATTTACATAGTTAAAATCCAAAAATACTGTACAAATAATCAAAACAACCAAAAGTAATTTACATCTTTGTCCTTTTTATTTAAAGCACTTTATTTAACAAAAACTCTAAAAATTTACTATATAGCTTTTGAGAATGAGTATGTCTAGTAATCAATTGTACTGTCTCTAAGAATTCGACTCTTAGCTTTTATCAAAATGACTAGTTAGATAGAACAAAGTTTTTATTTGAGCCGGGTTATAGCCTTGATCAAATTTAGAAATACAAAATGTAATGCATTGTCTATAAATTTTATATTAAAGAATAATACAATTATATCTAAATCTGAACACGCATATTCAAAAGACTTAAGTATACACATCACACATGCGTTATTTAAGACTTTGAAAAAGTACTAATCTGCTTTAAATTTTGAAAATATAAACGAGTTCAAATTTTTTAGAACGCACATTTTAAATTGAAAACTTAAATTATTATCATTTATACAAAAATGTTTCTTGGTTCGCAAAGGATTGAGGGAGGGATGGAGTGTCTGTTGGGGACCGCCGACCGGAGACGGGAAGTGATAGCGCAATTGTTGTGTGGGTCCGAAGGTATTTTTGTAAATTTTTCTCAGCATGGGGCCCCCGACATGTAAGATATATCACGGTGTCTTTTTTTTTTTAGACATACTAGATAGCGACTATCTAGTTAAGATATATCACGGTGTCACCTAGCTTGATATGAAGCAGCTTTTCCTTTGTTATCCAGGTTTGGAAAGAAATTACAGTAAGTATGCCTGATCAAAACGCAATAGCGCCCAAGTTTTTTCTTTTCTTTTTTTTTTTTTGGGGGGGGGGGGGATCAAAAGCTTTGACGAGCAAATTAAAATTTTTCTTTATAAGAGTCAAGTTCTAGTAGCACCTATAATATTGATGAAATATTATGTCCTATGATTTTATATAATTACATCAGAAAGGATTACTTTCTCATCATTTTTCTGTTAGCCATCTATAAATTACGTGATTGCATTTTCATCCATATGATTCTGTCACTATTATAATTTTATCACTTCAGACCTATGAAATCAATCATACATAACTGGCTTTTTGTGTATGAGTGTTAGCAATTTCAATAAAATCAAGGGGCAATTGGATGGATGCCACCTCAAAACTTGAAAATTAGAAGAATGCCACTTCAAATTTAACTCTTAGAAAAATACCAGCCTAAATCAATTATACTTAGAAATTTTCCACAGTTCTATACTTATTATACATTTTGAAAATAAAAAAATATAATTTGATGTGTATTTTCATATTACCCAAAATACCCTTCTTCCTCAACTCTCGTTCTCTCCTCTTTCCTGTCCATTCTCCCATCAATACTCCTCTCTAAACCCAGGTGACTCCTCTTTTGCATCTCCAGCTTCAATTTAGGCTTGGATGCATGGAATCAACAACTGTATAAAAGACCTATTTCCGCATATAGCTTAATTTATACAAAATTATTTGTCCTTTGTTCCATACCTTCGTTGATTTTTCTGTTTTTTATGGCATCTTTAGGAATTATTATTAGGCGTTACATTTCAATAACACAAGTACAAGTTATAATATTTATTTGACAGATCAGAGACAATAGAAACACATATGTGTTGAAACCAACATTCAAAATTAGCTGTGTTAAATATTTGCAAAGCCAAGCAATCGCTAAGAAGATCAATTTTTTAAAATCTTTGCTTCTAACGAGTCTAGCATCAAAATTGTGCTCAAATCAATAAGCGTATGTAATCAATAAGGAGATCGATGTGGATGCCATGGTAGGGACTGGAGTAGCGAGCCTTTTCCTTTCTTCGTCAGGGCTTGTCTGGGTCTCTGTGACACACGAAGGGAGTCCTCGGCTAGAATTTGTATGAGATTGAGAGAGATCGTGAAAGGTTTGTGTGAGATCGAGAGACATCATGATAGGAAGAGAGGAGATGCAAAGGAGGTTGTCGCTGTCGCCTGGTTCAGAGAAGAGAGTATTGGTTGGGAAATGGACAGGATAGAGAAGAGAACGAGAGTTGAGGAAGAAGGGTATATTGGATAATATGAAAATACACATTAAATTATACTATTTTTATTTTCAGAATGTATAATAAGTGTAAAACTGTGGCAAATTTCTAAGTATAATTGATTTAGGGTGACATTTTTTTAAGAGTTAAGTTTGAAGTGACATTTTTCTAATTTTCAAGTTTTGAGGTGGCATCCATCCAATTTTCCCTAAAATCAAAATTCAAGCATACTTTTGGCAGATTTTCTAAACTTGGAATACTTCTTTACATTTTTTCTCAAACCAGGTAAGCAAAGAAAATTTCTGGGATAAAATAAAATAAATGGTAACGGTTTTGGTAGGATATGGACTCTCTTCGGCAAGGATCTACACTGAAGCGTTGCACTGTCAGATTAATTCTTTTTTTATGATAAATTAGGGTCAAGCCTCCCAACTAATGCTTTAGGGTTTAGGGTAATAAAATAGGGAAATCTTTCATCATATATATCACTCTAAATCACATGCACTTCTTCGCAAAATGTAAGGATGAAGGTATAATCTTAGTTAGCGACCTGAATAAAAAAAAAAAAAAAATACTGTTTAGGGTTTAGGGTGTAATCTTAAGATAATAATCAGATTATTGTTAAGACCCCCAAAAAAGAAGCCCTCAATATGGTTAAGTTGCACAGTAAAGAGTTTAAATATATATACTTTTTATTTACATATGCAATACTGTATTCTTAATTATTTCCTTTATCTTCACCAATTATACAATTTATGGTATATATTGTATATTAGTCGCGGCCGAAATGAAAAATATTTAACCACAGGGTATTGAGTAATGAGACACCGATCCAGTCTGAGACATTTTGGCTCCATATCTACATGTGAATGCAATTATTGTAACACTAGTGTTATGTGATATTCATGTTCTTGCTGCAACAAAAGTATGATATAAAATTGGGACGAATATTACTGATAATTTCTTTGAGGGAATCTTAAGACCCCAAAAAAATAAACAAAAAACCCCATAACATTTGGATTCAACATTTTGATTGTAAAATTTGAAAATACAAATAAGAAAAAACATTACGTAACACCCAAAGCATATATATAATGTTGAAAATTCTTCTTTTCATATATTTTATCAAGCTTTCTGCATAACTATACCATGTAAACACAACAAATATTTTGAGAAGAAAGCACTATACTTCGAACTATCCTAGAAACTCCAGCAAGAAAGTCTTTTTTGCTAGTCAAACAAGTGCATTTATATCATATTTCTACAAGATCAAAATCGGATATAGTGATCAATTAGCTTATTATTTTAATTAATCGGTTATAGATATGCTCATTAATTAAATGATTACACCATTTAATAAGAAAATCCGTGTAAAGAAGACACATCGAGTCAAAAAATTTTTAAAGAGTCTTTTTTCGGTTGCGAAATAAAAACCTTTAGCTGGGAAACTTTTTTCTAATTTATTTTTCTTTTCTATTGACAAATTCTTTCAATTAACAAATGACATTTATTTAAAATTACACTAATGACGTGCCACAGAAAATCAAGCACTTAGTTGTGGGAAACACAAACTGGACTTACTCAGACTCCTTGGTTTCCGGACAAAAGAATTTAATTAAAAAAATTCTACAAAAAGAAATAAAGAAAAATCTTTGCTTTTTTAAGCCTTCCTTTCTTTCTCCTCTTTAGCTACACAGCCTTCCTTTGCGCACCCCACACAGAAGAGCTTTAGCTAAACTATTACTGCACTTTACAAAAAGGACCCCCCATTTTCTCTCCTTTTCTCTTTTCTTTTATTTCCGTTCGTACCTTTCCCACACCCCTTTCCCCTCCTTTCTAGTTTTCTTCTCTATGGCATCTGGCGACTTGGGTCACTGAGCAAATTCGCCTCAAATTTGACAACTCTCTGCTCAAACTGTCGCCTTCGTGCAACAAGGTTCAATCTTTTTGCTGCTTGTTTAACTTCCAATTGTTGGTTTCTCTTGAATTTTCTGAAAATTGAAGTATGAGAAAGTGTTTACTACTTAAAAAATAATATAAAAAACAGTTGATGACGTGACGGGAGTAGTTTTTTGGGAGTTTGTAGATCTGACTTTTCTTTAGAGAATGGTGTCAGAGCTAGTCTTCAGTCTTCAGTCGCTAGTCTCCACTGATATACTATCTAGTCTCCATTGATAAAAACTGTATTTTGATAAGCATTTCTTGTTTTTATTTTTCTTGGATAAACTTAAGCATTTGTTGTGAGTATAAGCGTTCTTTGGAATTTTTGTTTGTCTTTTACTTGTTTTATTTGGCCTCTTGGAAATATTAGATCTACATTGGCAATTAAAAATGCTTTTGGCTTGTTCCTTTTTATGTTAGTAGAGTGCATCAGTGCATGCATCTCAACTTCATAAATTTCCTCTTCATTCTCAATATATAGTTTGTTTAAATATAAAGCATTCATCCTGCCTGTATTGCTGCACTTTTTATTCCTAATTATTTGGGTAATTTTATATGACAATTTTGGATTTAGTTACAATTATTATGTGTTGGGTTTTATTCGTTAAATCAATTTGGTTTCTAATTTCATGAATTAATCTTGCTTTTTTCAGTTTTCCGACAATCTCTCTTACTGGTACAATTTGCTAGCACGGTGGGTTTCATGATCTTATAAAGTACTTAGTCAACACATCAATGGCTTCTTCAAAGACCATGGCTCAACCCTTCACGGGACCACACATAAACAATTTCTCTCGTGGGCCCCACAACCCAGTGCCTGTGAAACCACCCGAACCTGTAAACCATGACAGAAAACCTGAGGTGGGGGAAGCCACTCCTAACCAAGAAAAGAAATCATCCAGCACAAAATATAGTGATGATATTGCAAGCACAAGTTCTCCGAAAATAAACATTGATATAGGAAATAGCAATAGTATGAAATTGCGAGCCAGTAGCAGTAGTGATGTTAGTGATGAGAGTTCATGTAGTAGTATTGCAAGTAGTGTGAGCAAGCCTCACAAGGGAAACGATTCGAGATGGGAAGCAATCCGAGCAGTGCATGCCCGGGATGGAGTATTTGGTCTGAGCCACTTTCGGCTGTTGAAACGGCTTGGATGCGGTGATATTGGGAGTGTGTACCTTTCTGAGTTGAGTGGCACCAAAAGCTATTTTGCAATGAAGGTAATGGAGCACAGTTGGTACTGTAAACCAGTTTTCTGCATTTCTTATTTGAACATCAGATAAGATCCTACATTGTAGAATTAATCTGAATCTGACATAAATTTGCCATGCTAGTCGCTTTGTCTTGAACAATTAAACCTCAAACGAGCTTCAACTGTCTCTATGCATCCAACCCGGGCAATAAACATCAGTAAATCTATGAAATTAAATTAGACAAAATTAAAAGAAGAGAATGTTTGGCTAAACTGATAGTCAAACCAGTACAGCTGACAAAGCAGTTCATGATGAATTTAATAGACCTAATATTGTACAGTACCTAAATATATTCCAGTAATCATTAGATAAATGTGCGAGTGAAAATGAAGTATCATTACAAAAGGTGTACTATTTTGATACCCTGCAAACTGACCAAGCCTTTTAAAAAATGTAAAAATAACACTACATCCAGTGTATTTAGATATACATTATTTTGATGTTTTTTATAGGTAATGGATAAGGGATCATTGGCTGGCAGGAAGAAACTTCTGAGGGCACAAACAGAAAAGGAGATCCTACAGCTATTGGACCACCCCTTCTTGCCAACTCTGTACACGCATTTTGAGACAGATAAATTTTCTTGTCTGGTTATGGAATACTGCCCTGGTGGCGACTTGCACACACTACGGCAACGGCAGCCTGGGAAACATTTTCCTGAACAAGCAGTCAAGTATGTGATGACTTAGTTGTCATATTGATTATCAGAAGAAATTCATGCATGATCCCCAAAGTTTTGTGGAGTTTGCATACGCCCCTGAAAAATGTGAAATATTCATAATATTTGAATGTGTATGCGGGGTCATAAAGGCTAGCAAAATAAAATATCGAAGTTTGGTTTAATTGTGTTTTAATATTTTTAACAATTCGCATGATGTTTTCCTTCCTAACAAGGTATTACATGACATTTATCAGTTTAGAAGTTTTTTGTTTATATCAAGTTTCTTGAGTCGTATGCATAAATACAGACTTTATTTCTGTTGCCTTTGTATGCAAGAAATATCGATTTTGTTTTTCAGTAAACAAAACAGAGCTCAGTTTATTTTGACACATTTTGGTTTTATTTACTGCATCCTTTATGACCATCAAATTGAGTTCTGTGTAATACCCTTAGGGAGGAAATTAGTAACACTGAGAGCAAATTTGCAAAAGATGAAAAGAGAGACCTGACAGTGCATTGGCTAACATTGGTTTTTTGTAGGTTTTATGTAGCTGAGATACTCTTAGCACTGGAGTACCTGCACATGCTCGGGATAGTGTACCGGGACCTGAAACCTGAAAACGTACTTGTACGTGAAGATGGGCACATAATGCTCTCCGACTTTGACCTCTCCCTGCGCTGTGCTGTCAGCCCAACACTGATACGGTCAGCCAACCCTGACTCTGACTCCCTTCGCCGCAATGGGGCTGGTGGCCCGGCGTACTGTGCACAGCCTTCTTGTGCAATAGAAACTTCTTGTATTATTCAGCCATCATGCTCGGCCCCGACCTCATGCTTCGGGCCCCGCCTCTTCTCCAAGTCCAAGAAGGAAAGAAAATCTAAGCCTGAGGTTGTTAACCAGGTCTGAGCTTGGAAACCTCTCTCTCTCTCTCTCCATAGTCTATATCTGATTTAGTTAAATGTATACTGGTATGATTTTTTAACAGCGACTAAAGTAGGTATAACCAGTCTTTGTACTAGCTCTCACTTTATTTTTTTCTTTTTCTTTTTCCTATTTGTACTGGGAGACGTTAGAATCGACCGTTCAATACCTGAATTAATTATCAATTATGTTGGCATACTGCAAATGTAAACGGAAAAATGACCAATAATATGAAAATCTTATGGCATTAGGAAATATAAAAAATGCGAACCAATCACAACCACCATGATACATGCACAAAGAATGTACTCTCTCTCGCTCAGTCTCTTACATACAAACTTTTGACTTGGTATCTAACCTAACATTCCAGGTAAGTCCGTTGCCAGAACTAATTGCTGAGCCAACTGATGCAAGGTCGATGTCGTTTGTGGGAACTCATGAGTACCTGGCACCAGAAATTATAAAGGGGGAAGGCCACGGCAGTGCAGTCGACTGGTGGACGTTTGGCATTTTTCTCTATGAGCTTCTCTTTGGGAAGACCCCCTTCAAGGGATCCGGGAACCGTGCTACCCTCTTCAATGTTGTGGGCCAGCCCCTGCGCTTCCCTGAATTCCCTGTTGTTTCCTTTGCGGCGAGGGATTTGATTAGAGGGTTGCTTGTCAAGGAGCCACAACATCGGTTGGCATATAAAAGGGGTGCTACTGAGATTAAGCAGCATCCCTTTTTTGAGGGGGTAAATTGGGCTCTGATTCGGTGTGCTAGCCCGCCAGAGATACCTCGGCCAGTGGAGCTAGAGCGGGTCCCGAAGGGGCCCCTGCCATCGGCCCCAGCGGAGAAGGTTGCTAGCACTAAAGGGGAGAATTATCTTGAGTTTGATTTCTTTTAGTTACTGTTTTTCATTATTTTTCCATTTCTTTTTTGGTAGAGTAGAGTGAGGGGTGGGATTTTCATGCTGCCAAGTGATATTTATATTGTTAAGTATTGTTCTAATTTTGTGTATCTATTTAGAAATAACTTTGGTATGTTTTGCATGGTAAATTAAAATTGGTAATCTCAAGTTGTCCTCATTTAATTGGGCTTTAGAAGCGCAAGAAAACCCTGCATTATTTATTTCCACTTTGCAAATCGCAACTATTTATAGTAGCATTAAAACTTTTAACAAAGAAACGATACTGAATACATTACAAGTATGTTTGCAGCTAAATATTGGGATTGGTTTTTTATGTATGTGACTACTCCAAAAGGAAACGAAAATGTGACAATTCGTAACTTCTGAGGAGTGTTTTGTTTTATATTATCATAAGAGTGAATTTTGCAGTTTTTTTGATTTGTATGACTGGTTTACCTGAGTAGGCTTACACCATGTTTAAATGTGCCTATGACAACCAAATCAAAGGTACTTATGATCTGTATCAAACTATCAATACTATTATTAGATATGATTTGGTCACTATCAATATTATTATGGCAGCAGTCAGCTAATACGGAGTCAACTGTGCTACAGAAATTTAATCATGGTCCCAAGTTCCCAACTCCCTATAAATCAGTTCAATCCAGGCAACTGGTGCTATTCTGTACTTCTTGGGCCTTTTGGCTAACGCTAATGCTTCTAATGTAGGCCCATTTAGACTCGAAAGCAGTAGACAAACCTCCCTCCGGGTCCCAATTACAAAACAGAAATGATAACTGTAATCTCTAATTTTACCATCCCTTGTCATTGCTAAACATAAAGTGAACAAATAAAATAGACAAGATAAACATATAGAAGAAAAATGAACACTTACAAACAAATAAGTATTGTCATCTCTTGTTCAGATAAACATAATATTTAAAACTCTTGGAATAAGTCCTTATTCGGAATTGCTAGTTTTTGGAGTTGCCAAACACATTTTAGAACAAGGTGAATAGCTTATTCGGGTTTTTATTTTTGTTCCAACAAAATATTAGAACTAGATTTGAACAAACTAAACATCCAACAACAAATCATTATTTTATACTTTTTTCCTTATTCTTATTCTTAACTAACCATCCAAACAACATCTCTTAATTTAAGAATAAGTAATTATTTAACATTCCTTATTCATCACTCTTGTTCTAAAATAAGCTATTATATTCTTATTCACCACACTTCCAAACACACCCAAAGTGAACAAATAGTTTTACCATTCCTTACCATCGCTAAACACAAAGTGAACACATGAAATAGACAAGATAAACATTTAGAAGATCAAAATGAACACTTACAAATAAATAAGTGTTGTTATCTTTTGTTCAGATTGAACTTATTTGTTTGTATGTGTTCACTTTAACAATGGCAAAGGATGACAAAATTTTAGACGGCAGTAATCAATTTTCATTACCAAAACACACTTCCTTCCTGTAGATCAATCTCAATCATTCGATTTTAATCTAACGGTTATTAATAAATTAAAACATCCATATGAGGTGAGGAAGGAACTGTGCCAGTGGAACTGGTACCATCAACGACCAACGAACAAATGCTCTCTCTCTCGCCTCCTTCAACTTCCCTCCTTCCACATCCACCTCCACCTCTCCTTTCCAATCTCCATTCAAATCCCTCCACCAATCTCCATTTCTCTACCTCATATGAGCTCGCTCAACTCCACGCTCGCTTCCTCAAATCCTCTCTCTCCTTCCCTCCAAACCTCCCTCGCACCCGCACGGCCTCTCCCCACTCTCTCTCCCCTTACTCCACCTTCTCCTACTCCCTTTCTCTCCTCCGCCACTACTCCGCCAACCGAACCTTTTACTGGAACACCTTCCTCCGCTTCCTCTCTCCTTCCTCTTGCCTCTCTCTCTTCCTCCGTCTCCACCTCTCCAACTTCCCTTTTGACACCTTTTCCTTCTGCATCGTTCTGAAATCTCTCTCCTCTTTGAAGAGTCTCTCCACCGGCCGGGCCGTCCATGCTTGGATTGAGAAGCTTGGGTTGACGCACGATCTCTTTGTTCTAAATGTGTTGCTTCACATGTATGTTTCCTGTGAGAAGATTGATGTTGCTCGGGTTTTGTTTGATAGAATGCCTGTGAGAAATGCGGTCACGTGGAATACTCTGATTGTACCAATGACTAAGGCTGGGGAAATGGAGTCTGCACGAGAGATGTTCGACAGAATGCCTAAGAGGAGCGTTAGGTCTTGGAATGCCATGATTGCAGGCTATGTGCAGTCTAATAATCCCAAGGAGGCCGTAGAGCTTTTCCTTGAGATGCAAGGTGTCCGATTCATGCGGCCTAGTGAGGTGACTCTTGTTGCCATACTTGCTGCCTGTGCTGATTTGCGTCGGTTGGATTTGGGGCAGAAGGTTCATTGCTATGCAGTTCAATGCGGGTTTGAAAAGAACGTGAGGATATGTAACACACTAATTGACATGTATATGAAGTGTGGGTCTGTTGATGTTGCAAGGGAGGTGTTTGATGGAATGCCTGATCAGTTGCGCACTGTGGTTTCTTGGTCAACTATGATTTGTGGGTATGCAATGCACGGGCAAGGTGAGAAGGCCCTGGAGCACTTTTCTAGGATGACCAAACAAGGATTCCAACCTAATGGGTTCACCTTTGTAGGGGTTTTGCGTGCATGCTGTCACATGGGTTTGGTGACTGAAGGTTTAGAATTTTTCGAAAGAATGAAGAGAGATTACAATATTGTGCCCAGGATTGAGCATTTTCATTGCACCGTTGATCTATTAGTTGGTGCAGGATTAGAGAAGGAAGCACTGGAGTTATATAAACAACATGTATATCTATTAAGCGGAACTGTGTTGAAGGAAGCAAGCTAATAGATGGAGCTTAGTAGAGTTGAAGCATAAAAGTTATGTACTAGATTTGTCAGTTGTAATCAGTTATATAAATGGGATAGAGAGGAGAGGATATTGTTTTTGTATAGTTAGAAGCTTGTAGTTATAATCAGCTGTATGAGTACAGCATGGGGAAACTGTCAGGATCTTGAAGATTATTTGGGTTCATAATAAGGTTTTAAAATGTGATTTTTGCGGTATAATGATAGAGTTGATTTAGCGATTCGGTGTTATATCGGTGATATAACGGTGTGTATAAAAAAATAATTATACAACTAGCCTATCTTATCAATTATTTGAAAAATTAAAATATAAAAAAATTAACAAGTCAAAAAGCAAAATAGACAAAATCAAAATTTTAAAAGCTAAACGAATTAGGGCTGGGTATGGATTTGTATTCAGCAAAAAAAAAATTTTGTAAGTTGAATAACCCATCTATTTTTACGCTGCCAAATGCAAAAATTTTAAGTTATATCGTTGATTTTTTGAAAATATAACGCTACCATTATTTTGTGCTTGGTTGTTGTAACGTTGATGCGTTTTGCGTCAAAAATCCTTTATTTAAGTCATAGGTTATTTCGGTGAAATTTAAAAGCTTGGTTCATAATGATTGTCATGGTGCCATAAGTTCATTTCTGTAATTTCTATGAAGGGAGATTGTGTTGAGAGACAATTGGGTTCCATTGCTTTTAAATGACTTCTCTTCTGGCGAATATGACAGGTATTGCACTCTTCTTAATCTACAAATTGAGATGTTGTCTGCTTCCATGTGGCTTTGTTTTTTCTTGAGAGAAATGGGTCACTTCGTTTTTGATGGTTAGAGAATAATGCAATAAAATGTTCATATTTATTACCTCGAAAGCCTTCAATTTTTTTGGATCAAGGTTACAACTGAGATTACTTCCAAAAAAGTCAACAAAAAATGACTAAATGTGTAGTCTATATGAACATTACTTTTTTCTTTAATGTGTATATGAACATTACTAATTTGAATTTTCTGTTGTTTCCTTTCCCTAAATGGTTTGTTTTATATTAATTGTGGTCTGATTTGCATCCCCTAGGTGTATCAATTTGGATTTGAAATGAATTTTATTGTCGTGGTTCAATGTTGCAAACTAGCAACACTTATGAATTATCAAATGGTATTCATTTTTCATACAATTTGAACGATATAAGCACTATACATTGCATTTTGACCAGGGTTGCTTATATTTGAAGTGAAAAGTTTCAAACTTATTCTTTACTCTTTTTTGTTATCTTCGTTAGGTGGGACAAAATGTTGTGAAACGTAACACAATGTATGTGGATTGCAGAATGATGATTAATGATTGCTCAATATTTGATCGTTGACAACCTTGCCCATGAGACTGAACATATTAGAGGAATTTGAATTATATATTGAATCTAGAATTCCATATCAGCAACTGTGACATAATGAATTATATCAATCTATTTTCATGTCAAACAATTGAAACGATAGAAGAAGAGACAAATGGAAGAAAACATACAATCAAATGGGTATGTGCAATGTTTATTTACACTTCAGTCTTTCTAGAGTACATCATTACCAGTTCTACAAGAGAAATATCTGAAAAGATTCTTGAAGTTTCTTTTCTTTCTAGGGTTTGAGCCTCCATTTCTACTCATACTTTGAATTTCTTGTGGCAACGAAGGACTTGGAGTAAGTTCCCTTCTTTTGGTTTTTGCATTTTCTGACCCTAAAGAAGCCAGCGGCGGCGTTTGATCTGGAGTAGTAGTAATTGTGCTTATGTCTTTGCCTTCACAAATTATCTTGACTTCACAGTAGAGAGGTGCATTTTTCTGTATTGTACCTGCCTTTGTGCCTCCTCGCTTCAACCTCCTAGTTTTAGAAAAGGTATTCTTATATTAAGAAAAGGAAAAAAAAAAAGTAGTATTTTGAATAACACTTTGATGCTCTAAACATTTTATTTACCTACTGAAAAATGTCAAATGTCCATGTGTTAGTGCAGGAAATATAAAGCAATAAGTGTTCTTGTGTTTGTTAATTACTTGATATTTTTATGCAAATGCTCAAAGAAAGTTAGATCTTTACAACAGAAAACAAAATAAAATACAGGATTTAATTACCTCAAATTTGACTTTGATGTTCCAATGACCAAATTTTTTATGTTCAGTACTGGAATCAACTCGAGAATTGCATTCTCAATCTGAGTGCTCTCTATGAGATGAACGTCATATTCTACCTGATCGATCAGATAAACAAAATAGAGGTTTGGAATAAAAATCAGGATGTTTTCAGTAAATTCAAGGCTAACAAAAATTGGGAAAAAACATCTTTTTCTTGCATTTTTTTTTATTATCATGTTTTTAAAATTATAGATATACTGAGTACAAATAAGTTGGGTGACTTAGACCTCCAATTTATCTTCAAAAAAAAAATATATATATATATATACTGAGTACAGTATGGAAAAAAATAAAAACAATTTGAAAGGGTTATTGGTTACATGCAGCCGCATAAATTTGAAAGTCCACGGCAGAAGCAGCTATAATTTGTGATGATATGTTTCAAGGAAATTACCTTGGATGTACGACATAAATTTATATGTTTTTGTAGCATTTGGTGCCTCTTTTCCCGTTCTTGGTTCATGTAATTGTCCACTTGATCTTTGCTCAATTTGTCCTTGGCCATATGTCCTACTATTCCACAATGTCAATTTCAAGCATATTAATCGCTGATTAGTACTAATCCAGCATTAACAAATAAATGAGAACTGAAACTCCCTTTTAAATAATACTCTAATAATGACAAATTTATTTATTGATATTTGATATATAATTTGTCGCGCAACACTGAAAGCATTAGTTACAGCAACATTGAACCCCAGAAATTTATAGTAATGTCATTGAAATTTTTTGTTCTCAGCTTATACTAACATCATTAGTCTCAAATTTTGATATTAATGAGCTATTAAATTTACTTTTAGGCCAAACAAGTTGTACAGTCCCAGTGGCGAAAAATGAAGAGGATCAAATCCAATTTCAAGTAGGAAGGAGAAAGCGCCTAACCTATTCCTAGAATAGCATTGGGATTTAGTGGCTTCGGTAGTACATTTGTCATTGAGCTAATAATTGCAGTGCTAATTACAAAGGCATGCACATGTATGATACATTGTTCTCTCCAATGTGGCACACAAAACCTAACATTCTGAGTATAGTAGGGCTTCACACCTAATCATTTTCAATATTGGTATCTAATCTTAAGTTATATGCAATTTATTTAGTATGTCCTCAGCTAGAGTTGTTAAGGATATATAATCGCTACATGACCAAGCTTTTACAATTTTTTTAAAAAAAAAAACTGTGATACACAAAGGTAGAAATGAACTCTCTTTCTTGATATGGTATGAAGTCAAAATTTTGCAACTATTAACAAAACCCCACCATTATGGTCAAAGAGACTAAAGAAAGTTGTTGGTACTCAACAAATGATTTGACTACTTTCGGCTTGAATTTTTTTTTTTTAAATGATAGCGACTGATTGAACAAATTACCAAATTAACCAAATAATGAAAATGACACATTTGCAAGGAAAACTTATCTTGTATCGTGTTAGTTACATTGTAAATTGGATAAAAACGGTAAATCGGTCCTACCTAAGATATCAATATATAATACGCACGTATAGCATGGTTATCTCGTTATGACTTGATAATTTGAATTCCATGTAAGTTGAAATTCGTGCAAAGACAATGATTCGATACGAATTAAAACACGAAAACTCCACCCCATTCAGTCACAATCGCGTGACATAGTAAAAGGAAAAATGTTTTCTTTTTGCTTTTAACCTTGTGGTTCTGGTAACTTTTCACAAATCAAAGATTCTTGCTTTCTTTTTGCACGAATTAGGCTAGGCACATTAGGGACCCGGATCCGTGTAGAGTCGAGAAAGTCCAAAATCAGGATTAGTAATGTCAGGATAGAACAGCTTCAACAAGGCCCACCAACTTTCTAGAGTCGAGAAAGTCCAAAATTGACATAGGAAGTGCTGAAGAAATAAAAGTAAAAATAAAAAGCTAAGATATAAATGTCAAATCAGGATTTAATGTGGGCTACCTAAATGGGGTTATTTTTATGTTGAAAAATAAAACAACCGAAATAACTTTTTAGAAATGGAACAGTTAAAATTTTTGACAAATTTCATTTCCCAAATTCTACTTGAGTGATTTTCTCTTTGCAACATAAAAGTGTTCCTACATATACATAGACAATGAAAATGTTACTCGTGTTAAAATTTACAAAGTAAACACACAACACTAATTTATAGAGACGGGTTTTGGAGATATCTCAAGAATTAATTTAGCATAAAGCTAGAAAATAACAATATTTATCATCTGATATGAGCTGAAAAAGTTTAATGTAGAGGAAAATAGAAGTTTTTGATGATGTGCTATGTAAATGAAGCCAATTTAATTCAATATCAGCAGGATGATTGAGAATTTTCCTACAAAATTGAACTTCAACTTTTTAATGTAAGTTTCCACGGCTTGGCAAATATACGATTTATATCTTTAGCAATACTACAAAAGTTCAGCCCATCTTAGTCGTTCTATCTTTCATTGCAACACGATATGTACCTGTCACATTGGATCAGTGTACCATGATCTCGACTTAGTATCCACTGCCTTTCCAATTCCGTTGCATGTTTTTTCCCGAACAAAATGGATATGAGTCGTATGACTTTTGATCCAATGAAATTAAACTTTTTTGAATCAAGATCCAATGAAATTATACTTGCTTATTCTATTATAATTTTGGACCTTATATTGCGCATGATAACAGTAAAAGTGCAAATCCCCAAAATGCACAAGCAAGAAGCAACCACCAAATATAGAAATTACAAATGTACCCCAATACATAGAAAACATCATGCATATTTGCAAATAATTTGCAAATAATCTCCCATGGTGAATTTTGAAGAACCCTAACGAGATAAGTCCATGATTTTTGTTTATTTTTTTTGTTGTTACCACACAAATCACAAGGAGAAGAGATTAGTTTACTTATGTTTATGGGTTTGAAAACTTAGAGACCTTTATTGTTCCGGACTCATCTGTTTAGCTGCGTGCACAACCATTTAATATTTGGCAGGAGATTACATCAATTATTTTCTTTTATATCTGTTGGACCTACTCTAGAAGTTGGTATGAAAGAAATGAAATTGACTTCTGTTTTATTATTTGATCCCTTTAATAACAGTTTCTATCATTCGATTTCTTAAGAAATAATTGCCTATTTTAATCGATAAAGATCTAGAACAACATTAAAGTGTTTAAAATGTTATCCGACAAAATTACCGAGATTACGCTCTTATGTGATAATGAAATAGTTATCTATATATGACGAAAGTCCATAGTCAAGTTTTAATAAAAGGCTAGGTTGAAATTATCTTTTAGTGAATGTGCGACTAGATCGGCACGTCCTCGTAAGTATCTACAGACTTGTACTAATAAAATTGTCCTATAAAATTCGGGTTAATTGCCTCCAAATTCCATATAATCAGAATGTTGTGAATCACAACTTGTTAGAAATGATGAAGCAAATTATCAGAATAAAAAGAATTCTATCCAGCCAACTTGGGTTACTAAGATTTTACGTTTCTTTCATAAAAGATTAAATGCCAACTGCCTAATTCCAAACTATCTTCAATGCTCTACAAAGTCCTAGTCAATTAATCTGAAGGCATATCCCCTTCACTATTTTTTTTTAAAATCGCCTTTAATAAGAGGTGTAACTTGTCTCCTTTTGTAAGATTTGCACACTACCGCAAAAAAGTAGTTAACTGTGGATCAGTTGAAATTACTATCACAAAATGAACATGCATTTATTATTTCTTTTAATTTTACTTTTAAAATCTGCCAAATCTCTCCAATGTAAATTAAATTTTGTACAAAAAAATTCAATTAATCAATAACTTCTTCTATTAAAGCAAATTATCTTTAATCAGACAACGTAAAAACTGATTCTTGACATGAACTCGTTATATATGTTGAATTTCTAAGAATTAAAGGATTTTATGTTTTGTAAATTTATTTATGCAAAAACGCGAAGTTGCATTTAGTTGAAATGTAGACCAACATATATAAAGACCATTATTCCATTAACTATATTAAACCAAATTAAGGTACCAAACCTTAACCAACTCCTCTCTGGTTTAACGCACCTCTTTGCTACACCAACCAAAATGAACTAACGGCGACATAATCAACAGAGAAATTAATCACAAAATTGACATAGAACAATTGAAAGTAGGTTAATTAAACAGAAATTCACTAGGGAGGTCATCAGAGGGGACTTACAAGGAGTGGGTATCTGCTGCACCTCAGGGAAGACATGAATGAGATACACAAAGCTCCCCGGCTTGGCCACATTCTTCAGGGCCCACGAGAGTGCGTCCATGCTCGAATCGCTCTTTCCAACTGCAACATAGACGTCATCGGCATTCTTCCCACTCGGCTGCTTGGCATACACTTGCAGACTATCTGATGACACCTCTCCGGCCTCCTCCAACTCCTCTATTTCACACGTGCTTTCCATCTGCATGCCGTTGTCACCCATGGAGGCGGTCACGGCCATCAGATTCTCATCGAATTCAGATCCTTCTGTTATTTCGAGGTTACTATTTGCCGAAGCCACTTCAGATGGTCGTTCCATTAGTTATTGTTTCGAATTATAGAGATAATTTTTGGAGCAGTGTGGAAAAAGGATAGTGGAGTTTCTATGATGAGAATTGGAGTTATTTTGGTTTAGAGGGGGTGGTCCAAGGGAAGATATGGATTTTCTATTTGTTTGACTTTCTTGGATTTTCACATGCAAATATATGCGTATTTCGTTTCTAGTATATACAGATGAAGAACTTGATGCTTCTTGTAAAAATAAAATATAGTACGAGAGATAGTATTTGTGAGTTTTTTTTTTTATGGTCATGGAAATTAACAAATTTTTTGTGCGTCAGCAAATTTCACTGTAAGTGTATTATCTATAGTGCTTATACGCAATAATATAGGAAAAAAACGAAGAAAGAAAGAATTGTATGTAAAGACAAAACAAAACCAATCTAAGGTAACTTTTCAAAGGCCAGGTAACACTAAGAAGGGTACAATTCTACAATTCTTTCGTTGACGTCCTTTATACGATTTTGTAATGTTGTCTTTTAACGAGTCTAACAAACAATATATATTAACAATACACCTGTTTATTAATCAATATATTAACATCCATGAATAATTAATAGTATAATTCTTGTGGTATTGCCGTATTGTACTCTATTATAAGTGCTAAATTAGCTTAATATAATTAGTTAGGTGCGAGTGCGACTATTTGATTCGGCTAAGTAGGAATATTCCGATATAAGAGGGAGGGAATATCCGGTTTTGTCGATAATTTATCAACATTATTTAACCATTGCATATTAATGTATTATGAAACAAAGAAACCACGTATATAATACTTTTGATCTTGTCAAACTGGGTTTTAAAAGTTTAATCATCTGTCTCATGTCAAAAGCGTGATGCGTGATCGATGATTAATTGTGTGCATTTAAAAAGATAAAAAGACAAACAGAAAAACATTGGACGCTATAAAAGTGCTATTACCTAATTGATATTTGAGAAGGAAATGTTCTCGAAGTACGCATGTCGTGACTACTTGTCTTATTCTGGGTTCCCTTGACTATTTTGAAAATAGTGGAATTTTGCGGTGTGCTCCTGCGGTTATTTAACCTTTTTTTCCCCCTTAAGGATTGGATCGAAATTTATTAGGCCTAGAACAGTTTTGGTAGACGTTCCAGTTGTTTGATTAATAAATTGTGTATTTGAATGATTACAATTGTTTTAATGATGTTCAAGGTAATTGAAGTTGCATCCTTAGCCCTCGAAAAGAAAAAAAGTTACATCCTTGTCTTTTCGTTTAAAACGAAATAAAGCATTATCTATGTTGGATTTGCGGTTTTAACTAATAGATATATTTGTTTAAAGTAGTCTTCGATTGATTTGTCAACAACTGACCTTATAGGACAAATTATTCATTTAATAATTAAGTTCTGAAATCTGTTTTTTTTTTTAATTATTTCTGTAGATATTACATGCACAATAGGACCATTTTGAGGACTTCCATATAATCTTTTGTGCTATATTTTGTTTCTTGATGTGCCTGCTCATGGCATCTCCTGTGCACTGTGCACTCAAATTTTGCAAATTTGACTGCTCATCTCATAAAAAAATTTGTTTGGCTTGTCTTGAATACATTATTATAAAAATTTGTTTCATACAATTTTTTTTTTAAATTGTCATCTCTTTGCAACCTTGTTTATTAATAAAAACAACTCATTAATTAAAGACAAGCCATCATAGGGGTTATCATCCCATCATCACACATTTTCTGCTTTCTATTTTTGAAATACTTTCCCAGCGCGTTGCTCATCCTTTATGTTTTTGTCGCTCATCCCTATCATCCAGAGCATACCCACCCCTTCCCTCCCTCCTCCCAACTCATGTTTAGATGTATATGAGGACAATTAAGATGTATACGAAGACAATTAGTATCACAATCTAGGATAATTTATATTATTTGCTAGGACATGTAAGATATATATGATGACAATTAGTATTACTTTATAGGACATTTAAGATATATATATGAGAATAGTTATTATCATAATCTAGGAGAATTAGTATTATTTTATGGGACATATTGTGAGGTGGAGGGCCGCCGTCAGGTGACGGGAGAGGGGGTAGGTATAAGCAACGGATGTGGGAGAGGGTGAAAAGTTAGCGTTGGGTGGGAACGTTCTTAAGTAATTGTGATTTTAGATTTATTTTTTGTAACTTGTGATTACCTCAACTGTATTGTATATATGAGCCATTCGGGGTCGAATTGACAAAAATTACTTCTGAATCAATTCGTCCTTTTAACTACTAGAAGTCAAAACAACAGTCCTCAGTATGTTGCATAAAAAACCGACTCCCAAAAAAAGAAAACAGAAACAAAATAGCTCTCACTAATAAAAAAACTATTTCTTCTTCAGGCAATCAGCCATGATATTGTTACCTGACATAGAGCGCAACATCAAGCCATAAACAACAAAAAGGGGCAACAAAATATTTGCACACCATATGAGGTACATGTCAATTACAAAATTTGCAAACAACCATATGGACGTTTCATCTAACAAAACATAGTGCAGTGAGTGCATATAACTATAGAAGTCCCCAGCAGACTCGCATATTATTCAATTTCTAACAAAATAAAAGAGCACACTAATTTTTCGCTATAAAAGTATATCAATAATGACAAATAAATGTATAATATCACTCATGCCACAAAACCATATTGCCATCTAGAATGTAGCACTGTAACATGACATACAGGCATTCATTTGCTGTGGTGGTGCTTATACATGCTATAAGCCACACATATGGCTGCACCAGCAGCGGCAACAGCAAGAACTGCATATGTATCTTCCTTCTCCCAGGTCTCAAACCAGGTAGGAAGGTGGCAAACCTTGCGGGACCTAGACCTGCGGGCTGAGCTGCTGATTTTCTCATCAGGGGTAGTTTTGTCTTTTCCATCCTCAGTTATGGCACGGTTAACGTCAGAGTTAGTTTCCTTTTGAGGACCATTCTGGCAGCATGTAGCATTTCCATTGCTACCCTGGCAGCATGTAACATTTCCATTGCTTCCTTGGCAACACCCGCTTGAGTTCTGTTCAGTCAGGTTGGCCAATTGTCTCTTCAGTTCAAGTGCATTCTTCTGGTCTTCCACTGACAACCCAAGCTGGCCTCTGTCAAAGCAGTTCAGTACAGTCTTAGCAAAATCAGAAGAAGAAATATCTTTCTATTCATCCTTCTCATATTTGCAAGGGTGGAACCAGGAGTATGACACACTTAGCCCAATAAACTCAAATGTAGCCTAACTAAGCCTCAATTAGCAATAATCTGCCAATGAAGCCTCAATTCATACCTCCCATTTGGCCCAATTTAAGCCCAGTTTTGGCCTAAAATGTGCAATTAGACTAGATTGTGATCAGGACAGTACAGAATATAACCAAACAGATAAAAATAAATAAATAAATAAATGGTAACATTAGAAAAGCCGCTTACAAAGACCAACTAAATTGATGTCTGAACTGATCATACAATGTCACAAAAAAAAAAGGATCCAGTTGAACCCTTGACTATGATTAATTTTTATCAGACCAAGATAAAGAACAAGAGAAACTAAAAGTTACCTCCACAAATGGTCAACTACTTCTCCCTTGCCAATATGCTGATCCAGCAGCACAGCCACATCATCAGGTGCAACATATCCATACCTAAATTAAAACCTTCAATTAAGCATTTTGCCAATAAAATATTTTTCAATATGATCTAGATGTATATAAAGAAGGAGCAGTAATAATAATTATCAGTATTTAGCACTTAGACTACAAAAACCTCCTACTTGCTAACAGGTAATCAGAAGTCCCATGGCCAATAAGTAATATATATCATTACTGAAATTGACATGAAATAACTTAACTGTTCACCAAATTTGGATAACAAATTAATTCACAGGAAAACATAAACAACATCTGTGACATATCCTCTTACCAATGGCCAGCGACCTCTCCATTGACAGGAGAGAAAATGATAACATTTCCAGCATACTTATGACCTCCAATGTGAGAGCATCCACTGACAGTAATCTGGTCTTGAAGACCTCGGACACCAATCTCCTCCTTGAACTTTTTTATCAGAGCAGGCCCACAAGTGCCACAGCGCTTGTCCCTGCTGCCATGTGCACAAACAAAAACATATGCACCAGTGATGGATGTAGGACTTCCAGGTAGCCACTCAGTGTCTGTAACAAGTGCCTCTTCGACAAAAGTCTCCACATCAAAGTGAGTGAGCCTCCTGAAATAATTAATTGCATTTGCTCAAATATGGGACATTTACTATAACAGTTTGGTACAGAAGTTCACTGTGTTCTATTAAATGTTATAGTTGAGCTATGTTAAGTTCCAGTATAGAAAGCCTGTACTAGCAGAACATTAGTTGGTGCCACCTATTTCTGTTCAAGTACTAATCAACTATTCAGTAGTAAATTGTTAATCAAGAGACAATAGGTTGGCAGCTATGTTGTGCTAATGTTACCATATATAATTATACCTCTTTTCTTTTATTCTAAAATTTCATGCTATCATTAGAAAAATCAGTTATTATTGATAACTTCAACAAAGTCCGAAAACAAGTTTTGCGGAATTAATATAGGCCACTTGTATGAGTAATTTCTACAGAGTAACGCAGTCCTAATATCACGTCTAAAAACAAATTAACATCCTAACAAAAGGGCATTTTTTCAGGTAATACATCAGCATTAAATTTTGGAGTTACCTGTAGCGGATCATATCCGGAAAGATGAGAACATCTCCATTTGATGCATCTGTTCCATCCTCGCCTTCACATATTGTCAGACGAGTCTGTAACATGAGAAAAAAAATAGAAAGAAATGGTTACGACAAAGACATTTTAAATGCTGCCTACAAAGGGAAGAAAATAACTTAATCCGGTGAAATCAATACCTATTCAATAACTAACAACTTAATATTTAAAGCTGTATTAGTTAGAAACATTGAAAACCCATGCACTCAATAAAAACTTTAAGGATCACTAAACCTTGTAGCACGGATAGGAGGAAAATTTCATTGCATTACTATAACATAATAAAGACCCTAAAATACATGAACAATCTGAGACTATTTAAAAACCTAAATAAAGACTAAATTATATATGTAATTAGCCTAATACAAGACTCTGCACATGTCCCTTGAACTAATCTAAAATCAATAAAGCACATTTCATACAGATAAAGGATCAATTCTCAGAAACCAGTTGCATACACCATACTAACCCCTACAAACCCCTATGACTATTAACAAAAACAGAAACAAAACAAACAGATTAAAAGATTCTAACTCATACCGACTTCTTCATCTCTCCCTTACGAGATTTCAACGCGGCGGAGAGCAACCTAGGCAAGCGATCCGACTCGGACGACTCGAGATGGGAAGGCCAGACCTGTGGATTCTTGTAACAAAGGAACACGTGGCGCTCGTGGTACTGCACGGTCCCCACCAGCGTCTGTGTCCCGAACTCAGCGCGCTGGAACCCCGACTCGGGGTCGTACGGGGCGGCGACGGCGGCATCTCCGGCGAGGATCCCTCCGTCGTTCTGAAGACTTCCTGCGGCGCTTCCGGTGGCCTCCGCCGGAGACGAGATCAGCCAATCGTCAAGTGGCGTTGGAGAGGTGCCTACGTTGTCACTCATGATAGAGAGAGAGAGAGAGAGAAAGAGACTTGGAGTCGAGGAGAAATGGCGCAATGTGACTGGATCTCGCTTTCTTTCTCCTCTCCCGTTGGAATATTAGCTGACAAAATCATTTAGAAGATTTTCTCCATTTTAAGTTAAATGAATTAACCAGTTATCTATTTTTGACCTTTGGATTACAATCTGATGTTATATGTGATTTTAATGTTAGTCAAGTTCTTATAAGCACCGGAGAGAATGTAGATGGAAGTGTTCAGTTGCAGTAGTCTCGGGCTTGGGGAAGAAGAAATATATGGCATGATCGCGGCCTAGGGATTCTGGAAAAAATTTCGCCCATCGTAAGTCTTTTCTGGGTAGATTCACAAAGGTGGTGCATGTGCTCCTGGCGTAGACGGATTGCATCAACGAAAATGATTTAGATAGTTTTTTAATTTTGACTGAAGCGCGGAGAATTTGTTGAACAAAATCTGTTGCAACCTGCCTCAGTTAAAATGCTTAACAAAATGCGACCGGCGTTTGTTTAGTTTGGAACTATGCTGACACTTGTCATTTATTTTTTTCAACTAAAATATATTTCTAATATTTCTAATAAAACAAAGTATCTCGAGGGTTCTGGTGGAAAAAGAAAAAAAAAACAATTAGCACTTGAGAAGTTCAACAATTATATTATTAGAAAGCCTTTCAAACAATTTTTTATTCAATTTTCGATAGACATAATATACTGAGGGATTTGAAAACCTTTTCCATTACTCAATTTAAAAGAAGTTTTCTGTCAGAGGAGGTAAAAATGCTGTTTCCAACTTGTAGTATATTTTACACTGAAATTGGTTCATGGTCGAAATAATTAAGTTGGCAATAGGTCGAAATAAAACAAATATCTTTTGCTAGCTGGAGAAAATAAGTTGCTTGCACGGAAGAAACAAATGAAATGATAAAAAATAATATTCTTTCGAAAAGATGCAAAAAAAAATTAATATGCTCCTCATTTGCAGCGTTCTAACTTTTCAATGATTATTATTGTTGCAACAATGATCTCGTGAAAGCGAAATTCACATATTTTGGGTAAAATTATTTGAAGGTCAAATAATTTGTCTAATAGCTACAAATTTTATCATCATCATCATCATCATCATCATCATCATAATCATCACCACATCACCACCACCACCATAACAGGGTGCTATAAAGGTTGATAATTTGAATTGAACTCATTAGGATGGAATGAATTGAGTATGATCCAATTGTTCAATTAATGCACTGGGCTCTTAACTACGTGGCCATATTGACGGACTCGGATCCCGTGTAGCGCACCTCTCAGGCCGTCCGATTTGATCTCGACGGTCAATTTTTTTTGGGCCTTACAATCTGGTGAAATTCACGAGCCACCCATCATAGATCGGACGGCCCGAAAGATGCGCTACACGGGTGCCGCGCGGCACCAGATCTGAATTCCATATTGAGATAATAAAATTGAAGGACAATATATTATATATATTAAGAAAATGTAAAAAACTTTGTACCAATTTTAATTTTTAGACAAACACGAAAGATACTAGATTCAAGTATCTTTCCCTTTTTTTTTTTCTCCATTTAAACGGTAATTGATTAAAGGTAACTCCAAAACAAATGGGCTAAGCCCAGTTTAAATTATTGAAGGCATAAAACACACCCTAATACTCAACAAGCCTTTAATATTTAGCCTATCTATAGTATTAATTAAAATCCGTGCGCGTCGTCGTCCGCTATTTAGTTATTTTCGCGACACGGCACCGATTTAATTAACTTCCACCTCTCTCCTTCGTTCGTCTCCTTATTCTCCCCTCTATCGTCGACGAAAGAAGAAAAAAAAATGCTGCCTCTCTTTCCTCTATCCTCTGACAGACTGACACATCGATGTCGCCTGCTCCTCCGCAACTGACCGAGTTACTGTCGTCTCCTCCTCCGTTGACCCCTCCCTCTTCCTCTGTTGACTTCCCCCAATCCCAACAATACCCGTTCATGTCTTCCTCGGCGCGTCCCTCCTCATATCTCCGCTTCTCCACCTCCTGCTCCTCCAATCCTCCTCCACTGTCTCCATAGTCTCAAAATTTAAGAATGCTCTGGAAGACAAAGGGAGGAGTTGCTGTTTTGGATCTGGATCTTGATTCGTTAGCCAAGCCCGCCTTACTCCTGCCGACCATCCCAAATTCGTTTTAGAACATTGAGATGCTGCTAATTTTTTACCTCCTCCACACTCAACCAGGTATGCCAATTTCTTCCCAATGCCTTTAGGAAATTTATTTACTGCTAGAAGAATGCTTGCCTTATTGTTCACAGCATCAATGATGAATCTACATGGAACAAAAATAGAGTTGTGGCATTGAGGTACAGTAGTAGAGTTGTGGCTTTCTTGAGAACACCATGTGGATTATCATTTATTTAAAAATAGAGTAATACAGTACTAATTATGTTGTTTCCTCCCATGAACAACGTACTATTTACATTTTCTATTCTTCTATTTCTCCTCAACACTGGATTTGAAGTTTGCCCAATTACCAAATGTTAAGCTAAGCTTTTAAACATCATTAATAGTAAGGATTCTTTTTTTTTTTTTTTGTTATCCTGAACACTAAACTGCTAGGAATCTTCTTTTTGAGGAACAAAAGATTCCTGTAAATACCTCAGTATTTTGGTTTCTGCATTGAAAATTTCAGTACTGCAAATTAAAGGTTTAGGTAATCACCTAACTTTTTTTTTTATTAAATTTAGACCGTGTTTACAATAATTTTGAGTTAATTTAGTTCATTTTTTATTGTGGCAGTAACAACAACGTGCCTGCAACAAGATGATGGAGACAGTGCCACGCATTCAGGTATGTACAGGATTGAAACATGACAAATTCTATGGTTTAATTTGCTTATTACATGTGCTAATCACCGTAAAATCAATGCACAGAGACATGGCAAGTAAAAATCAATATTTTTCATTAAATTAAACAGGAGATTATTGTCCAATCATCAAATGATTTCTCTGTATTTAACACATGTTTCCATAATGCATCTAGAATTGACTTGAAGTGAGTCTAGCCCTACATCAGAAATGTTTTACAGGATCTTTTGCTAACGCATGACCTTAGACCAAGATAAAGTACATTCATTTATTTAAAGTTTTCATAGCAATGCCTGTGTACATATTCACATATTTGAGATGTAACAAGATGGTGAATTTTTTTTGTTAATATTTACTTAAACAAAACCAATTTTTAGGGTGGTCCTTGATCTCTTCTTTTGCTGCTACTAGAGTCTTCACTCTTATCACATATACTCTGACATTATCTCAAGTTCTCACATTCGAAAGCCAATCAAGGAAATATTTGCAATTGCATTTTTCGTCCTCGGAGAGAGAGGTGCAACAAATTTCAAGGGAAGCTGTAAAAAGAGATCGAGAAAGAAAGTACAACTAAAAACAAAAACATAGTTAATGTTGTTCCATAGATGAGGTGCATATGGCAGTATTATTTATTATTTTTTTATGAAAGATGCCATTATGTGTACCTAAATTGTCCCAATCTGAAGCATCAGTTTGAATTTAAACTCTTTGTTACAAAGAATGGTGGCTTTTTTCTTCTTCTTTTTTTAAGAAAATTTGGTTTGATAATTTATATTGATATTACCATATCAGTTAAAGGGAGGTGACCTGTTGTAATAATAAAACATGGCCAATTATTTATTTTTCTCTTTTCTACTTCTTCCAGTGCCACTGGTATTAACATTATGATTGCTATTTTCTTTTTAATTTTGTTTTTAGTGATGCAAATAAACTACACACACCTTTCATTTTAGTGTTTTGTTTGAATTTTGCTGTGATCAAGCTAGCTTTCTATTTCTACAAATGTGTCATTTTGTGCTATTTGAAGACGAGAAAAATTGAGCACAAGAGACAACATTTGATGAGCTCAAGGTTTGTTTTTCCTGTTCAATTGAAGTTTGTTAATTGGGTTTATATGCCTTATAATCAATTAGGTTCTGCATTAGCATTTCTTTTCCTTCAATTAGTATCCCAGAGGTATATTTAATATTTATCATTTAGGCCACCAAGTACAGTCACCCAATTGGGCCTAGAAAATTGGCAGTTTTGCAATTATTTCAAACCACAAATGCAGCATGAGAAAATAACTTTTGTATCTCTACTTGGTTTGCTTCACCGATTTTATTTTATTTTAAGTCTCCCAATTGGGCCTAGAACTAGGTACTGCTGCGTCTATGTGGGATGCTGATTTCTACATTAAGGTTGATGATATTGTGTCTATTTTATTTTATGTAAAGTAACTATTTCTTAGAAATAAGGTTGAATTATGTGCTATTCTTTCAGCATCACTTGGGCATGCATTATCAAAACTACCTATGAAACCTTGGTGCATGAAACCTGGTCCCGTCCTCTCTAAAAAGTAAGTATTTTGCATTAAATGTAGAATTTATCAGAATTTGTATTACCAGAATGGCCACAAGTAAAATATCAGTTAAAAGTGCTTGAACCAGTAAGCAATTTAAGCTGAACTAGTGCTTGAACTGTTATAGTTTATAAGTATCGGAGGTTATATTCCTTCTAACCTTTTTCTATTTTTTTGAGACACTATTTGATGACCTTTCCTGATTACCCAAGTCTTCACCTAACATATTATTTGTGTATAGAAATCAATAGGAAAAAGAACATAAGAAATTAAGAAGTAATGAAGTATCAATTCATACCAGGTGAGATTGTTTTTTCTTCTTTTTTGGCAGAGATTCTCTCTTCACTGTTGGCCTCTAAAGAATTAAAATATTCATTGCAAAAAAAGAAAATCTGATTTCTTAATGTAATAAAGTAGACAAGTAATCTGAGAGAAGCAAAGACATATACTATAGCTTGATCGAAGAGAAGTAAAGAGACGGAATGGAGAGAATATTTTTCTTATTTCAGCAAGAAGGGTTGAGAGAAATAAAGGACACGATGTGAAAAGATAAAAGTAAATAAAGGTAGAAATTAAGGAAGAAATCAAGAAGCTATTAAAAAGCTATTTACTGCTGTGTGTCCACGGAAAGAAAGATGTGAAGAGAACAAAAGCAATAAAAAGCTAAAAATTTATGAATACCGATCAAATGCATGATGGTTCTATTTGGGTCTCTTCAATTGCTTATATGTTTATTTTTAAAATTCAATGTATATGGATGCTAAAGTAGCTCATGTATGATGTTTATGCACTTAATTTTTTATAGCTCATGTGAAAAGAAAAATTATGGCATTTTGCCTTTGCACTTATAAGCCTGTCGCATATAATTTAGACTTAATGACAAATTATTAGTGGTTTTTAAAATTGAAATACAAAAAATCTACTAAGGCGCGGTGAAGCCGCGCTTCCCCACCTAGTATATATTAAACTCTATGGTGAGATGCATCACAAAAAGTCTGAGCCGCAATCAAAATTTTTGAATCTAGTTCAAAATAACCGATTCAAATCGTCTAATGCAATCTTTCTATTGAAATCTCTCTCTATATATATATCAATAATTAGCCCGTCATACAAGCAGCAGTTCCTTGAGATTTTTGACAAACTCCATCAGCCCCTTGTATGATGTGCCGCCAGGCGCTGCTGCCCTCCGAGCCTCCTCCCCGACCAAACGTGCCAAGGCCAATAATGCTTCATTGGCCATCATCTCCTTCACTTTCTGTCCGATCTTTTTGCCACTCAATCTTATCCTCTCCTTGCCACCTCGAGTTTCTCACCCACATACCAAGTCCACTCTCCACCATGGGAACTGTACTATTCAGCCAAAATCATTAGGAAATTTTTTTTCTATACCTCTCAAATTTGAGAAAATAGAGGATTTGCCCCCCCCCCCGAAAATAAAAATTCCTGATTTTGCCCTCCAAAAATTTGAATCTCTCCTCTATTTGCCCTTCTGCAATATTTTATAATATAAACTAGGTGGGGAAGCGCGGCTTCACCGCGTCTTTGTGAATTTTTTATATTTCAATTTTAAGAACCACTAATAATTTGTCATTAAGTCTAAATTGTGTGCGACAGATATATAAGTGCAAAGGCAAAATGTCATAATTTTTCTTTTCACATAAGTATTTATTCATCACCTAGGCATGGCAGTCGTAGCTTCGCTGCGCTATGTTTATTTAGATTGAGAATAATCCAAACTATTTGCCAAAATTTTCAGTCTATTAGGTAACATCTAATTTCTTAAGAAATGTAATTTAATGAGTGATTAATATGAGGGCTTTTACGGGCCACAAACCAAATTGATAAAAAACCATACTCCTGATTCATATAGTTTAAGATCAACACAATTGTTTATCTTAATTTTTATTGCCTATACTTGACACTCTTAATTTTATTGCCATTAAAATGAATCAGTAAGCACATCATTGACAATTTATGAAATCAAGAATTCCAATTGATAAACAGCAACCAATCCATAACTATAGTTTTTTACAATAAAAAAGGAAAATTCCATACTTCCATATCAATCATGAATCTGTTACACATCTATTTACATTCATATCATAAAAATATTCAAAGAAAAAGGTAAAAAAAAAAAATTAACAGTGCGATGTCATTGACCAGAAATTGACAAAACTTGAAATTAGAGTCTTACTTGAAAAATTGAGATTTAGCTATGCCTGGATCCACCTAAAAGAAGGACAAACATATTTTCTCTCAGCCTATGATTTCCCGTAGAGAATTTCTCTCTACCACCAAACATAGCTAGTGCAATTGCCATTTTTACGTCTTTATGGCCATATATTCATGGAGCTATTGACTTGATAATATGTCAAATAACAAAATATTGTTTATTTATGAAAAAATATTATGTTTAAACAACTTTGAGTTGAATGTTGAAACTATAAAAGTCTAAGGAATAAACTCTTTCGCCAATTCTTGGATCCTTGGCCAGCTTCTCTATATCAACCTTGTCTTCTCAGTGAGCCTATAAGCTGAGAAGAGGTCTTGTTTTTGGCCACATAATTTGTCTCCACCACAGTTCATTTCAAATCAGCAACAATTCTATGACATTGTTGAGAAATAAAAAGCCTCATTAGATAATGGAAGAGAAGCAAAAGGCAGAAAGATTGATGACTATGATAAAAAAATCAAAATAGTAAAAAGAGAATGACATATCTTATAATAATGTTTCCTTTATCAACAATGAAAGGAAAAGAAAAAAAATCGAGCAATGTCTTGATGTAAACATTCTCTATTAGGCTCTCTTGCTCAGAATGCTTATTGCATTTTTATATAACTGAGAGTGTAATATGATTCAATACTGCAGGGGCTTTTCACTAAAGAATTTTTGTTTGTTGTCTATTTGTCAATAATTTGGGAGAGAGGTGCCCTAATGTTGTCAATTTATAAAACATAGATCAACTTGTTTGAGGGACAAAAAGAAATGTATTCACAGAGAACTAACTTCAAAAATTAAAAATTGCTTCACACCTGGACCAAGGTCAGAAACATGTCCACATGTTAGAGAACCTCACTGGATTTCTCCGCCGGCGCTGGCCTGGCACACCTCACGATCAAAGTACTTCTTTAGCGAGCGGCTCTAATTCTTCGGCCCACGGGACGATTTCATTGTTTTGGTCCCTGCTCTCTATCAGGATGGTGGCCCATAAGACACGGACTGGTGCTGTTGGGTTGGGGAAATCAACGGAGGAGGGACGGGCTGGGGGTGACGCAGGCTGTCGGAGGAGAGAGGAAAGAGAGGCGGCATCGTTTTTCCTTTTTCCCCTTCTGTCGTCGAAGAGAGGAGAGAATAGAGAAGCGAATATAGAGGCCAATGAAGGAAATATGAGAAAGAAATTGAATCGCTAATCGAACAGATCAAATCGATCGATCTGCGAAAAAATTGGACGGCTCAGATTAATTTCGGAAGGGACTAATGCGGACGACTAATGCGGCAACGGGATTTAATATATATATCTTAGATGTCTTATTTGCACTTGCTAGCAGTGTTTAGAAGAAATGTCATTCTATTCATAAATATCTGCAGAGCGCAGGCCAATAATTCAACATGGTACAATTGGAAAAGATGCCTTCTCAGTAATCAAATTTCTTTTTTTACATAAAAGGATGGCAAAAGACCAACAAAACAATAATTTAAGCTCGAATATTTTCACATAGCTAAGTTCTGTATCAAGAATGCAAAAAGTGAATAAAACAGAACCAAGTAAACATAAATTCCGAGCATAGAAGAGCACAAAAAACGGCATCTATGTTGTCTTTACCGTAACTTTTACTTTTCTATCAAGACCTTGTAATTTTTTTCTTTAATATAATTGTTGTTGGCAACTTGTCAATCAGTCTTCAAAAAAAACAAAAATCAGATCATGTGGCTTAGTCACCAACAATTCTCTTAATTTGCGAAATTTCCAATGAATTTGTACAGGATATAAAAGTTCTTATATAAAAGTACAATTATCATTTCCTAATGGAAATGTTTGAGACCAGAATCTGGTTTTGCCTTGAACATGTAGTATATTATTATGAAATAAAAGTGTATATGTACATATTGTCAAACAACTTATGTAGTACTTAAAGTAACAAAATTTGAGAACTTACTAATTAAAGAGTAAGAGCATCTTGACTCTAGTGGAAAACCAAATCACCCCTCAAGGGTTAAGAAAGCAAATATTTAGGCAGCGTAAATTAAACCAAAACTATAAGAAAATGGATTCTAAAGAAAAGCTACGTACCAGAATGCAAGGATATTGAGTTTTGTAGAACTAATCGGTGAAGAAACAGCCAGCGGTGAAGGAGATGTTGGGGGATGTGTCGAAATAGAAGGAGCAGCCAGCGATGTGTCGAGGGATCAAAGGTATGGAGAGAAGAAGATGTTAGGGGGATTGCTGCTCAGGAAGCTTCTCGAAGGAGCAGAAGGTTGGAGGGGTTGGCGGAGGAGGGGTCGGAGCGGTGATTTTCCGTTAGGGTGGGGGAAAGTTAACGAAGGAAGAGGTGTGGCTGGGGGTGAGGCGGGAGTTGGCGGAGAAGGAGACGGAGATGCAATTGTGGACGGGTGGTTTCTGTTGGGGTTGAGGGAAGTCAATGGAGGAGGGAGGGGTTGGCGGAGGAGGCGGAGGGGGCGGCGACAGTTGGCGAAGGAGAGAGGAAAGAGAGAAAACTATTTTTGTTATTTCTGAATTCTGCTGTCGAGAGAGAAAGGAGGAAAGAAGAGAAGCCAAAGAAATTGATTAACGGATCAGATTGATCAATCAATCATGGAAAAAAATTGGACGGCTCAGATTAATTTCGGAGAGGAATTAATGCGGTTCGACTAATGCGGCCACGGCAATTAATATATATATCTTTCGGAGAGGAATTAATGCGGTCGACTAATGCGGCCACGGCAATTAATATATATCTTAGATAACATTAAAATAATAAAACTACTAATTTGTGACCCTTTTACCCTTGATCGAATCTAACCCATTAGCTGCTGAAATCGATCCAGACTAAACTCAATCAATTCAGTACTTGTGTTACTTATCTCATCTCCTCTTTATCAAACCACGAGAACCCTAATAGGACACTAAAAAAAGATGGAAGGGGACGGAAAGAAAAGTAAATTTTGTGAGTTACTTGCTCCATTAGACTATATAATGGAATGGAATGGAAATACTTTACTTCCTGGAACTTCAAAATGAATGAATTTTGTCCCCCCAAAATTGAAGTGTAAGAATTTACATTCCACTCCCAACCCTTCTCTTTCATTCCATTCCATTACTAAAATGGTCTGGAGCACAGCCTAAATCGAAACCTAAGTTCGTCTCCCTCTCCTCTCCTGTCCTCTCGATCAAACTAGAAACCTAAGTTCTTCTCCCTTCTCTCCTCGCGCACAAACTAGGTGAACCCAATCGAATCCTCCACTCCCTAGATCGAGTTTGCATTCTTCATCGCACGTCATCTGTCTCCCCCAGGTTCGTCTTTTTTCTTTTCAATCCGCTTCTCTTTGAGTTCTCAATCCGCCCAGGTTATGCTAATTTCATGAACAATTCCTGCTAATTTCTATGCTAATTTCTCTTTTGAGTTTTCATCGCACGTTTAATTTCCTGAATGTAAGATTTTAGACTTTTGTTTTCATCTGACAGTATATTATGAGGTCTCGTTTTTTTTTTTTCAGAAAACTATTGTCAAGTTTTTTTAATTTCTTTTTTGTTTGTAAAGAAAACTCCTTATTGGCTATTGTTTGAAATAAGGGCAAATTACTGGTCATTTGACAGGTATAATTTTCAAACTATATATGCTTAATGTTAAAACTGAGATATATGTGGAAAAGCATGCTTGCTTACTGGTAGGATTCAAACTATGCTTACTGTTAAAATCTGAATTATAAAACTGTTAGGATAAAAAAAAAAAGTATATTTGCTTCAGCAATTGCTAAGTTCTATAAAAGCTACTTGCTTTGTAGAAAAGTAGACAGTTTTGTAGAAAAGCATACTTGCTTTTCTAACCCGTGGAATATCCTTCACCAATTGGAACAACACCATACTTGCTTATCTAACCCGTGGAGATTGAAAACACCATACTTCCAGAACCCTATAAGTATGTCATTGTTTGGAATTTAGTAACTAAGATATATATAAGTGTTCCAACTGAGATATATGTGCTTACTCTTTTTCCTTTCTATTCTTTGAAATAGGCAGATACAGGGGACAGTTGGTGATTGCTTGTGGTGTTGATGATGTAGGTACTAACAGAAATAGAAAAAGGTATCTCTTCATTTAATATTATAACTGAATTGAAATATCGGCTCTACTCTATTAATCCATGTGTAATGTAGTAACTGAAATATCTGATCTACTCTTTGTAGGAAGAGAAGGGCGGTTAAAAAACGTGCAGTATGCTGATGTTGTTGAGAGAAGCAATGTATTTTGTTGAATACTGATGCTGTTGAGAGAAGCAATGTATTTTGACGATGCTGTTATTATGGTTAATTTAGTTTAGATATTGGGGAACATGTTACCTATTTTATTTGAGAGCAGTCTGTTATTAGAGAAGTTTGTTATTACTATTTCGAGATGCTTGTTTTATTACTATTGAGAGAATATGTTACCTGTTTTATTAGAGAATCTGTTACTTGTGAACAATTTGCTCAAATCTGTTCTCTGTTATGTTAATAACTTGCTCAGAAAAAAGCCAGATATGAAGAGAAATAGGATCTGTTATGCTATGTTAATAACTTCTCTGGTATGTAAATAGGATCTGGCTGGTGTTATTATAATAGTAATTTAAAATAAAGAGAAAAAGGAAGCTAGATATGAAGTTTGTGTCATAGTGGCTTTCATTAGAACACACAACAAAAGAAGCAACAGTGAATACAATTGTTATATTACAAACAGTGAATAATGTCACAGTTGCATTACTGCTAAATATATTACTGATAAGTGACAAACAGTGAATAATGTCGCAGTCAATTCCTGTTTTTTTTTTTTTTTTTGAAATTTGTAATGCCCATAGGCTTTTCATTGATAAAAGCAAGCCATAAGAGGCTGCAACTTCACAACATTACAACAACCATCTAAACATATTTTTCCACACCTGACTAAGCTTAAAAAGCCACCAACTAACCTAACGAAAAAAAAACAAACAGCAGTGCAGTAAAAAAACGCAACGAACTAAGAATCATAACTGAAACAAACAAACAACACTGAGACCTACCAGTAACTAACAAATGCTTACCAGTAAGTAAAACACTAACAATAACTAAAAGGATTTATTGTCCATCATGTCCCCAATTTTTCTTTCCTCTGGGTGCCAGTTTCGGAACTCCAACGTAGTTCTCTCCCCTCTTTCTTGCCTAATTTGCCAACATGTGAGCCTTGTACACAGCCTCCCTTCTAACATGTTTGACCATCATCCTTTTTTGTGATCGATTAAGTGTCTCAATTACCTCCATGGATTCCAGTAAAGCTCTCCAAGCTGGTATGTTGTCAATATCCCCTTCATTTAAAATCTGTACCAGATTGGTACAATCAGAAAAACACCTCTATTTTCTTTATCTTGTAAATTCATTTTCGTAATCTGTACCAGTGCCTCTTTGATAGCTCGTCTAAGGTACTTTTTAGGGTTACGAAACATATATATGGTACTTTTGAGAGAATTCTATAAAATAATTCATATATAGATATCAAAGGGCCTTTCAGGGTTACAAAACATATATATGGTACTATTCAGGTTTCATGAAGTCAAAGGGCCTTTTGAGAGAATTCTATAAAATAATTCATGTTGACATTATATATAGATATCTTATGATCAGAAGCCTTTTATGACAACACGTTTACCTTGGCATGAGAAATTCACTTTGCATTTGAACTAGAAGTAGTAAAAAGTCCCAGGATTTGAGTACAAGGAGTAGTCATCCCAGGCTTTCGCTTTTCAATTGAGATATTGTGAGATCGAGACCAATTAGCTGCTCTCCTAGCCTGTCATGATCCTGACTAGTTTTATGCGTAATTTTGGTTTAATTGAGGTAATTTGAACAAGAGAGATGGTTTTGGGAAAGGAGCTGGAAAGAACGGGAGAGAAATTGAAGAAGAGAAAGGAAGAGAAAAGAAGATAGATCTGAATTGTGTTAAAATTTGTCTGAAATTATTCTCTTACATCACAGCTTATATATATGAATCGTAAACAACAGTAAAAATAGAGAAATTATTACAATTGAGCATAAATATAAAAATAAGAAAAAAACACGCTTATTCTCTCTCCAGCGACATCCGCCAACAGACTAACGGCTCCCTCCATCTTCTCCATTTCACTAGCTACGGTCCCTCTCCAGTTGGCCTAGTTGCCAGCCCATTTGTCATACGGATCAACCTTTCTCTCTTCAACACAGTACATAGCCCAGTTTGTGAATTAATTCCCTTACGGCTAACAAGCTACTGTCAGTTTGTGTCTCTGACATAGCATTATTCCGATCCTTCTGATCAGTTGTTGGGAAAATTTCTTTTTGGTACCCGGGGATCCTTTTGAAACGTCGACAGAGCTGTCTAGGGTTTAGTCGCTAGGCAAGACGGAGTAATTTGATTTTTCTAGGATTCATCAAAGAGAGAGAGGAATCCGGCTTGAAGAAACGATTGAGTGTTTAGTCGAGACTGGATTCCATCGGACTTGTTTCGACTGGTTCAAATTCGATCAAGAATAAAAGGGTCACAAATTATTAATTTTATTATTTTAATGTTATTTATATTATAAAATATGGCAGGAGGGCAAATTGAGGAGGGGTTCGAATTTTTGAGGGACAAAATCAGAAGTTTTTACTTTCGAGGGGCAAATCCTCTATTTTCTCAGTTCTGAGGGGTACAGAAAAAATTTTCCCAAATAATTAGCATATAGTAACTGTATGGGCTTTTTCGTCATCTCTCGAAAAATGAAAGGGTTTCCTCGAGAAATTGGAATAAGCCTTAGATTCACCCCCCCTTAAGGTTCGATCTCTGCGCTGAGTGTCTTTTGACGACCAGAACAAGTGTCGCTTCTTACGAGGGTTTATTAATTTCGAGGGTCCTTTCTTTCCAGTAGGTGCAAGCCCCTACTGTTAATTACCTCGTGGTTTCCCACGAGAACCTCTGATTAAGGGATCTAAAGAATTATATGTGAAGGCTAAGAGAATCGTTTCTGTTTATGTGGAGTTTATTCTTTTTGGCCTAAACCGGACTCAATTGACGGTACCAGACCTAATTGACGGGACTCAATTGAGGACACTTGAATATTTAATGATTTTTAATTTGGGCTTTTATTTGGAAGGAGTTTGACTAAGACTATTTTGGGCTTTGGTAGGGTTTGGATTCTACTTCTGAATCACTCGAGATCCATCTTGATCTGCTGAAGAGCTGTCCTTCCTTAAATGAAGAGGTTTTGGTTTTGACTTTGGGTTCGTGTTTTGACTTTTATGTTTTTGAAGTTCCTCTTTGGGTTTTACCATTTTCACAGTTTTGTTTTATTTTTATTTTTAGCTTTAGATTTTTGTAATTTCTTTTTTTATTTTTAGTCATGCTTATTTTTGAAAATACTTGATATTTAATATATCTCTTTTTGAATTGTTTCTATTTTTTTAAATTATCTCAATCTTTATTTTTGGAAATTTGAAATGAGTTTGTACATCATTTTATAATTTTATAACATTTATCTAGTATCATTTTAGGATTTTATAAAATTTGTTTTTATAGCAAAATACTTCAAAAATACAAAAGACCACTATTTTGACAGAATTTTATATTAAAATATCAGTAAATTTGGTTTATTTATATTTTTAGAATTTTATGGATATTTTATTTAGATTTTCTGGAATTTCTATTATCACTTTGGAGTTTTACGAAATTTTATTTAAACTTGAAAATAATTAAAAAATAGAAAAGACCATTAATTCGGCAGATTTTTATGTCAAAATATCAGTGAATTTGATTTGTTTAGATTTTTAGAAATTTTTGGATATTTTTTTCTGAGTTTTCTACTATTTTTAATGAATTTTTGAAGTTTTCTGATTATTTGTAATTTTCTGATTGGTCCACGTGTGCAGGAAGGCTGAGATGGCGCTGCGTGTGTCTGATTTGCGCTGATGGGGCATGCTGATGTGGCAAAGAGGAGCTGAGCGCCAATTTCGTCTAGAGAGATGGAGTTTTGCAAAGCGACCCTTCATTTTTTTTTATTTTTGTCCGACTCTCCTTTCGACGAACTTTTGACAATTCCGGCCACCAATCCTGACGAGATCAAGTCCGTTAGAATCATGGCATTGAGAGGAACACAGCGGTGACCTTCGTTTATCTCGCGTCGCCCTCGTTCGGCTGGAGAACCGATAATTTGTCGCAACTGTGTTTAGTCACTCTTCAGTTTAGCCCTTGTATTTTTGTATATGGCATTTCCCAGCGATTGGAGCCACCTCAGTCGTCCATATTGGGTTCGTTAGGATCACGACAGAAAGGAGAACACGAATGTATGCTTGGTTTTGTTTGTGTCTCTGTAATTTGATGGGGAAGCCATTGGAGTGGTACGGTGGCAGTAAGCTTGGTACCGAGAGGTACAGTAGAGAACTAATGGTGATTCGGTTAATTGGATTTGCATTTGAGAGACGGTTCTCATTTAATGTAGCCTCAACATGACAATATGCTTAATTCTTAAAATGTAGTAAGTAGGGATTGGTTATGTCAAGGGATCCACTGATATTACAGATTAACAATACGTGTTCCTATGTACTTATGATTGGCATGTCGCTTTGAGTTTTCTTTATTCCCATGTCACATTATCAACTTGCTCACATGGCTTGGCTACTGACTAACAATTATCATGTAAATTTTAATTTCGTTTGCCTTTTCTAATTACTGGGTTTGCATACCATTTAATCGAGTTCATCATTTTTGTTCATTGTTTTTTTGGATTTTGCTAATTCCTTGAACATGGCCAAGCCAGAGCTAGGCTCTGGACCTATACCAAGTCAAGTTAGAACCTCCACCAAGGGGTTGAGCTAGGCTACAAACCCTCAAGATGATGACCATGGTAGATTTCATATTGAACCTAAGAATGCCACATGAAATGAGGAGCTAGACTCCAAACTTTCATCAGGCACCTTCTTTTGAACCATCCTATGGCCATGGCTGATGCTAGGCTTCAGACCCTGGCTCAACGGAGCTATATTACATATACTCAAGCACACCATTATTTGGTGGCTGAGTTGAAAAAAAGACCAATCAAAACAGCAAATAGGCACTTCAAATAGACTTATTTATTTCAAAATCGAACGATTACAAGCAAAGATCCCTTAGTTTTACCTTCTTCTCTCTTTCTACAACTGTTTGATCTAATGCCTCTCACAACTCGACCCTAGTTAGCTTAATTAAGCACAATGGTAGTAGTCTAAACCTAGCCTAAGCTTGTGGCTGCCTTCTCCTCTTTTCTGCTCTAATTTGAAGGGTTTAAATAGGTGAGAATTAGGGCAATACTTCCTTGGCCCGAGTTGATCCTCCCCGTCCAATTTCCATCAATGGCCCACATTGGGCTGCGCCTAGGGTTAGGTTTGGGAAAACCGTGGGCAGAAGAGTCTGGTTTCGGTGTTTGTGGTAGGGGAGGAGGCCACGTCACGTGCTCTTCTCTTCTTCTCCGTTTTTTACCCGGCATCCATGGTAAGAAATCGTGCCTCTTCTTTTTACCCAGGGAGGAAGGAGTTGCTGACAGGTAGGCCCCACTAGGGTGTTTAATGAGATAGAGAGGAGATAGGCATGCATGGTTCACGGTGCACCATCTAGAACCCCTTGATTTCTTGAGCGTGGTGTACAAAGAACCGGTGCACCCGATCCCTTAACGAAAACAGTAATTTTAAATGAGGCAGCGCCTTATCTCGGCCCTCCCTGGATCCTTTGCAATGGACGCACGCGCTAAGCTCCTTTTGATTCTTGTGAGATTTTCATTCAATTTCCATGATTTCTCTCAAATTTCAAACCAAAATAAATTATTTGAAGGCCTTCCCTTGGGTATTTTTGGACAAAATTTTATGGGTGAACTCATAAAAATATGAGGAATTTAATGGTTCAAAGGGTTTCTCAAAATTCCTCACAAATTTATTTCGGTAATTTTGTAGATTCTTGGGGTTTCTTTGCAAAATTTGAAGTTTCTGTTGATATTTTTGGGGTTTTAAAATTATGATAATTCATCATAATTCTTAGGGAATTTTTGGAGTTTGTTTGGTATTTTTCGCAATTTGAATTTGATTTTTCGCAGTTTGAATTTTAGTTTTCGCTATTTGAATTTGGTTTTAGCAATTTGGGTTTGGTTTTCAGGTTGAATTTTTAGGGTCAAACAGTAACTCCATGAAATGATATGCATGTGAACTGTATTCGGCCAACAGGGTCGGAGGCATAGGGGAACAAAGGGGGACTTGCCCCCCTAAAATTTTAAAATGATGTGAGCCATTTTTCAATTATATACTAAATTTTGTTAATATATAACATTATTGCATCCCTAATAAAATAGTTCAAATTCAATAAATATAGCTAAAATACAATCTAGTTAAGTTTATTGTTTGTTCAGACTAGTTTAATTATAATTTTTTCTTTTAGGGCAAATTTAGAAGATGAAAAATCACAAATAAAACTTTGCTCAAATATGAAAATTTTTGCTTATTATTTTTTTAAAATAAATTAATTCTTTTTGTATTTGATATTATTCATGTTCATTAAATTACTACTTTAAAATAATGCAATCTTATTTTTTGCTGTCAATATTTTTAGATTTTTAGATTTTTAAATTTTCAAACTTTAGTCTGCCTAAGTCGAAATTCTGGCCCCTAAGTCAAAATCCTAGCTCCGCCCCTGTTAGCCAAGCTGGTGAAGGTGTGGTGGCATGGGGCTCAGCTATCAATACATGAGGAGAAGAAGAGGGAGAAGAACCAGCTACAGCACCAGTAAAGGAGATGTCAAACTTGTGGTAGCACTTGAGAGCTGGATGACCCCATCTATTGCAGATCTGACATGTCACATCTTCCTTATTATTGGAGTTAAAGCGACCACGACCTCTACCACGTGGATTGCCTCTTCTTGCTGAGCTTCTCCTTGAGTTATTGAATTTAGCACCATATTGCATCACATAGGCTTGAGAAGACAAACCTGACTGACTGGTGGGACCAGTACATATTGCATCACATGAGCCATTTTGCATAGAGATATGATGGTTCTCGATTCTTAATTTTTGCACCAGAAGAAAACTTTGTAGCTCTATCATTGACTACTGGCCTTGTCTCATGGAGAAGGCTGTGGCAAAGCCATCAAAATCAGTGCCAAGTCCCTAAAGTGCATACATTACCAAGTCTTATTCTGACACCTTAGATACAATGTTGAGCAGTCGATCTGCAATGTGTTGCACTTTTTGAAGGTATTATGCACATGTATCGCCTCCTTTATTGATGGTTTGGAGTCGCAATTTTTAACTCCAGTGCTTTGGCAAGTGATTGAGAGTTATAGATCTGATGGAGAGAATCTCAAAGATGGCATGTGGTTGCACAATTAACCAGATCTGAGGTGACAAGAAGTTGAAAATCCATGCCAAGAAGAGTTGATCATGTTTTTGTCACAAGTTGAAATCTGGATTTGGTGTATTAGTGCCATTATCCCCTTCAAGAAACTCGATTGGAGGTAATTTTGAGATGTCGATGAAGTCATTGAGACCACGGCCTCAAATCACATGCATGATCTGAGAACGTCATACCAGGTAATTGTCGGCATTGAGAATGGTATTGATTCTGTGTGTAAATTGCACGGGTTTCTCAGATCTAAGAAAAATAGATTGAGAGGGTGGAATTTTCTGACATTTTCTTTGATTTTTATCAGAATTTTCTTGAATCCAAGATCTATTGAGCGTGTGCACTTTTAGTGGCTACCGATACCATATAACAAAACGAACAAATGTAATTTTATTGATACAAATGTTGATAAGTACATTGATACATCATCTATTTGTAATAGTTGATTATAACACAATTTCATAAGAATTACAAAATTGCCATTTACCAAAATGCCACCAATGACTCTAGCTAACTCTCTGAACTATTCTGAGTCATCTTCATTTTCTGCACTACTGGAATTGTCCAGTGCTTGATTACAAGTTTCATCTACAATATTGCTACGGATCTCTATTTTTGCACCTAAACGATTAAATCAGACGAAGTTAGACAGAAATATGCTAGAGTGACCAAAATTGGACTATTTGGAAGTTTAATGGCTCTAGAAGGACAAATTGAAGTTGTGTGATTAAAATTAGATCACATACAAAGTTTAGAGACCTCCGAAAAAATTTACTCTTATAATTACAATAATAAAATAATAATATTTATTATATTAAAATTTATATATTATTTATTTGTTTATTCTCGTAGCTAAAAATATTATAATATTGCAGTAATATATTAATTATAATTAATAATCAAAATTAATGATAGGTTATTAAAAAAATCAAGACTAATTCATGATGGGACCCACCATGGAAGAAGTTATTTCACCAATTTTGATGGTATAAGTTCTTTAACGGTCTGTTTGGTTTTCGGAAAAAGGACGAAAAATCGGAGAAGGGAAGAAAAATATTAAAAATACCTCGTTTGGATAGCGGTGAGTTGGAAGGAAAGAAATTCATCTACGGAAACAAATTAATTTCGCTATTTTTCTTTTCTATACAAAATTTTTTCCCCCAGATTTGGGGTGTAACCAGGTGGAAGAAAAATGGAAGAGAATCGGAAATTTTGCTGCTAGACCACGCTGCCCTCTCGACTTCTATTTTTGGCGCGATTTTTGTCAAATTTTTTCCCTCGTGACTTCTCCTTTTGGCGCAATTCATCTCTGTGCCAAGTAAATTCATTGGCAGGTAATATCTTTTGGATATCTTTACTCAATTGGTATAGAAGCAGGTATTGGACGGTATAATTTCAGGAATTCCATACTTTCTTTTTCTATTTTCTCATAACCTTTGTTTGGTATAACTTATATGCTTTAGTGCTATTTTTCTGGGTGTGGCAGCTCGCAAGAGAATGAAATAGTGAAAAGAAGAATAAGGCAATAATAAGCTTATTCCTATGCTTCCAATCGCATAATTCTGTCAAATATGATATGAGCAGGCACTTGAGAAGAGTAATTTCATTCTCTTGTGACGTGATTTTAATCATGAATTTCAAAAATTTTAGCACGTGTACTGAACAATTCTATTTTATTTGAAAGTCCTGGACGATAGGAATTTCACGTATTTCTAGCGGGCAAACAGGTCTAAGATAAAGTTCCACCGATACTGTTACATTTGTTTGCGATTTTTAACTCAATGAAATTCTGACGAGATTTTTTAACTTGTGTACTGGTACACTGTACGTATATAATGATATCTTTTTGGTTTACGTAATAAGATTTTCGAGATGGGTCTGAACAAGCTAAGGAGTCCAAGGTCATAATGGTCATTTATTTTTTAATTAGCCATATTTTACCTCTATTTAATTAGAACACCCAAACAGGAGAAAAGAAGGGAAGAGAATTTTTTTTCTTTCCTTTCATTAATAAACCAAACAGATAGATGTAAATAATTTTCCATTCCATCCTATTTCCATTCCCTTCTTTTTCTTTCCTTTCCATCCCTTACCCAAAAACCAAACACGCTGTAAAGAAAAAGCTAATTTATCTCTTATTTGTTGAGCTATTTCTCCTTAAAAGAATTAGCTTAAAGAAGAAAGGTTAGGGACTACCACGATATAGCATACATAGCATTCTTTGTATACGTTTCGACTTGAATTTGATTCCGTTGGTGATACCGGAGAAGCGTACATAGCATTCTTTGTATACGTTTCGACTTGCATACATATCATCAGTCATTCTTGTAGTTGAGCTCTAACGAGTGTCAATATTAAATTATCTTGATTACGATTTTATTTTCTGCAAGATGACAGCACAAATTAATAATAACAGCAATTTACTACTCAGGTAATAAAATTTTGATTATTAATTTTAGTTTATTTTACTACTAAAATTTTTTCCATAAATATTTTGCTCCAATAAATAGATTGTAGGCATACACTGCACCAGATAAAAAGGTCAATTGATTCATCTTATTCCCAGACCATATATAATGGTAAAAAAAAAAGGGAAAAAAAAAATCAAGCATCATTCACTTAGTCACTTCAACCCCTTCAAACCTCCTAACAAGCTCCACTAACCCCTCATAGGAGGCACCGCCGGGTCGCGTGGCTATTTGAGCTTCTTCCCCAATTTTCTGTGCCGTTGCCATGTGTCGTCTGTCGGCCATCATCTCCTTGACTCTCTTGCCGATCTTATCTGCACTGACTAGGCCTTTCTCGCCTTCCCAGCTCCATTTATCCTCCCACACTCCAAGCCCGCTTCTGGCCACCACACCTGCATTGCATATTTTCATCATATCAGTGCCGTATATAATATATGCATATTTCAGAATGTATTTTATTGCAAATGACGTTTTAATTGAGTTAAATGATGCATAGTATTAACTTGAAATGCCACATCAAGCTTTAGCTTAACCAAAGATAAATTGCCAATAGGTTTGAAAAAAAAACTAAAAATGTTAAAGATCAACACCGAATGGAATGACCCATTAAAGAGAAGCCCAAGCCCAACGTAATACTTTAATCAAGCATAATCTAGAATTGTCTCTATTACCAACTATCAATGAAGGTTCTAGAGTATACTACTTATAGTCTAAAAATTAGTTACTATAATCATGAAGCTTAGTGTAGCATAGTCTAGAACTTGTATAGCTGACTTGTAACTCCTATAAATAGGAGATGTGCATGTGTTGTATGAGTGTACCAATGAGACAGTGAGTTAAGTAGAAATAAAGAGAAAGCTAGTATATAATTGTATTTCTTCAAGTTAGTAATAAAAGAGAGAGTGTTATAAGAAAATCATCCTTTCAGTTAATTCCATAGCTCCAGTTAGATACGAGATAATACTCAACAAAAAATAAATAAAATAGATATATTAGAATCCGGCTTAGAAACAATTTATTTTTCTCCTTTAGTCATTGTACTTGTTAATTGATAAATTTACAATATTATTCTTCAGATTACGATTGTTGCGAAGGACATAATCCATCCTAATTACCTGAGAGTTCTAGCAGAAAGCATGCCCCATTATTAGTATCGATTCTGGATTCTCTAATTAAAATAGGCTCTGCTATAAAAAGACTGACAGTAGGTTTTGTTAACTTTTATTATTTAAAAATAAAATCTGATGTTAGATGGTAGGCGAGCAAAGTATCACTATAAACACAGCAAGTTGCCTGCTTGAACATAAATAAACGTTAATCTAAATTTTCTATTGTTGAAATGAGATTATGTATGTATACTAAAGTACAGATCTGGTGTCTACCAAACCTAAATAGGACGAGAATTAACTAATCGAAAACCCAAATTAAGGAAAAAATTTAATTTTCCTCGGTGGTCCATGGACTGCCGCTAATTTTATTTGCTATACTGTAGGCTGTGTCATGTAAATAATTTTCTTATTAATAAAATCTGTCGGTCTTGCACTTTGCCAACCGTCCCTCAAAAAAATATACTGTAGGCTGTGGCTATCCTGTGACCCAAGAGCACCATCACTAATTAATTTATAATAACTCAAAAACTTAATATCATTAGCAAGTTTTTAAAATGCGATTTGTGCGATTTGACAGTTAGGTGGGGATTTAGCGTTTATTGATGATAAAACGGTAATGCGGTATGAACCAAAACTAATATAAAATGGCGATAAAACAGAAAAACAGAGTTTTCTAAAAACTTGATCATTAGAAGTAATTACTTGAGGAATTTTTATTATTCACCAGAGTATAATTTGTATATATATTTGACAATATACCTGCATTGATTCGTTGGTCACCAAGTCGAGGCCATGCTAGCATTCTGATGCCATGCAACGCTGCCTCAGTCACTGAGTTCCACCCACAATGGCTGACGAAACCACCGACAGCTTTGTGCTGTAGCAGCTCTTCTTGCTCCACCCAGCCCTTTACCACCAGCCCTCTATCTTTCACCCTTTCTAAGAAACCCTCTCCTAGCAGCTCCTCTAACTCGCTGTTGTCATGTGAATCCACCACCGTTGTTTTGACAACCCAGAGAAACCGGCATCCACTCGCCTCCAGTCCTCGCCCCAATTCTCTGATTTGTTCTTTGGGCATTGCTGTGCGGCTCCCAAAGCTAACATACACCACTGATTTCTCAGGCTGCATATCGAGCCAAGGAGAAACTTCGGAACCTCCTGAAATTGCTGGGATATTTACTGGTAGTAATGGGCCCACAGCAACTACCGGAGGAAAACCCGGTTGCACGTGTCCATCCCTCAGAGCTACAAGGGTATCTTTCTCCAAGGACTCAAAAGTATTGACTAATATCCCGTCTGCTTTGGACAAGTTTTTTCCATTTTGGATGAACAACGGAGTGAATACATGTTTCGGGTTGTGGAGTGCTTGTGGAATTGTTGCCACTGGCACCATTTTTAGGCCGGGAATTTGTATGTCGTCAATGGGGCCAGAATTGGAGTCGTAATAAGTTGGGAAATATGCGCAGAAAGAGAGCATAGCAGCTGAAGCAGTGAAAAGGATGTAACAAGGGATGCCGAAGCTCTTGGCTAGAGGCACCATGGATGTAGATAATGTGATGTCTACGATTAATGCTGAGACGGGTTTGGATGATTTGGTTAACAGATGAGTCATAAGGTCAGGAGCTGATTGGTTGATACCTTCGAAACGAAGAAAGAACGGGTCAGCATTTGGATAAGCTGATGAGTCAAAAGGAGGGAGCTCGAACTTGAAAGAATGGACGTCAGGATAACTGGAGAAGAAGTCTGAAAGATAGCACGATTCAGCCGATGAAACAGTTGGCAGAATGGAAACCATGGTGACATGGCAAAGGTCGGAGAGGGAGGCGGCAAGGCGGGAGAAGGGGGTGAGATGGCCCATACCGGCACTTGGTATGAGCACCACGCGGGGCCCAGTGAGTGGCTTTCCAGAGAGAGGCATTTTGTGTGGCTTCAAAATGTAACTAACACAGCCTGAATGTATATCATTTGCTTTGTGTTTTTTTCGAAGTGAGATGGTAGACTTAATTTTGATTTAAATTAATTTGCAGAGTGCCTAACGGCTTCACTGGCAAAAAAAAAAAAAATAATAAAATAAATAAATAAATAAATAAATGAATGGCTGAGACGTCGGAATCAGTTATGCAATTTATGAAGGGAGGTCGGCAATATACATCAACCATTTATGCAATTTATGGAGGGAGGTTGGTAACATACATACATTCTAGAAGAGAGGACCGGTAGGAGCAACGGTGCAAGATCAGTAATCACTAAAGACTAGTGACTCCTATTATGTCCATGTTTGCATTTATGTGAGATAGAGAGGGTGAAAGAGATTTCAGTCACATAATAAAATTAAGTTAGTGCCAAGCTGAAAGGATATTGGTTACAACCTACAAGTAGCCTGGTCAGTTCTGTACGTAAGCGATAAGGACCTACATTTAAAAAAGAAAGGGAATCTGGAACCGGTGTAAATTTGAATGAAACCATTTGATTATATCGGTACAAAAAGTACCATTAATAACCAAATCCTGTGGCATTATAAGAAACGACGATTAAAAAAAATGACTTTATTTATTCTCTGCAGCACTACAAACGAAGATTAAAAAAAATGATTTTATTAAATCTCTACAAAGCTGACTCTAATTGAACATCTCTGTACTTCACCACGTTTATGTGCTTTGCATACATTTAGATGGTGGAAAGAAATACAAACAGAAATTACTATATATATATATACAGTATTATAATATAATTTTACAAATTTTAATTTGATTGTTCAGAAAAGAAATCAATCGAGATCCGTCCTTTGATTTAGTGAAAAGAGCAGTGTATATTGAGTGGAGGTTTCGTGGTCCAAATCATACTGAAAAATTATTATTATTATTATTTAAATTTAAAAATAAATTTAGCACTGTGATTTGGGACTTTCATAATTGATGTCGAGGGTAAATTTGCCAAAAATATGTTGCAAAAGTAAAAACGATGTTGTCAAAAGCAATTCCCGAAAGTCGGAAACTACTAACTTCCAAACTCAGAGAATATCACGTTTTTTTTTTTTTGTTGAATTTGTCATTTTTATTTTTTTTAATTTCGTTTTAATAAAATAATTTTCAATTTTTAAAAAGTATTTTCCATTAATGAGTACACACGAATAATAATGTTCCCGAATGTCTTCAAATATTTCAACTTCTAACTCCACTAACTTCAACTACTAACCCAGAAATTTCTAACCTCACTAATCTTAACTCAACCAAACGTACTTAGTAAGCTAACGTACATTTGGTTGAGGATGAAGTTATGGAGATTTAAGGTTGAGGTTAGTTACTTTTAGAGTTAGTAGTTGAATTTAATGAAGTTAGAAGTTATACAAAATTATGTTAACATGAGGTTAGAAAATTATGAATGATGTGGTATGTTAAAGTTAGATATGAAGGAAAAAATATATACTAGTTCATATATATATTTTTTCTTTTGTAACTAAATTATATTTAATTATATTTATTATTATTATTTATTAGAATTAATATTACGATTACCACTAAAAAAATAGTCACAATAAGCTTTTTAATTTATTTTTTTTAAGTTGGTAAAGGAAACATTTTTTTCTAATCCAAAATTTTGTCAAGTAAAAATTAGAAGAGGTTGGTATAAACACAGTAATTCTATAAGTTTGGTTGTATGAATTAAAAAATTACAACTCAAATTAAGTTCAATCAAACATAGTCTATAAGTGAACTGTAATCCAAATTGAAAAAAATTGGGTTGCGTTCCTGGATGATTGATCTGTTATATCTCGTGTATACATTTAACTTTGCCTTATTTCGTTAATGGGAGAGGATTGTCTGTACCCTTAGATAGCATCAGTTCTTTATGGAATTATGTTCAGTCCTTAAGCAAGCATAATAGGGTCTTTTTGGGTAATTTGTTTGCTATAGTTTGTTGGAACATCTGGAACAATAGAAATGCTATTGTTTTTTCAGAAAAGGACAGTCATAATATCCATTCTCTTGCTTATTCTACTTTGAATTTGTTTGTGCTTGGACAGGTCTTAATACAGGTTTGGAAGTCAATCTTGGCCAGTTGCAGAATGGAACAGGTGGTACGGGTGCAGGTACAGGACAAAGTACTGATAGGAGGATGTCTCAGCCAGGCCCAGGGGAAGATGGCCACATTACTGAAGACTCTGAGGAGGCTTAGAGGCTTGTAATAACAAAATAGGTTAATATGGATTTGGTGTTTTTGTGTTAGGTCAGCTTTACAGATCAGTAGCTGTTTTTTAGCTTTTGTTTGAATGTTTGTGGATTGTATCGTTGAGTCATAGCTTATGACTCTTTACTCTTTGTTTTGGTTATAATTTTGGGTACCCCTGCTTGGGGCACTTTACTTCAAAAAAAAAAAAAAAAAAAAAAGTTTGCCTTATTTCGCGAGTCAATTTAAAATTTTTTTGTTCTATCATCACGAGTCGCTTACTCCTTATAATTTGGTACTAGTACGTTTTCTTGGTACCGGGAAGTAATAAATTGCGGGTTGTTAGTTAAAAAAAGGGTAGTAAATCTGCTAATATACAGGCTTCTAGTTGGCAACAAGTAAAAATGTTCAATTAAAAAAAGTGTAGAATGCGCCTAGTATTATTTCATTTGTAGTCCAAACAAAACAGATTGATCCGTCTATAATACAACCATTGTGTGAATTTATTCAATCACATCCCTTCAATTTCCTAACAAGCTCTGCCAACCCATTGTCAGGCCTTGCCGCAGCCTCTCCTACTTTCTGTGCTGTTTTCAGTAGATTTTCATCTGCCATCATCTCCTTAACTCTATTGCTAATCTCAGCTGCCGTGACGAGGCTTTCTTCTCCTTCCCAGCTCCATTCCTCGGGCCACAATCCCAATCCGCTTCTCGCTACCACATCTGTAATGCATTAGATTAATCTATCAAAGATTCAAAGATGGTCTATGTATTACTGATAGGTTAGAATCATACAATGCAGTGCATTTCTCTTTTCTTAAAAGGAAAATTGCATTTCTTATTTACTCAGTGTTTGAATAAATGAATTGGTTCATGACAGTAGGTTCAAATAAATCATATATTTTGTTACACAAGCTGATATGCTTTGGGCTAGTTTGCTGAGTCTTATATTTCAATCTGAAGCAATTTATTTAATTAGATTAAAGCTATACTTTAATGTATCTTTCTGGACTTTATTTTGAGTTAATTAATAATGGTAGTTGTAGACTTAGAGGCGTTAGTCTATTTGACTAGTATGCGAGTTCATTTGTAACAGATGACTAAAACTAATTATAATTTGTGTTTTTCTTGCACATATTATATCATTTATCATCTTTCACCCTCTAGTCCCCTCTGCTGAGTTTTTGCTCTATTTGCCCCTGGGTGACCTGGTAAAAAAAACACCACTTCCATTGCCTCTTATCTTCATTCCTTTCGAAAAAGAAAAAGAATCAACAGAATTCTTTTTCTGTCAATTGAGTCTCATAAACAATTTCAATTATCGAGTGATTTGGATTGCTCAAAAATGAGGAAAAAATAAGCCTTCAGTGGTTTTCGGTTCTAATTTTAGATAATCACCAAGTTGTAACATAATAACCTCTGAATTTGTTTTTTCCGTTGGTACTAAGTACTAACTAATTTGGGTCTAATAAATTAAATTATAAAATTTGGCACACATGGTTTATTTACCTGCATTGATTCTCTGGTCGCCAAGTCTTGGCCATGCTAGCACTCTAACACCATACATGGCTGCTTCCGTCACGGAGTTCCACCCACAATGGCTAAGAAATCCTCCGACCGCCTTATGCTGTAGCACCTCGTCTTGCTCCACCCACCCCTTAGTGACCAGCCCTCTCTCTTTCACCCTTTCAAGAAACCCTTCCCCCAACAATTGGTTGAGCTCAGTTTGATCCTCTGTGTCCACCACACTTGTCTTGATGACCCATAGGAACTTACAACCGCTCACCTCTAACCCGAGACCCAGTTCTCTGATTTGTTCTTTGGACATGGCCGTACGACTGCCGAAGCTAATGTACACCACTGACCTCTCCGGCTGCTCATCTAGCCATGTGAACACAGTCGATACAGTAGAAATTGCCATCTTTACTGGTGGTAATGGGCCCACAGCAATGACAGGTGGTGAGTGCTCGCCTCTCAGCCATGCTACTGAATCTGGTTCGAAGGATTCAAATGTATTGACTATTATGCCATCCGATTTGACCATGCTTAGGGAATTTTCAATGAGTGATTGAGTGAACAAATGACTTGGGTCATGCAGCGGACGAGGCAGTGATGCAACTGGTACAGTTCTCAGCCCAGGTATTTCCACATTACCTATACTGACAGGGTTTGAGCCTTGATAAGTCGGATAATATTTGAAGAAAGATAGCATTGCGGCTGAGGAAGTAAAAAGGACATAACAAGGGATGCCATTGCTTTTGGACAAAGGTAGAATCGCCGAGGCTGCTGTTATATCTGACATTAGTATAAAGAGTTAAGTATGAGAGACAGTATAGTGTGGTGGAAAATAAAAAAACATTATCCTGAATGTAGTTGAAATATCAAGCAGATACCTGTTACAATAGCTGAGATTGGAGACGGGGCAGATTTTAGTAAATGGCTAAAGATGTCAGAAGCAGATTTTCTGATACGAGTCCACCGGAGAAAAAAGGGGTCAGCATTGGGGTGAGCTGATGAGTCGAGAGGAGGCAATTGGAAACAGACAGAATGGATTTTGGGATAACTGTGGAAAAAATCAGTAAAATGGCATGACTCGGCCGTTGAGACAGTAGGGAGGATGGAGATCATGGTGACATTGCAGAGGTCAGACAGGGAGACGGCCAGTCGAGAGAAGGGGATCAAGTGGCCCATGCCGGCACTTGGCAAAAGTGCAACGTGAGGTCTTGATGGATCCATGTAGGAGAAAGGGATTAAAGAGGAGCAGGGGAGAGTTGATTATAGCAAAAGATGAGGCTTTGACTATGTACCAAGCTATTTAAAGGCAAATTGAGTATTTGGTTCCCTGATCCTGTGAAACGAAACGAATCACCAACTGGTTTTTGGCAATGAATAGTAGTAACCTACTACCATAAAAAATTCAAACCATGTGGAATGGCTTCTTAGCACATGCACAGTCCATCTCTGTTTACAGTGAGGAAAAAAAAATGCCACCTGCTATCTCTCCAGATCGGTATCAGTATTAAATTAATCAGAATGGATTGACTTAGTGGACTGGTCTGATGAAAATGGCATTTTCCTATTGTTATCTTGCAATCTGAGCCGTTTGACTTTGCATATTTGATCACAGCCTCCCATCTCCGGAGTGGATAAACAGTATATTGGACTTCGGATTTGTTTTTGCAAACAGTGGTGTGATATATCTTGCTATTTAAACAATATTCAACTGATTTCCGAAAATCTCTTTCACGGTGAAAGTACGGTACAATGACATATTTGAAAACAAGCTGACAAAAATATTAGGCAAAGAAGTCAGTGCAGTGAGATAGATTAATATATATATATAACCTGTAGCTTTAAGTAAATAATGAAGACAATATCTCAGGAAGATAGCTACCGCACCGCATACCCATTAAATTTATGAAAGAGTGAGACGGCCTATTTTGTCGTTAACTCTTTGTCAACGAAGTCACGTGAACGTCACTACGTCAGGGCTATCTGTTCATTTTTATATTTACCTCATAAAAACTCAATCACTAGTTAATTTGAACTAGGTGGAAGGAGGCGGCTTCGCCCGCCATTTGATTGCTAAAAAATTATTATTATTTAAAGAGATGTATGATCATATTATCAGTCGATGCATTAGACATTACATCGATTATATATATATATATTTTTATATTGACCATATAAATAGAAGGGGAATGCGGGTATGAATTGATTTATAATAAAATTTTTGCACATATTAATTGGCCGCAAGAAAGGTGATATCATTTTTATTTGTTGGTATTTGGACCGTATTTGTCACTCAAATCATACTCAAACCATTAAATTATTTAATAAATTGCTATGATTTTCTAGAAATTGGCTCTACCGTCGTCTTTTCTCTTATTTTCAGGTTTCTTGATGATTTATGGTGGATTCTCAAATTTTAGATGGATTTTGGCAGTTGGCATACGCTAGACGACTCATTCCTAACACTTGGAGGCGTTGTCCAAGCCATCGTTCAGACCGAATGACTCATGCTTGGACCGAATGGGACACAAAATGCGCAATTATTGCATTAAATGGAGAATAAATGGATAGATGGAAGCAATAGCATTGAAGAGCTCATCCTAAGCTTTCCAACGGTTTTTGAATCGCCTCAATTGGAGTTCGGATGAAGAAATTATGACCGAAATATTATCTCAATGCTGGACTTACTGTTCGGTCCGAACATAACTCATTCGGACCGAACAGAGACTCATATGGAAGGTTTTCATACATGGAAACTCAATATTTTGTATATTTTCTTGCCATAGGGCCCTAACCTCCTTTCCAAGCATGAAAAGACTATATGCTGCCCTAGGCCTGAAGGAAGGGAATCCAAGCCTCCACACCTCCAATTCTACCCTCCATACCATAATTCCACTTTTCTTAGGCGATTTTCTCTCTTCCACCATTGATTTCATCGAAAAACCGGATTCTTGAGGTGACGGCAGCAAGCAGACGGTTGAAGAAGACGTCAAGCAACACCCCACTGCCCTAAAAGACGGTGTTGAAGCATAGAAGGAGTATTCGGTTTATTCTTTCTATGTTTTCTTCTCTATTTTTCATGGCATGTATCTTGTGATTTGTATTCTTGTTATTGTGTGTTTTAATACTATGTTAGGCTAAATTTATGTTGTTTTAGGAGTAGGGAAGTAACTTGGGTTTGGATGTTGTGATTTGACTTGATATGATATGATATGTTTTGTTGAGAATTATGTTAATTGCTTGTTTGAATTGCTTGGTTAAATTTAATTAACTTCTTGATGAATGGCCACATTTAATTAAGTTCTAAAGTTATGTTAATCAAAATAATTTAGATAAAGTATTTGGGATAAATCGTAGATCTGAAAGGGGAGATTAGTTGACACAAAAGTGTAACTTTTAGATAGTTCAAAAGACATCTAGATATCCCTAAGAAATCCAACAAACAAGTTTAGATTAGTTAATGCCTATACCAAAAGTTGTGGTCTAATTAATCTCATTAGGTTAGGTTGTGATTAAGTTAGTTTCTAGTCCAACAAGCGACAGCTGAGGTTTAGTAAATCTAGATTTAGCCAACAAACCCTAACACAAGGCATAAAATATCATAAAGAGTCAAAAGCACACACTTATACCTTCTGTTCGGACCGAATAGAGTGGTATACGCTTGAAAAATACCGTTCGATGCACGAAAGTGATAAAGTTCTGTGTTCTATAGTCCAAACCAAGGTGAAACCTAAACCCTAAGACGCCTTTTATACTGTTTGAAAATCCAAAAATTTTACTTCGATATTTTAGATTATTTTAAATTGCAAAATTATCCAAAAATATCTACTTTATTTGTACTTTAAATTCTCTAAACCAAAATCACATAAAAATTATTTGTTTAGCTTTTGAAAAAGGATAAATCCGATAATCAATTGTACCGTCCCTTGGATTCGACCCTAAAGCTTAACTCCAAACGACTAGTGAGGTTAGCTCTAGGTTACAAATTTATTGGATACCTAGGTCCTAAGGCCTTCATCAAATTGGCGCTTTGCCGGGGACAGTGTTGATATTGGATCCTTATTTAAGTATCAAGAGACTAGAACTTTTATTTTTCTTTTTGAACTCACGCTTTCTTCTCTTAATTTGCAGGACTAGCAGGTAAACCAAGGAGGAAAAAGTCCCCACCACCCAAGGTCAGGAGATATTTCTTTCGGGGCTTGACTAAAGATCAAGAACTTGCCAAACCAGCGGATTCGACCCTTTATTCGGACCGAACAGATTTCATTCTGACCGAACAGGGACCCGAACAGAGAGGAGAAAGTCCAACAATAGCCGAAGCGGTTGACACAGAGGCTATTGCCTAGAAAGCACATGACTTGGAGGACCTCCGCCTTCAATTAGAGTAAAGAGAGGCTCAACTTAATGCAGAACGGACTCTCCTTGCTAGTAAAAGGCGAGAATTTGACGACAAGCGTCGCCGATGGACCAATGAAGACGAAGGGAGCGTCCACAACTCCGACAACGAGGACGAGGACAACCAAAACAGATTTCTCATGAAGTTTGGCGCCTCGAGAATAAGAGACGTGGCCGTACCGATGGTTATTTCGGGCATTGATGCAAACAACATGCAAATCGCCCCCGCCCACGTCACTCTCGTGCAACAAAACCCGTTCTATGGAAATGAAAACGAGGACCCACATGCTCACTTGTAAACTTTCATTGATTGCACTCGTTTAATTAAAATTAATGGGGTTCCTCAACAAGCAATTAGACTTTTGTTGTTTAGATTTTCTCTTAAGGATAAGGTCAACAAGTGGTACAAAACTCTCCAAAAAGGGCCAATTCGGTCTTGGGATGCTATGGAACAAACATTCTTAGATAGGTATTTCCCTTCGGATAGGGCGGATGCAATTAGAAGGGAAATAAACAATTTCCAACAAAAAGAAGATGAATCAATAAGAGATGCATGGGAACGGTTTAGGGACTTAGAAAATTCATGCCCGTACCATAGGATTCAAGAGTGGTTGCTAATTAAGTCCTTTTACAATGGTCTTTTTGACAATATTAAGATTAACATTGATTCTCTTGCAGGAGGGGCATTCTTAAGACTTGACGCCACACGAGAGAGAGACTTGCTTGATCGATGTGCACGGAGCTATAGATGGTATCCTCTCATGAGCAACCGCCGCCTAAGCAACTCCAGGCAACAAGTGCACGAGATCACCACGAAGGATGCAAAGATTGCCTAGCTTGAGACACAACTTGCGGCATACCAATCAGTTTAAGGCACACATCTTTACTCGAATCAATGCGGAGCATGCGGCGAGGAAGGAAATACATCTCTTGATTGCCCTCTTGCTAAAATTGGTAACGGAGTGGTCCAAGTGAACTCCCTAAACGATGGGTCTTCTTTCGGTTCAAAGTACCAATACAACCCGCCAAACTTGTATAGAAATGTCCAATTCAACAACAACAATAGAGACCAACCATTTCCAAAGAAATCTGTTTACAATAGGGATGAAGTTCCGATTGTTGTTCGAAAATTTATGCATCAACAAGAGAAATTTAATCAAGCTATTGCTAAAGATTTGGATGAACTTAAGGCAAATGCAGATACTTTGACACGATTGGAGCGTATGATGGAAGCCTACTTCGCAAGACTGCCCAGAAAGCTCCTAAGCCAACCTCAAGTCAACCCCAATGCAGAGTGCAAGTCCCTGCACGTTTTGAGAAGTGGCAAGCAATATGAGAACCCGCCTGTGCCACCAAATGACAAAATTCGACCCTCTGTTCAGTCCGAACAGAATTTCCGAAGTGAAGAGGAGCCCATCCTAGAGCAAGTAAAGCCTTGCCCTCCACTCCAGCAAGTCACAGAGTAAGAAGAACCCACACTAGAGCCACAACAAGGTGCCGAAGTGACCCGACCATCTTCTATTCGGTTCGAACATAATCCTATTTGGTCCGAATAGAGAGTGGAAAATAATCAAAAGGAGGTCCAAGGCAAGGGCAAGAAGAAAATGGAGTAACTCGAGTCAACCTACCGGCCCTCGGTTCCTTTTCCTTAGCGACTTGTAAAGAAGGAGGAGGATGAACAATTTTGGACCTTTTGGGAGATTCTCAAGCAAATGAACATTATCATTCCATTAACGGATGTCATAGCTCAAGTGCCGATCTACGCAAGGTTTTTGAAGGAGCTTTGTACTGGCAAAAGGTCCATGGAAGAGCTCAAAACGGTGGCCCTAACACATAAGAGTAACGAGGCGTTGAAGAGCAAGATGCCACCAAAGCTTGAAGATCCGGGTAGGTTTGCTCTCCCTTGTACTATCGGTAAAGCAACAATCAAGCAAGCCTTATGTGATATGGGTGCTAGTGTAAGTCTCATGCCTAAGACGGTTTATGAAAAGATTGGATTTAGAGAGCTAAGGCCCACGAGAATGACATTGCAACTCGCCGATTCCTCAATGTGGTTGCCCTTGGGAATTCTTGAAGATGTGCCCGTTCAAGTGGGTAAGTTTATCGTATCGGGTAATTTTGTGGTGATGGATATGGAAGAAGATAAGGAAGTGCCTATCATCTTGGGCCGTCCCTTCCTTAGAACCGCCGGAGTGATGATGGATGCACGAGATGAGACAATTTTGGTTAGAGTCGGGGGGGGGGGGGGAGTAACTCCATTTTTCAATAGATCATGCTTTGAAGTGCCCGACCCCATTGACAAGTGTTGTATGTGTTGGAGTTATGTCATAGAAGTCAACATTTAATGACTTAATTTTAGTTTATGTTAATGATAATATTGATCATTTGTTCCTAGAGTTTATTATTGACAGATCATTCAAGTTGAGGATCTGAATTGTGGATCTCTGTGTTTCATTTATGATTAAATGACAATAATAAATCTAAATTGTCCATAATCTTGATAATTAACAAGGAACATTAATTATCATATAAGATTAGTATGCAAGTTAAGTGATGATTAAGTTCTACAAATCATAGGTAAGGAATTACCAACTTAATTGCATATGTGTATGTTATAGAACATAGTACAGGACATGACCCAATGAAATAAATATATGGATTGTGTTAAGTGTCATTATTTATTTCATATGAGTTTGATTCTAAGTTTGACATTGTTCACCTTTTCCACATGAGGATAGGTTCTATAAATATTGTCTAACACTGATTCCTGATAAGGGCTGCTATACGGACTTTATTTATGTTCTCTTGAATTGTGCGGGAAAAAGTTGTTCATCAAGAAAACCGTATGTCCCTCATTAATTTACTTAATGAGTGATGATATCTGTTGGGCCCCTTGATGGAGATGGATTGTTTGCCGACAACTTGTACAATCATCTCTAGATCAAGAAATGTATAATATGCAAGAATGACACATTCCTATTTTGGATTATACAATGATGTCATGTGATATTGGAATCAAAACAGGAAAATACTTTTATTTCTGTCATGATTCTGATTAATTAGACAGTAACCAAATTTCAAGTTATCTGAATTAAGATTAATCTAGTTTAATTAATTATATGATCAAGAAATTAAATAAAAATAATTAAAGTAACAGTATTAGTTGATGGAATGTCTAATCTGAGATCGTGGGAATGATCCTTGAAATTTTCTGAGTATTTTTGTGTTATTGCCATAATTATTTGATTTCTGGATTTGAGTAAATAAATTAATAAGTGAAATAGCTAATTTAATTAAATTACTGTCAGTGACCCATTACACCAAAGGCAACACAGACTTTGTCACAGAGAATCTCGTGGTGATTATTAAAAGAGAAAGAGGCAACGAGGAGATCTCTCCTTCTGCCTCGTCTCCTCCGACTGATTTGTCTCGTTTTGATTTCTTCGAGTTTTGCTCGAGCTCGTGCCTTGGCTTCCTGGTGGCTTTCCGTGATTAGTCGAAGGGTGTGGCTGCCTCTACCCCTTCCAATCAGAGGATGGCACCTTTTCGTTGACCTTGTTGATTCACACGATGAGCACGAGAGGTGCTCGTTTACTGCTCGTCGATCAATTGCGGCTGTTAGTTGGTTTGTTTGGACTAACGTGGCTCAATGCTTGCCTCTGCTTCGTTCCTCTCCTCCTCTTCTTCCTTTGAATTGAGGTAACCTTCTTTATATTGGATCGGGAAAGGAAATTTTATTTGGGTCTCAATTGGAGTTGAGGAGAGAAAATTTGAAGCACGAGGAGGTATTATCGTTCTCTCTCTATCTAATTCTTTGGTTAATTGAATCAATTTTGTTTGAATTTGAGTATCCTAATTTGTTAGGGTTTTGCTGTTAGGAATTTGAATATGCATGGATTGGGCTTTGTTTCTCATAGCATATCTTTGATCATTGCTTTGGTACTGTTGGAATTCTTGAGATGATTTCTCAGATCACACGAGATAGGTATAATTTCTTTCTTCCTCTCTTTACTGTGCTGAATTTTCTGCGATGATGAGGTGTAATCTGTATGATTTCTCTGTGGTGCTTATGGTGTAATTTGCTTGAAGTGATTAACTGAGTAGTAATTTAGAACTAATTGCTAGTTAGTAGTGTAGCTCTGTTGATGTTAGCAATAGAGTAATTTCTGTGCAAGCTTGTGAATGGTGTTGCATGTTTACATGGTCTGTAGCAAGGATGTAGCTTATTCATTTTTGTCATGAAATATGTTTATGTTCATGTATGCATAAGAAACTTAGGAGAGGCATGAAATAAAACTAGAACTGGAGTCTGGAGGCATGTAGCATATTGAGTATGTTTATATCTATTCTGTAATGATTTCAGTGGAGAATAAATGCAATTTTTGCATGTATAGTGGCATATAGCAGTGCATGGTCAATTATAAAGAGAAATACTATTTTTGGTACTTATAATTAGACATTATGTAAAGATAGAATTGGATTTCATAGCATGTGATTGCATTTCTGCTATACACCATTGGTGTATAAAAAATTATTTAAAGCAATTTGAGTATGTAGATGCATAATTGAGACTGTTAACAGTGGCTATGTGCATTAGTATGTATTACTTGTGCATTTCATATGTATATTAGCATTTGTATGCTTAATTGAAGCTGTTAAGGTTATTTTATTTTCAGGTATATCACAAAGATATACTGGTCTTATGTAAAGAACATGAGTTGATAAATGGTGTAATTGCATGGCATATATACTGTTGAGTTTGAACTGTGGCATTTTTAGTGTTGTAGGCTGAATAAATATAAATTTAGACTGTATAATTGCTTGTCATTCATATTGTGACATGAACTGTGATTTAAGATGCATTTAAATGCATATTCTTGAGTTCTAAACTGAGTAACATGTGATGGTTGAGTTATATTTTGAGTCAGTGGCTATGCATAGTTATATTAAAGGTTAAATTGGGAATTTGAAGCATAAGTGTGGCATATTTAGGCCTATGATGCATTATCATAGTCAAGTCAATTTTTCTGAGGCTTGCAAATTGCTTTGATTGGCTAACTGAGTAATCTGATACCCTGATTGCTGGATTCGGGGGTATATTTGCTAGAAAAAAGAAAGTTTAAGGGCTTTTCTGTAAAATTTTAGGGACTTACTTGTGGAATGAGGAGTATGTGTAATTTTATGTGGATTGTTATGTATCAATTGCTGGATTCTAAAATTGTGTGGGCTTGAATACAATTTTTCTGAGGCTTATTGGGTTCTGTTATTTGTCGGATCTGAATCCGACTAGATTTTGCGGACCCATTGCGGAATCTGATTCAGTCGACTGGGTCAGGTCGACTGACTTGATTTAGAGGCGCTAGAATTTTTGTTGGGCCGAAATTTTGGGCCGAGATCGGAAAAGAAAAAGAAAAATTAGGCTGCTGGTTAGGCCTAATTTCGGTAGGCTTTCGATTTAATTTCTTTGGGCTTTAATAATTAAGTTTCGTATAAATTAAAATTTAATTAAGCAACTAATTATTTGGATTCTGTTGAGCTTGATTTAATATTAGACTATACGACTTGAATTCAATGTACATAGTCTAATTTGTGGGCGCTTTAGGGAAATGATGAAACGTCTGACTTTTAAAAGAATGGATACTATGGCAATACTCAGACAACTCTGATCCCACAAAATAAATAAATAATTATTTTATGAGTTTCTGTTGATTTAAAATTAATTTTCTGACTTCTTCTTACTTGAGACTGATTCTGATTTCGATATATATAACATAATAATATACATAATATATTATCGTTTGGGCAAGTAACTAAACATAATTATTTTAAATTAACTTGTGGAACTTGGAACTGTAACTGTCAATTAATAATAGTAGCAAACCAGGCTTGTAAGTTAGTTCACCAAAAGATTATAGAACCATTAAACTATTGTTAACGGACCTTGATCTATAATTTGTGAACAGGCACCACCCGTGACTCGGATCCCCCTGAGCTGTGTGAAGGTGAGGATATGCGGTTTCTTTGTAAAATCTGGATAGTTAGTATTTTTAAATTTCATGCATAGCATGTTGAAATAATTGAATTATGCATTCTATTTGTCATATAGACATAAAATCCCTAAATAAATTAAACTGCATTTTGATTTACACAAACCGCTTGAATAAGTTGAAATTGAAAAAAGTCTGACTTCAGGATTCATTTGAATCATTATAAAAGTTGGACTAAATATGGGATGGCTAAATCTTTTATCATTTGACTGTATAACTGTGGTTAAGAATTGAATATTATTATAACCATTCCCAAATGATCTGCATTAAGCATATCTTTTGATTTATGGATAATTTCACCAACCGGTGATTCGGTTTGGCCACCGACCCGGCCAGGTTATTAGCGCTACTATCTCTAGATAATTCTCTCTGTCTGCTCTGTACCATATGATTCTAATCTATGGTTTGGGAAGGGTTCTCTCTGTATCTGTGGGCCTTGAGAACTTAAGTGTGAAAATTTCCAACTGAAATTCTGTAATAAATATGCTTAAATCCGTTTATGTTTGCATTACATCGCAGCATGCCAGTTTTAAGACCGTTCAGGCTTGTACCAACAGTATTAATCTGTTTCTGATTATTCTGTTCATTCTGTTCTTAAATTAATTAAACGAGGATTAGTCCTATGCTCGGATATTACTAAGATTCACGTACTGGAACTAAAACTCGCACTGAGAATTTATTCTTATCCGTTGTTGTTCTTTTTGTATGTGCCTCATTTAACGTTAGGGTTCTAGGAGCGTCACAGGCTTATTAGACCCCGACCTGTTGCTACCATCGAGTGTTCCTTTGTTAAACTCGAGGTGTTTGTGCCTAGCTTGCAGTGTAATGTCGCTATCCTACTATCCTTTGATGACCTATCGGAGATATTTGCTTATGTTTATTTTGAGTTTCCTAGTCCTGGTACTCCGCCTGATGGAGTGGTACCTGAGTGGGAACCTCAACCGGACCCGCAAGAGGAAGTTTGACGAGTTGTAATTTTACTCGTCAGGAGGATTGTGATGCTCCCTCTGGTGTTGTTGTTTTATTGTTGTTGTTTGGTGTTTGTGAGTCTGCCATACCAGCCCTGATGATGTTGTGCCTCTTTGAAACAAACTTTATTGTAAATATGTGAATATTTCACGTTATGCCTAGAATAAGATAGTTGGTTTGGATCTATCAGCCCTTCATATTGTATAATATAGCTGGTAAGATCATAGGTTAGTGGTAAGAATAAATCCAGGCTTGAAACATGTTTGTTTGTCGTTTGATGTTTGTAAGAACTTTAAAGTTTGAATAAGAATAAACGTTGTGTGTGTTTATTTAAACCTGGGACCAAAATAAAGAAAATGAAATAGGTCATCTAGAAAAAAAAAATTTCACCCTCTGTCTGTTAGCCTTGCAAGAGGATTAATTCTCTCTTGTGGCAAGGGAACCATCACACTTAGCTTCCGGGGTATGACAATTTCTTATGTAGGATTGAAATACTGTAGCAGTACATTATTTATGTGAATTGGAAATCATAACGTGTTGCTAGATACCGCTTATGATTATTGGAAATAAATAGCGATTTATTTTCCATGGCCAACATAGCATAAATCCTCAAAGGGTCACACAAATAGATAATTAACCTTATAGTGTATTATTTATTTATTCACAGCAGTGAGTTCTGTGAAAATATGATAAGTTGATTAATTAATTATATACCGTTATGAACCGTTATAATTAATTAAGTCAAATGGATCATAGAAAGAAATTAATGCATTAGCTAATCCCAAAATAATTATTAATAAGTTACTAATTAATTTTGTTCAACATACTTTAATTGCATTGAGTTTTGGGCCTTTTATTTAATTGATAAATTAAAAGCCCGATTTGAGAACTATTGGAAGAGCATTTAAATGGATTGGATTAATGGGCCAAGGCAACAATTGATGTTGACCTCAAGCCCATCAATAGGGGGCGGCAACATAGGGGTATTTTTGTCCTCAAAATTGTGGAGAGAGTTAGGGCTTGAGAGGTCTATAAATAGGGGTCTCATTTGATGAAACCCTAGCCACCATCGCATTCTCTCTCTCCTTCCCTCTTGAGGCCGCCACCTACAGCTAAGGAAGAGGTTCTTCCTCTTCTTCCTTGCTCTCTTCACCTTCCTCTCTAGCTCATGTGTTGAGCATCTCCTTCATCCATTAAATTAGTTAGTAGAAATAAGGGCTTGATAAGGGATTAGCCTTGGTCGCAAGTTGCTAGCACAACTTCTAGACTAAGGTTAATATCTTGGTGGACTCGAGGTTAACCTAGGAGGTAAAGGAAGAAGGAGGCACGCCACCGACTTCTAAAGATTGGGATCGAGCCTTGCGGATATGATTTCGCAAGAGGTATAGAATTCCTACAACCTTTCTCTCTTTGGATGTGTGTTATTTGCTTGAGACTAGATCATATGGTGTTTGTATGCTTAATTAATTATTATTAATTGTAATAAAAATTAAAATTGAGCATTAGCAACACTTTCTAACAGTATGGTCCAAGAGGCGTCCGAAATCGAAGAATCTCTTGAAGGGCAATACCATGATGCTCTTGAAAGCTACCAAAAATCCTTCAATGGCATGTAATAATTGATTAGGGTAGAAGAGACCTTAGAAGATGCAACGGAGGCTCAAAATAGCGAATTGCAGCCATGTTCAACCCTCTGTTCGGACCGAACTACAGTCCGAATTGAGGAATAGAAGGCAACAGAGCATCCATTCGGTCCGTCGGTCCGAACAGAGACTCCTAAAGTCATTTTGAAGCCCCATTCAGTACACCTCAGATATGAATCTCTTGACCCTAGTCAAATATACTCCGTTATTGCTGACTCCAAGCTAGATACAGGTCAAACGAAGAAATTTTTGGTGAGAAAAGGAGCAATGGGGTACTCACTTGATGACTTGAAGGGCATTGATCCCTCGATTTGCACGCATGGAGCTATCTTGGAAAGGAATGGCACGAGAGACATCAACAACAAGAGATATGACAAATCACTCGCCGTGTTGCTCTCCGAGCCCGATCTAATCAAGACTTAGCAAAAAACGATCAAGTTAAGGACCTAAAACAAGCGCTTCTTGGGAGGAAACTCAAGGATTTTTCTACTCTCTCTTTATTTAAATTTCTATAAAATTGAAAATACAAAAAAATAGAAAATAGAAAATGACATAAAAATGAGAAAAAAAAAATAAAAAAGGGAATTTGATGTGGAGTGTTTATTTGTTTTGAATTGAAGGATCAAACGAATGCCAAAATGCAATCCGTGCTAGAGCACCATGGGTTTGAAGACCTGAATAACCCCCGCACGACCTCATACGGGTTGCATCAAAGATCTAAAAGTCAATTGGAGCCATCTTGAAAATCGAGAGAACAAACTAGGAGTAAATCAACAAATTGGAAAGCAAAAATTGGCTAAGTTCTCTTTTCCCTCCTATTTACTTTTCTATGTGATTGCACGCATTGAGGACAATGCTTGATTTAAGTTTGTGGGAGGGAATAGGAGAAAAATTGAACTTTTGATTGAAATTGGTCAATTTTTTGCAAAATTTGGACAAAGTTTTGAATTGCAGAGCTTCTGTTCTGTCCGAACAGTACCTTGTTTGGTCCGAACAGTACCTTGTTCGGTCCGAACAAAGACATGAAAATTGGATTTTTTGCACTGTTCATGCCTAGTTTTTGTTTGGAAATTGATTACATGTGCCTAGATTCTCTCGATTTGATTTTAAATGACAAATTCACACTGTTTTGAAAAGTTTTTAAGCAAATAAAAAATTTTCTCAAGTGCTTTAGAATGTTTGGATATCTCTTGTTGATTTTTGCACCAATTGGCCGAAATGAAAATATTTTACAAAGATAGAACTCGAATTTGGTTGCTTGAAATTGTCAAAACACTCTAAGTCGATTCTCACAAGGTTTACCGAGTGAACGGATTCGTATTTGACAAACTTTTATTCAAAAAGAATTTTATTAATTTGGGAAATTATAAGATGAACCTTGTCTTGTTGAAATTGCTTTAAAAACGCTTGAATCACTAACGAGCAAAATTAATGGGACAATAATTTGAAATAGTTGTGAAAACGAGGATGCACCGAGACCTTTTTCCACCAACTTATCCACAAATTGGAGGGTATTGGATTAGTAATGAATTGCTAGGAATTACACCTCAAAGAACACGGGAAATAATTGGGTAATTCATAACTAATTCTACTAGCCCCGATGCGAAAGCATTGGCAAAGGAGTTGTTGAGTATTATGGCCCAAGTGTACCGTGGCCATAATCGAGCAACACCTGTCCAGCCTCCCTGGCATGTTATGTGCCAGTAGCATTTTTAAGGTCAATGACACAGCATTATATCCTCTATGGTGCAAAGCCCCACCACTCGACTTGCACAAATAAATTGGAGAAAAATGAAAAATATTTTGTGAAGGGTTCATCATAGAATTTCCGACTTGGATAATTTTTTTACAAATTTTTGTGAAATATGGAAAAGAACGGGTGAATGAAATTGAGATCGCATTTGAATTGACAAAGTGAAGCTAGAGTTCTTGAGATTGAGAAAAGTTTTCAATAGGACCAAGAGAGGCATTAATTGATTTGTAGAACACTAGACTTGGTTCTTGAAAATTTCGATTTGACTTATTTGATTGAAGTGTGAAAAACTTTAGGCATAAGCAATTGGTTTCACGACATTTCTTGGTTTGGGATACAACTCGATTTTTATGGTTTAAGTACAGTCCAAAACTCTATGCTTAGGGCGTTGCTTGAGGACGAGCAAAGTTTAAGTTTGGTGGGATTTGATATCATTATTATTTGTTGGTATTTGGACCATACTTGTCACTCAAATCATACTCAAACCATTAAATTATTTAATAAATTGCTATGATTTCCTAGAAATTGGCTCTACCGTCGTCTTTTCTCTTATTTTCAGGTTTTTTGATGATTTATGGTGGATTCTTGAATTTTATATGGATTTTGGCAGTTGGCATACGCTAGACGATTCATTCCTAGCACTTGGAGGTCCAAGCCATCGTTCGGACCGAATGACTCTTGATTGGACTGAATGGGACTTTGCTTGGACAAAATGTACAATTATTGCATTAAATGAAGAATAAAATGGATGAATGGAAGCAATAACATTGAAGAGCTCATCCTAAGCTTTCCAATGATTTTTGAATCGCCTCAATCGGAGTCCGGATGAAAAAATTATGGTCAAAATACTTTCTCAATGCTGGACTTAATGTTCGGTCCGAACATAACTCATTTGGACCGAACAGAGACTCATAAGGAAGGTTTTCGTACATAAAAACTCAATATTTTGGTATGTTTTCTTGCCATATGGCCCCAACCTCCTTTCCAAGCACGAAAAGACTTCTATATATGCTGCCCTAAGCCTGAAGGAAGGGAATCCAAGCCTCCACACCTCCAATTCTACTCTCCATACCATAATTCCACTTTCCTTAGGCGATTTTCTCTCTTCCACCATTGATTTCATCGAAAAACCGGATTCTTGAGGCGACGGCAGCAAGGAGACAGTTGAAGAAGACGTCGAGCAACACCCCACTGCCCTAGAAGACGATGTTGAAGCATAGAGGGAGTATTCGATTTATTTTTTCTATGTTTTGTTTCCATTTTCCATGGGCTTGTATCTTGTGATTCGTATTCTTCTTATTGTGTGTTTTAATACTATGTTAGGCTAAATTTATGTTGTCTTAGGATTAGGGAAGTAACTTGGGTTTGGATGTTGTGATTTGACTTGATATGATATGATATGTTTTGTTGATTTGTTTTGTTGAGAATTATGTTAATTGCTTGATTGAATTGCTTGGTTAAATCTAATTAACTTCTAGATGAATTGCCACATTTAGTTAAGTTCTAAAGTTATGTTAATCAAAATAATTTAGATAAAGTATTTGGGATAAATCGTAGATCTGAAAGGGGAGATTAGTTGACACAAAAGTGTAACTTTTAGATAGTTCAAAAGACATCTAGATATCCTGAAGAAATCCAACAAACAAGTTTAGATTAGTTAATGCCTATACCAAAAGTTGTAGTCTAATTAATCTCATTAGGTTAGGTTCTGATTAAGTTAGTTTCTAGTCCAACAAGCGACAACTGAGGTTTAGTAAATCTAGATTTAGCCAACAAACCCTAACACAAGGCATAAAATATCATAAAGAGTCAAAAGCACACACTTATACCTTCTGTTCGGACCGAACAGAGTGGTATACGCTTGAAAAACACCGTTCGATGCACGAAAGTGATAAAGTTCTGTGTTTTATAGTCCAAACCAAGGTGAAATCTAAACCCTAAGACACCTTTTATACTGTTTGAAAACCCAAAAATTTTACTTCGATATTTTAGATTATTTTAAATTGCAAAAATACCCAAAAATATCTACTTTATTTGTACTTTAAATTCTCTAAACCAAAATCACATAAAAATTGTTTGTTTAGCTTTTGAAAAAGGATAAATCCGATAATCAATTGTACCGTCCCTTTGATTCGACCCTAAAGCTTAACTCCAAACGACTAGTGAGGTTAGCTCTAGGTTACAAATTTATTTGATACCTAGGTCCTAAGGCCTTCATCAAAAGAAAGCAAAAGAAAATTTAAATCGAAACCTTGATAAATATAATATTTATCACATAAAACATACATAATTTGACACTAATAGATAAATAAAGTAGGAAAGAAAAGATTGGAATTATAGTATTGAAAACATAAATATTAAAATGAGGAAGGTTCCGCTACCAACATTTTAGTTGCTCCCAAATGCCAATATTTTGCTATTAAACTATTTTTTAAAATTTTAAAATTCAAATGTTAAATCCAAACTATTGATTTTATTTAGTTTAACGAGCGATGTGTTTTCATATAAATTTTGTAAATTTTTAAATTTATTAGATACTCGATCAATAGATAGAAAAAACAAACGAATCTTGTTAACTATGATAGATTCATTCTAATACGTTCATATTTTAGTCTTTGATCGAGTATCAAATATACTCTAAAATTTACAAAACTTATATGAAAACACATTGCTCATTAAATTGAATAATATAAATGGTTTGGATTTGACGTTTGAGTTTTAAAATTTGAAAAACTAACTAAAAAGCAAAATATTGGCATTTAGTGGCAATCAAAATGTTGGTAGCGGAATTTTCCTCAAAGCCATGTCACGTCCAAATGTTAGATGCTTGCGAAGATTGATCTATTCTTCATGCTTTGTTTCTATAGCTTTTGCTTGATGATTGACTTCTTTCTGTAGCCATTTTATTTTGCTTTTTAACTCCTCTGATACACTCTTAGTTCGAATGTTGTCTGTTTCTATGAAAAAAGGATCATCACTATAGGCTACCCTTTAAACGAATAGCTGAAATTCTGTATCGTCAATAAAATAGTCTCAAGATGAATATCGCCACCTGTACACACTATAAGAAAGATGGCATTTACATAGATTTTTATAGATAGACTGTTTTATTTATGTTGGACCTTGTTCTATTGCTAGATTTACTTGATTTACTAAATTTAGTAATACTTTAGCAAGACTCAATTTTCTATTAATAGGTCCTTAAAAATCTAGCAATTTAATTTTGATAGACCTTTTCGAATCTTGAAATGTCTAATGTAGCAAAGATTTGCTACATTAGACATTGCAAGATTCGAAAAGGTCTATCAAAAATATATTGCTAGATTATTAAGAACATATTAATAGAAAATTGAGTCTTGCTAAAAAAATTGCTAGATTTAGTGCATCAAGTAACTCTAGCAATAGAACAAGGTCCAACATGAATAAAAAAGTCTATCTATAAAAATCTATGTAAAGACCCACTTTCTTGTAGTGATGTCTGCATGCTTCCTGTTCGGTCTTCTCATATATTTATTCATGTGGTGAATATATAAAATGTGTGATTGGATCTTCGATGTCGTTACTGAGGTACAGACATATCCGGCAATCTGTTTCTGTTTTTGTTCGAATCATGGATATTGTTGGCTCTCTTGAATTCTTAAAGAAAATCATTTTCAACATCTGATGTTTCTTACTATTAAGCCCTTAACGAACATACCAAAGAGATTGTTTAAATTTGAAACCTACTTGGTTAATTCTCCGAAAATCTCTAACATTGTGCAACAAGATTGGCAGGCGGCCCCTAGTAGCTCTAATTGTGCATAAGCCATCTTATGTAAGTTCAATTCTGTCTGAACTGCTCTAAAAACGGCCATTAAATTTGCAAGAATGGACACCTACCTGCAACGAACAAAGGTCGTTATCAAACTACTTGACCTTATCAAGGATGCCAGACTGCTTTATCCTGATGAATTTCGCTTTAGGATTTTGCTTCGCGAGCATGCTTTTCACTTGGCAAAGAACCATGGCAAAGAACCAAGAACAAAAGTGGAGGCAACGTAGTAGGATTACCTGGCTATGACTGGGAGACAAGAATACCAAATACTTCCATGTTGTAGCAAACTCGAGATGTATCTACAACAAATTTTTAAATACGATTTGTGCAGTTTGACGGTTAGGTGGTGATTTAGCGTTTATCGGTGATAAAATGGTAATAAAATAGTTTAAACAGCGATAAACGGTAGTGCGGTATGAACCAAAACTAAGATAAGACGGCGATAAAACAAAAAGGAGTTTTTTAAAAACTTAATCTACAATATCATCCGCATGCTAAATCTTCCAAACCGGGTCGTCATAGAGCAAGAGCATATCAGGGAGGCCTTCCACTTGCATTTTTCCTCCATCATTGGAAAACCACCACCGCCGCCACCATTCAACATCTCTGGTACGGTTGGTCTAGCTATTTATGTGTCTCCTTTGGGGCTACCCTTCGCAGAGTCAAATATTTGCTTGGCAATTAAGAAACTACCAAATAATAAGGCTTCAGGACCAGACGGTCTTCCTATAAAATTCTACAAAGCTTTTCGAGAGATAATTATGCCTGGCATTCTTCGGGCTTACGAATCTATCCAAAATGACACTTCAGCCTTGGGAAGGATCAATCGATCTTACATCTCTCTTGTGCCTAAAGTCTCAAATCCTTCGCCACTTTCGAATTTTAGACCCATCAGTGTCATCAACAGTTTCATCAAAATCTTCATAAAGGCTATGGCTAATAGGTTGCAGACTTTCATTCTGCAACTAGTCAGTCCACTTCAAACATTAGTCACTAAAGGAAGATCCATCATGGAATCCTTTCTTGTGGCTAAAGAATGCCTCGTATTCTACCATAAGAAAAAGATCCCAGCAGTTATTTATAAGGTAGACTTTGCAAAGGTCTTTGACACAGTCTCCTGGACATTCTTAACTAATCTACTCTTGGAACAAGGTTTCCCACCACTTTGGATGGCATGTCTCTTACGCCTTCTGCGTTATTCATCTTCTTCTATCAAAGTAAACAGAGATTTTACTAGTGTTTTCTTCCACAAAAGAGGATTGAGACAGGGTGACTCCCTTTTACTTTTGTTTTTTATCATCTTTGCTAATGCATTACAGTCCTTCATCTCAAATACTACTCTAGTAACCTCTAAACCTATCATCATACCACCACGTGCATTGCAATATGCGAACAATACAATCATAATAATGGAGGCTCTATCGAGAAACCTATTGGTTATTAAGGAGATTCTATTCAACTTTGCTTCTCTCAAAGGCCTGCACATCAAAGATTCTAAATGTAGCTTCTTACCTATTGCGATCATTGCTGGCGGGCTGCAAATCGTGACACAAATACTCGCTTGATAGTCAAAAGAGATGCCCATCACTTATCTGGGTTTGCCACTTTCATTTTTCAAACTTAAGAAAATCCATTTCAAACATCTAATTGATGCCGTCTAATGGAGGATGGATGGATATCAGGCAAGATTTTTCTCTCTAGTAGGCAGACTTACTCTTGTGAAATCAATCCTTGCGGCCATGCCCTACACTACATGCAAGCAATCCATTTACCGACTTAGCTACATAAACACTTGGAGGGCTTGAGAAGGAAGTTTTTTTGAAAAGGCAAAGATAAATGTCTAGGAGGTTATTGTCTGGTAAACTGGTCCAATTATTGTATTTCCAAAGAAAATGGTGTGCTTGGGTTTATCTCTCTTGACCTTTAAAATCAAGCACTCCTCTCAAAATAGTTATGGAAGTTGATAGCAGAATAAAACTCCCTTTGGACCAAAACAATAAGTGAATTATTTGACTCAACGGATATCTAGACGTTAGCGGAGCACAATTTGATCTCCATTGGTTTTAGAGATATTTTACAATGCAAAGTTTTTTTTCTCTGCCTCTATCCACACTAATGCAGGCTCCTTTTAAGCCTGGAGGTTGAGAGCAAATGATTTCTTCACTTCAAAAAGTACCTATGGGATCTTAGCTGACTCGGGGGTTTGGTCCCCATACCACAAATAGTTATGGAAAATCAGAGCACCTCTAAAAATCAAGATCTTCTTTTGACTACTTCTCCAAGACCGTTTGCTCACTCAGGATAATCTCCTAATGAAAGGGTGACCTTCAATCCAAGCCTGCACCATGTTCCAATCATCTACTAGAAAACAGCTGCACATCTCTTCATCTATTGCTCTTTTTCACTATGACTCTGAGATCTAGTCCAAATCCAATTCAAGCTATCGGTTCTCACTTTTGCCACCAATCTGGTTGACTTTTGGCTCCAGAACAGAGAAAAAATTGGCAAGAAATGAATATCATTTGGGCGGCGATGAAACAGGCCTTATGGAAGGAGCGTAATGCCAGAATATTTTTTTCGGAAACTTCAAATAATTACTTCTTACTGGGGGAAATTTTGACAAACTTAGAACTATGGAAGCTCCATGCTTAATTAGTAGTTCTATATTTTGAAATTTAGACTACATGTTTATTTTTCTTTTTTCAACTTCTTTTATTTTCTTCTTTGTAACTTCTGTACTTTTTTAATTATTTAATGAAATTTTGCTAGTTGGCAATCGCCAACCAGCCCTAAAAAAATAAATTTGATATAATTAATTTAAAATCGAGCATCATTTAAGGCTCTGACCGGAAACTATTTTTTTTGTAGGAATCGGAAATGGATTTTTCCATTTACCCATTTCCTCTGATCGAAAGGTTCGTAGATGAGAAATGATTTAAGTCAGTAGAATTTTTCGAGAAAATTTTCTCTCAGAGAATTCCCACGAAAAATCAAGAAATTTGGTGAGAATTCAGTGGTGCAGAACGAAGTATATTTTCATCGGACAAAATTGCCCCTGATAAAATCCCTTCTTCACTGATCTGACCTTCTTTCTAGATTGAAATAATTCCCTCTCTATTTTTCTGTAGTTTTCGATCATCTAACTTCAATTCTCGTCAATTCTTTTTTGTTGATTCCATTCATAGATTTTCAATTGAAATCATTTCCAATCAACTCTTTTCCATTGAATTGAAATCAACTCTCACCATAACACTGTTTCGATCAGGACAAAATGATATTACAAATAATTGTTCAGCTGATGAGCACTTAGATCCGAAATAATTTCTTAAATTGTACCAATTTTAATATATAAATATCTAAATTAATTATCAAGACATTTCTACGATATTACATTTCTAATAATAATTTTTTAATAAAAAAGTAAGAACCTTTGCAAAATTGTCTCAGATATCTAGGAATTCATTTATTCCCAAGGCAAACATAATTATAGGACCACTCCGCATAAGTCCTTTTATTTTCCAAATAGATTTCATTTAACATACTAATTAACATAATTGCTAGTATCATTCCCACCATTAAAACAAAGTTTACGTCTCGTATAATTAAGTAATAGGTAATAAGCGTCAGTCTCACTTGACACGGTCCTTGAGATTCTGAACAAACCCCACGAGCCCCTGGTATGAGGTGCCACCAGGCGCGGCGGCCTGTCGTGCCTCCTCCCCGATCAAACGCGCTTTCGCCAACAATGCTTCGTCAGCCATCATCTCCTTCACTTTCTCTCCAATCTCTTTGCCACTCACAATCTTATCCTCTCCTTGCCAGCTCCAGCTTTTTGGCCACATACCTAGTCCGCTCTTTACCACCGGAACTGTGTCCGAACATATAAATAGCACACATTGGAAATGCAACGACAATAATTATACACTGGCTTTTTTAAGTATAAGACAAAACAATAACTCCGCAGAATAATTATTTTGTGCTAGGCTAAAAAAAAAAAGAAGGAATTCTACAATTCAATTAGCAAAAGAATGTTATAAACTTACAATGCAATCCAGCAATTTTGCTTAATAAATGATCACAAATTCACAATATAGAATTCTGAGATTTTTAAAATAGTTATGTAAATTTTTATTTTGTTAATGAAAAATTGGATGCCAACCAACCTTTAGAAAGAAATTTAAATTCATGCAATTCTCTAAAATAAACGGTGGGGGTACTTGCATACCTGCATTTATCCGCTGATCTCCACCCATTGGCCATGTTAGCATCCTAACACCATACATTGCAGCTTCTATCACTGAGTTCGACCCGGAATGGCTTAGGAATCCGCCGACTGCTTTGTGCCGTAAAACCCTGTCTTGCTCGACCCACCCTTTCATAACGATTCCTCTATCTTTCACCCTTTCTAAATAACCTTTCTCTAATATCTCACCGAGATCTTCTACATCCTGTGAATCCAACGCTTTGGTCTTAACCACCCATAAAAACCGGCATCCACTTGTTTCCAACCCCAGCCCCAATTCGCGAACCTGTTCTCTTGACATACCAGTACGGTTCCCGAAATTGACATACACCACTGAGTTATCTGGCTGCTTCTCAAGCCACGGGAAAACATCTGATGCTCCTGAAGCTGGCATGTTCAACGGCATCAGGGGGCCTACGGCGATTACAGGTGGAAAACCCGGTTGTACACGTCCATCACTCAATGCTGCAAGAGAATCTTCCTCGAATGATTCAAAGGTGTTGACAAATATGCCGTCAGCTTTGAGCAACACCCGTCCATTTTGAACAAACTGCTTAGTGAACAGGTTTTTCGGGTCATGAAGAACACCTGGGATCGATGCCAGCGGCACGGTTCTATAACCAGGTATCTCTACATCACCAAGATCTTCTGTTGTCTTCGAGTCATAGTAAGTAGGAAAATGTGCTAGGAAAGATAGCATTGCAGCAGTGGAACTGTACATGATATAACAGGGGATGCCTAGGTTCTTCGCAAGAGGGATAAACGATGCTGCTATGGGGATGTCTACAACAACAGCTGTCACAGGTATGGAAGACGATTTCATTACATAGTTAAGAATGTCAGGGGCGAACCGAGAGATCATTTCCCAGCGAAGAACAAATGGGTCAGCATCAGGGTTATCAGATGAGTCATAAGGAGGCATTTCAAATTGGAGAAAATTAATCTGGGGGTAAGCAGAGAACATGTCAGCTAGATGGTGTGACTCGGCAGATGAGACAGCGGGGATGTTGGAAACCATGGTGACTTTACCATGATCGGCGAGTGTGGCAGCGAGACGGGAGAAGGGGTTGAGATGGCCCATACCGGCACTCGGTATTAGCACCACATGGAGTTCACTGGGTGTATTCTCTTGAGAATCCATGGATGGAGTACTTAGAATTTGTTGTTTTGTTGGGCGAGTTGTTTGGTTTTAGTATTTCGGTTCAGTTTATAATCTTCATCTTTCTAAGGAAAACCTATGACTAATTAGTTGTGTTATTAATGCTTGACAGGGGAATCGAACGGTCTTCGTACTGTTGGTATACAGTGGATTGTCTAAATATTTATTATTTCATCTCAATATGTACTTTTAAAAAACTTTTTCAGGAACATTTTATCACTTTGTTTAAAACTTTTAAATCATTACCCAGGAATTGATGTCTTTTATATTTATGGTAAGTCCGTAAAATAATATAATATTCATTTCATATATGAATTATATGATATACATGGACGAGAACGCAGTACTGTTTACGATTTTATTTGAATTTTTATATTTTAAAATTACTTCTGTAATTTTGTTTTCTTATCTTTTATAATTTTAATATTTTTAGAAGTTTCCACGCTATGAGCTGTAGTGCATTTAATTTAAGCTTTCAACTATGAAATCTATAGTATTAATAAAGATCCGTGGCCGCTTTTTTGACCGATTTTTTTTAAGTTAAAAAAATATATATATTTTTTGCATTTTCTATAATTAAACTTTTTTTATTAAATATATATAGCCGTGCTAATTAAAAATAGTCGTACCAATCATTAATATTAGTAAGATTATTTTGTGCAGAAAATTTATGTCAAGTTTATATATATAGCGACTTTTTATGGAAGAAATCATTCATTTTGAACTTACAAATTTTTGTCTATAAATTTTGACAAGTTTTTTACATTGGAAATTTTGGCAAATTTGATGAAATAGATTTTGTCAATAAATTTTGACAAGTTTTTACATCGGAAATTTTGGCAAATTTGACAAAATAGATTGAATTATTCTTCAATCTAAAAAACATAACGCAGCGAAGCTGCGTTTGCCATATCTAGTCAGAATAAATATCATTTATTTTTATTCACAGTCAGATTCATGCTATAAATGTCCGGTTTAACATTCCACTGTGACTCGCTATTAATCCTATTTAACCCTAAATTTGTGACAATTTAGAGGAGAGGCAAAACTGACAAAAATCAAAAACTTATTTGATAACATAGATTATTTTGAGAGGCACAATAATATATTTAAATACTAATATCTGTAAATCCTGGAAGACACTGACTATAGTACTCGGAAATTTTTTAAATTTACGTGAGCACAACGGCAGTTTTTTTCCCTACCTTTTTTTTTTTTTTTGTTATTTCATACTTGAATGTCCATTAAAAAGAACTCTATTTCGAACCGGTAATCTTATATTTGAGATACACTCTTTTATCACTTCACTGGATTAAAAACTAATTTTCTTCCCCTCGTTAAGTTTTTAGTTGGAGATCACTCCGAAACCCCAGTCACCTAAAATTCATGATTGGGTTCTTAACTTTCACGTCTATCATTAATAGTGGTCGATTCTTTGTCGCTATTACATTATGAATTTAGCTATGAACTAATGATACCTGCTTTCCTCTGATGTACACGCACCACCTTCTTGGGAAAAAAAGTACATATCTAATTTCTTCTATATGTAAATTATTTTTTGATTCGCTGTCTTTAATTATCTTATTTGTTTCTTTTTGTTTACTCAGGTATACTCGCTCCACAACTGAGGTGAAACGGGATAAACAGGAGGTGAGACGAAGTGAAGAAGACAGATTTTATTCCGAATTTGTAATCCCCGGATTTAGAGTGAGCCTTACCTCGTCGCCCCTCACCTCCGCTCAAGTCATGTCATCTCCATTAGTTATTGATGAAACACAACCTATAAAAGAAACAAAACCAAACAAGGAAAAAAAACCTCTAGGCGAATATCCTTCCAAGCTTCGATACAGGAAACAAATGACCAGCAGAGAAGGAAAATCCTAGCACAATACGATTTACGAGTTCTAATGCTGTAGGAGATTGCGGGCCTTGAATTACCTTGTCAAAGCTCGGCTGCATGCAACTCGATACCTTTTTACAATAAAAAATGCACATAATTAAAGAATCGAATTGAAAGGAGAAAAAGAAAATTCCGGACGTTAGCAGAATCGGCGTCTGATCTATATGTATAATGTATTAGCTAACAAGTTGGTGCATTTTTTTTTTCTTGATGAATTCTAAATTGCTGAACAACTTTTGCATATTTAAACTTTTTTCCTTTTTTTATCAAGCATTTGAAAAACTACTTATTACAAGTCTACTATCAAAATTGTAGGGTAATAATTTAGCAGATAGCTAGGTGGTACGATTCTTTGGATCGAGATGTAAATATTCAACTAAAAAATTCTTCTATGATGTTTATAAATTTGAGGGCGTGGTGTTAAATTTAGGATTTGATTTAAGTTTCACTTTAAGCCGTGGTGTTTATCTCTTTCAATTTAAACTCGACCAGTTCTTCAAAATCCATATAATCGGTCAGATTCGGATCAAATCTTCATTGCCGATCGGTTCCCTATTCAAGGTGCAAGTTTAAACAAGAAATATGTGCTTCAACTGCATCAATCCCATTAACCGAAAATTCTTATAAATGTAATTCAGGATGATGACAGTAAGAGTTTCGTGTGTGTTTAATGAATCACGAACCCATATTCAAATTTAAAAGATGGTCTGTTCAAATGACACCAATTGAAAACGTAAAACGAAATGAAAATTGTATTGAATTGATTTTAATCTTACATCTTACATATAATAAAGATGCGTGGATGGACTCAATTTTCTATTAATAGATCTTTAAAAATCTAGCAATTTATTTTAGATAGACCTTTTCGAATCTTGCAATGTCTAATGTAGCAAATCTTTGCTATATTATTATTTGCTACATTAGACATTATAAGATTCGAAAAAGTTTATCAAAATTAAAGACTCTAAAAAAATTTGATATAATTAATTTTAAATCGAGCATCATTTAAGGCTCTGACCGGAAACTATTTTTTTCCGTAGGAATCGGAAATGGATTTTTCCATTTACCTATTTCCTCAGATCGAAAGGTTCGTAGATGAGAAACGATTTCAGTAGGTAGAATTTGCTGAGAAAATTCTCTCTCAAAGAATTCCTGTGAACCAAGAAATTTGGTGAGAATTCAATGGTGCAGAACGAAGTATATTTTCATCGGACAAAATTGCCCCTAATAAAATCCCTTCTTCACCGATTTGACCTTCTTTCTAGATTGAAATAATTTTCTCTCTATTTTTCTGTAGTTTTCGATCATCTAACCTCAATTCTCGTCAATTCTTTTTTTTGTTGATTCCGTTCATAGATTTTTAATTGAAATCATTTCCAATCAACTCTCACCACAACACTGTTTCAATCAGGGCTAAATGATATTACAAATAATTGTTCAGTTGATGAGCACTTAGATCCAAAATAATTTCTTAAAGAGTGATTTAGATTTATGCCACTGCAAATATTTGAAATTCGAGATATGACGTCACTAAATGATAAATTATTTTTATGCCACTAAAAAACAATAGAAATTAGTTTTGTGCCATCAAACAATAGATATGACAATTATGCCCTTCTAAATAAGCCACTGCAAAATAAACAAATTAAAAATATGCCATCGCAGAAGATATAACTAATTTTATGCCATTACAAATCAACTAAAATTAGTTCTATCCCATTGCAAAATAATAAAATTATTCTATTCCATTGATGTATTTTATCTATTAGTCATCGAACAATCACATAATTCTAATTTCTAAATTAAAGGGGATAAATTTTTAAGATTTATTTGCAAAGTTTTGGTGGTGAGGATTTTTATCACGTAATAAAATTATAGATATCAATGTGATACAATGCTCTTTTGTAGCCTTGATTATACGCAAAGTATAAATTAGCATTTTTTTTTATAAATCACCGAGAAAAGCATTGTGGAGGAGCAAAATTAACGAATTTCAATATTAGTCTCTTAATTAAAGCAAGGTCTTTGACAGAGGATGCATTTTTTTTCATCCATAATAATCTCTCAATTAAAGCGAGGTATTTTCGGATCTGTTTTTAATGAGGGGCAATTTGGCCATTAAAAGAAAATAATGACAAGTTTGGTAGTGGCATTTTTAGAATTTAGTATATTTTTGGAAAAATAGTGGCATAAAATTAATTTTAACAATTCTATAATGGCATAAATTTAATTATCAATTTAAGAATGATATTTTCCAAATTGGCAAAATTCAAAGTGACATAAAACTAATTATCTCTTTCTTAAATTGTACCAGTTTTGATATATAAATATCTAAACTATCAAAACATTTCTACGATATTACATTTCGAATAATAATTTTTTAATAAAAAAGCAAGAACCTTTGCAAAATTGTCTCAAATATCTAGGTATTCATTTATTCCCAAGGCAAACATAATTATAGGACCACTCCGCATAAGTCCTTTTATTTTCCAAATAGATTTCATTTAACATACTAATTAACATAATTGCTAGTATCATTCCCACCATTAAAACAAAGTTTACGTCTCGTATAATTAAGTAATAGGTAATAAGCGTCAGTCTCACTTGACACGGTCCTTAAGATTCTGAACAAACCCCACGAGCCCCTGGTATGAGGTGCCACCAGGCGCGGCGGCCTGTCGTGCCTCCTCCCCGATCAAACGCGCTTTCGCCAACAATGCTTCGTCAGCCATCATCTCCTTCACTTTCTCTCCAATCTCTTTGCCACTCACAATCTTATCCTCTCCTTGCCAGCTCCAGCTTTTTGGCCACATACCTAGTCCGCTCTTTACCACCGGAACTGTGTCCGAACATATAAATAGCACACATTGGAAATGCAACGACAATAATTATACAATGGCTTTTTTAAGTATAAGACAAAACAATAACTCCGCAGAATAATTATTTTGTGCTAGGCTAAAAAAAAAAGAAGGAATTCTACAATTCAATTAGCAAAAGAAAGTTATAAACTTATAATGCAATCCTGCAATTTTGCTTAATAAATGATCACAATATAAAATTCTGAGATTTTTAATATAATTATGTAAATTTTTATTTTGTTTAATGAAAAATTGGATGCCAACCAACCTTCAGAAAGAAATTTAAAATCATACAATTTTCTGAAATAAACGGTGGAGGTACCTGCATTTATCCGCTGATCTCCACCCATTGGCCATGCTAGCATCCTAACACCGTACATTGCAGCTTCGATCACTGAGTTCGACCCGGAATGGCTTAGGAATCCGCCGACTGCTTTGTGCCGTAAAACCTTGTCTTGCTCGACCCACCCTTTTATAACGATTCCTCTATCTTTCACCCTTTCTAAATAACCTTTCTCTAATATCTCACCGAGATCTTCTACGTCCTGTTTATCCAACGCTTTGGTCTTAACCACCCATAAAAACCGGCATCCACTTATTTCCAACCCCAGCCCCAATTCGCGAACCTGTTCTCTTGACATACCAGTACGGTTCCCAAAATTGACATACACCACTGAGTTATCTGGCTGCTTGTCAAGCCACGGGAAAACATCTGATGCTCCTGAAGCTGGCATGTTCAACGGCATCAGGGGGCCTACGGCGATTATAGGTGGAAAACCCGGTTGTACACGTCCTTCACACAATGCTGCAAGAGAATCTTCCTCGAATGATTCAAAGGTGTTGACAAATATGCCGTCAACTTTGAGCAACACCCGTCCATTTTGACCAAACTGCTTAGTGAACAGGTTTTTCGGGTCATGAAGAACACCTGGGATCGATGACAGCGGCACGGTTCTATAACCAGGTATCTCTACATCACCAAGATCTGCTCTTTGAGTCACAGTAAGTAGGAAAATATGCTACGAAAGATAGCATTGCAGCAGTCGAAATGAACATGATATAACTAGGGATGCCTAGGTTCTTGGCAAGAGGGATAAAGGATGCTGCTATGGGGATGTCTACAACAATAGCTGTCACAGGTACGGAAGACGATTTCATTACATAGTTAAGAATGTCAGGGGCAGACGGAGAGATCATTTCCCAGCGAAGAAAAAATGGGTCAGCATCAGGGTTTTCAGATGAGTCATAAGGAGGCATTTCAAATTGGAGAAAATTAATCTGGGGGTAAGCAGAGAACATGTCAGCTAGATGGTGTGACTCGGCAGATGAGACGGCGGGGATGTTGGAAACCATAGTGACTTTACAATGATCGGCGAGTGTGGCAGCGAGACGGGAGAAGGAGTTGAGATGGCCCATACCGGCACTCGGTATTAGCACCACATGGAGTTCACTGGGTGTATTCTCTTGAGAAAACATGGATGGAGTACTTTGAATTTGTTGTTTTGTTGGCCGAGTTGTATGGTTTTAGTATTTCGGTTCAGTTTATAATCTTCATCTTTCTAAGGAAAACATATGACTAATTAGTTGTGTTATTAATGCTTGACAGGGGAATCGAACGGTCTTCGTACTGTTGGTATACAGTGGATTGTCTAAATATTTATTATTTCATCTCAATATGTACATTTAAAAAACTTTTTCAGGAACATTTTATCACTTTGTTTAAAACTTTAAATCATTACCCAGGAATTGATGTCTTTTATATTTATGGTAAGTCCGTAAAATAATATAATATTCATTTCATATATGAATTATATGATATACATGGACGAGAAGGCAGTACTGTTTACGATTTTATTTGAATTTTTATATTTTAAAAATGACTTCTGTAATTTTGTTTTCTTATCTTTTATAATTTTAATATTTTTAGAAGTTTCCACACTATGAGCTGTAGTGCATTTAATTTAAGCTTTCAACTATGAAATCATAATAAATATCATTCATTTTTATTCACAGTCAGACTCATGCTATAAATGTCCGGTTTAACATTCCACTGTGACTCGCTATTAATCCTATTTAACCCTTAATTTGTGACAATTTAGAGGAGAGGCAAAACTGACAAAAATAAAAAACTCATTTGATAACATTGATTATTTTGAGAGGCACAATAATATATTTAAATACTAGTATCTGTAAATCCTGGAAGACACTGACTATAGTACTCTGAAATTTTTTAAATTTACGTGAGCACAACGGCAGTTTTTTTCGCTACCTTTTTTTCTTTTTTTTGTTATTTCATACTTGAATGTCCATTAAAAAGAACTCTGTTTCGAACCGGTAATCTTATATTTATTAAGATACACTCTTTTATCACTGGATTAAAAACTAATTTTCTTCCCCTCGTTAAGTTTTTAGTTGGAGATCACTCCGAAACCCCAATCACCTAAAATTCATGATTGGGTTATTAACTTTCACGTCCATCATTAATAGTGGTCGATTCTTTGTCGCTATTACATTATGGGGTCGTTTGGATGGGCTAGGAATAGGCTATTTCTAGGAATAGTTTCTTCCTAGACATAAATCTCTCTCACAAAGTTACACACTTCCCAACGTTTTACCCCTAAAATCATTATTCCTTCCTTATTCCCATACGATCCAAACGAGCCCTATGAATTTAGTTATGAATACATGCTTTCCTCTGATGTACACGCACCACCTTCTTCGGAAAAAAGGTACATATCTAATTTCTTTTTGTTAGAAATGTCTCTTATCTCACATTAGACAATTTTAGACTTTCGAGGGTTATGTAGGTAATTTTACCATTTTCTTTATATTGTGTAAACTTTACATTTTGGAATAACAGAAATATTTTAACCCTAGCCGCACTGTGTCTTCTTACTCTCCTCTCACTGTCTCCATTACATCCATCCTGACTGTAACACTTCTATATGTAAATTATTTTTTGATTCGCTGTCTTTAATTATCTTATTTGTTTCTTTTTGTTTACTCAGGTCTACTCGCTCCACAACTGAGGTGAAACGGGATAAACAGGAGCCAGGAGGCGAGACGAAGTGAAGAAGACAGATTTTATTCCGAATTTGTAATCCCCGGATTTAGAGTTAGCCTTACCTCGTCGCCCCTCACCTCCGCTCAAGTCATGTCATCTCCATTAGTTATTGATGAAACACAACCTATAAAAGAAACTAAACCAAAAAAAAGGAAAAAAAACCTCTAGGCGAATATCCTTCCAAGCTTCGATACAGGCAACAAATGACCAGCAGAGAAGGAAAATCCTTGCACAATACGATTTACGAGTTCTAATGCTGTAGGAGATTGCGGGCCTTGAATTACCTTGTCAAAGCTCGGCTGCATGCAACTCGCTGCCTTTTTACAATAAAAAATGCACATAATTAAAGAATCGAATTGAAAGGAGAAAAAGAAAATTCCGGACGTTAGCAGAATCGGCGTCTGATCTATATGTATAATGTATTAGCTAACAAGTTGGTGCATTTTTTTTTTCTTGATGAATTCTAAATTGCTGAACAACTTTTGCATATTTAAACTTTTTTCCTTTTTTTATCAAGCATTTGAAAAACTACTTATTACAAGTCTACTATCAAAATTGTAGGGTAATAATTTAGCAGATAGCTAGGTGGTACGATTCTTTGGATCGAGATGTAAATATTCAACTAAAAAATTCTTCTATGATGTTTATAAATTTGAGGGCGTGGTGTTAAATTTAGGATTTGATTTAAGTTTCACTTTAAGCCGTGGTGTTTATCTCTTTCAATTTAAACTCGACCAGTTCTTCAAAATCCATATAATCGGTCAGATTCGGATCAAATCTTCATTGCCGATCGGTTCCCTATTCAAGGTGCAAGTTTAAACAAGAAATATGTGCTTCAACTGCATCAAGCCCATTAACCGAAAATTCTTATAAATGTAATTCAGGATGATGACAGTAAGAGTTTCGTGTGTGTTTAATGAATCACGAACCCATATTCAAATTTAAAAGATGGTCTGTTCAAATGACACCAATTTAAAACGTAATAGGAAATGAAAATTGTATTGAATTGATTTAAATGATTATAAGTATGTGTGTATATCTACAGAACGATTTTAAAGCTATGCTAACTATCTCCTAACTACTCATCCCTACCTATCTAATATAGTCTCTATTGTTATTAATCTCCAATCATCAAATAATGTGTAATTTTAGACATGACAAGTAATTTAAGAATTTGACAAAAGTTTTTCTTGGAGGTTTCCTTGAACATTTTTTTTGAAGATAAGATGGGTCAAGCCCTCTAACTTATTTCAAAATTAAATATCACAAATGATCTCCAGCCGAGATTCGAACCCGTACCCTTTGCTGAAGGCAGTGTTGCTCTACCAAGAGAGCTGGTTCTCGATTTCCTTGAACATTATTTCTGCATATATCAAATTTTTAAAAGAACCAGAGGAACGCGAGAGGCAAAAACACAGGTGAGGAGTACCGAAACAATCGACTCGGAGTAGGCGTGGGCAAGCACGTCGCATTGACCACCGTGAGTCATCAGATGATCGACAACACATCAAAGGAGAGCGATAGAGCAGGTAGCCGAATCAGTGAGGGATGAGGGAGTGTACGGAAGAGGCGACAGAGAAAAAAAGAGCCTTCCGATCACAGATCCAAAATGCAAGCTTTGCTACCGAGCGGTTGGAATGAACCAGAACGAAGCAAAACCATCGAACAGGATCAAGGTACTGTGGTAACCACAGGCCTCCGACACGTAATGCACGCTCACGGAAGTTTATATATTTCTAATGGCACTAATATCATAATATTTTAATATTAATTAAATTTCTCAAGTAATAATCATTCATATAGTCAGCGCTATTCTTTTACTTTAAAAAAACGAAGGATTATTTTGTCAAATGATTTAGAAAATATGAGTGATACTATTTTGAAAAAGGCAGAATAAATAAAAATTCAATCTCCTTTTTATAAAAATCCAAACACAAGCTCTGTTAGGACCTATATAAAAAATTTGACTAATTCAGGGTCGTGACGCAAAAGTAGCAGTGATAAACCTTTCCTCTTTCCCTCGCCAAACAACTACCAACGGATAAGGAAACACCCGTCATGAGCGACCTCTCACTCTCTCTTCGCACCTCTTTCTTCTCCAAAACCCTACCTCTACACGCCACTTCGCGCTCTCTCTTCGCACCTCTTCTCTCCTTCTCCAGCGTCGCTCCTTGCTGTTCTCTCGCCACCACCCAAAGAGCTGCACGGCCAGTGCCTTGGGGTTGCGAGATCGAATCGCTAGAAAGCGCGTCCGACTTGCAAAAATGGCTATCGGATTCGGGCTTGCCTTCTCAGAAAATGGGGATCCAACGGGTCGAGGTGGGGGAAAGAGGTCTAGTTGCGTTGAAGAATATACGAAAGGGAGAGAAGCTCCTTTTTGTGCCTCCTTCTCTTGTTATTACCTCTGATTCAGTGAGCTTTTTCGTTTATTACATCATTACTTGTTGTTCAATTTTTTTCTCAAGTTAGTATTACATAAATTTAGTCTCAAATTAGTGGTCACCCTTACTGGGGGTATTTTGAATAATAAAATTGGCCTTGATTTCTTTCCCAACTGAATTTCACCTCAATTTCTGTCAACTAATGCTAGCAGATATTTGGTATGAATTCTTATTCTAGGACCGGTGTAGAAATGATTATGTTGTTTTACCAGGATTGGACACGTTCCGAGATTGGAGATGTAATGAGGCGAAATTCCGTACCTGATTGGCCGCTTCTTGCCACATACCTCATAAGTGAAGCTAGTCTTGATACCGCATCACGATGGAAGAATTATATATCTGCATTGCCAAGACAGCCATACTCTCTATTATATTGGTACTTTGTCTATTTGGTTAAATCTGAAATCTGGATGGCTTTTGCTTTTCCTTTCTCCTGGAAGCACAACCACAAATTTAAGCATACTCAGAAATATCCAGATTCAGCTTAATTATTGCTTATATGTAAATATCATCTTTTTCCATACAGTTTGCGGGTAAATAACATCAAGTATAAAGACCAGGTTGAACTGGGATAACACTTCAATTATGTTCAAATGATTCATAATTTTGCAAAAAAAAAAAAAAAAAAAAAAAAAAAAAAAAAAAAAGAAGCACCCACCCGTTCCTGGGTTTTTGAAGGTGCACTCTCAAATCTTTTTTTCTATAGTCTTTTTTGTGGTTTCAGGACTCGGTCAGAGCTCGATGCATTTCTAGTTGCTTCTCCTATCAGAGATAGAGCAATTCAAAGAATAACAGATGTCACTGGCACGTATGCTCTTTGGTCCTTTTTTTCTAAATATTGGCTATCCTGGCTACTATTGGTTGAATACTGATCTTAGTTGTGCTATAGAAATTAAATCCAATATATGTCAAATTATATGCTTGAGAGAATTTTTATATCATGATATTTTTATGCTTCCAGATACAATGATATGCAGGCTAGAATATTTTCAAAGCACCCTGATTTGTTTCCCGAGAAGGTATGTGTCCATCAAGGCCATGTTATTGTCATATTCAAGGATAAATTATGTATTTATTTGTTTCAAACTAGCCATCCTTGAACTTAACATTTTTGTTATTAGTTTCTTATAGATATACAATATGGAGGCATTCATGTGGTCCTTTGGTATTCTATTCTCACGCTTGGTATGTGCTTTTAGTGATAGATTGCTTACTAAGTTATGCTAATTTTGTTTTAATATAATTATTATTTTAATATTTATTTCTTATAAAATATTTGGTTAATTTGTGTACCTGTGCAACACCTCAAAATATCATGATGCTCCTGATGATACAATGCATACCCTGACAAAACGATGAATGCCTGCACAATACCCATTCTAAACCTATAATATTTCAAAGAGGTGCTGATGTAACCCTTATTCCTTTGAAAGAGCACATGATGATGAATGTTTTGGCTTCTTTTGGAGAACCTGAGAAAAGAACAATAGATGTGATACTTTCCTCATATTGGTTATCATGAATTGTACCTTTTATTTTACACGAGCACATGTCATAGTTTGTGGTTTTGTAAAAGAGGTTTGACTTTCTGTTTTCTATTTGGCTATGGTTCTTAGCTCTCTCTTATGTGGTACTATAGGTCCGCTTGCCTTCAATGGATGAGAAGGTTGCATTAGTTCCTTGGGCTGACATGCTTAACCATAGTTCAGAGGTTTACTTTTCTTTCTCATTGCTCTTCTTTTTTTTTTTTGTGAACAGGGCTTTCCATATATTGTACATTGTAAAATTCTTATCAGAAATATTTTGTGAACTTAAATGAATTGCAGGTTGAAACATTCTTGGATTATGACAAGTCATCACAGGGAATTGTTTTCACAACAGACCGTTCGTATCAACCAGGTGAGCAGGTAATTGAATTGCAATTTTTGTACCTAGTTTTTTCATCGTTTTACTTATAGTTCTTTTAATAGAGTAGAAATAATATTCAGAAATACTTGATGTAGGTGTTTATATCATATGGGAAGAAGTCAAATGGGGAACTATTGCTTTCATATGGTTTTGTACCAAAGGAAGGTTCGAACCCTAACGACTCAGTTGAGTTGGCATTATCTCTTAACAAATCTGACAAATGCTACAAGGAGAAGCTAGAGGCCTTGAGAAGATACAATTTATCAGAGTAAGTGCCAACCATTCTTCAGTTTTTTTTAAAGCAGTGAAGTAACTCTTTGGTACAGTTTGTCAGACTTTTCTTTTCTTCTTTTTGATTATATGTCGTGCAGTGTTAGAATTTAGCTGAACTAACATTTTGAAATACCAGAACCCAACATCTCCAACAGTAATCATACCGTACTTCAATTTGTTTAAATCCATTGTGTTGTTTTCTTTAGATGAATAGCTTTAGATCCTATTGAACTTTCAATTATATTGAAAGATTGAAACATGAGCAGGTCTGAACGGTTCCCTTTACAAGTAAAGGGGTGGCCAGTTGAGATGATGGCTTATGCTTACCTAGTGGTGAGCCCACCAAGCATGAGTCAGTACTTTGGAGAGGTATATTCATTGAGAATTTTTTTTAGTTTTTGGTAAAAGTAACACTATCGCTTTTTGTTAACCATTACCTATTGGATTTCAGATGGCTGCAGCTGCATCAAATAAGAATTCTTCTAAGACCAGGATAAGTTATCCTGAAATAGAGGAGGAAACTCTTCAGTTCATACTTGATTCATGTGAATCTATCATCTCAAAATATACCAAGTTCATAGAGGTCTCTCTCTATCTCTCTCTCTCTCTCTCTCTCACCCTCAATGTGTGTGTGTGCGCGCGCGCCACTTTCTTGGCTATGATCAAGAAATATTTTTTAATCTAACTGCCTTTGTTCATATTCATTGTATCATTATTGTCTATTTATACAATAGATTGTGATAATTCATAATTTCCTTATATCATAAAAAATGTAGGGTCAAGGCGATGATTTAATCTCAGTAAATGCAAAGCAAGCCAACAGGAGATTGTTACTTCAACAACTAGCAAGAGATCTCTGCACCAGTGAACGAAGAATCCTCTACCGTACACAATATGTACAATCTCAGCTTATTTTTATTTATTTCAATGCTTGCTAGGTTCTTAGCCTTATTATTTGGGTTGGCATTATTTTATTGGTTTTTCTTAGATGGGCATGATCTGACCTAACTGTACTAAACCTAGATGTATTACTGGTCAACCCAACATAACCTTTAAAGCTCAGAAATATATTAGAGTAAATATTTCTATTTGAATAAAAATGCGGAATAGAAGCAGTGCCTAGGAACTTGACTTTGGTGCTAGGCGTCTAAGGTTTCAAGCCTCTGCCCTGACATTTTCTCCCTGTTACTAAGTAGGCTGAAATAATCTTTAAATTATCCCAAAATTTTATTATAACATAAAAAAAAAGAAAATCAGGTATACCTCTGACCTTACCTGACCAGCGATGCATCAAAGTCATGTATGGGTTGACCTGCTTAGTCAGGTAAACAATTGACACCCACTTTGTATCATTATTAGTCAGTGACCTATAATCTCAACAATAATTTGACTTACATGTGCAGATATTGAGAAGAAGATTGAGAGACATGAGAAGCGGTGAGCTCAGAGCCCTTACATTGTTTAACGGTTTAAGAAAGCTTTTCAAGTAGATATATATTAGTTTATTTGTACAATTTAGTTTTTTTCCGTTATTCATAGTTGAATTTCAGGGAACTTTTGAGTTCCCGTTGTGAGAGAGCTAGATATTGCACCCAAACCACCACACCCATTCTAGAAATAAATGTATAATTAAAAAAAATTGAGAGTAATTGAATAGCTATTGTTGAGAAATTGAGAAATGTATCTATCATAGTATCATGTAAGAATTTGTGATTATTCTAAACAGATGGACAAATTGAAGTATAATAGCAAACCAAGAATGGCTAAAATGAAATTTTTGGTGCACGATTACAGCACAATTCCCAGGTGATACTGATATGTCAATATCATATTCTAATATTCCAGCTGCAACTACCTTCTGCTATATAAATACAAAAATGAAAATATCTAACGATAAAATCAAGACGGCAAGATGGATCTTCAGCTTCATATTTCAATTTGGTAGCACATACTTGTATTAATTAATTCCCAGGTTTTTTTTTGAAGGTAGGGAGAGAATCCCTACAAATTTATTGAACGAAAAGATTCGTACAAGTATAAAGAAAAAAAGAAAGCCAAAAACTAGATGTACACAGACCTATCTACAAATGTAACATCCAAGGAACATCTTAACAATTAGCTACCCAATCCCCAATATCCTTGATCGTCTTGCGTACAATTTCCTGCAGGGTTATCCTCTTGTCTTCGAAGAAGATGGCATTGCGTATCTTCCATATATTCCACGTGACAGCCATCCAAACCGTATCCAAGTTATTCTTGTAGGTTGTCCTTGTTTGAAGTCTGTTTTAATTAATTCCCAGTTTTATAGTGGCATAAACAAATTTTCTCATCTATTAACTCAGTTTTAAAATTTTGCTCCATCCCCTTTTATTTATTTTTTTTCGGCCCATGACATCCCTTTTCTTATTTCACGCGCATGACACAAGCAATGATAGAAGCATAGAACCATCCTTATCCCTCGCCAAAAATTATTTAGTACTTTTCATCATAAATGTAAAATTTTAAATAATTTATGCAAATTTATTAAATTGATCTCAATTAGGTCAATTTTGCCGCCTGACCTGTCCTTTTTATGCCATTCTTGTACTCCTTGGAAAACGGCAAAGATCAAAGAAAGAAAAAAAGAAAAAAAAAAACTAATATAATAATTAGAAACATAGTAATACCTGCCGCTTGATATCCCTTTCACAACTCTATTTTCAAATAAAACAAATTTTTAAAAATTATGTCTCCCCTTGATGTGGAATCCTCGACCTACACACTTTTATATACATCTCCTTTGTCATTAAGTAAAGACCGCTTCTCTTTTCTATACACTTTAAAAAAATTAAAAATAACAAAAGGTTACGGTCACTCAATATATAGCATCTCATGTTTGTCAGTGTGCCACTCCCCAAAAAAAAAAACGGATTGAGACCAGAGACACAGAGAGAGAGAGAGAGAGATGACAGGAGGTCATGACTCGAGCTTATTTGCCATAGAGAAGGGGAAGGGAATGGTTGCATATAGACTATATGCAACTTCTATATTAGTTTCCACATGCCTCATATGGTGGTACAGAGCTACTCACATACCAAGCATAGGAGAAAAGGGGAGGTGGCTATGGATTGGCATCTCTTTGGCTGAGATTTTTACTGGTCTTTACTGGATTGTAACCCAGTTTCCTCGTTTGAATCCTATTTATCGCCATGCCTTCCCAGACAGGCTTTCTCAGAGGTTTATACATCCACAATTTATTATTATTATTATTTTTTTTTTTGCCTTTTTCTTTAGTTCATTACTACAGTACTTGTTCTAGTAATATGATTCCAAACTAAAAAAAGCAAAGAATATAGTATATATTGGATATACTATTTTTTTTTTCTAGGTGGTTAAGAGATAAAAATAAAATAAAATAAAATGTTACATAACACAGAACAAACAAATTAAAAACTGTAGAAGAAATTACAAAATGCCAAAATCGATATTTATTGTATATGTTCATCGGAAAATTTTTAGCTATTAGGAGCAAGACTAAGTATCAGGTCATAAACCATCCTATCATCTTGTCAGAAAAAAAACCAACTATAATATATACTTTAACAGGTTTACCGTAAGTAGATGAAATTTCCATACATTTTCTGATAATGAATATATCCACATAGTATATGTGCACATTTTTGTATCTTTTACCTTATGTATTGTATATGTGTAGAAGACTGTCAAACTCAAGCACTAGAGATGCCCAGTGATAAAGCAAATGGAGACGATTAACAATTTAAATTAGAGTTAGTTAGAATGTATCTGTGTGCATTAATTGTGATTAGTTAGAGTGGTACTCACTTGTAATACAGAGAGCAGTGTACTATATATAAGAGAGAGAGGCGATTGTAAAGATTTAGTGTGTTTGGTTGCGCAAGAATAAGGATTCGGATAAGAATAAGTTCCAAATTTTTTATTTTTGTGAAATCCAAAGAACACAAGAATAAGGAATTTAAGCCCTTATCCATATTCTAACAAAACCATGAAATTAAAATAAAGAATTTGGACAAGCACACATTTTGAGATCCTAATTCTTATTCCTTATTCAACCCCTCATCCAAACAACCCGTTTCAGAATGAGAAAATAAGAAAAATATTCTCTTCTCAATTTCACTTTCTTGCTTTTCTATATGGTATCGGAGCCATAATCAAGCTCACGCTTTGATCCAAGAAGCTCAAGAAAGAGCTCCAATGGCAGAATCAGGTGCCACCAGTGCACTAATTCGTGGAGCCACCTCCTCGTCAACTCCAATTCAAGTGATTCATCAAATTCGTACTGTGCTGGATCAAGACAACTATCTTGTGTGGAAATCACAAGTGCTTCCTGTCTTGCGCGGCCATGGGCTTGGTTGCTACATCGATGGATCGAAAGAACCTCCAACAGCAACTGTAGCGACTACATTTGACACAGTTACTATCAATCCAGCCTTCCAGATTTGGCATCAGCAAGACCAGTTGATTCTTGCTTGGCTTTTCAGCTCGATTTCTCCTTCTATTCTTGCACAAGTTATCAACTGTGAAACCTCCTTTGAGTTATGGCAATCACTGTCTCAAATGCACACTTCCCAATCCATGGCTAAAATCTTGGATTTGAAATTGCAATTGCAAACTATCAAGAAAGGGGCTTCCACTTGCGCTCAGTTTCTACAGAAAATTCAAGGTTTGGCAGATAGGTTGAGAAGCATTGGGAATATCATAACTGATCAATATATTGTAGTTCATGCTCTTCAGGGTTTGGGATCTGAGTATGATGCATTTGTGACAGCTCTCTCTATGCGTCAGCATCCTCATTCAATGAGTGAGTTCAGTAATTTGCTTCTTGCACATGAAGCAAGGGTTTTAACAAATCTAAGATCCTCTTCCTCTCATTCAATTCATCTCTCAGCAAATTCAGATGCAGTGAACTCAAATTCTGCATCTCAGAATGTGCTTTATGCTGGCACTGTCAAGAAGCGCAATCAATTTCACTCAGGCTACTGCAACTCTCAGTACAGCCGTGGAAGAAGCAATAGAGGCAGGGGGTTTCATAGAGGTAGAGGAAAAGGTCGTCAGACCAATGCAATCACTGAGCATACTTCAACCTCTCAAGATGCTCAGTCCAGTCAATGCCAGATCTGTTAGAAGTGGGGTCATGAAGCGCTAGATTACTACCGTAGGTTTGATATCAGATACACACTAACTCCTTCTCCACAACTTTGGTAGCTGAACCAAATCGAGTTGCAACACCAACCACCTGATACATTGACTCTGGCGCCAGTACTCATGTCACAGCTAACTTCAACAGTCTATCTTCTGCTTAGCCCTACACTGGTCCTAAGGCAGTTCACATTGGCAATGGCACAAGTCTGTCCGTTGCACACAAAGGCTCTACTATTATTCATACTTGACATAGATCGCTTAAATTGAATAATGTGCTTCATGTGCCAAACATTACCAAAAATTTGTTGAGTGTGGCTCTATTAATTTTAGATAATGATGTTATCATTGAATTCTCATCAATTGCTTGTTTTGTAAAGGATCCTCTCACCAAGCAGACCCTTCTGCATGAAATTTTGAATAATGGACTCTATCAACTGGTGATTAGGGCTGTCAATGGGTACGGTACGGTACAGTAGAAGGTATTTTCATACCCGCATCCGTTCAAATTTTATTTACCCATACCCTACCCGTACCCGTTAAGAATTAGCGGTAAGGATAGGACAACAGTACATAATGAGTAATAAGAATATTATTAATTTAATAAAAAATATATAATGTGCTAAATAAATAACATCAAATAAATATACAAATAAAGTACAATATTTAGATAATACTTTACATATAACAAAAATCATGAAATTTATTCTCATGTCAATTGACATTAAAAAAAATCTATATAACTAATTATAAATTATAATATATAATATAATAGAGTGTAAATTAATTTTTCCATCAACATAAACAAATTTCGATGAAGATCAAAACCAATATCATATCTTACGAAATATACTGATTACATGATTATATATTACATATATGTTTGTAAAATTTTACCCGTTAGATAATGGGTACGAAATAGCCCTTACTCGTACCCATACCCGGTAAGTTAACGAAAATTTTTCTTTACTTATACCCATACCCATTAGTCTAACGAAAATAATACCTTACCTATACCCGCCTTATTGAATGCGATACGGGTAGGATAAATGGATAAACGAGTTTCATTGACAGCCATACTGGTGATGCCCCTCAAGCAGCATCAAGCTTTACAAGCCACTCAACTAACTCCAGATTTATGGCTTCTTAGATTAGCACATTGTTCTATTTTTGTTGTTGACAAGTTAAAGAGAGAAAAACTTATAGCAATGAAGCCCTCTAAAACTAATTTTCTGTGTGTTGGATGTAATAAGGCAAAAGCTCACAAATTGCCATTTGTATCTTCTACTAGTACTGCCTCTAGGCCTTTAGATGTTATTCATTCTGATTTGTGGGGTCCAGCCCTAATTGCCTCTGAAAGAGGTCATAGGTACTATGTATACTTTACAGATGAGTACTCAAAATTCAGTTGGCTGTATTCATGTGCTTGCAAATCTGATGTTTCTGATGTGTTTACTCAGTTTAAATTGAAAGTTGAAAATCTGTTGTCATCTATAATTAAAGTGGTTCAATGTGATGGTGGGTCTGAATACAAACCCATTATGAAGCAACACCCTCAGATAACCTTTCAACTCTCATGTCCCTACACACCAGAGTAAAATGGTGTAGCTGAGAGAAAGCCCAGACACATTGTAGAATTGGGACTCGCTAATATGTTCCATTCTGCAATACCCATGAAATATTGGGACTTAATTTTTGAGAGTGTAGTTTTTGTGATAAATAAACTACCTCCAGCTACTGCACATGATGGGATGTCACCATATCAAAAACTGTTTCAGCATGCTCCTGATTATAATTTCCTCAATGTACTAGGTTGTGCTTGTTTTCCACTTTTGAGACCATATAACAAGCACAAACTGGAACCTAGATCAGATCAATGTGTTTTTTTGGGATACTCCACTGTGCACAAGGGGTATTATTGTTTGCACATACCATCTAACAGAATTTATGTCTCCAGACATGTCACATTTGTTGACAATATACTGCCTTTCAAAGAACAAAGTTCATGTGTGTCTTCCCCAGCAACTTCAAAGAAGCAATTCAGACTGCTCTGATAATTTTACCCCCTTGTAACACAATTATTCCAACCAACACACCCACTGATTCACCTCAACCTGAACCACTTTCCCCTTCAACTCCTGCTGTGTTGACTAGTACAATGAGCCACAAATCTGTCAGACCAACACCTTTACCAAATCAACCATCTCAAGCAACACACAACATGATTACAAGGTCTAAAATAAATACCATAAAACCAAAGAGATTCCCCAATCATCAGGCTCACACAATTACTACCTCTCTCAGGAAAGACCACCTTGAACCAACTTGCTACACTCAAGAAGTGAAAAATGTTCATTGGAGAGATGCCATAGCTAGTGAGCTCTCAGCATTGGCTCATAATTCAACATGGGAGCTTGTTCCTGCCCCACCAAACACTCATGTCATAGGAGCCAAGTGGCTATTCAAATTAAAGTATAAAGCTTATGACACCATAGAAAGACACAAAGCCAGATTAGTGGCAAAAGGCTACACTCAGCAAGAAGGCATTGACTACTATGAGACATTCAGCCCTGTTGTTAAGCCATCAACCATCAGAATTGTGCTGACCATTGCACTTTCTTAGAATTGGCCATGTCAACAGCTTGATGTCAATAATGCTTTTTTGCATGGTGACCTAGATGATGAAGTTTATATGGAGCAACCTCCAGGATTTACTGACCCCAATTTCCCTACTCATGTGTGCAAATTCAGAAAGGCACTGTATGGTCTCAAGCATGCCCCAAGAGCTTGGTTCTATAAACTGAAAAAGTTTCTGACATCTCATCAGTTCAAGTCATCTCAAGCTGATAACTCACTATTCACTCTACACTCTTCAAGGACCACCATCTATGTGCTTGTATATGTAGATGATATACTAATTACAGGCAACAATCAACATGCAATTACCAAGCTCATGAATGCTCTAGATAATCAGTTCTCCATCAAGAATTTGGGTCATCTCAATTATTTCTTAGGCATACAGGTCACTCATCTCAACTCTGAGCTCCATTTCACACAAACAAGATACCTTGATTCAATTCTGCATAGAGCTTCAATGCAGAATGCAAAACCCTGTCAGACCCCTATGGAAGCTGGCTTGCAATTTTTCAAATTTTCAAGGACAAAAATGGAAAACCCTCATCTCTACAGATCAATTGTAGGGGCACTGCAATATGCTACAATTACCAGGCCTGGCCTCACATTTGCAGCAACAAAGCCTCTCAATTTCTAGCTGAACCAACTGAAGACCACTGGAAACTGGTAAAAAGAATACTGAGGTATATCAAAGGAACATTGAACCATGGTCTCACACTTAAATCATGTCCCAATCTATCTCTGCATGGTTACTATGATGCAAATTGGACTGGCTGCCCTGATGATCGTAGGTCAACAACTGGGTATGCTGTTTTTCTAGGTTCAAATCTAGTCTCCTAGTCATCCAAGAAACATGCCACTGTCTCTCGTTCTTCCACTGAGGCTGAATATAGAGCCCTGGCAATGACTGCATCTGAACTGCTATGGATAACCTCCCTGCTGTCTGAGCTGAAGTATAACATGAGTCAACCACCTACTTTGTGGTGTGATAATCTTAGAGCAACATTCATGGCATCAAATCCAGTGTTTCATGCCAGAACCAAACATATTGAGCTTGACTTCCATTTTGTAAGAGAAAAGATTCAAAACAGGCAGTTGGTAGTACAGTTCATTTGCTCTGCAGATCAACTTGGTGATGTTTTCACTAAGGGCTTTGCTAAAGAACGTTTTCATTTGTCGAGGGACAAGCTAAATGTTTCTTCAAAATAGTTCAGCTTGAGGGGGGCTGAAGAAGACTGTCAAACTCATGCACTGAAGATGTCCAGTGATAAAGCAAATGGAGACGATTAACAATTTAGATTAGAGTTAGTTAGAATGTATTTGTTGCATTAATTGTGATTAGTTAGAGTGGTACCCACTTGCAATACAGAGAGAGCAATGTACTATATGTAAGAGAGAGAGAGGCAATTGTAAAAAAAACAGAATGAGAAAATAAGAAAAATATTCTCTTCTCAATTTCACTTTCTTGCTTTTCTATAATATGTTCACATTTTTGAGGAGATGAAATATTTTCAAACATTTTCTGATAAAGTGATAATGAATAACCACCGATTTGTTATTATCTAGAGGCTAGAGCAATGACAAACCACCTTTTGTGGTCGAGGCCTTAGCCTCATTGAATTGTCGTCTACTAGTCCTCAGAAGTCAGAAGGGCCTATCGATCTTTTATGTCAGAAATTAACTTTAATTATTAGCCTATGTACAGCGGGTTGAAATATACTACGCTTTTGTCACATCTCCCGCTAGGTAGATGTGTTTATTTAATGTAATTGCATAACCGAAATATATATTTTTCAGATTTACAAACTCCCTTTTAAAGTAGAGCAATATTTTTTTAAAAAAATTTTATGCTAAAAAAGAAGAAGAAATGTTAATAACTTAATATGCATCTATATATTTATGGTGTATCCATTTCATATTTTTCACAATCATATAAAAAATCCTAGTTAAAACATTTATTTTTAATTTATTTTCAAAGTATGTATGTCCTAAACTCCTAATAAAATATGGATAACTCGTCTAATATTTAGCTTTTAATTTAAAATAATAGGGATAATATTGTCATTATTGCGAATTGATCACTTAATAATATACATGGAAGACAACATGAGATGGCGTAGATACACGGAAGACAAAAGCTCGACATCTTTAAATCTCGCCATCAGATCTTTTTGAAAGGACATTTGTTTTCGACCATTAAATTTGTGATGGCGTAGATACACGGAAGACAACATGAGATGATTACTAAATGCACTTGTAACTTGTTTGCGCTTACACGTTTAAAAAATTATCTGAAATTTGAAACATTCAGATCCCGGTGTCCACCTAAAACAATTATTCTACAATATTTTTCTCTAAGTAGATTTGTCCTATGCAGTCAAACCCTGATACTTAATATGTCCTATATAAATGGTAGCTTGATTAGATAATTACCGTCTCTGTTCATATTTTGTCTTTTATGCTCAATAAAATTAATCGGTCCTTGAGACGCATTAGGGCACATATGATTGAACATTTTTTTTTTTTTTTTGAGAAAAGCATTTGATTGAAGATTAACCTTAATCAAACGGAGAACCTAAGAACATTCGACCCAAATTTTGTTTTTTTGGGCCGGACCAAAATTGGTTATGAAGAACCGAAAAAATTAATAATAGCTTTACTGTTCACTCGAATTTGGAGAATAATTATAAAAAATTTGAAATTTTAAAAATGATATTGTAGGATTGGCATCCGGATTGTCGATTCTAGAAATTGCTTAGATCGGCATCCAGGATGCCGATCCAAGGCAAAATCCAATTCACGGCAAAAAAAATTCACTTTGACTCACATTTTTTTATTAAACCAACTCACGGCAACTCACATTTTTTTAATAAAAAGTGACTTTTTGACTCACATTTTTTTATTGTACAATTTTTCTTTTTAGCCCTCAAAATTTTTGTTATTACAAAATATATAATTTGTGATTAGAAATTAAATATAATTTAAACATCTATTATAAAAATATAAGTATATAATTAAATTATGCATGTTAAATACATAATATTGTATATGTTTATAATACTTATTTATACATATATATTATGTATCATATATTTTATATATTAAATACATATTATTGTATATAATTAAATTATGCATGTTGAATAGTTATACATATTATTTTATATAATTAAAATATATGATACATAGAGTTTTGCTATGGTGAGTTGCAACTGACCAAAGGGTCGGTGAGTCGCGCTCAAAGCTCCTAAATCCAGTACAAAATGACCGATCCAAACCGTCTAATACGATCTTCCTATTGAAATCTCCATGCAGACCAAATGTTACATTTTTTCGAAATTTTTAAGTATTTTTTTGAAATTTTAGAAAATCGTTAATTTAATTAGTTCTGAACCGTTCAAAAACAGCAGTTTTTAAAAATCCGAAAAAAATACTTAAAAATTTCAAAAAAATATAAAATTTGGTCTACATGGAGATTTCAATAGAGATATCATATTGGATGGTTTGGATCGGTCATTTTGAACTAGATTTAGGAGTTTTAAGCGCGACTCACCGACTCTTTGGTGAGTTACAACTCACCATAGCAAAACTCATGATACATAATATATATGTATAAAGCTATTCAACATGCATAATTTAAGATATAAAAGATTTTTAATGTATAAATAAATATACATATATATATATAAGATTTTTTATATACATACAAATATGTATGTGTAAAATTAAATACAAATAAAAGTATTAAACATGTCATACTATAAATTATATTTAATTTTATACATATATTATATTTATAATTATATATATTTGTATGTATATTTAATGTATATAAAAAATCTTTTATATATTTATATTTACATTTAATGTATAACCAAAAAATTTTATTGGACTATATTGTAAAAATAATAATGTTAGGGTCATCGGCGAAAAAATTAAATATATTTTTATTGAATTTTTTCGCCGATGATCCTAAAATTATTATTTTTACAATATAGTCCAATAATTTTTTTTTGTTATACATTAAATGTAAATATAAATATATATATATATAATTAAATATAATTTATATTGTGACATGTGTAATACTATCTTTCATATTTAATTTTACATGTACATATTTGTATGTATATTTAATGTATATAAAAAATCTTATATATATATATATATATAAATAAATATACATATATATAAAAAATCTCATATATATATGTATATTTATTTATACATTAAAAATCTTTTATATCTTAAATTATGCATGTTGAATAGCTTTATACATATATATTATGTATCATATATTTTAATTATATACAATATTATGTATAACTATTCAACATGCATAATTTAATTATATACAATAATATGTATTTAATATATAAAATATATGATGCATAATATATATGTATAAATAAGTATTATAAACATATACAATATTATGTATTTAACACGCATAATTTAATTATATACTTATATTTTTATAATAGATGTTTAAATTATGTTTAATTTCTAATCACAAATTATATATTTTGTAATAACAAAAATTTTGAGGGCTAAAAAGAAAAATTGTACATTAAAAAAATGTGAGTCAAAAAATCACTTTTTATTAAATAAATGTGAGTTGCCGTGATTTGGTTTAATAAAAAAATGTGAGTCAAAGTGACTTTTTTGCCGTGAATTGGATTTTGCCTTGGATCGGCATCCCGGATGCCGATCCAAGCAATTTGTAGAATCGGCAATCCGGATGCCGATCCTACAACGCCATTTTTAAAATTTCAAATTTTTATATAATTATTCTCGAAATTCGAGTGAACAGTAAAGCTATTATTAATTTTTTTGGTATGAAGAACTTATGAACACGAATTTTGGGCCCAAAATTGGTAGATGTTTAATTCTAATGAGCTTGTTTGCTGACAACAAACAATATCATACAGTAACTAAGATCCAGAATGTGCTTATAGCTTCTGTTAACTGCTTGATAACAGGTACTCAGACAAGCAACTTCCAGGGGTCGATGTATTTGTATGCACTGCTGACCCTACTTCTGAGCCACCAAGCATGGTTATCTCAACTGTCTTATCAGTAATGGCTTATGATTACCCATCAGAGAAGTTGAATGTCTATTTGTCAGATGACGCTGGTTCCGTTCTTACCTTTTATGCTCTTTGGGAAGCTTCCGAATTTGCGAAAGTTTGGCTTCCGCTCTGCAGGACGTATAAGATAGAGCCCAGGTCTCCAGCCGCATATTTCTCAAACATACATTCTGTACCCGATACATGCCGCACTAAAGAGTGGTATTATGTGAAGGTACTTAATTTGCTTTTTATATTTTGGTAAATAAAATAAATACTTATACATTCCACATTGTTCTTATATGTTTGGAAAAACATTATAGATGAAGCATTTTTCAGTTCTGTAATCAGAGTTTGATGATCTTTTTAGGAGCTGTACGAAAATATGGTGATACGAATCAATACTGTTGTTAAAAAAGGCAAGGTTCCTGAAGAAGTATTGGCAAATAACAATGGCTTTTCTAAATGGAATGAGGGAATGACTTCAAAGGATCATCCTAGCATTGTTCAGGCACGTTATCATTGAGTCTACTCCAGCTTGTATATTACATGATATGCATATATATAGTTATTGGATATTACGTAAATTGTGTTATAGATCTTAGTTGATGGCAAGGGCTACGATGCAGTAGAAAAAGATGGGATAGCATTACCGACACTAGTGTATGTAGCGCGTGAAAAGAGACCTGGTCAACACCACAACTTTAAAGCCGGTGCCATGAATGCTTTGGTGAGTAAATTTTCATCACAAGTAGGATTTGGTAGTTTTAACAATAAGATATCAATGAAATTTTTTTCTTATCATAATTAGCAGAAAGCAATGGTGAGAGAGAACAAATGTTAAAAAACAGCTTCAAAACAACAAATGAACAAGAAGAATGTGCAGCTTATGCTGAAATGAGTTGGGAAATCAGTAAAATGGGGAATAGTAATGATAGTTTTATTAATTTTAGTTTTAAGACATTAACTAAATTCATGTGTTGGATTATTTTCTGTGTGTTGCATTTTCATATTTAGAATCATCTGGTCAAATCCTAGATAATTTCAGGTGTTGATCTGATCATGTTGAGTCAATTTCTATTTTTATATTTGTTACAGATCTTATAAGAGATCTGATTAGATATGCTACATATACTAAATTCTGCAACAAATTAGACAAATCAATTATGTTTATTTTTAAATATTTTAGTATCCTTTTATTTCCTTAGTTAAGCTGCTAGATAGATGGAAACTATTATGATTTGATATATTGCTATATTAAGGAGCTCTATATAAGATGAACTTAGAATTGTATTAGGTCCAGCAGAAATTAATAAAAGTATTCTTCTCTTTATCTCTATCTTTCTTATTTCTTCTTCTTTTTCTACTCTCAAGTCTCAACCAAAGCTCATAACAATTTGGTATCAGTGTCAAAACGATCCAAACCATGTCCAAAGACAAGACCCAACTATTCGATGTCGCTGCCGCCTTCCAATAGCTTCTCGAAGGCCAGAACGAAATCATGTGTCTCTTAACTTTGGCTGAACATCGTTTGCTCACCTTAGAACAACCTCCCAAAACCGATGAGACCCCCCCTAAATCACATGACACGCAAGGGGTGCCGCGCTACTACAAACTAGATTTTTCGACCTTTGGCGGCAAAGATGATCCGTTGGGGTGGCTTAATCGCTGTGAGCAATTTTTTCGGGGGCAGCATACTATGGATGAAGAAAAGGTTTGGCTTGCCTCCTATCATCTCATAGGTATTGCGCAACAGTGGTATTATCAGGTAGAACGAGATGAGTGTTTGCTGTCCTGGGCCCGTTTTAAGGAGTTATGTCACTTAAGAATTGGTCCACCAATTCGTATCAACCCATTAGTAGAGTTGATGCACCTGTGCCAAACCAGTAGCGTTGGGGAATATCAAGAACAATTTGGTGCCCTAATTTGCCGCGCAGATTCTATCACACCAGCCCAACAGATGCAGATTTTTACTGCTGGACTCTCTGATCTCTTGCGCGCTTCCAATTGCACCGTCCCACCGACTTACAACATGTCATGAGCCTAGCATGTGCTTTTGAGCGTCGGTATAACAAAACCACAAACGCCGGCATACTTGGCCAACCACCAGAATGAGCAATTCCTAAACCTCCTGAAGTGTTGGCACTACTTGTATCGCTAGAGTCTGGACCTGATCAACGTTCTCTGCGCCGCCTCAATCCAACTGAGATGGCTGAGAGACGACAGAAGGGTTTGTGCTTCAATTGTGATGAGCTATATACAAAGAGCCATAAGTGCAAGCGGCTATTCTTTCTAGAGGTCATGGATGATGATGAATATGAGAATTCATCATTACTTGCTACCACTGAAGCACCTGGATGACATCTGCATTTGTTACCCCCACTTTTCAGCTTGAGGACAAGCTGAATCTCAAGGGCGGGGAAATGTTACAGATCTTATAAAAGATCTGATTAGATATGCTACATATAGTAAATTCTACAACAAATTAGACATATCAATTATGTTATTTTCAAATATTTTAGTATCTTTTTATTTCCTTAGGCTATGTTTGGATAGGGTAGCAAACTTCCAATTCGCGAACCCAGAACTTGGGATTGGATATTAAAAAATAATTTCACTCATTGAGTTCGTCGAGTTCTCCGAAAATTCGGAATCCAAGAATAACAGATGTTCGCCTAGTTCGCGAACTTCACTCGTCGTTTGGTTCGCGCGAACAGAAGGTATTCACGAATTGGAAGTTCGCTACCCTCTCCAAACATAGTCTAGTTAAGCTGCTAGATAAATGGAAACTATTATGATTTGATATATTGCTATATTAAAGAAAACTCTATATATAAGATGAGCTTAGAATTGTATTAGGTCAAGCAGAAATTAATAAAAGTATTTTTCTCTTTATCTCTATCTCTCTTATTTCTTCTTCTTTTTCTACTCTCAACCAAAGCTCATAACAATATTTTTTTGGGATCAACTTTTATTATGAGATTGGTCACTACTGGTGAGGATTTCAAGTATATTAGATTCTGTATTACCATCATTTCAGATTGTTGTGCATTAACATTTTTATCAGCAGTGGCATTTGAGGTCTTCTTGTTCATAACTTAACTCTTTCAGCAGATAATATGGTTAAGGGTCAGTCTTTCTTCAACTTCAGTTCAGACCATGGATCTGTTAGCCTGGCTTACCCAGGGTCACATCCAATCTTTCACGGGGTTGGAGTAAGGTTGGGGTCAGGTTCTAGATCAAAAAAATACTTTGGGCTCAGGTCATACAGGTGGGGCATATGTTTCACAGAGTGGGCATGCTGTGCTAATCTTAAATGCAGCGCTACAGCAACTGTTACACCTGAGAGCTTAAATTAACACTAAAAAAAGGGAATAAGAACAAAAATTGGAACCAAAACATCAAAATGTACTGAGGTTCATGTAGTAATTGTAATGTAACTTGAAAATCCAGCATACTAATTCTCCATATGGGCAATTACATTATGGTCTCTCAGCTCAATTATATACTTTCAAACATTGTTATGTTACATAAATGCAGATAAGAGTTTCGTCAGTCATTAGTAACAGTCCCATAATCCTCAACGTTGATTGTGACATGTACTCCAACAACTCCAAGTGCATCAGGGAAGCTCTATGCTTCCTTCTAGATGAAGAAAAAGGCCAAAACATTGCTTTTGTGCAGTACCCCCAAGACTTTGCAAACTTGGACTACTACGATATCTATGGCAATTCTCTCACTGTTTTTATGGCTGTCAGTCTCTCTCCCTCTCTCTCTCTCTCTCTCTCCACACACACACACACAAACATGCATACCGCAAAAAAATTGTTTCGTTCTTGAATTCATTTGTAAACGAAAATATATCTTTTTCATTTCTACATAAGTATACTACCCAATTAACAAGGTAAACTGTTGGTGCATGCCTACATATCATAGCAGCAAGAAATGTAAAACAACACAGTTCTGATGGAACATACAAGTTTCTTCTATAATTTTGAACCAGAAACTAACAATATACTTGTTTTCAAATTAAGTTGGATTTTCCTGGAGTGGATGGATGGGGTGGGCCCCCCTACATAGGCACAGGATGCTTTCACCGGAGAGAAGTCCTTTGTGGGAGGCCTTATAGTAAGGATTACAAGGAAAACTGGGCTAAAGGGGTCGCTAGGATAAGTGGTGACACCATTTCAGACATGGAAGAGGGAGCAAAGTCTCTTGCTACCTGCACCTTTGAGCTCGACACTGAATGGGGAAATGGCGTAATGTTTTTCTCTGTCTGTCACCTGAACTTATGGCTATTAAACAACCAATCAAGACCTAATCTGACACAATTGAACTAATTGTAATTATTTCTCAATTTAAACAAATTAAACCTCAATTAGCTCCAACATCCTCCGACTAACCCAAATTAACTCAATTTTACCTCAGTTGTACATTGAATAACTAGAACGTATAAATATTAAAGCTGTACAATTGAAGAGAAGCAATTGGGCAAACTTGTAGTGAAATCTGTACCAGCCTCTACAACCGGCTAAGACCATCCCTGAACCTGATAAAAAAAAACTCCTCCATCTCAATTCACATGCTTTTTGGTTCCAAAATTTCAGATTGGACTCAAATATGGTTATCCTGTAGAGGACGTTGTAACCGGGCTTCAGATCAAATGCCGCGGATGGAAATCTGCCTATTGCAATCCTAAACGTACTGCTTTCCTCGGATTGTCTCCAACAACACTGGAACAATGCCTGGTACAGTATAAGAGATGGGGTGAGGGAAATCTCCAGATTTTCCTTTCCAAGTACAACGCGTTTTTAGTCGGCCACAGGAAGCTCCGCTTCGGCTTTATCATGTGCTATTACATGTATGGACTGTGGCCTACAACCTGTTTTCCTGCCTGGTATTATGTTGTCATTCCTTCCCTTTGCTTTCTCCAAGGCATCTCGCTCTTTCCAGAGGTAAGTCATATAAATTGTTTTTAGCATTGATCTGAACAACTTCATACCAACTGATCTAGGTTCGTATGACAATTTTTTTTTTCACATCAAACTATGGCACATGATTTTAATAAAGGTTCAGTAATTAATGAAGGATATAAGAAATTAAATAGGCACTACAGTAAAGATCATTGGTACCAGTCTGGTTTTGGCCTGATACCATGTTTCCTCTTTACATGAGCTTATTTTAACATTATTTTTTTTAACCATGTAGTTATTTTTTTAATTAAGTAGATTTTAACCACCAGTTCCATTAAAAAAGAAAAAGTCAGATAAATTAAGTCCAGTGTCGAAAAAAAATCATCTAATGCACTGGTACAACCCAGCACTGTACCAGTGCACCAACACGATCTCCTATGCATTAATTTAACCATACAGTTATAAAATAATATTTCCAAATTGTCAGGTTACCAGCATATGGGTGCTGCCATTCATATATATCACAAGTGCTACCTATATACTAAGCCTGGCTGAGACAGTAAGATTTGGTGGAACAATCATCGGATGGTGGAACTTCCAGAGGATGTGGTTGATAAAAAGGATCACCTCATTTTCCTTCGCAACAATCGATACAGTGTTGAAATTCCTTGGTTGGTCAGAGATGTCCTTTTCCATAACTGGAAAGGTGACCGATGGCAACTCCAAGAAGAGGTATGAGGAAGGAATTATAGAGTTTGGCTCGGATTCAGCTTACTTTGTTATCATCGCCTCAGTTGCATTGTTTAACCTTTTTTGTCTGGTGGGTGGATTTGGTGCTTTGCTGGTGAATAAAGAGATGGAGAGAATAAATAAGTTCTTCATTCAAGGTTTTCATTGTGCCATTTTGGTCGTTATTAATCTGCCAGTTTATGAAGCATTGTTTGTTCGGAAGGACAACGGAAGGTTCCCGTTTTCTGTCTTGGTAGCATCTCTTGGTCTTACAATGCTCGTTGTGCTCTTACCTTTGTGAGGTGAACAGTGCATTTAAGACTAGACATAGTATTTCTCTCCATCTATTTAGATCTTATCAAGAAAAGGACATGTCATGTTGATAAAATTGTGGTTATTTACCAAAAATAAAGATACATTTTGTGTTGTAAAATCTGTTAATACAGAATGTTATTAAGAAGGTGCCAAACATGATTATTATATCTAACGACAGGGGCTATCTAAGAACCCAACATAAGAGAATATGTTGATTAACAGCGAAATGTCAGGTAACAACACCAATAATAAGTCCTACAGGCAAAGCAGAATAGCCTTCATCATATTAAAAAGAAAATGAATAGAACACCGAGTGTGTGATGCCAACAAAAAGTATTATATAAAATTACACAGTATCGACCTGGATATACATACACACCAGCAACCAATCTTTAAAAAGAATACTATTTGTCTTGACAACTTTATAGAGTTCCATTTTGGCATTTGATCCCACATAGATACAATATGAGGCCACCAAAATAGCATACAGAACCAAAATGTATATATTGCATTTGTTCAGAATATATTCCAAAACTAGACCAATTTGGAAAGTGTAAGTTAAACCATAGAGCACTTTTCTCGCATCAAGTATGTGTCGGGCTGGCCATCACACAGCAAAACCACTTTTTCTGCTGAAATTCAAAGGAAATTGGAAAGACAAAGATGAGCTAGTACAATAGAGGAAAAACACAGAAAGAACTCTTTAAGGATTATTTTTAAGCGTATTTAAGCTCACGGTTACAAGGCAATCTGCCAGTTCATTGTTTGTTACACCTGTCTCTATGCCCAATTAAATTTGTAGTTCACAAAACTTGTATCAAGTATCAACCATCAATTTGAACAATCTTAACAGAATATGAAATCAGGTCTGACCTGAACAAACCTAATCTGAATCTGAGCAATAATAAAGCAAAACAACCCTAACAACATTACATGAAACTCTGAATCAATCAAACCTTAAAAAGGGAAAGCTACACAACAGAAAAATAAATTTGTCAGCAAATTAATCCCAATGCCCTTAAACCCATGAAACTGTCATAGGTATTGAAAACAAAACCAGGCATAGAGGCATGATATACCAGGTAACAGAAATTAGAAAGTAGATGACCCAAACAGCCAACCAGGGATTAACAATAACAAACCCGAACTGGTCCTGGTTTGCCTCATTCTGATGTGCTAGAGGGTTATTATAAAGTTTCAATTTAAGTGGATTACAGTATGCAACTCTACCAGTTGGGTTTTTGCTTATTTCTCAAGTTGGCTTTGTATTACATTGCACTAATAAAATAAGCAAAAATGAGAAAATCAGGGTTATGGCATGCTCCTGAGTGAATGGACAGAAAAGGGGAAAGAAGGGAAATGAAAGGGGCATATTCACCTTGCTCCTGAGTTCTCATTTTAGGATGTGAATGAAGGAACATGGATACAATCTCGCAAGAATTAATTCAGGAACAAAAAAGGAAGGCACTCACAGAATTCGACCGGGTAGCATGGCCTTCAGTAGCTCTGGCATTCCTGTCATCTTTCATAGGTGAGTCAGTTTCTTGAGCATTCCCCCCTTTCTTTTCATCCCTAGCTTTGTTGAAAATTACAGTAAAGCCGTCGGCTGAAGCCGGGTCATTCACATCCCACTCTCCAAACTTTGGCAAAGGGCGTCCATTTTCTTCCTACAAAGGCAAAAATTGGAAAAATACAAAAAAATTAGGGACCATCATAAAAAAAAGTATATACTTAGACAACAGTTCTATATTTGTTTAGATACATTAATAATCATCTGATCCGTCTATCGCAAATTAGCCCTCAATAAATTCCAAACAAAGAAAATGTTCATATTTTCCAATTTATTTCATATTTTGGATTAGAATGGTGGATGAATTTGAAAGTAATATTGTGTCTTCAAATTTAGGCTCAATTAAAAGGGCACAACAGTTACAACTTAAAAGCGAAAATTATCAGAAATAGAAAGAGGAATCTACTTAATACAAAAATGGAATAATCACAAAGTGCAAGTTCAAGCTACAATCCGACAAAATACAGGTCAATCGTGCGAGAGGAAAAGGAGAAAAGTAAACAGAAAACAAGAGATCTATTCGTACCGCCATGGATTGATCTCTTCTAAGCAAAGACGAGACGATTGCAACTTTGCAAGAGAGAGAAGCTGGAAAGAGACGAGGCGAAAGCCTCCAAAAGAGAATTATAGACCGGAGAGAATCAATCAATTAAAAGATCGAAATTAATTAAGCGCAATAAATAAATAAACAAATAAACAAAAAAGGTTAATACAAATTCGGACCAGAGATTTTTCTTTTAATTTTTTTTTTATTGTTTGGAGAATAAAGTATGAAGAGGTCTGGAAGACTAGACTGCACACTAGAAGGCAGAAGCCCATGTGAGCTGTGCGGCTGGTGGGGTCCCGTTAAATCTCGGTTAGAAATTAACGTCTGATTTGTGGGGTCAGAGCGTCAGTGGGAATGAAGGGGTAACGGTGCTGGACGGAGAAAGATTTGGGGTTTGACCGGATTTTCAACTGCCAGGTTGGCGGCAAAGCAAGGTTGGCACGTTTGTTTGCTTAGCTGTCACTTCATTTGTATAATGATATTTTGGGTTCTGATTTTTTTTTTTTTTTTTTATTAACACTTTGGAATTAGTGATCTCTTTTGTTTTATAGTTGTTACCAAACAAGACTTTTTAGTGGAATGGATCTGCTCTTTGTTTCCCAGATAACTATTTGCAATTTGGATTTTACAATTCAGTTTTTGTTTTTATTTTATTCTTTAAACAAATTGAAGAAGTGTATTTGACCCCTACAATTTGCATTAATATGATTAATATTGATACTTTGGTAGCAAATAGCATATTGATACAATAGGTACAAGTTTTATGATTTTACGGAGTTCAAGTCCCATGGCCTGGAATGGCTGGTGCAACCGTGCAATTAAAAAGGTTCCGATGCATGACGTCAGACTCCATTTCACAGCCAAAACTGATTTGAATTTATAAATAACTTCATATCTTTTTTTTTTTTTGAAGGCAAAACTTAACCGTTTTGTTAAGGAAACCTTTTTGTCAGTATAACATATATTATTAATATATTGTACTTTAGCCATATCCTTATATTTTTTTCATCAATCAATCTTGTATATTTATGACAGATATTTTTTTCATCAATCAATCTTGTATTGTCATAAATCATAATTGTCGTTTCTTAATTATTATTAAATAAGTCTGTTATTGATATATAATATAGTTTGAAGAGGGTTCTAGTGTCCACGTTTCGGGTTTCCAAATGCCAACAATTCAGTCTTTAATTATTATTATTTTAAAATTTAAAATTCAAACGTTGATTGATCTACCTAACTAGTTATTGAAAGTTTGAAATCAGGCTCAAATAAAAATCTTGTTCTATCTAACTAGTCGTTGGGTAAAGCTAAGGATCGAATTCATAGAGATGATACAATTGATTACCAGACTTTACTACCTCACAAAATCTAGACAAGACAATTTTTTGGATTTTGTGGTTTAAAATGACAATTATCTAAAGTGTAGTAAAGTAAATGATTTTTGGATTTTTTTTTTTTGGTATAAAATATGCTAAACAAACGTCTTAGGGTTTAGGTTTCACCTTGGTTTGGACTCTGGAACACCAGACTTCACACTTTCACGCTAAGGGCGGCGTTTTCGAGCAACCTGACTCTTTGTTCGATCCAAACATAAGCAAGAGGGATGAGTTATGCTGTGTTTACTTCAACTAATACATTGTGCTAGGGTTAGATGGCTGTACATAGACTTTCTAAACCTCAGCTGTCACTTGTTGGACTAGAAACTGGTACGAACTCAACCTAACCTACTTAGATTAATTAAACCTCAGACTTTTGGTATTGGTATTTTTAATTAATCTAATTCCCTTTTGCTGATTTTTTTGGGATATGTAGATGCTTTTTAGACCACCTAGAAATCACTTCTTTCGATGCTAACTAGCATCCTCTTTCGAATCTTAAACTTATCACAATCACTTTGTTTAAATCCACTTGATTAATCTAATTTTAGAACTTAACTAAATGCGGTCGTTCATCTAGAAATTAATTAGATCAATCAAACAATTCAAACAAGCATGCATAATACTACTAAACAAAATAAATCACAAGTCATAACAAGAGATAAACAAGTCACAACATCAATCCAAACTTAAGTTACTACCTTACCCTGAGACATGATAAATCTACTAACATGCTAATAAAACAAACTACAAATGCAAATAAACAAGATACAACTCCATCTGATCAAGTATCAAGAGAAAAGGAAGAATTAAACCAAATATCGCCTCTAACTCGAGATACTGAAATACCAAATGTCCAGAGTCATGGTCAGATCAGTTCTGCTACCGTTGCATCTAGACTTTCTCCAAAGACGTTGTTGGGGTCGTGCTCTGCTAGAAATGGTGGAATCCTGCATCTTTCGTCTCGTGAATAGTGGTAGCAAGGTGCCAAGACATGGTGAGAGGTGAAATTTCATCTATGGTGGTTTGATTACTTCCCTCAGGCAGAGAAGAGTTTATATAGAAGGTATCTGGCTGTATTGGGAGGAGGCTAAGGCACTAGGTCGCAAAAACTTCCCAAAGCATCAACTTTCCTTGATAAAAAACTTGCAATATCAATTAGGTCGGTAGTTGTTCGGTCCGTACCAGGGTCTATTCGGTTCGAACAGAGAGCTAGAGAGTTGCGCTATGATGCATGTGGTGCATTGGGTCTGAACATAGCCTCATTCGGTATGAACAGAAGCACGTACGATTATCCTAGAGTCAAGAATGTGTCATTTGACGTTCATCAAGTGCCGAAATCTTTTTATAGCTTGTGTTTTCTTCAAATATTCATCAAAATCCTATAAAAAAAAACAAGTAGAGACAACGACAGACCAAATCATCGAAAAACATAACAATTCATCAAGGGTATGTTTGGCAAATGGGCGAACTAGAACAAGAACTAGAACAAGGCTTGTTCTAGTTCTAGTTCTAATTCCATGGTTTTGGTAGAACTAGAACAAGGAGCCGAACTAGGCCTTGTTCTAGTTCGGCTCATGTTTGGTTGCGCACGAACTAGCTAGTTCGCGAACTAGGCTAGTTCGTGGGTTTGCCAAACATAGCCCAAATATTTTATTAGTTTGGGTAGTATTTTAGATGCCAAGTATGGCCAAAATCCCTATGAATATAAGTGATATCATTTATCTTATTTAATTCAATGAGTGATGAGTTTTCATATAAAGTTTTGTAAATTTTAGAATTCTTTTAATACTCGATCAAGAGATAGTAAAATGAATGGACCTTGTTTAACTATGATAAATTTATTCTAATACATTTATATTTTGAGCTTTGATCAAGCATCAAATAAATTCTAAAATTTATATGAAAATAATTTAGCAAGATCAACAGTTTTAATTTTAATTTCTGAAAAATAATTAAAGATGAAATGTGGGCATTTGAAGCATCCAAAATAGTCACCGTAAACCTCATCATATATATTATTATTGTAGTTTAATCAAGCTGTAATCATAAAATTAATTTTGTATATATAATAATTGCTATAGTTGTCTTTTCGTTGTCACCGAATTTTGTAAGCTAATAATCACAGTAAATGGTTTCTGATATCAAGCAGTCAAATGCTACCTGCGTACATGTACATCATTTTCACAAATATTACAAATTCCTACTTTTTTTAAAATCAATTGCTTAATCGCCCAAGTTATTAACTCCACAAAAAAAAAAAAAATTCCTCCCTAATTTTTTTAGTGATAACTTTTCTTTCAGAGGTCGGGATAACCCGACATTGGTTCAACTAACAGCCTGTTATGGCTGGTGTAACCAACGCCAAAGCTCTAATCCAATATAGGGGTTGACAGCGAATGCACAACTTAGTCAACCTACAAAAAACCGAAAGGTTCTTTCTTCTACTCATTCCAAGACAAAATTTTGCGGAGGCCCAGAAAAGCCAGTCATAACAAAAAAAAAAATGATTACTGCCCTTCCTTAAAATGCCATAGCTGTAATCGCAAGTGAAGCGCGCCCCTCACCCGGCGCATCCATTTCTCACCCAGGGCACTTTATTTCGTACGTAAATGTTCAGTTTGATAAGTATAAATGTTCTGTTATTTGAGTATAAATGTTCAGTTAGTTGCAATAAAAAATATAAATGTTATAAGAAAAAATGTTCAGGAATGATAAGTATAAATGTTTAGTTTAGTAAAAACAAATGTTCAGTTTTGTAAGTACAAATGTTCAGGTTATTACATATAAATGTTCAGTTAGTTGCAATAAAAAATATAAATATTATGAGAAAGTTTAATATGCACTATAGTGCATGGGATTTTTTATGCACCGGAGACTTTTTCAGGAGTATTTTTGTAAATTGACAAATCTAATTTAACCAATCTAATCTACATATCGAAATCTCATAGCAAACAAAATTTTACAATTTTTGAGATTTTATTACTATTTTATTTGAATTTTTTTAAAACATGCTATTATTGGAAACAAACTACTATTAACAACATTTCAAAAACAGCAGATTTTAAAAAATATAAAATAGTAATAAAATCTAAAAAATTATAAAATTTGATTTGCTATGAGATTTCAATATGTAGATTAAATTGGTCAAATTAGATTTGTCAATTTACAAAAATACTCTAAAAAAGTCCACGGTGCATAAAAAATCCTATGCACTATAGTGCATATTAAACTTTCTCAAATATTATAAGCAAAACTATTCAGGAATGATAAGTATAAATGTTTAGTTTAGTATATTTCTAAAATATTATAACCAAAAATATTCAGGAATGATAAGTATAAATGTTTAGTTTAGTAAGAACAAATATTCAGTTTCGTAAGTACAAATGTTTAGTTTATTAAGTATTACTTTTAATTTTTTTAATAGATGCAATATCAAGCGAAGGGGTCACGAACCGGACAAAAAAAAATATGAAAAAATTAGAAGGGATCATGAACCGGTCCGGTTCAAATTAAATTTTTTCCGACTCTTCCCCCGGCGAGCCTCTCCCCAAGACTGACGTAACTGACGCGCGACTCTATATAATAAAACCATTAGTTGACTTATTTAACTGAATACTTTTGATTATTAAACTGAACACATTTGGTTATTAAACTGAACATTTGTAACTGACACCTACTAGTCACAGCGATGACGCGCAGTGATTTTTTTAACGATGACACTTATCATTCCAAAAAAAAAAAAGAAAAAGAAAAATCAATGCTAAGAAATTTGACGAGAATCCATGTAGGCTGCTGCTTTACATAATCACATAGAATGAGAAAAGATAATTTGGACCTTAAAATACTTGCTAAAATGTTCGGACTACCAGAAACCGGCCCGATGCATTGCTTACTTTTGCTAACATGTTACCTGTACAACGGATATCAACATAAGGCCAAGCTAAGGTTATATCATGATAATTTTTTTCAAAGAAAAATAAAAATATTCTGATCAAAACAAAATCATATCAATTACAATTTACAAAGTGTTCTTTTTCATGGACACGACCTCTCCAACCTAAAATAGCTTAGGAAAGAAAATGCTAACCTTCCATTTCTCCGAGGGGATTTCCTTTCCTGTCCTTCATCAAACACAAAAGTAAACGGCAAAACACACAACCAATAAATAAAAAAAAAATGGCGGCAAAGCTTGAAAACCTGATGGTCAAAAATGAGATTTCTAATAATAAACAACAACAACAAAAGACATCCTCCATGGTTGAGAAAATCAGCAATGTAATCAGCAATCTCCTCATCACATCGGTCGCCTTTGCTGCTTCCTTAGCCACCACATTTACCATTTACTCTGCCACCATCACCATCGCATTTCTCCTCTCATTCATAAAATCCTTCATCAATATTTTTATTATGACTTGTCGTAAATCCATTCCAAATCAATCATCTTCTTTTCAAACCGGCACATTTTCCTCATGCCCAACAAAACCAATTCCAAAACGGTACCATACTCGCAATATATCCTCTCTTTTTGCGCCAAAATCTATACCTACAAAGACAATCCTGCCAAAAACATCCAAAAAGACACTATTTCTTGGCCTTCGACGGATCCTTGTCAATTTTACAGTCGACCAGCCATGTGAAAAGTTCGACTTTGTGGTGCATCCGTTAATAAAAGGGAAAAGAAGAGCATGCTATGTGGTCAAGCGACCCGGCCTTGACGAATTACTCTGTGCTGCCAAAAATTCCTTGGTTGAAATTGTCATTTACACCAGCACACATAGTGAATACGTTGGTCCAATCATTGATAGACTTGACCCGATGAGAAAGCTGATTACACACCGGTTGTACCAAAATGCTTGCACCAAGCGTGGGAAGTGGTTATTCATAAAGGATTTAGTTTCGACAGGAAGGCAATTAGACCAGTCAATGATCATTGATGACGACCCTAAGGTGCATGTCAAGCAGTGGGCTAATGCAATTGCGGTAAGACCGTTTCTTGGAGATCTTGCTGACACAGATCTCACAAATTTAGTTGAGCATTTTGAGACTGACAGGAACTTCAATGATCTGTGGCACCTAATTGAATTGAAAAATTTTGGTATAACATCCCACACTGCAAACTCCAGAGAAGAGTTTGGCATGAATGTGTATCGGCTTTCTTTGTTGCAGTCTTTGAATCTAAGCTCAAGTTTCAGAAAATTTGCTTCTGCACAACTCTGCTTGGATTTTCAGACTTCATCTCCTCTCCTTGAGAAATGTCTCAAGTTTATTGGCCCTTTCAGGAAACCTACTCTGGGGATTAATCATCTCAATAATCTAGTCAAGATAACTCTGATAAACAGTAAATTACCTGAAAATACAATTCAAGTTCTTCAGAGGTTACCCAAACTGACTGTTCTCTCTCTTATTGTACATGATTCATACAATGAAAAAGACTTGATATTTCCTGGAAGCACATTTCAAAAGGTAGAGATTCTAAATTTTGAAGATCAAGGGAATCTAAATTCAGTGACGTTTGAAGAACAGTGCATGCCAGAACTCAAAGAATTAAGTGCAACCTCACCAAACTCCAACTTGGCCGTAACGGGAATTGGAAATCTTCCAAAACTTAAAAAGATTAAAGTTCAATGTGGTTAAGAGGAGAAATTAATGCAAGATATAATTAGCAATTATATCTGTCACATGATTAATTAGCAATTCAACTGTCACACGATTAGAGAAACTTTTAGGAACCCAAACATGGGACTGATCTTTGCTACTCTGCAACAAAGATGGCAGAGAGTATGTATATGTAAATGTATGAAAATATATACAAGCTTTATAATATTACGTTTAAAATGTTTTTGTTTGCACTTGTAATGAAATGAAGTGCGGCCTTTTTTAATTTTTAAAGTTTTTGATCCTTTTATTATAATTCTCTGTTTGTTCATATCAGAGGGCTGTTCTTAAATTTTTGCTGCGGCTCTTTTGATGTGTATAACTTACTCTATGAGTATGTTCATATGTAAAGTCAGTAGAAATTAAAATCATATGCTTAATATCTTTTGTGATGTATTATGTGTTCATGCTTTTTTCTCAATTGTCAATTAATGAATTTATTCAATGGTTATACGTTTCTTTTCATATTTTATTTTTTATAATCCTGATGAAAAGGAGAGAAAAGCTATATGCAAATTACTAGTAGTCATTAATTTTATGATAGGACTTATTAATATTTTAAGTTACTTACGAAAAAAATCAAAGGAAGAAACAATTAGAAAAAAAAAATGAGCAACAGATCACGTGCTACCATATTGGGACACTTGTCGAAAGAGACGTCAAAAATGACTTGTAAGGTGCCCAATTTCAGGGGCGAAACAGGGGGGGGGGGGGGGTGGGGCGAGGATATACTTGTAATTTAGAATTTACATATAATATTTGAAAAATTTACTAATAAATGAGATTTGTTGTTTTATTAGGCCTCCTTTAACTTCCATATAATTGTTCTATTAGCTCATTAAATTTTTAAAAATTAAAGATTTGACAGAGGCTGGCAACAAAATAAAAAGACCAAAAAAGTTAAAAAATCCGATTGTGCCAGTATAGCAGGCGTCCTCACAGAGCCCTGAAAATCTGATTATTTCTCTAACTTGGGGAATTGCTTCCTACACTCCTCCAATTTGGAGATCCACTCCTTTTTGACGAAAATGCTCCTCACGTTTTAAACTGGTGTGTGGATTGAGATGTAAATTGAAGGAATGCAAGGGGCATTTTCGTCCATAAAGGAGTGGATCTCTAAATTGGAGTGGAAGGAACAATTCCCCTCTAACTTGTCATAATTTAAATAATTAAATTGAATAATAAATTTTTGAAAGCCTTCTTACTATTTAATTAATTATTAACTAATTCATAATATCAAAATTTCATTGTCATATATATATTAGGTTTTAACCTCTCGATTTTTGGTCCCTTCTATATTCCACATTTCCAGTTCCGCCCCTGGTGCCCATGACATGACTTTAACAGCTACAACATAATATATTTCAGGGGAAAAAAATTCAAAGCTTAATGTGTATCATTCGTCACATACTCTTTCTATCTATAAAAGTACAATGTATTGATTTGACTTAGTTTTCAGACTGGGACGATAAAATTGAAGGGTTCATTCTTGAAATCAATGGCAAAATAAAGTAGACCTTCTAAAATAGTAGCTATCCGTAATTCATTGTTAAATAACTTTTTAATAATGTTATATTTTGTGGGTATATTATTTATTTCATAACATTATATTTATTACTTCTATTTTCAAGTTTCTATTAATTGATTTAAAAAATATTACCAAAAGTATCAAGATATGTGACCTTTTAAATTTACGATCACATAGTTTATCGTTTAAGTTTTAAAACGATCCGATCTATAAATAGAGATACGATCGCCTAACACTTTAGGTAAAATAGGAATGAGAGCACATAAACCTCGCCTTAAATACCGGGTTACTAGAGAATTAATGGTAAATCTTAGACAACTCATCAAAAAGAAAACATACGCAAAGAAAATCATGGTGCAAACCTCTCAAAGCTTATTCCCCGACCCTGACATATCCAACAAAGAAACACATAGAGGGGAAGAAAAAGCATCCTCCCTGACAAAACACATAGCCGACACCGTCAATGCTTCGGTCGCCTTTGCCACCTCCTTAGCCATTGGATTTGTCATTTGCTATGCTGTCATCACCACCGCAATCATCCTCTCCTTACTCAAATCCCTGATCCATCTTTTCTTACATCGTAAATCGACTTCTTCCCGTCTTTCCCAAACTGGCACGCATTCCCCTGTCCAGACCAAACCTATTCTGATCAGGTGCTCGTCTCAATATGAAGAGAAAATCGTGTCGTCTTCTCCACCACCAACGGTTTCCTCTTCCCAGACCAAACCTGTTCTAATCCGGCATTCATCTCAACAAGAAGAAAGAATCTTGTCATCTCCAACACCACTGCTTTCCCCTTCCCCCACAAAACCTGTTCTAACTCGGTATTTAACTTGCCATGAACAAAAAATCTCTTCATCTCCACTGCAACCCCAATCGGTTGATACTATATATCATACTGCCACCAATTACAGGCTCCTCCCTGAATCCTCCAAAAAGACATTGTTTCTCGGCTTACGCCGAGTCCTTGTCAGCTTTACTGTCAACCCGCCAAATGATGGATTTGACTTTGTGGTGTATCCGGTAATTAAAGGAAAGACAAGGGCATGCTATGTGCTCAAGCGACCTGGCCTTAATGAATTTCTACATGCCGCCAAGAATGCCTCATTTGAAATTGTCATTTACACGAGATGGCTTAGTGAGTATGCCTGTCTAATTATTGACATGCTCGACCCGACAGGGGAGTTGATCACACACCGTTTGTACCAAAATGCATGCACCGACAAGTATGGGAAGGGGCTGTTTGTGAAGGATCTGGATGCAACAGGAAGGAAACTAGACCGTTCTGTGATTATTGATGACAATCCAAAGAAGCATGTCAAGCAGTGGTCAAATGCAATTGCGGTAAAATCATTTCTTGGAGATCATTCTGACACTGATCTCATAAATTTAGTAAATTTTTTTGAGGTGGAAAGGAACTTTGATGATCTTCGACAACTCATCAACGTCCCGTCATTCAGCCCTGCCACATCAATTCTTCCTCTTCCAAGTACTGACAAAAAAACACTTTTTCTCGACCTTGACCAAACTTTAATATACGCAAGCACCACACAACCAAGTAATGGGGATTATCTTATCAATCAGAATTATTTCATCATCAAGAGACCAGGCGTCCAAGACTTGTTGCGTGCCGCCCATTTAGCATCATTTGAGATTGTGATCTTCACTGCTGGATGTGCAGGATATGCATCTCCCATACTCGACTGGCTCGACCCACATAACAAGTATTTCGCACATAGGTTGTACCGCGACGCATGCTCATTTGAGGAGGGGTTTTATACCAAGGATCTGACGACCACAGGTAGAAGGCTCGAGCGTTCGGTGATCATTGATGATAGCCCAAGACGTGTGCGGCCTCAGGAGAATGCCATCGCTGTGCAACCGTTTAAGGGCGATTCATCTGATGTTGAGCTCTGGAATTTGTTGTTGTTTTTTGAGATGCAGAGCAGATTCAATGATATCCGTATTGCGGGAAAGTATTTGAATGATCTTCACAGTGGTTTTAGTAATCAAAGCTTCTTGAAGCGGGGTAAAACTCAAGCAGTAGGGAGAAGAAAGCCAGTGAAGTCCAATTCCCTCTGTTCATAGCTTTTACTGCTGCCAGATGAAAATTTCTCTCAAAAATGTACATACATTATTTAAACATAGCTTTAATTAATGCTTTTGAACATGATTGCTTAGGCCTAAAGGTTAAGAAATATGTAACTTGGCTTCAATTGAACCAATGAAAGAGCTTGATCGTGTCACAATATTTTGCTCTGTCAACTCGCTTGCGATGGATGTCATGGCTCGATATTATGCTTTAGCGCTTGATCGTCACTGATAGATTTATGTATAACAAAAGGGTGTCAATGTCACCCCTACTTTTTGAAATGACATTACTACTTATGAATATTTATAGTTATAAAATGTAAATTTGTTATATGTACCATATATTTGAATCCCACAAATATTTAGATGATATTTCATTGGTGAACCCCATAAATTTTTGTAGTATTTTTTGTGAGATCTTTTTGGATTGATTAACAATTTTTATTTGCAAAGCATTATTACCATAAAAAAATCATTTTTATAAGCCGAAAAGAGAAATGTAGTTAATTATGATGGATAGCCTCATAGAAGCCCACCCAAACAATCACAATGGGATAGAAAATAAATAAGAAAAATTTGAAAAAAAAATTTATATCATGCGACAACCTTTCCTCTTCACCCTTTCGGCTTTTCCTTTTCCCTAATTTCCTTACCACGCCATTCTTACAAGTTCTTTTGAAAAAACAACAACACAATAACAACTAAATCTTTTATCCCAAATAAATTGGATAGGCTAGAAAAGAAATCTAGCTAAAAGAAGGCCACCAAAAAAATAAAATAATATAAATAAAATATTACAAACAAATTTCTAATACTAATAATAAAAAATGAAAGGTACTGCTGCTCAAAATTTGTCCTTTTTATTTATCAAATCAATTCTTTTATTTTCTACTTTATGACATACTGAAATTCTAATTTGAGATAAATTCAAATTTGAAATAAGTCTGAAACATATCCAATTTCTAGCTTGTATCATATTCATCGTATGACATATGTCGAAAACAAAAAATTTATTTATATAAAATAATATAATATTTTTATTTAAATATTATTAATTTATTGAACCTCCTTTTCAATTTTTTGGCTTCGTCCTTAGTGAACCTCCTTTCAAAATTTTCTGGCTCCGTCCCTGTTGATCACGTCACAATATTTTTCTTCTTGCTTTTCCATGCGGCTAAATTTCTTTCTACAAATGTGTAAAAACTAGTTGTTGATCTTCTATCAAAACTCCCGCCCTAATTTGCATCAGAATAGCCACATACTATATTAGTCTTATTATTTCTCATCTAAATCCCCTTTCTAGAGCAACTCTTTAATATTTAAATACCCTGTTAACGGCATCTAATTGATGTGTTCTTAGTGCATGCATGAACTTTCTAACTTTGCATACGGCAAAAGACAAGTCAAGTCTGGTTACGGTCAAGTATATCAAATTTTCCACAAGTTTTTTTATATTGAATAATATTTTAAGTGGTTCATCATCCTCGGTATTAAGGTTTACATTTATGTCAATAGGAGTTGATGTTGGCATACATCCTAATTTATATGTTTTCTTAACACAAGTCAAGTACATATTTTCTTTGGAAAATAAATAGTCCTTTGGATGAGTGTGCAATTTCAATTCCTAGAAAATATTCTAATTTTCCTAAATCCTTGATGTCTAATTTTTGTTTAAGACTATTTTTACATTATCAATTTCTAGTTGATTATTCCCTGTTATAATGATATCATATATATACACTAAGACTACTATGATATCATGCTCATTATGTCTTGTAAAAAAAATGTATTGGTCCAAGTAGTTTTGAAATTACAAGAAAGCGAAATGTGACCGAGTTTTCTCTTGGAGATTGCTTCCGTCCATTGATGAATTTATTTATGTAATATGTTCTATATGTAATATCCTTAATTTGATCTTATGAATTGCCTGTATTAATCAATTCTTAGGCTGCACTATAGTAAAACAAATAATTAATTTGATGTCAGCAGCAATGAAGAAATTTAAAATCGACAAACAAACAAGACGTGAGCGTTCTAGTTCCAGGTAAGGAAAATGCCATTCCATTAATTCTTAGATGAGAACCATCACAAAAATAGCATAACAGTTCAAATTACATCTCGAAAGAGGAAAGGCAAGAAAAATAAATAGCATAAAATCACTTAAAACGGTCCTTAATTAACGATTGCAGGCACATTTAATTGGAAATTAGTGCCATTCTAGAGCTGACATTAAAATAGATTCTAGCTCATGACAACGAGCCAATGAATCCATACAAAATGCTAAATCTCGGAGATCATCAAATCTTCTTTCGATCTCAAAAAATAGAAGCAACCTCGAGAGCTCGGTATCCTGCATATCTCCGAAGAACGGCCTGACCATGACAACATTCTCCCTTTTCATGGTATGTTAATCTCCGAAGAACGACCTGTTTCATGGTTAGCATGATTCTTTCGGCGCAGTATTTTTTTTCGTTCTCGGCTCGTAAACTGAGGTTTATTTACTTATTTACCAAATCGACGCAGCTAAAAAAATTCCATAAACAATATTCATGTGTTCAAATTTTTTAAAAAAGGTAAACATCCGCTCAGTTGGGTTGACGGGACTGATCTTTATTTTTCCTTTCTAATTTAGGAAAAAAACTAGTCTCTATTTAAATCTTGTCTCCTATCTAATTCTTCCTTAAAAGAATGTTACCATTTACTAGTTATACAAAATTCATGTGTTCATATTATTTTTAAAACGAGTAAGTCAATGCAATGGTTTATCAACCCGTTTAAACATAGGAACCGCCAATGAAAATCCCTAAAGCACTACACATAGCAACATTTCTTATTTGCTTATGAGTTATGAGAACAGCTCTTCGTTATATATAGGCCATCGGTAGTCACTTTTGATCATTTCTCCCGAGACAAGAGAAAAAAAGAAATCCTAAATCTTTGAGAGGCAATTTTGATCATTTCTCCCGAAACAAGTAAAAAAAAAAAAAGAAACCCTAAATTCTTTGACCGCCTCTACCAAATCACCATGCCCCCTGCTTCATTTCCTAGTAGTCGATGCAAGAGAGGTTTTGTAGACATACCCAATTCGGGTAAGAAAACACTTATTGTTGGTGTACACAAAACCATTGTCCATGCAAGTCGACACCTGCCACCCAATGGCCGGTTCGACTTCAAAGTGAATTGGATGAAACGGAAGACGACCAGGCCATGGTATGTTACCTTGCGACCCGGCCTTCCTGAGTTTCTCCAAGCCCCCAAGAGGGCATCTTTCCAAATCTTCCCTTTCACTACATGGCCTGAAACCTTCATGTCTCATATTTAATTTTTAAGCTATTTATTTTTCTTGCCTTTCCTCTTTCGAGATGTAATTTGAAATGTTATGCTATTTCTGTGATGGTTCTCGTCTAAGAATTAATGGAATGGCATTTTCCTTACCTGGAAGGCTCACTTCTTGTTTCTTTGTCGATTTTAAATTTCTTCAATTGCTGCTGACATCAAATTAATTATTTGCTTTACTATAGTGCAGCCTAAGAATTGATTAATACGGGCAATTCATAAGATCAAAGGATATTACATATAGAACATATTTTGTTTAAGGGCGGTTGGCCAAGTGTCGTACCAGCAAAAACAAATATTGCTGAAAGTTTTTACAGAGTTTTACACAGTTACATGCTATCTGAAATAAGCCATTAATACACGGTACCAGCTGCAGGTGACCGGTACCTGTTGCAGATTGTATGAAACAAATCCAAAAAAATACAAAACAAAATTTTACCAGTAACGGTGGCACAAATTTCCGGCACAATATTCCGGATCCTCCTCTAATCCATGTGCACCTCGTACCAGGTACGAAACAGCAGCATGTCCTCCTCAGTCAACCTCAGCCTTGTACAGAATACTGGTACGTGCAGCATTCAGCTGTTGTCATGATCAGTTGAAACATATGTTCCTGAACCCAATTCCCACTACTGACCCGATACCCATTACTATCCGATATCATTATATTGTAGAATAATGAAAAGAATTGTGCTGATATCTATATTTTGCTCAGTCATATTACTCGTACTTGCATGGATTATATAATTGGTCTGCTGTTGAAATACACTAAGTTGACTTTTTTCTTTTGCCATGACTAGAAAGAAGGAATTGTCCAGAATTTTAATTTGTATCAATTTAATGAATCAGGCAAGCAAGTAGTAACTCAATTACGATCAGTAAATACGGAACTGTTACAGCAAGTGTGAATCAACATAAGCCAATTCAATTTTACAAAGGAGGTTGATTTGATCTGATCAGAATCGTTAGCAGGAAAGCCGAACTCTGAGAAAATGGATATGAGTTGCCAGATTAAATGATAGTACACCTATTACATTGAACCACTTGTTATGTCTATTTGGGTCGAACGGGGGCATAACATTACCTAGCTTCTAACCTAAAATAATGTAATTAAGCCAGAAACACATATATGCAAGTATAATATGGTCCTAAACCAGATTAGAATGTATACATGAAAATCACCTATCAAGTTGCCATACAAAATTAATTTCTAATATCAATTTCATAAGTTGAAATTTTGCTATTATTATGCAAACCAAAATGGTAAGCTTTGAAAAATCTACAAATTAGTAACAAAATACAAAAAAATTACAAAATTCGATTTGCTATAACATTTCAAAATATAGATTGATTTAATTAAATTAAATTTATCAATTTAAAACAAATTAGACGGATAATCATATGATGCACAAAAGGACTTAAGGATAATAATGCATCACAACATATATAGCTTAAGTAATTCAATTTATATATTTAAATCTCATAACACACACAATTTTAAATTTATTGACAAATTTTTTTTGAATTTTTAGAAATTATTTAAATTATTTATGATTAGTTTGGAAGTTTGTATCTAAAAATTATAATCTTTAAAAATCCAAAAGAATAGTTAAAAAAACTCTAGAAATATAAAATTTGGTTTGTTATGGGATTTTAATATGTAAATATGACTAGAAAAATAAATTCACCGTTTTAAATTAAATTCGACAAATAAATCCATGTTACACTAGAAGGTATGCGCATCATGATGTGTGATAGTTATTCTCTGATAATGCTGCTGACAACGACGATGATATGTATAGTAAAAATTTATATACGAAATATATTTTATATGTTTGAAAAATAGAAGATTTTTTGAAACAATATATTAATTTTGTTCGGATGCAAAATAATAATAATAAAAAATTTATCGAATACAAGATATTTAAGTTTTACTATATAAAAATCATTTTAATTGTTTTTAAAGAATAGAAATTATTATTATAGAATAATGTTATAAATAACAATTTCAACATCATGTGAAATTCATATTAAAATTTCTAGGTATATCTAGTAAATTCTAACATTCTCTTAAGGAAAAATTAGATAGGAGACAGGATTTAAATAGAGACTAGTTTTTTCCTAAATTAGATAGGAAAAATAAAGATCAGTCCCGTCAACCCAACTGAGCGGATGCTTACCTTTTTTTAAAAATTTGAACACATGAATATTGTTTATGGAATTTTTTTAGCTGCGTCGATTTGGTAAATAAGTAAATAACCCTCAGTTTGCGAGCCGAGAACGAAAAAAAAATACTGCGCCGAAAGAATCATGCTAATCATGAAACGGGCCGTCAATGCAATGGTTTATTAGTTTATCAACCCGTTTAAGCATAGGAACCGCCAATGAAAATCCGTAAAGCACTACACATAGCAACTTAGCTTATTTGCTTATGAGTTATGAGAACAGCTTCGTTATATATAGGCCAACGGTAGTCACCTTTGATCATTTCTCCCGAGACGAGAGAAAAAAAGAAATCCTAAATCTTTCAGATGCAATTTTGATCATTTCTCCCCAAACAAGAAAAAAAATAAAATAAAATAAACCCCTAAATCTTTGACCGCCTCTACCAAATCACCATGCCCCCTGCTTCGTTTCCTAGTAGTCGATGCAAGACAGGTTTTGTAGACATACCCAATTCGGGTAAGAAAACACTTATTGTTGGTGTACACAAAACCATTGTCCATGCAAGTCGACACCTGCCACCCAATGGCCGGTACGACTTCAAAGTGAATTGGATGAAACGGAAGACGACCAGGCCATGGTATGTTACCTTGCGACCCGGCCTTCGTGAGTTTCTCCAAGTCGCCAAGAGGGCATCTTTCCAAATCTTCCCTTTCACTTCATGGCCTGAAACCTTCATGTCTCAGATTCTTGACCAGATTGACCCGGCCGAAGAGATAATTACCCATTGGGTGGGGCTAGGCTCCCATGATGACATGCTGAAAGGGAGATTGCTGGATCGAACGGTGATTATTTACCGGAGATGGTACTGATGTGGAGTTGTTTAGATTGCTAAGCTTTTTCCAGGCCCAAAAAACTGTCGTCGACCTACGAAATCTCCTCCATGTATCATCAGGTGATGATCTTCCATTGCCGGGTCTTCCTCTCCCTCAAACTACCCGTAAAACACTTTTCCTTGACCTCGACGAGACATTAATTCGCCATGTAGGTCTACATCACAAGCCACCTGATAATTACTACTTCACAACCAAAGATGGCTACATTAAAAAGCGCCCTGGTGTAGATAGGCTGCTCCAAACTGCATTTGATTCTGACTACGAGATTGCTATTTTCACTGCTGGAACCAGAGACTATGCTTCTCCTATTATTGACAGGCTCGACCCAACAGGGCTTATCACTCACCGGCTCTACAGGGATTCGTGTAAACAAGACTCTGAAGGGAAGTGTGTTAAGGATCTGGCTCTGACCGGCAGAAGCCTCGACAGATGTGTTATCGTTGATGACAAGTACTACAAAGTACTCCAAAGGGAGAACGTTGTCATGGTCAAGCCGTTCTTCGGAGATATGCAGGATACCGAGCTCTCGAGGTTGCTTCTATTTTTCCAGATCGAAAGAAGATTTGATGATCTCCGAGATTTAGCATTTTGTATGGATTCATTGGCTCGTTGTCAGGAGCTAGAATCTATTTTAACGTCAGCTTTAGAAGTTGGTCACTAATTTTCAAATGTTCCTGCAATTGTTTAGGACAGTTTTTTAAGTGATTTTAAGCTATCTATTTTCCCACTCTTGAGATGTAATTTAAGCTGCGATGCTATCTCTGTTATGGTTTTCATCTCAGAATTAATGGAATAATATTTTCCTTACCTGGCAGACTCACTTTCTTTGTTTCTTTTTCTATTTTAAATTGCTTCAGTTGCTTTGCAATCAAATTATTTGTTTTACTGTAGTGCAACCTAATAATTAATGCTGGCAATTCAAGGGATCACAGCATATTAATCTTATTATTATTATTATTATTATTTTGAAAACTGCCTGGTGAAGTGCCATATACCAGAAAATAAAATATGCTGTAGAAAGCTGTTACTGTTCCGCTTACATCTTACATATATGCTATCTGAAATAAGACACACTTGATGCCCGGTACAAGTGACAGATAACTGTTGCACGCTATCTGGAACAAATCCAAAAAAATATATAATAAAACCCCGACTCAAGTTACCAGTATCGGTGGCACAGATTTCCGGCCTAATATTCCTCCCCTACCTGATCCCTGTGCACCTCGTACCATGTACTATCCAGAAGTGTGACCTCCTCAGTAAACATCAGTGTATGACTGAATACTGGTATGCATGCAGCGATATTCAGCTGCTGTTATGATCAGTTGACAACATATGCTCCTGGACCCAATTCCCATAACTGACCCGATACCCATTACTGATCCGGTAGAATGATGGACACACTTGTACTGAACTACTGATATGATCTCTCTCTCTATTGCTTAGTCATATTACTCAGACAGTCATACTTACATGGCTTATTTAATTTTTCTTAGTCATATTACTCGTACTTGTTATACGTACAACTATTGTTATAAAACTTCTTGTTTTATAAAAACATGGATTATTTAATTAACAGAGACATGGCCGGCTATACTAATTCAAAAGTCTGCCAGACTTATATTGTTTGCTTTGCTTCTTGTTATAAAACTTCTTGTTTTTGCTTGTTGTGAGGGAGCTGTAATAATTCTAATATTTACAAAACTCTAGTTTCATATAATGAAACGGTAACCATGCTGGTTCTTTTTTTTTTAAAAAAAAAAAAATACACTGTGTTGACTTTCCTTTTGCCGTGCCAAGAGAGAAAGTTGGCAAACCATTATAATTTGTATCAATTTCATGAATCTGGAAAATAAGTAGAAACTCGATTGTGATCAGTACAAACTGTTTCATCAAGTGTGTGAATCAACATAATCCACTCAATTTTACATTGTTCAGTTTGATCTGATCACAATCGTTGATTTTCAATTACCAGGCTCGAGCAAATAATTAATACATATATATGTCTGTATAAACCCCTTTCTGATGCGGATACAAACTCAAAAAGACTGGGCTTTGCATAACTTTGACAAAATGTGTATGAGGTGCCTGAATGATGAATGATATTCACACCTAATAGAATGATGCACTTGTTAAGGCTATATGGGCCGAGTGGATTTTGAAATTGGATCATAAGCCCAAATAGTAAGTTAACAACACATAACGTGACAAAATGTTATCAGATAGGACCGAAAGGTCCGAAACGGGTAAGCACCGTATATGGTGCTTAAGCAACGGCATTGTCGTGCTATGGTTGCACGCGGTGTAGAAGTAGTTGAGTACTAATTCGTATCTCTTTTCTGTTTATTGGTTGAAGTAAATTATAGAAATTTTGAGGTTCCGTAAAGTAAAAGGTTTTTATATTGTTATAAATTTTTTTTATTGAAAATGTTTTAAAAATATAAATCATGAATGGCTTCTGCAAAGTTTAGGGATGATAGATATAGAAAATTTTATACGTTAGGAAACAAATTGAATTATATTTTAACAATAACTATCCATAGATAGACAGATATATTTTAATAGATAGATAAATTGATAATATTATTACTAATAATCAGTACGACTAAATTTCATAGATAGACATATAATTTTTAATTAAAATTCAAAAAATATATATAATATAAAATGACAGTACAAAAAGTTGCTTTTTTTGTTAAAAAGAAACAAACAATGTTTAAAAATCTAAGCATCTACTACTTTCTTTTTATTGAGAATTGTCTCATTTTTTTTAATATACAATGTGTTGCTAATGGAGAACCAGCTGTTGATCTAGTGGCAAAGAGCAATGTATCTCAAGTGAGAGATTGCAGGTTCGAAATCCGGCTAGAGAGTCTTTATAGACATTTAATTTAAAAATAAGTTAGGAGGCTTGACCCCCAATTTATCTTAAAAAAAAACAATGTGTTGCTAATAGTTTAAGAGTCCAAAGTTTTGCAAAGCCAAATATTTTACTACCTGTAAATATATAATTGGTTTACTCAACAATTCAATAATCTATTATTCGATGGTAATATGTTAAGTTCTAAAACCTTTTGTTTTTTTATGACATTATTAATTAATAAAAGAAAGATTAACTAATTGTTAGAACAACTAATTTTCACTTGGTGGAAATGAAATATTTTTCTTTTTAAAATTAATAACATGTTTGATAAACATTCAAAAGGTATAATCACATATGCACATGTATACGTTTTGTATTGTTGAATTTAATATATAAGATTGTTTTGTAATTATTCGTTTTAAATTCAAATGAAGAATTATAATATCTAAAAAATTATGAGAAAGTTTAATATGCACCATAGTGCATAAGACTTTCTATGCACCGCGGACTTTTTCGAGAGTATTTTTGTAAATTGACAAGTCTAATTTAACTAATCTAATCTACATATTGAAATCTCATAGCAAACCAAATTTTATAATTTTTAAGATTTTATTACTATTTTATTTGAATTTTTTAAAACATGCTATTATTGGAAACAAACTATTATTTACAACATTTCAAAAATGGCAAGTTTTAAAAAATTCTAAAAAAATAGTAATAAAATCTCAAAAATTGTAAAAATTGGTTTGCTATGAGATTTCAATATGTAGATTAGATTTGTTAATTTACAAAAATACTCTCGAAAAAGTTCTTGGTGCATAGAAATTCCTATGCACTATAGTGCATGTTAAACTTTCTAAAAAATTATAATACAAAGTCACTTTCTCTATAAAAAATAATGAAACAATGTATGAAAAATCTACGCCATCTAATACCTAATTTTATTAAACAAAATAATGTATCAAAATCTAATCAATTTAATACCTTCTTTCATTGAGAGTTTCTTTTTTTTTTTTATTGACAAACATTGTGCCACTAATGATTCAGAGTTTATAGTTTTGCAAAACCATATTACTAGTTTTGAATATGCATTTGGTCTATATTAATTAATAAGTATTTCAACAATTCAGTAGTCCATCTGCATATGCTAATCCATAAATTCTGGAAATTGTTCTACCAATTAGAATTAAATAATTAATAAAATAATAACAAAAACTTGTTCGCTAATTATTTAAATCCTCACATTTGTAGAAATGATTTTCACTTAGAGAAAAACAACATTATTAATTTAGAAATTAATATTAAGTTGGATAAATCTTGAAAAAATATAACAATTGTCCATGCACCGTTGATTGTCGAATTTAATCCACCACCTAAATCGCTAGACCAAGTCTATATGGGAATCTTCGAAGAAGGCCAAAAGAGGGTCGGAGTCCCGTAATTAATCCAAAATAGGAGGGTTATTACCATTACCAATCGCGAAATCTCAAAACTAGTAGTAAAATCTCCCAAAACCACCCACAAGCTACAAGCTCAAGCTCACAACTCAAAAACCAAAAAACCAGACTCGAGCGGGAGGCAAAACGAGAGCGAAGGTGAAGGGTGGAGGAGGAGAGGAAATTCGAAAATTCAAATAACCCTCGATCCGACGGTCAGGAATGGCCGAGCAACAGCTCAGAGAGCTCGGCGAGAAGTTGGAGTCGCCTCCTTCCTCGAAGGATGAGCTTGTCGAGCTCCTCGAGGTAGAGTGTTTGATTCTATATTTTGGTTACTTTTGTGGATCTCTTTTGCCAGATCAGTTGGGTTTGTTGTGGTTTGTGCTTTTGGAGACTTCTCGTCAGGTTTTCTGGGGGTATTTGGTTGTAATTTCCCCAAGTAGGGTTTCAGTGGCTGTTGCAACGTGTCAAGTTTGACTCGTTCTGGCCCGAATTGGTGGTGTTTATCACTTGTTGAGTTTGAATTTGAGTTTAAGGTGGTGCTTTCCAGTGATAGCTTGAAGGTTTTAGCTGAGGAACTTAGGTTTCAGGGAACCGGAAAACCAAATTTGGGGAGTAGGAATTGTATATATTTGTCCCACTATGGTGGGTAAGTGGTTTGCAAGAATTTCTGATAGATGTTACTTTCGTTTAGGTGCTTTTGTGGTTTGGTTAAACAGTGCTTATAGCTTCTGTTGGTGGTTTGGGAGGAAAACTTTGCATCCTTAGTTCTTAATTGATTACTTTGAGCAGTATTGGAGGTTAATTCTAGGGTTTCTGGTTCTGCTTTTGGTCAGATGAAAGCTCTATCAGAAGCTTTTTATGGTTGAAAATAATTTCAATTATGTTATAGTTCTACACACTGAGTCAGTCAGAAAATATTTAGTGATTCTGATATTGTGGTACTTAGTGCAGTTTCCTCAAGTGCCTCAGGGTATTGCTTATTTGTGAGAACAGTGTAAATTTAGAATAATTTTTATCTGTGAGGTATTTATAGCTCCTTGATCCTTGGCTGTGTAAAGTTTCTGTCTGTAATAAACAATTAGGAAGGTTCATTTTTATAGCACATAAGACAACCAAGTAAAACCACTTCTTTCTGAAGGAAAGGAAAAATAAAAAATATCTAGCTCCTTATTTCGTTAAACGTGGTCAGATTAGAGAGATGTGATTTCATCGCATTTAATATTTGCGGCACCATATAAGAATCTTCTATTGCACCTACTTACCCGAACTGAAAAGGACCAGGTTTTAACAACTTACTATAGCCAGAAGTGCTTAGTGAACATGTTCCCTGGAGAGGCTAATATGAGAATACTGAACTTGTGCAGAAAACTGCAAGTGCTCTGTCAGAAGTAGAACAGTCACCACGTCCCTCGGTGCTCGACTCCTTGAAGGCTTGCTTCGATGCATTTTCAAAACAGGAGCTGCTGAAGCACGAGGATAGCGATGCAAAGGTTCTTATTGCGACTTGTATCTGTGAGATTACACGAATCACTGCTCCAGAGGCACCTTACAGTGACGATGTTTTGAGGGTAACATATTTTATTTGGTTCTTATTGGTTATCACATTCCACGTAGAACCTCAAAATTATTCAAGTGGAATATGCTTGTGCTTTTCTTATTGGTTCATAATTTGAGTTGGTTTAGAGCATGCATGTGTGATTTATTTTTACCTAACTTTCCTTTCACCCCTTTTGGCAGGATATGTTTGAGCTTATTGTTGGCACCTTTAGCGGTCTAAACGATTCCAGTAGTTCTAGTTATGCAAGGAGGGTTGCTATTCTAGAAACACTTGCTAGATATAGATCTTGTGTTGTGATGCTTGATCTTGATTGTAACGATCTTATAAATGACATGTTTCATAAATTCTTCAGTGTTGTGAGGTACAATTAAAGAAACTACCATATATTCCTGTGTCTGATTGGTCTATGTTTTTTTGCTGATGTTTGGGTTTTAATGCTCATTTCTTTCATTTTTTTTGTCTGGTACAGTGATGATCACTCACAAAGTGTTGTAAGCTCAATGCAAACAATTATGGTAGTAATTATTGAAGAAAGTGAAGAGATACAAGAAAACCTTTTGCTTACTACACTATCTGCTCTAGGAAGGAAAAAGCCTGTCAGTTTCTTTCCTCACCTTTTGTATGATTACACTGAAGTCACATATTTTTTTTCAAACTTCCTATGATTATGTTGTTTGGGCAATCTAGGGTTTTTCTTTGGCTGCAAGGAGGCTTGCCAAGAGTGTTATAGAAAACTGTGTGGAAAAGCTGGAGTCACCCATTAAGCAATTTCTTGTCTCATCAATTTCTGGTGAAGGTGCATTCATGAGCAATACTATTGACCATCATGAAGTCATATTCGATTTGTACCAGTGTGGACCACAGATTCTGTCAGGAATAGTTCCGTTCATTACTGGAGAATTACTGGTAAAGCAACCTGTTCCCCAATCCTGTCATATAGCCCCCCCCCCCCCCCCACCAACCCCTCGCTTCTCATTCAAATTTTTACCATAAAGAAATCACTAATATAGTGGTGGATTCTCATTATAAAAAATTTCAGTAGTAGATCAGTCAAAGCTGATTACAATTCTAAAATTTCAGAACTGATCTTTTTATTTGTTGGTTTTTTTATAGTCTCTCATATATCAATGTGGTTTTGGCTCTTATTTTGTTGCAAATCACCCCTTGGCTTGGGATGCTTGAATGAATATTTTGGATATTTTGTTTTGTGAGAGTTCGAAAGACGATCTTTAACTGTATCTTTTTGTAACACATAGACGGACAAGCTAGAAGTGCGCAACAAAGCAGTTGAATTAATAGGAGAGCTAATTTCTCTACCTGGGGTTCCAATCTTAGAATCATTTCAGCCTCTTTTCTCAGAGTTTTTAAAAAGGTTGACCGATCGAGTGGTTGATTTGCGTATCTCGGTGATTGATCACTTGAAGAATTGTCTCATCTCTGACCCTTCCCGGCCTGAAGCTTCTCAAATAATTCGTACATTCTTTTATCATCTTATACTTTCTGTTTTAGTCTAATTACTTATGAGAAAGGGCAGATGGTTCTTTTTAACTTAATGCGGTCAATGCGTGCTGCTTGAGGCATATTTCATCTTTTATAGAAAATTAGACAAATGGTTCTTTTATTTGGAGGACTTGTAACCCTATTATAGCTATACCCCTTTCTTGATTTGAATGCATATTTTGAATATATGTAACATGTATCTTTGTGGATTGATTAGTATGTGGCCCATATGCAGAGGCACTATGCGATAGGTTATTAGACTTCGATGAAAATGTTCGAAAGAAGGTAGTTGCAGCAATTTGTGATGTGGTTCACCATAAATTTGATGCAATTCAAGCTGAGACTATTGAATTAGTAGCGAAGCGGCTTCGGGATACATCGGTTTGTTCTGAAGAATTCTATTTCATTCCTGGAACTTGATTTTTTTTTTTTTTTTTTCCTTTTCTCTTGTATAGGGTTTTTTTAATGAGAATTTATTGGCTGAATTTGCAGATATCTGTCAAGAAGTACACCATGGAGAGGCTCTCTGACATATACCGGCTGTACTGTGAGAAGAGCACTGATAGTTCATATAATGGAAAGGAACTTGAATGGATACCTGGAAAAGTCTTGAAGTGTCTCTACGATAAGGATTTTAGGTAAGAAATATTTACATTCTTTCCGAAAGTAAATGTCATCTGTCTTGGATGAAACATATTAAGTTATGCTGGGCCCTATTGAAATGTGTTCAGGCCAGAAACAGTAGAACTCAATATGATCGAGTATTTCCCTGGCGAGTTCTCTACTAAGGACAAAGCAAAGCATTGGGTAAAAGCTTTTTCAGGTTTTGATAAGATCGAGTCAAAGGCACTTGAGCAGATTCTACTCCAAAAGCAGCGGTTTGCTTCTAACCATGAGTCCTTTAATGTTGTTTTTTCTTGATTGCATAGATATAGCGGATTTATTGTTGATAACATATGATGACAGGCTACAGCAGGAGGTGCAGAAGTACCTTGCACTTAGAGAGACACCCCAGGTAATTATTGTAATTTTTTATTAAGTTAATTGCATTTGTACCTTTTTCTGTCAATTTTAAGAAAGTTGCAAGTTGCAATCTGAGGTTTCTTCTAGGTGCACCATCAATTATACTGGAAAACAGCTTAATATGTGGTGCATCATCATTTATCAGTACTATATTATTTGTCGTTTTGAGTTAATTTAAATTGTCATCGTCAGCCTATTGTTTAATTTATTAATTCTCTTAATGCAGGAAGAGGCACCTGATCTTCAAAAGAGAATAGTTGCATGCTTGAGGAGCATGTCCCGTTTATTTCCTGAGCATTCAAAGGCAGAAGAGAGCTTAAATGCCCTCAATCAATTAGAAGATGCTAATGTTTGGAAATTACTAAACACCTTGCTTGATCCGGCGACACCATTCCAACAAGCACGTTCTACTCAGGTAATTTTTCATTTTTGTGCTGTTATTTATCCTTTTTCTGTTTGTTTGTTATAGTTAGTTTTCCATTTGTTTTGGTAATTTTGACAATATTCTAATTTGTGAAGGCTGAGTTGCTTAAGATTATTGATGAAAAGCACTCCTTGCATGATTTCATGAGCATGCTGTCAGTTAGATGCTCTTATCTATTGATAAACAAGGAGCATGTGAAGGAGTTTCTTTCTGTTGCATCAGAAGAAAGATCTGCAGGGGATGATGACCTCCTTTCTGCTTGCATGAATCTCCTCACAGTAATAAATACTATTTCTTGCTGAACAATCTTCAAACACTACATATTTACTTGCTCAGACTCTCAGTGCAGTTTGTAAATTCCAATTTCTAGGTGATTGCATCTTTCTTTCCTATGCTCTTTGATGGGTCAGGGGAATCACTTGTAAAACTTATAAAGGAAGATGACGAAATACTGAAAGAAGGTATTGCACATATCTTAGCCAAAGCTGGTGGGACCATCCGTGAAGAACTAGCAGAACTAGCTGCAAACTCAAGGTGCTGTTTTTAATTAGTTCTAGAGTTGACCAGACTGATTGTTCTTAACTTCTGACAATATTAAATTTGTCGCTTTTGTTTCAGTGATTCCATTGAGCTAATTTTAGAGACGCTTTGTCTGGAAGGAAGCCGAAAGCAGGCAAAGTACTCTGTTCATGCCCTAGCTGCGGTTACAAAGGATGATGGACTCAAGTCTCTGTCTGTTCTTTACAAGGTTGTGATCTTTGAAATTTGTGAAAACATTTATCTTATGAGCATTGTTCTTCTTTGACTGCCAAATATTTCCTGAATGTATATTGATGACACTAGTTATTCCCTAGCCAGTTCAGGTAGAAAATTAAAGAGAAGAAGGATTGTTGTTTCATTACTGTTGTTCTAATCTTTTGACATCTTCTTTTGCAGAGGATTGTGGATACGTTACAAGAGAAAGTTCACTTGCCATCTGCATTGCAATCTCTAGGATGTATTGCACAGATTGCAATGCCAATTTTTGAAACAAGAGAAGCAGAAATAGTTGGGTTCTTAAATAGTAAAATACTGGAAAATAGCAATGTGAGCCTTTCTTTAAAATCAAGTTTATATCATTAGTTAATTGTTTTCGCTATTAATAATTCTTTCCTCTTTGTGAATAGAAGGCAGATGAAGTTCCTTTTTCCAAGTCCGAATGGGGTGAAAAATCAGAGCTTTGCTCCTTGAAGGTGTACTGTAATATCATCATATAATTTTATGTTTCCTTAGTCATGTCAAAGTGGACAGTAATGCTAATATTTAGCCTTCCTTCTTGCAGATTTATGCTTTAAAAACTTTGGTGAACAGTTATTTGCCTTCGATGGATGCACATGCACGAAAAGGAATTGAAAAGCTAATTGGACTTCTGAAAAACCTACTCTCATATGGGGATGTTTCACCGAATATGATTTCTAGGTAACAAAAGAAGGGTTGTGTTACTTGTAGTCTGCACATCCATTACATTGCTTTAATAATGTCACAACAGACTGTTGAAAATTTTCGGTAGAAATTTTGAAAGAATTGTAAAAGTTCTAGTACAGTTAGAATTAGCACAATAAAGTACATCTCAGGTAGAGAGAGAGAGATACCTGTAGCTCCTTCCTACCTCCTAATGATACAAAATGGTTGCAGTGCTATTGACAAGGCCCACATGAGGCTTGCATCAGCAAAGGCTGTTCTACGGTTATCAAGGCAGTGGGATGCACAAATACCTACGGATGTCTTCTACCTGACTCTGAGAATTTCCCAGGTAAATTAAAAATTAACTAAAATGTGCACTTGACTAGACAATTTGTTTTTGTCTTCGAGGATGTATAGTTTTTTAATTTAATCTGTAAGTTTTTCCATTGGTTTTAAAGGATGAGAATCCTCACTCAAGAAAGCTATTTCTTGGGAAAGTGCATCAATACATAAAAGAAAGAGTTTTGGATGCGAAATATAGTTGTGCCTTTCTATTAAACATCTCCAAGTACCACACGCCAGAATATGAAGAGGTCAGTACTTACAGCTGATTTTTACTTGGATTAATGCCTATACCTGCCTTCAACTCACAAGAAGTCTGTCTGATTTTTTTTTCATTCTTTTTCTTTCAACTTTTTGTGTTCATCAGTGTAAGCACAACCTACTTGAAGTGGTGCAACTGTGCCAGCAAGTCAAGATGCGCCAACTCTCAGTGCAAGCTGACATGAACCTTCTTGTGGCTTACCCAGAATACATCCTTGCTTATTTGGTACATGCACTTGCTCATGATCCTTCATGCCCTGAATTTGATGGCACAGATTTTGATGTCTTTGGCCCCATTTATTGGTATGTTAATTAATCAAGCTTGCCTCCTTGATAATGAATTTTGTCACACTTTTTTCCATCTTTTTAATAACTTGATAACTGTTCTGTGTTTACAAACACTTGTTTCATGTGGTTGATCTGCTGACTGAAAGGGAAAAAATAATGAGGGCATGTATGCAGAATGCAACTAGAAAGTACTGTAGAGAACAACATAATAAGTAGAAAATTGAAGGAAATTTGGTCATTGAACTGATGGATTGAAAAGTGTTAGATATGTTAACTTTGGTAGGTCGGGACACATATTGAGAATAGCTGACTTTCTTTTCTTTTGGCCTTTCTTTGTTACTTCTAGAATTATTTTTGAACTGAAATTCTGGTAATTGTCAGGCGACTTTCGATGTTCCTCTCCTTGCTGTTAGTTGGAGATGAAAGTACACAAGGTGGCTCGGCACTGAATAAAGAGAGTTACAGTACGGTTGTCTCAATATTGCATAGTATCAGATCTTCTCAAGATCTAATTGATGCAGATAAGACACAGGTATGTTACAGCTTATCATTTAGTTTATCCATAATTCCTAATGTATGCTTACACTAGTAAATGTATTATATGTTATCTTAACTAATATAGATGGTTTGTGTTTGTTTAGCGTTTGCATGCCATAAGCGACCTTGGATTATTCATGGCAAAAAGGCTGGTCCCTGATGGTACTGAAATTTCTCAAAGGGAATCAGTTCCATTGCCAACTCAGCTTTATGCAACTCCTGAGAAAAATGAGCAGGAAAATGGTGTGGTAAGTACTATTAGTTAAAATGTTTATGGAAGTAGGTAGACTATCAGCTATACGGCTGTTTGGTATAGTGAAATCCTAAATCCAAATTGGTGTGGAAAACTAGGTTGATTAATTTGTCTGATCATTTTTTTTTTGGGTCTCGTGTAGGACAACAAGCACACTTGGTTAGCTGCTGAGAGTGTTATAGCCCACTTTGAAGCTCTTAAAGTTGAAGAAGAATCGGTATGCATCTTAGTATCTTACTCACAAGAACTCATTCAAAGTTTAAGCTTACAAACTGTGATGGGTCATATGAGACTGGTTTTAGAATAAAGCATCGCATGGCCTTGAGATCATTGTGTTGGGGCAGTCAGGTCAGGATGTAGGTATTTGATAGCTCAATTAGACTTTTCCTGGAGTTTGAGAATGATTTTTATCTGTTGTTGATTGGGAGAACTAAATAAATATATTTATATATTCTAAAGATATGCATTACTAAAGATGTAGACCTACAATTCTACTAACACTATACCAGTTGAGGACAGGGTCAAGTGAGCATTTATGCAAAAGAGAGATTTTTGGGTGAATGTATTTCTTTCTAATACATTTTTTTAAATATACTGCAATTTAATCAAAGGAAGTAGATCTTAAGTCACATTTGGCAAAGTCAAGTGGGCATTTATGTAAATGAGAGATCTTTTGGTAAATGTATCCCTTTCTGATGCATTTTTTGAATATTCTACAATTTAATCGAAGTAAGAGGAAGTAGAATTTAAGCCACATTTGGTAAAGTTAATTAGGTCATTTGTTGCCAAGCAGAGTTGACTATGGGTTTTATTATCCATTTTGATCATGGGCATTATTGGAAATAGAGACTTAGCAACCAAAGTTTCTGAGTGCTACCACAAATGACAAAGCAGAGAAGGAAAACAAACAGATCAAACAAGACGAGAAATTAGAAAAAAGCAATAGGGAAGGAAAAACTTTTTCTTTCCTCCATTCTCATCTTGCCCCATTCCATATTTGCTTTATGATTCTGCAAATTGGGGACTATAACTCATAAACTTTACTCTTTGAATGAAATATGGACCTCTCCATTGTTAGACATTTATGAACCTTTCAGGCTAAATTGCAGATTTTATTAAAATTGGTGCAGAAATCATGATTTTTTTTACTAAGATATTAAAAAAGATTCCTTACTGGACTTCTTTTTTCCTCTCAAATCTACAGATTGATGATCAATCTTTATTGCCGGTGACCGACAAGGATGGAAATGAGCTGTCCTTGGGCAAAATGCTTAAAATTATCAAAGCCCAGGGAGCAAAAAGAAAAAAGGAGGCCAAGGAGGAAAAGCCCAAGGACCCCTATGAATTTGATGGCGATGATGAAATATTAGGCGTTGTTAGGGAAATTAATTCAGACAACACAGGTGGGGGGCGAAAGAAGGAATCAGCCTCGAAAAAAAGGCAAATTGAGAAGGGCAGTGCAAACTCAACCCCCAAAAAGAAAAGATCTGTGCCTGTGTATCAATCCCCACCAAAGAAAACTGAAGAAAAAAAATCGGTAAAAACTGAGAAAGATATTTCTAAAGTGGAAAACAAAAGCTCTGCATCAGCAAGTATTGAAGAGAAAAACAAAGGTGTTGATGCCAGAAGCTCTAATGGTTCAGTGAATAAGCGCAAGAGGGAAAGCTTTTCAGGTCTAGAAAAGGTAATGTCCAACTTAAGTTTGTACTGTTTTCGAGTTAGTTTATAGATAGATTGACTTTAGTTTTATCATATTTATTATTATTGTTTTTGAATTTTGCTGCTATTCCATTTTTTTTCCCTTCAATGTTGATAGTGCTCAACAAAGAGGAATGAAGATGATCCTGAGGAGTTAGTTGGTAAAAGAATAGAAGTTTGGTGGCCTCTTGATAAGCAGTAAGACCTCTTTTTTTCATTTTTCTTATGTAAAAAAGTTATTTTAGAAAATTCAAACAAGCATATTTTGCAACTGTCTTTTGCTTGCTTTTCTCATCAGGTATTATCAGGGCATTGTGGGGTCTTATGATGCTGACAAGAAAAAATACATGGTAGATCTCTTAACCTTTGTCTTTGTTTTTTAAGGGGGTGAGTAAAACAGAAAAGTATTATATTTTGTCGGTTAATCAGCTTAATCAATAAATATATACTTTCTTGCAAAAAAAAAAAAAAAAGCAAATTTTATAGCCAACTCTTCCATGAACCCCTCCACAAATGGTCCTCCCTTAGCTCAATTGATTATGAGAATTCCTTTGCCTAGTTTGACGTGAAAAGTCAGCTATTGACATTCATGCACTAATTTTGATAGATTCTCTACGATGATGGAGATAAAGAGGTGCTTAACTTGGCTAAGCAGAAATGGAAGCATGTCAGCAGTGGCTCACCTGCAAAGGTTTGTTGATCCAAAATCCTCATTTGTTATTTTTTGCTTCAGATAAGAAGTCAACTTCAGCACCCAGTTATTTATCTACAACTTGTTCAAATAACTGCAGAAACAAAAAGTTGATCAGAAGACAACTCTAAAGGAGTAAGGATCTGCCTCTATTCTTTCTTTCTGGTGGTTTTTCGAAGCTATTACTGAAGTATTTTGTATATATTGTGGCCTGATTTGCTAATGTGTAACAGATCTGTTGAGAAGAAACGGGATGCTACCAAGCAGACTGACCCCGTATCGCAGAAGACTGCTGCTAAGAAGTATATTATAAAACCCTGATTTCAAAATAATTGATTGGTTTAATGAGCTACTGACTATCCCATTTATTTCTTTCAGGTCACCTCCATCCAAGAGAAAGGAGTCTTCTAGCAGATCAAGGGGTCGAACTAAGAAAACACCTTCAGGAAATGCCACAAAGGATAGTGCCAAAGAGGATCCTGTAGATGATTCTGAAGCTCATGTTGATGATGCAATTGATGGTAATATAAATTGGTATTTTAATTGCACCAAGCTTGAGTTTAGTTTCAAATTTCTAGTAATAATTTTTCCTATTTTAGATGGCAATAAGGTTGAAAAAGATGTGCCTGATACTGATTCTGAGGAGAAATCTCAGGATGGTGGGAACCAATCTGATGATGAGGATGAGCCTCTGGTATTTTCAAACATCTTAACACTTGCCTTTTATGATATCTATAAAAACATAGAGCACTTACTAGTGGTAATTTCCTCTGCTTGTAATTTCAGAGCACATGGAAAGCAAATTTAACAAAGGTGAAGTGAATGTCCCGTGATGATGATTTCATTTGTACTCATGGCAGTCTAGGTATTAATTTAGGCTAGAGATGTAGATTTCTTGTTTTCTTTTTATTTAGTCTACCCCAGCCCGCCGCTGCTTGTGTGAATCTTTTCCTTGTAAGAAAACGTTGTTGAAGTTAGGATAATTAGCATAACAACAGTCTTTTAGGGAAGTGGTTAAGTTGTGATTAAAGAGATTAACCCTTTTGTCATTGTCGTTGTTGTAGCATAACTATTTTTATTTATTTTTGGGAGGGATAGAGAATAATTTCTTGTTAACTTAATAGTGTTGCTTCATGGATGATAAATTTTTAAGTTAGTTTGTTACTTTATGGTATTGTATTTATATTATGTTCCTTTATGTCATTTTGTTGGAATCTCTCAGATCTCATGTCAGTTGCTTTTTGTGTTCTCAGTTCTCATATCTGCTTTGGATTTAATAAAAGTTTGATGGATACTGTTACCAAAAAAAAAAAAAAAAAGAAGTAAAATCTTCTATATTGGTTATTCGGAAGTTCGGCAATTATCAGAAGATTCCTTGTTCTACCCATCTGTCCGAGTTCTTAAGAAGCATCATTAGCTAGAAAATCTCGATCTCCTAGATGAAACGAGGTGTAAATTCAACTTACCAGCCAATTGTAATTGGATGGTATAATTTCGCGATTGTATTTGGTTGATATCATTTTGCCCCAGTCGTTTTCCTTATATGCATTGATGAATGATATTTTGAGAATTTAATGTGAAGTTATATTCCTCCTTAATGGCGAAAGTTTGCCTAAACTTTGATCTGTTCTTTATCAATTTAAATTAATATTTTCTTTTGAATTAATTTATTTTCAACATTTGAGTGAAGCTATATATGTTGTGGATGTGATCCCTTCCGAATTTAAATTATTATTATTATTTTTTTTGATAATCAGAATTTTAATTTGATTGCTCTGATATATTTGCCCATATTCTCTAGTACTAGTTGACAAATGTGCACCATTGTTGTGCTTTCTATAAGGTTACATAGTGTGTAATGTTAGCTTATTTATTGACGACGATATATTAAATAAACCTATAAATCTATATCTTGGTAAACTTTTTTTGCAATGCTACTTAGTTGTCTCGTTTTTCTTTCTTTGTGCCCCCCGTAAATAGTCTCTCTTTTTCATACACCTTTACTAAAAAATTACGATGATGTGGCTATTAAAAGTAGAGCATATATAACATTTTATAATATATAATATTATCTATTATATTTGACTCGTTAAGCTTGCTCCTCCCTCGCTGACTTCACTCACTCCCGCTGACAAACTAAGCACCTCTCATATAATAAATGATATAATAGCGGAATCAATCAATCAACCGATTATCTAACCCCTAAACTTCTTCATTAGTCATTACTCCTAATCCCATTTTCTCTCTACTCTATGCCAACCCATTTGCCTGATTTGAGTCCGATGTAAGAACTTAGACGCAACAAGCAATGAAATGTTCCAATTAGAAACCAGCGATGTATCTCTAGTATCCCGCGAAATGGGAAGTGAGTTCTTCTTTCGAGATTTGCAAGTTCCTGCGCAAAATTGGATGGGTATTCTCCAACGTGCGACTACATAGGGAAGCTTTCCCATTGCAATTCACGAAGAGATCTGTAACGAGTCTCCTTCCGAGAGCAAATTTACCAGATTAGAGCAATCGGAGAGGGACAGCGCCCTGTGTTGGGATTCAACGGTGTTGAGCTTAAATATGTGCAAGGAGACGCGACATCTCTATCAGAGCCAGTGCTGATGCCTGATGTCAACATTTGTTGAGGTTGATTTGTTTCTAATTTTTTTTTTTTTTTTTTCATTTTATCCATGCTTAGGTAATATGCAGGCCAGGGAAATATTAGGTTCTGATAGGTGATGGATGGTATCTTATAGTGGAGGTTTAATGCAGATGGGTACCATGTAGCTCTTTCAATAGAGGCATGCAACAACATATCATGCCTTCTCTTATTTTCTATACCACACTTATGGCAACTTTAAGTAATGGTTTGGTAACCTTCTATGTAGAACTTGTTGGTAAGGCTTCCCAAATTGCCCTCGAGAGAAAAGTAACTCATTCTATGTGAAATACACTTTTTTTTTTTTTTTTTTTTTCCAAATTCAGGTGTCATGTACAAGCATCCTGTTGTTGATGCTGGGCAGATGGTAGCAATTAATAAGCAGTCTTAGGATAATACTTACCACTTGAAGTAGGTTCTACATCAATGTATCCAGGCACAGCAAATCAGATTGAGCTATTAAAGGTAATTGACTTGTGGAAAGTATGTTATTGGGTTTGATAAATTGGATAATATAATTTGGTATATCGTATGCCTTTGTGTTTGTAAATTCGATCCCACCTGCAAACCAAGGTTCAGCTTGAACCTTAATGGTTGTACCCACCCCATCAGCCCAAAGCACATTAATGAGGGATCAGAGAGTTAATCTTTCCATAGATACTAGGTCTTGTACCTAGCTTGGCAGCCCAAAAAAAATTAGAATGCTAATGTTTGGATTAAAAAATGGCAGCTCATATTGCCTTTGTGCCCAATTATATGGCCCATAAATTTTTAATGCCATTTCCCTGTTTAATTTATGAACACCCATCCTAAATGGCATGCGGCATCTCTTGGGTCTTTCTGCGTCAATAAGGTAACAAAGTTTAATGCTGAATAATATGAGAGCGCTCAAACAAAGTGTAATTCTTATTTTCATGCTTGAAATCATCTTCTTATTTATCTAGTCAAGCCACGTGACCTTTACCTTTGCGTCTAAAATTTAAAAACCTTTTGACATTATAACATGGAAGCTTAATCTTTACTTTTTTCACTTCCGCTGTTATTTCGAATTTGGATTCTAGGACTCTGCTTTTTCAGTCTGGGCAATCCGATCAGAATCAAGTGCCAATGGGTTGATCTGGTGTGTCTGGCTTGAGATCAGATGGCATACACCAGAATAGCAGGGTTCTGCAAAGTCTGGAATAACAGCAAACATGGACTCACGTTTCTCGGCATTCTTATGAAACAGTAACGGTTCAAAACAACACAGTGCGGTAGTAACTGTTCGTAACAACATGGGGCAGTAGTAATTATTTCTAATAACGCTGGTCTGTGGTGTAACTCCTTTTTATGCATGATAAGGGATTAAAAAAAATTCTTTTCATTTCCAATGCTTGATCTTCTCTTTCGTTAAATGTAACGTTAGTTCCTCCATCTCTCTTCTCTTTCCATCTGTGTGCTATTCTCGAAGCATCAATCCCTTTAATGGCTAGAGTCATAAATGCCCTTATAATTGGGAACGTAATATGGGATGTGGTGGATACTTTCGTGCCAACGGTCTACATGTTGGTAAATTATGTTGGGAAGGAGATCATAACTGGATGTGATCTAAAACCATCAATCCTCAATAATCCTCCAGCTATCCATATCTCTGGTGGAAGGTGTAATGACTTGTATACACTTGTAAGTATCCAAATCTGCATTTAATTGAAATTTTGCTTAATCTTCTTCATTTTTTAATTAATCGTGTTAAACAAAGTATTTTCGTACTTTACATTCAGGTCATGATAGATCCGGATTCACCAAGTCCTTGTGACTTCAATATGAGAGAATTTCTTCATTGGTAGGTGCATATATTGATAAAAATTCCAGATGTGTGTTTCAAATTTTCTTATTTTAACTAGTTTGCAACTAATTGAGCAGATTGATGACATATATATGGATTGGTTTTGAGCTGATTATTTTATTAAATTGTATTTTTTAGGGTTGTTATTAACATTCCTGGAGGCAGCGACGGGGTGTCAAGAGGTAATGTAATTCTCTCTATAACATAACTAAAACCTAGATAGAATTGGTTTTTTTGTAGCTAAAGATTAAAAGGACTGATTATAACTGAAGAATTAAATTATAAAAATAGGAAATGATTTTTTAACCATAGTGACCACATAATTTATTTTCGATCATACTTTTCTGGTGTACAGAGCTAAAAATTTGTCCTAATGAGGCCAAAGTCCATCAATACCCTTAGGTTTTTGATAGGGAAGGGACAAATCTAGCAAGAAAACAAGCAAATATTGTTTTCCAAAACATATTGGAAATGTGTGTTATATTTACATATAATTATATTGTAGGATATGAGGTGGTCCCTTACTTGGCCCCGAACCCTCAGGTCGGCGTCCATCGTTTTGTTTTGGTGCTGTTTCAGCAGCAGAGCCTGCTCCATGGTATCTGTGAGATGAACACCCGAGCCAGATTTTGTACTAGAGATTTCTCAAGACATCATAATCTGGGTCCCCCAGTTGCAGCTGCCTTCTTCAACTGCCGGAGAGAGCGTCAGGGTCGCAATATGAACCTGGGAACTTCCCATGAAAGTATATCTTAGTTTGGCTTTTTTTTTTTTTTTTTTTAACAATCTGGTCTGTATCTTTATCTATAGTAGGTACTGTTGTGTGTGTTTCTGTGTGTTCATTGGGTTTTAATGTGTATGAAATTTGCTATTTATCATCCTTGTAATGCATTTGCGTTGTTTGTGCAAGTTATATTTTGACTGCAGTGTCTGTTATTAATTTGGTTATGCCGTAGTTCTCATTGCCTCTGATGCATTACTTATCTTTTGATTTTGCTTCACATAGCAGGTGATATTATATATTGTTTCAGTTACTAAATTTCAGTCAGTGAAAAGTTGAATTCTGCAAGCCAATTTTGATTTCGTTGAATCTGTTGACCAACATTCCTCCTTACTCTCTAAATTTATATATAGCATGTTTGTCTGATGTTATTTGCTTCACAGGAAAGTGACAACCGTTCAGGAAAGCTTTGAATGGCACCTTGCCTTGTGTGTCCTAGAGGATACAAATTGTTTTTCCCTAGAGCATGAGGTACTTCGTAATTTTTTTTTGGAAAGGATACTTGGTAATTTTACAAAGCAATGGTCGACTGGTTAAAGAATGTATATGCTTGCTGGTCGTAATTCATCAAGTTTGAAGCGTACCAAAAGATTCAGTACTCTTGCTATTTGTACTCGTTAACTCCGCACGTGTAATTAAAATGGCGAGAAGTGAGAATTTTCACAATAAGAAACAAATATAAACAAAATATTAAAGGACGACTGTAGAAGAAAATAAATGCAAGCGTCTGTGGAAATTCTATCGTAACAATTTTTCTTTTTATTTAGAGATAATTAGTTTTATGCCATTGTGAATTTTGTCAATTTGGAAAATACCATTCTTAAATTGATAATTAAATTTATGCCATTATAGAATTGCTATAATTAGTTTTATGCCACTATTTCTCTAAAAACATAGTAAATTCTAAAAATGTCATTACCAAACTTATCATTATTTTCTTTTAATGACCAATTTGCCCCTCATTAAAAACAAATCCTAAAAGAAAACAGATGGCGCTCAGGAGAAAAAAGAACCAACGCGAAAGACCTTCCCTGCACGAGTTCCTGAATTTTACTACCACCGTGGTTATAAAGCCGCATGGGATTACGAAAGTTTGTCATGAGTATTTTGTTGAACTGGGGCATTATAAACTTACTAAGGGGTCGTTTGGATGGGTTAGGAATAGCCAATTCCTAGGAAGGAATAAGGATTTTCGTTGGGAAGTGTGTAACTTTGTGAGAGAGATGAATTGTTTATATTAAAATTTATGCCCGGAATTGGAAAATCCCCAAATTCCGGACACATCCAAACGACCCCTAAGTTATTAATTTTGTCATGAATATTCATGTTGAATAGCAAGGGATCGTATTAAAAGCAACTAGCAAGTTTGATGGTAAAAATAAAATCGCATTATGAAAATGGCCGTAAAGTTGCGTGAGAAATTGTGAATGTCAAAATAATGCTCCATGGAGTAGCTCATGGACATGATAGACTAACCATGTAAAATGGCAAAGTAATGTTCCATGGAGGTGTAGCTGATTGACACGATAGACGGATAACAAAAGTGCATCCTCTGTCAAAGCCCTTGCTTTCATTGAGAGATTATTGAAATTCGTTATTTTTTTTCCCTCCACATAATGCTTTTTTCGGTGATTTACAAAAGCATGCTAATTAGTACGTTGCCTTGGTGAAGTATAATCAAGGCATAGAATAATTTAAATGCATTGTTAGATGACTATTTTTTTCCTCCATTGTTAGATGACTAATTAGATTTTTGCCACTATTTTAATGCACCAATGGCATAGAATAATTTTATTATTTTGCAGTGGCATAAAACTAATTTTAATTGATTTGTAATGGCATAAAATTAATTATATCTTCTGCGATGGCATATCTCCAATTTGTTTATTTTATAGTGGCATATTTAAAAGGGCATAATTGTCATATCTATTATTTGATGGCATAAACTAATTCTATTGTTTTTGTAGTGGCATAAAAATAATTTGTCGTTTAGTAATGGCATATATCTAATTTCAAATATTTGCAGTGGTATAAATCTAAATCACCCTTTTATTTAAGCCTTGTAAAAAGACCAGAATTAGCGATCTGAGCCGACGGGACAAATTTTGAAATCTAAAGTAGGCGGTGGTTAATTATCAAGAGAAATCACAAATTGTGTCCTCCAGTGAATAAATTGGGACGCATGGAGTTGCTGGCTTCACCAACTTGTGTAAAGAGAGAGTAATATAATAAAACTGTACTGGAAAAGAGTAGCAGATGAAATCTGGAGTAATTCTACTGTGAAACAACACATGGAATAGAAATTGAGATCTAAAACCTAGCTGTTACCTCTCACTCCAGAGCTAGTTCATCTAATAGTCCAAGTATATACCAAAACAACATCTTTCACCAACCCAAATGAGCCAAACCTACTCTACTTACATAAACTAAATCATCTTCGTTATGCAATTAGTCAAAACCTTAATTTTTTCCTTTGTCAAGTACTGATAGCATTAGGCTGGGAAACCAGCTGTAGTAAGCACATGGCGAAAGGTAAGGTTGATTCTAGCTGAACCAGCCTTTGCACGCTTAGGAACCGAGTGATGCCAATCCCTCTGTGTGTACCCTCTCATCACTAGCAAGGAACCATGCTTCAGTAGAAACGAATGCTGATCTGACACTGCTGTCTTAAGTTTCTTTCTAGGGTTCTGCTCTGCAACCTTAGTACCTTGGTTTTAGAAGGAATAAAGTTCAAATTACATGCATAATTTTGCACTTTTGTATGTAAGAAATTGGATGCAGTACTGAACCTGAATTTGCGATAGTTATTTTTTTGTATTTATATAACAATTTTACAACACTGTCAGGTAAATGTTGTGAAAGTTTAGATAATTATTCCACAGATTTATAATTTGGTCATTACTTTAACCTTCCAAGACGATCATCTCTTTCATTAGATTTGCAAATGTAATGACAAGACCCACCAGTTTCAGCTCTTAAAAAAGTAACCCACCATGACAACAATGAATTTCACACAGAATTTGTCTTCCCAAAATGCCCTTGAATAGGACATCGACATACCTTCTTCTCTGGATGGTCTTCTCCTCAGCATGAACTCCCTCTCGCACCCAAAGGTAATCGATGCTATCTCAGGAGTGGGACCATATAGCGGCTCATCATCAGCATGCCATGACACGTAGTCTGACCCACTTTTGTACCTGTTCAGTACCAAGCTGTTGAAACAGCTACCTGGAAGCGCTTCATGTACCTGCCATTGAGTTCAGATAACCCAATCAGAAAAGAGTTCAAATGATAACTGTACTGAAACCATCTTTTTTAATTGCATCATCACATTACCAAAAGGCAATCAGAACAATCAAAAAAAAATATTTGATCAATTATGATACAATTGTTCAAATATTAAGGTGCATTTGTGCATGTGATGTGAACTTCACCAAAATTGCAACTGAAATAAATAGAATTGACTATTGAGCCATAACTCATAAGAAGGCATACCAACTTTAAAATATCTTTGAGAGGAGGGAATTCATCCCATGAATGCGCATACGGCTGATAACCACTGTACTTCAAATCAGGAAGACCCATATTCGCTATATAGCACGTATCTCGAGGCTACAACAAAAATTCAAAGTAAGAAACAAAACTATCAATTCTTAAGTCTTAACTGTGCAAAAATGGAGTTCAAAACAAATACCTGGATGGAGGATTTGCCAAAGACACGAATCGTAGGCCGGGTCCAGGGAATGTGCTTGTCGAGGTACTCGTACCATTCCCAGGCTTGTTCCCTGGGGACGAACTTGGGGACGTGTATCACCTCGCTGCCATTTCCTAAGTCTATCACTTGCTTCCCTTTGAGCTCGGTCGAGTCTGTTGTAGGGTTGGGTTTCTTCTTCTCTGATGGTTCGAGGAAGCTTCGGAGCAAGGAACCCATGGCGATAGACGCGGTGGCGTCACCGTTGCTTTGGTTCCTTTGTCCAGTTCGAATTGAATCTGAACCGTCAATTTAGATCAGACCGTTTTCAGATCACATCTACTGATCTACACTTCACGGGAATTGCTTTATGCACGCCTCCAAATTGGAGATCCACTCCTTTTTGTGGACTAAAATACCCTTTGCATTCCTCTAATTTACACCTTTCAATTCACAATTTAGTTTGGACGCGAGGGGTATTTTCGTCAAGAGGTAGTGGATCTCTAAATTCGGGGAGTGCATGAAGCAATTCCCACACTTCACCTCTTCGATCGGTAAAGCAATAGAGCCGTTCAGTTCTAAATGTACGGTCTGGATCTGTTTAGTCTTTCCATGGAACGCTCACTCTTGGAGCAGGCCGAAATCTTGATACATTTGTTTAGTGATGATATCTATGGGCCTATGGGCCTAATTTAACGAGATTTTATGTTATTATTATTATTTAAAATAAAAGCTGGAAAATTTTGTTCAACTAGAAATTCAAAGAATCCTGTTTGACCTCTAGAGAAAGTACGATCAAGTCATGCATTGTTCTCGGATAAGTCAATCAATTTTTAATTAGAAAGAAAAATATAAAGAAGTTTTAAATAAAGTGGAAAAATGCTAGAAGTCTTCCTTGTTAAATAAGGAGAATATTATTCTCTTGATTATAAATCCTAAGAGGCAACAAAAGAATACAAGGTTATTATCACACCAAAGTCCTGAATTGAGCCTTATCTCTCTTTTATTAATTTTTCTTTTTGTCTTTTGCTCTTTTTTCCCTACCAATGGAACCAAACCTTTGTGAGCTCGGCAAAAAAAAATGTTTCTAACTTTGTGTCACATCGCTATTTTTTAGTAGTGTATTTAGCTGAAAAAAGATGTCTGCCATATTTGTGAGATATATCATATAGTCAAACTCTTAAGAAATAATTTACGGTTGAGAAACAAGCTGTTGAAAACAACTTTAAAATTTAAAAACTGTTTCTCAATAGACAAATTTTAAAACTATTTAAATTGTAAAGTTGTCTACTCCTTAAAAGCTTCTTTGTGAACTTTATTTTTTTTTATATGGGAACATTTATTAAAAAAAAATGCATGATTTACTGTATAAATTTCATAAGTTATCCTTTTTTTTTTTTCACTTCCTATGTGATTGAACTCGTTTTCTCAAGAAAAAAAAAAAAGAGTAGCAGAGAGCACTAACTATTCGTGCTGGACTTTTACTTTGGTTGCTTCTTAAACTACATCAATAAAAAATTAAAAAATTGCTTATTTGCTTCGTAAATTCATCAACCAATGCGCGTGATACAATTTGACAATTTTTATTTCGAATATTTCAAAGGAACGGATTCAAATTAGATATGGATTCGAAAGTCGAATTTTAAGGTTTAAAAATAGCACAAGTCAATTTTTTTAAAATAAAAATTGTTTTGCTTGTTGAATCAATCTGATGCTATTGTTCTACGGCGAAAAGGCGCCGGGCAAAGTATCAATGACAACACAGAAGGGCATATGGTTTTAAAGGAACGCCAAGTTAGTTCAATTAATTGGATGGTGCTTTACAACATGGATTGTCTTGTTTGATTGACTCAAATGTCACATATCATTTTCATAGTCAATGTCAACCTGGATTGATGAGGCATTGAGGCGCACAAATGAAACAATGGCGAATCTTATTAATTATTGTCCTCCCTCGGTCACCTCTCCAATAAATATAAATGGAGACGACGTTTGTAGATTTTTAGAAAGAGTACAGTCAAAACATAGATGAAGGATAACCATTGTTCGTTAAATTACATTAAATTATTCATGCTTCACAAATAAGAAAATTGTACTTGATTTCCATCAAATCAGTCAATATTTCATGTCTACAGAGGTACTTCCGAGTACAGAGTTCTGTTGTAGTCGATTTTTAATCTTCTCAAATCCTTACATAGCATATGAGATTAAATAAAATTTTTTCTCTTAGCCTTCTCATCGTTCAAAAATAAGAATATTAAAATCTCTGTCACTATTAACGATAAAATTCATCATAAATGTAATAATTTAAATAAAATGTCCAATTGCTTCTCAATTGGAATGGAGATGTCCATTCTCCAACTATTGAAGATTCATACTCCATAAAATTCCCGGTGTCCTGGTAGCGGGAATTGCTCAGGTCACGTCTGATTTGCTCAAACACTCCTAAATTTACTAAAATACCCTCACATTTCCTGTGTTGTTTTCTCAATTTCAGTGCTAAATTGAGGGCATTTATGTCATTTTTTAAAAAATGGGGGAATGTTTGAGTAAGTCAGACGTGTCCTGAGTAATTCCCCCTGGTAGCGGCTGAGGAGCAAGTGAGCTGGTAATGACAAATATATGAAACAACTTTATATATTTATATAATTATTATTTTCTTTTTTACGAAAAGCCCGTAGGAGTGGTCCAAGTGTATGTGACTCGGAATCAGACTTGGTCCTGGTATCCGGGTCCATGCTGCTATGATCATTTGAAATCGTCACTAAATAATCAGACTTGGTGTTTCAAAAAAAAAAAAAAAAAAAAAAAAATCGTCACTAAATAACAAGATGGGACGCATATTCTGCAATTATTTTGGTACAATTATTCTGAACTCCTCCATTTTAAACGTAGACGAAGACTAATGAGTCGACATTATTGACACAATTAATTTGACAAGTTTTAATGTTTACATCAGAAGTATATGTTCCTTGAACAACTCCTCTTCTAGGAGCAATGCATTTTTTTAATATATATGCAGTAAAGTGAAAATGAAAGCACGGACAAAAATTTTAAAAAAATGAAGAATTTTTGGATGTGTCAAGATCACATACTAGTTTTTTAATTTTTGTTTTGTTGTACGGATAATATTTGTGATTTTACTTATACTATGCCGTCACTGCTAGTAAAGAAATAAGTCCACAGACAGATTTAAAAAAAGAAAAGTTCACCAAAAAGTTGCAAATATTATTTAGAATTCTTTAAGTTTTTAATTTGCGACCTAATATTTCATTTCTATTTGCTTATGTTTTTTTATATATTATCCAATATGATCATTTACTTTCAACAAACTGACAACTAGTAGAAATACAATCAAATAAAAACAAGGCTGTTAGCAATCTCACTAACCCCCAGAAAAATTTATAAGTAAATAAAACGGGCGCATAAAAAAATCGTGTTTGAACTCATCACATCAATAAATTCTCTCTTGAAAGTTGAAAGTTGAAAGATTCAACATTCCAAATATCGTGCAACGTGCTGCCAATTTGTAGAATACTATTGAGAATGAGCATCCAAAGCGGTATTGGATCAGGTTCTATTTGGATCAACAGTTGACATCTAACATCGTACTATTCGGTGGACAATGTCAACAGTTCTTTTTCATTTCCTAATATATGTTTGAGAACAAAAAAAATGAAATGAGGCTCCCATCTTTATTTACAATTCAATTTTCGAAGGATAAAATATGCTCATTTGGAGGTTAGAAGAAAAAGTAAAAAAAAATTTCTTTTTTATTTTTATTTTTATAGGATAGTGGAGCAAGCAACCACTAAAATTTTCTTATTCCCACCTCTTCTCTCTCTCAGTTTTTTTTTTAAATTTCTTATTTTGCACGTATTAAAATTTCTTTAAAGTTTGGAACACGCTCCAAGGAGAAAGACTAGAACGATACATTCTTGTGGATAATAAGACTTCCTTATTCAAATTCATTTATTTTAAATATGTCTAATTTACAATGAAAGATTTTGCTATTTTCGAAAATTTGAAAGTGAAACGGGCAACACTCAACATGGTCGGCACAACATATTTTTTGTAAATTGCCGATACTACCCTCGTATATATAACAATCTTCGTCTTTTTTTCCCTCGTTCTTTCTTTAAACAAGTAATTCCTTTTCAAGCGACATTTACGAGAGGACCTCATGATTTAATATTCTACTTTCAACCAAATATTAATATTTTATGATAATAGTAGAGAATTAAATATAATGGAATCGTTAATTGATAGATGATGGGGGTATTTTTGTCTATAACACTTAATAGATGTTGTTCAGATCATTTTGATTGTTGCCCGGATCAACTCCCGTGAAAAGGATGATGTAGTAACTAAAAGGAAAGGAAGGAAAAAGAGAAAAAAAAAAAAACAAATTAAACAAACTAAATGGATGGATTAAACTCCACGTCTAAAAATAATTAATTGACACTAAAATTCCAATTCAGATCGTTAATAAGCTTCGAATTGAGCAGAAGGGATATGAAAAATCATATATATATTTTTTAATGTTGATATGTGTTTACTAACAAGTTGTTAAAGTTATCAAAGTAATTAAATGTCAATACAATATATTCCCAAGCAAATTTGCTGTTATAACTTATATGATAGATTTAATCTTGTGCTGGTCACTAGTTTTGAACTTTAAATTTTTTTTATTTTTCTATTTGTTCTTTTTCCTTTATATATTAAGATTTTTTCAAAAGTAATTTAGTTCGTAATACGCAACCAGAATATTTTTCCTCCAAAATAATATTATGATAGATATATTTTTATGAATGTCTCCATCCTAAGAAATATTATAGCATTAAATCCCTAAAAAATATTTTTAATCAAAATGAATTTAAAAAAACATTTTTTGTCCCTCTTATAGTTTTTGTACTTGTGTTTACAATTGAAAATTTCATCTTGGAAGTGAGTATCCATAAATAAATTTTACGGAAATAAATAAAAAAAATGCTTGAAATTGTATGGCAAAGAGGCACTCTTTGAAAATTGTAGCGTCGTATAAGAATGGCAGCGATACGGACCCATGAAATACCCGCTCTACCCAAAATTTATTACCTCATGATTTCGCGGGTCGGATATGATAAGATAGAGGAGTGTTCCGCTACCAACCAAATTAGTTGCCCCCGATTGCCACAAATCACCGTCCGTTGGATTTAGTCTTGATCAACGGTTTCGATTGATTCTACTAATTACACTGTTGCTCTTCTTTCTTCTTCATTTCACGAGGGTTCCTTTCACCGGGAAATCTGAAACAACTCCCTAGCGCTCATGCAATCTTCTCTCTCTTGCACTTGCCTCTCACTCACGCTTCACCTCTCGCGAGCAATTTTGCCCTCGAACAGTTGCGATTGTCTCGGATCGTCTCTCCGCTGCCCTGACGCAACCTGCCGCACCTCTCAAACCCTAGACGTGTCCTAGTGCTCTCCACCCGTCTCTCTCTCGCATACATCTACCCTTTTTTCTGTTTCGAGCGTCTCTTAGTTGGATTTAGCGAAAAATTTCGAATTTGGAGTCTCCTCCTTTCCGTTCATGAGGTACAGTACTTTTTTCTTTTATTTCTCTCATTTAATTCCGATTAGCTAATATTAGTTGAGAAATAATAGTTGCTTCTAGAAATTAACTTTATTGTTCTTGCTTGTAAAGAGCAATTTAATAAAAAACACTCTCTCTTTACATCTTCCTAACCTCTTTACTGGTTCAAACTTACCAGTATCACAGTAACAAGATTTCATTCTAATATATGATGCTCTTTTTTTGTTTGAATTTATTCACCCTCAACCGAGGGTACATGCATCATGATCCTTGGGCAAAAATAATGCATTTTCTAATCTACTAATAATAAGGATAAAAAACCAATTATGTGTTTTTTTCTTTTTAATTGGTTTATTTACTTATTTGTTGATAACTTATTGTGCATGATAATGGGACTGACCACTACAATGAAATTGGGACAGCTATGATGAAAGGTTTGAGGATGGGCCTGTAGATGACAGAATGATGATGGTACCATGCATGGTACCAGGTCTCTTAGTTGGCATGTAGGCAAAGGTTGAGGTCGATACAGTGAGAGGCTGATAGCAACAAAGGCATAAAGAGGAGTTCTTTTGCTTGATATTGTATAGCACTTTTAGTTACATGGTGTGTTGAGCAAAGTTTATCTTAGATGTTTTTCTTGTGTTTTTTGTTATGGTTATAGTTTACAAAAGTGAATGATAGATAGTTTACAGCTACAAAGAGTTAGGTTTGTGTGTATGAACCTCTACGAGTAAATAGAAATATAGAGAGATAGATGTGATAATGTAATTTTTTTTTCGGTTGTACATCTGCAGTTTGTACAATGAACCAGATGGCTTTGACCATTCTTTTTTCAAGAATACAAATTGAGAATTAGCATCAAGTCATGCTCTTATAGTGTTCAAGTTATTGCTGCTTACTAAACAATGAAACATATACTTAGAGTAGATTACTTTTATCATGAAGTCTTTTTTTTTTACTGTACACACCTTTGTAGTTTGTATAAACAACTTACCAGAGACATGATCCTTAATTATTATTGTTTATAAATTCTATAGACTAACAAGCTATATATGTTACGCTTCCATTAATATTACCTCTCTAAAAACAAAAGAATAGCATATACCAGTACCACAACTAACCTCTTTGTGTTCCACTAGTCATACCAGTTTATCCAAAAAAAAAAAAAAAAAAACTAGCCTCTTTGTGTTTATAACGTATTGCATCAATATATACATCCAGAGAAGAACACAAGTAAATGATATTAAAAAAGTCAACTCTTTTAACAAATCAGCTTACATTCAATATCCAGAGAAGAGCACAATTTATTTTTTTTGCACAAAAACCCATGATTTTTTTATAAATTAGCATACATTCAATATCAACACAAAAATCAGCTTACATTCAAGTTAGTCATATAGAAAACTTTAGGATTCAACTTATTTACAATCAAGTTGGAAACAAGCCATAACTAAGCATAGTGGCATTTTCTTCAAAAAAATAAAATAAAAAATAAACATAGTGGCACAAAAATAAACTAAACAGATCCTTAAGTTGCATGGTCTGAATAACACAATCTCTCAATCTTCTTCAACCTGCAAATAATATGTGCTTATGAGCATATAATATTCAATTTGACGATGCACCGCAACTATGAAATAGTTGACTAATTAATGACAAAAAAGAACTTACATTCTTGATTGTGCTGCTCACATGTTCTAGCATCGTGACCAAGCTCCTTACAAATAGAACACTTTCTTCTTCTCTTCATTGAAGCCTCAACTCCACTTATGATGCGACCTTTTCGCGATAATTTTACAGAGTCCTTCTTTCGACCTTTTCGTCGAGAGATAGTTAGATCTTGCAATGGAGCATGATCAGTTTGCTCTTGATGTCTTGGTTCTTCAACTTCTTTCAGACCAATGGGACCTTCTATTGCAACCACTTTCTTGTATATATCTTCAACAGAATCTACTATCAAATGATAAGTTTCCTCTGATGCACCTAAATAGGTTGACAAATGATTTACCATTCGGTAGAATACCATATTTCTCAAAATTAATGGCAATTCGTCACCTTTTCCTCTGTGCTGGAATTTCTTCAACATCTCTCTTATGAAGTATTCCTAAGATATGTCGACACAAGATACCCTTAAACTCAAATAAATGACACTGACACCATCCTTCTAGTGAATCTAGGTTAATGTGTACAACATACTTTGTCTCTGGTTTTCTAAAACATGACGCCTCATAAATGGTGTAGGCACCATCAATTCCAAGTTCATCTGTTCTCATATAAATACCTTCAGTGAGCTCATCTTGAAAAAAGTTAAATAAATTTCTGGTATACACTTTAGCTCCATGAAGTTCTAATGGAGACTTGGCTTTTGTCGGAAACTTATATTTTGAGACAAATTGTTCATCTTGTTCATCCAAATAACGACACTCAAGAGCCTTCTCATATTTCATCACAAACTCACGCAACGTGGTGCCGTTGTTGACAAATGAATCAAAGAACGAGTGCATGCTCTCGCTTCTTTGTGTTGTGTTCATACCTACAAAAAAAACAATAGTTTGGTTATAATGTTGTTATTGACAAATGAATAAAAAAGTAAGGGCATGCTCTTGCTTCTCTCTGTTATGTTCATACCTGCAAAAAATATAGTTTTGTTATAAACTGGAATCCATGAGTGTCGTATCTCATATAATCCATTAAGCCATGCATCACTCTCCTGGTTGTATTTCTTTATTATAGCTTTTCAATTATTTTCGAATGCCTCAAGAGTCATTGATTCCATGATACAATTTGAGATTTCTTTTGAAAATCCAGATGCTATTTTACAAATTCCAATTTTTGTCGGAAACTTATTAGTGATGTGCCATAAGCATAGACGATGGGAAGTGTTAGGAAAGACTCTTTTGACAGCATTTCCAATTGCTTTATCTTGATCGGTAAGAAAAGAAACTAGTGCTTTTCCATGCATGGCCTCTAACCATGTTTCAAATAACCACACAAAGCTTTCTTCTTGCTCGTCTTGAAGTAGCGCGCAACCAAAAAAGATAGATTGTAGATGATTATTTACTCCAACAAAATTAGCCAATGGCATTTCATACTTATTGGTTCGGTAGGTTGTATCAAAAACCAACACATCTCCAAATTTTTCATAATAAAGACGCCCCCTAGCTTCTACCCAAAAGAAATTAATCATCCGACCCTCGTCGTCACAATCTATTGCATAAAAGAAATTAGGATTTTCAGTTTGCTTTCTCCTACAATACTCTACAACAGCTTGTGCATCACCTATGACTAGATCCTTCCTTCTTTTATCTCTCATGTGATTATAACAATCTCTTTCATTAAAATTCACACCTTCCATGTTACTAAGGATTGATAGAACCTTTCCAACTGGGAGACCAGACTCATTAAATTTTTCTACAAGATTCTTCGCTACTGCAGGCATGCTTTTATTAGATATGAGGTAACATTTACTTTTAGGACTAACCATGAGATGATTATGAATATTACTGAACTTGTATGCATACCATACTTTTTTCTTCTTATCCCATTTGACAACTAATGTCGCTTCACATCCACATCTACGAGTTAATGTTCTTCTTTCCTGATCTTTTGCTGTTGATAAATCATTTTCTTTCTTCTCTCTCCAAAATCCTTCACAAGAACAAACAAATTGTCGACTCGAGATGCTTCCTCTGCTGCTTGGACGAGTATTTCGTATCCGAACAGTGAATCCATTAGCTTTAGCAAAGGCTTTATATAACTCTTCAGCTTTCTCTAGCGATACGAATACCATGCCTTCAGAAAATTTGAAACCATCAGTATTTTCACCAATATGCTCTGTGCTATTGGCTTCAATTCTATTGCTTTCAGGCTCCACCTCCATAACAATATCTTTATTTAATTCCATGAAATTTAAGAACTCTTCATTATCCATGCACTATAATGACTCCTGGCATTAAAAAAAAGAGTACAATTTTAGTTCAAAGTAAGATAAAATAATAAAAATTATACACCTTGGGGCCATGATATATATCGTATTTCTTAAAAAAAGAAGTGCATTAAACTGATTAGATGTAGCAGTGTATTGAGTATTGAAGAGCATTAAATTGATTTATTAAAAAAAAATCAAGTGCAGATTGATTAGGCATGGCAGTATTCACTGCTTCATTGTCAAAATTTAACCCAATTAAGTAAGAAAAGTAGTAGCCAACAATCAACTTCAGATTGATTAGGCATGGCAATATTCAGTACTTCATTGTCAAAAATTTAACCCCTTAGCCTTGCCAGACTACATAATACTGGCACGAATATAACAGACTAAATAATATTCATACGTAATGCTAAGAGTTAGAGATTATATTAATTTCATAAAAAAATTTATCATTTTGTTGCCGTAAATCATATACCACCTAAAGTGAACTACAAATATAACCTAACTAAAGTGATTCAAACGAAAATTAAATTGCTCTTTACAAGCATGACCTATAGAGGTAATTTCTAGAAGCAACTATTATTTCTCAACTAACATTAGCTAATCGGATTTAAATGAGAGAAATAAAAGAAAAAAGTACTGTACCTCATGAACGGAAAGGAGGAGACTCCAAATTCGAAATTTTTCGCTAAATCCAACTAAGAGACGCTCGAAACAGAAAAAAGGGTAGATGTATGCGAGAGAGAGACGGGTGGAGAGCACTAGGACACGTCTAGGGTTTGAGAGGTGCGGCAGGTTGCGTCAGGGCAGCGGAGAGACGATCCGAGACAATCGCAACTGTTCGAGGGCAAAATTGCTCGCGAGAGGTGAAGCGTGAGTGAGAGGCAAGTGCAAGAGAGAGAAGATTGCATGAGCGCTAGGGAGTTGTTTCAGATTTCCCGGTGAAAGGAACCCTCGTGAAATGAAGAAGAAAGAAGAGCAACAGTGTAATTAGTAGAATCAATCGAAACCGTTGATCAAGACTAAATCCAACGGACGGTGATTTGTGGCAATCGGGGGCAACTAATTTGGTTGGTAGCGGAACGCTCCTCGATAAGATAACCCGAACCGAGATGCGAATCAGAATGATCCATGGTATTTCCCTGTTTAAGTTTTCAAACATTTTAACAGACCTGATCCTCTTCTTCTCCTTCCCAACGATAATTGTTAATTGACTAATTAAGGATACGCAAAAGAGACGTAATAGTTCGACGAAACACATCCGAACTACTAATCCACTCTCTTGATCGCGTGGAAGGTAACATCCAAACTTAGAACTAAATAAAAACTATTTATTTATATTCATTATACACTTCTTCAGTGCTTGGTTGATTTTCCATTGAAGTTTTATTTTTGCTTTCCTCCGTGATCTTTTCTTCTGTTCTCATTCGCTGAATGATGAGCGAATAAAGTTCGTCTTTTGCGATCTGATCAGATTATTTTGATCGATTAGTGGTGTTGACATTTGTCTTGTGCGAATTGGGATTGGGAATCAGGTAAAATCGCCATCTTTGACTTTCCCCCTCTTAATATAAGGAGAGATTCTCTATTTCGTTATGGGTTTTTTGCTCTGGCTATAAATTTTTATTCTCGACTGGCTTGAATTTGTTGTTACTGCCATGTCATGGTCTTGGATGGATCATAATCTCAATTTCAGGATTTCTGAGGTTGTTCTGGGAACTATTTGATAGTTTCGTAATTGGCAGGAATTTGGTTATTTATTGCTTTATTTCTTTTAAACTTTTGTGATGCAGTTGTATAAAACAGCAAGAAGATCATAGTTACTGCATCCAATTTGTATAACCAGGACTAAATTCCTACATTAAAAGACCAATTTATCTTATGCTTAGGTTTTATCTCACTCTCTGACATGAACTGCAACAAACTATTATTTATTTATTTATTTTATTTTTTTTTTTGGGGGGGGGGGGGGGGGATGGTGTGGCCACAAGTAATGGCACCTGTGCTTAAGCTCTCAGACGAATAACTTTTGTTGTTTTGGATGAGCTGTAGGTTAAGCAACAGAAAATAACTCTCTTTTAAAACTGATTTAAATTGTTTCTTATATGGTATCTTTTGCAAATGTATAGTTATAGGGGTCCATTTTGTAACTTTGTAATAAAATCAGAGAGACATTCAATCAGTGAAAGTAAATGAAGTTCCTCTCTCTCAGTTTCAATATTTCTCCATGTTCTCTCTCTAAACCTGGAATCTGATTTGCCAACATCCACATGAAAAGAAATCTGAAGGCCAATAATATAATTAATGATTTGCACCATCAGCAAAAATTCTAGTCATAGTTGCTGATTTAGTGAGTGCTATTTTGATTTGAGATGTCTTTTCTCCTCAGACTGGATACCTGACAGACAACAATTATCAAAGAGCTTTCTGATAGCACGCTCTTGTTTCATTTCTCAAGTGAGAGCCTTTTGTTTGACGTCAACTAGAGCCACCTCACAAGTTTCAGACCTTGTCTTGTTTTATGATTGGATTTTTACCTGGGATCTTCTATCGTTGCTTCTTGTATTGAGTTCAGCCCTTCAGTGATTAGTAAATTTACAAATGGTCTTTGAGGGATTTGATGAGAGCCGATAAAATTTGACTATGTAGTAATGATAAATTAACCTATCTGTCTGTCTTTGTTTCTTAATGCTATAGAGGGCAATAATCTATTCCTTGTTCATAAATTTCCCTTGTATTTTTCCTTAGAAAAAGTTTAGACAGTAAACTAAGAGCCAGATTCTAACAATAAATGTAGATATTCGTATTTAAATGTAAACTTCTGAAGTGCTTTGGTTGCAGGTTGGAAATTACCCTTGGTGAATAAAATCTGATAAGATGAGCGGGCGATATCATAGGCCTGATCGGATTTTTACTGGTACAAATTATTCTAGTTTTAATAAAAATGAACCCATACATTGCATTCCATTCAAATAACTGGCATTAAGCTATCCTTTTTTGAACCTAAATTAGGTAAATCAAGGAAGATGAAGGAGCTTATGCTCAAAAGTGATAATAGAACCTGTGCTGATTGTGGTGGACCTGACCCCAAATGGGCGTAAGTGCAAAACTTTACCAGTACAGTAAGTGCCTGTACTGGTTTCTAAGGAACTGTCAATTTTCCTTCTTTGTTTTCTATTTTAGTTTTTCTAGTCTGGTTGGTTATTATTTTTAGGTACAGATTCATCAATGGTAGAAGCGAATAGAATTGGTAGCTGTACCAGTCAATAGAGCAATGATTGCTGCCGTTATGTTAGTTCCTGAAGTTTGACATCAGTGCTTTAATGTTGTAGTGATTAACTTTTTTCTTGTTTCCAGTTCAGCAAACATTGGAGTATTTTTATGCTTGAAGTGTAGTGATGTTCATAGAAGTCTTGGCCCGGATATTTCAAAGGTCATAAAACATAATATTCTTTAGTATTCTCTTTCTATACTTTGTGTACATGTTATAATTTCTTATACCGAATCAGTGTTCTGTTATTGCTATCTGGTATTCAATATTTGTAATTTTTTGCTCTAGGATGTAACTGTCTAAGTACATAACTATTTTCCTGTATACCTAAACCTCTGCAGGAATTGCTCTGGGGGCTTGTCCCTACTGTCGGTGTAAATCTAAAAGCTTCAAATTAAGCAATAATTTCTGAAGGGTGCATAAATAAACCAACATGTCCTAAGTTATATACAAGTCAGAAAAAGTTATGCTGAGTTAAAGAAAAGGCAAAGTAATATAGTATATTAGAAAATGGAAAGGTATACAGTGTCTAAAACATACTTTCAACCTGACAAATTATGCTTTGGTAAAAGTTCCTTTTAGTGATAGTGATTAGTGAATTATCAGTGCTATTTCAGGTTTTATCAATTACACTTGATGAGTGGGAGGATCCTGACATAGATTCGATGATAGAGGTTGGTGGCAACTCATATGCAAACTCAATTTATGAGGCATTTCTGCCCCAAGGGTATAAGAAGCCTAGGCCTGATGCCAGTGTAGAGGAACGGACTAATTTTATTAGGTAAAATATTTGTTAGTTACTTCAATGAAAGCATTTTGCTAGTTTGGAAAATTATTCTTGGGTTATCATTGAATTGTAAAGCTTGATTTCATGAAACTTGCATGATTTGTATTGATCACTTATCATCATGGTACTGGAAACTTTTTCTTCTTCTACGAAGACCAATGCCCTTCAGAAAGTTCAAAACAGGCCCACCTCTCCTTAGCTCGTAGTGAGGTTTATCCTTTCAACAAAATAAACTGAACATGGCATAAAATCCTTGAATTGATAGTTTATAGAGAAAATTCCTCAAAAAGTTCCCCTACAGTTAATCCTCCAAGTTCCTCATTTATTTCAACAAGCTGTAAATTTCTGTGATGGCCACATAACATTGGATGGAGTAACGGGGGTTTAGGGGCCAATGAATGCTAGCAAAATTCAGCTTTGATAAGTAGTGTTGATCTCTTTTGCTAGGTCAAAATATGAGTTGCAAGAATTTCTCAAACCAAGCCTACGCATTGTTTCCAATAAGATGTCATTTAGACAGTATGATTCTGTGAATTCAACGAAGAGCATCGGAGCTAGTCCTTCAATGAAGAAACTTGAAGTAAGTCTGTCCTATTTAAAATTTTTCTTAGTTACCCTTAGAGAGAATCGGAAGAGAAATGCTATACTTAGTATGCATGATGCATTTTTTTTTCTTCATGAGGGAAGGGGGTGATAAATGTTTGTAGGTCCTCAACTGGTGTGCATGAACATTTTGTCTTCTTTTTCGCCTCTTCCTTTACCAGTATGGAACTAATGAATGATATACCTTTACACTTGTATCATCACTTGGGCATTTGATATAGTAATTCCTGCAGGAATGTAACCAAAAAGTTAAATAGAGAATAGAGAAGTATGCTCCTACTATCACAGTCTAATTGAGAAGCCTTCTACAAATTAGATATTCAAGTTCAAAGAACCAAAAGTACAAAATATTGTTACATTACCTGAATTCCAGTACCATACTATAGTTTGTAGATGATTAATGATAGGTTATAATTTTAAAATGACATCATAGGAAGACACAAGAGAGTTTGTGGGAGCCTTGAATGTCAAGGTGATTAAGGGCACCAACTTAGCAGTACGTGACATTCGCTCCAGTGACCCTTATGTTGTTCTAAACCTCGGGCAGCAGGTAATTTGTTTATTTCATATAGGCATTTATCGCTGCTATTATTGCAGACTGGTCAGTAAAAGGCTGAATTTCGGAAGCAGTTAAAATTCTATTAGTTTTTCTATTCTATTCTGTTTTTGTATGGGGATTCTGGTACTGTTAGTACTTGGCTAATGTACCAAATTTATCAAGGTAGAAAACTTGAAAACCAAAATTATGGAACAAATATAGAATATCTATTATGCATCATGATGCATAAAGGCTTCCGTGCATCATGACAGTTTTGGTCAGTGATTTTGCAAATTGACAAATCTAATTGTACAAATCCAACAAACATATTGAAATGCCATATTAAACAAAATTTTGCATTTTTTTAAAATGTTTTTTACTATTTTTTCCGATTTTTTTCATACTCACTAATTTTGGAATATTCTTACTACTAATTTGGATCCAAAAATGGCAAGCATTAAATAATTCATAAAAAATAGAGTAAAAAAATAAAAAAAGGTAAAATTTGGTTTCCTATGAGATTTCAATATATAGATTGGATTGGTTAAATTAGATTTGTCAATTTGCAAAACCACTGACCAAAACGGTCATGATGCACAGAAGCCCTCTATGCATCATTGTGCATAATATATATATATATATATAGAGAATGGCTAACGCGCCATCGATGGCACAAAGGGTCCCGTGCCATCAAGTCATTTTTCGAGATAAAAAATTCAAATGGTCAATCCAAACCGTTCACGTTGTTCTCCATATTGAAATATCCTTGGAGACCAAATTTTATATTTTTTCGAATTTTTTTGCTATTTATTATGATATGTTTAAAAACATTATGATTAGAGTATTTCAGGCCCTCCAATTTGAAAATATAATAATAAATAGCAAAACAATTCGGAAAAATATAAAATTTGATCCCCAAGGAAATTTCAATATTGTGATCAACTTGAACTGTTTGGATCGACCGTTTGAATTTTGGATCTCGAAAAACGAGTCGATAGAAAATCGATGGCACGTGCCATAGATTTTCTATCGACTCGTTTTTCGAGATCCAAAATTGAAATTCCCTTGGGGACCAAATTTTATATTTTTCCGAATTTTTTTACTATTTATTATTATATTTTTAAATTGGAGGGCATGAAATACTCTAATCATAATGTTTTTAAACATATCATAATAAATAGCAAAAAAATTCGAAAAAATATAAAATTTGGTCTCCAAGGATATTACAATATGGATAACAACTTAGAACGGTTCGGATTGACCATTTGATTTTGAATATCGAAAAATGACTTGATGGCAGGGTCCCGTGCCATCGATGGTACGTTAGCCATTCTCTCTCTCTCTCTCTCTATATATATATATATTCTCTCCCATTAAAATCAATATATGGCTGGTACTTGTGCAAAATGAGAAGTATCTCATATGCCTTCAAATGGATGGAAAGATCACATCTGCTCCTTTATTATAACATAAAAGGTGAAGAAGGGAGGTTATTGAAGGCATATTTTCTAGTGCTGGAAGTTGCAGGATTGTATATTATATTTGATATGGTTTTCAAGGACTAGTGGCTTTCTTCACTATTATAATATTATTACTATTATTATCTTTTGATAGAATAATGATATCTCCCATTCTGCTAGGAGGGTTACACTAATTTATGCAATGTATCCACAAAATTGCCTCATGAGGATCAAAGCAGGCAATTGCTTGTAGTGTACTATAACAAACCTTGTGAAAGGAGCAAGCTATTGTACACATTTGTTTTTAATAAATGGCACTGTGAGAATTCCATTGTTTCATTTTTTTTTTATCTAAACATGAATTAGATGAATGTATATTTCAGAAAGTACAGACGACGGTGAAACAGAGCGACTTAAATCCTGTTTGGGATGAAGTGTTTAAGCTAAAGGTTCCTCAGCATTACGGCCCTCTAAAACTGGTTAGCTTTATGTATCAAAATGTTATAAGATATGAACAAGTACTTGCACCGACTGGTGGAGCAATAATTTTATCTTCTTACACTTTCCTTCTAGTTATTGTGAAGATCTGAATACTGACCTGACTAATTTACAGAAAATTATTATTTGAAAGTATGAGCTTGCTATGTTGAAAGTCCTTCCAAACCAGTTGCATGTTAACCAGCCAAATACCCAAAACACAATTGAGAAAAGAACCTTGAAGCATATTTCTTTTCACTCACGAGAAATAAAAGCAACATTTTTACATAAATATAAAAAAAAATTAGGTACTTTCAGTCTTTAATTTATAGTGTTTGACAGATGATTTTTTTACATCTTAAAAAGTGTTAACCATTTCATGTAATATATTTTATTTTTATGTAATGTTTTTAACTTCATGTATAGAATATATTTTTATCTTCATAAGATATATTTTAGGTTCATGTATAATACAACTTAGTTTTACATACAACTAGCAGCAGCGCCCACTCAATGTGTGGGCAGACTTTAATATGCGATATCTAAAAATAAAAATATTATTTGGCACATGTATATTATTCATATTCAATATTTAAAGTCAACGTTGTCTTGATCGACACTAAATATAACAATAGTTTTCACTGATTTAAACAAATAGAATCAATAAAAAATAGACATACAAACAGTCCAAATAAATAATTTGATGGACACTAATTATGTTTCTCAATAAAAGGTTATACATAAAAATATATCGTCTCAAAAAAAAGAATGCAATCTCATAAAGACATCTGGCCTCAACACAATTGGATAGGGATATCAAGTTGATTAGACAAAAAATTGTAATGCATAAATTCAACAAACAACAATTAATGAACAAAAGGTAAGTGCCGAAGAAACATATTGTTGAACTGCAACATTGTATCCAACTCTAAGAAATTCAATATTATTGAAACTGAACTAAAATTTATACAAAATTATTAACCAAGTAAATTCCATAAGCACTTTGAAAATCCTACTCTAAAAGAAAAAACATTAATTAAACTGACATCTGCGCCATTGCAGGATTTAATTGAACAAACAAATTATAATAGTTCCATGTTTACTTGTTTTCCTAATTGTCAAATGAAGTATATTTTCCTACAAATACAAAAAGTAAATACTTTCCTGTTGAAATAAAGATCTCGCTTTCATCGAATAAACATGGAATGAAGGAAAGTGGACTTCTTGTTGCTTATATCAGGGGTTAAAGATGTTGTCTGTCCAGCATCCTACAAACAAAGAAAGAACGAAAAAATAAAAGTCCATTCTACCATCGCTAAAAGCAAACGATTAAAGTACCAGTAAAGCATCCCAAAAAAAATAATAATAAAATTAACAAATACAATGTTTGAGATCATTTCTTACACTCCCGCACTTCCCCTCTCTAAACCCTTTCTAGCTCGAGCTGGTGTGACACATGCAGTTGTGAAGGTAAGATTGCCTGAAACATGCTCTTCAAAAAAAGAAATTCAAGATGTGGCGCAGTTGAGAGGAAACCCTAGTGAAATGCATAGCAGAGGTGCGTTGATCCCCCGCCACTTCGTCTCTTCTGATCTTGTAATACATGATAAATTTCATACCATAATAAACCAGATCAGAAATTAAACAGACCTATCCAATACATAAAATTAAACCAGCTTAGTATCGATGAGAAACCAAGCAACATTAACAGATCAGAGGCAAAAAAATATATAATTAAAGAGAATTAAGGAAATACCTTAAATTAGTAAAAGGAAGGAAGAGCTTAGGTTTCCTCGTCTACCAAATCATACACCATGGTTGCAGCGCAAGAAAGAAGAGTTAAAGGGGGGCTTACGGCTGTGGCATGTTCCAAAGAGGAGAGCGACATTTCAGAGCGAGAGAGAGCGTGACAAGGGAAAAAGGATTCGGTCAATGAGGCAAAGTGAGAGAGAGAGAGAGAGAGAGAGACGAAGGATAGGCCGTTGCGCCGGAGAAATCTCGGATGGATGAAACCCTAGCCGCGTTAGAGAGACGAAGGAGATGAGGATTGAGGTGGACTCGATGAGAAAGATAGAAATAATAAAATGAATTTAAGGGATGCGCCGCAGTTGAGAGGAAACCTAGTGAAAATCAGATATCAATTCGGCTTCTTTTTCCATATCTGGCCGTGATGGAGGAGGGAAAAGAGGGGGAGGGGAAGAGAGTTCAGCTATGGCTCCTCCTCCTCTAAATTTTCGAAGGAAAGAGAAATTTCTTCGTTTCATTTGACAGGAGGAGGGGAAAGGGGAGCGGCGCAAAAATTAGTACTGTGAGGAGGAAAAAAATATAATTTGTTCGGAGGATCGAACTTCCGACATTTTACTAAAACTTTCGCTTAGTCTCCATTCCAGCGCCTCGGCAGTTTCAGATAAATGGCTATCTTTTTATCTGATATACAAATCCAGACCGTAGATCATATTAGATCAATAAAATCAACGATTCATATCTGATGTTAAGGGTATAATACAACCTTTGTCTGATTTTATTTACAACCTTTGTAGGATGCTTTTATAAGTAGTAAAGATTAACAATTTTAACTTTGTTCACCAACCGTTGGTTATGCTACCCTTGCCATGCTTCTATACTAGACTGGTAGTTGCTTATGCTGACATGTATTTATATATTTAAAAATGCTAGCAAGTATATGATCACGACTTTTTCTCGGCTGATGACATAATGGGGGAGGCAGAGGTTGACCTCCAGCCGATGGTAACATCAGCTCTTGCTTTTGGCGACCCATCTGTTTTTGGCGACATGCAGATTGGGAGGTGGTTCAAAACCAATGATAATGCCCTCATAAGAGACAGCACGGTAAATATAGTAGATGGTAAGATCAAGCAGGAGGTGTCTCTAAAATTACAAAACGTGGAGTCAGGTGACCTTGACCTCGAGCTTGAGTGGGTTTCGCTGGAGGAATAAAGTGCGAATTTAGTCTATTTGTGCACTTCCACACATGTTTTGATTTTTTGGCTTTTTGAAGATTTGTTCTGCTCAGATGTAACTTGTATTATGGTAATGTAATTTATAAGGTGGTGGTGTTAGTTTCAGTATATTTGTGTCACTTATTTCATTCTTCTCTCTTTGATGTCACGGCATTTGTGAGCTAGATTATTGATTTCCTTTCAAGAGCATATGATTTATAGCATATGTTTTTTATGACATGTTAATAAAAGAAATATTAGTTGTAACTAGCATAGTAGTCGTCATTTATAGTTGTTGTGGTAATGCAAATAAAAATTTTGCAAGATATTTTGAGGTTGGTTTTGGTTAAATTGTTTCTCATACACGAATAAATGCTTGTAGCAATGTCTCACTGGTTCAGCTTGTCAGTCAATGCTGACAAGGCAGGCCAGATAGATCCGTCTCTTTGCCAACCAAGAATGGGAATTTCACACTGGAATTTTAAAGGAAACCTAGCCCCTGCAGCCAATTTACAGAGGAACATGGAAGGTCATTTGGAAATGGGCCTTCTATGTTGCCATTTGTTAGTCTCCATCTAGTTTAGCCAGAATGTGCTTGCAATGGTTGTGGAACAGGAACAGCAAAGCGTGTACCAAAATTTCCTCCATTGTACCAAGGCGCAAACATGGGTTCTCGGGTGGTCTGGCAAACAAAAAGGGAATCACTGCGACAGTGGGGCATTTCTACGAGCAGCTTGCGGGCAGAACGGAAACGCACAGGATATTAGCGTACATTTTGAACTAAACAAAAAATTGCAACTGTTGGCCTGATAAAGTGATAATAAACTAAATAAATTAGTACCCAACTGCTGCTGCAACTGACAGTCTGACAATCTCTAGGAGGCTTAACACCAAGTCACCAATTATAAGAGTATTGCAATTTTGCAACCTTAAAATATTTTTAAATTTAGATTTGGTAGGGGTGCGCCAGGCCAATGCAGTAGTGTAGTGCAAAGGCGACGCTAGAGGACCCCAATAGCAAGCTACTGTGATGAGACCTCCCCCACGAAAAATAAATTTAATATCATTGTGAGCACATGGCCCACATATCAGATATTAAACTGATAAGAACAGATACTACACTTGATCTTAGCCAAAAGGCCGAGAAAGGTATGAGTTGCTAGTGCAGCCTTCCTTCCCTTTTATAAGACAGCTCTAAGTCTGGCGGCAGAGATGAGGTGCTTGTGGGACTAAACGTGCGCCTGTTTCGCTCCGCTCTTTGTCTTTGTTGAATAGCAAACTGCAAACCAGTTGGCACCTTCTTCCTTCTGGTTAAGAGGCCGCTTTTGGGTCTCATGAGCTGGGCTATATGGGCCCATTTTATAATTTGACTTGTCCTATTGGTAGCTAGTGTTCTAGGAAATTGATTATTGCCATCTGGCGATTTACCATCACTCGTCATTGTTGAGACGCTTTCCTTAGCGGGTGCTCAAGTGGTTCCCTCACCCAGCATTTGTTTTTTTGTTCACTCTGTTGTTATAAGTGTTCACTTTATTAGATATAAATGTTCGCTTTCTATTATAATTGTTCACTGTGTTATAAATGTTCGTTGTGTTCAATATGTTTATTTTATTTTTTTTATTTTTTACCCAAATGTTCAGTTGGGTCAATACAAATATTTTTTTAATTGAGTATAAATGTTCAGTTAGTTGCAATAAAAAATATAAATGTTACAAGAAAAAATGTTCATTTTATTAAGTATAAATGTTTAGTTTAGTACGTACAAATGTTCAGTTCATTAAGTATTAATTTTTAATTTTTAAAGAGGTGCAATGGCAAGCGAAGGGGTCATGAACCGATCCAGTTTAGCTAAATTTTTTTTTGACTCTGCCCCTAGCACGTCCCTCTCCAAGACTGATGCGCGATGGTATGTCATAAGATCATCAGTTGACACATTTGATTATTAAACTGAATACATTTGATTATTAAACTGAACACATTTGGTTATTAAACTGAACAAATATAACAAACACATGCTAGTCACGCGAGGCTCACATGCTCGCGCTCTCTCTTCAGCGATGGCGCGCGATGGTACTTATCATTTTTGAAGAAATGCATGGGTGGATCATTGTTGTTGCTGTTCTAGTAGCATCCGTAACATATACAACTGGTCTAAGCCCACCTGGTGGATTTTGGCAAGATGATGATAACGGTCATGAAGCTGGTGAATCAATTCTTCACGACAAATCTTTTCATAGGTACAAAACCTTCTTTTATGCCAACGCTACTGCATTCATGGCTTCACTGGTTATAATAATACTTCTCATGAATGAGAAGTTCTATTGTAACAAGTCTAAGGTCGTAATGCTGAATATCAGCATGGTGCTTGGTTTGGTCAGCATGATGATAGCCTATGCGGCAGGCTGTGCAAGGAGGTTCTCTACTTCAATTTATGTAATTGTACTTGCAGGGGGGGTTTTGGTGTTTGTGATTTATTCAGCACACGTTCTGCCACATATATGCTTCTACATCAATAAGCGTGCTCCATTGATGCCGGAACTATTCGGCCGTGGCATCTTCAGCACGCAAAGCTCATCACTGCGGGCAGGAGAGGAACATAACACGACGTCTCAGAACTAGTATATATAGATGTGTAGTTTTCGTCAATATTTTTATTTTTTTAAATGTTTTATGTTACTTTTGTGTTTTGTTTATGGAAACGTGCCATGCTACCACTACACCAGAAAACATTTTTAGCACCGCCACAATAAGGTCTGTTTTTAAAAAATCCGGTTCTAAAAATATTCAGTGGTAATTTTGATATTGTCAGAAATTTTTTTAAGACCGGTTTTTTATAAAAACCGGTCCTATAGAGTTCTAAAAATTGAATCGAAATTTCTGTTTTTTGTTCGGATCGGTTTTTTTAAAAAAACCGGTCCTATAGAGTCTCAACATTTAACCGAAAATTCAATTTTTATTAGGACCGATTTTTTTAATAAAAACCGGTCCGAACAAAAACATAATTTTTTTTTCCGGTGACTTTTTAAGACCGATTTTTTATAAAAAATCGGTCTTAAAAATTGACAGATTTTTTTTTATCTCCTTGCTTCATTGATTGTTCTGGCCAAACACATTCAATTCATGGCTGTTTTTTTTCTCTAAAAACCGAGTCTTATTTTCTCTCTAAAACCAAAAAAAAAAAAAATAGCTAAAAATCTAGAAAAAATCTGAAAAATTGAAAAATCAAGAGAGATAGCAAAGGAGATCAACAAGAAACTAAAAAAATTTATTTTTGAGGTATATTCTTTAATTATTCAGTATTTTATTTATTATTTATTAATTATGCAATTTTTTATTTTTTTGATTGATTTTTTTCATTTTGATTTGATAAAATAGAAAGAGGAAGAGGAAGAGAAGATTATTCTATTGAAGAGAAAGAGAAAGAGAAGACAATTTCGGTAATTTTCTATTTTAACCCTCAATAATTTCAATTCGTTAGTTTACCAATTTGTATGTGCATATATATATCATTTGGCATTTCCATATATTAATTGTATTGTCATATAGGCCCAAATTGTCGGAATTTGTACTATTTTAGGTCGTGTCCGTCCGAAATTAATCCATTAGGGATTAATCTCGGATAGTACTCCCGGTCGGGAGTACTGCTCTTTGGATATTCTTGTCTCATTTAGGACAGCGAGTTGTACGTTAGATGCAATTTGTTGTCTGAGAAAAATTCGACGGCATTTCTCCTTATGTTTCCCACGGATACGTACACACGAGCAATCGTGTGTTGGCGTATTCAGGGAACATAAGGGGAAATGCGGTCGAATTTTTCTCAGACAACAAATTGCATCTAGCGTATGCTCGCTAATGAGACAAGAGTATCCAAAGAGTGGACTAAGATGGTACGCTCGCTAATGAAGAAAAAACCGGTTTTCAAACCGAAACAAAACAGAAATTTGAAACAGAAATAAAACAGAAATTTCAAATAGAAATAAAACAAAATTTAGAAATTTTGGTTTTTTTATTTAAGACCGATTTTTTAGTAAAAAAACCGGTCTTAACAAAAAAATCGGAATATTTGTTAATACCGGTTTTTTACTACAAAATCGGTCTTAAATTTTATTCAGAAATTTTTTATTTTTTTTCTTTTTTTTCCTTTATGTTTTTTTGAGCGATTTTTTAAAAATAATACATAATTTTTTTAAAAAAGAGAAAAAATAATGTATAAATTTTAAATTATAAAAAATTAAATTAAAAAATAGAAAAAAATAATACAAATATATTATAGAATAATTTTGATAACACTAAAAATTAATTTTGTTAATTTTTAAAATTAGCAACAAAAAAACATAAAGGAAAAAAACAAAAAAATAATTTTGATAAATTTTTAAAATTTAATATTTTGTATTATTAAAATTAGCAACAAAAAACATAAAGGAAAAAAAACCAGTTTGTAAACAGAAATAAAACAGAAATTTGAAATTTGAAATTTGAAACAGAAATAAAACAGAAATTTCAAATAGAAAAAAAACAAAAACTAGAAATTTTGGTTTTTTTATTTAAGACCGGTTTTTTAGTAAAAAACCAGTCTTAACAAAAAAATCGGAATATTTGTTAAGACCGGTTTTTTACTAATAAGCCGGTCTTAAATATTATTCAGGAATTTTTTGTTTATTTTCTTTTTTTTCCTTTATGTTTTTTTGTGCGATTTTTTAAAAATAATACCTAATTTTTTTAAAAAAGAGAAAAAATAATGTATAAATTTTAAATTATTAAAAATTAAATTAAAAAGTAGAAAGAATAGTACAAATATATTATATAATAATTTTGATAACACTAAAAATTAATTTTGTTAATTTTTAAAATTTAATATTTGTATTATTAAAATTAGCAACAAAAAAACTTAAAGGAAAAAAAATAGCAACAATAAAACAGAAATTTCTAACAGAAATAAAACTTAGAAATAAAACAAAAATTAGAAATTTTGGTTTTTTTTATTTAAGACCGGTTTTTAAGTGAACGGTCTTAACAAAAAAATCGGAATATTTGTTAAGACCGGTTTTTTACATAAAAACCGGTCTTAATTTCTTCAAAACCTCTCCGTTTGCCTCTCTCTCTCTCAGCCGAAAATTTCGAAAATTTTCTAAGTTCCGATCCAACTCTCTCTTCACTCACTCCTCTCTCTCGTCAACCCTCTCTCGGCGCCGACGGCTCTCTCCTCTCTGTCCTCACTTTCTCTCACTCTCTCTCTCTTGCCGACAGCTGTTAGGAAGTCTAAGTTTTTAATTTTTTGTGCTAATTAACCATTTAATAAGCAATCCAAACGACTTAGACCTCGAAGGATCTAGTCCAAGCATTCACACACAAGAGAGAGAGGTTAGGAAGGCTACCTCTCCTTGTATCGCAACAAGGAGGCTCGAATCCGGCGATGTCGAGGTTGTGCGCACCACCACGCGTGTCTCGGCCTCAAGTCCACCAAGGTATTAACCAAAACCTCGATCTATGCTAGTAGATGAGAGGTTAAGCCTAATCCCTTCCTTCCCTTTGCCTTAATTAACTATTTAATTGGATGGAGGCAAGAGGTGCTCAACACATGAGCTTAAGAGAGCAATGGTGGAGAGGAAAAATTCTGAAATTTTTCCTTTAATTTTCGTCCAAAATATTAGGGAGAGAGAAAAGGGCAAGGTGGCTAGGATTTTGGCTCCCAAAGTGGTCCTTTTATAGACCAACCACTCTCCCAAAAAGTTGTAACTAATTTACAACTATGCCATCACTAGGGCAGCCATAAAATGGGCCTAAATGGGCTCCATCAATTATTTAATTGGTCATCTAATTCAATTAATTAGTGGCCCAATTAATTGCTCTCAAGTTGGACCTTTAATTTACCATTTAAATATAGGCCCGTTAGCTCAAATTAATTACTTTAATTAATTCATGTTGAACAAATTAATTATCAACACTTTGATAATTATTTAAGGATTAGAATATGCATTAATTTATTTTTATATAATCCGTTTGACTTAATTAATTAATTATGACGGTTCGCAACAGTACATAATTAATCAGTCAACATATCATATTGTTGCATTCCTTAATACAACCAAATAAATAATGCACGCATGGTCAAAATCTATTTGTGTGACCCTTTGAGGATTTATGCTCTGTTGGACATGGAAAATAAATCGCTATTTATTTCCAATAATCATAAGCGGTATCTAGCAACACGTTATGATTTCCAATTCGCATAAATAGTGTACTGCTACAATATTTTAATCCTGCATAAGAAATAATAGTATTTTCTTGTCTGATTCTTATGTCACATGATATCATCGTATAATCCAAGATAGGAATGTGTCATTCTTGCAGATTATACGTTTCTTGATCTAGAGATGACTGTATCAGTTACTAGCAAACAATCAATCTCCATCAAGGGGCCCAAACAGATATCATCGCTCACTAAGTAAATTAATGAGGGACATACGGTTTTCTTGATGAACAACTTTTTCCCGCACAATTCAAGAGAACATAAATAAAGTCCGTATAGCAGCCCTTATCAGGAATCAACGGTAAACGATATTTATTGAACCTATTCTCATGTGGAAAAGTTGAACCATCTCAAACTTAGAATCAAACTCAAATGAAATAAATAATGACAAATAACACAATCCATATATTTATTTCATTGGATCGTGTCCTGTACTATGTTCTATAACATATACATATGCAATTAAGTTGGCAACTCTTTACCTATGATCTGTAGAACTTAATCATCACTTAACTTGCATACTAATCTTATCCGATAATTAATATTCCTTGTTAATTATCAAGATTACGGACCTTTTAGATCTATTATTGTCATTTAATTATAAATGAACTACAGAGATCTACAATTTAGATCCTTAACCTGAATGATCTGTCAATTAATAAATCAAGGAATAAATGATCAAATATCATCAATAACATAAACCATAGAAGTAGCCATATAATGATTGGCTTCTAGGACATAACTCTAACAACAGCACCCTCCCTCTCCCTCTCTCTTCTCACTTTCTCTCACCCTCCCTCTCCCTTCCGCCGCCCGACAGCCGCCTCTCTCTCTCAATGTAAGTATCTCTCTCTCTCTCCCCCCCTTCAACAGCCTCTCTCTCTCTCTCTTACTCACTCTCTCTCACTCTCTCTTGACAGATCCGAGGCCTCTCTCTGCCACTGCCTCTCTCTGTCGACAGCCGACAGCCAAAGCCGACAGCCGACAAGAAGGTACTCTCTCTCTCTCTTGTATTAAAGAATTTAGGTTGGAATTATTAACGGGTTTGATTGGAATTTTTAATGGATTTGATTGTAATAGAATTTGCATGCTAACAGTGAAAGAATTTGCATGCTATAGATGTGTAATTTTTGGGTTTGTAATTGTAATTAGGGTTTGTATTGATTGTTTATCTGTTAGGCGTGTGGTATAGATGTGTAATTTTTGGATAAAATGCCCCATATACAGGGGAGGTTATGTCAAATTTTTTTTATTATTTGAATTGATATTTTAATTGTTATGCATTTAAATTGATGTTCTAAGTTTCATGATTATGAATTAATATAGATGGATAATGAATTTAGGGTTGTTTAATTATGAATCGATGTTTTAATTATTATTTGAATTGATTTTTTAATTGTTATGCATTTAAATTGATATTCTAAGTTTTATGATTATGAATTAATATAGATGGATAATGAATTTAGGGTTGTTTAATTATGAATCGATGTTTTAATTATTATTTGAATTGATGTTTTAATTGTTACGCATTTAAATTGATGTTCTAAGTTTTATGATTATGAATTGATGTTGTAATTGTCTAATTATTGTTGTGAAATTGATTGTAATTGTCTAATTATTATTGTAAAATTAATTGTGCTTTGTAATTTAGATTTAAATTTGCAGCCATGTCGAATCCGGATGAGATTCTCCTGTCGAATGTGGATGAGGATCATGAGTTCAATGAAGATGAGGATTTGATGGCAAATCAGGAATCTCAACCCGTTAGCAGAAGGGGGAAAGATCAACGGCAAAATGCCTAAAGATGGCAAAGAAGATAGCTGCTCAAATTCCGTTGGAGATCACCTTCAACGAAAAAGGCCAGCCTAACGGTGATAATGCAATTGAATTTAATCGATTTTTGGCATAGAAAACGAGAGATATGGTTAAAATCAGGTTACGAGGAAATTTGAATGTGAATTAGCATGGTGATATTTCTATAAATTTGATTAATGGTGATATTTCTATAAATTTGATTAATGGTGATATCCTATAAATTTGATTAATGTGATATTTTTATAAATTTGATTAATGTGATATTTCTATAAATTTGAATAATGGTCATATTTCTATAAAATTGATTAATGTGATATTTCTATAAATTTGATTAATGGTGATATTTCTATAAATTTGATTAATGGTGATATTTCTATAAATTTGATTAATGATGATATTCTATAAATGTGATTAATGTGATTTTTCTATAAATTTGATTAATGTGATATTTCTATAAATTTGAATAATGGTCATATTTCTATAAATTTGATTAATGTGATATTTCTATAAATTTGATTAATGGTGATATTCTATAAATTATATTAATGGTGATATTCTATAAATTTGAATAATGGTCATATTTCTATAAATTTGATTAATGTGATATTTCTATAAATTTGAATAATGTGATATTTCTATAAATTTGAATAATGGTCATATTTCTATAAATTTGATTAATGTGATATTTCTATAAATTTGATTAATGGTGATATTCTATAAATTTGATTAATGGTGATATTCTATAAATTTGAATAATGGTCATAGTTCTATAAATTTGATTAATGTGATATTTCTATAAATTTGAATAATGTGATATTTCTATAAATTTGAATAATGGTCATATTTCTATAAATTTGATTAATGTGATATTTCTATAAATTTGATTAATGGTGATATTCTATAAATTTGATTAATGTGATATTTCTATAAATTTGAATGTGAATTAATCATGATATTAATTGAATTTAACGCAGTTATAAGACTTGACCGTCAGTGCCAAAAGAGTTGAAACTTGATTTGTACAACAGTATAGCCAAGACATGGAATATTCCGAATGACATTCCGATTTTAATCAAGCAGAAAATTCTTACAGCATGTTGCAATAGATGGAGGGCCTGGAAAACCAACTTGGTAAGAGATTATGCTTATAACATCAATTCTACTTATTATTGCTGGATTAATTAAAATTATAACATATATTCTTTAATTGTAGAATAAGAAATACAGAGAAAATGCAAAAGAAGGTGGTCAGAAGCCATGGGATGTTTTTAACATATCGCAGGAAGAATGGGAACAATTCGATGAATATCATAAAAGTCCTGAGTTTGAGGTATGTAAATAAATTTCATATATAGAATTATTCACCAATGCTAATATACTACTTCTATTTTCCATATACTTACAAGTCTTTTGAATTTGATAATAGAAAAAGAGTAAATCAGGAAAATAAAATGCCACCAAGAAGGACATGCCCCACACACTCGGACCGGGCGGTTACATAAGTGCAGAGAAGACATGGAAAAAAGACGACGTGGTCCATGGTTCGACCTCGACCATTACCGTTGGTGTTGATGACAGGTCATACAGATGGTGTAGGGCACGTGCCACAGAGGATCTGGTGACGGGTGAACTTAGGGTTACAAATCCTAAGGCTTGTGAGGTTCTTGACAAAGCGGTACGTTTTGTAACTCAAATAAATTTGTAAATTAACTCAAATAAATTTGTAAATTATGTATTCAACGAATTCAACTTAGTTTCACATGTATTTCTTTTGTGACAGGTTGCTCTAGCTAAGTCAGGTGAGATTCAATCGGTTCGTCAGAATGATGTCTTGACATCTGCGCTTGGGACCCCAGAGCACTCAGGACGGTTGAGAGGATACCCGATATATTCCGGCGTGAAGCAGGTATTTGGAAATGGTACAAGGAAATCCAAGGGGTTTAGCCAAGATGAAATCGACAAAAGAGTCGAGGAGGGAATAAAACGGCGATTGCCGGAGGAAGTGAGCAAGGAAGTAGCTAGACAAGTTGAGGAAAGCTTGTCGCGGTTGTTCTCACTAGGGCAAACACCACAGAATGCAGATCCAATGATGAATCAAGGCATTCTACAAAGCTTCTCGCGGTTGTTCGCGCAAGGGCAAACATCGCACAACCTCGATCCAATAATGAATCAAGCCATGATTATGCAATCACAGGGTAGCAACAATCAACCGAATCCGATTCTTGGCCCTCATATTGAGGTATATAGAATATTACTTGCAAGTTTATATAGAATTTAGGCTAATACCTAATTAATTATGTTTTGTATTTGCTTATAATTACAGGGATCCACAGAAGCCTTGCTGCTCCTCCCAGATGGGTTCAATTTGGTGTATGTCGCAAGAGCTATGGTGTTTGCGCATCATCCCATACCTGACACGGTCCACGGAGTAACATTTGGTCCGGAGGAGGTTAAGGTACAAGTTCTAGAAGTGTATGATCATGCGAAACAAGTGACAGTACCTTTTCCACCTCCCAACGTAGATGACCAGCTCGGTATTCTCCAAGGTTCATTTCTAAAGTGGCCGAGTAATCTTGTGGATTTCGATATGTCGAAATTGGTAAATCTTACAAACTTTTCTAAATTTGGTATTAATTAAATTAAAAAAATATAATTTTACGACTAATATATGATTTTGAAGGAGCATCTGAGGTCACCAATAATGAAACGGCCTCCGCCACATGCGAAATCTCCGGAGAAAAAGAAAGGAAAGCAGCAGGTGGAGCAAAATGACGACGACGATGATTTCGATGCAAGTGCATTATTTGCGGATGGAGGAGAATTAAGGACACGGGAGCCGCTCTGCACACGTGAGAGATTGCAACAGCTTGGGCCTACCGCACAAGAACTGCACAACTACATCATGGCGTTGGATCCAGATATGAAGTATTTCGAAATTCCGGCCAAGTTCAACCACGTAGTACTGGATTCCTTCATGCTCAATTTTGAAGACATCGGCCATTTGTTCAATAGGGAATTGCCATTTGTTCAAGTCATGAAACTTTGGACAATGTAAGTATTTTTCGAACTTAACAATAATTGATTGATGATTATTACTATATGATATATGACTATAAATTAATAAATATAATATGCAGGTGGGCTAGACAATATTTTCATGATTTTGCAATCAAGGCTTTCAGGTTTTTGGATCCAGAAAGATGCTCGGGAACCGATGCCATTAAGGATGTGTCAGGCACAACATCCTACTTGATTTAAAATTTTGCCAGAAAGAAGGCTGCTTATCATGTTTTGATACATCAGCACGCGTTAGTTAGAAAATTTCTTGTTTTGACTTTATTTTTTACAAATTGCGGTTTAATTCTAATTTTACTAACAAGGTTTAATATTTAACTGCAGTTTTCATTTTGTGACTATTATCGCACAACCCTCGACAAAAACATTTTGGATTGTTGATTCGCTAAATCCAGAGAGTTATTTTTCTCCAATTTTAGAGTCATACAACAGGTAATTTTAGGATTTTAGTCAACACATGCATTATCTAATAGGCAATATCTGCAAATTAATTCTTCTAACTTCATATTTTAATTTTGCAGTGCTTTATCCAGAATGAAGTTAGGTAGCAGATTCAATATTGACATCATTCCGGTACATAGCTCGGACTAATAGTTTTATTTCATTTCTAATTAATTTATTAAATTGAATATTAATTTTAAAAAAAATTGCTTCATATTTGTAGGGTCCACATCAGCCAAATAGTACCGATTGCGGGTTCTATGCGATGAGAAACTTGCAGTTGCTACTGATGTATTACTCGAACTACCCGCAGTAGCCAGGGGTATGGATTACTACTTAATTAAGATTTAGGGTTTAGAATGATAATTTAGAGTATAGTTTTTAGGATTTAGGGTTTAGGGTTTATTACTTAAAGTTTTGGGTTTTGGGTTTAGGGTTTAGCCAAACAATACCTGATTAGGTTTTAAAATCAATACCTTATTAGGATTTAGTCAAACAATACCTGATTATCATTTACTAATTTAGTTTGAAATCAATTTGCTTAGGTTTTACTAATTGAATTAGTTTAATTGAATGCAGAATTTGGAGTCGGAGGGTCTGCCTTATAAAGATGAAGAAATTAATGAAAGTTTAGATGAGTTTTATGTATATCTACGAAAAATTGTATCCCGTTAGATAATTATAATTTTTATGAATTTTGATATATTTATAATTGTTATTTTTTGATTTGATGATTATGTAATATGTGATATATAAATGCATGATTGCTGTGAATGTGAATATTGCATGAATATTATGGCTAGCAAAAATAGGGCTAGCCCAAAAATAATTTTTTTTTAATTATTAATTTTAAGACCGATTTTTAAGGTTAAAAACCGGTCTTAATAATAAGAAAATTCGAAAAAACAGAACAATATTTGGACCGGTTTTTAACATTAAAAACCGGTCTTAATAATATCAAAATTCGGAAAAAAAACCAGAACATATTTAAAACCGGTTTTTTACAAAAAACCGATCTTAATGTTTTTTTTAAGACCGGTTTTTTAAAAAAACCGGTCTTAAATATGCACTTTCTTTTTTTATCAGCTTCTGTCTGATTTTTAGCACCGCCTTTTTAAGACCGGTTTCTTATATATTTTTAACACCACATATTATTAGCACCACATCCAAACCGGTCTTAAAGACCATTAATTAACAGGTCTTGAAAATAAAAAGTGGTGTAGTGTACCTAGCTACATCTCTTTGTTTGTTTGTTTGTTTGTTGTCTTTTTTTTTTTTTTTTTTTTTGCCTGGAAAGGAAAGCATGAACAATTTCTAATTGGTTAGTTTTTATATGTATGGAGACCGGAGAGTAGTGTTATAAATACGTATCGTGTCGTGTCGTGTCGTGTCAAACAAGCCGTATCCGGATTATTGTCGTGCCGTGTCGTGTCGTGTCTAAATATTTCACGTGCTGTGTCTAAATTCTAAGATATGGACACGACACGCCTTGTGTCTTTGTGCCATGTCTTCTTTAAACGTGTCATGTCATGTCGTGTGTTGAACACGTTTGAATTTCATAAAATATAGTTATATACTTATGCTTATGGATGAACTGGACATTCAAACTATGAAATTATCCTTAAAAAATAGACAATATAAGGATTTTTCTTATTATTTCGTAATATTTACTATCTTTGATCCTGATTATAAACTTGTTATGTCTCTTGGATTGTGTCGTGTCATGTCTCGTGCCGTGTCTAGACAATTCGCGTGTCGTGTCGTGCCGTGTCTATGCCATCAAAGTTGGACACGACACGCCTAAAGACACGACACGCTTAAGTTCTCGTGCCGTGTCGTGTCCGTGTTTTACCGCGCCGTACCACATCCGTATTGTGTCGTGTCGTGCCGTGTTCAGATACGCCGTGTTTTTTTAGAACACTACTGGAGAGTCTCATCTATTAGCACTATAACATAAATGAACTTTAGCACCACCATATTAACACATGTTATTAAAAAACACCAATATTAAAAAAGTTAGTAGCAATTTCGTAATTGTTGGAGCTTATCTTAGTACCGGGTTTTTCAAAAAAACCGATGCTAAAGAGTTTAAAAAAAAAATCAGTTTTTCTTTAGTACCGGCTTTTTCTAAATAATCGGAACAGAAGTAGAAAAATAAAATCTTTGCTTCTATGTTTTTTTTTTCCTACTGTCTATTAAAATTTTTTTAATATTTAAAAAGTTTAAAATTAAAATGTTAAATCCAAACCGTTGATCTTGTTCAATTTTACGGACGATGCATTTTTATATAAGTTTTATAAAATTTGGAGTCGATTTAATACTAGATCAAATGATCAACAAATGAACGAACCTGGTTAACTATCACTGATTAATTCTAATACGTTCATAGTTTGATCACATAATTTAGTATCAAATCGACTCCAAATTTTATAAAACTTATATGAAAACGCATCGTCCATAAAATTGAACAAGATCAACGGTTTGGATTTAATATTTTAATTTTAAATTTTTTAAATACTAATAAAATTTTAATGGACAGTAGAGCTCTATTGTCGTTAAGGACAGTAGGGATAGCTGGTCCATTTCGTTCGAGATCGTATTCTCTGGATGGTTTTATTAACCATCCAGTGGACGTCTTTTGATCCGAACCGTCTGATTTAATCTTAACGGTTAGATTTTTTCGGGTCTATCAATTCTGATATTATGTACGTGATATTCATATCCATTGAAATTAAATATGACGACTTTGATCGAACACCATCCACTGGATGGCCGCGCAGAGGATGCAGAGTCCATCTCGAGACCCCAAAGGGCAGGTTCGTAAATAAAACGCGAGGTTAGTTTAGATGATCTGGCGGATGAATTATTTCGTGCCAGAGCTGAATCTGAGGAGGATGAAATTGTTTTGGTGCGAAGGGGAAGGGATGATCGGAGAATGAGTTTACACAGTGGCAAAATCGGGCCAGGATCTAGGTATGTTAGGATTTTGTTGTTATCATTGCTAATTAGTTACGTGATAATCTGTGATTGTAAACATTTTCATGGTGTTTCAAATATAATTGAAGCAGGTGGTACTTTGTACCACTCTATTAGAAAATGGGGTAGTTAGTTAACATTCTGTTTTTTTTAATCTAATTTTGGGGAAAAAAGTGGAAAAGGCGGTTCGATAATGGGGTATAATCCTAAGCTAATTGTGGTGGTTAGTTACCCTTTTCTTGCTTGGTTGTGCAGTAGAAGTGAAGAATGGGTTGTGGTAAATGGGTGCACGATCTTGGAATAATAATAGAAAGCATCATTTTCTTATTAATATGCAGCTACCGATGTTTATAGTATGTAGACCATGGCAGTCTGTTGTATATACGTTCTTTCACAAAGAAATCTGAAGTTTTAATTGCTCCTAAAACCCTTGTTCATTTAATAAACTGATAACATAAGCTAAAAAAGAAATTTCTACCTCTTTAAAATCGGTATTTGATTCCTTTGTCATTAGCTTAATTAAACCAGCTTCCAGTTGATTTGGGTCGATCTAATTTTAGGATTTTAATATTATTATTCATTTATGTAGTGTATTATTCGTGCTTCTGTACTTAGGCATTACTAAATTAACTATGCGTAATCTGCAAGCGAAAGTGAATTCCCTTCCTCTAGGCATCGGAAAAGATGACCTGTCTGATTCCCTCGAGCTACAGGTGTACAAACTATCTGTAAATTCTTTTTTATTGGAGTATCTACAATGTGATGCAACTACCAGGGAAAACAAAAATAATTTTTCTCTGTAACAGATAGTATCATCACTGAGAGTAATGCCAGAGTCAACTATGCTAGTCTATCATCCAGATGCGAAGGTATGTAAATGCTTTTGTTCTTATCTTTATTTTGTATGAAATATATTTCCTTGGTTCTTAATTTTTAGTTGATTATTTTGCTTTTGCAGATGAGTTTGTCTGTTAGTGGTGGAACATGCTTTCTAGAAGCTGCCTCAAATGATATGCAGGTAGTACAAATTATTCAACAACCTCAAGGAATTCATTGCACTGACCTGGATGTTGGGGCTTTAGACTCGGGAACTGAACTGCAGTTGTGGCAATTCATGATATCGGGCTTTCTCTAACTTCTGTTAAAGTATGACATCTTTTATGTTTTTCATTTTTAAGTTTCCTCTCCAGTCATCATGAAACAGTAACTGACTATGGGTTTGGATACTGGGATGATGAAACATGAAATATGTTATTTTAGCTACGAGTGTTTTCTTGTGGTATACTGAAGTCGGGTTTGATGTTGAAATTGTTTGTATGAATTAATTACTTTATAGCTAGAAGTGTTTTTTTGTGGTATGAGTTGGCTGGTGCATTGAGCCATGGAATTAGGTTTCTAAATTGGAGCTGGTATTAATTTTGTTGGAATATGAATTGTGTCATGGAGATGGAATTAACTTTTTGGAGTGGAGCTGGTATTAAGAATTAAGTTATTGGATGTATGAATTGTGTCATGGAAATATGAAATGATTGAATCATGTTTTATCATTTTATCTTATTAGTGGCGTTATAATATTTTACAGTACTTAGTTTGTGTGTCTTTGGTATGAAAATGTGCATATAATAGCTCTGTTCGATTTATGTATAAAGAATTGTGGCCATACGTAACCCTGTAAAGAACGACTTATCAATTCGAGCTATTAATAACTCGAGTCAAACTAGCTCGTTATAAATTTGAATCGATTACAGGCTGAATTTCTCTACTTGATATTCCTTAACGACTCGAATTGAATTCGAATACGGCTTGGCTCGCTCGAACTCGGCTTGTTGCCACCTCTTTGATGGAATTTAATGCCACCCCACAAAACCGTCTCCCCCCCTTAGATTTTTCCACTGCATTTTTTTCACGATCTGCTCGTCGTGCTCGATCACCTCCTCGCTTGTTTCGTGACGGCCAAAGGAAGGGATAGAGAACCCAACAATCGCTCCTTGCGTGACTTTTTTTTGCAATGGTCACACAAAGGTTTCGTCCGATCTCCTCTTCCTTTTCACTAAGGCTAGGGTTCACGTATTTTTCTGCGGTAGCTTGATTTGGGGAGTTGATGGCGACACAAGTTTGAGCTTTATTTTGACTAAGGTCAGAATTAGAATAACTAGCTTTGCCTTGCTCCTTGATTTGCGTGTTTTGACCATTTTAAAAAAATTTTGGGTTGATCGGCTTTTCGGCTTTGGCTGAGGTAATTGTTTTGTTGTAATGGGAATTTTGTCACTGGGGACATGGCTACGACTTGGGTCCAGGGAGCTTGTTTATTTGCTCTTGTATATGAGGATTTTTTTGCACTATATATTTCTATTGGGGCTAATGGTGGAAAGTCTTGGTCGTTGAGCCGTATGTTAATTGGTTGAAGCGTTGGATTTCACCACTTGCTGGCTCCATCATTGTTGACTTGTTGCGTGATACCACTACGCGAAAAAAGATCTTCTGTAACGGATCATCTGTAACGGTTTTTACCATAACCGTTACAATATAGTGGGAAATAGGGCGGGAAAACTGACGCCAGTCATCAGTAACGGTTTTTATAAAAAAAACGTAATAGGTTTTTCCGTCATCATTTGGGAAAAAAATGGCTAACTAATCTGTAACGGTTTTTCTATAAAAACTGTTACAGAAGATTTTAAAATCAATAACGGCTTTTATATAAGAACCGTTACAGATTAGTTAAAAAAAAAAATGTTGATTTTCTGTAACGGTTATTATATAAAAACCGTTACAGAAGCTAAAAAAATTATAACGGTTTTTATATAATAACCGTTACAGAAGAGGTAAAAATTAAAAAAAAAACTGTTGATCTTCTATAACGGTTTTTATTTAAAAATCTTTACAAAAGCTACTAGAAACCGTTACAGATTAGTTAAAAAAAACTGTTGATCTTCTGTAACGGTTATTATAAAAAAACCGTTACAGAAGCTAAAAAATTGTAACGGTTTTTATATAATAACCGTTACAGAAGAGGTAAAAATTTAAAAAAAAACTGTTGATCTTCTATAACGGTTTTTATTTAAAAACCGTTACAGAAGCTACTAGAAACTGTAACGGTTTTTACATAAAAACGGTTACAGAAGGCTTATGATTTATTGCTCCTTCCTCTCTCTCTCTCTTCTTCTCTCTTCCATTATTGCTCATAAGATCAGCTAGCCGCCGCACCTCTCTCTTCCTTAATAGCAAAAAATTTCATATCCAATCTCACTCCAAAAAAATAGCAAAAAATTTCTAAAAATTCTGAAAAAATCAGAATTAAAAAGAGAAATAGAAGGAGAGCATATTCAAGGTAAAAAAAAAATTACATTTGATCAGTATTTTATATTTTATTATTTTTTTCTTATTTATTTCGGTTTTTTTTAATTTATGGTTAATTTATGTTTTTTTATATAATTTCAGATCTTATTGGATAGTAGAAGAATTACATCGGCCGGGTTGAAGTCACACGATTAAAAGTATATTTTGATAAACTTTTCTACTTATTACGAAATTATGCATGCATTAATAATTTGCATATGCATTTAATTAGTTAATCGTATTGTCATATATGACCAAAATACCGGAACACAAACGAATTTAGGTCGTTGCCTGTCCGAGATTAATCCATTAGGGATTAATTTCGGATAGTACTTCCGGTCGGGAGTACTGCTCTTTGGATACGATCTGTCTCATTTAAGACAGCGAGTTGTACGTTAGATACAATGTGTTGTCTGAGAAAAATTCGACAGTATTTTTCCTTATATTCCCACGAATACGTACGCACGAGCAATCGTGTGTTGGCGTATTCAGGGAACATAAGGAAAAATGCTGTCGAATTTTTCTCAGACAACACATTGCATCTAACGTACGCTCGCTAATGAGATAGAGTATCCAAAGAGTGGGCTAGGATGGTGACCGGCTCGAAAACCTAATGTGACAAATTGACCCATGCAAAACCCCAAACCCTAACATTTTGCATACATTTTATTGTTCAGATGGATCGGACGTGGATGTACTCAAGTAATCGACTGTCGTCTACATTTTTGAGAGGGCTTGAAGAATTTATGGTTTGTGCTAAGGAGAATTTAAAAAGGAAAGAAGATGATAAAATGTATTGTCCTTGTCGTATTTGTCAGAATTTGTTGAAATGGTCTAATTTTGAAGAAGTGAAACCTCATTTGATTATAGATGGATTTCAACCGGAATATACTCGGTGGACACTCCATGGAGAGACCGTGGGAGAATCTTATAGAACTAATACTAATGAAAATGTATTTGATTCACAATACGAGGAAGAAAATGTATTATTAGATGATGAAATTGATGATGTGAATGTATTTGATGATGAAAATGTATATGATGATAAAAATATAGATAATTCGGAATTGAATGCTGATTTAGATGAAATTGTAAATAATGTGGATGAAAGTTTTGTTGATAATGTTGAAATTTTTGGTATGTTACGTGAAGAAGATAAGATAGGTTTATATTCTGGTTGTAAACTATCAAAACTTAATGCTATTTTCAAACTGTTCAATCTTAAAGCCAAAAATGGATGGAGTGATACCAGTTTCACATCTTTGCTCAAACTTTTGCGTACAGATTTTCTTCCAAAAGATAACCAGTTGCCGGATTTAATTTATAAGGTTAAAAAGATGTTGTGTCCTTTAAAAATTGGAGTTGAGAGAATTCAATTGGAGTTGAGAGAATTCATGCATGTCCAAATGACTGTATATTATTCCGGAATGAGTACGAAAATTTGCATAAATGTCCAAAGTGTAATGCGTCACAGTATAGACCGAGAGACGATCAGATTGATGAAGATAGTAAGGGACCAGCTGCGAAGGTGTTGTTTTATCTCCCAATAATACCAAGATTTCAGCGGCTTTTTTCTAATGCAAAAGATGCCAAATTGTTAAGATGACACGCAGATTGTAGAAAAAAAGGTGATGGCATGCTCAGACATCCAGCAGACTCTCCGGATTGGATGAATATAGACAGAAAATTTGAAGATTTCGACAATGAATCTAGAAATTTGAGATTGGATTTATGCACGGATGGGATGAATCCTTACGGCAACATGAGTAGCCGTCAGACTACGTGGCCGGTCTTATTGTGTATTTACATCCTTCCTCCATGGTTATGCATGAAAAGGAGATACATGATGATGCCCTTATTGATTTCAGGTCCTAAACAACCAGGTAAAGACATTGATGTGTATTTGGCTTCATTAATAAATGACATTGGTGATTGTGGCGTAAGGGAGTGACAATATTTGATGCACACTCTAGAACTGAGTTCAACCTCCGTGCCATGATATTTTGCACAATCAACGATTTTCCTGCATATGGTAATCTCTCTGGATATAGGAATAAAGGAGCGAAAGCTTGTCCTATTTGCATGGAAGACACCCATTCTGTTTACCTGAAAAATTGTAGAAAAAATGTTTACTTGGGACACCGGAGGTTTCTTAAGAACTGCAATCACCCTTACCGGCGAGACAAGGAAAGGTTTGATGGTAATGTGGAAAAAGACAAGGCCCCAATACCGTTATCCGGTTTAGGAGTGTATCGACAGGTTAAGGACATAAATGTAAAATTTAGTAAGAAATTTGCAAATGAGATTCCGAAGGGGATATGGAAAAAGAAGTCTATATTTTGGGATCCTGAATATTGGCAGAGTTTGGAGATTAGACATTGCTTAGATGCGATGCACATAATCAAGAACATATGTGAAGCTTTGATTGGTTACATGTTGGAAATTCAAGGAAAAACTAAAGATGGTATAAATGCAAGGAAGGACATGGTTCAAATGGGGATCCGGAAAGATCTAGCGGCACAAGATAAGGGTAAAACCCGAGCTTGGCTACCTGCAGCACAATTCAATTTGTCAAAGGAAGAGAAAAAAAGCTTGTTGGGATGCCTGAAGTCTATTAAGGTTCCTTCCGATTATTCCTCAAATATATCAAGAAAGGTTTGTGTTAAGAACAACAAATTACTCGGTATGAAGTCACATGATTATCACGTCTTGCTGACTCAGTTACTTCCGGTAGCAATTCGAGGAATTCTCAAGGAAGAAGTGAGGAAAACCATCACTAAGTTGTGTTTTTTCTTTAATTCCATTTGCTCTAAGGTGATTGATCCGAATAGTTTGGACAAATTACAGGAAGGTGTTGTACTGACCCTTTGTGAGCTCAAGATGTACTTTCCGCCTTCGTTTTTTGACTCCATGGTGCATTTGACCATTCATTTGGTTAGGGAGATAAAAATGTGTGGTCCTGTATTTCTACGGTACATGTATCCTTTTGAAAGAGCAATGGGTCAATTGAAGGGGCTCGTTCGTAGCCGATCTAAACCCGAAGGAAGCATAGTGGAAGGATATATTGCGGAGGAGGTTATTGAGTACTACACCGATTATTTGGAAGATGTACAACCAATCGGTCTTCCAAAGTCTCGGCATGAGGACAGACTTGAAAGAAAAGGTACAATTGGAGCTAGTACTTATATACCAGATCTTGAAACGAGAACAAAAGCACATATGAAAGTTCTCCAACACCTTGTTGTTGTGGCGCTTTACATCGACGAACATCTGGCCGAGTTATATGAACAATACCCTTCTTACACTGAAAATTTGATTACCATAGAGCATGAAATAAAATTTGTCCAAAGGCTTCAAGAAAAAATAGAGTCCCAGTTAAAAGAAGGGATAGAGATCGATGAAACCGTGAAATGATTATCAAGACGTCCTGATGCGGTGGTCGAGACGTACCAAGGGTATGACTTGAATGGATTTACCTGGTACACAAAGAAACAAGATGGTAAGAGTGCTGTGCAAAATAGTGGAGTCACAGTTGTAGCTTTATCTAGTGATAACGGAAGGTCAGCTACTTATTACGGGTGGATCGAGGAAATTTGGAAACTACATTATCTTAAATTCAGGGTACCCTTATTTAAGTGTGCATGGATCGACAATGGTCATGGTGGAGTCAAAAAAGACAAAATGGGGTTCATAACTGTTGACTTCAATAAAAGGGCTTATCGAGATGACCCTTTTATACTTGCAAATAAGCAAGCAATGCAAGTTTTCTACATTCAAGATCCGACGGATAAGAAAAGGCATGTTGTACTTCCAGGTAAAGGTTCACTTAAAACAGAATAAATGTTCATTTCATTACATACAACTGTTCACATTATTAAGTACAAATATTAACTTCAAATAGTATAAATGTTCACATTATTAAGTACAAATGTTAACTTAATTAAGTACAAATGTTCACATTCAGGAAAAAGACGTATTGTCGGTGTTGGAGATGTCGTGGATGAAGAAGCATACGACCACTTCGAAGAAATACCTCCATTTTCCACCGGTATCGACGATACATCACAGCCAATATCGATCAGTTACCGACGTACAGATAACACCGAAGGCGTGTGGGTCGATACGCGAGAGAAAAAAAGGAAAGCAGCTACATGATCCCACGTGAGTTAAAATCTAATTTAATTTTAACATATATATATATATATATTCATTTCTAATATTAATATTTACATTTTATTTATTTTTGCAGGTTGTCGGTCAATTTATCATTTTTTTTATTTTATTTAGTATTATTTTATTTTTATTTAAATTCAAATTGTAATTTTATTTTGTTGAAAAGAAAAATTAAAAGAACAGAAAATTAAATTAGTTATCGATTTTATTTTAATTTCAGTTTATTTTGATTTGAAAATTTATTTAGTTTCAGTTTATTTTGAAAAAAAAATTAAATGAACCTTCTGTAACGGTTATTAGAAATTAATCGTTACAGAAGATCTAATTTTTTTTTTTTGAGAAACACTACTTTCGAATTTAACAAGTCCCGGACCTCTCTCACTCTCTCACTCTCGACTAAAACCTAGCCGCTCTCTTCCTCTCTCTCTCGACGGTGCTCTCTCTCTCGACGGCGACACCGGCGCTCCCTCTCTTTCAAAGGTACTGTCTCTCTCTCATTCTCACTCTCGATCTCTCTTGCTCTCTCTTGCTCTCTCTCACTCTCTCCCTATTTCTCTCTCAACAGCCCCCCGCTCTCTCTCGACAGCTCCGGCCCCTCTCAACAGCTAGCCCTCCCTCGACAGTCTCGGCCCCTCGACTGCCCCCTCTTGACAAGTACTCATTCTGCCTCTATCTCTCAATTTTATGCCTCTCTCTCAACTGAATTGTTTGTTCAATTGATGGAAATTGATTATTTGCAATCCAATGTTTGAATTGTGCTTGAGGGACTGTTATATAAAAATGCAGGGGCTGTTTTGTAAAAATACAGGGGCTGTTTTATAAAAATACAGGGGCTGTTTTGTAAAAATACAATTGATTATATAAAAATGTAGGGGCTGTTTTGTAAAAATGTAATTGATTTTATAAAAATGAATTGGCCATATGTGTGATTAGAATTGATTATTTAATTGAATTGCCATGCACTTGTACGTGTTTAATTGATTATATATGAATGGAATTAGCATGCAATTGATTAGAATTAATTGGTTAATTGAATTGGCATGCAATTGATTAGAATTAATTAGTTAATTGAATTGGCATGCAATTGATTACGGATAATGGGTTAAAAAATAGTTAATTGCTATTGAAATTAGATGGAGAAGGATCAGAAAGTGGCGGAGGTGGAGAAGGAGAAGGAAAAGGTGGACGACGGAACGCCCAAGGTGGTTGCTGGAAGGACCACGTTTTTTTACGAGCCTCCTAAGAGAAGGACCGTCTCTGCTGTACGTCGTTTTCCTCCAGGATATGGCAGGAGCCCTGACGAGGGATCTAGTCAGAACAAGGAGGAGAAGAATATGGAGGATAAGAGCAAGGAGGAGAAGAATTAGGTTCAAATTAGGGTTTGGGTTTATTTGAAGTTTTATCTATATCTAATTGTTGTGTTAGGGTTTGGCTTAGGGTTTGAACGATTTTATGTTTGGCTTGTTTGTTTCTGAGATTTTATGTTATTTGAGATTGAACTTTTTGTTTAATTGTCAACTGTTATGTTATTTGAGATTAAATTGTTATGTTATTTGAGATTAACTTGCTATATTACAATTGATATTGAATGTGTTTGAATTTGTTTGAATTTGTTTGTTTAATTGTCAACTGCTATGTTATTGTTAATTACTTGTTAATAGATATGTCTGGAGAAGATAGAGACCTACAAGCTGGATAGGATTTTGAAGAATCCGACGATGAAGAGATCACCCAAGATATTGATGGATCGAAGAAAAGAAGTAGGACGACAATGGAGGAGTTCAGAAAACTAAAAGCGGCCGGGCACAAGTTTGAGATTAAGTTTGACAATGAAGGAGTGCCGACTGGTGAGAAAGAGTCGGTGGCCAAATTCGCATCATATTGCGGGTATCTCGCTAGGGCAAGAGTGCCAATTACAATTGATAACTGGCACCACGATATTGCAAAGGAATTGAAGAATGAGTTATGGGAGGATATCAAGGTACGTAAATAAAATTTTAATTTAATTCAATCATCTAATTAAACTGCCTAGGTACAAACCCTAACTAATGTGTGGCTATCTTTCAGAAAACATTCAACATCAAGGAAAATGCCACAGCCAAGAAAAGCACTCTCACAGCCATGGGCATCAGTCATAGGGCTTATAAGAGTAGGATTGCTGACGAGTACATCATAAATGCCGATCCAAACAATCCCAAAAATCCGTGCGATAAACACCCAATCTCACAAAAGGAATGGAAAGAATTTTACAATAAGAGGACAAGTGCAGAATTTGTGGAAAAGAGTAATAAAGCGAAGGAATTGAGAAAGCAATGGAAGGAGCCTCATAGAATGGGTTCCTCTGGCTATAGAGGAAAAAAAAGTTCGTGGAAACCTACAGACAAAATTGTCATACTTGGTGATTCCGAGGGGGTCGGTTCCACAAGCATTATCATCGGCGAATTGGAACCGATGAGTCAGAGGTATTTTATGGGAATGACCTGTCAAACGAAGACAGAAGGTACAAATACATACATAGATTATATTTTATGCTAACACAAATTCTCTTTTATAACCACTAATAATTATTCTTTGTTGCTAACTAGGTAGTTACACATTCCACAGCTCGGATTCGGCGACTATTGAGACATTCAGTCGATTACATGCCTTGTCTGACGAAATCAGTTCCGGGTCAATCCAGCCACAAGAAGTCTTAAGTCGGGCAGTTGACAGGCCGAAACATTCAGGTAGAATGAGAGGATCCTCTTCATGGACCAAAAAGAAAGATCTGTATGATAGAAAGGCCAGAAAGAATGTGCATGAAGGATGCATGACACCGGCCCAGATTTTAGATTTGGTGAACCAGGCCATTGAAAAAGCTAAAATGGATTTACTTAACTCTGCGGAGATAAGGAATGCAGCGAGACAAGAAGCTTTTAAGGAGGTGAAAGAATGGTTGGCTATGAGTGGAGTGAAGGTTCAAACACCGCTGCAATTCGTTGAAGCCGAGGTGGACTCAGGAATGCCAAACGAAGAGTTATTTTGAACGGTCGCCTCAAGCTATATGCCTCCAGATCCTAAAGGCGGTGTTCAGGTTCTTATTATTATGTCATTTCTATCAAGTAATGAATTTGATTACATTTGTAACTGGAATGATTATCTGAATTTATTTGCGAATTTCAGGAGGAAACGCCGTGCGATCTCTACCTCCTTGATAACTGCAATCAGAGGATTATGGTGCGAGTACTGTTGGTCAGATCGTACACGGTGTGCCTCTAACTGATCAACAGGTTTATATCCAACTTCTCAAGGTAGGCGATGATTTTCGCCATTGGCAAATTCCTGGTTGGTCAGAAAAACTATTAGGCAATAATATAGGGGGCCGATTTGCGTGGCTGTCATTTTTTGTGGAGGTATGCCATAAGGTATCATTTTATTTAATTTATGACAATCTATTTCACACATCTCTAATTATGACTAATTAACTATATGATGACCTTGAATGCAGATTATGAGCCAAAAAAAGCCACGTGCGAAGAAACAGATAGCGAAGAAGGTGGCGGAGAGTCCAAAGGTTCCAAGTGCGGGGTCGCATATTACTTGCGATGCACTTCTCGAAAAGGACATTATTGACGGACTTACCCCATCCGAACTCGCAGTATACAAACTGTTGATGCTCCAACCGGAAGATGAGACAAATTTCGAGCTGCATGATTGCAATCCTTGGGGTACGCACGATGGTGAGGTTAAGTTCAATGTTAATGTCGGTGACATAGTTGAATGTTTTAAAAGAGAGGAGCTTAACTATACGATACTCAAGTTTTACTCCTGGTATGATTTTTCTAACTTAAATGTTTCTTTTTTCTATATTCATTTCAATCTGAAAATATTGAAGTATGATATCCATGAATGAATGCAGGTATTGGATGGAAAAACTTTCAACAGGTGAACTGCCTTCCAATACCATCACCGTACTAGATCCAGAGATGTTGGCTGAGGGAAAATCCCAACACGAAGAACCTGCTACGGTGGATTACCTCATGAGGGCATACCTACAATATCCATCCTCCTATCTTGTTTTGCCGTATAATCAGGAGTAAGAACTATTATAATCAATAAAATACTAATGAAAGAAATTTTTAGTTTCCTTTAATTTCATTTATAATCAATAATCTCTATTGCAGTCGTCATTGGGTGCTCATTGTTATTAATATCGAGAAGCGCACCGTTCACTTTGTTGATTCTTTAGAGTGCAGGAATCCAAAGTTATATATTAAGCCATTCATATCTTCGTAAGTTTTTGCTTCAAAATTAACAAAAATCATGATGAGATTTTGTAAATTAGATTATCTATGCTGATTTAATAATATTGCATGCAGGATATATAAGCAATACCTAATGGAAATCGGAAAATATAGTCCAAAGATAAAAACAGGATTTGACTGGTACCGAATTAAGGTACGGAACTTACGAATATGGGTCTAAAAGATTATTTGGGTTGGTGAAATTAGCAACAATTTTAACTATTTATTTTGTTGGAATATCTTAATTAGGGACCAATACAACGGGGTGGCAAAGAGTGTGGATATTTCATAATGCTCAACATGAGGGTCTTTATAAATAGTTGGAGAATGATCGGAGAAATACCACAGGTAATTTTTTATTTTAATTATAGGGTTAAAGGTTTAGGATACCAACTATTTAGGATTAATTTATAGGATATTAACTAATAAAATTATTTAACTTTGTTTATGATTAAATGCAGATAATTTAGCCGGTTGGACTACCATATGCAAAAGAAGACATTGACGCAGTCGTCACGGAGGTTATGGATTTCATGCATGGGGTATTATTTTAAAATAACTTCATGTAATTACTTGTTAACTCTTTGTATTAATTATATATATATAGTTACTTGTTAATTTTGCTATATATGACTTGTTTGATATATATGTGTTAATTACTTTGATATGTTTGATATACATGATATATGTGTGTGTTATCTATTTGAGATTGGTACCAGTTGGTAACGGCTAGCAAAATGGGCTAGCCAATCAAACAGGAGAAATTAAAAAAAAAAAAAAAAATTTGTAACGGTTATTATATAATAACCGTTACAGATGAACAATAATTATAAATAATTTTTTTTTAAAAAGCAATCTGTAACGGTTATTATGTAATAACCGTTACAAAAGATGACCTTCTGTAACGGTTATTACATAATAACCGTCACAGATTTCTTTTTAAAAATCCGTATTTTTTCCGTTAACCTTCTGTAACGGTTATTAGGTATCTGTAACGGGGGCTACTGTAACGTTAGGTTAACCGTTACTAAGGACTTTTATTAACAGTTACAGAAGCCAAAATTTCGCGTAGTGTACCATGTAAAGTTTATGAATATTCTTTCTTGTATTGATTATTAATCATTTGTTCTATTTATAACGGCTAAATACAAGTTATATATAGACTCGCTATTTGATTTTACCATTGCCTAACGTTCAAATATAAGGAATTTTCCTTTTTGCTAACTACAATTTTGTCCTTATTTTATTTTCTATTATCAACAGTATGTACCCAAGTATGTGGTCCCCATCATGCGATCAAATTTTGTACTTGATATCTGTTCGATTCAACAATTAATTTCAGTTAATCTGACCTATATACATTATTATACGCAGATTGGTGCACGTCGCTTACAGAAACAAAGACATGCTTTCTTTGTTTCGCTACACTTTATTAATTAGGTGTCCGTCTTTATTATTCTTTAAAGTGAAACGTTACTACGGCAGGATTAATATTGACCTAACTATATATATTTATCTATTTTCTTCGAGTCAGACCTTAGGAATTCTCCAGCTATTATTTTAAGATTATAGCAACCTTGCACATTGATGATATATTCCCTTTTTAATAATCATGGAAGTAATAATAATTGAGACATATTTGACTAAGGATTATTAATTCATTTTGCTTGTTATTTTGATTGATCCTTACATCAGCCATAACTGACAAGCTTTAGAGAAATTATGTCATGACTTGCATAAATGCAAGTCTTCGCAGTTCGCACATATTCCAGTTGGTATTTGCTGTCTGTGATATTGCTGGCTTCAACTGGCCGGAATTGAGGATTTTAGAAATAAATTCACCATTGTCAATCATAATTCATAAGTTAAATTTAACCTTGTTAATCATGTATATATAAGATCCAAATAAAGAAGCAAAGCATCATTCTTAAGTCATCATCCAAAGTTTATTATACATCAATCCATCATGTCGCATGAGATAACCGAGGTTTCTTCTGAGAACAAAGGATCCGTTGAGCTACAACCATTTCCGCCACCATCAGAAGAGAACCCTACTATTGTAGGATCAAAACCATCACCAGCTACAACAAAAGAGACCCAGAAGAGAAAACGGGGATTCAGGATACGGCAAATCCGGCAAAACAAGAATAATGAGAAAGACTGGTTCAGCAAGATGCGGGGGTGGATCATGATTGTTGGTGTTCAAGTAGCAGCGATAACATATGCAAGTGGCCTAAATCCACCTGGAGGATTGTGGCCAGACGACAAAGATGGTCACGTTGCAGGACATGCAATTCTGCATGACAAATCCAAAAGTAGATACACAACCTTTTATTATGCCAATGCCACCGCATTCATGGCTTCATTGGTCATAATAGTACTTATAATGAATGAGAAGTTCTATCTTAAGCGGTCCAAAGTTGTAGTGCTCAATTTCAGCATGGTGCTGGGCTTGATGAGCCTGATGCTCGCTTATGCAGCAGGCAGCGCAAGGAGGATCACCACTTCAATTTATGTAATTGTTCTTGCAGTGGGAAATTTGGTGTTTGTCTTTTTATCATCACACTTTCTCAAGCATGCAGGCTTATGGATAACAAAATGTTGTCCTTTCATGGGACAACTGTGTCCTAGATGCATGCGAATGATCATCCGTAAAAAGGCAAACATAACCATTCAAAGCAAGAAGAAGAAGACGACAAACATGCACAAGACCGCACGCTTGCTGTGCATGTGTGACTAGGGCTGTCAACGTGACAAAAAAGCACATGATGTCGTTTCGGTTAAGCGAAACGGCGGAACGAATAACATAATCCATTATGGTTTCGTTCCAATAACGAAACGGTAAACGAAATGTGAAATCATACCGTTTCGCCTTTTTTCAAACCATTTCATATGAAAATTCTAAAGTGGAACGAATAACGAAATGATATTCTATACCGTTTCAAAAAAAGAACGGTTAACGAAATGGAATCTTATACCGTGTTCCTTAACGGAAAGGCAAATGGAACAGGCTGTTCCGTGTGTTTCGTCCATGTTTGACAGCCCTATGTGTGACGTCTGATAGGTCAATGTTAATCTTGCATCGATTGTGAACCATGATGCATAAAGGGAGCTTGTCATTTTTTTGTACAAATTAGTGTATTTATAGCAAAAAATGGCAAGTTTTAAAAAATTTGAAAAAAAATAGTACAAAAATTTCAAAAATTGTACAATTTTGTTTGCTATGAGGTTTCAATATATAGATTGGATTGGTTAATTTAGATTTTTCAATTTGCAAAATCACCGATCAAATTATCATGGTGCACGGAGCTCTCTATGCATCATGGATTCATGGTTCACAATGGATTCAGTATCAACTTCAGATTCAGGTGGTGTCTCAGCGCCAGTACAGACGGTCCGTTTGGACAGAGAGATGAGGTTGGCTTCCTTCGGGAGAGGCTGCGACGCTCCGTTTGAGACGAAATACGGGCGTCTGAGCTGAGGAGGAGACGGATGACTGTCCCTCCGAAATTTCGAGTTGCTTCTTCCAAAAACGAACGGTTCGGGAAGCAAACGAAGCGGAAGGTTGTTGGCTTTTGTCTCGATTTCCTTTGCTCCTTGTAAAGTGGTCGTGCTCGGTTGGTGAATGAATGATCTTCTTCTTTCTACCTCGGGCCAGCGTACACTTCCTACAATCGCAACGAACAAAGAAAAATTCGTGAAAAGAGAGAAAAAGTCTAAATAAGTAGAAAAATAAAGTTAAAATTTTTTTCACCATCTCCGGCAACGGTGTCAATTTTGATCGGGTGCAAACCTAGTCAAAATACCTAGTCTACCTGATTTAAATCTTATCGTAATAAACAAGGATCGAACACAGGGACGGTTGAAATATCTAAACCCTAATTTTCTAATTTAATAAAGCTTTTTTATGAAAATCGAGGAAAATAATAGTTTTGGTTTGAAAATAAAAACAAGATTGAATTAACTAAGGTTATAAAAGTAAAGTAAATCTAAATTATCACTATTCTAAATATTAATCACGCAAATTAATGTAAAATAGGGGTTCAGGTTGAAAAACTTCTTCTATGTAGCAGGTTCCAAACGGTCTGTCTGATCTCTCAAACGGTCCGTTTGAACCTCGTGATAAAGAATTACTTAGCAGAATTTATGTTGTTTTAAGTACAGAATCATGACTTAACTTTAATTACCAGATACTAACCATCGTTACAGTTCAAGTTCTGAAAGTTAAAATCATCAATTAGAAACTCTGTGTTTGGTTATCACCATTGGCTTCAAGTCTCTAAATTCTATCTTTCATACAAAGGATATTTTGCAACTATCGTTACAAGAAAGGTTCACCTATCGGTTACTTAATCCCAGTTTCATTCATCAATTACTTCCATCCTCAATTAGGTCAAACACAAATCAAGCAAAGATATAGATTTTTGGTACTAAATTAGATAAGACCTTAATCTAATTGGTCTAATCAGTTCTATCAAAGCAATTCATGAAATCACATATCAATTAAAACCAAAAGATAGAAATCACAAGAAAATAACATAAACTTCAACTAAATAATATCAATACCAACTACATAAAATTGGTTCCCTACCGTTTTCCCTTAAAACTAAAATTACTCTAACATAGTATCAGAAACAACAAACAAAACAAGGTTTCTCTAAAACATAAGAAATCAAAGAGAAATTATAACAGAATTCAACTTGACTCCTTCTGTCTGAAATCTGGCGATGTCAAACGGTCCGTCTGAGGTATCAGATGACCCGTTTGGAAGGCTGGCTGGCTAGCATTTCGCGTGAACTTCTCCTGAATTGTGACAGTCCCGAATCTGGGACTTAGCCTCTCTTATATAGTCATCTAACCTCGCAGTAGGTCGATCTGAGTCGTGCTAAAAGTGTCTGGATCGTGCTGCAAATGTGGCAGTTGTGGCTCAGCAAAAATAGGATGCCCTGAATAGTGTATGGTTCTGGAACAGCCAAACGGTCCGTCTGGGGATCCAGACGGTCTGTTTAGTGGCAGTCTGGACTGAAAAGCTGTGTCGATCCAACTCCAAAATCTTGTCCAAAATCTCCAAAAATTAACAAAAAATAGCAGGAAACACTGAAGAACCTGAAAACATGTAGGAGCAACAGCAGTACCAAACTTCTTCCCTAAAAGCATCAAATTAACATTAAAATACGCAATATTTAACCAAATTTAAAACCTAATTAGGTTGAAATGTGTGCATGAAAACCGTTGATCAACTCTTCTCACCCTGTCTTGTAATTCCTATACAAACAAAACAAAATACAATTAAAACCAATTACTAATTAAGTGCTCTAATAATATTTAATCATTTCTGGTTATGTGAAGTTTTTAAGAAAATACATAATGAAATAAGATATCTTGAGGTCTCTCTTTTTTTTTTCTTTTTTGAGGGAGGGAGAGGGAATTGATGTTAAAATATTGTGTTGCCTTCACCAAAGAACAAGGCATTCCTTCAATAAAGGCAAATCATCTTACATGATAGAACCATGGTTTTAAAACTCGGCGATTCAACTCAGAATCGGCCCGAGTTGACTCGGACTCGGCGGCCAACGATCCGATTTTTGGCGAGTTGGAGTGGATTTGGGTTGAAAGACTTGAGATCACCATTAATGGTGGTGTTCTTCTATGGAGAGAGGTGAAGGAGCACGGAAAAACACTTGATGAGGTTGCAGGACTCACATGAAGTGTCATTTAAAGATTGCATTTGGCTACATGACACGGTTATGATTACCTTCCCAAATCAAGTATGGCTCTGAACTAAACCTTACAGTAATTAGAGATATTCCCTGCTAAGAAGAAGTTTACTATTATTCATGCTTTGTACATCATGGTAGGACTAAATATATATTTTAGGGGCAATTAGATTCTTGCCACCCCAAAGTTTCAATTTAGATTTTGGCCACCCTTGAAGGAATATTCCTTGGTATTTATGCCAAGGTCACTTCAAATGTGCACCCAGAATTATAAACAAACAATTTCTGCCTTTTAATTTCGTGTGGTATTTTCTGCTGGTTTTAGTGTCCTCTCACATCACCGTGTTTATCCGCGATCTTCCCTTACTCATTAGGTACTGTACGGCAGGGTAATTCTTTTGGTTCTTCTAAAACCTTTTAAAAATTCCATACTGTAAACTAATGTCCTGAAATTGATTAATTATGTAGCTTTCTAAGTATTTGGTATAATTTTTCCCTCAAGTGCCTACCTAGAACACACAGAAATTTAGAAAGTCATAAATAATATTAAGAAACAAACATTACTCTGATACCAAGATAAAAGAGGTTTCTTCTTCCCAGAAAATTTCGCAACTAACTCAGACTTAAGAAAAGTGCTGGCTAGAAGAAAATTTTATTGCTTTCTGCGAAAAATGTTACAAAAGAAGGGTGATTACTTGGTGTTGGATATGTCGTTCCAAGTGATACACCATCTGTTTATATAGCCTAAGGGGAACATTTCTGAATAGAAATTCAATAATTGAGTGCGGGTGCACATTTGGGTCCCATCGTTCATCTCAATTATGGAAATCTACACCTGAAAAGTCCCTATCACACTTAATGGGCATTTTCAGTACAATAATTGCCCAGAATAAAGAAAAAGCAAACCTATTATCTAAAAAGAAAGAGAAAAGCATAAAAAGACAGATACGCACTACCATAGTGGCACCGAAAGTAAACATATTATTGAGATTCCCATATGATGGTGGGTCTCTCTAATAGTGATGGCCTTGCTGGATGATGCAAAGTTTCTGGTGGATTGTTAACAGCTCATCGATGTTATGATTAACTGGTCCCAATGCACTGCTGGCCCAGTTATCTTTGGATGCCCATTGTTCAAGTCGTATCTTCTGTAGATAATTTAATGCTATGAGCCTCTCAACTTCACTTATGGTCCTTTGTGTTTGTTCATTATGAATCTCACCAAGCCTAAGTTGCATGGCTCATTCTCAATGAAAAAACCTTGGGTAAACTGTTAATAAGTCACCAGTAATGACTTCATAATCTCGGAGAGAATCTGGCTCTACTTCTGAGGTTGTCCATCTTTCAGCTTGCTGAAAAGCTTGCCGTCCACCTGGCGTAAAACCAGTGGTTGGACTTCCTTCATGGATTCTCATCAATCTTCGCAAATGATCAAGCACCATTTTCTGTAAAAGATAAAAATTCACACAAACAAATTATTAGAAAACTAAAATTATCAGTAGTTTTCCGTAGATTACTACCAGACAGTCCTTAAGATACAGGTATAGTGAGTTTTTCCAGCGGTCCACCATGCCCGCTTGCTTCCATCTAGAGGCTTCACTATGGTCCGAAATCTAGCATGTTGCCGATGTGACCGACAGTTGTTGCTAGATGAGCTAGAATATTATCTGGTGCGCCTCTAGTTTCTTCGAGCACCTTTTCTAAATTTGCCAACTGCTCATCAACGAAATAACAGTTATCGATTTTCACCATTTTTGCTGTTAATCGTGACAGTGAATCAGCTAGCACGTTCATTTTCCCATCTATGTGCTCAAAATTAACTTGCACTCCTGTTCCTGTAACAAAATCAACAAAATTAATCTATCGAACCCTTGACGGTTTGTTCTGTGTTGATTTGTTGTAGAAACTGATTATAGCCTAACAATCAGTTCTGAGAGTGATCTCCTTCTGATCCAGGTAATGAATCTTGAGTGCCTTCATTGTTTCCATGCATGCATGTAGTTCGGCATCGATTGTTGATTTAATCACCGGAAACTTCCCGCTTGCATATGCACACACCTTCTCCGTACTTCTGGGGTCGTGTTTAGACTTCTTCCATTTACATACGTCACCCCATCCTTCCATGCATCAATCGGTTTCCAGGATGATGTAGGATCCTTCCGGAGGTATCTCGAGATCTGGGAGCTGCTGTACAGCTTGCTTGACTTTTCGGATAATTTCATATCCGAACTTTTGAGCCTCTTGTCACCATGTTCACTTGTTTTTTAGTACAGCGGCCCAAGCAGTGTACCCAATTTTGGAATATATGACCTGGCGTAGTTGAGGATGTCAAGCCATGATCTCATTCCTGCCTTTTCCTTCAGCTTCTTTTCATCAAAAGAGATAATTTTCTTGATTATGTGCGGCTGAAGTTTGATTTTTCTGTTCCCAATTACTGCACCTAGGAATTCAATTTCCTGTACAGCTATTTTCATTTTTATTGGGGAGAGTACAAGTCCCCAATTCTCACAGATTGACAGCATGGTTTCCAGGTGTCTCGCATGCTGTTCTTCATTTTCAGAAAATACCAGTATATCATCAATGTAGACTGTTATGAAATCCTCTGTTCCTCGAAAGCAGTCATCCATTTTTCTCTGAAAAATTGCTGGTGCATTTTTCAAACCGAATGGCATGACCAGCCATTCATACAAACCATTTGGAACGATGAAAGCCGTCCATTCAATTGATTCAGGATCCATTGCCACCTGATGGAACCCGCTTTTCAAGTCGAATTTTGAGTAAAACCGACTGTTGCCAACCTTCTTTAGGATGGTGTTGATTCCTGGCAGACTGTATTGGTCTTTGTGCGTATTATCGTTGAGGGTACGGTAATTGAATACCATACACTCCTTGCCTTTTATCTCAGCACCGATTTTTGGATCAATAGATGTGCCTGAATTTACCATCATTGCCATAGTTCTGTGTCGGCTTTTACTGGATCGTATCACTCTAATTTTTAGCAGTACTTGTATATGCTTGTCAAACTGCTCCGTCATTGCTGGTGTCACATGTTTTAGCGGCTTGTCTTGGATCGTGATATCCGGGTTAATAATATCAAGTTTACATTTCACCCGATTTTTCTCCCAGTGTTGAAGAGGATTTTCTCCAATATACCCTTGCTCCTTTAGTCTTTCAAGGAGGGGTTGGAACTTCTCCTGGAACTTTTGCGATTCTTCACCACAAGAGTATGCAGTAATTCTCTGAATCTCAAAGTATTCGAGTTTAGACAGATCCAGTTCTTCAATTGCTGCTGAAGCTGTCACTTCAGCATCCACCTTAGTTGCAATTGTTGTGACATTTTTGTAAAAAGTCACCATTTGCCCTTCAATTCTGAGCCCTCCTTGCATGGCTCAAATGAAATTGCAACCAATCAACAATTGAATCCCGTCCCTTTGTTCCATTGGGAACGCATAAGTGAATGGGATTCTGAACCGATTTTTTTCAATAGCCATCATTCCGCCTTTGAGTTTTTGGTTGGCTATCTGAGAAGAATTTACTCCGTTAATCTGGATAGGGTAACAGACTGGTCTATGCAACAGACTGTTGCACCAGCATCCAGGATTGCTTGGATTTTGAATTTCTCAACCCCTGGAATTTCCATTGTTAATTCAATGTTGTAGAGCCTATTCAAGACTCTTTTTCCTTTCCTTGGATCCGGGACTTGAGTACTGATGTACTCGCCTTCTTTTGTCATCATCTTAATAACCACTCCCTTTAGTTTTTGGATGTGGTTCTCAATTGCCTCATCATCCGAATCTATTTCTTCAAGAATTAGCCTCTCTGGGATTTTTCCTTTTGTTGGGTCTCGTATCCTGTCTAGATCTTTTTCCATCTTCAATTCTTCAATTCTTTCCTTCAGCCTTTGGTTTTCCGCTAGAAGGAAGTTTGTGTACCCCATTAACTCATTAATCAGGGTATCGTTGTTATCATACTGAGGGTTTGACCTTTGGATTATTAATTTTCTCCCCAGATTAAACCTTGAACACATAGGACAGACTGTCAAATGACACAGGCTGCAATGTGCTCGCATTCTTGGATTGGTCTGATCCTTGCAAAACAGACACTTCATGAATTCTTGCGCTACAGGGCCATTGTTTTCCCATTGATGCGCACAATTTTTTATTTCCTGAGGTAGTGAGACCGCTACTCGCCATGAAACTTCTTCATTTGTCATCATCATTGCGGTTTCATATGGTACCTCACTTATGCCAGCCATTAGAGAATAGCTAGTATCTCCTTCCCCTTCAGAAAATGAACAGATTGCATTGCTATCTGGTTCATTTTGATCAACCGAGAGCACATCCCAATCGTCATCTAAATCTAGATTTTCGACTACTGCTGCTCTTGCAATGTTGCCCTTTTGTCTTGTGCAATTTCGGGCAAAGTGTCCTTTCTCACCACATATGAAGCATTTGCATTTTCTTACTTTGTCAGCGTGCTTCCTTTTGAATACTCGGATGTGAGTATCATGTGGTTTGCCTCTGTATGTCTTCGCCTTTCGAAGACCATACTTCTTGTTCCTTTGATAATAGCCTGGCACTGGTATGCGGCTACAAAATGAGAGATCCTTGAGGCTTCTCTGGAGTGCAACTCTTTTGCACTGCTCTGCCAAATATTGGTAGGTGAAGTGTATTCGTGGAATAACACCTACAGCATTGCCTGGGTATTTCTCAGCGTATGCCTTCTCGATTTCTCCGCCAATGATGGGGGGCATTTTTCTGAAAAATTTTGTCGAAAGTTCGGGTGATATGAACATTCTTCCCGATTTCACCGCCAAAATTTTATAATCATTAATGTAATCGAACAGATCTTTCACATTATGACATGAAAGTCTCTCCAAATCATTGTATGCCCTATCTTGTTCCTCTGTGGACCCGGTTGTCGGATCCTCCAACAGAAACATTCGCCTGATCTGAGATATAACATTCTGTGGATCATCAGCGATGTTCACCAATTCTTCGTATTCAGTGGGGTATGCCATTCTCCACTAAATCCAGGTCTTTTTCTCCGTTTCTCCTTGGAGATTCTCAATATAATTAACCTTTGACTTGTTATCTGCCCAATTTCTCTCATTGATGAGGTTGCGGGTAATTGATTCCCAACGGGAGATAACTTCTGAGTATAGCCCAATATCTTCTGGTAAAACCAGGATTGCGCCTTGACTGGCTTGGGCTGTTGGAAGGTTAAACCTTTCATTCATTTGCCGCGCATAGCCACCACGGATGTTGTCTAATCGTGCTCTTATCTCCGGGACTTGGAGATTCTGTGGCTGCCTTGAACCAGGTGGGTACATAGCAGGACCCATGATCGGTTCTGGTGGTATTCTTGTGAGTGAAGACTCTGCTGTTGAGAGTACCGTCTCCACTTTTTCTTTGAGATTTTTGAATCGCGGGTACTCCATCTCTTCAAGCATGTAAATTGTCTCTGATGGATATTCGTCCCACTTTATCTCAGAATTTGGGAAACTGACATCATTCCCACCACCTTTCGCCAGAAGACTTAGAAAGTCTTCGTCTTGGTTTGTCGGTGTATCCAATTGAGACAGGAATTGCACCGTGGAGAGTAGGTCATCAATTTCACCATCTGACTCATCCCATTGACAAGTCATCATAAATGCTTGTTCTTCAGACCACTCATTTTCCTCTTTTACAGTTTCTATCCAGTTAAATTCTACAAATGTCATTTGAACGAGTTCATCTTCGCTATTCATCTGCTCAATAGCAAACCATTGATACGGGTTTATTGGTTCCATCATTTCAACTGTTGGCTCAGCTTGCTCGGCTTTTAGAATTGCCAGGAACCATTTTCTCAATAAAGAATCATCATCTTGCTCGGTCTCGTCATCTTCACTAAATTCATCAGGGTCTGAATAGATTTCTGAGAATTCTGGATCGTCTTCGAAAGACCAATCATCATCTATTGTGAATACGAACGGTAAGTCATCATCTATTGTGAGTAGGTTGATGAATTCTTGTTCGAGTTCTTCCTCATCATTTTCTCCTCGAATGACTTCTTGCTCAGGAACTGTTGTTGCATACCCTGAGAATCTGACAGACAATGTGCCGTCTGTCCTTGCTCGAATTCGTGCTTCTTGGGGATTCTGGATTTGTGAGATAATAGCTGGTCTCACAAGCCACTGTTTCCCTTGGAGTTCTGCGGTTGTTCTTTGCGAGCCAGGGATGGCCTGAACTCCTCGACTTGCTAGGTGGTCGGCCACATTCTGAATATTATATCTGAAGTTTGTGTGGCTGGTATTGGACAATTGCCCAATAAGTGATCTTGAGAGTAAGAGATTACTCTCACCACCTTGCCATCCTTCATACCCGTGAGTTTGAATCACCAGTTGAATGTGATCCCTAAAATCACGAATACTTAGTGTCATATCTGGAGCAGTATATGCCAACTGCGTTTCAGATGTAAGATTCATTTCCATAGAGCTGATAACAGCCCTATCATCTCGCCATCTAGTGTCTCTGATTAACACTAGTGCATTGACACCTGCACTCTGTCTGTGCAGTGTGTATAATCGAACCATAATTAGTCCGATATGCAGAGGTTGGAGTCTTTCTTGCAAAAGCCTGTTAAAGCTTTCTTCAGAGATAAACGGTAGCTCCACTTGTTGGCCATCTGTGACCAATGTTCTTTCATCCGAGTAATGTCGATATACCCGGTGTCTGTTCTCTGACCATCCAGCCTAGTATAAAGTCTCTGCTGGGACTTGCTGTGCTCGTCTGTATTGAGAAATGTTGAGCTCAGTATCAGGATTCATTTGTGACTCTAGGCTTCGCTAGTATCGTCGGGATTGACCAGGGAGCCTCCTTTGAGCCTCAAATCTTAGTCTAGACCCTAGGCGGTAGCCACGGATCTGATCTTCCACAGTGGGAGATTGGTTTGTGTCTCTCTCAGACACTGATGGTCTTGCTGCCTCTGTTGTTGTTTGTGTTCTGCTCATGCCACCTTCTTTTTCTCGGCTTTAAATATTTCTTTTGGATTTTTTAACACAAAAAGTTTGCCTTTCAGTTTAGGCACTGCTGGCTTACTAGATTCACCTAAGCTCAGTTTCTGAAGTTGTTGTTGGATCTGATCAAGGGAGTCGGATAGGTCGTCAGGCTGTGTGACTTCCTTTCCTTTCACAGTCTCAAGCCTCTTAACTACTACCTTCAGATCTTCAACTTCTTCTGTCAACTTAAGCAACAATTGTATAATTGTGTTGTTTTGCTTAAATTGAACTTCTGTTGTTCTTCCGGTAATGTCCTGTGGTCTGACAAAACCGACTGCCGGTGAATGGATTGTCTCGGTTGCCTTGAGTGTTTCTTTGTAAATTGTACTGTTTGCACTGAGGCGCCAATCGCTCATAAGGAAAATAAAATATTATTTTAATAAGTTTTCAAAAATTATTAAGGTCTATTCTTAATTTCTTAATGACTTTTTATTTTCAAGGTATGCTAGGCCGGCAATTTTGGGTTCAATTATACCATCTGTGAATGTTTTGTTTAAAGCTTTTGAATATACTATGTTTACGCATCTAGCTTTTCTTGGGGACAATTTATGGGGGTCTTAAGTCATTAAATTTGGCTAAGGTGGAAAATTTCTAATTTTTCTGTTTTGGAGTGGCACACAACTAATTTTCCCTATATTTTAGTACTATCAATGGATACCTTTGCAAGACAAAGTTAGCACGGATCTTAACCCAGTTATTTGAGTAATTAGGAATGCTTACTGGTAAGTCAATGAGATTGTATCATAGTCATAGAATAAAAATAAATGTTTACTCATATAATATATGCTTTCCTTTTTTGAAAATAAAATTATATATTGAATTTTGATGTTAATTTTTGGGTTTTCAAATTATTTCTCTAATCATGCATGTTGATTGAGAGTATCCATCGATAATAGATCTTAACAATAATGCTTTTACTGTTTTTATATTATCTCTGTATTTTAGTTAGTCTTAAATCAATTTTTGGATTTTGATTGTTGCAATTGAAGCTTTAAAGAAGATGGATTTTCCAAACGTTGAGATGACAGTTCGTACCACTGGTGGTCGAAGAAAGTTCATTCAGTGATTATTGTTTCATTCTTGTTTTCATCAAATGATTATTTAGGCACTCAATACACTTAGTCAAAATTTTATATTTTCTATCCTTTAAATATTTTTTATAGTTGTTCCAACAATATACTATTTTATTCATCCAGATCATAAAAATAAATAGATCGCGTAATGCGCGAGACCCCGCTATAGATATAATCTCAGTCATTTTATACATCCTTTGATTTGCAGTGATTGAGATCCCTTTATATATTCAATAATTTTGATGGAAAATTATTGGAGTATTTGCTATTTCTCTATCTCAAACAAAAGACACAATTTGAAAGAAAGAGAGAGAGGAGAAGGGAGACAAAGTCAGGACTGATATTTTAGAGTTCACCATCAAGAAAAGCACTTCAGTTCTGTAGTGCTCTTCTTGGTGTTGTTTTTGAAGAAATTTTCAATCTATCATTCACAAGTGAAAACATGGCTGGAGGTAATAATTGATCTTGGTTTATTTTCGCATTTTCAATGCCGTTAAATGGCTAACATTAACATGTCGAAAACTTTAAAAATCTGTCATTTAATAATAATTTCAGTTTATCTGGTCTATTACGCATTTTGGTGTATCTGGTCTATTACGCATTTAGGTCACTTCACCAAAAACGACGTTTTGACTTCTGTGCATTATTGTTCTGGTGCCAGTCTTTTATTATACTTTAAAGTAGAACTTTAGAGTGAGGTTTATTAACCTAACGATATTATTAATTCATTTTCTTTGAATCAGACCATGGGAAGTCTCCAACTAATTTTCCTATCCAGATTAAATTAGTGTGGAGAAAATTCACTTTCACCAGACATGCAAGCATGACAGCTATTATTCTTGTATTATTAATTGCAAACTATAGTCCATTGGTGCTTTTCCCTTTTGTTCTTATGATCATTGTTGAGTATTTATCTCGTATCTAACTCGAGCTATGGGATTAGCTGAGAGGATGATTTTTCTTATAACACTCTCTTTATTAACTTGAAGGAGTACAAGTTACACTAGCTCTCTCTTTATTTCTACTTGGCACTCTCTCTCATTGGTTGTTTATACAAACAAGTCCTATGGTCTATTTATACTCATATAATGTCGGCTATGGAACATCCTAGAATTTACACTACTTTTCTACATACATAGATTATACTATTCTTTTCTAGAAATTACTTCATGGTGTACGTCGGTATTAATCTCAAGAAAGATCCAGAAATGGGCTTTGGGCCTTGATCTTTAATGGGCCATACTTTTGTTTATTATTCGGTGCTGATTTTCAACACTCCCCCTCAGCACCGACTCGATCTTCTTTTGATATGTCGATTCTTCTTTGAACTTTTTATTGTCGGCTAACTGGAAGTCTTTTCCACTGAACTTCGATTGTGCGTGTTGTTGCTTCATTGTGCTACTCACAATAGATGTCTTCTCTTCAACTTCTTTCTTGTGCCAGCACACTTGTGCATAGTGCCCTCGTCTTCCACCATTGTAGCATACTATGCTTCTTTGATGATATGCCTTGCATGTACCTTGTTGGTGCTTCGGTTCTTTTCGAGCTCCCCATTTATGTGTGCTCTTCTTCGCTTTATCACTCGCCATCTTCTTAACTTTGTCGGGATCGTTGATTACTTGAGCCCTCAACGTAAATTGTGCTTCTTCTTTTACCGGTGGTTGTGGAGCATAACTAAACCTCAATTGGAAGTTTCTAGATTTCTCCATAGAGATCCTTGCTATCACTAAATTTTTATTTTTTCGATCCATTATTTTGCAACCTCCATTTTCAAAATAGATTGCATATCCATTTTGAACTAACTGCCCCACACTTAATAAATTTTGCTTCAAGTCCGTATAGCACGTCTCGAATAAATTTCGGGCCCAACTTAGTTTGGATGGCAATACTACCTTTTCCTTTTGCTTTAACTAAAGCACCATTACCCATGCGTACCTCTGGTATATATGATATGTCGATATAACTGAAGAGTTTACGATTTCCTGTCATGTGGTTTGTGCATCCACTGTCGAGGAACCACATGTTGTCTCTTTCTTCAATTGCAGAGTGGCATGCATAGAAGATACTTTCTTCGTATTCATCCTCTTCAACGAAGTTTGATCGATCAACATTTCTGGACCTACATTTTCGAGCTATATGGCCGATCTTTTTGCATTTGTTGCATCGTTTCTTCCGCCAGCATCTTGACGTACCATGATTTGATATTTTGCATACGTCGCACCATAGAGATGAATTGTCCGTACCTGAATCTTCTTTACTATGAGCTTGGTGGAGTTTGAACCTTGTTTGGAGCGCAGTTTCAACTGAGTTCGGCTCTGCCGAGTTCGAATTCGCCTCACGTTGTAGCCTTCTTTCTTCATGCGACTCCAACGAGCTCATCAATTGTTGAACCGAAAGAATTGATAAATCTTTCGACTCCTCAATCGTTGCGACGATTTGCTCATATTTCTCTGGCAGACTAATCAAGATCTTTTCGACAACTCTTTGATTTGACATACCTTCGCTATATGCCCGCATCTGATTGACAATCTGGATTACTCTTGTAAAGTACTCCTTTATCTTCTCTGACTCCTTCATTTGCAGATTCTGAAATTGTTTTCTCAAGATCTGCAACTTCATCGCAATTATTTTTGCAGATCCTTGAAACTCCTCTCGCAAAATTTCCCATGCTTCTTTCGCCTTCTTCGCGCCGATGATACGTGAAAATAGATTCTCGGCAACACCTTGTTGAATTAGAAACAATGCCTTGGCGTCCTTCATTGTGTCTTCCGCCAATTGTTTCCTCTGCTGCACCGTCGGTTCAGCATACTCGGTGTAGCCGTTCTCCACGATATCCCACAATCCTTGAGATCGCAGCAACGTCTGCATCTTGATCCTCCAAATGTCGTAGTTATCTCCGGTGAATATCGGAACCATTGACTGCGCCATATTTGCAACGACACTTGAAGCCATCGACTAAGATGTTCTTTCGATCTTCACCAATACGCTGCTACTCCGATTGCGCCCACGTGGCTCTGATATCAATTGTTGAGTATTTATCTCGTATCTAACTCGAGCTATGGGATTAGCTGAGAGGATGATTTTTCTTATAACACTCTCTTTATTAACTTGAAGGAGTATAAGTTACACTAGCTCTCTCTTTATTTCTACTTGGCACTCTCTCTCATTGGTTGTTTATACAAACAAGTCCTATGGTCTATTTATACTCATATAATGTCGGCTATGGAACATCCTAGAATTTACACTACTTTTCTACATACATAGATTATACTATTCTTTTCTAGAAATTACTTCATGGTGTACGTCGGTATTAATCTCAAGAAAGATCCAGAAATGGACTTTGGGCCTTGATCTTTAATGGGCCATACTTTTGTTTATTATTCGGTGCTGATTTTCAACAATCATGAAGCTAATAATAGCTGAGAGTTATAGTTGACTAAGGATTATTATGTCATTTATTTTTTGTCTATACCCTTTTTTGAGGAAAAAATGGAGATCAGGTCTCCATCTTTAAATTGAATAAAAGTTAATTATAGTATTAGCCAGCGACTAATTTAAAAAAAAAAAAAAAAAAAAACGTTAAGAAAAGCTAGTATTCTAGGCTACGACTAAGTGCGCAAAGCTTTCCATTCGACGAAGATTTGATCTATCAGTGCATCCGCTGAGTGTACAGATTCTGAGAAAATTCTGTTACACCTTTCTCTCCAAAGAATAAAACAAAGAATTCCCATAATTTCTCTATGAATCAGCGGTTTTGCGCTGTCTGTCAAAAAAGGAGGATTTGAAGTGAAATCTAAATCAGTAAGGGTAGGAGAGAAGCCTGTTGCTTTCTGTAAAACCTCATTGAAGAACTTGCACGAGTTGAAAAGATGTTCGACCGTCTCCTCCGCCGAAGCACATAGAGTGCAAAAGCTTGGTAGCTGCCAACCTCTTTTCCTCAAGTTGTCAACCGTCACAATTTTATTTAGACTCATTTGCCAAACGAAAACTTTCATTCGAGGTGGGATTTTGAGTTTCCACAAGGGGAACAACCAAGAACTATGCTTCGGAAATTTTTTTAAAAAGTTGTAAATGGAATTTACAGAGAACATTCCATTAGAATTCAGGTTCCACCTGAAGCTGTCCCTGTTTGTTGGCAGAGGCAGAGTGAGATTGGTGCTCAGCGATTGTTGTAGAGATTGCCATTGTGCCGAAGCTGAAAGAGAGCCATGTAGCGTGTTTCTAAAAAGAGGGGCATTGTTGTGCCAATCAGCTACAAATTGGGAAAGGGTCAGGTTTGGGTTAAAGGCAAAGCTGTAGAGATCCTCATAACAGTATTTCAAAGTTCCTAGTCCCCAGTTATGATGCCAGAAAAGAATGTCATTGCCATTGCCTGGTACAGCCGTGGTCAAAGGTACCAGCATGGGGGCAATAAACTGAAATTCTTTTTGTAGTGGGCTGTGAATTGGAACCAGAGTGGTTCTATTATTTTGCAAAGTTGCAGCTAGAAGACTACAAATATTATCTCTGGAAGAAATCCATTTCCACAAGTACTTTGCAAGCAATGCCGTGTTCATGTCTCTTAGGTTAATTACACCCAAGCCTCCTTGTTTCTTTGGGGTGCAAATAGAGTCCCAAGGGACCATTATCAATCTTTTTCGATCCACCGAGTTCCCGTGCCAGAAAAAGTTCATCCTTATTTTGTCAATTTCCCTTAGCACCCATTTTGGAACTAGAAATGCCGACATAAAATAATTGGCATTGATGTGAGGCAAGAGTTGATAAGAACCAAACGACCTGCAGCTGAAAGAAAAGGCGCTTTCCAAGAACTCAATTTACTCTTTACTTTTGAGATTAGTGGTAGGTAACTTTGTTTTTTGAGTTTCTTATCTGAAAGCGGTAGCCCGAGATATTTGACCGGAAATTTACCGGGCCTACACCCCATTTCTTGCGATAGAGCAACCACCAGATCTCCATCCGAGTGAGTAACCATCAAGTCCGATTTGTTTCTATTTAGGGCTAACCCTGAAATAAACTGAAGCGCTAGCAAGATCATTTTTAGGAAACGCACCTGTTCCAAGCATGGCTTAAAAAAGATAATGGAGTCGTCCGCATAGAACAAGGCCGGTTGCATTTGAGGGAAGGGCAGCGACAGAGCACCAGATCTAGCTAAGGACTTGAGCCATCTTGAGAAAAAATCAAATGCCACTATGAAGAGATAGGGGGAGAAAGGATCGCCTTGTCTAACCCCACGCTTCAAGCTTATTTTTTTGCCTGCTATTCCATTTATGATTACTCTTGAGTTTCCTCGAAGTATGCAGTTCATGATCCAGTGAATGAACAAAGGCGGCAGACCAATCGCTGAGAGGACCTTCTGGATGAAATTCCAGTTTAAAGTGTCAAAAGCCTTGTGCAGGTCAGCCTTGAAAACTCCGATTTGAATCTTTTCTTTATCTGCGAAATGTAGCACCTGCTGCGCGTAAAGAAAATTATCCACGATGTTTCTTCCTAGTATGAACCCCGATTGCGAAAGAGTTATCAGCTGGTCAATATGGGGGGTGAAGCGGAAAGCTAAAATTTTTGATAAAAGTCTCTGCATGGAATGAATTATGCTGACTGGCCTGAAGTCGGTCGTTTCCGTTGGTGCCTCAATCTTTGGAACAAGGGCAATATAGGAGGAGTTTAGCGGTGACAGCGATCCCAAGGATAACGCATCGTTCAGAGTCCGGGAGATGTCAGGGATCATTTCTTCCAAAAAAAATTTGTAGAATTCTCCCGTATATCCGTCTGGACCCGGTGATTTATTTAACGGCCAGTCCGAAATAGCCCGTCTTATTTCTCGATCTGAGATTGGTTCTGCTAAGTTCGACGAAAAAGCACCGCTTGTAGGATACAACATAGACCATTCCATATTTTCCAATACCCCAGAGTCTGGTGGTGCCATACCCATAAGAGAGCAAAAGAAGGAATGAAAGGCTTGAGCCTTGCTATTATGGTCGCAAACGTCGGATCCATCCACTAATACCGATTCGATCAGATTTCTTCTTTTTCCCGCCGATGCCATCGCATGGAAATATGCGTTGTTTTGGTCTCCCTTGAGTCTCCAGGTGGCCGCCGAACGCTATCTCCATCTCGTCTCATCCCAGTCAGCAAGAGCCGTAAATTTCCTCTTTAGAAGTGTCCGAACAATAACCTCAAGCTCTGAGAGTGCCCTGATTTCAGAGGTACTGTCGGTCCAAGCTAGAAAGTCTCTGATGGTTCTTAGTTGCCTATCTAGAGAGGAAAGTCTTCCTTTTTTCTATCTCGAAATTATTTTTGTTAGCCCAAATAATTTTGCGTCAAATTTTTCCGGGCTATTTGCCACCTCCTCTGACAGCCAGTAGTTTAAGACCAGGTCTGTAAACTCTGGCAATTTAAGGAAGAAATTATCTACTCGAAAGATATTCGATGGTTGGAATCTAACACCGAAAGAGCACAGCAGAGGACAGTGGTCAGAAGAGGTATTCGCTAAAGCCTTTTGATGAATATTTGGGAAGCAGTCCGAAAATGACCGGTTCAAAAGGAATCGATCTAGTTTTGCCATTGACGGGTTTAATCTCAAGTTTGTCCAAGTGTAGCTTCTTCCCTCCATATGTAAGTCTAAGAGCTGTAGCTCATTCACGAGATTAGCAAAGTCCGCCGTCCCAGTCTGATTATAAAGCGGATTGTTCTTTCTTCCAGATGAAGGGTCAAATTGAAATCGCCGCAAAGTAACCAAGGTGTATCAACGCGAGGGTGCATAGATTTGATTTCACGAAGAAATACATCTCTGCCTACCTGATTGGACGGTCCATAAACATTGGTGAGTCGAAATTTTGACCCGTCCTTTCTGATTATGAAATCTGTTGTAAGATGAAAAGTTGCTGCCATCGAGTTCTCCACAGTCAAGATGTCCGGATTCCAAGCCGTCAGCAACCCACCTTTTGTCTGAATTGCGTCTACAGCCAAGAACTGACCATACTTTTTCCCACAAGCTTGAGAAACTATAGGTAGAGTTGTTTGATTCAGCTTGGTTTCTTGAAAACAAATAACTGCTGGTTTTTCAAACTTTGGAGTCTGTTTAACCGCAGCCCTCTTTTCTCTTTCATTTATCCCTCGTACATTCCAGCAAAGTATTTTTAGAGATGAAGTCATTGAAACAGGACTGAAGAGATCACCCACAGGGGAAAAGGAGAAGAGAGAAAAGAGAGAGAGAAAAAGGTAACAGAACATAGCATCTTATTAATCCAAACCAGTTGAGTCTTATAGAATGACTCATACTGAACATTATTATTCTTTCTCAGAACATTATTAAACATTTAAAAGGAAAAGAATTCTTTCATTGCCCAGCAAAACTCAAAGGCCCGGGATGATGCGAGCTTTGAGCAGCTTGTCCTGTAAGTCTTGAGTTAACTCGATTCCAGCAGCAAGAAGGACTGCTTCGGCCTGTTCAACAGTTATTGGAGTGGTTTCTTTTAGGTAATCTAGATTAACACTAGCAGTCGAGTTCTTCCTCTTCTGCGGCAGTTTGAAATCAGAGACATTGAATTTGTTCTTCTGTGCTTTCTGCAGACTTGTGCGATATGGTCCAGTATTCTTAATCCTCAGTCTTTCACTCCTTCTAGTTTCACAAGAAGCTCCCTGGAAAAGCAAGCAAGAGGTATCCTCAAATCCTGGAGGGATGTCGCAAGGAGCAGCAGAGGAGGGAGGGGTGCCGAAAAGGTTTTCTTCAATTTGTTCAAAAGTATCTCTGTTGATCATAAGCATTCTATTATGTCATATTTTTTTCATTAAATGCATTTCTGAAGTAAGCATATTCCTTTTAGTCGCTGTCTGTATTTGTCAAGGCAACTAATCAAGAATTAAAAAATTAAATTTACCCTTTATATTCAAAGATTAAGTTAACCCTTGTTAATCATATATAAGATTTCATAATTACGAAGCTAAGCACCATTCTCAAGTCATCCGAAGCCAGCCCCTAATCCGTCATGTCGCATGAAATAAACCACAGCACAGTTCCTTCATATAACAATGGATGTCTTGAGCCACAGCCTCCGCCATCAATACAGCTTTACCCAAATATTGAAAAACCAATACCTCAACCTCAAGTGGTCCTGCAGAACACTGCACAAATTGTGCCACCAAATGGAGCACCTACTAACAATTCCCCGCGTCGTGATGCTGATAGGCAGAAGTGGTTCGAAGACATGCGTGGGTGGATCATGGTAGTCGCTGTTCTAGTAGCATCTGTAACATATACTAGTGGTCTGAGTCCACCAGGTGGATTTTGGCAAGATGACCTTAATGGTCACGAAGCCGGTGCATCAATTCTTCATGACAAATATAAACATAGATACACAACCTTCTTCTATGCCAATGCTACCGCATTTATGGCTTCACTGATTATAATAATACTCCTCATGAATGAAAAGTACTATTGTGACAGGTCTAAGGTTGTAATGCTGGATATCAGCATGGTGTTGGGCTTGGTGAGTCTGATGATCGCCTATGCAGCGGGCTGTGCAAGGAGAGTCTCTACTTCGATTTACGTAATTGTACTTGCGGTGGGGGTTTTGCTGTTTGTGGTCTATTCAGCAAGCATTCTTCCACGTATATGCTCCTACACCAACAAACGCGCTCCTTGGGTGAAGGAAGTTGTGGGCCGTGACCTCATCGACGTACGAGACTCAGTGCATAAAAGAGAGGGACAGAACATGACTCGCAGCTCGACTATCTAATAGGTGGATATTTTTCTTTCAATCAATGTTCTATATTAATTGAAGGTTTCCGTGGTTCTTTCATTGCGTTTATAATTTTATATTTGTTATTGTTATTATTCATCTGTAATATTTGAGATTTCTACTATTTTATGTTTAGTGCTTGTTGGTTGAGAAGGATTTAAGGGCAAATAGATGAATGCCGTTAAAATGAAAGAACGAATCGGGGGAAAAAATTAATAATTAAAATGCCTATCTAACACAGAAAAAAGATATTAGAACCCATCTAAGGTGGTAGTAATCAGTTATTTTTAGCTGAACTGTTACCATTGTTCGTCGGATCTGTTTCAAGAATTTAGATCATTGTTGACGATAGCAGTGGTGTCCTTGGAAGGGAGATCATGTCAGAAAACTTGGTTATAAGAGAATATAAATTAATAAAAAATATGAAAACAGAAAAAACATTTCAAATTCCTGTACACATCTTAATTAATTTAAAATAGATTCAAGCATTTTTTTTTTACATGGAAGGTATTCAGATACCAATTTGTTTCCTTCTGCTTATCTTTCGATTATGTGCTTCTGGTTAACATTGGAGGTACTCGGATACAAATGTTTCAATGGGCCTAGTTTTTCATCCATAGCTAAAAACTGAAAAATAGTAACCCATTAAGAGTTGCACCTAATGAAGCCCATCACTACAATTTTCAACGAAGAAATTTCTCTCGTGTAGATTTTTTTTTTTTTTTTTTTCCCAATTACATGATTCATTCTAAAATGACAGTGATAATTTCCAAATCTCCTCTAAGATGATATCTATGTAGCAGTCAACCTTCTTTTAGAGTACCAGAAAGCACACATGCAGTTCTATTATTTAATTGGTATCACTAGATATTGTCGGTTCCATGTTTTATCTAGCCAGGACATAAATGCCCTTGGAAGGTTTATCTGGTGATGGCTTTTCTGATTTCTTTTTAATTAACGTTCCCAATATCAGATAAGATCTTTATGTTCTCACTGTTTAGTAATAATGCGCATGCACCAATACAAAGAACTTGCTTCAGAAATTTAATGACGCTGCATAATTATTTTTTCCCCATTAGATATCCATCCTTCATAACTGTAATTCTTTCCGGTCTCTTGAACAGAACCTCAGGATGGAAGCAAACTAGACATTCATTTATATCTTTCAGTTCACAATTGAAATTATATTGCATTGAAAAATGCCTATTCCCCCACGATTGCAAGGCTTAATTGCACAACGAATTGTAGATTCGCATTAACACTGCCAACATAACGGCTAGATTTTGCCTCGCCTCACATTTTAATACTTGATTAAAGCATCGGATCAATTTAATAATTTAATAATATAAGATGTCATTTAGTGATCACTAACAGATTCCATGAAATAAGTTACATTAAACTTGACATTTTAATTTATTCATGCTTAGATAGAGTTCGGAGCATAATTATTTAAAGGAACTTTCAAAGAAACATCAGTAGGTCATCTGATTTGTTTACTTGTGACTGTTATATAACACTGGCCTTAGTTACTGCTTACTAGCCATTCAGATCCAAATAACTAAATTCTTTTACCAAAGGGGGGCAAACAGAAACAAAGAACCTTCCCCATCAATTCCACCAAAATGTCTCATGAATCACCACACAACAGTAAATCAACCCAGCCAAACAATCCGACGTCCGAGCAAAGTGAAACCCTTCAACCAACAACATCAACACCAAGCCCAACACGGCAACAAGCAGACCATGACTCAGCCAACAGGAAGATGTTTCACAAGATTCAGGGATCTCTGATGATTGTCGCTGTTTTGGCAGCTGGGGCCACCTACCAGGCCGGCTTAAACCCGCCTGGCAGCTTCTGGCAAGCAAATGACGACTAAGGCCACATAGCAGGCAACCCAGTGCTTCACGACACCTTTTCTCGTCGCTACACGGCATTCTTCTAATGCAATGCGACAGCTTTCATTACATCCCTCGTCATCATCATTCTTCTTATGAACATCGAGTTCTACAACAACCCGAGGATGATTAAAGTGTTGCAGATTACAATGGTGCTGGATTTGTTTGGGTTTATAGGGGCCTATGCGGCCGGGAGCTGCCGTGAGTTGTCATTGTCAATCTACTTGTTTTTGCTGATGGGCGGGGTTTTCGTCTATGTCCTCTCGTTTGCGAGGCACTATGGAGTTGTGCACAATTTTGCGAGCCGAACTCCGTGTCTGAAGCCATGTTTGACTGATCCGGTCTAGGCAAAGCTTGGTTTCTGTTTCTTTGTAGTTTGTACTTGTTTTCCTGTTAATCTAATTTTTTGTTGGAGGACCAATTGATTGCACACAAGAATTCTTATCCAGTTAATTGGGATGAACTTTAATTCTAAAAAATTTTAAGGAAGAACCCAAACAGAGATCTCATCACACTTATGCTATACTAATAATTTTTCTCATATTAACTTTTTTATACAAATCTTTAGATTAAAATCCTCATAAACTATTTTCCAATAGTGCTTGCGCCTAACAATTTTTTTATATATTTAAAATATGATTGAAATTAATCTCTAACCCCTCCTATCTATCTCAGGTCTTTTATTTTTTCCCGAAGTGGTTGATAATGATTGTCAAACGTGAGGAAAGCTATGAATCTATACTACTTATAAAAGCACCTTACAAAGGTTGTAACAAAAATCAGATAAAGGTTGTAACATACCCCTAACATCAATTATGGGTCATTGATTTTATTGATCTAATATGATCTATGGTCTGGATTTGTATATCAGATAAAAAGATAGCCATTTGTCTGAAACTGGCGAGGCGCTGGGATGGTTTTTAAGCGAGCTCGTTCGCTGCTGTTCAGCAGTTCGATCCCTGTCTGTTTTTTTTTTTTTCAACTTTTCTTTATTCCCTGGTTGCGCTGCTCAGAAAGGGAAACAAATCTCAGAAAAGAAACCCTGTCTCACCTTCTCCCCTAAACAAAAAAACATCATCCCTGCCATTCCCCTCTTCTCCTCCTCCGTTCTCTCCGTTCCCATCGAATCAAATCCTCAGAAAGGGAAAACCAAGGTGGCGACAACCAGATTCGCTATCTTATCGAAGCAAATTTCTGCACAAACACAAAGAGCCGCTAGGGTTTTATCTCCTCCAAAAATTCAAGCTTTCCTCCTTCGATTTGCTCCACCCTCGCACTGGACCCGCTTCCGTTCTCCAACTCAACTAAACCCTAATTGCTAATCGTCGTCGCTCTGTCGCGAGTACAAAAGAGAAACCCTCGACTGTACCAGAGATCGTGCTTCAGCCGATTAAGGAGATTTTAGGAACTATTAACTTGCCTGGATCGAAATCTCTGTCAAATCGCATGCTTCTCCTTGTCGCTCTCTCTAAGGTGAGTTGTTTGGTGTCAGATATGGTGGCAATTGCACAGCAATTTCAGCATTACTTTTTCTGAATCTATGATTTAGTGTTTTCTTTGTATATTTAACAGATTTCGAACTTTATAATTTTATTATTAGTACTTATTTGCATATTTTTCTTTCGCAGAGAAGAAATAAGAATTTGAGGGACATGGCCTGATTTTGGTGATCATCATACGCTCTATCAACAGAAGTAATATTTTTTTCAGAGGTGCATTTTAGTATTATTTTTATATCATTTGCTTTCAAATCCTAGAGATTTCTAAGATATACAACCATTTATTTTGAATGCCATATACTGTCTAGGATTCCAGATTGAGCACTTGCTCCAATGTACCGAGGCTATTATGCATGACTGTCCTGATAAAGATTGGCTGCATCTACTACTCTTACCCATGGTAATTTAATTAATTATTTAACTAACTGTACCTAATTAATTTGACATCTTTGGAAGTTAAAATAAATTGCTAAATTTTGTTCCTTTTAAAAGAAATTAAGGTTGTGACATCTTACATGCTGAATTTAGTTTCTTGATTGCAGTTATGTCCTTTCTTAATTTATAGAAATTCATACACTAAGACATTCTGTGTTCTTCCTCTTATGTATTATTGAAATTTTGACCCAGTGAAATTTTATGATTTACTGAATCACTAACAAAGAAAACTATAAAGAAAATGTGTTATCTCTACTAAAACATTACCAGTACCAGTAAATTCATATCCAGGGCTCTTGCCACATAGAAGATAATACTTGGAGATCAACTTTATCTGATGAAATTCAAGAAGAAGAAACCACCAATATACCTCCTGAGTTTCTCACAACCTCAACTGCAAGAAAAGAGTCGTGCTCAAGTCCCATACATGCAACCTCATGACATACATAACAGAAGAGTACACCCCCATGATATACAGGCAGAAGAGGAATCTTAATTTCTAACTTGTATATGTATATATTACATTTGTATGATGAGTTCAACAATTTCCATCTGGGATTTCATGATTGAGTTTCCTTGGTTCCTGCAAATAAAGAAACATGAATAGTTTTCTAATTACATGACTTCAGAGTATCAATTTATGTTGATGGTTGCTATCAAGGACATGATGTTTAATTGGAAAAATAATGATGTAGTGAGATAAATCAGTAAGCCTATGTGTACATAGCAACCTCATTCCTCCTAATTATCTTTTTCTTTGTTTTCATTTTTTCCTTTACTTTAGGCCACATGGTCAGCACTCTTTGGTCTTAGCTGAAGATGCACACAAGTACATTGATTGCACCAGGTTAGGTCAGCAGGACATCTCGAGCAGCTCTCATCAGATTTATCTTACCTTCCAAGCTGAGAGCAAATTTATTGAGGAAGAAGTCATGATGTATTTCAGGCATGTATTATCTCCTTATCTTTCCTTCCCAGTCAAAAGTCAAAAGTCAACTAGAGGTATTATTTTCAATAGCTTCAATTTTTCTTTCACTTTTTATTAGTATTAGTTGTTTCAATATATTTGACATTCTCCAAGTCTAATTTTAGGAGGGTTTCTAAGGTGGATCTTTCTGATTTTAATGCTTGCAATTTCATTGATTTGGGGTTGGAACCTAGCTTGTGTAAGCTCTTTAAAGATTAAATTTCATGTTTGCTTATAAATCTTAAAAATAACCATTTAACTATCATTGTAGCATTGGTGGGTATAGCTATGTTGGAAGATACTCCAAACCAGATGATGAATGAGAGATTGATATGGCACCGGATAGAAGAGAAAGAAGTGATGTTGAGCGTCAACAATTGTGTAAGAAGCTGACAGTTGGGCCGACGCATGACCTTGGTTCACTCCAGTTAGCACAAGGTTGATAATATTTCAATATATTGATAGTTCTAGATATTGAGCTTTTGAGAAGAGAAATAATGAAGGGAATGCATGATTAAAGGCCATCATTTTATTTCACAGATGATTTTCCTAGGTTCATGATTGATGCAAGGAGGCAAATTGAAAGGGTTGTTTCGACCAACAATAGCAACAACGACCTAGAAAGGTAAAATCTAGGTGCTGTACACCGGACTGTGTTGTTCTGGTATAGGATGCTCATAAATAATTTTAAATGGATCGAAATGTAAAAACTGATTGTGTTGCCCTGGTATGGGATGTAGATTTTGCAAAGCTGTAGGCTTTCTTATAAATTTTAGTTATTTTAAATGGATCGAAATGTAAAAACTGATTGGGTTATTTTCATAATTCCCAAAAATATATAAAATATTTATTAAAATTCGTTAAAAAATATCAGATTGCAAAATAGATATGGAATAAGTAATTATTTTTTTAATTTGCAAATAGTTATATTTTTGGAAAATTTTTGCATTTTTTTCTAAATTTGAACAGTTAGAGCCGGTCTTTTTAGACCTCCGTCTAATTCCAAATATAGGCTCTCTTATTAATTATGCATTTCCTTTATGAAACTATTACTGGTGCTATTATCTTTTTATTCTCATTTCCTTTATGAAATCATATTATTCTCATTTCCAAATATGAAAAGCTTTTATTCAATATGCGCACAAAATCATTTTTTTTTTGGTAATCATGGTAAGATTTTATGCTACATAGAAATTTGATTTCAACTAAAATATAAATAGTAAGATTTTCCAACTTGGAGGCTATCAATCATATGATATCAGAAAATAATACGATTTGGCCATTTGAAAATCCTTGCTACAATTGGTTAATTGCCTTTCCTTTTTACCCCAGCTAAATGACGTTGAGGAACCGTAGAGAGATCATGACTTGGAACCTATTTATAGTAACATAAATCAAAGCAAATCAAACATGCCATCAGATTATCTAATAGATGTCACTAATGCAATCCGAGAACCAGAATGTGGAATGAAGAATAAAACATAAATATAATAAATGCAAAATCTAAAGATGTGTAATTTATCTTGGACGCATCAAACATAACCCAAAGAAGTATAGCAATTCAAAAAATTATTATATTGATAATAACAAACGTGACCATCTATCTATAATATTAAAGCATTAAAATAACAATTAATTAAGAACATGCGCATGCAAGGTGTCGGGTAAGAAATAAAATTAATTTTATAATAAACAATATAACTAATTTGACATGAGCTTAAAACAATATTAATTGTACCAAAAAAAAAACATAATTCTCAGCTGGTCTATTATTTTTTTAATAAAAAAAAAACTAATTTCAGCTGGTCGGTTTATTTTCTTTTTTTAACCAAAATAACAAACTATATTTCAACTGATTTGCTCATTTTTTAAACCAAAGTAACAAAATAACTTTAGCTGGTTTGGTCATTTTTTTTTTTTTAAACCAAAATAACAAATTAACTTCAACTGGTCCGTTCATTTTATTTAAAAAAAAATTAAAATAACAAAGTAACTTCAACTGTTATGTTCATTTTTTGTTAAAACACAATAACAAAATAACTTCAGCTGGTATGTTCATTTTTTTTTACCAAAAATAAAATGAACATACCAGTTGATCAATTCATTTTCTTTTTTTTTAAACCAAAATAACAAAGTAACTTTATCAGTTCTTTTAATTTTCTTTCTTTTAAAAAAAATAACAAACTAAATTCTCATTTGTTTAACCAAAATAATAAAGTAACTTCAACTGGTCTGTTCATTTTTTTTTAAAACCAAAATAACAAAGTAACTTCATCAGGTCTATTCATTTTCTTTTCTTTTAAACAAAAGAACAAACTATACTTCAGCTGGTCTGTTTATTTTCTTTTTTTTTAACCAAAATTACAAACTAATTTTAGCTGGTCGGTTCAATTTTTTTAACCAAAATAATAAAGTAACTTCAACTGTTCTGTTCATTTTTTTTATACCAAAATAAAAAATTAATTTTAGTTGGTATATTGTTCATTTTCATTTTTTTAACAAAGTAACAAAATAACTATAGATGGTCTCTTCATTTTCTTTACCAGACTGAGAGGTACAGAAATTACGAATAAATCAGAACGACAATTTAATTCAACTGGGACGTAGAACTCAAAATTTTAATCGATCAATAATATTTTCACATAACGCATATGAGTGTCGATTAAGACAACGTTGACCATAAATATTGAAAATGGACAATATATCCGTGTCAAATAATATTTTCATTTTCACATATCACATATTAAAGTCCGCCCACACATTGAGTGGGCACTGCTGCTAGTGAAAGGAAAAGATTCGAACTTTTTTTTTGAGGGTCGGGTGGCAAAGTAACACACCGGCAAATTTTATTAAAAAGATTGCTAACTTTACCACTTGCGTCTCCAAGCCACCAGCCTTTTTGTCTGCATGTTTTATTTCTTCCAATATCCGTCTTGGTTACCAGTTGGTAATGAGAGTCAGAATTCACTGATGGAGATTCTATTGATTAAAAGAAAGGAGAAAGGGTTATTAAAAGAAAGGAAGTATGAACATGCGACGTGGGAAGTAAAAATGAGAAATGATAACATCTTCAATTACTGTGACATGCGACGTGGTATAATTAAAAGAAAGGAACAAAAAAGTGGAAAAGACTAAACTATAAAAGATATATACGTACAAAGGTTAATTACAAGTGCTGTACAAGCAAAAAGAAAAGAACGAACAAAATCAAATAAAATTAAAACTAAAAAATCCTCTCAAGCATGCTGAAACCCACAACCTAACATCATTTTCAATATGACTAATTAAAATTAAAGGAGTAATTAAGGTAAACTCCCTAAAAATATATGGGAACTTATTTCGAACTTATAATTTACAATGGTTTAATTTTGAAACTTAATTTCGAACTGGAAGAATTGTCCAGAGGAGGCTACAAGTGGACGGGAAAATGGAAAATAGCTCCGGTGAGCTCTTCTAGAGGGTAAAATACTAGTGAAGTTTATATACCTCAGTGCTTCTTAAAAGTTAAAACTCACAAATAAAATCATTCGTTATCAGTAATAGGAATCTGCCTAGAGAGCTCTGCATTCTTCAATAGCATTGCAGATTCAGGTAAGGTATTTCTGTCCAAATTTATGAGAAATATTTTCTTATATATAAGATATGATTGAAACTAATCAGAAGGATTTATATCCGAATTTGAGAAGATTATGGGGAGCTATATTCAGTTTTGAAGATGAAGGGGTTATATTCAATTGGTGAAAATTAGAGAGGATTTTATCCAATTTTTTCTTTTTTTTTTTAACTGACTGCATTGTGTATACAAAATTGGAATACATGCAAATTAAGGCAAAATTAGATATGACCCCCTCGAAACATCTTCAATTAGAAATAACCCCCTCGAAATGTCAAATTTAGATATAACCCCTTTTAATCATCTCATTCATAGATATAACCTCTTTTTAATCATTTTTATATATTTTAACAATATCTTTTTAAAAAATAATGAACTGTATAAATTTTGGACAAAAATGCCCTCTTCCCCAACACGGAAGGGATTGGTAATCTCAAACAGCCTTTTTCATACGAATCTCTATCCGGTGCCGCGCACCAATCCGAACTGTCCGATCTGATCTCGACGGTTAGATTTTTTTCAGGCCTTACAATCTGATTATATGCACGGGGCACCCATCATCATTGGATTTAATCTGGACGGTTCGGATTGCTGCGCGGCACTAGATTTGGTTTCTTTTCATACTCCTATCCTCATATTGAGCTTTATACCATTCACGAGTAACATGGCTTTTTAAAGCACCTTTGTGTACTGAGATATCCAAGATATCAGACCCTTCTCTTTTTTGAAGGTTATAAACGCCCATGGGCTTTCACTAAACAGTTTTAAAAGGTACATCATAGATCAATAACAATCAAATCAAAACATCCCCTACTGACCTGGCTTCGTACAGTGATAGTGTACAACTACCTAAGCAAACACTAGCAGGAAAAAAAAGAAAAATGAAAACAGTAAAAAGTACCTAAACTTCTATTAAACGCAACAAATCTAAAGAAAAAAAAAAAAAAAAACCAGCCAGGTGGGGTTAAAACAAACAAAAAAGACATCAAATTTACGGAGGTGCCTCTTGCAGATATCAAACCCTTCGTTATACTCAACTATGCAATAGCTTTTTGGTGCTAAAAATATACCATTTTTTCAATATTTTTTCAGCTGTTTCGAGAAAACGGAGTTTGGTTTCCGGAGAAAAGGAGACCTTTCACCTTCCCGCTTCAATCAAACAGGAAAATAAATCCCAATTTATACATTTCTAAAATTGTGATTCTCAAATCTATTTAAAGATCGATACCTCTCTCTTTCTCTCTACGTCAAATTGGTTGAAGCAGGAAGGTGGAAGGTACTGGGAAGAGGCTATTTTCGTCCAAACTTTGTACAGCTCATTATTTTTAAAAAAGATATTGTTAAAATAGATAAAAATGATTAAAAGGGGTTATATCTATTAATGAGAGATGATTAAAAGGGGTTATATCTAAATATGACGTTTCAAGGGGATTATTTCTAATTAGAGATGTTTCGAGAGGGTTATATCTAATTTTGCCTTAATCATTAAATGCAACTCAGATTGCGTATGACTGATGTTCAAACGCAATCTGCTCTGTTATAACACACATAATTTAATTAATTAATGTCTACCTGTGATCAGTCGTTTCCCAACAGTAGAAGATCTTTCTATATTGAAACCGGTCCCACCACTGGCTTTCCCATCTGTTAACTAGAAACTTCAGAGAAATTACAATACAGCCTTGAAGGGTTCCCCAAGACCCCAAGGGAAAGGGAAGTGTATTAAATCAACAAAACATTTTTAATTGTCAAATGGAATCAGATTTCCCCTTCAAAACATTTTTAATTATCCCAGAGCATTGTTATAAAACCAGAGACCTTCGCATAGAGATAGCACCATCGCTTCCTTCTCTCCTAAAGAAAACTCCATCTGCCCATTCCTTTCACATATTCTGATGGCTCAAAATACACCAAATGTCCCTAGCTCTGGGAACCCAATTGAACTCTCTGAGACAGATGGATCCCCTCGGCAAAACGTGCCGAAACAGGTCTCACCTCCCATGTCCCCGCAAAACTCGCAACACACGAATTCTTCATCCGATTGTGCTACCCAAACCCAACACCCGATTGCACAGAATTCCGACGACCTGGAATTCTTCAAGAAAATGAGAGGATCACTTATGATAGTGTCCATTTTGGCAGCCGGGTCGACATACCAAGCTGGACTTAACCCACCTGGAGGCATTTGGCAAGATGATTACCCCGGCCACCGGGCAGGCATGCCAATTCTTCACGACAAATTTTTCAACCGATACCAAGCCTTCTTTTATTGCAATGCAATCTCCTTCCTCTCGTCTCTGGTGATTATCATTTTCCTTATGAACAAGAATTTCTACCTTGACAGGACAAGAATTAAGGTTTTGGAGATCACAATGGTGCTGGATCTTTTTAGTTTCATGGCAGCTTATGCCGTCGGAAGCTGTCGCTTGGTCACTTCGTCAATTTATGTTTTTCTTCTGATGGGGGGAGTGTTTGTATATGTTATTTCGTTCGCACGCCACTACTCTTTGCTACAGAGCGTTGCTGAGATGATGACCTGTACAAAGCCGTGCATGCAAAATACCGAGCAGAATCAGAAATCAGATCTTGTCTAGCTCTATCTAGGGAGTATGAACAAATTTCATGCTTATAGATGGATTCATGTAGGTTGTGTAAATTTATTCTGGTTTTTATTTGCCTTATGTTATTAGGAGATGCATCAGTGTTGTGGCTTTCTGTTTTTATAGCGAAAGCCCATTGTTTTTTCCCCTTATCGGGTTCCTACACTTGTGGTTGTGGATCCTTTTGGAATATATCAATTATTGAGGGAGTCAATAAATCATAAATTCCTGAAAGGTACTTTATAAGGTTCAAGTCAATCTTACTCTTTCACTGTTCTTATTTTAGGGAAGGGAAAGGGTAATTACTTTCTTTTTTTTATCTATCCTCGCTGTACCATGCAAGTTGGTTCTGCATTACAACAATTTTAAGTAAATCCTTAATAGTCAGTTGTCTTCAACCTAGTGAATTATCCAATTTATTTAACCGTATTCCTTTTCAATTGATTACTGATTAGACATATAAATACTTCAACTGCAATATATTTATCCAGATTGATGTGGCCGTAAATTTCATTGTAGTCTTTGATAAACATTATTCCAAGGATGAAGAGGATGATGATTGATGGAGACAAAATTGTACCAATAAAGCAATGTCTCAGTTCAATTATTGGATATTGATTAGTGAATGATGTAAACTCAAAAGTCAAAATTAGTGAATGATGATATCTTTGCTTGCTTGAAAAAATACAATAATATTATATCCGGGCTTTTGTTTCTCATTTTTTTTTTTTATTTTTTTATTAGAGCACTGCTATCTGTTCCAGAGAACATTAGTTTGCGATTTTCAAGTAACAATGGGGAAGGGACTTCATGGAAGGAAGGTAGTGAGTTTCGAGTGTAGCAGCGAGAAACTGTCTATTTCCACTTCCTCAACAGAACAGAAACTAAATACAAGGGTTTTTAAAAAAATAAATAAAATTATAAATCAAAGACCTGGGAGCACTGAATTTCAATTGAAGTTTCCTGCCACCTGCTGCATTCAGATATCCCGATTCCCGGGTAATGATGTTGGCTTTTAAAAATCAACATAAGAGGGTTTGTGGCCTTTTGGCTCCTTGAAAATAAATAAATATTAACAACAATTAGAAAAGAAATGGGACTGTCACTCTGTCAATTAAGTAATTATTATGCCATTTCCATCCGTACGGACTGTTGAGAAGCTGTTCAGACTTCATGTCAATTAACTAGTTGGGCTCAAATAAGGCAAAATCTGTGGTGCGATTCCTACCTGAAGTTGTTGTGCGATTCCTCAAAGAAACTATTTTCGCTCATACCCAGAAATCGGAGGGTAATTGTATCAGATGGAGTTCTAATTCCTACCTGGAGGCTGGAGCATTTAATGGGAAGTATGGTTTTGTATAAGTCTATACAATGATTTGTATGTAGACTATACATATAATTAACTTATTTTAGGTGAAATTCTCAAAATGTTGTACGTTGAGATATATAGAATTAATTCTGAATTTTTTCAATATCAGCATAAATTGTAAACTACTGATAAAAATAACGAGATAATAATATTGAGGTTAGAAATCAAATTAAATACTAGGAATATCATTCCCAAATTTCGGACATATTTTTTTCCTCCTTCAGTGGTTTTTGAACTACCGGAATTGCATCAGTGACATGCATAGATATTATTAGCAGTTGGCACTGTGTGCGATTCTTATTCAAACAGCATTGTTTTAGATGGATCAAACGTCAATCCAGATTTTGTTAAGATTGTAATATTTTCTAAATAAAAATAACCTATTACTTGGGCTATACAATTTATTGTACTTGCAAATTTTAGAATTTATATTAAAAACATAAAATGTGTATATTATTTGCACCTCCAATTAGACCGCTCCCAAGAAGTAATCAAGTTACATAACAGTTGCTAGGCGGTCGTACTTCATTTGAAAAAAGGGGTTTTGTGGGCAGATAATTAATTCCAACATTGCAAGAAGGAAAGTGTAGCGTGAAAATGTCTTACTTGGCGGCTTCTGGCAATTTCCCAGTTTTTCCTAAAAGAAATCTTCAGGCAATATTCAGAAAGTCGTTGACAAATATTGAAAATGAGAGGGAAAAAAAGGGCCTCGTTTCACACAGAGTAAGCGCGTTGGTCGGTTAGTGTTTTAATTTAATTATTATAAGGGAAAGCAAATGAGGCATTAACTGGAATAAATTCTTTTCTTCCCTTCAAAAAAAAAAAAAAAAAAAAAAAACGAAACAAAGAATTTTTTTTAGAAAAATGGTTTTGTTTTGGCTGTCAGCTACTGCAAAAAGTTGAAATAAGAAATCAACCTCTAGAAAACTAAAATATTAATTCCCGCTTCAATTCAACAATTCAGAATTCCGAATCAAAGTGGAGCTGTAATATTTATTTAAAAAAAAAAAAAAACTGGATTCGTTTCAGATCAAAGAACCCAGATTGCCATTGATTGATGGTGAAACATAACACCATACAATACAAAAATCTGTACGTTTTATTAGTCAGGATCCCAGCACTGTCTTCCTGTAGGGTAGCTAGAAACTTCACAGAAATAGCAACAACGCCATGTCAATTTCCCAAGAAATGCATAAAACCCAATATCTTTTTTTTTTTTTTGAGGGCCATAAACCCAATCTTGGAAAGGTGTTTATAAAACCAAAGAATTTCTTCATATAGAAAAAGCACCATTGTGTTCAATCAACGGCTTCTAAACATCCCAACTGCTCAGACAATAAATGGCCCAAATTTCACAAAATGTTCCCAACTCTGTGCACCCAAGTGAAAACTATGAGACTAACGGCTCCCCTTCAAAATATGACATGAAGCTACCGACGCCTCCCGGATCCCCAAATAACATGCCTGACACTAATTCTTCATCAGAAACTGGTACCCATATCCTAACCCCAATTCCATCGAACACCGATGACCAAGATTTCTTCAAGGAAATGAGGGGTTGGCTAATGATCGTGGCCATTCTAGCAGCCGGGTCGACATATCAAGCTGGCCTCAACCCTCCCGGTGGAGTTTGGCAAACTGATGATGAAAAGAACGATACTGTGGCTGGCATGTCAATTCTTCATGACAAACTTTTCAACCGATACCAAGCATTTTTCTATTGCAATGCAATTTCCTTCCTCTCGTCTCTGGTGATCATTATTTTCCTGATGACGAAGAATTTCTACCTTGACAAGAAAAAGGTTAGTGTTTTGAAGATCACAATGGTGCTGGATTTGTTTAGTTTTATGGCTGCTTACGCAGTCGGAAGCTGTCGAAGGGTGACTACATCCATTTATATTTTTCTTCTGATGGGAGGAGTGTTTGTATATGTTATTTCATTTGTGCGCCACTACTCTGTCCTCCGCAGCTTTGCTAGCCAAATGAAGTCTATAAGACGCCGCATGCAAAATACGGAGCAGCAGCAGGAATTAGATGTTGTCTGAGCAGGAAAACTGAAGCTTGTAGCTTATATATGAAATTCACGTTGGCATTGTGTATAGCTTTCTGGCTTCTGTTTTAATATTGGATTTGTGGGTCTGTTGGCGCTTTGGCTGTTGATTTGTATTACCGACGAAACAGCTTCTGAATTTAGTAATTAAGCATGAATAGAATGTCTACACTTTATTTTGGGTTATAAAAATATCCAGTATTTCAGTTAAGGAATTGGTGTGATACTGTGATGCTCATATTTCGTGAAAAGTACACTTAGGCCTAAAGCCCAATTTAATCTTGGGACCTTAGGCTCTCAAAAACTTAATAATAACAATAAAGAAAAACAATAGAAACAGCAGCATAGGAAAACTGAGAAAGAGGAGAGAACTTTAGGAGCACAAAATTTCAATAGTAGTCTCCTCACAAACCCTATGAACTGTTGACCATACTGGCACCAAAATATTTAGGCGCTACCTGTTTATGAGAAAAAAATATAATAAAAGATAAAAATTAGAGAGAAACTAATCGGGAAAAAATATATACCAATGAGTTCAACCCCATGGACTCCCATTTCCAATGGAACGATATCTTCTGCAGAAACTGCAGAGTTCGACATCACAACCGTCGGATCAATAATGGATGTTCCGTGATTAATACCAGATTTATTCGAAAATCTTAACCGTCAAAATTAAATCGGACGATCGTGATAAACAACTGCACAGTGCAAATTTTAGTGGAAATCTTAGGCCGAACTCTAGAGGATACGAATCCCAATTCCAAATAGTCAGGCCCAAATAAGGCTCAATCTTGAACGCCTGACCACTCAAAATCTGAAACCTTGAACCCCAGAAGAGAGAGAATCGAACTTGAACCAAGCAATCACTCGTTCTTGTTCGAATCGGAAGGCACCAGCCGAGCCGAACACAAACAGTCTAAACCCGTGAGCACTAGCACTAGTGTCGTTCCTGCGGCCGTCGGCGTTAACCCCCCTCCGCTTCTGTTCCCAGCTTCAACTGGAATCCTAGAAACGAATATAACGACTAATGGCTTTCCTCTTCGTAAAGAGACTCTCCCCTTTCCTTGAGCCACATCTCAATCCCGTCTAACCCTTCTTTCCCTTCTCCGGCTTTCCACCCAAACCGAAGCCGCCCAACCAAATAATCACCCCATTCATGGCTCAGTACCTCGTCTTATCCTTTGGCTCCCCGCCCGACCGAGCGCTGAGGGTTGCTACAACCTCACAATTATCCTCGATCAAACCTCTGCCCGGTCTGAAGCTGTTGTGCGCTTCCTCAAAGAGACCGTGTTCACCTATTCCCAGATCAAGAAGCTCGTCATTTGGGACCCCCAACTGCTATGTCGTAATGTTTTCAAGAGTCTCCAATTGCTTGTTTACCAACTTATTGATGCTGGTTTTACTGGACAAACACTCACCAGTTGATCCAATTCAGCCCTTCCATTTTCTCATTGAAATCCGCTCTTGCACGCCTTCAAGTTTGGAAAAATTATACAAGCAACGATGATGCCTTGCTAAAGATCCTCCGGAGAAACCAAAGGCTCTTCAATTTAGATATCGATAAGGCCATGATGCCCATTATAGAAGTATTGAAGGATTATGGTTTCTCAGGTGCAGATGTACAGAAAGTGTGGTTCTCAGTTGGTTTCATGCTAAAAAATGTGGACTCCACTAAGAAACTTCTTGAAGAAATTGAAGCTCTTGGGTTTGCTGCAAAGTCCCGCATGCTTCTTCTTGTCCTAGCTACCTGTTGTGGGCAGACACAACAGGGATACAATTATGAGGAAGTTAGCATTCATGCGAAACAGTTATGGATGGTCAGAGGAAGAGGTTCAGACTGCTTTCAAAAGAAGTCCCACCTTTGTTAATCGTTCTGAGAATATGCTCAAGTCCAAGATGGATTTTCTTCTTGACTGTGCTGGGCTTACAGCTCAGGAGATATCTTCTAAACCCGAACTCCTTTCGTACAGCTTGGAGTGAACATTGGAACCCAGAAACCATGTGCTGAGTGTTTTGAAAATTAAAGGTTACAGCAGAAATGCAGCTCTCCCTAGCGCAGTCAAGATGTCTGAAGAGAACTTCCTTAAGAAGTATGTCAAGGCGTATGTAGAGGAAATTCCTGAGCTAGAAGAGGTTTATGCTGCTGCTTGTCAGGGAAAAAAGGTCTATCTGAGATAGATGTATTTGTGAGTTTGTTCCTGTCTCACTTTAAGCAAGATATCCTTACTTTGGTCATCCAATGTTGACCTGATCTGAACCAGATCAATTCAACCATATGAATTTGACTAAACCTGAAACCAAATCAACCCACCAACCTGACCGAGCACCCGAGTACCACCTCTCAGTTGAGTAATAGTTTCCCCCATTGTCACGATTAAGTAAATCCTGTCATGATATGCAGCTCAGAGAAATGATACTTAGCTTAAGTTTTCATTTGTTCACTTATGAGTTCTGGTATGAGATATCTTCTTTTCAAATTAAACATTTTCCTGAAGCTTTTTAGTATGCTTAATAAGATGGAAATTTGCTGCTGTTATGGTAAAGCCAGGACCTTATTATTGTTTAATTTGGTCTGAACTGTTCCAGCACATTTGAAAAGCCCAAATTTATAACTTGGTTTACCTTCGATGCGATGTTAACCATCCATATGCAACCAGCAGTTTCATGTCATCACTGTGGTACAGTAACTGCACTAGATGTGTTATTTTATTAATAACTGATGTGCACATTATTCACTGTGGTTCAGGATGGGCGGCTGCGGCAGTATTGCTCATTTTATTTATGGGTGTTTGGCTCTCAATTATGCTGATTTAGTTCAATGGTTGCACGTGTATATGGGATTATTGGTCATCTTATTCAAACAATGTCCCAAATCATAATTTTGGCACATAGTTGGATCATTTTGTTATCAGCAATGCATAGAGAGAGGATTTGCTGCATACTAACTCCACAAATATTTGTATATTAGTATATTATAAAGAAAATGAAGGGTGATGTCCTACCTTTCTGATTGACTGGTATTTTTCCTTTGCATTTACATTGCTGGTGAAGTTGATATGTTTTGATCTAACGTTTCATTTTTCTGAATTAGTGTCATTATATGTGACCTGCTCTGTATAATTGAATGACTGTGTGGAGCAAAAAAATTGCTACTTGTATGATTATTTTGAGCATGGTCAAGCTGTCTGCAATGAAAGTAATAGTTAATTGTTTGTCACAATTGATATTTTTAAGCACAGGAATATCAGTGGGTTTTCGGGTGGGTTTCTCTCAATTTTACTTTAACGCATGAATCTCAACTGTCATTCTATTGATAAATACCAGCAAGGCAAAAAGTTTCCTTTCTTTGGATAAATTGATTTTCAAGTTGTTCATCCAAATAGATTTTGTTGGAAAATAGTAGCAAGGCAAATATATGATTTTGGTGGTAATTATTTTGTTAACCCATTGACTGTTCGAATTCTTAATTAGATACTAAGGGTCCCAGTGAGAACAATTAATGTAATAATATTTGATACAAAACAAAGACAATTCGGTAGTAATATCTCAGATGATACCAGTCCCTGTAAGATTAATTAGGTGGTCGTATCTGCCAAGGGTTATTCGATTTTTACTTCAATTGAAGAATGATCTGTGTTGTGCCCGAAAATTCAGTACCCAAATTATTTGTTACTGCATTCGATGATCAAATTTGTTAAATTTTATCTGCTACAAATATTAGCAGCCTCCTTACTTACTAGTTGAACTAAGGAAATTTTAAATTTGGGAAAAGATATTAAGCTTTAATTAATCAGAGAAACAAAGATAAAAGATGCTTCCGTTTAACATTCTGTTTCAGTAACACAACAAAATCAATCTTCCGTATCTGTTCCGTTTTTCATTTTCCATTAAAATTTCTCATTTTTCAGTAAAACGGTATAACATTTTGTTCCTTTTCCGTTCCGTTTATGAAAACGGAATCCATTCTCTCTTCCGTTTCCGTTCACGGAACGGAACAAAAACGTGCGGAAAGGCAGAATATTGACGGGTATACCCGTAGTAACTGAAAGAAGTAACTGCTGCTCATGAAACATATTGACACCACTGGAGAATTACTTCTTTAACCGTAAATTAGTTGTTGATAACAATCCAGCATCTGGCATCCACCCACCAAATTCACGAAATTTTAATATGATTGGCAAACTCGGTATCACGAATTCACGATACCAGTCTGCTATTTGTCAAGGACAATGTTTTTTTTTTTTCAACAAAATGGGTGGTCTTCGTTCTTCCAACTGTGAAAAGCTGGCCACAAGCCTCCCAGCGCCACGTGGCAAACTGATTATCTTGAAGGCCCCATGGTAGGGTTGCTTCAGAAAAGTTTTTCACTTTCTGATACCTTACGGAGCATTCTTTCTTTTGCATTTCATTCTTCTTTCTGTTGTCAATAGAGATATTCATCTAATCATCTTCTTGCTGGAAAAAAAGTTAATAAAGCGAAAAAAAGAATAGGGCCTTCGAGGTTATTAGTTTCATCTATTTATCCTCATTGTTAATTGCAAAAGATATGAGTAAGGAGATAATTGAGGTTCACGGGCAGGGCACTATAAGAAAAGTGGATGTTACAACATTTTGTATGTATGTCCTAAAACTATATGAGACTCCATATGTTTCATAACAGATTAATCTTATATCTCCCTGATGCATTACAAATGTTTATTTCTAACAGTTTTATTACCACATTCACGATATTAAATATTGCTTCATACAATATGTGACAAGCATATTTTATGACACTATTCTATTACAAATAGACTCCGGATAATTGTATAGTGATATTCACAAGCAGGAAAGAGAAGGGGACACTACAACATTCTATATGTATATAATAGATGAGCAAGATTCCGCTACTAATATTTTAGTTGCTCTCAAATGCCAATATTTTGCTATTAAGTTATTTTTTCAAATTTTAAAATTCAAACGTTTAATCCAAACCGTTGATCTTATTTAGTTTAACGAACGATGTGTTTTTGTATAAGTTTTGTAAATTTTAGAATTTATTTAATACTCGATCAATAGATAGAAAAACAAACGAACCTTGTTAACTGTGATAGATTAATTCTAATATGTTCATGCTTTATCCTTTGATCGAGTATCAAATAAATATCAAAATTTACAAAACTTATATGAAAACGCATCGCTCATTAAATTAAATAAGATCAACGGTTTGGATTAGACATTTGAATTTTAAAATTTGAAAAATAACTTAATAGCAAAATGTTGGCATTTAAGGACAACCAAAATGTTGGTAGCGGAGCCTTCCTCATAATAGATATGTTAACAGAAATAAACTCCATTACAGTAAATCAAACCAATCGACTCATCAGTCAAGAATACAACAATTATTAGAAATGAATTAAACACACAGAAAATAGAAAATGAAACCTAGCTGGCCCCACAAATTATCAAATAGCTAGGAACAAAACAATAATAGAAAGGTGCAGGCACCGACCCCCATTTTTATTTAAAAAAAAATAATAATAATAGCAAACTGAAGAGGAACATTACAAACAAGGAAATACGAGATCTCATTTCTATTGTTCTTTACGCACAGAGAGGATATGTTTGATTTTGTAATCATCTTCTTCACTCATTCTTGTGTGATTACAGAGTGTTAGATCCTGAAGAGTTGGCACATTTTGTAGCTCGGGAAACTCAACCAGCTCAAAACAAGTTGTAATTTTAAGCTTACAAAGTCGGGGCATAGATTCCCTTTGTATGTCCCAATGTCTAAGGTTTGGTAGGGTTTTCAACTCTAATATTTGGAGGCTTGGAAACCCTCTTTTTGTACAGGTTAGTTTTCTCCCACAATATGAATGTGACCATAACCGAAGTACCCTGAGGCTTGGGAGCATCTCTAATATGGGCATAGGGTCATGCTCAAGCTTTGAGCGAAATAGTGTGAGTTTGGTGAGGTTTGTCGGGAGCATCTCAACACTCAGGACACATACGTTTCTTGCCCACTCCCCCCAGAGACCTAGACATTGTATCTTTTCATGACATGGTAACTCACTGGTTCCTCCAGTCGAAAATGGTATACAACCACCCTTCTTAACTTTTACAGAGAGCGAGACCAGATTCTCTGTTTGTTCCAGCAGATCTTTAAGAGTCTGCCATCCTTGTTGAACAGATTCATAATTATATCGCTTTCCAATGTGAATCCCCACTGTGCGCAAGTTGATATTATATTCTAATTTAGGAAGGTTTTCAAGTCTCACCCATTTTAAGGTTTGTAAATTTCTGAGGTGGTCCCATTTTGATTTTGAACATATCGCCTCTTCAGTAATTACATGTCTCAGAGTTGGGATTTCCCATAAAGAAAGAAGGCTTTCAGACAAAAGCTCTGTTTCCTTGAAATCTAATGTTTCTAGATTCTTCAAGGAACTAAATGAAATGTGTTCAAATACATCGTCTGACAGTTTGCAGTATCTAACACCCAAATATCTCAAGTGGATCAATCCCTTCAACCACCCTTTATTGATTATTTGACCGTTCAAATCGACATGCTCAATGGTTAACGCTCTTAGTAATATAAACCCACTGTAATCTGATATACACTGCCCAAAAAAGAGTAAAGAACGAATATTTGTAGAACGGATACCAAACTTTGGAGTGGTATATTGTAGGGTTGCACGACGCACAATTTCAGGAACTAGCTGGTTGGCATCTTCTGCTTTGGAGAATACAGTGAAAATGTTCTCTTCACTTGCTTCATGGATAGCCATGTCTCGAATAAGGTCATGCATACTGCATAATTTGCAATTACCATTCCAAGATTTTTTTATTACTTCAACCAAACACCTACAGCAATATATTTCATAAAATTGGCATTAATGAAGACAGAAAACACGAATTCATGAATAGGAAGGTAGTCCTTAAGCAGAATCAAATTTGAAAAATGAATTCTCTATTTTGGAAGGACTAAATAAATGAAGAGGAAGGTGGATGGAGGTCCAAATGGATTGTAAGGATGTGGAGAAAAAATATTGCAGGTACCCATTTCGAAATGTTGAAATTTGGAAAGTAAATTCTTAAATATTAACTGAACTTATAAATTTGTATTTGGGATTATATATTTAAGCAACCGACAATTTGTCAATAATTTTTTTCTTTCCCAAAATTCTCAAATGGCCAAGCCTAAAAAATAAAAAATTCATTTTTCTGTCAATGACTAGATTTAGTGGGGGATTTAGTTTCAATACTTTTTCAATGAATTAATTATGGACAAAATTAACTAAAAAACTACAAATTAATTGTGATCAATTGTCATAACTGTTGGCTATATTTATAATCTGAGAACTAAAGAATCTTAAATAGTTAATACAAATTAATCTCAAAATTATTATGTTAGAAGTATTAGAATTTCAGGAGGTAAGCCAGAGCACCTTTTTGCTCCCCTGAAATACTTGTAATGGTAATTGTTTGCTTAGGCTTTCCTTTTTTTCCCCCTCTTTTGTAATACAGTCTTAACAGGATGGAACTTTGCTGGGACATGGTAAATCATGATATCATTTTTACTTGCTATATATACCTTCATCTTCAACACTAGAACTAAAAAGAAATGTACCTTTGTACCAGCTCTTCAAGGAATATCTCGGCTCTGTCCTCCATTGTTCCCCTTCCATCTTTTGGTACAAATCCTTCGGCCATCCACATTCTCATGACATGCTTTGTTGAAATCTTATAATCTTCAGGAAATGAAGCAAAGTAGAGAAAACATGGTTTGAGATTGTTAGGCAAGTCCACATAACTAAGCTCTAGGACCTGTACGCATTGTTTTGTTTTTACATCATGCCAATCCAAAGTATTGTTCACACTTTCCCAAGCACTATAAGTGCACTCCTTCATTGAGAGAATACCGCCCAGCACAATCAAAGCTAAGGGTAATCCACCACACTTCCTTGTTAGTTGTTTCGCCACATCAATGATATTAGTAAGGTAATCTTGAACAAAATAGGTTGGGTCGTGTGTCTTTTGGATTGATAGATGGTAGAATATGGGTCTTAACCATTGAAATAGTGGATTTAAGTATCTAACGAGGGGTCTCAACCATCCAAATAATGGATTTAAGTATTTAACTAAACTATTAAGCATATACTTGTTATTTTGATGACTGGAGTTCCCATCAAGTTCGGAAGTGGACCTTTCTAGATTTATATGTGGTAAGGCCTTTTTGAAAAGAAGATTCAAACTCTCATCCTCATTTAGGTAAGAAAGTCTGAAAGGTTCTGTACCACTATCTGCCGCTTTAGCAACAATTACAAATCTGGTAGTAATTAGCACGCGACTCGCATTCATTTTGTCAGGTAATGCTATTTTCAAACGTTCCCATAAATCAATTGTCCACACATCATCCAGGACAATGAAGTACCTCTTCCAAGTCAAGGAATTTTGGAGTTCAATTGTTAACTCGTCATCTTTGATAGGATGTGTTTTATCCCGCAGTTCAGGTTCCACCAAGTAAAGAATTTCTCTCAAGAGATTATTTACATTGAACTTCTGAGAGATGGACAACCAAATATAACAATGAAATTTTCCCACCAATTCAGTACTGCAGGTTAAAATAATAATGTGTTACATTAATTATATCATTGATTATTTGTGTTGTTATAAACATTTGAATCACCTTTGGTTAATAATTATGTATCTTAGTCTTAGATAATATTTGAACCGCATTGTGCATCGATCAATTACCTTTAAGATAAAAATAATATGGAATCAGTCTAATAACATTTCAACTTCTGTGTTAAACGAAAAGAAAAAAAAAAAGGCTAATTGCAGTGATAATTGGTGCAAACTATTTTCTTGATCAATTTGTACTACATTGCGTTCCCTTCTATCTATTAATTGCCATAAAACTGCTGGAAATATAAACTCAACTAAGACTTAGTCAAAGAATAATTTAGTTGGGTATTAAAGTTTGTTTTGGAAATAATTTAGTCAAAATTCGTAGCTTTTACTAGCATAGGAAAATGAAGGTTAGTTAATGGAAGTAGTTGGGATAGCTATATATAAAAGTAAGGTTCATTTTGTGATGTAGAGTTTAGAGAAAATCTGATTGTAAGAGAGTGAAATATCAAGTATATGAATGAGAAGTTTAAGATTCTAAAATTCTCTTTTATAGACTGATATCTATTTAGCCTCTTATTAAGAAGACATTCCTATCAAAAACTACCCTTTAAGATTATGAAAAAACCAAATTTAAAGACAAAATCTTAAGTACGCCATCATTTGTTTGGAGAGGAAATTTTGGAACTCATGATATATTTTGATTGGTTGACTTCTTAGAATACTATGGAATGAATTGATATCAAAAAGAGAAGTAGTACCTTTTGTAAACTTTTTGGGCCAATGTAGTCTTTCCAAGGCCGCCAATACCCACAATCGAGAGAACTGTGCGTCGTGATTCGTTCACATCAAGCAAGTGGTTGATGATCTGGTGCTTCTCAGAATCAAGGCCAACAACTTCTGAATCATCAATATCCGAAAGTCTTGTTGGCCGAAAAGGGACCTGGTCATTTGCTTCACTATCAGCACCCGTATTTGTAATTCCCAGGTCAGTTCTAACCCGGGCAATGCTCTCAAGGGTCTTTCTTATTGTGTTGATCTCATCAACAAGATTTATATGTTTCAACGGCTTCTTTACAAGCCTGCCAAATTTGCTTGCTCGACGGTTTCCTTCAACATCTACCAAGAAGGTATCTATAACATCTTCAATTTTGTAGGCCACGTCTTTCACCTCATTCACCCATTGTTTTACCCCTTCGTTTCTGTTACGTTTGGAATAAGCATCTCGTAGAAAACCTTCGATCATGCGAAGCTCCAACCGCAACAGCCTGATCTCATCACTCACATTATACAGCTTCAGACCCATCTTGAGTACAATGTCGAGCTTTCCCAATGCATAGCTTACAGCTGCTGCTGTCATCTAATTTTTTAAAAAGTTCCTATTTCAAAGAGAGAACAAAATTAAAATAGAAGATATAGATGTATAGGCAACTTCAGCAGCATCAATTGTGTCACACATCTTTTCCGACATCAATTGCTGATCTTTAATTACTAGTGGGTGATGGATTATGCTTCACTGCGAATTTGGGAGTTCTCTTTTTATGTGTGCGTGTGTGCACGTGTGCATGCACGGAAGTTTAGATACACCGAACTAAATTTTGATAGCTATGGCAAATCAAGAATTGACAACTTTTACATAGTTGAGGCATGTTATCAGCTGAAGTAGTAGATTCAGTCCTAATTAAGTAATTACTAATTAGTACTTACTAAATGAGAAATCTGTACCGAGTCAAGATATGTGCAGAAAGCCAAGAATTGGAATTAAGATTACTGAATTTGGAATTGGGTGCATGGTGAGCGGTGACTGGATAGATGAGTATTTGACGGCTCAAAATGATGAGGAAAAGGGAAAAAAAAAAAAAAAAAAGTTGGAAGCGAAGAGTTAGAGAAAACCTGCTGTGGGGGTTTGGAGTTGGAGGAGGCAAGCTCCGTTTGGGTTGATGGCTGTTGGGAGGGAGCAGAGCGTGAGAATTGATTAGCGAATTTGGAGGCTCAGCGAAGAAGCAGTCAGAAGAGAAGAGGATGCCGAGGAGTACTATCATGATTTTTTTTTTTTTTTTTTTTTTTTTGACGGTAAGACTACCAATCTACTATTATGAGTTTATGAGTTATGACTTATGACCGATGACTTTGGTGAGGAAACTTAGGCTTGCTTCAGAAAGGAGTAACGAAGGAAAATGAAAAAGAAAATTAATTGATCAAGTCTTGGAAATAAAATTTGAGGATGAATCAAGAAAAATGGAGAGGAATAGAGATGAATCCTTTACAAAAATTTGAAAAAAAAATATAAGCAAGTTTACTCCTAAATTTGAGGTGTATCTTGTTCACTTTCCATTCCTTTCTTTTTCTTTTTCCAGTGAATTCTGGAGCAAAGCCTAATAGAAGTCAACAGTGAATTCTGGATTTCGTCAGTAAATTTCATCGACACAACGCACAACTAAAAGTGTTTTTAATACCATAACGGATACCCAAAAATTCCGATAAAATTGGAAACAGAAATAGTTACCAAAACAACGATATCCAGTACTATTAAATAAAATACTGAAAAATTCGGATTTCTGCGACTTCTAAGGCGAATGGCGACTTATAAGGCGAATCTTCTTGTAAAAGGCTGATGCTGGAGGTGAATGGCGAATCCGATCCTATCTCTAAATTTTGCTTGAAAAAATTAAAAAAATAATAAAAGTATTAATTAAAATAATAAAAATAATAGAAAATATCTTGGATAAGAATCCGATCCAAGCTCTACATAAATTTTGCTTTAAAAAATTAATAAAAATATTGATTAAAATAATAAAAAAATAGAAAATATTAATATTTATTTAATATCTATTAATAGAAAATATTAATATTTATTTAAAAGCCTGACTAGATGAGGGGGAAGGAAGAGTCATAGGAACTGGAGTGGGATGACAAGACGGTCTATTAGATGAGGTCCCAGAATGACCGAATGCACGGTGAGAGATAGGTGTGAATGGATCATCTAGTGGGTACCGTATGCCTGATAATAAGCATCAGCCTGACTAAGTATAGAAAGTGTAGGGTAGGCGTAAGGGGCTGGCTCCTCATGGGTAGATGAGGATGGCTGTAACCTCTACGTACTGAGTCTGAGGTTGGTTGTACCCACCTAAAAACTGAGTTTGAATCTGGCTATACCCCCCTACGTACTGAGTTTGAGTTTGGTGTGGAGGCTAAGGAGTTTGGCTTTACTCTCATGTCTGTAAGTTTTATAACCTAACTCCAAATGCACAAAAAATAGAAAATTGCCAAAGTACCTAAGAAATCATCTCCGAAAAACTATACTTGTAATTTCTTCAGTTTTCGTGATTGCAAAACTACGCAAAAAATAGTTCAAAAAAATTCAGAAAAAATCACATTATGTAAACAAGACACTCTATTCTCATATCTGTAAGTTTCATAACCTAACTCCAAACGCACAAAAAACATAAAATCATCAAAGTATCTAAGAAATCATTTCCGATATACTATACTTCTAAATTAAAATATATTTGTATATTCTTTTTTCAAACATAAATAAATTTAAATTTTAATAATGATTATTTTTTATTATTTTAATTAATTTTAAATAAATATTAATATTTTCTATTAATAGATATTAAATAAATATTACTTTTAAATAAATATTAATATTTTTTTATTATTTTTATTATCTTAATTAATATTTTTATTAAATTTTTCAAGCAAAATTTGGAATCACTAAAACTGAAGAAATTATAAGTATAGTTTCTCGGAGTTTATTTCTTAAGTACTTTGGCAATTTTCTATTTTTTTGCGTTTGGAGTTAGGTTATGAAATTTACAGATAGAGTAGAGCCAGACATCTTATCCTCCATACCAGACTCAGACTTAGTACGGAGAAGGTACAGCCAGATTCAGACTCAGTTTTTAGGTGGGTGATACAGGTTTTGAAGACCTAGGTACCAAATAAATTTATACCTCGTTTCTACCCTACTAGTCGTTGGGCAAAGCTAAAGTCGATCTACAGGGACAATAAAAATGATTACCGGACTTAGTTTTTCTTAAAAGCTAGACAGAATAATTTTTGTGAGGTTTTGGATTAGAAGAACAATATCAAATAACAAGTAAAAGTGAATAAATAAATTATAAAATATTTTTGAATTGGTTTTTATATTTTTCTGGACTCAAACAATTGCAAGAAAATGTCTCAAGATTTTGTGTTCATTTAGTTTAGCTTTAAAGTGCTTCTATCTAAGATTTTCACCAAGGCAGAAGGCAATTTCAAACCGAATTATATAGATTTCGGACCGAAATCTATATAAGTCGTGCCGAAATATACTTTAAATTCTCTGTTTCGATTTGACAATTTTATACAATACTATGCAAATGATACTTGACGACCAGACCTAAATCCTAGCCTCAGCTATCGCAACTTTGGTTTGGATTTGGTAAGGAACTCGATTTTCACCGCATAAATAACTAAGTCTAAACTTTCGTGTCGGATTTTAGTTATTTAAGTTTGTTGAGTTGGATTTCCAGAGGTATTCATGTCCTTTCAGATCAATAAAAGTTACACCTTTCGGTTGTGAACTAACCTCCTCTTTCGAGTGTTTAATTTACCTCAAATACTTAGCTAATTAATTATTCGTTCTAGTTTAATACCTTAAATACGCTGCAGTTCATCATTAGATAAACAATCAAGCAAACAATCAATTTAACTAAGCAAGATAATAATTTCTCAACAAAACAAATCACATAGCATAATATAAATCCATCAAGTCATCACAAATATTAAACTAAACTACTAACTAGCCCCAAGACATAATAAAATTTAGCCTAACATGTTCAAACTACAAACTACGAGTATCATGCAAGAATAAGATACAAACCCATAAGAATAAAAAATAAAAGCATGAAAGAGTAAACTGAATTATCCTTTTACTTCTTTTTCCTGGACCATAATGATGTATGGTTTCCATACTCATTTTCCAACCAGATTAAGCCCTAAAAATAAGTTCAAAAGACTGTGTTTTAGTCATTTTCTGCTAATTTAGGTTGTAGAAAGGTCCAGCCGTAGCCCGGCAAGTTAATTTTGCAGGATCAGCAATTATTGGCATGGAAAACAGAGAAAACAACAAAAGGAGGTGCTCAGACAGTTGGAACGGACCGCCCGGACGGCAGGACGGTCCGTCCTGACCAGAGGAACCAGATTTCAGACGGACTCAGCCAGATTTCAGACGGACTGCACGAGACCAGGTTGGAACGGTCCGCCCCAGACTCAGAACGGGCCGTTCCAGCTATTCCAGAATTGCTAAAAATAGAAGTCCAAGTTTGTCGAGTCGGTTTCCTCTATTTGCCGACCTTCCAGAAGCACTCCTCCCACGTTCTGAAGCCACTAATGCCTTATAAAAAGCTCTGTCCTGTCCCCAGCAAAGAAAAAAGTTCAAAATTCGAGGTTTAGCCTCTTTTCCAACTCAGCAGAGGAGACAGCCTGCCGGAGTCGACCATCTGCGCCTGAGACTACCCGCCCCAGGGTCAGGACGGTCCGCCCCAGACAGGACAGAGCACAGAAACGTGGAGTTTTCAAGCACAACTTGTTGTAATCTTGATTTTTCTCTTTCTATGTATTTGTATTTGATGAAACCTGCTTGTTCTTGCATGGATTTGTTAGAGTAGAGTAGTTTAGGGGCTATGATCTGAGAACCTTTCTTTAGTTGCTTGTTTTAGATTGAATCTTTAATTATTAGTTAAATTAAGTTATGTTCTGCTTCTTGTGCTTTTATTTGCTATTTATTTGCTAAGTTTGTTTCTGTTTGATCTGATTGCCTAGTTAAACCAAGGCCTTGTTTAGCTGTTAGGATTAAAGTCAATCACAGCAACGTTAACTTAGTAATTATACTGTTTGGTAGGCGATATCCGGAAGGATTAAACCAGACCTTAATTAATTAGGGTTTAACTTGAGATCGGAAGATTAAAAGTGTACCAAGACCCGAGAAGTAGACTAGAACAACTAGACCAAGAAACGGAAGTTGAAATTTAGACGTTCTAGGAGTTAAACAATCAAACTTTATAGCTTGACCTGAACGGGAGTTAGAGTACAAGTCTATAGGTTAAGTATAGTCTTATCTCGCATAAAAACATTTAATTAATAATTAAAAATCATGACAAAACAAGTATCAGTCAATCGGAACGGACCGTTCCAAGGTCAGAACGGACCGCCCGAAAGGGGGAGTCTGGCCTAGAACGGCCTGTTCCGATCGACTGACAGAGTCCAGAACGGACCGTTCCAGACATGGAACGGACCGTTCCAACTTTGACATTTAGAGAATTGTTTGAGGATCTGAACCCCTAGTTTTCATCAATTAGATTATCTTCTGTTTGATTTAGAATTTGGCGATTTAGGAACTGAACTTTACTTTATTATTCTTTATTTTAGAACTGTTGAAACTTACTGATTTTTATTAAACCCAGAATTTAATTTGAATTGTTTAAACTGAAACTTAGAAACAGAATAGTCCGTCCCCGAGATTCGACCCTTAAACTGTACTGCAAACGAATTCGCATCGGTTATTAAGGATTTAATTTGACCTGTACCCTCAGCACCGATCAAATTTTTGGCGCCGTTGCCGGGGACGGTGCCTTTATCTAAGTTTAGTTTTCAAATTAGATTAAATTCTCTCTATTTCTCTTCACTTTTTCTTGGTTTTTGGAAACTGCAGGAACTCGCGCTGGCTGGAAAGAAGAAGACTACCAACAGCACTTGCAACTACAACTTTCGACACCCAAGAAAAGGAGAAAAGAACCCCTCTCAGGCTAGCTCTTCCTCATCTGGACCAAACCGTGCGGTTTTGCAACGGCAAGTTCCAGAAACAGTTGAGCAGACCGAGAGGCAGGGTGACAGTTCTTTGGTTCCGCCTTTTCGCCTTTTCTACCAGCGAAATCGTAGGAATCTCTCTGGAGCACAGCCACCTGTAGCGCAATCCGAGACACTTCGTTTCACATTAGGACGAACCACATCAACCGCATCAACTGACATAGAAGCAATGGGAGACAACTTAAACGGAAACGGGGGCAACAACAACGAAACTGAACTTGAGCGTGCATTACGTGAGGCACTTGAAGCTGCCAAGGAGGCTGAGTCAACTCGACCTTTGAGGGAGATCGGAGCACCAACCGCAAATAACATCCGACTTGGGGTCAAACCACCGAAAGCCGAGAGGACCAGGGATTTCTTCTACAATCCTGGCCTCGTGTCTTTGATCAAGGAAAACACTTTTGCAGGATCTCCTCATGAAGATGCCAACAGGCATTTACAATCCTTCCTGCGAAATTGCACAACCTTGGTTCCTGAAGAAGTGGATCCGGATATAATTCGCCTAACTCTTTTTCCTTTTTCTCTTAGGGACAAAGCCAAAGATTGGTTGAATAGTTTTAATGACCGACCCTTTGAAACATGGAACGATTTGACCAAAGCCTTCCTGGATAGGTTTTATCCTAGGGTAAAAACGACCAAATTAGTTAGGGAATTGTTAACCTTTCAGCAGGACCAAGATGAAAACCTGTTCGAAGCATGGGAACGGTTTAAAGACCTGCAAAGAATGTGTCCACATCATGATGTACCTGATAGTAGACTGATTGTTAGTTTTTATGATGGATTGGATGACATAACTCGTCAGAATATAAATTCAACTGCAGGTGGTGCTTTTCTGGAGATGGGATGCAGGGATGCAAAAGCCTTGATTGAAAGCATGGCACAATCTCAGACAAATTGGTCGGTTCGCTCAAAGAACAAAGGAGGCGTGTTTGAAGTAGACAAATCCACTCACCTCCAATCTCAACTCGATTCTTTGACGGTCATGCTCAAAAACATAAGTGCAAAATCGTCAAAACCATCCGAATCCGCCGCCGTATGTCAAATCTGCGATGATGAAGGTCACACAGCCAAGTCTTGTCACTTGGCAGCCAGGGAGGACCAGCCTGAGAATGTCAATGCCATAATTACTCCTCCCTCCTTCTTCCCAAGCAATAACTACTCATATCGCGACAAACGGAACCACCCAGGCCTCTCGTACAGCAACCCCAACGGGTGTGCCAATCCGGGCCAAACTGGTCAAGCATCAAACGCCAACAATAGCACTAACACCTATAGCGGCCTCTCTCAGCGAACACTAGAAAAGTTTATGCAGAACCAAGGGATATTCAATCACTCAGTCCATGACGAGATCAAACTGCTAAGAGAAGACCTAGGCCTACTCATAAACAAGCTGAACCAAGGGAATGATCAAGCCAACTCAGGGGCACTAACCAAGCCAGGCATGTTTCCAAGCCAACCTGAAACCAATCCCAGAGAAGAGTGCAAGAGCGTCACGCACAGACTGAGGAGCGGGACTAGTTACGATGGCCCTGAGATGCCCAAGGATTTGCAGCCGGATTCAGCTAGGACGGACCAGCCAGAGCTGGAACGGAGGTATGGAACGGACCGCCCCAATTCGGAACGGACCGCCCCAGACATCCAGCAACCAGTCACATCTGGGACGGACCATCCTGAGCCGGAACGACAAGCTGGAACGGACCGCCCCAATTCGGAACGGACCGCCCCAACCTTGCCCAGAGTTGAGAAAGTCTTTGCTTATCCACCCCCGACGCCGAACGATCCTCCGATTGAAGTCCCATACCCGCAGAGGCTAGCTCAGGCTAAGAAGGACAGGGAATACGGAAAATTTCTGGATATCTTGAGGCAAATGAAAATCACTATTCCCTTCACTGACCTCTTGTCAAAGATGCCATCCTACGCCAAGTTTCTCAAAGATCTCTTATCCAACAAGAAGAACTTGGAATTGAGCGGTGTCATGGCCTTGTCAGGAGATCCCGACACTCCAAACATCAAGAAAATGCCGCCGAAGATGAAGGATCCAGGTAGATTTACTATTTCTTGTAAAGTTGGTGATTTAGGTATGAAGAGAGCGTTGCTGGACATTGGAGCAAGCGTCAGCCTGATCCCTGAAACTATCTTTCATCGAATTGGAAAACGAGAACTAGAGCCAACTCCGGTGACTTTGAGACTTGCTGATAATTCAATAAGATTGTCATTGGGGGAGGTGAAAGACGTGCCAATTCGAGTTGGAGACATCTTTGTTCCGTGCGACTTCGTGGTGGTTGATATGGAGGAAGATCCTGAAGTTCCTATCATCCTGGGCAGACCCTTCCTCACCACAGTCGGTGTGTTCATCAATTGCAGAACCGGCAAGATGAAATTGGAAGTTGGAGATGAGAAAATTGAGTTTGATGTGGAAAAGGCGATGCGGATGCCAGACCAAATGGATTCAATTTTTATGGCTGAATCATTGGAAGCCATGGTTGAAGAGACATTCAACAATCGGATTGTGCAAGCATACCATTCCTTCTCGGCCACACCTGAAGAGGAGGAAGCAGACTTGATATTCAACGAAATTCTGCAAACCGTTGAATACTTGGCTACTAGAGAGGGCTGGAACGGTCTGCCCCAGATCCAGGCAGACCAGGTCAGCATGCAGCTTCGATCAGCGGCTGAAATCGACCAGATTTTCAGCCTCGATTCAGATCAGAACGGTCCACCCCGTTTTGAAACGGACCGTCCGAGCTGCCAGTCAGAGAAAGGTAAACTAGAATTGAAGACATTACCAGAGAGCCTTAGGTACGAATTCCTAGGTCCCAACCAGACCTTTCCTGTCATCGTCAACGCCAAACTCGACTTGGATCAGACTGATAAGCTACTAAAGGAGTTGAGGGCTCACCGCAAGGCAATTGGCTATTCTATCGAAGATCTCAAGGGTATTGATCCCTCCATATGCACCCATCGAATCCTGCTTGAAGAAGATTCAAAACCAACAGTTGAACATCAAAGGAGGCTCAACCCTAACATGAGCGAAGTCGTGAAGAAGGAGGTGCAGAAACTTCTGGAATCTAGAATCATCTACCCGATTTCGGACAGCAAATGGGTCAGCCCCATTCATGTTGTTCCGAAGAAGGGAGGTACAACAGTGATAAAGAATAATGAAGGCCAGCTGATCCAGACAAGGATTGTCACTGGATGGAGGATGTGTGTGGACTACCGCAAGCTGAACGCTTCAACACGAAAGGACCACTTCCCTCTGCCCTTTGTTGACCAATTACTCGAACGACTGGCTAAGCATTCTTTCTTTTGTTATTTAGATGGTTATTCAGGTTTCTTCCAAATACCGATCCACCCACTTGACCAAGAGAAAACAACCTTTACATGTCCATATGGAACTTATGCATACCGTAGGATGCCATTTGGTTTGTGTAATGCACCAGCAACATTCCAAAGAGCTATGATGGCAATATTTTCTGATTTTATCGAAAAAGACATGGAAGTTTTCATGGATGATTTTTCGGTGTATGGTACGTCTTTTGATCATTGTTTAGCTAACTTGTCAAAGATTTTGCAGCGATGTGAGGAAGTCAACCTTGTATTGAATTGGGAGAAATGTCATTTTATGGTGCAAGAAGGAGTTGTTTTAGGACACATAATTTCAGAACAAGGGATCATGGTGGATCAGGCAAAGGTGGAGGTAATCGAGAAGCTGGCTCTGCCCACTTGCGTGAAGGACGTGCGGAGTTTTCTTGGGCATGCAGGCTTTTACCGGCGCTTTATTAAAGATTTCTCTAAAATTGCTAAGCCATTAACCAATTTAACAATGAAGGATGCTGAATTTCTGTTTGATAAAAATTGTGTTGATGCTTTCAATAGGTTGAAGGAAGCGCTTGTGACAGCCCCTATCTTGCAACCTCCAAATTGGGATCAGCCATTCGAATTGATGTGTGATGCTAGTGATTACGCAGTCGGTGCAGTGCTAGGACAGCGGAAAGACAAGAAGCCCTATGCAATCTATTACGCTAGCAAGGTGCTGGATGAGGCGCAAGTCAACTACACCACAACCGAAAAGGAGCTTCTGGCAGTAGTCTATGCCTTAGACAAATTCAGGTCATACCTGGTTGGTTCGAAAGTCATAGTCTATACCGATCATTCGGCACTCAAATACCTCCTATCAAAGAAAGATGCCAAGCCACGACTCATTCGATGGGTCCTCTTGTTGCAAGAATTCGACCTCGAAATACGCGACAAGAAAGGTACAGAAAATAGTGTGGCTGATCATTTGTCTAGATTGAAGGTGGAGGAACAAGGAGCAGAAACCATACCGATCAACGACTCATTTCCAGACGAACATCTGCTGGCGATCCAGTCTGGAACGGACCGCCCCTGCCTGGAACGGCCCGTCCCAGCCCCAGACAACGCCGAAGCCGCCAACAGAACGGCCCAGTCTGAGCCAGAACGGCCTGTTGGAACGGACCGCCCCAGCCTAGGACGGTCCGCCCCAATCCAAGGAGTTCCATGGTATGCTGACTTCGCGAACTTCTTGGCCAGCAAAGTTCTACCCTATAAAATGTCTTCTCAGCAAAAGAAGAGGTTCCTAGCTGACGCAAAATACTACTTCTGGGAGGACCCATTCTTGTGGAAACTGGGAGTTGACGGAATCTTTCGGAGATGCATACCAAGGGAGGAGGTGCAACAGATCCTTCATCAGTGCCATTCATCCGCCTATGGTGGCCACGCCTCAACCTCGAAAACCGCAGCCAAAGTCCTTCAATCAGGTTTCTTCTGGCCATCTATTTTCAAGGATTCAAGGGAGTTTGTTTTGGCTTGTGATCAATGCCAAAGAATTGGTAATATATCCAGCAGACAAGAGATGCCAATGAACCCGATTCTAGAGGTTGAGATTTTTGATTTGTGGGGGATTGACTTCATGGGACCCTTTCCGTCTTCGTGCGGGTATGAATATATTCTTGTTGCAGTAGACTACGTGTCTAAATGGGTTGAAGCTGTTCCGAGCAAGCATGCCGATTCAGCCACAGTCAAGAAACTGTTCACTAAGATAATCTTTCCTCGGTTTGGAATTCCGAGAGCTGTCATCAGTGACGGGGGTAAACACTTCATCAACAAACAGTTTGACAATTTACTGAAGAAGTATGGAGTGAAGCACAAGGTGGCAACACCGTACCACCCTCAAACAAGTGGACAGGTCGAGGTATCTAATAGAGAAATAAAGAACATTCTGCAGAAAACAGTTGGAAGCACAAGGAAGGATTGGGCACTGAAGTTGGTGTTAGGAAGTGCACAAATTTAATTTTTAGACTAATTACTCTTAATTAATCCTAATTAAACTAAGTGCAAAGGAGATCTAGTGCAAAAGCCATCCAAACACACAAGAGAAAGAGGGAAAAAGGGCTACCTCTTGCGAACTTGTAATCGCAAGGCTCGAATCCGTCGAGTCGAGGTTGTGCGCACCACCACGCGTGTCTCGGCCTCAAGTCCACCAAGGTATTAACCAAAACCTCGATCTATGCTAGTAGATGAGAGGTTAAGCCTAATCCCTTCCTTCCCTTTGCCTTAATTAACTATTTAATTGGATGGAGGCAAGAGGTGCTCAACACATGAGCTTAAGAGAGCAATGGTGGAGAGGAAAAATTCTGAAATTTTTCCTTTAATTTTCGTCCAAAATATTAGGGAGAGAGAAAAAGGCAAGGTGGCTAGGGTTTTGGCTCCCAAAGTGGTCCTTTTATAGACCAACCACTCTCCCAAAAAGTTGTAACTAATTTACAACTATGCCATCACTAGGGCAGCCATAAAATGGGCCTAAATGGGCTCCATTAATTATTTAATTGGTCCTCTAATTCAATTAATTAGTGGCCCAATTAATTGCTCTCAAGTTGGACCTTTAATTTACAATTTAAATATAGGCCCGTTAGCTCAAATTAATTACTTTAATTAATTCATGTTGAACAAATTAATTATCAACACTTTGATAATTATTTAAGGATTAGAATATGCATTAATTTATTTCTATATAATCCGTTTGACTTAATTAATTAATTATGACGGTTCGCAATAGTACATAATTAATCAGTCAACATATCATATTGTTGCATTCCTTAATACAACCAAATAAATAATGCACGCATGGTCAAAACCTATTTGTGTGACCCTTTGAGGATTTATGCTCTGTTGGACATGGAAAATAAATCGCTATTTATTTCCAATAATCATAAGCGGTATCTAGCAACACGTTATGATTCCCAATTCGCATAAATAGTGTACTGCTACAATATTTTTAATCCTGCATAAGAAATAATAGTATTTCCTTGTCTGATTCTTATGTCACATGATATCATCGTATAATCCAAGATAGGAATGTGTCATTCTTGCAGATTATACGTTTCTTGATCTAGAGATGACTGTATCAGTTGCTAGCAAACAATCCATCTCCATCAAGGGGCCCAAACAGATATCATCGCTCACTAAGTTAATTAATGAGGGACATACGGTTTTCTTGATGAACAACTTTTCCCCGCACAATTCAAGAGAACATAAATAAAGTCCGTATAGCAGCCCTTATCAGGAATCAACGGTAGACGATATTTATTGAACCTATCCTCATGTGGAAAAGCTGAACCATCTCAAACTTAGAATCAAACTCAAATGAAATAAATAATGACACATAACACAATCCATATATTTATTTCACTGGGTCGCGTCCTGTACTATGTTCTATAACATATACATATGCAATTAAGTTGGCAACTCCTTACCTATGATCTGTAGAACTTAATCATCACTTAACTTGCATACTAATCTTATCCGATAATTAATATTCCTTGTTAATTATCAAGATTACGGACCTTTTAGATTTATTATTGTCATTTAATTATAAATGAACTACAGAGATCCACAATTCAGATCCTCAACCTGAATGATCTGTCAATTAATAAATCAAGGAATAAATGATAAAATATCATCAATCACATAAACCATAGAAGTGGCCATTTAATAATTGGCTCCTAGGACATAACTCTAACAATCTCCCACTTGGCCTAGAGTCAATCAACAGCGACTTCTAGCCAGTGCATAGTACTCAATGTAATATCCAAAATATACATGTCTCATACTAAAACCTCAAAAGATAAAAGATACAACTCAAAGCCACTCAGGCATACGCCTAATCCCCATGGATGCAACGTGCAACTCATGTGCGGCTCGAGATAGAGGCTTTGTCAGAGGGTCCGCTGTGTTCGCGGCACCGTCCACCTTCTTGACCTTGATCCACCCGTCATTCACAAACTGACGGATGAGATGGAATCGTCGTAGAATGTGCTTGGTCTTTTGGTGAGACCTAGGCTCCTTGGACTGAGCTATGGCTCCCGTGTTGTCGCAGTAGAGATCCACTGGACCTGAGATGCTTGGAACCACCTCCAGCTCGGTCAAGAATTCCTTGATCCAAACGCCTTCTTTCGCTGCTTCACCCGCCGCTAAGTATTCTGCTTCGGTGACGGAATCGGCCGTGGTATCCTGTTTGGAACTCTTCCAACTCACGGCCCCACCATTGAGCAGATATACGAAGCCGGACTGTGACTTCGCATCATCTCGATCGGTTTGGAAACTAGCATCGGTGTAACCACTTACAACGAGCTCTTGGTCTCCACCATACACGAGGATGCTATCCTTTGTTCTCTTGAGATACTTGAGGATATTCTTGACTGCGGTCCAGTGTGGCATACCAGGGTTAGCTTGGTATCGACTAGTCACACTAATCGGATGCGCCACATCGGGGCGAGTGCATAGCATGGCATACATAATCGAACCGACCACAGATGGATACTTGAACTGATTCATGTACTTTCTATCTGTATCAGTCGTCGGACATTGAGTCTTGCTCAAGAATATGCCATGTGACATAGGCAAGTAACCCTTCTTGGAACTAGCCATGTTGTGTTTTTCCAACACTTTGTCAATATATGCATCTTGGCTCAAGCCTAACAACCTTCTTGATCTATCTCGATAGATCTTGATTCCTAGGATGTAGGCGGCTTCGCCCAAGTCTTTCATTGAGAACACCTTCTTCAATGAATCCTTGACTGCATTCAATTCGGGGATATCATTCCCGATCAAGAGTATATCATCAACATATAGAACAAGAAACACAACCACGCTCCCACTAATCCTCTTGTAAACACAAGGTTCCTTCTCGCTTTGAATGAAGTTCAACTTCTTGACCTCTTCATCAAAGCGCTTGTTCCAACTCCTTGATGCTTGCTTCAATCCATAAATGGACCTTTGAAGCTTGCACACCTTGTTAGCATTCTTTGGATCCACAAAACACTCGGGTTGTGTCATATACACATCCTCTTCCAAGTTTCCATTTAGGAAGGCAGTTTTGACATCCATTTGCCATATCTCATAGTCGTAGAATGCGGCAATTGCTAACAAGATCCGAATTGACTTGAACATGACGACTGGCGAGAAGGTTTCTTCATAGTCAATACCATGAACTTGCTTGTAACCTTTCGCAACTAGTCGTGCTTTGTAAATGGTCAAGTTGCCATCCATGTCGACCTTTCTCTTAAAGATCCATTTGTTCTCAACGGGTTTTACTCCGTCGGGAAGGTCAACTAAGGTCCATACCTTGTTCTCATACATGGATTGCATTTCGGATTCCATGGCTTTAAGCCATTCCTTTGAGTCGGATTTTTCCTTCATGTCCTTTATGGTCAAGGGTTCGTCATTCGCAATGACGAGAACGTCGTGCAAACCTAAGTATCTTATAGGTGGACGACTTGGCCTTGCCGATCTTCGTAGGGTAGACGTTTGAGGTTCTTGAACTTGTTCCACAACGATTTGCGGACTTAGTTCTTGAACTTCAAGTGTGGGTGCAACTTCAACATCATCGACTCGCGATATGTTTGAGTCTTCAATTGAGGGAGCTTGCTCTTGAACCTCTTCTTCTACAACTACTTGTGGAATGGGTTCGACTACCACCTCATTTGGCACCACATTGGGAACAACTAGATTGCCTACTTGAGGCATCTCTTGTTGCTGCGGTTCTTGAATTTCTTCAATCACCACGTTGCTCCCACTACTTCTTCTTGAGAGAAACTCCTTCTCCAAGAACTCCGCATGTCGTGCAACAACTATCTTGTTCTCGACACGGTTGTAGAAGTAGTAACCCTTTGTTTCCTTAGGGTATCCTACGAAATAACATTTGTCCGATTTGGGTCCAAGCTTATCGCTCATTAGCCTTTTCACATAAGCTTCACAACCCCAAATCTTGAGAAAAAGCATGCTTGGTTTCCTACCAAACCAAAGCTCATAAGGCGTATTCTCAACGGACTTTGACGGAACACGGTTTAAAGTAAAAGCTGCGGTTTCTAATGCAAAACCCCAAAACGATTTAGGCAAGTCGGTTTGGCTCATCATCGATCGAACCATGTCTAGCAAAGTTCGATTCCTCCTCTCGGATACACCATTCCATTGTGGTGTTCCCGGTGGAGTGAGTTGTGGAACGATTCCACACTCCTTTAGATAATCGCCAAATTCGTGGCTCAAGTACTCTCCACCTCGATCGGAACGCAAGACCTTAATCTTTCGATTGAGTTGGTTCTCAACTTCATTCTTGAACTCCTTGAACTTTTCAAAGGATTCAGACTTGTGCCGCATCAAGTAGATATACCCGTATCTACTATGATCATCGGTGAAAGTGATGAAGTATGAATAACCTCCTCGTGCACAAATGCTCATAGGTCCACACACATCGGTATGTATGAGATCTAACAAGTCGTTTGTCCTAATCCCTTTGTTAGGAAAAGGCGCTTTGGTCATCTTTCCCATCAAACATGATTCGCATGTGTCAATTGGCTCGAAAGCGAATTGATCTAAGAGACCAACGGTTTGCAATCTCTTAATGCGTTTCTCGTTGATATGACCTAAGCGGCAATGCCACATTAGAGTCGTACTTTCATGTGAAATCTTACGTTTCCTACTGTCACGTTCAACACTCAAAACATGTTCGCTAGAATCAAGCACATAAAGACCATTCAATAAATGCGCAACACCATAACAAACATCATCACGCAACAAAGTACAACTTTTGTTCTTTATTACAACACCAAATCCATCCAAGTCTAAACAAGAAATAGAGATAATGTTCCGAGTGATACAAGGAACTACATAGACATCTTTGAGTTCCAAAATGAAACCAGAAGGCAAAGTTACATCCACATTCCCAACGGCCATAGCGGAGACACACGTGCCGTTACCGACGCGGAGTTGTACTTCGCCTTTCTCGAGCCGCCTCCTACTCTTTAGTGCCTGCACATTTCGACAAATGTGAGCACAAGAACCGGTGTCAAAAATCCAGTCTGTGTTAGAGGTAGCGAGAAGGGTTTCAATGACAAATATACCTGAGGTAGAAGGCTGGACGGTTCCCGCCTTCTTGTCAGCGAGGTACTTGGGGCAGTTCCTCTTCCAATGGCCCGTCTTGCTACAGTAATAGCATACGGTCTCGGAAGTGGCCGGGTTCTTCTTTCTCTTGGAACCCTCGGGAGCTCCCTTGGCCGGACCTTGGGGCGTCACCGGGCCTTTGCCCTTTTTAGTTCGGCGGGTCTTTCTTTTCTTGCTCTTCTTGCTCTTGTCACTCACCGCAAGAATATCTTTGGGGCCCTTCTCTTTCTTGAGACTCTCCTCCGTCTCGACAAGCATGTTTTGGAGATCATCCATGCTCTTGTCCATGCCATTCATCCGGTAGTTCACAACAAAACCGGTGAAGCTGTGAGGGAGAGAGTTGAGAATAAAGTCTTGAATCGCCCCTGACGGGAAGGGCGTATCAAGCCTTTCAAGCTGCCGAAACAACCCCGCCATCTTCATGACGTGTGGCCCGACTTCATGACCCTCCGCCAATCGAGTATTGGCGACGGCCTTGATGAGACGAGCCCTTTCGGTGCGGGCCTTGGTTTGGAACATGTTCGAGAGACGAGAGACCATTTCAAACACTCCTAGACCACTATCCATGAACTCCTTTTGGAGTTCTGACTCCATGACAGCGACAATCAAGACGGACATCTCCATGTCGTCCGTGACGTGCTTGTCATGTTTGTCCTGATCCGCTTTAGGGGCATCCGACTTGGGAGCCGCGGGGACGGGAGTGGTCAAGAGATATTCCTTCTTTTCAAACCTAAGGACAAGCCTAAGGTTCCGGTGCCAATCCAGAAAGTTGGCACCGTTGAAGGCGAGCTTCTCTTTCTCTAAAAGAGAACGTAGCGAAAAAGACGAGGAAGACATCTACAACAATTTTCAAATTAAAGGTCAATTAGTTTATGTTTTGTTTTAATTTCCAATAAAGTAAAACTTTCACTACTTTAATATAAGTCCCTAAAAGTAATGAATTTCCAAGACCCCCACTTTCGTTAAGATGATGCCGGCGTCGGCACAACATCAAAGCAACTAATAATGAGGTAGGTTCTCCTTAACCAATCATACAACTTTATGACTCTTGGTTCGCGTCGCGAACTTCACTCCAATGTCCAATCCGATTAGGGTCCATTGTTAAGTAACTCCTCTCTATTTGCTCCTTGCAAATCCGATTTACACCCCGACTACCTATGGTGGACCACGATGTCCGCGTCGGCGGAATGCATCAATGGCCGAACATAAGGCGTGAAGGGGATAGAGAGAAGGAGAGTGATTTGACTCTTGTTTGGTGGTCGTGTAAGCATACACCCATACCTATCCTATGACATTCATAGCATTCACAAACATTCACATAATAAGCATCTCAAGCATTGTTGTGGGTTTGTATGGCTCCCGCTTGCATTAGTTTTCGCCGCATCTCCATGTAGCAAAACTAATCTAACCTTTGTCCCTCCCACTAAATTCTATATGGATCTAAATCCTATATAAAATAAAGGAACAAAATTACATGTGTAAATTTCTATTCCCATCCTAACCTTAGGGGCATGCAAGCCACACAAGTTACACAAAAATTAATCAAAATTAATTAATGGCACCAAAGGCCTAATTACACACAATCACACATGCATTCAATTTACAAACCACAAGGCATTGAATCATGAGCCATACTAAACCCACATCCTCCTACAAAACAAAGTTAGCACAAGTCTATCCACTAGTGTACTTTGTTTATAATTAATGACTTTCAAGTGTCTTTGCGTATTATTTGCCATTCGCAATTTCCGTGTATAAATGCTCAAATTTCAAACAACCAAACTTGTTTAAATTCCTTTTGAAAACTTTTCAATCATCAAAAAAACTGAAAGGAGATCGCACAAGGAGTATCCTAATTACTTTTTCAACTAGTTTGAATAATTAGATAAATAATACTTTGATAAAAAAGTATCTAATGGGACACGACAAAATCCACAGTTTTCGGTCTCCAAAAATTATGAAATAATTTATATAAGCTCCTTGTCTAGATTGTAAATACCAGTCAAAATTTCAGGAAGAGATCATATACCATCTGAGAGAATCAAAAAAGACAAATCTGAAACAAGTGCGCGAACGCACCGTTTTGAGATATTCTGTTTTTCTTCTCAACCATCCGGTCTGAAAGATCACCTTCCATCCAGTTTTTATACATACAATATACATAGAAAAACTTGTTTAATCTATTGGCTAACTATTCATGAAAAAAAAACCACTAAGTTCTGTTTAAGAAATTCAAGTTACAAGCTTAACAATCGACTAGACCTGTACAGGAACAGACTATCGACCGAAAATGTTTGACCTGGTTGAGGTACCAAACTTCCATGAAAAATTATGAAATTAATTTTCCTGGAATCCTAACTTAAAAATAAACAACTCTATTCAAACAATTTTCCAGAAAGAGTTCTCAGTTGGTACAGTTTATTAGAACAATCAGTTTGCTCAATAAACCAGATCTGACGAGATCTTTCTTTTCATACTTGAAAAACCACGAATTAATCTGAACCATGCAACATTATATACATGTCCAGAAAGTGTTTCAAGTCCTCTTTAAATCTAGCCAAAGAACACTGGTACTTATATTCAAAATATAAATCTTTTAAGCCATTCAAACAGAACAGTGCAAGCAGAAACTGGTTCTGCGCACCGTTGCCATTTTATTCACAGTAAATCCATACAATTTCAGAAAAATGTGAATCCAACTCCAAAAGAACCACAATCCACAGATCTACAACTTTCTAGTTGACAGAAAAAATTTCCAGAGAACATTTCATAGCGAAAAACGCATAACAACACAGAAATTGCTGTTTCCAGACAGCAAGCAATAGCATCAACTCTACTAATCCATTAATTAACCAATTTCTCTTAATTAAGTGTCAAAATAACTTAAGCACAACCTGGCTCTGATACCACTGTTAGGAAGTGCACAAATTTAATTTTTAGACTAATTACTCTTAATTAATCCTAATTAAACTAAGTGCAAAGGAGATCTAGTGCAAAAGCCATCCAAACACACAAGAGAAAGAGGGAAAAAGGGCTACCTCTTGCGAACTTGTAATCGCAAGGCTCGAATCCGTCGAGTCGAGATTGTGCGCACCACCACGCGTGTCTCGGCCTCAAGTCCACCAAGGTATTAACCAAAACCTCGATCTATGCTAGTAGATGAGAGGTTAAGCCTAATCCCTTCCTTCCCTTTGCCTTAATTAACTATTTAATTGGATGGAGGCAAGAGGTGCTCAACACATGAGCTTAAGAGAGCAATGGTGGAGAGGAAAAATTCTGAAATTTTTCCTTTAATTTTCGTCCAAAATATTAGGGAGAGAGAAAAAGGCAAGGTGGCTAGGGTTTTGGCTCCCAAAGTGGTCCTTTTATAGACCAACCACTCTCCCAAAAAGTTGTAACTAATTTACAACTATGCCATCACTAGGGCAGCCATAAAATGGGCCTAAATGGGCTCCATTAATTATTTAATTGGTCCTCTAATTCAATTAATTAGTGGCCCAATTAATTGCTCTCAAGTTGGACCTTTAATTTACAATTTAAATATAGGCCCGTTAGCTCAAATTAATTACTTTAATTAATTCATGTTGAACAAATTAATTATCAACACTTTGATAATTATTTAAGGATTAGAATATGCATTAATTTATTTCTATATAATCCGTTTGACTTAATTAATTAATTATGACGGTTCGCAATAGTACATAATTAATCAGTCAACATATCATATTGTTGCATTCCTTAATACAACCAAATAAATAATGCACGCATGGTCAAAACCTATTTGTGTGACCCTTTGAGGATTTATGCTCTGTTGGACATGGAAAATAAATCGCTATTTATTTCCAATAATCATAAGCGGTATCTAGCAACACGTTATGATTCCCAATTCGCATAAATAGTGTACTGCTACAATATTTTTAATCCTGCATAAGAAATAATAGTATTTCCTTGTCTGATTCTTATGTCACATGATATCATCGTATAATCCAAGATAGGAATGTGTCATTCTTGCAGATTATACGTTTCTTGATCTAGAGATGACTGTATCAGTTGCTAGCAAACAATCCATCTCCATCAAGGGGCCCAAACAGATATCATCGCTCACTAAGTTAATTAATGAGGGACATACGGTTTTCTTGATGAACAACTTTTCCCCGCACAATTCAAGAGAACATAAATAAAGTCCGTATAGCAGCCCTTATCAGGAATCAACGGTAGACGATATTTATTGAACCTATCCTCATGTGGAAAAGCTGAACCATCTCAAACTTAGAATCAAACTCAAATGAAATAAATAATGACACATAACACAATCCATATATTTATTTCACTGGGTCGCGTCCTGTACTATGTTCTATAACATATACATATGCAATTAAGTTGGCAACTCCTTACCTATGATCTGTAGAACTTAATCATCACTTAACTTGCATACTAATCTTATCCGATAATTAATATTCCTTGTTAATTATCAAGATTACGGACCTTTTAGATTTATTATTGTCATTTAATTATAAATGAACTACAGAGATCCACAATTCAGATCCTCAACCTGAATGATCTGTCAATTAATAAATCAAGGAATAAATGATAAAATATCATCAATCACATAAACCATAGAAGTGGCCATTTAATAATTGGCTCCTAGGACATAACTCTAACAGTTGGATGATGCATTATGGGCATATCGAACCGCATTTAAAACTCCAATTGGAATGAGCCCATTCAAGCTGGTGTATGGAAAGGCGTGTCATCTGCCTGTTGAGATCGAACACAAGGCATATTGGGCGACCAGAGCACTCAATTTGGAGTACAAATCAGCAGGAGAGCAAAGAGTGCTGGACTTGCATGAGCTAGAAGAGATCAGACTGAACGCCTATGATAATGCTAAGATGTACAAGGAGAGAACTAAGAAATGGCATGATAAGCATATCCAAAGGCGAAGTTTTGAAGAGGGGGATTTAGTGTTGTTGTTTAACTCTCGACTAAGATTGTTTCCTGGCAAACTAAGGTCCCGATGGACGGGTCCTTATGAGGTAAAGAAGGTCTACCCATTCAGAGCAGTAGATATTTGGAAAGAAGGATCTGAGACTTTCAGAGTTAATGGCCAACGCCTTAAACTCTACATCAGTCAGACCACACAAGAACAAGGAGGGGAAGTGCGATTTCTGGAGAACCCCTCAACTATAGAGACGTAGCCATACGGGGTCAAGCTCGAGACCTTAAACAAGCGCTGCTTGGGAGGCAACCCAAGGGTTCAAAAATTAATTAGGATTTTTCTTTCTATGTTCTTTAAAAAAAAAAAAAAAAAAAAAAAAAAAAAAAAAAAACCATAAAATCATAAAAATTAGGAGTAGGATAAATACTTGGCTTAGTCTGTGTTTAACTTGTTTAATTTCAGGGTTTTTCAGGGATTGGAACGGACCGTCCCATCCTCAGAACGGTCCGCCCCAACATCAGGACGCACAGGTCCAAGGCTAGGACGACGCATGCAGAACGGACGACAAACCTAGGTTGGAACGGTCCGTCCCAAAATTGGAACGGTCCGTCCCATTTTAAAACTGACAGTGGATCCTGGGACAAACCCAATAAACTACCCACTACTCAAAACCAACCCGATAACCGCCTAACCCGCGTAACTGACCCGTCCCCCACTCCCTCTCCTCCAAACTAACCGTTTCAAACCCCGTCCCTCTCTCCCTCAGTTTATCTTTTTCTCTCTCTCTGCCATCAACCAATCCGACGAAGATCAATACTATTTCTCGCCGCCTCTCAACTCTCCTCACTCCCCTCTACTCTCCTTGCTAGTCCGCCTCGCCCAGTTCGCCGGAATTCGCCGTCACCACCACCTCCGCCCCACTGCACTCGACCACAGCAGGAATTACGGTAAATCAATCCCTTCTCTTTCCTTAATTTCATTCCCTGTACAACACTCAACCATAGACCCACAGTCAACACCAAATTCCGGCCAAACTCGAAAACCCGGCGAAACTTCACCATTTTCACCCAAACCTAGATTGGAACGGACCGCCCTAATTTTGGAACGATCCGCCCCAATCTCAACCTAAACTAAAACAAGCCCGTCCCAACCCAACCTCTCCGTCCAACCAATCCAGAACGGTCCGTCCCATCCTCAGGACGGTCCGCCCTAGCCATATTTCCAGATCCACAACCCTATCTCCCAGCCAAACCACTCCGTTCCAAGCCTCAAACGACCCGTCCCATGTCTAGCAGTTCATCTTCTGGTTCATTAGGCGACAAACTCTCCAAGTTCTTTCGCGGCAAACCTAAGAAACCAGGCCAGACCAAAGAATCCACACTCCCTGCTGACTGGAACATTCCGTTGCCAACCAAAGAATCTCATCCAATACCACCACTGGACAAATTACCACTCCGACCAGAAGACTTCATCACAACTCCCGAGCATTCACTGCATATCACACCGCCCTATACTGTCGACTATCCACCCCCCGACACTGAGATCATTCCATACATGCCAAGGAGACAGATGGATGCAGAAGGAATCGACTGGTCCCAACTGGAGGTTGCTTCAGACCCAGAACCAGAAGGACAGGGTGAGACAGCAGAGGAAAGGGCTGATGCAGACTACACAGAAGAGGTCCAACAAGCAGAGGAGGAGGCCGAGGATCTTGTCCCCGAGACACAAACCCGGCCAGCACGAACTGCTAGCATTGAGTTAGCCAATGTCAACCTACCTCTCAAGGGCAAAACTGCAAAACAACGGTATAGAAATCTCATACACAAAAAATTCGAAAACACCCGATCAATTGACTTGCAGGTGTTAGACAAACTGGGCATCAGAGAAGATTTCTATCGGCTAACTAAGGCAATCGGATTTGACCCAAAATTCTGGACAATCCGTTCAGACGCATGCACTGCCCTCACTATGGAGTTTCTGTGCTCCCTGGATCTGTTTCACAAGAACGATGAATGGCAAATCACATTCAGGGTTGAAGGAAAGAAGTATGTGTGCACTGAATCCCAATTCGCCGGAATTTTTGGTTTGGAGAATGGCACGATAACTGACGAATTTTTTGAGACTGACCTGTGGGAGGAGATCTCTCTAGAGCACCAAAAAGCAGTCAACGAACGCCGCTCATCTCACATTCAACACCCTACCATCCAATTCATCCAGCGAATGCTCTCGCTCACCATCTTTGCCAAGGGTGAGTCGGGGGTAAAATTGACGAGGGGTGAACAGGCCATCCTCAACCAGATCTTCCATCCAAAAGGAGATGCAAAGCTCAACCTCGCCTATCTCATGATGAAGCATTTTGAAAAGCAAGCCAACAACCAGCGATCAGGCAAGGGACAGATTACTATTGGTGGGTATGTCAACTACTTGATCCAGCACTATGACTTGGCACTGTCGCCTATGCAAAGAAGTGGAGGACCAAACCGGGTCTCTATGAGACAATTGGCTGAAATGCAGATGGTTGCTCAGGTCGGAAACGAATACCAGTATATCTATGGTCGGTACCGTTTCCCTCTTCCTTTCAATAGGCCGATCGATCTCAACAACAAACGAACATGGCTGCTGGTTGACAAGGATGGACAAATGATAAACCTGGAGGAAGAGGAGTTGCAGCGGCGATTAGCCGAGATGGAGGCTGCTGCCCGAGCAGCAGGGGCAGGCACATCTGCCGAGGCCCAGGCAACAGGAGACGCTGGTCATGACCGGCAACAGTGGCAGCAGCAAGACGAGAGGAATTCACGGAATGATGAGCTGCTAGCTAGGTTGGCCAGCCAAATCTTTGGGCCACCTCAATTCCCACCGCACAACTGAGCCAAGTTCAGTAAGTTTTCTATTTTTCTCTCTTTTCTTTTCTTTCTTGCATCTCACAGAACTAGGGACAGTTCTGTAGATAAGCTTAGGGGGGGGGTAAAAGTTAGAAAAATTCGAAAACTGGTATGATAGGATGCATTACATGGCATATTGCATGTTTCTGTCAGGATTGGAACGGACCGTCCCAGTCATGGAACGGTCCGCCCCAGTGGTCGTCCTAATCCAGAACAGTCCGTTCCAGACTTGACAGAATCCATTGACTTAACAGACAAATGAACTCAGAACGGTCCGTCCCACATATGGAACGGTCCGCCCCAATGGGTCGTTCCAGTCCGGAACTGGCCGTTCCAAGTACAATTGTCTGCTGGTTTTTGTATATACATGTAGGAATTGCATTTTTAATCATTTAATGTTGCATTTAGGTAAGTTTTAAAGACTTTTTAACTAGGATTAACAATTTGTGACTTAGGAAATTGAGGCATTTTCTGAAACTTTTGAATTTAATCTTTGTGAAATGAATTTGATGAAACTGATTTGAATAACCTAAGGATAGGATTTGAAATCTGTCTGAGAAATCGTTTTCTTAAGCATTGAATTGATTAATTTCACAAGCAATTGATTGATTTTATCGATTAGAGCCGGCAAAGGGTGATTAAGTTCGCCTAAGATCATTTTCTCAACTCAAAAACCTGATTGATTGTAAGTAGTTCTGAGCAAGTTTTAGAAACAATTAAACCACTGTTTGTTTTTTTTTTGATGTATAAAAAAAAAAATAATAATAATAAAAAAAAAAAAAAAAAAAAAACAAAAATTAAAGGGGAACTAAAAAGCGGTGCTCTGAACTGACCATTGCGGGAAGCTATAGGATCTTTGTGGTTAAATGTGTCATATCAAAAGACAAGTAAGAGATGGGCCGCCTGGTTCGCACTTTTCTTATGCCTACGGTTTTAACATCTCAGAAAGTCCGCCCACATTATTCTGGCTGACCTCTCCGCCGCGGGAAAAACTCCCAGCCCCGGGAAAATCTGTATCAAATGTATCTTACTTTCTGTTTGTTTTCAAAAATTTTAGTGGTTTAAAACAATTCAAAAACATGTGCATAACAACTTGGAATTAATTTAGGTTATTTGAGTTGAGAAGGTTCGATCCCGTTTCTACTTGATTTCAAATTGAGTGAGAACTTCGAAAAATTAATCGGATTAATGCTTAGAAAAATGAATCATGGACAGAAAGAATTGAGAATCCTTAGGTTGATTTCAGAAAGGCTGATTCACTTAAAACAAACTGGTTGAATTTGTTGAAAATCCTTTTGACCAAAATGCCCCTATAACTTAATGTCACAGTTTGCTGAGTTTAGTTAGGAAGTCCTTAGAACTTGTTAGGAACACAATCAATTGAACTTAAATAAGGTCTAAACCTGGACTAGGTCTAGAGTTTTGCTTGAGGACAAGCAATGTTCAAGCTTAGGGGGTTTTGATGTATGGTTTCCATACTCATTTTCCAACCAGATTAAGCCCTAAAAATAAGTTCAAAAGACTGTGTTTTAGTCATTTTCTGCTAATTTAGGTTGTAGAAAGGTCCAGCCGTAGCCCGGCAAGTTAATTTTGCAGGATCAGCAATTATTGGCATGGAAAACAGAGAAAACAACAAAAGGAGGTGCTCAGACAGTTGGAACGGACCGCCCGGACGGCAGGACGGTCCGTCCTGACCAGAGGAACCAGATTTCAGACGGACTCAGCCAGATTTCAGACGGACTGCACGAGACCAGGTTGGAACGGTCCGCCCCAGACTCAGAACGGGCCGTTCCAGCTATTCCAGAATTGCTAAAAATAGAAGTCCAAGTTTGTCGAGTCGGTTTCCTCTATTTGCCGACCTTCCAGAAGCACTCCTCCCACGTTCTGAAGCCACTAATGCCTTATAAAAAGCTCTGTCCTGTCCCCAGCAAAGAAAAAAGTTCAAAATTCGAGGTTTAGCCTCTTTTCCAACTCAGCAGAGGAGACAGCCTGCCGGAGTCGACCATCTGCGCCTGAGACTACCCGCCCCAGGGTCAGGACGGTCCGCCCCAGACAGGACAGAGCACAGAAACGTGGAGTTTTCAAGCACAACTTGTTGTAATCTTGATTTTTCTCTTTCTATGTATTTGTATTTGATGAAACCTGCTTGTTCTTGCATGGATTTGTTAGAGTAGAGTAGTTTAGGGGCTATGATCTGAGAACCTTTCTTTAGTTGCTTGTTTTAGATTGAATCTTTAATTATTAGTTAAATTAAGTTATGTTCTGCTTCTTGTGCTTTTATTTGCTATTTATTTGCTAAGTTTGTTTCTGTTTGATCTGATTGCCTAGTTAAACCAAGGCCTTGTTTAGCTGTTAGGATTAAAGTCAATCACAGCAACGTTAACTTAGTAATTATACTGTTTGGTAGGCGATATCCGGAAGGATTAAACCAGACCTTAATTAATTAGGGTTTAACTTGAGATCGGAAGATTAAAAGTGTACCAAGACCCGAGAAGTAGACTAGAACAACTAGACCAAGAAACGGAAGTTGAAATTTAGACGTTCTAGGAGTTAAACAATCAAACTTTATAGCTTGACCTGAACGGGAGTTAGAGTACAAGTCTATAGGTTAAGTATAGTCTTATCTCGCATAAAAACATTTAATTAATAATTAAAAATCATGACAAAACAAGTATCAGTCAATCGGAACGGACCGTTCCAAGGTCAGAACGGACCGCCCGAAAGGGGGAGTCTGGCCTAGAACGGCCTGTTCCGATCGACTGACAGAGTCCAGAACGGACCGTTCCAACTTTGACATTTAGAGAATTGTTTGAGGATCTGAACCCCTAGTTTTCATCAATTAGATTATCTTCTGTTTGATTTAGAATTTGGCGATTTAGGAACTGAACTTTACTTTATTATTCTTTATTTTAGAACTGTTGAAACTTACTGATTTTTATTAAACTCAGAATTTAATTTGAATTGTTTAAACTGAAACTTAGAAACAGAATAGTCCGTCCCCGAGATTCGACCCTTAAACTGTACTGCAAACGAATTCGCATCGGTTATTAAGGATTTAATTTGACCTGTACCCTCAGCACCGATCACATAAATCGATGGAGATGAACTTGCTTGCTGCCGTCGCCTTCAAACTTGCTTCTTCTTCAATCAACCTCGTGGAAAAGAGCCAAAACACCATGCAAGAAGGTAGAAAATTATGTGGAGAAGGTAGGATCCTTTTCTGGTCGAAAATCTGTGCCTAAATACACCCAAGGAAGGTTCAGGAGACGGCTAGGGCACAAATTGTTCTTTCCTTCTTCAAAACATTCCAAAATCCACTTTTCATACATGGATTTCGGACCGAAATCTAGCTCTGGCAGTGTGAATTAGGCTAAGACCAAGGCCTTCGCGCGATATCTGGTCTATCTCGGCTCATGGAAGTCTTCTCTGGTCTATGGCACGTGTGTGTGAGCCGAAAATGAGTCGTTCGGCTGAGGATTAGGCTCCATTCTTCTTGTTTGGCGTGGCTCGTCTTCGATTTCCACTAGGATTCTACAAAATAAAGACTAAAACGGCAACGGTACCAAAATCCTGGAAAACACAGTTAATTATGAGACAATTATATTGGTTTGAGTGCTATTTTGGTGCTAAGTATGGTCAAAATATGTATATAAATATGAGATATCGGTGGGTATAGCTAGCCTCGGACTCAGGCCCAGTACGTAGGGAGTACAGCCATCCCCATCCACACATGAAGAGCCAGCCCCTTACGCATACCCTACACCTTCTATACTTAGTCAGGCTGATGCTTATTACCAGGCATACGGTATCCCACTAGATGACCCATTCACACCTATCTCTCACCATGCATTCGGCCATTCTGGGACCTCATCTAGTAGACCGTCTCGTCATCTTATTCCAGTTCCTACGACTCTTCCTTCCCCCTCATCTAGTCAAGCTTTTAAAAAAATATTAATATTTTGTATTAATAGATATTAAATAAATATTACTTTTAAATAAGTATTAATATTTTCTATTTTTTTTAATCAATATTTTTATTAATTTTTTAAAGCAAAATTTATCCAAGATATTTTCTATTATTTTTATTATTTTAATTAATATTTTTATTAATTTTTTAAGATTTTTAGTAATTTTTTCAAGCAAAATTTATGTAGAGATAGGATCGGATTCTGGGAATCCAATCCAAGCTTAGATCGAATTCCAGGAATCCGATCCTAGCGATAGGAATCCGATCCTACAATATTAGTTTTAAAATTTATATTTTTTGTCATTTATTTTCGAAATTCATGTGAACAATAAACTTAGTTTTAATTTTTTTGGAATTTTTCGCTTGACAAGAGGCAACCAAATCATTGGCCCAACAGGCCCAGTGCGGCAGTGTCACATCTCCTGTTTTACCATGAACTGACCTGCAGACGCTTTTCTTCAAGAGGACAGCTTTTTGACTGTTGCCTAGTTACAGCAGCTCCGGATCAATACCCAAATTATTGCTTAGTAATAGATGGATTTGAATTGTCCATTTGGGTTGAGGATGCAAGAGCTCGTATAATCAATAATGCCCGATCAACATCCCTTCAAATTGGATAGCTTATGCATGCCATGTTGATATTTATTCAACAGAAAGTGGATGCATGGTTTTTCTTCCAGAGGTCTGCGAATTTGCAAACCGATTACCACACAAGCAATCCAATTCAAGGAAACCACGACAGAGAGCCTAGAGTCAACTCTAGTTGTCTTACGAATATGTACAAACATCAAACAAATTAACCTTGTTATGTATATGTCTTTGGTGCACTGCCCTGCTGTCAAAAATAAAAATAGTACAGGGCGGTAACTGTTTAAGTATTAAGAAATACTAGATACCCCTTAAATACTCTTGCATGTAGGGCTGTCAAACGTGCAGAAACAGAACGGAACTGTTATGTTCCGTTTCTGGTAACGTAAGCAATTCCATTTCGTTTCCGTTCCGTTTTCGTAAAACGGAACAGTTTTCCGTTTCGTTTTCTGTTCTGTTCTCCATTTTCTATTGATTTCAGCCTAGTTTTCGGTAAACGGAACACTAACGTGCAGAGTAACCCGTTCCGTTTCTGAAAACGTAAGCCATTTACCATTCCGTTTCGGACGGAACAAAACGGAAACGGTCGAAATGGCAGACCATTGACAGCCCTACTTGCATGCCTACACAGACTTCTCCATTCTCATTCTTTGTTCAAACCTAAAGAAATGGCCGAAACTACACCTCAAAACCCCAATTCCAAAAACGACCATGGTAACCCTGAGATGAACTCCCCAGGTCACAATAAGCTAGAACCAACGGCACCAGGGTCCCAAACAATGGTCTCCCTAGGGAACTCCAAATTATTCCATCCAACCCAAACAAGCGACACAATACCTGTTCACCTGTCTTTCAAATGACGAAGAGTTTTTCAGAAAAAATCGAGGCTGGCTTATGATCTTTGCAATTATAGCTGCCGGGTCTACATACCAAGCCGGCTGTAATTCACCTTGGAGTTTCCGGCAAGATGCTAATAATCTTAACCACAAGCCAGGGAACCCCATCTTGCATGACACTTCTCGTGCACGATATGAAGCATTCTATTATTGCAATGCTATCTCCTTTGTGGCTTCGCTTGTCATTATTATTTTATTGATGAAAAAGAGTTTCTTCCGCAATTGGATTAAGGTTAAGGCATTGAAGATAACCATGGTAGTGCTGGATCTGTTTAGTTTCATGGTTGCTTTTGCAATGGGCACCTGCCGCAATATAGGTTCATCAATTTTAATTTTTGGTATGATCGGTAGAGTGTTTTTGTATGTTATTGCATTGGCGTTTTACTACACTGTTTTTCGGAACTTCGCATACAAAATGCCGTGTATGAGAACCAGAGCAGCATCACGTCAACAATCATGCCCTGTTTAAGCAGGAGGCCTCAGTCAGACAGTTTGTTTTTGGTATATCTTTTATCATTTTACTTTTGCTTGTGGGTTTTAGTTGTGGCATTTGTTGGTGTATGCTTTGCTGATATATTGGTTTATGTTTTGCATTAAGCTCGTTTCTTAACTTTCATTTGTTGGTTTTGTTGTAATTCATGCTTTTTGTACTCCAGAGATTAGTAAAGAAGTTTCCTCTTTTTTTTTTTTCTTTCTGTTTTTTCAGTTTCCACTGATAAACTATTTGGACAAAACGGCACGGCCCAACCTCTGTGATGTCTTTAATTTCCATTTTGACAGGGAATTGTTCATATAAAAAAAGACTTCTTGAAACTTATAATTAAATAATGATAGTTGAATCATTATTTAACTTTTAATAAGCAATCTTTCTTTTTACCATCCTTTTACGGAGAAAATTAGAGACTGAACTTTTGAAACATTTGAGTAGACAATTTCTTACTAGTGCCGGGCAGCTGTGCAAACAAACAAATAGATAAATAAATAAATAGAAAATTTCGGCTGCTTGGGCTGGTGAGGAAATTAAATCTGGTTCGTCTGACGTCGACACGTATTTTAGGGCCATCAATTAATTACAGAAATGATAACCGCCATCTGTATTCTGTAATTTTGTCATCCCTTACCATTGTTAAACACAAAGTGAACACATAAAACAGACAAGATAAACATAAAAACGATCAAAGTGAACACTTACAAACAAATAAGTATTCTCATCTCTTGTTCAGATTTTTATATGCATATTCAACTTATTTTTATTGAACTTATTTGTTTGTATATGTTCACTTTGATCACTATATATCTTCACCTTGTCTATTTTATGTGTTCACTTTCTGTTTAGCGATGGTAAGGGATGACAAAATTGCAGATGGTAGTAATCAATTTCCAATTAATTTTGTTATGTTCTTACTGTGAATCTACATGACCATGGTAGGGTATTACAAACATGCCTCGTATCCTGTCGTGTTGCCACGAGTTAATATTTATGGCTGTGTTTGGATTCACGCGAACAAAGGTGTTCGCGAATAAAGTCAATTTGGCGCATCCCAAACCTAAGCCGAATACGAACAATGGGGTATTCGCGAGTGTATCCTGGATTCCAGGATTTTGGAGAATTCGCGAACTAGGGGGTCGCGAACTGGGAAAAAGCTTTTTAATTGAGTGGGGTTCGTGAATGGATGTTCGTGCAGTCTTTGCCAAACATACCCTATATGTATAGTATCGTGTCATGTGAAAGAATTGACTAACACAACATGCATAATGACACAACACATTTAATATGATGCGTCAACACGACACGACACTACGTAACATGTTAAACATGTCTCAATTTTTTTATATATTTTGATTGAAAATCATTGAAAACTATTTAAAATGGCAAAAAATATTAATAATTATAACAAAATGTAGGAATTTATTTTTTTTCTTTACTTTATACTAGCATACTCGCCCACCCAATATGTGGGCAAATTTGGATGAAAACCAAAGGATGATAACAAATAATGTTTCCAACTCCTATATTTAGATTTCTTAAAATCTTATAACCAAAAAAGTTTCAATATATGATTTCAGTTTTTAGTTTTATCGCCGAAGTCTTCAAAAAAGAATTTTAATTATTGATACTACAAAATCGATAGTAGTATGTGAAAATGTTAATGTACAATACATATAAATATTTATAATTATATAATTAGCATGTCGACAGCATACGTGTGGCAAATTAATCCAATTAATCCAATGGTAAAAACGCTAAACTAATATCTAAGAGATCGACGATTTAAGTCATGCAGGATTTTAAGTTTTCAAAAGGGGTCAATTATTTTTATTGTCTTATTCATTCGTAATGATGTAATATTTGATCATGGTGGTAGGGTTGAAGTTAATGGATAGATTCGCGCAACTATCTCACACTGAATGAATTATTTTGGTTTTTATGTGGAAAATATGAAACTCAACTAGCGGAATGTAAATTGGTCTAGCCGTCTCAGGTTCAATTTGAAGATAATTAGCATTTTTGGATTCAATTTGAATTCTTAATTTAAATAAGCAGCGTTTTCAAAAAATTAAATTTTCCTCTGAAAATGTAACATGAGTTAGTATAATATATATAGTCGAGTGAGATCTTATGTGATGCACCCCACATCATGTGCAAGTAATAATTGGTTTAAGAAGCCTGTGAATTTGCTGTATGCTAATGCGCATGTATTAATCCAACCAAAAGTATGTACCCATTCAATGATCCAATCCAAGCAAGTACTGTTTTACAAGCTTCCTCAGCCTTCCTGGCACTGACCAGTTCGAGGAACCACAGCATAGCCTGATAGCCTAAAGTCAACTCCCCAAAATTAAGTCGATATCTTTGAAACATAAACAAACCGTGTCATTTGACCAGGTCAAAAACTCGGGTACAGAAACAGTACTACTTCCCCGCTGCAGAACAAATACCATGGTTGGAATTGGAACTAGGAAGGTGCCATTATTCGTTATTAAATAAAAGATTCCCTTTAAAACTTTTTTTTTTTTTTAGAAAACTTGTTAGTGGCCATCAAGGTTCAAAATTTCCTTTAAAACTTGACCTTCGTCTCTAGTCTCTACCATTCACAAATCACAATACTTTGTTCTATCCCAAAATGTCTCACACTCCGCCTCAAATCCCTAGCTCCCCAAACTACCATGGTTCCTCCCAGACCAGCAATTACTCCCCTCGTCCCAGCAGGCTCCAACCAATGTCACCGGAGTCCCCCAACAATCAACAATACACCACCACTAGGGAAGCACAGATGAGTCCACAAAACCGAGAGGAGCTGCAAGGAACTGGTCAACCTGACACTGAGGACGACCGAACGTTCTTCAAGGAAATACGAGGATGGCTTATGATCGTAGCTATCCTCGCTGCCGGGTCAACATATCAAGCTGGTCTTAACCCACCCGGGAGTGTCTGGCAAGAGGATGACCATGATCCTAATCATGGTCATGTGGCAGGCAACCCAATCTTGCATGACAGGTTCTTCAAACGATACCAAGCGTTCTTCTATTGCAATGCGATATCCTTTTTGTCGTCACTGGTAATTATTATTTTCCTGATGAACAAGAACTTCTTCCTCGATAGGGCAAAGATTAAGGTTTTGGAGATCACAATGGTGTTGGATCTGTTTAGTTTTATGGCGGCTTACGCGGTCGGAAGCTGTCGAAGGGTCACTTCGTCCATTTATGTTTTCCTTCTAATGGGAGGAGTGTTTGTGTATGTTATTTCATTCGCGAGGCACTACCCTTCGCTGCGCAAAATTGCTCACCAAATGCCGTGCATCGGAACAGCAAATAATCAAGTTCAGCCACATGTTCGGCCCAGACAGGAAGAAGAAGCATGAATTTCTAGTTTGCATATACTGCGGGAAGATTTTCGATTAGAGAAACTTTGTTCCCGATTGTTGGGTTTTTTGTAGCATTGACATTGGTTCATGATTTTCCACTTCACTGAATTAATTGGTCAATGCGCAACCATTTTATTTCTTATTTTTCTTTTTTGACATTTGGCATGAAGAAGTTGAATAAACACATATCCTCCCTTGAGTACACATCTTCAGTTTTTTTTTTTTTTAAATCATATCAGGGTCATATTAGGGATTTGTTTTTTTGAAAATAGTTATTAGGGAATTGTTGTTTGATGGTTCTATGAAGTAATATTTTAGTAGAAAATTGATGTTTTTATTGCAATTGAATTTTCAATATTTTATTATTACGTTCTTTTTTGTTTTCAAGAGAGAGGCAAAGAAAATGACTTTCTGTAAGCATCTGGTGGACTCTTACAATTGCGAAAACATTGGGTACCTTAGCTGTGCTCCAGTATGGAAAACAAGGAGATTACACTAGATTAGAGGAGGTAAATAAGGAGATTACACTGGATTAGAAGAGGTGAGGTTATTCAATTACTTGCTCCAAAAGTTATAAGGAAAGAGGGGTGGGATAAGAGGAAATTAGATTTTTATCTCCAAACATGCTATTTTTGTTCCCAAAATTGGGGAGTAGGAGTAACTATCAATCTTAGCTTTCCTTACCTCCCCTTCCCTAATCTTCCCTTCCCTCGTCCCATTACAGCATTGTGGAGCACAGCCTAAATAGTACTCTTTTCTTCTTGTATTTTGTGAATAAATAACAAAATGGAGCAATCATTCCAGCAGTACCACTTCCCAGTTCAGTTTGCTTGATTTCAATTTGATGATGGACTGCAGCCTCTACGATAAATGGACTGTTAATCCATGTTTTTTTTTTCTCTCTCTCTCTCTCTGCAAAAAAAAAAAAAAAAAAAAAAAAAACAAACTGATTGCAAATTGAAGTTGAATTAGAAATTTTGAACATGTCAAGCTGGAATATGCCTTCATTTTATGGAGGTTGAAGTATGTCCGTTCATCCATTATGTCAGAAGCAAATAATCTATATCCCACAATCTGATATTGTTTAGAGAAATTGACTTGATTAAAGTTTTGATTTTCATAAATTTTAATTTAGTCTGTAAGACATTGCGTCTAAAATTACATCAAGAAACCATTTGCTTAACATAATTCAGCTGACGCCTGACTGAGTCAACTAGTACGAAATGAAGTGGAAGACATAATATTAAATAAAAATCAACAACAACAATATATTTTTTTTTTACAAAGTGGTTGACAGTAGCTGTCAACAACAACAATAATTGGGTATAATTTGTAGTCGAATTAAATTTAAGAATTACCCTACACAAAGGAGGTCCTAATTGGACTGTTTTAAGTTCACGTAGTTCCGTAGGTGTTAATTTGAAGGTTCAAGTATCCAAGATTTTTCTGATTCATTGTAAAGGTTCATAAATTTCCGGCTTTAAATCATAAAAAATTATACAAAAGGTGCTTTTAATTATCGTTTGAAAAATAAAACTAAACTTATTTATTTTGAATTAAGAGTGTATCATGTTTGGCAGAATTTAAGCTGTGTGGTAAGTTAAGAATTTGTAACCAGTTAAGTCATCTTGCTTTTTCAAAGTTGTGTTTGATAAAGATTTTAAGAATTCGTAAGATATAAGATAATTATTCTTTTTTATTAATATTTTCACTTGTTATAGTTGTAAAAAAACCAAATGCCCACATCTAATTTAATAGGATTGATTTGTAGTTGAGTTAATTTTAATAATCATCCTATAAAAATGTGTCCTCTTTTTTTTGGACTGTTTGACTTTCCTTTTGGATTCTTTGATGCCCCGTGGTTCTATTAGCCAGAATAATTTGTTTTTTTCGGATGCATTATAAACTCCATCATATTAATCTTGGGGTTAAAAAATGGTTTCCGCTAAATGCAAGCACCAGTGTTCTCTAAAATGACACGACACGACTTGAATACAAAATTAGCACGACACGATCGTGTTATAGTGTCGTACCATAATTGTGTCGTGTTGGGACATTAGAAAGTTTGACACGATCCAACATGACACGATTTGACACGAAACACGACACAAACACGAATTAACACGACACATCAACACAAATTTAATTATTAATGTTGATTATTTAAATAAAATTAATAATTTAAATCTAATTTATAATACTACATCATATTATTTACCATCTTTGACTAATATTGTTCTTATCTAATTATTATTTTTTTTATAAAAAGTATTAATAAAAAGTTTAAACTTAATCAAATAATAAATTATTACTGTTCATTAATTTTTTTTCCTTACTTTTAATTTTTTTAATATTTATTATTTTAAAAATAATAAAATAATCCGACACGATTAACACGACGTGCCAACACGCGTGTCAAAATGCGTGTCGTGTTAGCTCTTTTCACTCACCATTTAGCACGACACAATTACAAAAATAATTCGTATCAATACGACACGACAAGAGACTCCAATACGATCGTGTTTGACACGACACGCACGATTGGAGAACCTAAGTACTGAATAAAAAAATAATTCAAGTTAGCTGGACTAGAAAAAGGTCTAGAAGCTTAGCTCATGTATTTACTTATTGACTACTAGTCTCAAAAAATCTACAAAAGATAGCCGAATCCCATAGAAATTAGTAAATCTTAACATGCAGATCCTGGGACTCTAGCTTCTCTTTTTTGACCGAACGGATATTCGTCACATGTTGTCTGTCAATTTTTGTCTTCACTAATTTGTCCAATGTCCACTGAGATGAATAGAATAAATTATATATAACACTGTACGCAGTAGTTAGGGCTGCAATTCCGTTTCGTTTCGGCCCTGCGAAACGATCAACAAAAGGAAAAATTGTTTCATTTGGTTTAGCGAAACGATCAATGAAAGTTATGAAACAGTGAAACGGTTTCGTCACAGTGTAAAATAGCGAAAATTACGCAAATCTTGACCGTTTTATCCCTGCGAAACGATAGTCAATTTCGTCACCTAAACGAAACGGTTAAAGAAACATTCTTGTTTCGCCGCCGTTTCTAACGTTATGCGGGCCTAGCACTAGTGCAGACTGCAGACATCAAACCAGAAAATATCATTGGATAAACAAAAATGTTAAGTATGGTATAATCCTGTAATTTTATAAATATTTTTAACAATGATATATTTTTGTTATTTATTTCAAAGAATTTAGCAAGACAAGTACCTCTCCAATTTCCACTAGATAGTCTCTATCTAATATTTTTTTTGTTAAAAAAGAACAAATTACCTCTCCTGTTCAAGTATGACTCGGTACGGGTGCAAAATAACATAATAGTTAATCATTAATTATTTATGTTATGAAAACAGTTTTTATATTTCATAATAAAGGAACTTCCTCAATTTATATTGTGTCAATAGAAAAGTGATAAAAAGAGTATCGCTATAAAACCACTGCACAAGATACGACTGATGTTTTGTTCCAGGCTCAGCCTTCCCCGTTTCCTTACTAGGACAACTTTCAAGGCAAATTTATTTGAAAGTACCTTCCCTTAATCATTCTCTATCACTGATATTCTTTATCAACACGAATGCTGTCACGAGAAAGAAGTTTCCCAGAACGAATGCTGGCATGAAAAAGAAGTTTCCCAAATGAAAAATTGAAACTGATATCTGAACTAGTCAACGTCAATACGCGTTCAATTTACGAAAAAGTAAAATACTTTTATTAAATGTAGAGGACTATAAAATGTAAAAATGTAACACATCCTTTGGAGGGGGAACTCTTATCTTATCTAATTCATCTTTACAGATTGAGACAACAACGTCTTATAAACTCTTCCAGCCTTTTCTTTTATAACTACTATACATACTCGCTCCAAAGATGGCGCAACCACAGCTTCACTTCCCTCAGCCTCCAAACAACGGCTACTTGTACGAGAATGATGACAATGAAAACCAGGCGTCATTTTTCAAAGAAATGCGAGGCAATCTCATGATCGTCGCCATACTAGCTGCTGGGCCAACTTATCAAGCCGGTCTCAACCCACCGGGTGGCGACTGGCAAGATGACCAGGGTCACAAGGCAGGGACACCGATTTTGCATGATAAGTTCTTTGATCGGTACCAAACATTCTTCTATTGCAATGCGATCTCCTTTCTGTCATCCCTCGTGGTTATTATTTTGTTGATGAACAAACATTTTCACCGTGACATGAAAAAGGTTAAGGCATTGGAGATCACCATGGTGCTTGACCTTTTCAGTTTCATGGCTGCTTACGCAGCAGGCAGCTGCCGCAGGATCAGCTCTTCCATTTATGTTTTCCTTTTGATGGGCGCCGTGTTTATCTATGTTTTAACACTTGCATGGCACCATTCGGTGCTGCGCGCCATTGCTAACAGGTTCCCTGAACATTTTCCTTCAATTCAGAACCGTACATGAGTGAGAGAGAATGCAAATTTCGTTAGTTTTTTGCCATCCTTTTGTAATACGAAGCTCATGCCGGGATTTGGGAGGCTGGAACGGGTGTGGTTTTGAATTTTCTGATTCGGTTTGCTGCTTGTTTGGTTGTGTGTTTATTTTCTAATAATTCAATATGCTGAATTCGGCTTGCATTAATTTGATTATATGTTCTTGAACGCTGAATTTACTTTTTCTGTAATACACAACAATTTGGTTATGATGATTCTCAACTGAAAATACTTAATGTTAATGACTTCCTCTGTATATTGCGTGTTGTAGATTATAGAATTTATTTATCTATTATAAAAGAAAGGATAGATTTCAGATAAAAATGCGTTGAAAAGGTAAGTCAACATAATTTATTTTTAAAGTGTAGATATAATGATTGCCTCTATTTAAATTTAATATATAAAATTATTTTTAAAGTATTATCCATGAATTTGTTTTTGTAGAATTCCCCTGTATATCGTACATTGTAGATAACAGATTATTTATTATAATTATATTTATAGGTACAGAGTTTAGATGATATGTGTTCAGAAGGTAAGTCAACATAATTCATTATATAATTTTGATATACTCCTCATTGATAATATCGTTTCATCTATTCATGAAAATATACAAATGTTATACGCGAAAAAAAATTTGTTGGAGTTTAGCTCTATTAATTATGGATGATGTCATAATATGCAATAGTACGATAAAGTTGATGATTTGCGTATAAATATTAAGGAACATTTAATTTTGATTTTATTAGGGTCACAAATCGCAACCTTCAGCAAATTTCCAAAAGGAATATTTATATTATCTTACAACTCCAAGAGGATTTGTTGTAATCCGCATTGAGAATGTCCACTCCACACGGTCACATCAAACTCGAAAGCTAAGTGCATCTCCGTACTCATAAACTGATAAAGAAAACCCTCCAATCTCCGTAAACTAACCCCTAATTAATTAATTAATTAATTACCCCTTCAAGGAAAACCTACACTGCACTCTAAACTACGGCAATCGCAGGCTCGCAGCCTTGCCATGGCAGATTCCAGCGAAGGGAGCTGCACCGTCGTCTCCACCGACGGTGTGGAAACAGACCGACAGTCAACTCCAGCGCTCACTAAAACTGCGCAGAATTAAGAAGCTTTTTTGAGATGAAAAAAAAATTATTAAGACCCTCAAAAAGAAGCTTTCCTAAGATACCCTAATTTAAAGGGAAAATCAGTGGTATACCCCTCAAATCTTGTTTAATTGGATATATACCTCTGTAATCTTTAATATTGGATACTTACCCCTCTAATCACAATTACTATGGATATATACCCTTTTCATTATGTTTAATGATTTTTTAAATTAAAAAAAAAATAGTTTCTAAGATTTATGACGAAACTGCCCAAGCCACCATTTTCTTCCTGCTTTATCCAGCGATGGAGTCATGGAGGTCTTGTCAACATATAGTTAATAATGTCTAGTCAACAGCCGTTCAATAACGCATAACTCTCCAGTACATGAATATATTCAAGATTGATATCTTAGTATGCCCTTGTTCTTACCAATATATTGATAGACTATCTCCGGTTCATAAGCCTATGTTTCTTCTCTGCCTTATTTTCATTTTAGCAACTTCGTGAATCGTGATGTTTCATAATTAAGCCCATGTTTCATAAATTCAGAGAATTGAAAATTTGCAGAGGTAAAGACGACCTTTGTTCTATATTAATCTGATTTGAATATTTAGTTAGAATCATCACCATGCAAGTTCTACACTTAAGGCATGCAATCAAAACAATGAATCTTATGCAAATCTGATTCAGATGCGTGAATGCATCAATGAGAAGAACCTAAACCTGATTCTAGTAAGGAATACATCTGTATTTGTTCCTTTTCGAATCTGATTTCGATTAGCATTTAGCACTGGCGATGTGATTTTGAGTTAATCCTTTCATTTGAGAATTATTCGAGAAAGCATGAAGGAGAATGGTTAAAGGGGAGGTTGAGGGCAGTTTAGTCATAAATATTTAACATTATTTTCTCAAATTTAATAATTATTAAACATAATAAAAAAGGTATATATCCATAGTCATTGTGATTAAGGGGTGAATATCCGGGCTTGACCCTTATTTTTAGTCAAAAAAAAAGGGGGTGAATATCCAATAATAAAGATTACAGGGATAAATATCTAATTAAACAAGATTTGAAGGGCATATGACTGATTTTCCCTTAATTAAAAATTGGTCCCTCAATGCTGTTTATTCAATAAATATTGAACAAAATACAAATATCCGCTTGACAAAAACTAATTTGATTTTTTTTTGAAAAATCAAACAAATTTGAACCTGAAAATTGAAATGCCCCATTATGCGATCCTACGTTTCTTCGAAATTGAACTGATCCGATTCAAATACGACTTAAACTGTCTGATTATCATCATATAAATGTAAAAAATCTGAATCGATATGTTTGGATAATAAAGACACATGGACATGATTCGCAAGTCTGACTTCCCCTTTTTATTTTAACGAAATCGTACTATTTAATTTTGTACAATTGGATTGACAATTTAGCCAATCACCTCACACAAAATTAGAGCACATTCTAGAGATCTGTCAGCTCACCATTAATTTTGTCAAGGTCACTTTCAGCGTGAAAGGGGCAAAAAGGCCCTAATGATATATAGCAAAGTTGGTCTGCTCCATTAAATGATTATTATTGATTAGTTGAACTCCAATCCGTTCAATTCCAGTCTCACAGTTCGTGATCAAGACTACTGTAAGTCTGTAATTTATTTATTTCAACTTCAAAAAAAAATATTTTACATAATAGACATAAAATCAGAATAATTCATTCTTTTGTATACAAGGAACTTGATTTTTTTTTTTTTTTTTTTTTACTTTGTGAAAACTTCTTGAGTTGAACCCTTAACTATTTAGAAACCAACTAATATAATATTTTTTTTAATTCAGCTATCATATTATCATGACCAACGTTTGGTTCCCTATCCGCAGCTATAGTCATGGCAACTATGGTAGAATTTTCCAACAGATTTTTACGAACCATTTGATCAGAATTGTTGTTCCATGAGAGAGACCATGACCGACCACGAAGTCCGCTGTCCGTAGATGGGAATTGCTTTCGCACTTCCTCGTTTAGCAATTCACTCCAAATTTCACACTAATGACAAACTATCCTCAATTTTAAGAAATACTTTTTAAATTATAAATTTATAATATTTTATGTGCAAATAACTTAAGGTATATTTGTCAAAGAAGAGTAGTGTATCGCAGTAGCGCTAAACTGGAGTGCGTAAAACAATTCCCTCCGTACAGACATTATGGGAAAAATTTTATATACAAAAAAAAACGAATAAACAATTTTAATATGAACAGAAGAGGATATTTTTTTTTAATTATAGCACAGTTCGAGCGGCAATGCTATTGCCGCTAGAGCTCAACCTTCGAGCGGCATTAGCATTGCCGCTAGGAGGGCTCTAGCGGCAATAGCATTGCCGCTCCAACCTTTTTTTTTTTTTTTTTGGCATCGAAAACCGAAAAAAAAAACCTGTCGACACATAAAAACAAAAAAGCTTCTAACGACATTAGTATTGCCGCTCAGGTCCTATTAAAGGCAATAGTATTGCCGCTAGAAGCAAATTTTGATTTGTTTTTTTAACTTTAGTCATTTCCGTGGAATTTTCGATGAGATTTTCGACAAACTTTTGTCACTTCTGTCGTTTCGATCATTTCAAATTATGAAAGTTCTGTCAATAATTAAGCGTGTTGTGTTAATTCCTCTTCTTATATAAGAACATAGAGTTCCTCTCTCGGAAACGAACTGAATCTCATCTCTCATCTCCCTTCTTACAAATAAAAAAAATGTGTTCGATCAACTTATATGTCAACCAATCTCCAACTACCGGACCTTGTTTTTTCAGTTTTGGTTGCACTCCGCAAACAACCTATTCAGATATTAGAATCGAACTATATTATCGACTCCAAATTTTTAAAACCCAATACAATATAGATATCCGAGACCGTTATAATGATATAGTACAGGGGAGATATGAATTTTTATTTTTCCCTGTCAATTCTGAAGATGAATGACATTTATTTTACCACCAAACATTCGAGACGAGGGGTTTGCCAATAATTGAGTTGTACGTCGATTTCATTCCAGTTTACGGCACAGGCCCAGACCTGAATGTACCATATCAGAGTCATGCCGGTGGCGGTAGTAGTGGCGGTGATGGATCTGGCCAAGCCGGTAGCAGTGGAGGTGATGTTCCATACGAGAATAATTACGATTCAGACGAAAATGTTGATGTTCGGGATGAAGGCGACGAAGAAAGTCCGTTGAGTCACTCTGACCTTTCCACTGGAGAAGAGTTTACTGATGACGAGTACCAAACCACAACTGAAGTGTCATTTTATGCCAATTGTGACGAGGCATATGTCTCGGGAAGAACATCTATGCAACATCCTGTAAGTGAATTATGTGATATTTCGGGTTTTGAGAAAGTTGGTATGTCGCAATCAAATTTGGCTAATAAAGGGCAACTCGCTCCGGGTAGAATTTTTCGGTCTAAGAAACAATTAACTTTAGCAGTTGGTGATTATTGTTGCAAAAATAATGTTGAAGTTAGAACCCAAGCCAGCAACAAATCAAGAATTATAATAATTTGTTTACAGAGACCAACATGTAAGTGGCGATTGTATGCCATATCAGAAGGTTTTAACTCTAATTGGAAGATTTCTACCAATCCAACCAACCATATTTGTAGTAGACTGCCTGGGGAGACATTGCACGATAACTTTACCGCCGACTTTATTGTTGAACATGTGCGAGATGAATTAAGAAAAAATCTTGCCCTCACGGTTCAAATGGTAGGAGGGCTCATAAGGACAAGATATCCGCTTATTCAACCAACTTACAATAAAATGTGGCGTGGGAGAGAGCGAGCATTAGAGCAATTATTCGGGTCTTGAGAAGGAGCGTACAATAAGCTTCCACGACTACTGGAGGCAATTAAGAAGACGACTCCCGAGACGAAGTACACTATCATCTCCTGGGAGACGAACGACCCGAATGTTAGAGTTTTCAAAATGGCGCCTTGGGCTTTCGGGCCGTGCATAGAAGCACTAAAATACGCACGGCCTGTGATATCGATTGATGCTAGTTTTCTATCAGGCCGATATGAGAGAAAGTTGTTTACGGTATGCAGTTATGATCCAGAAAATCGTTTAATTCCGATTGCATTCGGATTGGCAGAGAAAGAGGAAAATATTTTTTGGGATTGGTTCATGTCTTGGGTTAGATTTGAGGTCATAGGCGACATGACCATAAAATATTGTGCCATATCTGACCGTCATAAGTCGATTAAATATGTATTTGCTTCAACAGAATATGGTTGGAAGGCACAAGGTTCATATAAGGTTGCAATTCATCGATATTGCATGTAACACGTTACTGAAAACCTATGGAAAGAGGCAGGCGGGCCAAAACAAAAGAAATTGAAAGATATTTTTAAGTGTAGACTTGCGAATAAAAAAAATCCGGATCGTTTCAGAGAGAAATTGTTGGAGTTGAAGAAATCAAATCGCAAGGCTTATGAATATCTAAAAAATTGTGAAAAACATAATGAAAGAGATCCGAAAGAGAGACCGAAACCATTTATGTGGACTCAATCCGAAGACAAAGGACATCGATGGAGAATAATGACAAGTAATGGATTTGAGAGTCTTAATAATGTTTTCAGGGAGGAAAGAAGATTGCCGGTGATAGCAATAGTGGAAGGAACATTTTATAAATGTGCCAACTGGATGAACGTCAGAACACAAGAAGCATTACAGAGGCTAAATTTGGGTGAAAGATGGCAAAAAATAATTCATGAAAAATTACAGAAGCACGGTACCAAAGCAGGTAAATATTTCAAATATATTTATTTCATATGTTTGTTTCTTTCGAATATATTTCTCATATTAATTATATTAAAAATCACAGTTTCGATGAACACAACCGTGTTGAGACTTGACCTTGGAACATTTAGTGTTAAAGTCCCAGGCGAATACAGGTAGGGTCACGACTTTCAATATCCAAAGTTTCAAGTCGAGATCACATGAGGGATGCAACAAACCGAGCCTCAACTACCTTTTACAGGTACAACATGTAGTTGCCAGAAGCCTCAACTAACTGGTATACCTTATGCACATGTTATTGCGGTTTGCAGGAAGTGTAATTACGATGTTAATCAATTCGTGGACACTCGCTACAGTCTGTGGAATCAACATATGATTTGGTCTGCGGGTCAATTCCATTGTTATAGGGATGAGGACCAATGGCCAGTTTATAATGGACCAACAGTCATACCTGACAAGAGTTTGATCAATCGTGCTAGGCGAAAGATTGTTCGTAAGGAGATGTGGATGGACAAAATGGAACGGAAAAAGAATAAGGATCCTAAAACGAAAAAGCCAACAAAGAAGAAAGGTCAGTCTTCAACCAATGAAGCTTCGACCAGCTAAGAACGCCAACCACAACCACCATATCCAATGGAGGCATTGCAATTTGGTCGCTACGATAGCAGACCACCAAGTCCAACGAGGGAACCCCAACCAAATATTCAATCAACGTTTCAACCTGCACGAAAGTCACTTCATGTTGATCCACGAAACATGAACATGCATGACGACATTGGATTAGTCCAACCACGTCAAAATTCAATCAGTACCGATCCGCGGAGCATGACTGTCCCATCCGGAAGTATGCGATCCGAGTCTGCTCGATTTCCGACTGGACAAACAAGCACAGCTAGTATTTCCGGGCAACACAAAGGAAAAGGAAAATGATTTGCATCGACATTCCGTAACTTTTTATCAAGAAAGTAAAGAATATTTCGTATGTATTAATATTTTTATTTTGTATGGATTGAGTGAGTGTATTAATATTTTTTATTATGTAATGAATGTATGGATTGAATGTATTAATATTTTCTCACAAAAAAATTGACAAAACACCAAGATTGTACAATTTTGAAATACAAAAACAGTTCTGGATAGCAAAAGTTTTGCGTTAGAAATCTAACAATGAAATTTCCAAAAAATCTCAAAAAATTACACAATGCTCACTGTCGGATCTATTTTTCCATACTCCAATTTCAAAATTTTTGGACATACCGTTTTTTCCAAGCCATTTATAATGATAAATTACATAAATAAAATAAATAAAATTAAATTTAAATAATCGCACAATACAAAATGATAAATTTAAAACTATAATGAGGTGCAACAAATTTAAACATGCATTAAATTAGATTTTTTTATTTTGTATTATAGTTTACAAAATATAAAAACTATATTATATAAAATTAGATTTTTATATTTTGTATTCTATTTTCTATTATAGTTTTTATATTTTATATTATAGAAAAATAATTAAAACGAAAACTATAATATATATTGTACTATATAAAAATATATAATACTTTGTATATAATACAAAAAATCATACATTAAACACAAAATATATTATTTAACCACCTATACTTGGCGCAAAAAAACAGAAATTTTCGAAAAAATGAATCTGTCAGCAAAAAAAAAAAAAAAAAAGGTTGGAGCGGCAATGCTATTGCCGCTAGAGCCCTCTTAGCGGCAATGCTAATGCCGCTCGAAGGTTGAGCTCTAGCGGCAATAGCATTGCCGCTCGAACTGTGCTATAATTAAAAAAAAATATCCTCTTCTGTTCATATTAAAATTGTTTATTCGATTTTTTCTGTATATAAAATTTTTCCTACATTATGCCTCAAGGCCCACAACATGATATTCTTTGAAGGTTCTGAATTATAATATTGTTAAATTTCTTTAAATTTAGTCTCTCATATTGGTATCACCAGAGATAATTCAGGTTAGGTTGACTGGAAAAAGGTCCAGTTGCTCGTATTACTTATTTACTACTTGAGCTAAAAAAAAAAAATCTGGAAATGATAAGACAGATCCCAATAGTAAAACATGCCAGATCCTGGGAATTAATCCAGCCTCTCTATTTTAACCGAACGGATATAAAAGGTCACAAGTCTATTGCAATTTTTTGTAGCGATTAATTTGCCTACATAGCTGAATAGAATGTATAACCTGTTCAGGATTTCAATAGGTTGGTTCGGTTGAACCGGCCGGCAGCATAACGGCGCCCGAGAGTCAGAGAGGCACCGGAGAGGGCAGAAAAGCGGCAGGAGATAACAGAGGGTGGCAAAAGGCGGTGGTTCTGAATCTTCTGATCGGCAGGATTTTTATTTCAACAGGAAAGCCGGAAGTCCGATTCATAATTTTAATGGTTGAACCAGCTGGTCTGATACACCATTTGAAATTTTTTTTTTTTTGAGGGTCGGGTGGCAATCACCACACCGACAGAATTTTATTAAATAAAAAGGTAATTACAAGAAAAAAAGAAAATAATGTACAAAAAGGTAAAAACAAAAAGAAAGAGAAAATAACGGGAGAAGGAAAAATCCTAGGAGAATTTAGCCCAGCTCTCTACATAGGCAAGAATTTCCTTAAAAAGAAGTCCCGGGGGTGTGTCAATGCTTGAGAAGATTCTCCTATTGCGGGTCTTCCAAATGCCCCAAGAGGTTGCAGCCCAGATGATATCCCAATTAACTGATCCTCTATTTCGCTGAGATAGCCAAAAATCTTGTAGTTGTAAGGTGAGATCAAGTAGTGGCAGTCGAAAGCGAATCTGGATAAGTGACCAAACAGACTGGGCAAAGTGGCAATCAAGAAAAAGGTGGGCAGCAGATTCAACCAGTCCACTATTACAACAAAGGCAAGTTGTGGAGGATGGCCAACCTCTTGTAATAAGATTATCTTGAGTGAGTAGGCGGTCCTGGAGTAGAAGCCAGAGGAAAATTTTTACCCGTGGGGGAGTTTTAATTTTCCAAAGTAAATGATGGAATCTTGACAGGACACCAGTGTTAGAGAGAATGGAATAGGCGCTCGAAGAGGAGAATAAACCATTTGCATTCCATTTCCAAGCGATGGATTGCGTATCGTCAGAGAAAATGCAGGATGAATTGAAGAAAGGTCCCAGGTGAAGAATGTCATCCAATCCATAAGAGATTTTGGAGGGAATTAAAGATAGGAGGTCTGTAGTGCCGTATAGTAGGCGAACTGTGGAAGACCAGATAGAGTCGGGTTCGGCCTTGAGCTTCCAGAGCCATTTGAGTAGTAAGGATTGATTTTGACGGTGTAGATCCAGAATGCCTAAACCACCATTTTCCTTGGGGAGACAACATTTTTTCCAATTTACCAGACAATGGCCTCCTAGGCATTTATTGCTGCCTTTCCAAAAGAACCTACGCCTTATACCCTCCAAGTGTTTAAGTAGCCAGGGAGGAAGCTTTAACACTTGCATGTAATGGAGGGGTAGTGCAGTAAGGACTGACTTTACCAAAATGAGACGACCAGCAAGAGAAAGAAATCTTGATTTCCAACCATCCAATTTCCGTTGAAAAGCGTTAATCAAAGGCTGGAAATGAATTTTTTTCGGTCGTCGGATGGAAAGTGGCAATCCTAGGTAGGTAATTGGAAGTTGAGTTTCTTGACATCTTAGAATGGAAGAGAACAACGAAAGAGATGATTCGTGTATGGAAATCGGAACAAAAAGGCATTTGTCATTGTTTACCCGAAGGCCAGAAAGGTCTGCAAAGTTTGAAAGAATCTCAGACACCACACGCATTGAACGAGGATTAGCTTCCATCAGTATGATAGTGTCGTCAGCATATTGCAAAGCTCGTGGAGGTATAATGATTGGTCCAGAAATCAGAGAGGAGGCATTAGCAAAGAAAGATTGGAGAGCGTCAGTCACAAGAATAAAAAGCAAAGGCGAAAGAGGATCGCCTTGACGAAGTCCTCTTTTATGTGTGAAGTAGGTGGACAGTTCACCATTAATTTTGACTGAGGAAGACGATGAGCGCAGAATTTGTAAAATCCAAGAGATCCAAACTGGGGGAAAACCTTTCTCCACAAGAACATTTGTGAGGAACGTCCAAGAGATTGTGTCAAAAGCTTTGGCAAAGTCCACTTTGAAGAGAATTGCAGGAATTTTATTCTTGTGGTAAAAAGAGATGAATTCTCTTGTTACCATGAAGGATTCCATAATCGACCGACCCTTTGTGAAAGCTGTTTGGAGAGGACTAATCAGTTTCGACAAGAGTGGTTGCAACCTATTTGCCAAGATTTTGGTGATGATTTTAATAAAAGAATTAATGACACTGATGGGTCTGTAGTCTTTGAGTTCATTACAGACTTCTTTTTTTGGAATCAAAGAAATGGTTGCTTTATTCAGATCGGAGAGGTCAAGAGTAAAATTTTGAAAAGCCCAGATAGCCTGTAGCACATCAGTTTTAATGACATCCCAGAACTTTTTGAAAAAGTCAATTGGAAATCCATCAGGACCAGAAGTCTTTCCTGAGGGTAAACGTCTGATAGCTTGCAGAACTTCCTCCTCTGAGAAAGGGAGACCCAGTGTCGATAAGTCAGAATAAGCGCCTAATTTGCCAGAGAGGTTGTAAGGAGGGGCCTGTGGCGGAGAGCTTCCTAGAATTGATTTATAATAGAGGAAAAACGAAGAAACTAGATCTGATTGGTTGGAAACAGCATGTCCATCAACATGAACGGAGTCGATGGAGTTAGCTATGCGTCTAGAGGAAGCAACAGCATGAAAGAATTTAGTATTCTTGTCCCCAAGTTTCAACCAAGTCGCCCCACTTCGAAGTCTCCATTTTTCCTCTTGAACCTGTATTAAAAGAAAAACATGCTCTCGTAGAATGATCCTGAGAGAAAACTCATCAGGCGTGAGAATTCTTGACTCTTCGAGTAGGTCAAGGAATTGGATGATTAGTTTTGTTCGATGCAAGTATGAATTCTGATTTTTGAATTTAGTACTTGCCCACTTTTGAAGCTCATACCTAACGTTCCTGAATTTTTTGACAAGATTTTTTGCCGGGTTAGGATCACTTGCTACTGCCGACCAAGCATCAGAAACGACCTGATGAATGTCAGGTGATCTCATCCAAAAGGTCTCGAATTTGAAAAGTCTCTTCTTTTTAGGTTGTTGGGGAGCGATTGAAAGAAAAAGAGGTGCATGATCAGATGTTGTCGCAGGGAGATCAGTAAGAGAAGGAATTAAAGGAAAAGTTAGCCAGTCCGGAGAAAGGAAAACTCTATCAATGCGAGAGAAGCTCGGAGAAGGTCTCTTATTAGACCAAGTAAATTGCCTTCCAGTTAAGGGAATTTCAAAAAGATTTGAGTTAGAGATGAAAGCGTTAAATCCGAGAATTGAAGAGAGGGGTCTAGTACCACCAGTGCATTCCGATGAATCTCGAAGTAGGTTAAAATCTCCTAAAATAATCCAAGGGTGCTGTGAGAAGTTCCTGATAGAAGAGAGTTCCGAGAGAAAAGCAGTTTTAAGTCTATCATCAGTGGGACCATAGACTGCTGAGAGCATGAAAGTGAAAGAGCCAAAAGTGAGGATAACAGTTGAGGAGAAGGTAAGATTAAAACAAGAAGAGGAGAGAAATTGTTCAGACCAGACGAGTAGGATTCCTCCTTTAGAGCCAATGGCATCAAGAGCCAAAAAGTTATTAAATCTAAAGGAGCAAACAGAGCGAATTTTAAAGAAATCACATGAAGACCATTTTGTTTCCTGTAAACAAAAAATATTGCAATTGGAATCCTTAACAGTTTCTTTAACCACAACACACTTTTTTGAATCACAAATCCCACGTACATTCCAGCAAAGAGTTCTTAAATGAGGAAAAATCATTAAAGATAAAGAAAGAATCAGCCTAATTAACACGGCAAAGTAGCATACAAGAATTAAAGAAAAAACCCTCCTAAGCTGATTCATGCTCTGAAGCAGCCGAGTCCATCCTTGGCTCTCCATTGCCTTGAGGCAGAAGGCCACAGTAACTTCTAAGCGCCTGCTGCTCATCATTCGATAGTATTGCGGCATCAGCCAGTGGACGGCTTAAGCCGGCTTCCTTGATGGCAGCTTGTAGAGCTTTTTTAGAAACTGTTGCCGCGACATTCTTTCCTTTCTTCTTGGTGCCAACTTCAAAACCACGGAGGGTGTTATTTGGCTTTGGATTGCGCGAGCTGCGTCGTGGTTGAGGGGCAGCAACCTCAGTTGACACCGGCGCTGCAAGCAAAAGAGGAATGTTGGCTGAGTCTTGTGCTAGTGCTTCGGTTGAGTCCTCGCTGTTGGAATCATTGAAAGAAAGCTTCTTGGCGCTCCTTGGATTTCGACGGTCAGACGGGGAGACGAACCTGGCTGTTCTATCAATAGGGTGGTGAACAGTGGGTGGGTAATGGCTACCAAGCGGCGCTGGAGAGGAGATGTTAGAAGAAGAAAAAGGAGAGGGTGTGGCGGCAATGGTGAGTGGAACAGAAAGTAAGGTCTGGAGAGGGGTAACGTTGAGGGAGGGAGAAGGCTTGGATGGTGGGGAGGCGTGTAGTACTGTCCCCAGTGCGAGGGGATGTGGAGATGAAGTAGAAAAAGGTGAGAATGGGTCCGGACTTGGGAAATAGGTTGCGGGTCGGGTAGGGCTAGGTTGGGTATCTGATTGGGTAAGAGTTTCGGTAAGGGTCAGGTTCAGGAGATTTGGTTGCAGATCGGGTGGGTTTGAGTTAGTTTGTGGATCGGGTATGAGAGTTTGGGTAGGGGAGTTGGGCTTGGGCGAAGTGGGCTGAAGGGTAGGAGACGAAATGGTGGTTTGGGCTTGGCTGGTGGGTAAATGAAGAGATGGGGAAGGCCCGTGAGTTGAAGGGGAGGGATCAGTTACGGCTTGGAGATGAGAGTCCGAAAGGTTGCTGCTGCTAGCAGCACCTCCTGTAACATGCTCTGTCACAGAAGAATCTAAAGCACATTTTCCTTTCTTTTCTTTCCTTAAAAGTGCCAGATGGACGTCAAGCAGTGGCGGGTCATGAGGGCTTGGAAAGGAATCCATCATGACTAAATCTGCAGTTTCCTGCAAAGAATCCTGACAATAAGCCTGATTAGTACCCTGCAAATTAGCACAATTAATAGCATTAACAGCCTTGGGATCCTCTGTGGCTCTTTGTGTCAGTGTATTCTGATGTAGAATGAAACCTCCATTGTTGTTCCCTGCTGAAACTGATGCTGTTGAGATAGGAAGTGAAGGGGTGGCATCAAGGAGAGAGGCTTTACGCATTATATCCCAGTAAGGGGATTTCTGAAGGCTTCTCTGAAAATCATTTTTATGTGAGGAAGGAGGGAGAGAAGCCCATGCCAAATAGGCTTGCTCGAATTCGACAGAGACGGCATTAGAGAGAGGAGATTTTTTATTGGAGTCTTTGGAAAGGGGAGGTAAATTACGGATGCGTTGGTCAACTTCTTTGAAATAAGCAGACTTTGGTGTTGGATCAAAAGGGGTGGTAACAGTAAGAGGTTCTTCTATCCAACTAATGACTTCCAAAATGACAGGCTTACGAAGGCATCTATCAATTAGTCTAGCTGCTCTAGGGATGTCTTCTAGGTACCTTACTGCAACCAACACTCTTAACCTCTCAAGGCTAGCAACTCCTTCAAATTTGGTGTGTTCTAATAAAAGACCGAATTGACCAATCAGAGGGATGATGTGCTGAGCATCCCAAGCGTGGATAGGCATATCTATAAGGTCAATTAGTACCTTAAAACGGTAATCGATAGGAGAGGCATCGATTGCCGGACTCCAAAGGTAAAGCACCAGACCAATATTTTCAAAATTTGACTTGAAAGAAGAGATAAACTTGGTCCTGTCTACTGTTTCAGGCACAAGAAAAAGATAACGGTCTGCATTCATGTGGATCAAGGGATAAGTCTCTTTAGAAGAGGTGATCATCATGAGGGCAGCCTGAATTGAGGAAGAATTGAACTTACCTGGCTTGAGCCGACCGTCAATTACGACCCCCTTTGAGAGATAGCGGAGGTTGTGGATGTTGTCGGCTGATTGAGGTAAGTAAACATCAATCAAATTGGGTCGATTTCGTGGAAGTTTGTCCTCGCCAAAGTTTCCACGAGGGAGGAGCGATGGGTGCTCAGTCTGCTTCTGAAGCTTTGGACAATTGGTGGCTCCATGTCCTGGTGTGAAACATCTCGCACAGGCCCTGATAGGAGCCGGGCAGGTTGCTGAAGGATGACCTCTCACCAGGCAAGAGTAACAACGGTTTTTCCAACCATTTTTTGACTGGCTCGGCTCTGGATCTAGGTAAAGCTTACCTGTGAGAAAAGGATCGGTTTGAAAAGCCTTTTTTGTAGCAGGGTCCAGAGAATACCAGGCCACATAAGGGTCTGCGGAAGGGGTGAGATTAGCCATGGTTGTCTTGGAGGTCTGTGGCTGTGGATTTGTAAGAGGTTGAGGTTTGTGATAAGAATGTGTCGAATTAGAATGGTGATTAAGAGGCGGCAGTGGGGGTAAAAAGGAGGATTTGGGTTGTGTTGAAATGGTAGGCAGATCTGAGGAAGATATAGCTGCAGGTTTGGCAAAGAGTCGAGAGATCTTTGGAGATTTGGTGAAGCGACGTGGGTAAGCTCCAGTGGTGCGCTGGTTTTGGTAAGGATATCTGCGATTTGTGGTTTTGGAACGCCTTGTGATCGTAGTCCAGCCGTCGTTGTCGGTGGTGAGATGGAATCGCCTTGCCATCGCCTTGGTCTTCTCCCCGTCGTTTGATATATCAAAATTATTCCCATTTGAAATTTTAATGGTTGGTTTTTAGAAAAAGCCTGTGAATTCACAATAAAATATTATTCAGTGATCCAACAAGTACTGTTTTTTTTAATCCTAGCGGTAGACCAAAGTCCAAAGATATCACAATCCACAAGACCGTACATAGCCTAAAAGTCCGCTCTCCATAATTTGCAATGTTGAGAAGTACACAAACCGTGTATTTTGATCGGGTCAAACTTGTGTACAATCGCAGTTGCGAACAAAACCCTGGTTTGGAAGTTGTCATTGCTCATTATTAAACCAAAATTCCCTTAAAACTCGTCTCCTCTCTAGTCTCTACCATTCCCAAAACACAACTCCATTCTCTTCCTTAGTTCTACTAAAAAATGTCCGACAATCAGCCTCAGAGTCAGATTCCTAACTCCCCAAACCACCAAGATCTCTCTGAGACTAGTAAGTCTCCTCCTCGCAACGGGCCCAATCCAACGCTACCTGAGTCCTTGAACAATGCACAAAACAGCACCACTAGGGAAGTACCTACTATTCCACAAAACCAAATTGAACCACAAGAAACCCGTCAAGTAGTGGCTGAGGACGACCAAGAGTTCTTCAAGGAAATGCGAGGCTGGCTTATGATTGTTGCAATCCTTGCTGCCGGGTCAACTTACCAAGCCGGCCTTAACCCGCCTGGAAGTGTCTGGCAAGAAGACGATAAGGATCATCACCACGTGGCGGGCAACCCAATCTTGCACGACAAGTTCTTCAAACGATACCAAGCGTTCTTCTATTGCAATGCCATCTCCTTTCTGTCGTCACTGGTAATAATCATTTTCCTGATGAACAAGACTTTCTACCGTGAGAGATCAAGGATTAAGGTTTTAGAGATCACAATGGTTCTGGATCTGTTTAGTTTTATGGCGGCTTATGCAGTTGGCAGCTGCCGAAGAGTAACTTCCTCCATTTATGTTTTCCTTCTGATGGGAGGAGTGTTTGTGTATGTTATTTCATTTGCACGCCACTACTCTCTGCTGCGCGGCTTTGCTCACCAAATGCCGTGCGTAAGGCCGTGCATCAGAGCAAGAGAGAATCAAATGCAGCAGCATGTTCGGTTCAGACAGCAAGCAGAAGCATGAATTTCTAATTTTCAAATAGAGAAGATGATTGAGCACAGAAACCTTTTTCTTACTTGTTGGGTTTATTTTAAAATTGATATTAGTTCTTGATTTCCACTACATAAAGTTGGTCAATGAACTTTTTATTTTTCTATTTTTTTGTGGCATTTGGCATTGAAAAAATTGTTGAAGAAACACACATCCTGTATGAAATATATTGAATTTCATTTTGAATCACATTCCAGGATTTTTATGAGGGAATTGATGTTCGTTTGATGGTTCTATGAAAGTTATGTTTGTAAGGAGTTGCTCGTCAAGATTAGAGTTGAAAGTTGAATATTTAATTTACTAATTATGTTCTTTTTTCGATTCAAGAAATAAAGGGAAAGATAAGGAATTTCTTTAACATCTGGTAGACATTGAAGTTTGCAGAAGGTATTTGGTACCTTCATCTGTAGGGCTGTCAAACGTGGCCAAAATGCACGGAACAGCCCATACCGTTTGCTGTTTCGTTAAGAAAACAGTTTCAGCATTTCATTTTGTTAACCGTTTCGTTTATGAAACGGTATAGAAATCCGTTCCGTTATTCGTTCCACTTCACAAATTACACATAAAACGGTTTGAAACTAGGCTGAAACAATCGAAACGACATATACTTGTATTTTGTTTGCCGTTTCGTTATTGAAACGAAATCCATTTAGCTGCCGTTATTTGTTTCGTTAGACATTAACGAAACGGTATCACGCGTTTTTTTTTTCCGTTGACAGCCCTATTCATCTGGTACTGTTTCCTGGTTGTATTTTGCGAACAAATAACAAAAGGGAACTACCTAACATTACCTAACAGGCTGTTCCGTGCATTTCAGCCACGTTTGACAGCCCTAGTTGTCCATAGGTTCAATCCAGAAAGTATTTTGCTTGACCTTATGTCGTTGACGGAGTCGTCTAATAGGACAAGGAAATTGTTATTTAATGCAACTTTTCCTTTCGAGTGCATTGATCATTTTTTATAAAGTCAGACATGAAGTTAGACTGTGAGAGGCATCATATTAAGTATTAGCAAGTACAATAATTTTTTGAAAGTTTGCAAGTACAATAATTGGAATACGTCTGTTGGCAGCTTCTGTCAACCATATATTAAAAAAGAAAAACAAACAATATGATTTGTAGTTGTGTCAAATTTGAGAATTATCCCACACAAATAAGGTCCCGTTTGGACTGTTTTGAGTTCCCGTAACATCTTTTTTCCGGGAGATCTGTTGGGGTTTGATTGTTCGATTTATCAAGAATCGTTCATTAAATTTTTTTTGGATACAATATAAATAGAGTGATTTAGATTTATGCCAGTGTAAATATTTAAAATTAGAAATATGTTATCACTAAATAATAAATTATATTTATACCACTACCGAATAATAAAAAGTAGTTTTATGCCACCAGATATTTCAGATGACCATTATGCTCTTTTAGTATGCCATTGTAAATTATTGAAATTAGAGATATGCAATCGAAAAAAATAATTAGTTTTATATCGTGATAAATCAATAAAAATTAGTTTTATGCCAATATAAAAATAATGAAATTATCAATACAACACCAAAAGCACGTTGAATGGTTTAATCAATATTTTTACTTTTAATAATTAAAATTATCACCATTCCGTATTGAAGTCGTTTATAGTTTTATTTTTTTGGGTCATTTGGGTATCCACTTGATAAAACTGCTAAGCCGAATTTAGTCAGGGTGCAAAGTCGTGTATTGAAATATAATCACCGAAAATAAAGTTTTTTTTTTTTTATTAAGCAAGCCCATAATGGCATCATGGCAATCAAGTGCGCCTCTCTGATTTTCAATTTTCATTTTTCGTTAAGCTTGTTTTCCTTAAATGATTAAACTAACAATTAAATATAAGGGTACTTCGGGAATTTAAAAAAATCTGAGAGTGGCATATTTCTAATTAGTTATGTTTTTATTTTTGAAGGAATCAATGGCATAAATCTAATTTTGTTAATTTACAATGGCATATTTATAATTAGTAATTTAAAGATGATATTTTTCTAATTGGTAGAATTTGAAGTGGCATATATCTAATTATCTCATAATATAAAATCCTTATGGATGAAAAACTTACCCGTGTTTAATATAATAATTGTTGGATATTAGCTCTTTTTTCTCTATAGTACTGTAACGGGGACTTTATGTCAAGGATGGACGATCTCATAATGAACATGATAATATATTAAAGTTAGCAATTTTTCATATAAATGCTAAGCAAAACTTATATATATATTGCGCCAAATTTAATAGTGAAGGCCAGAGCGCTCGTCAGTCCCCTCCTAGCTCGGTGTTTTCTCAAGGGGAAATAAGAAATTTGTAAATAATCAATGTTGTGTATTATCTCATCTATTTCTAATTGTTTACTCATGTTCTTAATAGAATCATAAGTGAGAAGCAACTGAGATACACCTAATGGTAGTCCATGAAAGAGTGGCAACACTCAAGAAATTTCAGAAAAAAAAAAAAAAGGATTTTCTGTAGTCGAAGAGAATTTATAAAATTATAAGGCTGGCTTGCAATTTACAGAGCAAAATGCAACTTGTAAACATGCATTGAGAATGTCCACACAGTCAAATCTAATACTTCAGATTTTCACATCTAGCATTATAATTCAAATTTTTGCGATATTATAAGTTTATTACCAGTGGTGAAGTCATGTTGAAGAATGGCGGGTCAAAATCTGACTAAATGAAATTGAAAATCAAGAGAATTACATGTTTAAGTATTAATTATCTAAAACAATACCGGCAACCATTAATCTTTTTTAACCAAAGCATTATTGAGCATAATATTTTGAGCCTAGAGGAGGCCCATGAAACTTAACTATAAAAATTTATCTTAATAAATTAACATATGATTGGTAAAAATTCTAATTATTAGGGGGGACCTAGCCCTTGCCATGTTAGAGATATGTCCTAGAAGCTAATCTTTTTTTTTTTTTTTATGGCTACTTCTATAGTTTATGTTATTGATGATATTTGATCATTTGTTCCTGGATTTTATTATTGGCAGTTCATTCAAGTTGAGGATCTGAATTGTGGATCACTGTATTTCATTTATGATTAATTGACAATAATAAATCAAAAATGTCCATAGTCTTGATAATTAACAAGGAACATTAATTATCAGACAAGACTAGTATACAAGTTAAGTAATGATTAAGTTCTACAAATCATAAGTAAAGAGTTACTAACTTAATTGTATATGTATATGTTACTGGAACATAGTACAGGACATGACCCAATGAAATAAATATATGGATTGTGTTATGTGTCATTATTTATTTCATACGTGTTTGATTCTGAGTTTGAGATGGTTCAGTTTCTCCACATGAGGATAGGTTCTATAAATATCGTCTAACGCTGATTCCTGATAAGGGCTGCTATACGGACTTTATTTATGTTCTCTTGAATTGTGCGGGGAGAAACTGGTCATCAAGACAACCGTATGTCCCTCGTTAGTTCACCTAACGAGTGATGATATCTACTGGGCCCCTTGATGGAGATGGATTGTTTGCTAGCAACTTATACAATCATCTCTAGATCGAGAAACGTATAATCTGCAAGAATGACATTTTCCTATCTTGGATTATACGATGATATCATGTGACATAAGAATCAAAAACAATAAGATATAATTTCTTATGCAGGATTGAAGCAGTGTATTGGTACAGTGTTTATTTATGCGAATTGGGAATCATAACGTGTTGCTAGATACCGCTTATGATTATTGGAATTAAATATCGATTTAATTTCATGGCCAACATAGCATAAATCCTCAAAGGGTCACACAAATAGAGTTTTAACCATACAGTGCATTATTTATTTATTCGCAGTAGTGAGTACTGTGAAAATATGATAAGTTGATTAATTAATTATATACCGTTGCGAACCGTTGTAATTAATTAAGTCAAAGTGATCATATAGAAATAAATTAGTGCATTTGCTAATCCCAAAATAATTATCAATATGTTGATAATTAATTTTATTCAACACACTTTAATTTAATTGGTTGAATTAAATTAAAGTATAGGCTTAATTCAATTAGTCTTTTTGAGTCCAATTGGAATGCAACTTGGGAGATTAATTAAGAGGTATTTAATGGGCTTGTTTCATTTTTTATTTAGCCCATAAAAACCCACATAGGGGCCGGCCAAAAAGGAGTGCCATAATAGTGTACGTTTTGTTTTTCTATAAATGGACAAAATGATTTGGAGATTATGGTAATCCCTAATTTTCTCTCTCCTGAAATTTTTGGCCGCCACCTTCAAAGAACAAAAGAAAATTCAGATTTTCTTTGCTTCTCTCTTCCTTAATTTATGCATAGGACTCATGTGTTGAGTATAGATCCAATAATTAAATTGTTGATTAATTGGAGAACTACTAGGATTAGCTTCTCTCTCGTTCTTGCTAGCACAAGAATTTAGGGATTGGTTAATCCTCTAGGTGGACTCGAGGCAAACGGAGAAACGTGAAGGTGACGAGCAAACCACCGATTTCTAAGCAAAGGTCGAGCTTTCTAGTTACGAGACTAGAAGAGGTAATCCTTCTACCGTTCTCTTAAACGTGTCAATTTGCATAATTATCTAGATCCGTATAATAGCAATTGTAAATTGTTTGTTAAATGTTAATAAAATTTAAATTGCACATGGAATGAGTTCCTAACAGTGGTATCAGAGCACTGGTCGATAATTATGCTTTTTGATATTTTTTAATTGAGAAATTAGTAATTAACTAAGTTAATTAGTGATGTGTGTGCTTGCTGTCTGGAAAAAATCTGTTTTTCTTCTTTTTTGCTTGTTTCTCGTGATGTAAATATTTCTGAAATTTTTTCTCTCTTACTGGAAGTTGTAGATTTTTGAGTCGTGGTTCTTTTTCCACTGGTTTCACGATTTTATAAGTTTTTATGATTTTTTAGTGATTTAAACGGTAACGGTGCGCAGATCTGGAATTCTGCGTCATGGTTCTGTTGTTGTGGCTTGAACGATTTATTTTGAAATATAACTGCCTGTAATCTTTAGCTAGGGTTAATCTAGACTTTATACTCTTTCTGAATATGTGTAATTTGTTACCTATTTCGGATTTAATTTGAATATTCAAGTATGGAAAGAATCGAAGTTGTCAGATCTGATTTTCTAAACAAGCTGGTTGTTTTGACAAAATAAAATTATTAAAGGACTTTTACAGAAAAGTGTTTGAATAGATTTTTTCTATTTCGAATTAGGATTCTGTTAAAATTAATTTCATAATTTTTCATTAAGGTTTGATACTTTAACTGGGTTAAAACTTTTCAATCGTCAGTCTGTTTCAGAACAGGACAAGTCGCTTGTATGGCTTTTAACTCGATAATTTTGAATAGACCCTTGTATTTTTCTTTTCATGGATTGATAGCCTAGTATATAAAGTATTTTTCTATGTAAATTGTTTGCTTGAAGAATATCAAGGAGGTGATCACACAGACCGAAAGGTTGAGGCCAAAACAGAATCTTCTCTAACGGCGCTTCGCGTGCTGTCTGAGATTTTGTCTTTTTTGGTTCTCCCTGATGGTAGCTGATCTCTCCTTGAAATTTTTACTGGTAGATAGACTCATTGCAAGGAGCTCTCTGGATTTATTTCGGATTTTTTGGTGACCGAAAAATATCGGATTTTATCGGGTCCCAATTTGTTTATTTTAATTAATTAAAATATATTCTAATTAATCAAATTAGTTGAAATGTTAATTAGAACATTCCTTAAATATCCTCCTTTCTGTTTTTGATTTGTAGATTAAATTTCAAAGGTTTAAGCAAGTAGTTGTAATGTTAAACCTTTTGCATTTGAAAGCGAGCAACGAGCACACACAAAGATTCTAATTAATGAAGTTAATTAAGAACAAGTGAACATACATATTGTATATGTGCTAACTCTGTCTTGTAGAAGGATCGTGGGTTTAGTATGGCTCAAAATTTCAATGCCTTGTGGTTTGTAAATGTATGTATGTGTGAATGTGTGTAGTGCGGCTTTTGGTGCCATTAATTAATTTTGATTAATTTTTGATGTAACTTGTGAGGCTTGCATGCCCCTAAGGCCTAGGAGGGAATTAGGATTTTCCACATGTTTATTTATTTCCATTAATTATAGGATAGGATCGATATAATTAGTGGGAGGGCTTGAACTAGATTAGTCTTACTACATGGAGATGCAGTGAAGATTAATATGCAAGCTGGAGCCATACAAACCCACAACAATGGTTGTGCTTTGAGATGCTTATTATAATTATGTGATTGTTTGAATGCTATGAAATGTCATAGGATAGGTATGGGTGTATGTTGACACGATCACCAAACAAAGTCGCATAATGAATGTCCAAATTTAATTTGATTAAGTCGACCGCCCTCCTTCTCTCTATCCCCTTCACGTTGCTTGCCTTCTCATGGCGCGGTCCGCCCAAGCGGACGTCATGGTTGTCATGCGATAGTCGGGGTACAAATAAAAGGATTTGTAAGGAGCAAATAGAGAGAAGTTGCTTATCGATAGACCCAACTAGAGTTTGGATATCGGGGCGAAGTTCGCGATGCGAACCAAGAGTCATAGTTGTATGATTGGTTATAGAACCTACCTCATCTAGTCACTTTGGGTGACGTGCCATAGCAGGTCCAATTTGACGAAAATGGGGATCTTGGATATTCATTACATTTAAGGACATAAAATGTAGTGAACGTTTTACTTTGCTAGAAAATAAAACAAATGCATAAACTAATTGACCTTAATTTTTGGAATTGTTGTAGATGTCTTCTCATTCTTCCTTCTCACTACGTTCTCTCTTAGAAAAGGAGAAACTCGCCTTCAACGGTGCTAATTTCTTGGATTGGCACCGCAACCTTAGGCTAGCCCTTCGGTTTGAGAAGAAGGAGTATCTCCTTTCCACTCCATTGCCCTCGGCTCCCAAGACGGATGCCACTAAAGAGGACAAGGACGCCTACGACAAGCACATCAATGACGACATGGAGATGTCTGTCTTGATTGTCGCTGTCATGGAGTCTGAACTCCAAAAGGAGTTCATGGATAGTGGCTATGGTGTGTTTGACATCATAACTCGTCTCTCGAACATGTTCCAAACTAAGGCCCGCACCGAAAGGGGCCGACTGATCAAGGCCGTCGCCAATACTCGATTGGCCGAAGGTCATGAAGTCGGGCCACACGTCATGAAGATGGCGGGGTTGTTTCGGCAGCTTGATAGGCTTGACACGCCCTTCCCGTCAGGGGCGGTTGAAGACTTCATTCTCAATTCTCTTCCTCACAGTTTCACGGGGTTCATTGTGAATTACCGCATGAATGGCATGGACAAGAGTTTGGACGACCTCCAGAACATGCTTGTCGAAACTGAGGAAAGTCTAAAGAAAGAGAAAGGGCCGAGAGATGTTCTTGCGGTGAGTGTTAAGAGCAAAAAGATTAAGAAAAAGGCCCGCAGAACAAAGAAAGGCAAAGGCCCGGTGACGCCCCAAGGTTCGACCAAGGGAGCTCCTGAAGGTTCTAGGCGCAAGAAGAACCCGGCCACCTCTGACACGGTGTGCTACTATTGTAGTGGCAAGGGTCACTGGAAGAGGAACTGCCCCAAGTACCTCGCAGACAAGAAGGCGGGAACTGTTTAGCCTTCCACCTCAGGTATATTTGTCATTGAAACCCTTCTCGCTACCTCTAGCACTGACTGGATATTTGATACTGGTTCATGTGCTCACATTTGTCGAAATGTGCAGGTTCTAAAGAATAGGAGGCGGCTTGAGAAAGGTGAAGTTCAACTCCGCGTCGGGAATGGCACGTGCATCTCTGCTATGGCCATTGGGAACGTGGAAATAACTTTACCTTCTGGTTTTGTTTTGGAACTCAAAGATGTGTTTGTAGTTCCTTCTATTACTCGAAATATTATCTCTGTTTCTTGTTTGGACATGGATGGATTTAATGTTGTAATAAAGAACAAATGTTGTGCTTTATTTCGTGATGATGTTTGTTATGGTATTGCGCATTTATTGAATGGTCTTTATGTGCTTGATACTTCTAATGAACATGTTTTGAGTATTGAAAATGACAATAGAAAACGTAAGATTTCACACGAGAATGCAACTTTGATTTGGCATTGCCGTTTAGGTCATATCAATGAGAAACGCATCAAGAGATTACAAACTGTTGGTCTCTTGGATCAATTCGCTTTCGAGCCAATTGATAAATGCGAATCGTGTTTGATAGGAAAGATGACCAAAGCGCCTTTTACCAACAAAGGTATTAGGACAAATGACTTATTAGATCTCGTACATATCGATGTATGTGGACCTATGAGTATTTGCGCACGTGGAGGTTACTCGTACTTCATTACTTTCACCGACGATCATAGTAGATACGGGTATATCTACTTGATGCGGCATAAGTCCGAATCCTTTGAAAAGTTCAAGGAATTCAAGAATGAAGTTGAGAACCAACTTAATCGAAAGATCAAAGTCTTGCGTTCCGATCGAGGTGGTGAGTACTTGAGCCACGAGTTTGGTGATTATCTAAAAGAGTGTGGAATCGTTCCACAACTCACTCCACCTGGAACACCACAATGGAATGGTATATCCGAAAGGAGGAATCGAACTTTGCTAGACATGGTTCGATCGATGATGAGCCAAGCAGATTTGCCTAAGTCGTTTTGGGGTTATGCACTAGAAACCGCAGCTTTTACACTAAATCGTATTCCGTCAAAGTCCGTTGAGAAGACGCCTTATGAGATTTGGTTTAATCGGAAACCAAGCATGTCGTTTCTCAAGATTTGGGGTTGTGAAGCTTATGTAAAAAGGCTAATTAGCGATAAGCTTGGACCCAAATTGGATAAATGTCTTTTCGTGGGATATCCTAAGGAAACAAAGGGTTACTATTTCTACAACCGCAACGAGAACAAGATAGTTGTTGCTCGTTATGGTGTGTTCTTGGAAAAAGAGTTTCTCGCAAGAAGAAGTAGTGGGAGTGATGTGGTTATTGAAGAAGTTCACGAACCACCGCAAGATATGCCTCAAGTAGGAAATCTAGCGATTCCCAATGTGGTGCCAAATGAGGTTGTAGTTGAACCAGTTCCACAAGTTGTTGAGGAACAAGTTCAAGAGAATGCTCCCTCAAATGAGGACTCGAACACTTCGCGAGTCGATGGTGTTCAAGTTACTCCTACATTAGAGGATCAAGAACCAACTCCACAAACTGTTGTGGAACAAGTTCAAGAACCACAAGCACCAATCCTACGAAGGTCAACGAGGGAAAGTCGTCAACCCGAAAGGTACTTGGGTTTGCATGACGTCCTCGTCATTGGAAATGGCGAGCCTTTGACCATCAAGGACATGATGAAAGAACCCGACTCCAAGGAATGGCTTAAAGCCATGGAATCCGAAATGCAATCCATGTATGACAACAAGGTATGGACCTTGGTCGATCTTCCTGACGGAGTAAAACCCGTTGAGAACAAATGGATCTTTAAGAGAAAGGTCGACATGGATGGCAACTTGACTGTATACAAGGCACGGCTTGTTGCGAAAGGTTATCGACAAGTTCATGGTATTGACTATGAAGAAACCTTCTCGCCTGTTGTCATGTTCAAGTCAATTCGGATCTTGTTAGCAATTGCCGCATTTCATGACTATGAGATATGGCAAATGGATGTCAAAACCGCCTTCCTAAATGGCAATTTGGAAGAGGATGTGTACATGACACAACCCGAGTGTTTTGTGGATCCAAAGAATGCTAACAAGGTATGCAAGCTTCAAAAGTCCATTTATGGATTGAAGCAAGCATCGAGGAGTTGGAACAAGCGCTTCGATGAAGAAGTCAAGAAGTTGAACTTCATCCAAAGCGAAAAGGAACCTTTTGTTTACAAGAGATTTAGTGGGAGCGTGGTTGTGTTTCTTGTTTTGTATGTTGATGATATACTCTTGATCGGAAATGATGTTCCCGAATTAAATGCAGTCAAGACTTCATTGAAGAAGGTGTTCTCAATGAAAGACTTGGGCGAGTCTGCCTACATTCTAGGGATTAAGATCTATAGAGATAGGTCTAGAAGGATGTTGGGTATGAGCCAAGATACATATATTGACAAGGTGTTGGTAAAACACAATATGGCTAGTTCCAAGAAATGTTACTTGCCTATGTCACATGGCATATACTTGAGTAAGACTCAGTGTCCCTCCACCGAAGCAGATAGGAAGTACATGGAGAAATTCAAGTATCCTTCTGTAGTTGGTTCGATTATGTACGCCATGCTATGTACTCGCCCCGATGTGGCATATCCGATTAGTGTGACTAGTCGATTCCAAGCCAACCCTGGCATGTCACACTGGACCGCAGTCAAGAATATCCTCAAGTATCTAAAGAGAACAAAGGATAGCATTCTCGTGTATGGTGGAGACCAAGAGCTCGTTGTAAGTGGTTACACCGATGCTAGTTTTCAAACCGACCGAGATGACTCAAAGTCACAGTCCGGCTTTGTATTTTTGCTCAATGGTGGTGCTGTGAGTTGGAAAAGTTCCAAACAGGATACCACAGCCGATTCCGTCACCGAAGCAGAATATTTAGCGGCTGGTGAAGCAGCGAAGGAAGGAGTTTGGATCAAGGAATTCTTGACCGAGCTGGAGGTGGTTCCAAGCATCTCAGGTCCAGTGGATCTCTACTGCGACAATACGGGAGCCATAGCTCAGTCCAAGGAGCCTAGGTCTCACCAGAAGACTAGGCATATTCAACGACGATTCCATCTTATCCGTCAGTTTGTGAACGACGGATGGATCAAGGTCAAGAAGGTGGACGGTGCCGCGAACACAGCGGACCCTCTGACAAAACCTTTGTCTCGAGCCGCCCATGAGTTGCATGTTGCATCCATGGGGATCAGACGCATGCCTGAGTGGCATTGATTTGTATTTTTTTACATTTGAGGTTTTAGTATGAGACATGTATATTTTGATATTACATTGAGTATTATGCACTTGCTAGAAGTCACTATTGATTGACTCTAGGCCAAGTGGGAGATTGTTAGAGATATGTCCTAGAAGCCAATCTTTTTTTTTTTTTTTTATGGCTACTTCTATAGTTTATGTTATTGATGATATTTGATCATTTGTTCCTGGATTTTATTATTGGCAGTTCATTCAGGTTGAGGATCTGAATTGTGGATCACTATATTTCATTTATGATTAAATGACAATAATAAATCAAAACTGTCCATAGTCTTGATAATTAACAAGGAACATTAATTATCAGACAAGACTAGTATACAAGTTAAGTAATGATTAAGTTCTACAAATCATAAGTAAAGAGTTACTAACTTAATTGTATATGTATATGTTACTGGAACATAGTACAGGACATGACCCAATGAAATAAATATATGGATTGTGTTATGTGTCATTATTTATTTCATACGTGTTTGATTCTGAGTTTGAGATGGTTCAGTTTCTCCACATGAGGATAGGTTCTATAAATATCGTCTAACGCTGATTCCTGATAAGGGCTGCTATACGGACTTTATTTATGTTTTCTTGAATTGTGCGGGGAGAAACTGGTCATCAAGACAACCGTATGTCCCTCGTTAGTTCACCTAACGAGTGATGATATCTACTGGGCCCCTTGATGGAGATGGATTGTTTGCTAGCAACTTATACAATCATCTCTAGATCGAGAAACGTATAATCTGCAAGAATGACATTTTTCTATCTTGGATTATACGATGATATCATGTGACATAAGAATAAAAAACAATAAGATATAATTTCTTATGCAGGATTGAAGCAGTGTATTGGTACAGTGTTTATTTATGCGAATTGGGAATCATAACGTGTTGCTAGATACCGCCTATGATTATTGGAATTAAATAGCGATTTAATTTCATGGCCAACATAGCATAAATCCTCAAAGGGTCACACAAATAGAGTTTTAACCATACAGTGCATTATTTATTTATTCGCAGTAGTGAGTACTGTGAAAATATGATAAGTTGATTAATTAATTATATACCGTTGCGAACCGTTGTAATTAATTAAGTCAAAGTGATCATATAGAAATAAATTAGTGCATTTGCTAATCCCAAAATAATTATCAATATGTTGATAATTAATTTTATTCAACACACTTTAATTTAATTGGTTGAATTAAATTAAAGTATAGGCTTAATTCAATTAGTCTTTTTGAGTCCAATTGGAATGCAACTTGGGAGATTAATTAAGAGGTATTTAATGGGCTTGTTTCATTTTTTATTTAGCCCATAAAAACCCACATAGGGGCCGGCCAAAAAGGAGTGCCATAATAGTGTATGTTTTGTTTTTCTATAAATGGACAAAATGATTTGGAGATTATGGTAATCCCTAATTTTCTCTCTCCTGAAATTTTTGGCCGCCACCTTCAAAGAACAAAAGAAAATTCAGATTTTTTTTGCTTCTCTCTTCCTTAATTTATGCATAGGACTCATGTGTTGAGTATAGATCCAATAATTAAATTGTTGATTAATTGGAGAACTACTAGGATTAGCTTCTCTCTCGTTCTTGCTAGCACAAGAATTTAGGGATTGGTTAATCCTCTAGGTGGACTCGAGGCAAACGGAGGAACGTGAAGGTGACGAGCAAACCACCGATTTCTAAGCAAAGGTCGAGCCTTCTAGTTACGAGACTAGAAGAGGTAATCCTTCTACCGTTCTCTTAAACGTGTCAATTTGCATAATTATCTAGATCCGTATAATAGCAATTGTAAATTGTTTGTTAAATGTTAATAAAATTTAAATTGCACATGGAATGAGTTCCTAACATGCCAGTTCCCCTATGTCTTCACCACTGTTTATAACCCATCCTTTTTTTTTCAGTAATTGACAAAAATAATGTATATTTCCTTCGAGTAAGGTTCCGCTACCAACATTTGGTTATTAAGTTATTTTTTTCAAATTTTAAAATTCAAACATTAAATCTAAACCGTTGATATTATTTAGTTTAACAAGTGATGCGTTTTCATATAAGTTTTGTAAATTTTGAAATTTATTTGATACTCGATCAATATATAAAAAAACAAACAATCTTGTTAACTATGATAAATTCGTTCTAATACGTTCATATTTTAGCCTTTGATCAAGTATCAAATAAATTCTAAAATTTACAAAACTTATATGAAAATATATCGCTCATTAAATTAAGTAAGATCAATAGTTTGAATATAACAATTGAATTTTAAAATTTTAAAAACTAGCTAAATAGCAAGATATTAGCATTTTATAGGATAACTAAAATATTAGTAGCGGAATCTCCCTCATTTCCTTTTGGGCGTGTATGTTAGTATAAATATGAAACAGGCTTTCCGTTGGTATGGGCTGAAGGGTATTTTCGTACTTCAAGTTCCTTCCATCTTTTCTAGTTTAAACTCCAAGGGCATTTTCGTACTCGTAAAATGACGCAGTAAACCCTTCAAGGTAAACCTCCTCTGCACTCAAACCACAACAACCGCCGCCTTGCCATGGCGGATCCCGACGAAGAGAGCCGCACCGTCGCCTCCACCGACGGCTCTGACGCAGGCCAAAGGTCAACCCCAGCTCTCACTAAAACTGCGCAGAAGAAGCTTTTAAAGCAAGAGCGCCTCGCCGCTCGCAAGGCCGAGAAGAAGGAGGCGGAGAAGCGGCGCAAGGCGGAGCACAAGGAGCAGCGCCGCCGTGAGTGGGATGAGAAGCTCGAGGCGCTCTCGCCTGAGGAGAAGGCGAAGCTGATCGAGTCGAAGAATGAGGCCAGGCGAGAGCGGATTAAGCGAGAGAAGGAGGAGCATCGGATGAAGATCGAACGGCTTAAGAAGGCCGCTGAGGTCGGTCAGAAGGTTGTACTGGATCTCAATTTCGGGCACCTTATGACGGCTAGTGAGATACAGTCTCTCTCTCAGCAGGTGCTTTCAATTTTCCTTTTGTTTTTCAAATTTTGAGGAATGTATTTTAATAACCTGAATAGTTTGGTGTGGTGAACCTTGCATCTTTGCAATTTGGATATTGATCATGTAATTTTAAAGTGTAGTCACTCAATGCTGGTATAGTGCTGTTTCGTTTAGGTCCCTTCCCAAATTACCTCCCAAAAATTCAAGCCTTTAGTTTGCTTGTTTTCTTTTTACAATGTGAACTTCTTCTGAGATATCCTAGTTTAAAAATTAGTCACTTGATGCTGCTTATTCAATAAATATTGATTAAAATACAGATAATGTACTGTTATGCTGCGAACAGTAGATCAGCAAATCCAACACACCTCTGGCTGACAGGCTGTACTGGCGAAATGGAGGCACGTTTGCAAAATATCCCAGGATTCAACAATTGGATAATAGAGAAGGATAATAGACCATATATTGAAGCCCTGAAGGACCAAAAGGAAAATCTCGTCTATTTGACGGCAGATGCACAAGATGTGATTGAGGAGCTTGATTTGAAGAGTATTTACATCATTGGTGGGTTGGTTGATCGGAATAGATATAAAAGGATAACCATGGACAAGGCGAATGAGCAAGGCATTAAAGCTGCAAAGTTGCCAATCGGGAAATACTTGAAAATGTCAAGTTCTCAGGTATAAAACATAATTGTTAGTACTAAACTCAGGCAAGTTTTATTGAGGAGAATTACTTAGTGCATTTTCTTTTTTGTAAACTTGGTTCACTTGAGATAAAATTACTTTGAACTGAGGATTACTTCAAGTCTTGCACAATCTAAGGTTTAATTGAGGATTAACTGTGAATTGGGTTTTATTCAGGGCAGTTTTGGCTTTTTGAGAATTTTGTTTCAGCTATAGACTATAGAATGTGTAGGATAGCAATAGGAACTGTTTTAGTCATTTTGTTTATCACTTGCTTGGTTGCTTGAATTGATGTTTTTTTTTTTTTTAATCAGGTACTTACAGTGAACCAAGTGTTTGAAATAATGTTGAATTTCATTGAGTCAAGAGACTGGAAGAGTGCATTTTTTAAGGCAATACCACAGAGAAAAAGAGATGATGCTGAAGCAGAAATTCTAGGTGAAGAAAATAATAGTACCGCAGATACAGCAGATGTAGCAGCGTTAACTGAAGAGGATAAGAAAGAGGATCTGGAAGGAGATGTGGTTGAGGAAGGCTGTGCACGTAAAAAGCAGTGCATTAGAGAAACTGAAGTTGTAGAAAATATTGCATCAGAAGATATTGAGACTACTGGAAATAATGTTTCAGCAACTGATAATGGTACTAAGGAATTATTGTGAAAATTTATTCAAGTAATGTTTTTAATCGATATTTTGAGATGCTATTGGATGCTAACAGGCGTCTTGCGAGAGTATGAGGGGGTTATTTAAGGTGTCATGATTGAGCTTGTACTAACAAGTTGTGCTGTCAATTTTGTTTTTTTAGCATCAGTGAAAAATTTATTCAAGGATTACATTGCGTTTTAATCTTTAAATTCAGTAAATAATGACGACTTTGTAAACGAGATCAACAACTATAGTAGTATTTCATCAAAACAAATAAAAAAAAAACAGTAGTACTAACAATGCAAAGAAATAATTGTGGCCAAGCAATCATATGTTTATTGTAAGTACCATAAATAAATACAAGAAAACGCATTACATGTCGTTATGTTGCCATCCCTTGTATAAAGCAGCTTATAGAAAACGAATAAACGAATGTGAAATTGTGAATCTAAATGTGGAATAGAAATAAGATACATCAAGGTAACGCACCCAACAAAAACCCAATACTATTAATCTATCTTAATCTGTGTCAATTGGCTTAGACCTGGTGGTGTTTCCTCCCCGTCTGAAACAATCTCCTTCATGCTAAGCGAACCACTTGAGCAGAAAATAAGCAGAGGTTTCTTTTTAGGCACCGGTATTGGCTCAGCCTCACCACTCAGTATTTGAAATACCTTTCTCATGCTTGGCCTCTCAGCACAGTTCGGGTTTGCGCAACTCAACCCAACTAACAACAACCTCACCATTCCCTCCTCATCAAACTCACCATTCAACCTCCTATCAGCTGCTTCAATCAACCTATTCTCACTGTACAGTTTCCAAACCCAATCCACCAAATTGACTGTCTTTTTTGAGCCATCTTCTTTATCTATGGGCCTCCTCCCACAACAAACCTCCAACACAACCACACCATAGCTGAAAACATCAGTTTGATCGGTTGCTTTGCCACATTGTAAATACTCTGGTGCGAGGTAACCCATAGTGCCCGCTGTTAGGGTTGAAACCGGGCTCTTGTTGTGGTCCATCAGCCGTGCAAGACCAAAATCACCAAGCCTGGGGTTGAAATTCACATCTAATAATATGTTGCTGGTTTTTATGTCTCGGTGTATTACTCTCTGTTCACATTCTTGGTGTAAATAGGAGAGTGCTGATGCAAGCCCGATGGCCACGTTATATCGCTGAGGCCAGTTAAATACTGAGCCAGGATCTTGGTTTGGTTCACGGTACAGGCCCTTGTCAAGGCTCCCGTGAGGCATGAATTCATATACGAGTAACAGTTCCCCTTTGTCATCACACCATCCTTCCAGTTGGACTAGATTTTTGTGTCTGAGACAGGCAATGATAGAGAGCTCTGAAACAAACTCGCTCTTACATTGGTGCTCCTGTTTGGCTCTTTTAACTGCATAAGTGACTCCCGTGCCAGGCATGACTGCTTTGAAAACAGTGCCAAATGCTCCTTTCCCAATTATTCGAGCCATGTTAAATCCCCTCGTCGCTGCACTCAGTTCCTTATAGGTGAACTTTCGTGGACCCTTCAAAACCTCTGATGCTAAACCATCTTTTTTGGTGGTGAACTCTATTAATTTTTTTATTGTGACCCACATGAATAGAACAAACGCTAAACAAAGTGCTACAGGACCTAGTATGCTGAGTGCCAAACCAATCCTCTTGCGGGAGGAAGCAGTAGTGCTATTAAAGGTGATATTCGGTATAGTACCAACTGAAATATTGGTTGAATTTTGAGTAACATTAGAGTAAAGGTTGGAAGGAAACCCAAAAGTTTGAAAGGTCCAATCTCTGACCATATGCAACTCTGTGCTTCCTTCGGTGGAGGCCGAAAACCCCACATACATGAACTGCGTAAAATTTCTTGAGAGATCGATGGTAACTGAAAAAATGGGTTTGCCAGGCTTTACATTTGTGTAGGCCAACCAAATGTCGAGCCGGCTATCCTTATTGCTGTAATCTATCCAAGCTGTAGTTAAATTACCACTTTTCAGATCAACCTCATATGATCCGAGATCAACTGTTTTTATTGAGAGTGGGCCACTGATGTCTAGTCCAACATGGTTATCGGTTGTATCATTGAACTCTTCATTCAACCGGGTATCAAACTCAATTGCTATTATTGGTGCATTATTTGTTAAATTGGTTGAGTTGAATATACCGAGAAAGCCACCGGTAGCACCGAGTGAGCTATTATTGGGGGATATGAAGAAGGTGAGGCCATCTCCGAATGATTCAGGGTTTTGGTTTGTGATGGCGAATGAGAATTTGGTCGAAAAGGATGCTGAGGTGTTGGTTACCTGATCGAAGAATTGAATCGGGAGATTACAAATAACCGACCCAGCACTCGAGGAAGGAACACTGGTCTCTTTGGTTAAACCAATCGCACCATTTCTAAGGTAGGAGTCACCCAACAGAGTCAGATTAGAGAAAGAGAAAGATGCTGAATCAAAGCTGACATTTTTGGCTAAGGTTGGGGTAAAGAGGAATAGTAGAAGAAAGAAGAGTAGAGATGATGCCATGATTGTGAGAAAGAGTGATCGTTTTGGGTATCATTTGGTTATTTGAAAATTTGATTTGAGCAAAGGAGCGTAAGGGGTAAAGGTTTAGATGGGGAGCAAGAAGTCGGCATGTGGGGGAAAAAGAAAAGGAGAATTTTCAATTTACCTGGAGAGATACGCTTTGGAGTTTGGATTTTTAAAATCTAGTAAAAGGGAATGGAGTTATGGGCTGACTCGGAGTTATAGCGCTTGCAACGGTCGGTCGTATTAGGTGTGGACCCATTTGAATGTGATCGCTTATAACGGTCGAAATGTTTGGGGTGGGTCTCATAATAGTGATTAAAATTAAATGAAGTCTGCTAGGAACCCACAAATTGTTATTTAATTTCTCTATGATTGGGCCTAGTGCGAGTCAGGATTATCATCGTGCCTTTAATTTAGTATAAACTGACTGTTCAAAATCGAAGTAATTAACTTGATATATTATGGAAAAGCTTTTATTAAATTTAATCTAAATTGTGAGATTATGATATTATGGCGGATAAAGATAATAATTATAATTATAATAATAATATTGATAAGGATGAAAAAAATGCCATACCCTTAATATTAGATGATAGCCTAGGCTCTTGAAAATTTTTTCATGTGGATTCTCAAGAAAGAAAATATTTCTCCCAAAAAAAAAAAAAGTTAACTTTTTAAATATGTGGATCCCAAATTTTTAAAAGCGAAATCATTATTAACGTTCAGAAGCATGTTCAGAAAGCAGCCATAGCTGTGCCATCGCACGTGACTACCTTAAATGTTAATTCAACAACATCCAGAACATACAAAGCTGCAGGCAGTTCTGACAATACCAAACTATGAATCTGGAAATAGCTTAAAATTTTATGTATTTTTATTTATTTGAAAACGAAAATTTTATTTGAACTGAAGGGACTCGTTTATAAAAAAATTTTAACTTCCACGGCTTTCCCTAGAAAAAAAATAATGGCACCTTAATATCATTATTAGGCATGTATGCTGCGCCCTGGGATTATTAGTAGAGAAAATTGATAAAATGATACAATGGTTAATGCAATTTTAAGTGCAATTTCTATGTATATTTTATCCTTGTATAGGTTGCCAGAGAAAATTAGAAAGAGAATAGATGTTAATAGAAATAAATTTTTATACTGGGTAAAGAAACAAATATTTTTAGGGTGTGTTTGGTAAAGGTTGAATAAGTCTTATTCCGAATAAGGCTTATTCGAGATGAAACCAAACGTGTTTTGAATAAGTCTTATTTCGAATAAGGACTTATTCATTCCTTTATTCTAATACCATCTATATGGTGGAATTAGATTCTTATTCGAAATAAGAGGAGAGATGAGAGAGGAGAGAGAAAACTTATTCAAAACTTTATTTATTCTTATTCACTTCACTTCCAAACACACCCTTAGTAAATTGGCACAGAGTATGTATGAAAAAAGAAAATGGAGGGCTAGAAATTCTTGATCTTAGATGCATGAACGTCTCCCTTTTGTTGAAGTGGTGGTGGAAATTTTTTTATCCTCGTTATCATAGCATTTGGAAAACTCTGATCCAAAAAAAAAGTATAGCAATGGTAAGCAGAATTTGAAGATCTCACATTTCTAGCAGATAATAAAAAATCCATAATATATGGTAAATAAGCAACTAAGATGGTAAATAAGCACCCTTTGGTTTAGAGACGACAAAATGGACAATAATGGCCGCAATCTCACTGTAAAAGATTTAAATTAGTGCTTAATTATAATAATTTGTTCCTCGAACAATGACTTTATACAGTGGCAGCACGAGTTATTCAAAAATTAATCTTCTCACTTGATAGACAAAAACAAAAACTTTCCTTGTGTAAATAAAGTTTAAAGTTGCCAAAGCCAAACCACATTGAAAATTAACATATATTGGAGCCATATATACACGCAGTTTTTAAGAAAGAATCCAGACAAATTTCTAATTCATATACAATTTTATTTTACTTCTGACATTGTGTTAGACAAAATTAGATTACGATAACAGAGTAAATGTGTTATACAATTTTATTTACTTCTGACATTGTGTTATACAATTCAGTACACGTTTCACAATAGACAAAGAGTAAATGTGATATTGGGATGATGGGATTATACTGAAAAGAAGATTTTATTAATTACACGGGTCGGATACAAATCAGGTTATCATAAATAAAAATATAACCCAACCTTATACTGAAAAGAAGATTTTATTAATTACACGGGTCGGATACAAATCAGGTTATCATGAATAAAAATATAATCCAACCCAGTATAACCGGATTAATAAAATTAAAACCAGACCCTACCCGATCGAATAATGTTTGAACCCGTTAAAATATGGGTCGGGTTGGACGGGTTAAACAGATTGGACGGATTTCTTTTTTTCTTGTACAGCCCTACATCTACCTAACACAATAAAAGTCTAGCCTAATATAGTCTATGAGTGCTGACAAAATTGTCAGGCGCTCCCCTCCCATTGGCGGCCGTCAGTGCATTACACCTCTGACGCGGTAGGATGTTAATTGTTACAATTATTTTTTTTATATGTTTATTATTAAATGTAAAATTTTGATATGTTTATTTAAAAATGACGGTTGAATTTGACATTAACAGATCATGTAAATAAAAAATGTTGGAAGCTAATAGGAGCAAGATTATACTAAAACCAAGCAGAATAACTTCAGTCCAGATCTCCAGCAAAAAATCCGCAATACAATTTGTGAATTTCAAGTACTTTTCTTGAAAGACATGTTATAATACTTATTCTAATATTAAATTTGATCAATTTATAAGTAAACAATAGCAATGCAGTTCTTAATTTCTTATGTTATTATATGTAGTTATTGCATACCAGTTGCTTGATCAAATAGGTATAGTGCCAAGTTAGTATATATTAATTCATGCGTCTAAAGTTTTTTTGGTTTGTATTATTGATGTTGTACCATTTCTATAATATTAATTGATGACATAGTAAAATATATTTATTGATTTTATTATGTCATAATCAAGCATCTGTTGAGAACCTGCAGTCAGTCTCGCACAAACTGGCGAATTATTAGCGAGTGGTAAAAAAATTTTAAAAAATCCCTGTAAGAGACCTCTGGGCTCTGGGACATTATGTATGCTACAGGATGACTTTTCAAAAATATCTTGTGTCATTTTAATTATATTTGTTTGATACAGTTGAAGACATGTCAATTGGTGGAGCCGCAGTCATCCAAAATACTGCTCCAGTCGTTTAGTCTTTAATAATTTATTATCTGAAAAAAAAAAACGAACAAAAATACTGCACCACTCATTAGTCAGCGTGATACTTTGGTGAGGGGCATTTTGATCGATTTGATAACCTAGTATTCATTAGTGTTAGTCAATTAAAATTTTGAGGTTACTATGTTATTTTCATTGGTGTCATGTATATCAGGGAATGCTTTTTAAAGACATGAAAAGTCAAGAAGATATATTGGACAGTCAGATACTGGTGGACATGAAATGTCAACAAGTTATATTTGACGGTGGCACTGGTGTCGTGTATTGCAGGAGAAAAGGACATTTTCTTTTTATTTGGTGCCGTGTATAGCAGGATGGTAAAACGGTCTTCATTTTTTTAAAAAGATACACTACAACGGAAAAAGTTTTTAACAGCGTTCAATTTTTGGAGGGTACACTGTAAATACGAAGTGGCATTTTAGTAAATATGCGGTTCTATTTTTAGCAGCGCCTATTAAGAAAAAATTATATATATCGAATGCGGAAAACAAATCAAGAAGCCAGACAATTAATCAGTATAGATGCAAAGCAAGAACCACTTACAAAGCATGAAACCTTTCTGTATACTCCTTTTCCTCTTCTACCTAGTCAATATACCAGTAGAATCTGAGACTGAAGCACAAGGACTACTAAAATGGAAGGAAAGCTTAGCACACGCCAACTCCATCAACTCCTGGTCTCTTGCCAACTCTTCCGGTCCATGCAACTGGTCCGGTGTCACCTGCAGCCCCACAGGCTATGTTATCCAAATTGAGCTACAAAACACCTCTATTAACGGCACTTTTGAAAATTTTGACTTCTCCTCTTTGCCTAATCTCACCTGGCTCGATCTCAGCAACAATCTTTTGCATGGCACCATTCCATCAACTATCTCTATGCTAACAAATCTCAAGTTTTTGAACTTGGGATGCAACAAATTACATGGGATCATTCCTCCAGAGATCGGTTCTCTCTCAGAACTTCTTGACCTCCGGCTGAATAACAACAGTTTTACTGGGCCAATTCCTTTCCAACTTAGCTGGCTCCAAAAGGTAGAATATTTTGATCTCAGTGCCAACCAGTTGAACAACACAGACTACTCACAATTTTCTGTCATGTCATCTCTGACTCATCTCTCATTGCACCACAACAAACTAAGATCGCCATTTCCATTCATAATACTTCAATTTGCAAACCTTTCTTATCTTGATATGTCAGAAAACCACTTGACAGGTCCCATACCATATTCTTTGGCTCAAAATTTACCATACCTTGAGTACCTTAATCTTTCCTATAACAATTTTGATGGAGAGATACCTGCTTCCTTTAAATCATTTTCAAGACTCCGGGAACTTCGTTTGGGGTCAAATAATCTCACCAGGGGCATACCAAGCATACTTGGGTCTATCTCTAGACTTCGATTGCTAGAACTCTTTAACAATTCTTTAGGCGGCCCTCTTCCATCATTTTTTGGACAACTAAAGATGCTCGAACACATTAATTTAGAAGGAGTTAGTTTGAACTCGAGAATTCCTTCCAATCTGAGTCTATGTAGAAATCTCCATCACATAATCTTGGATAACAATTCACTTTTTGGAGACTTTCCTGTTTCGTTTTGTAACCTTACCAAACTCGAAAAATTAACCATGTCGAGCAATAGATTATCTGGCTCAATTCCTGCTGAGATTGGTAATTTGAAGAACTTGATCACTTTGCATCTGGAAAACAACCGGTTCACTGGTCACATTCCTCACGCACTTGGGGAGTTAAAAATGCTCAAATATCTGCACCTTGAAATAAATAAGCTGACTGGAACTGTTCCTGTAGAGATAGGGAAAATGCTAGCACTCACTACTCTAAAACTTGGCGTGAACCGGCTGGAAGGATACCTACCAGGTTCACTCGGTGACCTCCCGAAACTAAATTTTGTTAGTGCTTATCTCAACCAATTCAGTGGCATAGAACCCAACTTCTCTAGATGCAGGAACCTCAAGTACCTGGCGCTCTCTTATAACCAGTTGTCAGGCGAATTCCCTCAATTTCTATGGGATGTAATAGGGCTTGAATACATAGACTTGCACAATAACAATCTTTCTACCATGGGTCCCAGCCATGTTGTTTCAAACTCGTTTCTCAGAGAGCTACAGTTAGCCAACAATAGTTTAAATGGAGAATTTCCCACGTCCTTGATACATTGCAAGAAGCTGGTTGTGTTAAACTTTGAGGGAAATAAATTGAGTGGGGAACTCCCGAAATGGATTGGAGACAAGTTGCAGTCTTTGGCTATTCTTCAACTACGTTCAAATTTGTTCCATGGGGAGATACCATCCGAACTTTCCCAACTTCCAGCACTTCATGTTTTAGATCTTTCTAAGAATAAATTCTCTGGAAATATTCCACCTGATTTAGGATCTATTGCTAGCATGAAGAACAAGACACAATTTGTGGTAAGCAGGGATTACAAAATATGGCGCCCCCGTTTCTTAAAATGGAAAGGGAACTACTATTCCTTCCCAGCAAATTCGTATTTGACTACCATAGACCTATCATCGAACCATCTCTCGGGCCAAATCCCTCAGGATATAACAACTCTCCTAGGTCTAAAAGTCTTGAATTTAGCTGACAACTCGATTGGAGGAAATATTCCAACTACAATAGGAAACATGCAGCAGTTAGAATCCCTAGATTTATCCATGAATCGACTCACTGGCCCCATTCCACCAAGCCTGGGTTATCTGACTTTTTTATCATGGCTGAATGTATCATACAACAATTTGTCAGGACCCATCCCGACAGGTCCGCAATTGCAAACCCTTAATGACCCATCAATGTATAGAGGAAATGTGTGGTTATGTGGGCCACCCCTAAGTAGCAAATGCTCGGCTGATAATAATCATGAAACTCCTAATGAACATAAGAATGATGACCACCCGTATAATATTATTATATTTTCAAGTTCAATCATTCTCGGATTTATATTGGGCTTTTGGGGTGTCGTAGGAGTTCTTGCGCTTAACACGTCATGGAGGTCACGATACTTTTATTTCATTGATTGTGCTCAGTCTAGATGCTTTAGGTCAAATTAAGTTAACTTTCATGATTCCATCTCTTTTTGCTGTGTGGAATGCAAAGATTAAGTTAGCATAAAGCAATCTTCTTTTTATCCAGTTTGTACCATTTGTATCTTTCACAGTAAGTTATATATTTCCAACTGTTAAACACTATTGTTAAACACTATTTATTGTTTTTGCAGCAGACGTAATTTTTTTTTTTTTTAACAATTTAAGATACAATATAGTAGATGTTTCTCTAGCGGGGGAGGTGAAGTAAGCATATCATCTAAACAGCGTCCTATGCGTTGCTTAAAGCTTCTAGGAGGAGCTAGGTTTCCGTGGATGATAACTCGTAGCGAAGTCTCTCTAAACAATTGAACATAAACTCATCTACTGGAAAGATTAAATATTCTATTCTATTCGTCTCAAATATATTACTTCTTTGGGTCTCTTTAAATCCGACATGGCTGGAATTACCTAGCTAATGCACGCCAGTAGAAATTTTTTTTACAGTAAAAGCATGCCACAATAAATTGACACGTCACGTGCTTAACGGAAAGTAGAGCACAAATAATAGGTTTGGTAATATTGAAATCGTGCAAAACAAACCTACATATTTTGCTATTTTTCTCCACTTTTCGTGATACTTAATTTGCAAAAGCACAAGACGTGCATGCAAGAGAGTATGTCTCAACTTTCAAGTGTGTTTAATTCCAGACTAGAATCCAGGAATGGGAATATCACTAATGTTTCATTATGTATAGCTCAAGTATTGGATTTGTCCCAGCGGCACACCTGACAGTAATGTGATACCACCAGAGCATGGTTACTAATGGTATATAAAATCGAATGCCAGTATATACACATTTGATTGATCAATATGATAAATATGTATTTATTTTATTGTATTTTATTTTGAAACAAATGGGAAAGACCCACAACTTAAGAAGTACAATACGCAAAAAAAATTACAAGAAAATCGGAAAAAAAAAAATTGAAAACGTCACTGGTATCTACCTCAGTGGATACCAGTGCCCACCTATATTATTTGAACTAATCCCTTCACCCAAAAGTCCAACACAAAACAAACTGTTTCAAGTTCATACACACAAGTTCATATCTAAAGCTTATTACAATCACACATTTAGATCACATGAGTCAACAGCAACACCCCTCCCTCATTCTCTTCTGCTGCAAGCTGAGCAGACAAGCCTTCCATGGCTAGAATCAACCCCATCACTTCTGCCTTGAGTGCACCTTTCCACAATCCTGACCGATAAGCAAGCAATCGTGTGATTTCTGAAGCATATTGTCTAAGAGAATAAGCTTGTGCGGTTGTGCCCCATTAAAACTGCAATCATTTCTATGCTTCCAAACTATCCACATTATAGCAATACTACAGTATCTAAGAGCATCTCTTTGCTTAAAATGATCCACATATAACTCAAATTTTCTAAGGAATGAGGTCTAGAATTTATTTGAAGAGCTTCAATGAACCAATCCCAAATCATTTTTGTCTGGCAGTAACTATATTCTATTTAGAGACTGAGTGAAATGCTGACTGAAACGCAAATAGTCTCTGTAATCAGATTGAAATAATAAAATCTTTCTCTCTTCTTTGAGTTTCTCTACAAAAGATAGAGAGATCACCAGCTGGAACCACCAGAATACATCAAAGAAACCCAACTTATGAACAAAAACTAACGATAAAAATCACTAACTAATTCTACAATATTATATCAGCAACACTGTTTGATTCATAACACAAAAATCACAGCATAATTGGAAAAAGACAATCACCATCCAGAAACAACCAAAACATACCTTTGATGTATGAATAATCTTTTTTTGTGCCTAAGATAGAAACAAAAGAATCTCATGAAATTCCTATAAAGAGATGCATCAGAAGTTCAGAACAATGCAATCAGGAGTCAGGACCTTCATAATAGACCATGCTTCGATCTTGCCACAGAATTTGAAGTACAACTTGGAATCAAAATTGCTGTAATATCAACATAATCTTCAGAATAACCTGATCTGAATTCATACAAATAGGTTAAACTGTTGATCCTACAATCATGTTGATAGCTTAACAGAAAAACACTTGGATCTAATCCCCTTCAAATGAATCAGGTACCAAGATACCAACAATATTGCAGAGACATGCAACTGTACTAAAATCACTCTCGAAAAGAACTTTTATTTTTCAGCTTTTCCAGGGATACTAGTCCAGGAAACCATTGGCCCAAAAAAGATAATGCAAATTTAGCCCACCCAAGCACATGGAGTTTAACCGGTATTCATCAACTTCATGGTACTGATTAATCAATATGGCCAATTGTAACTAAACCATACTGTTTTGAGCTAAATCCATCAATTATTCATTCATTGATCAAAAATATATTGTCAATGTCATAACCAAGAGTTAGTTTATGGAAACTCTACAATCAAAACAAAAGACAAAACAGCATGGAAAATGACAAAAGGTATTTGTCCTGATAAAGCCAGCTCGAAATCCCTACATACCAATCACATAACTAGCATCCATCTTTTCAATACAGTACCAGTTCACAAAATTCGGGCTGTAAATGGGGGCATTCCAGACTGAATTCTTCAATTATACCTAATTAAAGCAATCCCAAAAAACTGTTTCCTCATACTATTTACCTCTTTCTTTCTTTTTCTTTTCTTTCCTTTTCTGGTTGACAGATTACCAGAGAGGAATATGAGCGAGAAGCAAAACATTCAAAGCTGAAACACAAATAGAAAAATTGCTAGAGGAAAGAGGAGAGATAAGCATACAATACAGAAAAAAAAAAAAAAACAATTTCAAAAAGGTATAAAACTAGATGAAGAAACACAATCAACAAGACATAAAAATCAACCAAAACAGCTGTCAACCAATTCCTATTCCAGAATTAGTCTAGATGAAAGGTTGATTTAGAGAATTTAAAGACCATCATTGGCTCGGAGATGAGATCTCCTCACAGCCTCAGCACTAGAGTTTCTTACCCTGTTTAAGTGATCATCGGCGCAAACAAAGACCAGGAGAGGGCAACTCTCCAGATCATGCCATGGCAAAATAAGGAGATCGCCACCGCTCTCGCCTTCTCTGTCGCCGTCTCAGACTTAAACTAATCACTGAGCTCCAGTGACAGAGTATTTCCTGAATTTGTAGGTTCCTAGTCGAATGCAAGTGGACCGGAATTATGGGCCTCGAGCCGAGTTTATATGGGCTTACTTACTTTTTGCCTATAGACCAGGTTGACAAAAAAAAATTAAAAATAATATTAAATATTCACGAATATCGTAAATATTACTAAATAATCAAAATTATATAAATAGTATCACAATATCGTTATTTGAAAGAACGAGACCAGTATTGTTCTTCAATGATACTAAGCTGAAAAAACGATACTACCATTTTGAATATTTTATTAATATATTTTTAATATTTTTAATATTTGCAATTATATTTTTTGTAACTTTAATATTTCTATGGTTTAATATTGTTGATATGTATTTTTCTTATTAAGTTGCATTATTTTATTTCTGCAATATGTTGTGTATATATATTTTCCACCATAAAAATAATAAAAAAAATTATAAATAATGATTATAAAAGTTTTAAAATATAATCTGTATAATACTTAAGTATATTAAATTTTTTATACATATTTATGTATATGCTATATATATTTTTTTCCTCTCATCTCCGCTCTAATCTTCTCTTATCTCATCCCATCTCCTCTGCTCACCTCGTATCTCATCTCATATCATCTTATATATATCTTATCTAATCTCCTCTCTTCTTATATATATCTCTCATCTCCTCTATGCTATATATACTAGCATATATTCCTTTCTCCTTTACTATGTTCAACTTTTTTTTTATTTTTAATAATCACCACTACATCTCTACTCTCTTCTTTTATCTAGTAAATATTTTTGTGTTCATAAAAAACTTATTATAATAGTTTTAATATTATTTTTAGATTCAAAAATTTTCAAAGTGGATTTTGAATGTTCAGACAATATTTTTTAGACTGGAAAATGATCGTTAAGGGGTTAATCCTAATAAATCTTGTAGATCTCCTCGCAAGCTTTCCGGATTGGGATCATTCATCTCAAACGGACATTCTTATCAAAAGTTATCCGTTTGAAGTTCTAATGTTCAAAAATAAGTTTTGTGTGATTATTTTGTTATTTTTTCTATTCTTTTATTTTTCTGTGATAAATTTTAATTTAATTTTTTTATAATCATTATTTATAATTAATGTATTTAATATGTTCAAATATTATTTATATTTTTATATTTTTATTATTTTTATTTTTATGAATTCCGAGAAAATGTTGTTGTAATTAGTTTTTAGGTTGAAAAACTATGCGAAAAATAGTTTCAAAAAATCAAGAAAAAATCACGTTGTGTAAATAAGTGACTCTACTTTCATACTTACGATTTTCATAACATAACTCCAACAGAAAAAAACTGAAAATCACCAAAGTACCTAACAAATAAAATTTGACAAACTGTTCATTTAAATAAAAACGTAAATAAAAATAATCATTGTCATAAATAATATATATTATCTTTGTAATAAATTTGTTCAAATTAAATATATATTATGTTTTTCATTCAATCAAATATATTAATATTATTTAAAATTAATTAAAATAATAAAAATAATCAATATTTATTTTAAAAATTGCTAAAAAAAGTTAGGAAAAACCGATACTAGCTAGTATCGGTTTTTCAGAAATTGATATTACAATACCATTTATATAATTCCGATCATTTTAGTAATATTTTCAAAAAATTTTAATATTTTAATATTATTTTTAATTTTTTCGGCTAGGCTGACCCAATTAAAGACGCGGGTGTACTGGTGGCCTATTGGGTCAACTGGGATCCAAAACATTTGTAGTTTCTTCATGGCTACACTTCCACAAAACGAGAACAATGGCATGGACCATATGGTGCTTTTTGGTATGATTTAGGGCTGATGAAAGGTAGTGTCTCACATGTGCAAAGTCTATGTCCAGTAAAACTAAATCTATTGATCAACCATGCATTTGGATCAGGGTAGAAAATGACTTAGATTCTCATTTTTTTATATTTTAATTCGATATATCCGAAAATTGTAATAATTATTCAATAACTATTTTTTATTGCTTTGTCTTATATATGCTAAATTTCTTTCCTCGCTTACTTTGCCCTCCATTCAAGCAATATATATAAACAAAAGGACGGAATCTGGAGTACAGTCTAAGTCTGAAAAATATATATTGTTGTATTTTTAATATACGAGTTACGGGATATCTTTTCTTAGGGTTATTTGAAATTAAGCAACTAAAAGTGTTATATATATGCAACTTATTTCAGATACAGAACTATAGTTCGTTTCACTATTGTTATTTGTTAGTTAGTTTGTTTGATTCGCGCAGAATGTGACACACAGTAATTTCGTAAAGAGTAACTCCGAGACAAAAGTACAAAGGAAAATAACGAGAGGACTGGGTCACTGGAACACTCATTTTGAGGTCAACGCCAAAGAGTCAAAAAGACAGTAGCACTTGCCATTTTTATATGAAATAGAGCGTAGACTAGCTACTTTGTATTTTTTTCAAGAAGTTTAGTTAATGCATAGCCTACGGGCAGTTCATCAAAAAAAAAAAAAAAAAAAAAGTAGCGCGTAGACTGGGTTAATTGGAACGGGTCCGCGTTTAAGAACCGTTGGCTGACTTAGAGAGATTAACTATAAACAGTATAATAAATAACTTAAAAAAAATACATTATAATAACCCAAAAGTCCTTTTGTATTGTTATTGTTACATATGCGGTGATAATATGGAAATATAGATGTCAACCAAACAGTTGGAAGGATTATCAACTCCTCTTTCTCAGAAGTTAGATACACCATCTGATCCGTGTAATTTTGATCAGAGAGTTCAAAAATGATTTAAATTGAGACACTACGCTGAGGTTTTAATCATTAATTGAGCTAATGAGGTAAGGGCGGCGCTAATTCAGATTTTCAAAATAGAGGAAGTTGCCTTCAGATACCATAATTTTTTTTATTTATATTCTAAAATTTAAAAACTCAGATGTCAAATTTAAACAATTGATCTTGTTTCATTTAGCGAGCAATGTGTTTTCATATAAATTTTATAAAATTAAGAGTTTATTTGGTGATCAATCAAGGGATCAAAGAATAAATGAATCTTGTTAACTATGATATATTAATTCTAATATGTTCATGTTTTGACATTTTAATCCAGTATCAAGTAAAACTCCAAATTTTATAAATTTATACAAAAATACATTGCTTGTTAAATTGAACAAAGTCAACACTTTGAGTTCATCATTTGTATTTTCAAATTTTAAAACATTAATGATAAAAATTATGATATTTTTCCTTGACAACTGCCCGTCAAGTTCCGGAAAAACAAAATGTAATATTTGGTGGCACCACAAAGTGGTACCACTAGAATCTTACTGATCGGTTTTGTACGTACTAGCCAAATTTAATCCTTAAGTTCCGATTCTAATTCGATTGTAGAATAGCTTAAGGGTCGAATCTCAGTGACGGACTATTCGATTTCTAAGTTTAAGTTTCTCAATTCAAATCAAATCCTAAGGTCAAATAAAATTGAGTGGTTTCAACATTTCTAAATAAAAGATAATTGAGGCAAAGTTCAAATCCTAATTAACCAATTCCTAAATTACTTAGAAAGACAACCAAATTTATGAAAACCAGGGGTTCAGTTCTTCGAACAATTCTCAATCTGTCAAAGTTAGAACGGTCCGTTCCATTCCTGTAACGGTCCGTTCTACCCTCTGTCAGCCGATCGGAACAGGCCGTTCCAGATCAGACTCCCCTTTCCAGGCTGTCCGTTCTGACCTTGGAACGGTTCGTTCCGATTGGCTGATACTTGTTTTGTCATGAGTTTTAATTATCAGTTGAATGTTTTTATGTAAGTTTGGACAATTTTGAACCTACGGACTTGTACTCTAACTCCCGTTCAGGTCAAGTTACAAAGTTCGATTGTCTAACTCCTAGAACTCCTAAATTTCAACTCCCGTTTCTTGGTTTAGGTATTCTAGACTACTTCTCGGATCTCAGCATACTTTTAATCTTCCGATTTCAAGTTAAAACCCTAGCTAATTGCTAGCTTAAGGTCTGGAATCCTTCCGGATTTCGCCTACTAAACAGAATCAATTGCTAAGTTATAATTACTGTGATTGATTTTTATCCTAATGGTTAAACTAAGCCTTTGTTTAACGAGGCAATCAGATCGAACAATAACAAACCAGAGCAATCAGATAAGTATGAAAGCACAAGAAGCATAACATAACTTAATTTAACTAATAATTAAAGATTCAAATAAAAAACAAGCAACTAAAAGAAAAGTTCTCAGAACATAGCCCCTAAACTACTCTACTCTAACAAATCCATGCAAGAACAAGCAGTTTTCATCAAATACAAAGACTTAAAAAAAAGGAAAAATCCAGTTTACAACAAGTTGTGCTCGAGATCTCCACGATTCTGTGCTCTGTCCTGTCTAGGGCGGTCCGTCCTGTCTCTGGAACAGGTAGTTCCAGATGCAGTCAGTCGTCTCGGCAGGTCTGTCTCCTTAGTAAGTTGAGAAGTTGGCTACAACTCGAGAATTGAACTAGATGTCGACTTGGAGACATGACAAAGCTTATATAACAGGGCATTGGCGGTTCTAATTTTGGAGGATGTGCTTCTGGAAGGTCGAAAATAGAGGAAATCGACATGACAAACATGTTCCTCTATTTTTAGAAGTTCAAATATAGCTGGAACGGTCCGTTCTGCTTCTGGGGCGGACCATTCCAGCCTAGATTGGTTGAGTCGTCTGGATCGATCTTATCTGGTCAGGGTGGCCCGTTCTGCAGTCCAGGCGGTCCGTTCCAATCTGTCTGAGCACATCTACTTTGTTGTTTTCTCTGTTTTTCATGTCAAAGAAACGCTGAACCTACAAAACAAACTTGCCGAGCTACGACTGCACCTTTCTACAACCTAAATTAGCAGAAATGAGATAAAAACACATGCATTTGAACATAATTTGGGGCTCAATCTGGTTGGATATCGAGTATGAAAACCCTACATCACTTACTCTTCAAAAGAATGGCTAACTTAATTTACAACTAAAATAGTCAAACGATGGAATTAGTAATAATTTCAAAACTATTCATTTATTCAAATAAGGAAAATAATTTTGAAATATTTCATAATTCAAAATAGTACTATTCTTTGTGAAGTCAAACATATAGACTTAGCGGTGAAGAGTTGCATGATGGTCCCGAAAAAAAATAAAAAAAAATTAATAGAACAGTGTAAACACAAGTTGACTTATTAAAATACATATTATAGCACACTAGCTACCTAGGTTTAAAATCCAGTCCAGCCAAGAACGAACTTATTAATTTCCATAATTTTACGTATTCACACAGCATGATACAATGATAAATTGATAATAGAGATGAGTTTCTATATGCGCCATGCATCCCTACCTGCCTCGCCTATATATATCTAATCCGCAGAACAAATCAAGAAGCCAGACAATTAATCAGTAAAGATGCAAAGCAAGAACCACTTGCAAAGCATGAAACCTTTCTATATACTCCTTTTCGTCTTCTACCTAGTCATTTTACCAGTAGAATCTGAGACTGAAGCTCAAGCACTACTAAAATGGAAGGAAAGCTTAACACACGCCAACTCCATCAGCTCCTGGTCTCTTGCAAACTCTTCCAGTCCGTGCAACTGGTCTGGTGTCACGTGCAGCCCCACTGGGTATGTTGTCCAAATTGAGCTACATAACACCTCTATCAACGGCGCTTTTGACAATTTCGACTTCTCCTCTTTGCCTAATCTCACCCAGCTCGATCTCAGCAACAATCTTCTGCATGGCACCATTCCATCAACTATCTCTATGCTTACAAATCTCAAACTTTTGAACTTGGGATGCAACAAATTACATGGGACCATTCCTCCAGAGATTGGTTCTCTCTCAGAACTTCTTGACCTGCGATTGAATAACAACAGTTTTACAGGGCCAATTCCTTTCCAACTTAGCTGGCTCCAAAAGGTACAATATTTTGATCTCAGTGCCAACCACTTAAACAACACAGACTACTCACAATTTTCTGTCATGCCATCTCTCACTCATCTCTCTTTGCACCACAACAAACTAAGTTCACCGTTTCCATTCATAATACTTCAATTTGCGAACCTTTCTTATCTTGATTTGTCAAAAAATCACTTGATAGGTCCCATACCATATTCTTTGGCTCAAAGTTTACCATACCTGGAGTACCTTAATCTTTCCTATAATAATTTTGATGGAGAGATACCTGCTTCCTTTAAATCATTGTCAAGACTCCGAGAACTTCGTTTGGGGTCAAATAATCTCACCGGGGGCATACCAAGCATACTTGGGTCTATTTCTAGACTTCGATTGCTAGAACTCTTTAACAATTCTTTAGGCGGCCCACTTCCATCATTCTTTGGACAACTAAAGATGCTCGAACACATTAATCTAGAAGGAGTTGTTTTGAACTCAAGAATTCCTTCCAATCTGAGTCTATGTAGAAATCTCTATCATATAAACTTGGATAACAATTCACTCTTTGGAGGCTTTCCTGTTTCGTTTTGTAACCTAACCAAACTCAAAAAATTAAGCATGTCCAACAATAGATTGTCAGGTTCAATTCCGGCTGAGATTGGTAATTTGAAGAACTTAATCACTTTGCATCTGGCAAACAACCAGTTCACCGGTCACATTCCACACACAATTGGGGAGTTAAAGATGCTCAAATCTCTGCACCTTCATGCCAATGAGCTGACTGGAACTGTTCCTGTGGAGATAGGGAAAATGCTAGCACTCACCACTCTAAAACTTAGCATGAACCGGCTGGAAGGAAACTTACCAGGTTCACTCGGTGACCTCCCCAAACTAAATTTTGTCAGTGCTTATCTCAACCAATTCAATGGCATAGAACCTAACTTCTCTAGATGTAGGAGACTCAAGTACCTTGCGCTCTCCTATAATCTGTTCTCTGGAGAATTCCCTCAATGTCTATGGGATATAATAGGGCTCGAATACATAGATTTGGGCAATAACAATCTCTCTACCATGGGCCCCGGCCATGTTGTTTCAAACTCATTTCTCAGAGAGCTACAGTTAGCCAACAATAGTTTAAGTGGAGAATTTCCGACATCCTTGATATATTGCAAGAAGCTGGTCGTGTTAAACTTTGAGGGAAACAAACTGAGTGGGAAACTCCCGAAATGGATTGGAGACAAGATGCCGTCCTTGGCTATTCTTCAACTACATTCAAATTTGTTTCATGGGGAAATACCAACAGAACTTTCCCAACTTCCAGCACTTCATGTTTTAGATCTTTCTAAGAATAAATTCTATGGAAGCATTCCACCTGATTTAGGCTCTATTGCTAGCATGAAGAACGAGACGCAATTTGTTGTAAGCAGGGATTACAAAATAAGGCGTAGCCGTTTCTTAAAATGGAAAGGGAACTACTATTACTTTCCAGCAAATTCGTATTTGACTACCATAGACCTATCATTGAACCATCTCTCTGGCCAAATTCCACAGGATATAACTAATCTCCAAGGTCTAAAAGTCTTGAATTTAGCTAACAACTCTATACACTTACTCTCTTGGGATCGAGTCTGTCTGCCAAAGTCATTTGGAGGTTTTGGACTACTCAACTTAAATATGCAGAATATTTCCCTCCTCTTAAGATGGTGGTGGAGATTACACACTACTCCTGACTCCCTCTGGTCTAAAATTGCTCACTGTCTGTACAGCAAAAGGGATAGAAACGTGCCTCCAATAGCCTGGAACTCGATTGGTTCTTTTTTCTGGCATGACCTTTTCTCCATTCGATCCTTTTTCCAGCTTTCCACCAGATCGATCATTGGCTCTGGCCTTAATACCTCTTTTTGGTACAGCAATTGGGGCGGCACCTGTTTGACACTTTGTGGATACTCTGCTTTACCTCCCACACGCCGGTTCATCTCACTTCGGCATGCCCGGTCACTGTGGCACGAGCTCCTCCCCTCCCCTAACACTCTCCAACAGAGTACACTACAACAAATTGCTTGCAATTTGATTTTCACTGCACAACCGGATACTCTGTTATGGAATTGGACTACTCACGGTTACTACACGGCTTCTTCAACATACAAATGGCTCATCTCAGCAGGAAAAGTGCGCTTCCCGCTCACGTGTTTCTGGAAGCTTAAAATCCCGCCGTCCATTAGACTATTCCTGATTTTACTAGCACACGGCAGAATTCTTACACAGGATCAACTGCTGAAAAGAAATATACACATTGTCCAAGGATGTGTACTTTGTTCCCAACCCGTTTTGGAAACAGCTACACACTTGTTCTTCAACTGCCCTTTCACCTTACAGTTATGGCAACAACTCGGTTATCAGAATGCCACTGTCTTGCACAGTTCTACTGACTCAATCCAGGCTTTCCTACTGCACCTGTTCCAACATACTTCCACCCGCAACTTGGTCATCACTGCAACAACTCTTTGGACGGTTTGGTTAGAAAGGAACAACAGAACCTTCAGACAGCAAAGCAGAACTTTGGATGCCATCCATAATTGGATAATTTGTGAATCTACCATCTTCTTGAAGACGTGCTGATTATTAGATGTGAGTTTGGGTGTACTGCTCTCTGGTTTTGTTTTTTGTTTCTTTGTTTGTCCTAGGTAGTCACTATCTAGTGTTTCAAAAAAAAAAAACTCTATTGGAGGAAATATTCCAACAACAATAGGAAATATGAAGCAGTTAGAATCCCTAGATTTATCGATGAATCGACTCATTGGCTCCATTCCTCCAAGCCTGGGTTCTCTGACCTCTTTATCATGGCTGAATGTATCATACAACAATTTGTCAGGACCCATCCCGACTGGTCCGCAATTGCAAACCCTTAATGACCCATCAATATATAGAGGAAATGTGGGGTTATGTGGGCCTCCCCTCGGAAGAAAATGCCCTGATGATAATAATCATGAATCTCCCGATGAACATAAGAATGATGAGGACCCATATAATATTTTTATATTTTGGAGTTCCATCATTCTCGGATTTATATTGGGCTTTTGGGGTGTCATAGGAGCTCTTGCGCTCAACAAGTCATGGAGGTCACGATACTTTTATTTCATTGATTATGTTCAGTCTAGATGTTTTAGGTCAAATTAAGTTAACTTCCATCTCATTTTGCTGTGTGGAATGCAAAGATTAAGTTAGCATAAAGCAATCTTCTTTAATTTTATCCAGTTTGTACCATTAGTATCTTTCACAGTAAGTTATATATTTCCAACTGTTAAACACTATTGATTATTTTTGCAGCAGACGTAATTTTTTTTTTAACAATTTAAGATACAATATAGTAGATGTTTCTTGAGCGGGGGAGGTCAAGTAAGCATATCATCAAAAGAGCGTCCTATGCGTTGCTTAAACCTTCGAGGAGGAGGTTTCCGTGGACCGAAATTATTATTATAAAGAATATCATACTAAACAATTTTAATAAGAACCAAAATTTTTTTATTTTAATAAGAACCAAGGAATAATGCACAAACAATATAATTGAGATTTTTTCGCCGATAACTCTATATTTTTACTATTTATTTTTACAAATTGAACTTTTGCATTTTATTCTCTCAATTTTTTTTATTTACAAAAGAATTAAATAATATTTCAAACAAAATGATATTATACACATGTTAAAAAAAATATGTGCAATTAAATGCATATAAAGTATGTGTAATATATTCATTATATCTATTTAATACATATTTAAATTGAAATTTTTTTTGAGAATTTTAAACCTCATATTTAATGTATGGAACTCAAGGTTCCGATACATCGTGCTTATAATCACAAATACATGTAAATCACTGTCTTTGTCTACTCCAAAGCGGACCCTTGAGTTTATTTATCTCGCTGGGCCATTGATCATCAGGAAAAGGATGTGTAGGCTTAGAAGGCCACCCGCACAGCTCCGAAAATGCACGTATAACTTCTCCAGTCAGACTGGACAGAGTCTGATTGACTGAGTCCCAGTGAAAGGAGGGCCAATCAGGCCTCCGTAAGTACGCCGGCAGATCATTCTGCAACCCGACATTTTCCGCCGTAAAGGGAAGAAATGTTGAAGGTGCTCAAGTATCTTTTCAAGAGACCGGCGGAAGTTTAAGGCCACCCGCCAGGCGGAGACATCTTGGAAAGCCTTAGTACTCAAGAACGAGACGACTGCTTCATTCCGTATGCGCGTCACCTCGTTCGTAGGAAGAGAACTAGATCCCTCCGTACCAGACACCCCTTTTTCCAACCTTGAAAATTGGATAGCCATGTCAGAAAGTTTTGCCTCCGTCTTGCCCAATTCAAGTTGAGAGGAGTCCAAGGCCCCTTGTAACCGAGTCACCTCGGAGTTCAAAACCAATAACTGCTCATCACGAACAGCGACTTTCCCCTGTAGAGTAGCGTGATCAGCTTGAAGAGTAGATAATTGTACCGTCAAAGTATTTCGCTCTTCAGCGAGTTTTCTCATTTGGCTCTCCATGGCGCGCAGCCTTTCGTGAGCCTCCTCAATAGAAGCACCCTTCTTGCTCAATTCTGCTTCTAGAGAAGCCACCAATTCACTCTGTCGCTGACTAAGTAAATTGAAAAGTACGGAAGCCGACACCTGAGAGGGAATAGTGGTCGCCAAGTCCACCTCGACCAGACCTGTGAGACGTGGAGATAAGGGAGAGAGCAATCTAGCAGGTACATCAATAAGCTCTGCAAAATCCATCCTCTCTTTGTCACCCATGTCCGACTCTTGCACTCGTGACGACCCAGCTTGCAGCAGGCTGGTACCCTCCTGATTGCCTTGATCCATAGGGCTATCCTGATGTTTCCGTTGAAGGGTCTTGATCACAACTTTCTTCGGTTGCAAAGGGGGAGCGCGCTGCGAGGGAGCATACATGGGAAAAATTGCCCCCTCAGAGTCAGAATCACCAGAATCCACACCAGATGCCTCGGGGGAGGAAACTTCCTCAGTTCTCATATCATTAGTAGGAACTTTCAAGATTGCAAGAGCATGTTCCGACATCAGGGCAGCTAAATGCTTCACACTCACTTTCCCTCCAGACCTGGTGCTGGTGGTCGGGGGCAACTTGCGAGCTTTTGATAATTTTTCAGTCTGATCAGCCTTATTAGCAAGGCATTTCCGTTTGGCCTTAGTGGGCGGAGCAACTTGCTTATTCTTGGCGGCATCATCCACGCCCCCTTGATCGATATTCTCATCCGCGACAGGAATCTTCTGGAAGACCATCGGCAGCGGCTCTAAGCTGTCCCTATTGAAGGAAATAATGAGGGATCCTTCCATACGCAACTTGGAGTCAAGTGCCGTGGTGAAGTCGTTGTCCTTGCTGTCTTCAACAGAGGGCAAACGAATTTTCGACCACGCCCCGGCATTAGTCTTATTCCACTTGGTGGTCAAGCCAAAAGACGAACATAGTGTAGGAAAAGCAAAGACAAAACGTCTATTCCAATCACCAATTTTGTCCGGACGATGAAATAGGTTGGAAGTCTGCATCCTCACGGTATACATGTCATCAGACCCAAAAAATTTAAAATAATGACCAAAGAGAGCCAAGCTCACTGGACGAGACGGTAAACCCAGAGCGCGCAGCCGACTGTCATCCATAAGATATTCAAAAGAATTTAAACAGCACCACGCAGTAGGATGAAATTGACCAGGAGGAATTTTGGCATGTTTCAGGAAAGAAACCTGAAATGATGTGAAGGGCGCAAGCAGGCCACAGCGGACGGTACGCCCGAAGAGACATACACCCCGCGCAAGGGAAAGAGGGCCGTCGTCAGCCTGCGTCTCTCTTATAGTCACCCCTGCGGGTTTCTTCATAATCTTCGTGAAATCCTCAAAAGAGCCCCCAGCACCCCAAGTACCATGCCGTAATTTAGCAGTGGCCTCTAAAGCCACGTAAGGTTTCTGCGACTTCTTCTTCGGTTGCGCGGACGTTTCCGCGACATCCGTATTAGCTGGAGGAGCAGAGGCTAGAGGCATAACATGTTCTAAAACAACAGGATCGGCTGAGAGGTCATATTTACCAACCTACAACAATCCGACAGCGAGTTATGACACGTGATTTCTGAATAACAATGATCAGTTCAGAGTAAGCTAGATTACCTAAACAGCGGCGAGGTGCAGATTCAAAAGCAGAGAGATGAAGAAAGCTTTAGTAAAAACTTTGTAACGAAAAAGAGTAAAAGTGTAGAAAATGACTTAGATATATATATATAGGAGACAGTACAAACAGAAGATAGAAGACGAAAAGACCCGTCGCTTCGTCTTTCCCGCCAAAACAACTCGAGGAGAGATGTACAGCTATCTGGAGCGGACACATGGCACTTCCCCATCATGACATGCATAAGCTGGAATTCAAGAAAGGTCCTTGGACTCCGCACAATACCCAAGAAAGCATCAATTCTCTTCGCAAGTTCTAGCTTCAGTGCTGTCAGATAAAACTCGAGGGCAGGTGATAGGGTCCCCAGAGGCGAGACCCACTTAAGTCTCAGCCCCATTATTCTCCGGTTAAAAATTAAAGGGCAGGTGATAGGGCCAAGATCTAATGGCTCAAATAGCTGGATCACGGCTTCAAGGCCCAATTGGAGACAAAGAGATTAAAAGGCCCGGACGCCCAGGAATACTTTGGTGGGGCCTCACAAGGAGACAAAGTCAGAGAAACGTCAGGCGACAGCTGTGTGATTGTCCCCGACAGAAGCGACATCAGGGGAGACCAGATCCAACAACCCTGACAAGGTGACGTCATGAAGAGAGGCTAAGGACTAGGTATAAATAGTAGGAACCAGGAAGAAGGGGGGGCCGGCACTTTGGGAATAGAAATACATACCTTGTAATCAGAACTATGTCAGAAAATATGAATAAAGCCAATCTTTTTACATACCTTTGATCTATCGAATTTTAAGATTAGTACTCTACCAGACTGGGTAATATCACACATTTATAGTGATTTGGTGCATAAAGTTTTTGCATTGAAAATTTGAAATGCGTGCGTATTTGTACATCTCACAACTCAGAATAGAGAAATGGTTTGGGTTTGTCAGGATACATTGCAAATGAATTCAGTATGATATGCGTGTATGTGTACAAATAAGTATGATATTTCAGAGATGCTGAGAAATTGTACTGATATTTCGATGGAGATCCAGTGCGCCATCCTGGGTATCAATTTTGGGTTATTAACTATATGCATCTCTAAAAAAAAACTATATGCTCTCCTTGGCGCAAAATTGGGTTAGTTCGTCATCTCAGTTTTACTTCAATCTATGGTTGTAAATTCTATGATGGTGGGTCTAGCTAGTGCTCTGCAAGAGGATACCGGTACAGAGACTGTCACAGAAGCCAACAATTCAGTGGATGGTACGATAGCTGTGAGGGTTATCTGTTTGTAAGAATTGTTGGTTTATGTGGTGATTGTTTTAGGTTTAGCTATCTGTTTGTGCTTTGTCGAGGGTTTGGAGTTAGGAATAGTACTAGTAGTTAGATAGGATAAGCATGATTTCTTTTTATTTTTGGACTAAACTGATGTATCTGAGTCATTCGTGTGACTATTTTTGTTTTTTTATTTGATGCCAGATACCCCTGCTTAGGGAACTTTCGATTGGAAATTAAAGAAGTGCCATGATGTAATTTTTGTTTCTTACATTTTAGAATAAAATGTAAATTAGTTTGTTTAGGATTTTGTAAATTGCAATGGACACTGTTATTTGCAATAAAGGTTATGTGAACTTCATTTTATAAACAAAAACAAAAATCCAAAAAGGTTAAAAATATTAGAGTATTGAAATAAAGAACATGAGGCAGTAATAATTCTGTCAACCACACTAACTAATACTTTATGAAATCAAGCCATCACAATACCGTAAGCAAAATGAAAGTAGAATTTTTATTTAACCCAGTAAATACATCTGAGAGAAGCATCCCATTATCAACAAAATACAAAAAAGATACTGCACTGCAGCTACTATCTATCATTTATTACAAACAAAAAAACAATCAAAGTCCACGTATTAAATTTTAACGAACTCAACCAATATCTCCTCATCCACTCAGCTCGTGTAATATGGAAAAACACCCCAATACCACCCTAAATTGCATAAAGCATAGGCCAAAAAAAAAAAAAGGAAAATCAAAATTGGCAACAACCTTGAACAATTAAAATCCAAATTTCTTATGACAAAGTGAAATCTATTAATGTTTGAATTAGGAATGAAAATACATTTTAGATTTGGCAATTTAAAGGTAGTCAACTAGGGTTTCTGCCGAGGGAGCGTTGCTGAGGTGCGAGGTGTTGAAGTAGTGAAGGAAATCGAAACCTCGCGTGAGGTGCTGAGGCAGAGCCGCAGAAGTGAGACTTGAGACCTCAGATTTTCTCTTTCGCAGAGAGAGAGAGAGAGGCAGGGAGCGTAGGAGATGTGTTTTTTTTTTTTTCTTTTTTATTGCAAGCGGAAGGAAAAGGGGGAGACGGAGAGGGAAATAACAGGCGTTGAACGGAAAAATTAAACAAAAACGGAGCCCCAGCACTCTCATCCAATCCATTCGATCTCATCTCTGCACGAAATTTAAAGCGATCTGACTACACAAAAGATCAGTGTATGAGAGCTGAATACTCCAGAGTGTAGTATATCATTCCTATATATATATATATATATATATATATATATGTATATATATATATATAGAGTTTTTCGATCCACTTCAAAATTCGTGCAGATCGCTGCGATAGATCGGCGCTGAATCGAGTTTAATCCCTCCGTTCCGTCTCTATTTTTCTCCGTTACCTTTTTTCTCTCTATTTTTCGCATCTCCCTCTCTTTGAAATCGAAACAGAAACAGATCTGAGAGATTGAGTGCCTCCTCAAAAGTGTGAGAGTGCAGCGAAGCAGAATTGCTATGGATCAGACTGAGCGCCTCGGGTTCTCCGTGTGAACCTCAGTTTGAGACTGGATCGGAGCATAAGCGCCTTGCTTCTTGTATGTACCTAGGGTTCCGTCGCAAGCAATGTTAGAGTTATGTCCTAGAAGTCAATCATTATATGGCTACTTCTATGGTTTATGTTATTGATGATATTTGATCATTTATTCCTTGATTTATTTATTGACAGATCATTCAGGTTGAGGATCTGAATTGTAGATCTCTGTGTTTCATTTATAATAAATGACAATAATAAATCTAAAAGGTCCGTAATCTTGATAATTAACAAGGAATATTAATTATCGGATAAGATTAGTATGCAAGTTAAGTGATGATTAAGTTCTACAAATCATAGGTAAGGAGTTGCCAACTTAATTGCATATGTGTATGTTATGGAACATAGTACAGGACACGACCCAATGAAATAAATATATGGATTGTGTTATGTGTCATTATTTATTTCATTTGAGTTTGATTCTAAGTTTGAGATGGTTCAACTTTTCCACATGAGGATAGGTTCAATAAATATCGTCTACCGTTGATTCCTGATAAGGGCTGCTATACGGACTTTATTTATGTTCTCTTGAAATGTGCGGGGAAAAGTTGTTCATCAAGAAAATCGTATGTCCCTCATTAATTTACTTAGTGAGCGATGATATCTGTTTGGGCCCCTTGATGGAGATGGATTGTTTGCTAGCAACTGATACAGTCATCTCTAGATCAAGAAACGTATAATCTGCAAGAATGACACATTCCTATCTTGGATTATACGATGATATCATGTGACATAAGAATCAGACAAGGATATACTATTATTTCTTATGCAGGATTAAAATATTGTAGCAGTACACTATTTATGCGAATTGGAAATCATAACGTGTTGCTAGATACCGCTTATGATTATTGGAAATAAATAGCGATTTATTTTCCATGTCCAACAGAGCATAAATCCTCAAAGGGTCACACAAATAGGTTTTGACCATGCGTGCATTATTTATTTGGTTGTATTAAGGAATGCAACAATATGATATGTTGACTGATTAATTATGTACTGTTGCGAACCGTCATAATTAATTAATTAAGTCAAACGGATTATATAGAAATAAATTAATGCATATTCTAATCCTTAAATAATTATCAAAGTGTTGATAATTAATTTGTTCAACATGAATTAATTAAAGTAATTAATTTGAGCTAACGGGCCTATATTTAAATGGTAAATTAAAGGTCTAAATTGAGAGCAATTAATTGGGCCACTAATTAATTGAATTAGAGGACCAATTAAATAATTGATAGAGCCCATTTAGGCCCATTTTATGGCTGCCCTAGTGATGGCATAGTTGTAAATTAGTTACAACTTTTTGGGAGAGTAGTTGGTCTATAAAAGGACCACTTTGGGAGCCAAAACCCTAGCCACCTTGCCTTTTTCTCTCTCCCTAATATTTTGGACGAAAATTAAAGGAAAAATTTCAGAATTTTTCCTCTCCACCATTGCTCTCTTAAGCTCATGTGTTGAGCACCTCTTGCCTCCATCCAATTAAATAGTTAATTAAGGCAAAGGGAAGGAAGGGATTAGGCTTAACCTCTCATCTACTAGCATAGATCGAGGTTTTGGTTAATACCTTGGTGGACTTGAGGCCGAGACACGCGTGGTGGTGCGCACAACCTCGACATCGCCGGATTCGAGCCTCCTTGTTGCGATACAAGGAGAGGTAGCCTTCCTAACCTCTCTCTCTTGTGTGTGAATGCTTGGACTAGATCCTTCGAGGACTAAGTCGTTTGGATTGCTTATTAAATGGTTAATTAGCACAAAAAATTTGAAAACTTAGACTTCCTAACAGTGGTATCAGAGCTCTAGGTCGTTCTAAAGCATTTTAACACATAATTAGTTGAGAAATGATTAATTAACACATGGATTAATGATGCACTTGCTTGCTGTCTGGATTTCTGTTCTGTTTTCGACATTGTTTTGGTTTTTTCGCTGAGAAAAGCTTTCAGAAAAATTCTAAATTTTATTGGAGGTTGTAGATCTGTGAGATGTGGTTCTTTAGCCACTAGTTTCACCTTTTTCTAAGTTGTTATGAATTTATGGTGAATTAAACGGTAACGGTGCGCAGATCTGGTACTCTGCTGCACAGTTCTGTGTTTTAGGCATGAAGGATTTATTTTTCGAAAATAACTATCTGTATTTCTTGGCTAGAAATCTTGTAAACTTGATGTTCTTTCTGGACATGTAAAATTTGTTGCATGTTTCGGATTTTATGTGGGCGTTCAAGTCATGAGAAATGAATCGGTTGTCAGATCTGGTTTTCCAACAAACTGATTGTTTGGATAAACTGTACTTATTGAGAAAACTTTATGAAAAAGTGTTGAATAGAAAGTTTCTACTTGAAGTTAAGATTCTGTGAAAATTAGTTTCAAAGAATTTTATTAAGGTTTGATACCTCAACTGAGTCAATAGTTTTTAGTCGTTAGTCTGTTTCAGAACAGGGTAAGTGGCTTATTCGTTATTTATCTTGATGATTTTAAATAAGACTTGTTGGATTTCGTTTGATGGATTGGTAGCTAATAACATATAGTAGATTTGTTATGTAAAATGTTTTCATGAAAACGTTTTGGAAGATGATCCTACAGACCAAAAGAGTTAGACAAAAACAGAAAATCGGATAACGGTGTTTCGCGCACAGTTTGACGATTTGTTAATTTTGTTTCTCTCTGATGGTAAGTGATATCTCCCTGAAATTTTGACAGATAGTTACACTCATAATAGGGAGTATGCATTATTTATTTCATAATTTTTGGAGACCGAAAAACTTCGAATTTTATCAGGTCCCATTTAATATTTTAAATAGTTAAAGTATTTTCTAATTAATCAAATTGGTTGAATAAATTAATTAGAATACTCCATGATATTCCTCCTTTCTGTTTACAATTGTTGAATTGGCTTTTCAAATGGTTTAAGCAAATTAGTTGTTTAAAAGTTAAACTTTTATGCGGAAAGACCCGAACTACAAGCGATGTGCAAAGACTCTAATTCATTGTTGTTAATTAAGAAACAAAGGGACATGTGCTAACTTTGTTTTGTAGGAAGGATCGTGGGTTTAGTATGGCTCAAGAAACCAATGCCTTGTGTGTTGTAATTTGTAAATGCATGTGATTGATTGTATGTAAGGCCTTTGGTGCCATGGTTAATTAATTAATTATGATTAATTTCTTAATGTAACTTGTGAGGCTTGCATGCCCCTAAGGCTAGGAGGGAATTAGGGATATTTTCACATGTATTTTGTCCTTTAATTATATAGGATAGGATCCATATGATTAGTGGGAGGGACAATTAGATTAGTTTTGCTACATGGAGATGCGGCGGAACTAATGCAAGCGGGAGCCATACAAACCCACAACAATGCTTGAGATGCTTATTATTATGTGAATGTTTGTGGATGCTATGAATGTCATAGGATAGGTATGGGTGTATGATTACACGACCACCAAACAATAGTCACATAATTGTTTGTCCCAAATTTGATTAAGTCGACCGCCCTCCTTCTCTCTATCCCCTTCACGTCAATTGCCCTCTCATGGCGCGGTCCGCCCAAGCGGACGTCATGGTTGTCAATTTGATAGTCGGGGTACAAATAAAGGGATTTGTAAGGAGCAAATAGAGATATGTTACTTATCGATGGACCCAACTAGAGTTTGGACATCGGGGCGAAGTTCGCGATGCGAACCAAGAATCATAAAGTTGTATGATTGGTTAAAGAGAACCTACCTTATCTAGTCATTTTGGGTGACGTGCCATAGCAGGTCCAACTTGACGAAAATAGGGGTCTTGGAAATTCATTACTTTTAAGGGACTTATATTAAAGTAGTGAAAGTTTTACTTTATTGAAAATAAAATAAAAACATAAACTAATTGGCCTTAATTTGAATTAATTGTTGTAGATGTCTTCCTCATCCTTTTCGCTTCGATCTCTTTTAGAGAAAGAAAAGCTCGCCTTCAACGGTGCCAACTTTCTGGATTTGCACCGGAACCTAAGGCTTGTCCTAAGATTTGAAAAGAAGGAATACCTCCTTACCACTCCCATCCCCGCGGCTCCCAAGTCGGATGCCCCTCAAGCGGACAAGGATGCCCATGACAAGCACGTCATGGACGACATGGAGATGTCCGTCCTGATTGTCGCTGTCATGGAGGCGGAACTCCAAAAGGAGTTCATGGATAGTGGTTATGGAGTGTTTGAAATGGTCTCTCGTCTCTCGAACATGTTCCAAACCAAGGCCCGCACCGAAAGGGCTCGTCTCATCAAGGCCGTCGCCAATACTCGATTGGCGGAAGGTCATGAAGTCGGGCCACACGTCATGAAGATGGCGGGGTTGTTTCGGCAGCTCGAAAGGCTTGATACGCCCTTCCCGTCAGGGGCGATTCAAGACTTCATTCTCAACTCTCTCCCTCATAGCTTCACCGGTTTTGTTGTGAACTACCGGATGAATGGCATGGACAAGAGCATGGATGATCTCCAAAACATGCTTGTCGAGACGGAGGAGAGTCTCAAAAAGGAAAAAGGCCCCAAAGATGTTCTTGCGGTGAGTGACAAGAGCAAGAAGAGCAAGAAAAGAAAGACCCGCAGAACTAGAAAGGGCTAAGGCACGGTGACGCCCCAAGGTTCGGCCAAGGGAGCTCCCGAGGGTTCCAAGAGAAAGAAGAACCCGGCCACTTCCGAGACCGTGTGCTACTACTGTAGCAACAAGGGCCATTGGAAGAGGAATTGCCCCAAGTACCTCGCTGAGAAGAAGGCGGGAACTGTCCGGCCTTCTACTTCAGGTATATTTGTCATTGAAACCCTTCTCGCTACCTCTAGTACAGACTGGATATTTGATACTGGTTCATGTGCTCACATTTGTCGAAATGTGCAGGCACTAAAGAGTAGGAGGCGGCTCGAGAAAGGCGAAGTTCAACTCCGCGTCGGTAACGGCACGTGCGTCTCCGCTATGGCCGTTGGGAACGTAGAGCTTACTTTGCCTTCTGGTTTAGTTTTGGAACTAAAAGATGTTTATGTAGTTCCTTGTATCACTCGGAACATCATCTCTATTTCGTGTTTAGACTTGGATGGATTTGGTGTTGTAATAAAGAACAAAAGTTGTACTTTGTTGCGTGATGATGTTTGTTATTGTGTTGCGCATTTATTGAATGGTCTTTATGTTCTTGATTCTAACGAACATGTTTTGAGTGTTGAACATGACAGTAGAAAACGTAAGATCTCACATGAAAGTACGACTCTAATGTGGCATTGCCGCTTAGGTCATATCAACGAGAAACGCATCAATAGATTACAAATAGTTGGTCTCTTGGATCAATTCGCTTTCGAGCCAATTGACACATGCGAATCATTTTTGATGGGAAAGATGACCAAAGCGCCTTTTACCAACAAAGGTACAAGGGCAAGTGGCTTATTAGACCTCGTGCATACCGATGTATGTGGACCTATGAGCATTTGCGCACGAGGAGGTTATTCATACTTCATCACTTTCACCGATGATCATAGTAGATACGGGTATATCTACTTGATGCGGCACAAGTCCGAATCCTTCGAAAAGTTCAAGGAGTTCAAGAATGAAGTTGAGAACCAACTCAATCGAAAGATCAAAGTCTTGCGTTCCGATCGAGGTGGAGAGTACTTGAGCCACGAATTTGGTGATTATCTAAAGGAGTGTGGAATCGTTCCACAACTCACTCCACCGGGAACACCACAATGGAATGGTGTATCCGAAAGGAGGAATCGAACTTTGCTAGACATGGTTCGATCGATGATGAGCCAAGCCGACTTGCCTAAATCGTTTTGGGGTTTTGCAATAGAAACCGCAGCTTTTACATTAAACCGTGTTCCATCAAAGTCCGTTGAGAAGACGCCTTATGAGATTTGGTTTGGTAGGAAACCAAGCATGTCGTTTCTCAAGATTTGGGGTTGTGAAGCTTATATGAAAAGGCTAATGAGTGATAAGCTTGGACCCAAATCGGACAAGTGTCATTTCGTGGGATACCCTAAGGAAACTAAGGGTTACTACTTCTACAACCGCAATGAGAACAAGATAGTTGTTGCTCGTTATGGTGTGTTCTTAGAGAAGGAGTTTCTCTCAAGAAGAAGTAGTGGGAGTAATGTGGTCATTAAAGAAATTCATGAACCACCGCAAGATGTGCCTCAAATAGGCAATCCAGCGATTCCCAATGTAGTGCCAAACGAGGTTGTAGCTGAACCCGTTCCGCAAGCCGTTGTGGAAGAGATTCAATAGTACACTCCCTCAAATGAGGACTCGAACATATCGCGAGTCGATAGTGTTCAAGACACTCAAACTTTTGAGGATCAAGAACCAAGTCCACAAGCTGTTGTGGAACAAGTTCAAGAGCCTCAACCCCAAGCACCGATCCTACGAAGGTCAACGAGGGAAAGTCGTCCACCCGAAAGGTACTTGGGTTTACACGATGTTCTCGTCATTGCGAATGACGAACCCTTGACCATAAAGGACATGAAAGATAAACCCGACTCCAAGGAATGGCTTAAAGCCATGGAATCCGAAATGCAATCCATGTATGAAAACAAGGTATGGACCTTGGTTGACCTTCCCGACGGAGTAAAACCCGTTGAGAACAAGTGCATCTTTAAAAGAAAGGTCGACATGGATGGCAACTTGAGCATTTACAAAGCACGACTAGTTGCGAAAGGTTACAAGCAAGTTCATGGTATTGACTATGAAGAAACCTTCTCGCCCGTCGTCATGTTCAAGTCAATTCGGATCTTGTTAGCAATTGCCGCATATTATGACTATGAGATATGGCAAATGGATGTCAAAACTGCCTTCCTAAATGGCAACTTGGAAGAGGATGTGTATATGACACAACCCGAGTGTTTTGTGGATCCAAAGAATGCTAACAAGGTGTGCAAGCTTCAAAGGTCCATTTATGGATTGAAGCAAGCATCAAGGAGTTGGAACAAACGCTTTGATGAAGAGGTCAAGAAGTTGAATTTCATTCAAAGCGAGAAGGAACCTTGTGTTTACAAGAGGATTAGTGGGAGCGTGGTTGTGTTTCTTGTTCTATATGTTGATGATATACTCTTGATCGGGAATGATATCTCCGAATTGAATGCAGTCAAGGATTCATTGAAGAAAGTGTTCTCAATGAAAGACTTGGACGAAGCCGCCTACATCCTAGGGATCAAGATCTATCGAGATAGATCAAGAAGGTTGTTAGGTTTGAGCCAAGATGCATATATTGACAAAGTGTTGGAAAAACACAAAATGGCTGGTTCCAAGAAGGGTTACTTGCCTATGTCACATGGCATATTCTTGAGCAAGACTCAATGTCCGACGACTGATACAGATAGGGATTTCATGAAGCGGTTCAAGTATCCATCTGTAGTCTGTTCGATCATGTATGCCATGCTATGCACTCGCCCCGATGTTGCGCATCCGATTAGTGTGACTAGTCGATACCAAGCTAACCCTGGTATGCCACATTGGACCGCAGTCAAGAATATCCTCAAGTATCTCAAGAGAACAAAGGATAGCATTCTCGTGTACGGTGGAGACCAAGAGCTCGTTGTAAGTGGTTACACCGATGCTAGTTTCCAAACCGATCGAGATGATGCGAAGTCACAGTCCGGTTTCGTATATCTGCTCAATGGTGGAGCCGTGAGTTGGAAGAGTTCCAAACAGGATACCACGGCCGATTCCGTCACCGAAGCAGAATACTTAGCGGCTGGTGAAGCGGCGAAAGAAGGAGTTTGGATCAAGGAATTCTTGACCGAGCTGGAGGTGGTTCCAAGCATCTCTGGTCCAGTGGATCTCTACTGCGACAACACGGGAGCCATAGCTCAGTCAAAGGAGCCTAGGTCTCACCAGAAGACCAAGCACATTCTACGACGATTCCATCTTATCCGTCAGTTTGTGAATGACGGATGGATCAAGGTCAAGAAGGTGGACGGTGCCGCGAACACAGCGGACCCTCTGACAAAGCCTCTATCTCGAGCCGCGCATGAGTTGCATGTTGCATCCATGGGGATTAGGCGTATGCCTGAGTGGCTTTGAGTTGTATCTTTTATCTTTTGAGGCTTTAGTATGAGACATGTATATTTTGGATATTACATTGAGTACTATGCACTGGCTAGAAGTCACTGTTGATTGACTCTAGGCCAAGTGGGAGATTGTTAGAGTTATGTCCTAGAAGTCAATCATTATATGGCTACTTCTATGGTTTATGTTATTGATGATATTTGATCATTTATTCCTTGATTTATTTATTGACAGATCATTCAGGTTGAGGATCTGAATTGTAGATCTCTGTGTTTCATTTATAATAAATGACAATAATAAATCTAAAAGGTCCGTAATCTTGATAATTAACAAGGAATATTAATTATCGGATAAGATTAGTATGCAAGTTAAGTGATGATTAAGTTCTACAAATCATAGGTAAGGAGTTGCCAACTTAATTGCATATGTGTATGTTATGGAACATAGTACAGGACACGACCCAATGAAATAAATATATGGATTGTGTTATGTGTCATTATTTATTTCATTTGAGTTTGATTCTAAGTTTGAGATGGTTCAACTTTTCCACATGAGGATAGGTTCAATAAATATCGTCTACCGTTGATTCCTGATAAGGGCTGCTATACGGACTTTATTTATGTTCTCTTGAAATGTGCGGGGAAAAGTTGTTCATCAAGAAAATCGTATGTCCCTCATTAATTTACTTAGTGAGCGATGATATCTGTTTGGGCCCCTTGATGGAGATGGATTGTTTGCTAGCAACTGATACAGTCATCTCTAGATCAAGAAACGTATAATCTGCAAGAATGACACATTCCTATCTTGGATTATACGATGATATCATGTGACATAAGAATCAGACAAGGATATACTATTATTTCTTATGCAGGATTAAAATATTGTAGCAGTACACTATTTATGCGAATTGGGAATCATAACGTGTTGCTAGATACCGCTTATGATTATTGGAAATAAATAGCGATTTATTTTCCATGTCCAACAGAGCATAAATCCTCAAAGGGTCACACAAATAGGTTTTGACCATGCGTGCATTATTTATTTGGTTGTATTAAGGAATGCAACAATATGATATGTTGACTGATTAATTATGTACTGTTGCGAACCGTCATAATTAATTAATTAAGTCAAACGGATCATATAGAAATAAATTAATGCATATCCTAATCCTTAAATAATTATCAAAGTGTTGATAATTAATTTGTTCAACATGAATTAATTAAAGTAATTAATTTGAGCTAACGGGCCTATATTTAAATGGTAAATTAAAGGTCCAACTTGAGAGCAATTAATTGGGCCACTAATTAATTGAATTAGAGGACCAATTAAATAATTGATGGAACCTATTTAGGCCCATTTTATGGCTGCCCTAGTGATGACATAGTTGTAAATTAGTTACAACTTTTTAGGAGAGTGGTTGGTCTATAAAAGGACCACTTTGGGAGCCCAAACCCTAGCTACCTTGCCATTTTCTCTCTCCTTCATATTTTGGACGAAAATTAAAGGAAAAATTTCAGAATTTTTCCTCTCCTCCATTGCTCTCTTAAGCTCATGTGTTGAGCACCTCTTGCCTCCATCCAATTAAATAGTTAATTAAGGCAAAGGGAAGGAAGGGATTAGGCTTAACCTCTCATCTACTAGCATAGATCGAGGTTTTGGTTAATACCTTGGTGGACTTGAGGCCGAGACACGCGTGGTGGTGCGCACAACCTCGACATCGCCGGATTCGAGCCTCCTTGTTGCGATACAAGGAGAGGTAGCCTTCCTAACCTCTCTCTCTTGTGTGTGAATGCTTGGACTAGATCCTTCGAGGTCTAAGTCGTTTGGATTGCTTATTAAATGGTTAATTAGCACAAAAAATTTGAAAACTTAGACTTCCTAACAAGCAAAACCTAGGGTTCCGCCTTGCTTCCTCTCTACTACCGAGGTTTTGCTTTCTTGCCTCTTTCCCTTTGTGGCCTAGGTTTCGGTTTGAATCTATGGCTTGACTTCTTTTTCTTCTCTGACATTGGGTTTCAACTTGCAATTATTTTTTATTTTCGCAATAGCAAAACAATTTAGAATTTTAATCCACCCATTGTACTTCTGTTGTTATTATTATCTTTTTAATCAAGCCAAAACTCAATTTAACCTTTTTATTTTCTCTTTTTAAAAACACTTGTTGGCAATTTCAGTTGCTGAGACTAATTATGATTGACTTGTAAACAGGGGTTCTGATTAGAAGGTGCTGCAGTTTGCTGGTATTGAGGATCTGTTCACCTCTTCTCATGGATCTACCAAGACCCTTGGAAATTATCAAGGTACAAATTGAACCCTTTTTATGGCTCTTAGTCATGTTGGTTTTAGATCTGCTGGTTTCATATTGGCCTTTTATATTTTTTTTTTCATAATTTCATTAGTTTATATCTGTGTAAAGAACTCAGTAAGTGACTTGCACCTGTGAAGTTAGGTAATTGTATGGAGTGAAGTGGTACGTTACATTATTTCTTTGTTTTCTTACTTATTGTTGTCCAACACTGAACTTAGTGGCTGCTTGCTAAATACATGGACATCCATTTTAATTGAAATCGCTACATTTATCCAAGTATTCAAATTGGCAATGACTTGTAAGCATTCTGTTACTTTTTTTTCTTTTGTTGTGTAAGCAACATTTGAATGCTTGATGAAGACATATGGTTTCCTTGCACTAGACATATGGTACCTTGCTGCTAGTTGATTGTAATTGATGTTAATTTCTAATAGATTGAAATTGAAGTACCATGTATTAGTTATTTCTGTTTAATTAGGCCATTAGTGACACATATACTAATTTTTGTTTCTTTCTATTGTTTTATTAGGCCCTTGGAGACAAATTTGGAGATAAGTGAAGACTCAGATAGCAGCAGCGAAGGCCAAATTTTTGTTTTGATTTGGCTAGTATGCCTTCTATTTGCTTATGCACTGTTAATTTCAATTTATATGGATATGCTTGTGCACTGTTAATTTATGTTTTTAATCTTGGATATGCTTGTGCACTTTCAATTTCTGTTTTTAATCTTAGATATGCTTATGCACTATTAATTCCTATTTATATGAATATGCTTATGCACTGTTTTTAATCTTATGTATGCCTTCTGTATTTGGGTAGCTGGTACAATAAAGGAATGTGAGCTTGGTATAAGCTTGGTACAAGCTGTGATAATGGTATAGTGGTACAGTGACACTACTTAAGATAATTTTTTTATCATTGTGATAATTCACCATGCTTATAGCACTATTTTTTTTTCTGAAGCACTGTTTATGTACCATGCTTATACTGTGTACAAGTTTATGTACCTTTTTGTTTTTATTTATTATAGCACTGTTTTTTTCTGAAGCACAAACTGGTTAGAAGCTGTACCATGCTTGGTACAGCTTATGTGCACTTTGGAATAGTTGGGTTTCCACGTGTAGTTGGAAGCACAAATTGTTTCTGAAGCATTCTGTTTTCACATGTAGTTGCTTATCATATGCAGCTGCTTGGTATCACACAATTTGGTATAGGTCATGCTTGGTACCATGCTTGGTATCACACAATTTAATAATATTCAAAGCATCACAATTAGAAACGCAGGTACTCAAAGGTACCTAGGCCGAGACAGAGATCATTATTGGTGTGTATTTATGCATAACAGCCCCTATGTTCTTCTTAATACTGGTTTCACCAGAGAAATCAAAGAATAAACAAAGAAATCAAGGAATAAATAAATACAAGCAAATAACACATACTACCATATCCAGTTTAGCAAATACAAGCAAATAACAAAAGAAAATATAGCAAAAAGTACACATCCAGTTTAGCAACCTAGTACATATCCAGTTTAGCAAATAATACGCGCACAATCAAAGTAAGCATCAAGTTAATAAATCTAACATTCCAAATGAATTTCATTGGACAAAGATTGGCCTTTGCCGCTACTATCCAATTCTTCAATGCTTTCCTCACTTATCTCCAAATTTTCTTTTCCATTGTCAAGGGCCTAATATTATAAAATAATAATAATCTGATTCAAATAATGACATCATGGTAGTATTATAAGCTTGGCCAAGTACAATAAAAAAATAATAATAAATAATAAATAAAATAATAATAAAAATGAAACTGAAATCGGTGTACGCATTTCAATACCATGCCCAATTTGATTTGGTTAAGGTAGCATGAAGCCGTAAACTTGTTGGCAATTAGTACAACTAAACATCCTAAAGCCAAGCCGTATCCAGAGAAACCATCGCAATTTGGCACCGGTACCAACCCCTTCTCAGTACCTGTACCAACCTAATGGTCCCCCCATCAAATTAAAGCAACGCAACACCAATTGAACACGTATTTCGTGTGTTGTGCTAAAATTGAAGAAAAAGGTTATTGATTTTTAAGAAACACAGCCAATCATAATTATAGAAAGTCACCAGATTCAAATAAGGAGCATTTTTCGTTAAAGTCCAGGAAATTGTTAGGAAGCAAGTGCTATGCTCAATTTTAATTTTGTTACTAATTAATCTAATTAAAAGAACAAGCAAGTGACGGATCTAGCTATTCACGCGATTTTACACTAAAACAAGGAGAAAAGAGGTACATCTTCTAGTCTAGTCCACTAGAAGGCTCGAATCCGGCGATGTCGAGGTTGTGCACACCACCACGCGTGTCTCGGCCTCAAGTCCACCAAGGTATTAACCAAAACCTCGATCTATGCTAGTAGATGAGAGGTTAAGCCTAATCCCTTCCTTCCCTTTGCCTTAATTAACTATTTAATTGGATGGAGGCAAGAGGTGCTCAACACATGAGCTTAAGAGAGCAATGGAGGAGAGGAAAAATTCTGAAATTTTTCCTTTAATTTTCGTCCAAAATATGAAGGAGAGAGAAAATGGCAAGGTAGCTAGGGTTTGGGCTCCCAAAGTGGTCCTTTTATAGACCAACCACTCTCCTAAAAAGTTGTAACTAATTTACAACTATGTCATCACTAGGGCAGCCATAAAATGGGCCTAAATAGGTTCCATCAATTATTTAATTGGTCCTCTAATTCAATTAATTAGTGGCCCAATTAATTGCTCTCAAGTTGGACCTTTAATTTACCATTTAAATATAGGCCCGTTAGCTCAAATTAATTACTTTAATTAATTCATGTTGAACAAATTAATTATCAACACTTTGATAATTATTTAAGGATTAGGATATGCATTAATTTATTTCTATATGATCCGTTTGACTTAATTAATTAATTATGACGGTTCGCAACAGTACATAATTAATTAGTCAACATATCATATTGTTGCATTCCTTAATACAACCAAATAAATAATGCACGCATGGTCAAAACCTATTTGTGTGACCCTTTGAGGATTTATGCTATGTTGGACATGGAAAAATAAATCACTATTTATTTCCAATAATCATAAGCGGTATCTAGCAACACGTTATGATTCCCAATTCGCATAAATAAATACTGTACCAATACAGTATTTCAATCCTGCATAAGAAATAGAGTTCCTTATTGTTTTGATTCCTATATCACATGATATCCTTGTGTAATCAAAGATAGGAGTGTGTCATTCTTGCAGATTACACGTTTCTTGATCTAGAGATGATCGCACAAGTTACTAGCAAGCGATCCATCTCCATCAAGGGGCCCAGTGGATATCATCGCTCACTAGGTGTACTAATGAGGGACATATGGCTGTCTTGATGATCAATTTTTCCCCGCACAATTCAAGAGAACATAAATAAAGTCGTTATAGCAGCCCTTATCAGGAATCAGCGTTAGACGATATTTATAGAATCTATCCTCATGTGGAAAAACTGGACCATCTCAAACTTGGAATCAAACACGTATGAAATAAATAATGACACATAACACAATCCATATATTTATTTCATTTGGGTCATGTCCTGTACTATGTTCCAGTAACATATACATATGCAATTAAGTTAGTAACTCCTTACTTATGATTTGCAGAACTTAATCATCACTTAACTTGCATACTAGTCTTATCTGATACTTAATGTTCCTCGTTAATTATCAAGACTATGGACAGTTTCGATTTATTATTGTCATTTAAGTATAAATGAACCACAGTGAACCACAATCCAGATCCTCAACCTGAATGAACTGTCAATAATAAATCCAGGAACAAATGATCAAATATCATCAATAACATAAACTAATATAATAATCAACCAACTGATTGGCTTCTAGGACATATCTCTAACAGAAATTTCTAATATTTCTTATCACTATTGTTATTCAATGTTTAAGTAAGGGGGGTTAAATCTAATTCAACATTTTGCAGTGGTTGGAATTTGTGAAAGATTACCAAACCGAGAGGGGAAATATTAGGGGAGAAAAATGTAATGAGGTTCGTGAACTTGAGTCTACACATACCTCTAATTGAACTTGCTCACTGGAATTCACAGCAGCATTTGTTGACCAAATTAACCCAAAGTCGTGTAGTAGTAGAGAGGAAGCAACAGTGACGAGGAGGCAAATTCTCAAAGAGGAGGCGCTCAGATCAACTAGGCTGAGAATCACAAGTCAGATCGAAGAGGAGGAGTCGGAAGTAGTAGAGAAATTGTGCGCTCCGATCAACTAGGCTGAGAATCGAATTTTTGGTAGAGAGGAGGCGATGTCTGCTCCGATCTGCTTTGTAGTGTTTAATGGAGAGAAAAAGAGGCGCTCAGATCTATCGATGTCGAGAGAGAGAGAGAGAGAGGAAATAAAGAGAAGAAGGGAACAGAGACAAAACAGACGGAACGCAAAAAATTAAACGCGATCTAGCGACTCATCATCTCAGCGATCTGCACGAATTTTGAAGCGGATCGGATGGTCTGGATTGCGACTCACCAAAGGATATGTGAGTCGCGACTCACCATAGCAAAACTCTATATATATATATATATATAGTTTTGCTATGGTGAGTTGCAACTCACCAAAAGATCGGTGAGTTGCGATAAAAACTTCTAAATATAGTTTAAAATGATCGATCCAAACCGTCCAATATGATCTCTCTATTGAAATCTCCATGCAGACCAAATTTTACAATTTTTCGAATTTTTTAAGTATTTTTTTTAAAATTTTAGAAAATCGTTAATCTAATTAGTTTTGAACCGTTCAAAAATAGCAGTTTTTAAAAATCTCAAAAAAATACTTAAAAATCTCAAAAAAATATAAAATTTGGTCAGCATGGAGATTTTAATAGAGAGAACCTATTAGACGGTTTGGATCGGTCATTTTGAACTATTTCTAAGAGTTTTGATCGCAACTCACCGATCCTTTGGTGAGTTGCAACTCACCAAAGAGTCCGGTGAGTTGCGCTCAAAACTCCTAAATCTAGTTTAAAATAACCGATCCAAACCGTCCAATACGATCTCCCTATTGAAATCTCCATGCAGACCAAATTTTACATTTTTTCGAAATTTTTAAATATTTTTTTGAAATTTTAGAAAATCGTTAATCTAATTAGTTCTGAACCGTTCAAAAACAGAGGTTTTTAAAAATCTGAAAAAAATACTTAAAATTTTCAAAAAAATATAAAATTTGGTCTGCATGGAGATTTCAATAGAGAGATCATATTAGACGGTTTGGATCTGTCATTTTAAACTAGATCTAGGAGTTTTGATCACAACTCACCGACCCTTTGGTGAGTTGCAACTCACCATAGCAAAATTCTATATATATATAGAGTTTTGCTATGGTGAGTCGCGCTCAAAAACTCCTAGATCTGGTTCAAAATAACCTATCCAAATCGTCAAATACGATCTCCCTATTGAAATCTACATGCAGACCAAATTTTATATTTTTTTGAAATTTTTAAGTATTTTTTTTGGATTTTTAAAAACTGCTGTTTTTGAATGGTTCTGAACTAATTAGATTAACGATTTCTAAAATTTGAAAAAAATATTTAAAAATTTTGAAAAAATGTAAAATCTGGTCTGCATGAAAATTTCAATAGAAAGATCATATTGAGCGGTTCGGATCGGTCGTTTTGAACCAGATCTAAGAGTTTTGAGCGCGACTCACAGACCCCTGGCGAGTCGCGACTCACCATAGCAAAACTCTATATATATATATATATATAAAGTTTTGCTATGGTGAGTCACGACTCCCCAGAGGGTCAGTGAGTCGGGCTCAAAACTCCTAGATCTTGTTCAAAATGACTGACCCGAACCGTCCAATAAGATCTCCCTATTGAAATCTCCATGCAGACTAAATTTTACATTTTTTCGAAATTTTGAAGTATTTTTTCGGATTTTTAAAAACTACTGTTTTTGAATGGTTCAGAACTAATTAGATTAACGATTTTCTAAAATTTCAAAAAAATACTTAAAAATTTCGAAAAAATGTAAAATTTGGCTTGCATTAAGATTTCAATAGGGAGATCGTTTTGGACGGTTTGGATCGATCATTTTAGACAAGATCTAGGAGTTTTGAGCCCGACTCATAGACCCTCTTGTGAGTCGTGACTCACCATAGCAAAACTCTCTCTCTCTCTATATATATATATATAGAGGATGGCTAACATGCCATCGATGGCACGGAGGGTCCCGTGCCATCAAGTAATTTTTCGAGATCCAAAATTCAAATGGTCAATCAAAACTGTTAAAGTTGTTCTTCATATTTAAATATCCTTGGAGACAAAACTTCATATTTTTTTCGAATTTTTTTGCTATTTATTATGTTACTTTTAAAAATATTATGATTAGAGTATTTTAGGCCCTCGAATTTGAAAATATCATAATAAATAGCAAAAAAATTTGAAAAAATGTAAAATTTGGTCTCGAATGATATTTCAATATTTTGATCAATTTGAACAATTTGGATCGACTATTTGAATTTTAGATCTCGAAAAACGAATTGATAGAAAATTGATAGCACGTGTCATCGATGGCGCGTTAGCTATTATATATATATAGAGAGAGAGAGAGAGAGAGAGAGTTTTGCTGTGGTGAGTTGCAACTCACCAAAGGGTCAGTGAGTTGCGACCAAAACTTCTAGATCTAGTTTAAAATGAACGATCCAAACCGTCCAATATGATCTCTCTATTAAAATCTCTATGCTGATCAAATTTTATATTTTTTTGAGATTTTTAAGTATTTTTTCGGATTTTTAAAAACTGCGGTTTTTGAACGGTTCAGCACTAATTAGATTAACGATTTTCTAAAATTTCAAAAAAATACTTAAAAAAATTCGAAAAATTGTAAAATTTGGTCTATATGGAGATCATATTGGACAGTTTGGATTGATCATTGTGAACTATATTTAGGAATTTTGATCGCAACTCACTGACCCTTTGGTGAGTTGCAACTCACGAGAGGGTCGGTGAGTTGCAATCAAAATTTCTAGATCTAGTTTAAAATGACTGATCCAAACCGTTCAATATGATCTTCCTATTGAAATCTCCAAGCAGACCAAATTTTACATTTTTTCGAAATTTTTAAATATTTTTTTTAAATTTTAGAAAATTATTAATCTAATTAGTTCTGAACCGTTCAAAAACAGCAGGTTTTAAAAATCCGAAAAAAATATTTACAAATTTCGAAAAAATGTAAAATTTAATGTGCATGGAGATTTCAATAGGGAGATCATATTGGATGGTTTGGATCGGTAATTTTGAACTAAATCTAGCAGTTTTGATCGCAACTCACGAACCCTCTCGTGAGTTGCAACTCACCATAGCAAAACTCTATATATATATATATATGAATATGAATATGGTTTGATTGTGAACTTTATATGTTTCTTAATGGTTGTTGATTTTGTTAAAATTTTCAAATGTTGAATTTTCTAAATTAATGGTTTAAAATTTTCAATTTCAAATTTTCAATTTTTGAAAAATTTTGAAATTTCAGATTTTAAATTTTTGGAATTTCTAATTTCTAGTTTCTAATTTCAAAATTCAAAATTTTGAATTTTGAAATGTCAAATTTCAAATTTTAAAATTTGAAACTTTTTTAATTCGAAATTTCAATATTTCAAATTTAAAAACTATTTCCAAATTTTAAATATTTTAAAATTTCAAAATTCAACTTCAAAACGATGGTAACTTGTCTTCAGTGGTTGTATCCATGCCTAGCAGGTGCACAGATTCCGTCTATTGTTGTTTCGTGTTATGTTTCATTCATTATTGACTCTGAGGAGTTTGAGCATTCAACCAAATCATACATAATTCGTAATAAAAGAGACGGAGTGAGAGTTGCTATCTTGCTTGTATACACAATTATTGAGTCGGAATTCCATCGCCATGGCATGAATAAGGAGATCGCCGCTGCTCTCGCTTGCTCCATCGCCGCCTCAGACTTAAAACTAATGATGAGTGAGTGAGAACTCTATTGATAGAGAGTATTTTTCTGAATATCTAGGTTCCTAGTCATATGAAAGCATGGACCGGAATTAAGGGCCTTGGGCCGAGTCTGTATGGGCTCACTATCTTTTTTCTTATAGACCAGGTTGACCCAATTAATTCCCCCGAAACGAATAAATTTTTGAGGGAACGAAGCACGATTGATTGCAAAATGCAAAATGGTACATCTGTGTGAAGACGAGGGTGTACTGAGTCAATTGGGATCCAAAATATTTGTAATTTCTTCAAGATGTAACATTCATGGCTGCACTTCCACAAAAAGAGAGTAATGGTTTGGACCATATGGTTCTTTTTGGTATGATTTAGGGCTGATGGAAGGTAGTATCTCATCTCACATATGCAAGGTCTATGACCAATAAAATTAGATCTATTTTTTGAAGATAAATTGGGGGTCAAGCCTCCCAATTTATTTTTAAATTAAATGACTATAAAGACTTTTCAGCTAGATTTCGAATTTGCGACCTCTCACTTGAGATGCATTGCTCTTTGCCACTTTAGATCTATTGATCAACCATGCGTTAGAAACTTAGAATACAGCCATACAGGGTAGAAAATAGAACTTAGAATCTCATTTTTTTAATATTTTAATTCGATATATCCGAAAATTGTAATAATTTTTCAATAACTATTTTTTATTACTTTGGCTTATATGTGCTAAATTTCTTTTCTCGCTTACTTCGCCCTCCATTCAAACAATATATAAACAAAAGGACGGAATCTAGAGTATAGTCTAAGTCTGAAAAATATATATTGTTGTATTTTTAATATAAGAGTTACGGGATATCTTGTTTTAGGGTTATTTTGAAATTAAGCAACTAAAAGTGTTATATATATGCTTCTTATTTTAGATACAGAACCAAAGTTTTTTTTTTTTTTAAATCTCAGCCCGTAGGCACTCAACACCCCACACACCCACACATAATCATCTCGCCCCAGCGAGATTCGAACCCTGGTCTTTCGGGTGGCGGATCCAAATACTAGATAAGCCAGGCACTTGCCTGAGGTCGTTTTTGAAAAATTAAGGACCCGGATAATAAGATTTGATATGTGCCCGGGCTTAAAAAATCATAGTGCCTAAGGTAAAATTCAGAAAATATTAGACATATCTAAAAATAATGTGTTGTTTTAACTTTTTTGTGTTTTTTGGTGATTGATAGAAAAATAAAGATCATGAAAAATTGATTAGATTTATTAAAAAGATGATGTATTTTGTAATATTTCAATTATATATATTTAGAATTACTTTGTTTAATAAATTTATTATTTATTTTATTTTTAAAATTTTATTATATTATAATTGTGCGGGTTAAAAATTTTTCTGGATCCCTGGTCTTCCCGTAGGAAGACTAACACCTATACAGAACTATAGTTCGTTTCACTATTGTTAGTTTGTTTGTTTGATTCGCGGTATAATGTATCACACAGTAAGTTCGTAAGAGTAATTCCGAGACAACTACAAAGGGAAATAACGAGAGGACTGGCCGACTGGGACACTCATTTTGAGGTCAACGCTAAAGAGAGAAAAAGACGGGAGCACTTACCATTTTTATATGAAATAGCGCGTAGACTGGAATTAGAATGGGTCTGCCTTTAAGAACCGTTGGCTGACTTAGCCAGATTAACTATAAACAGTAGAATAAATAACTTTAAAAAATATATTATAATAACCCCAAAGTCCTTTTCTATTGTTATTGTCACATATGCGGTGATGACACGGAAATATAGATGTCAACCAAACAGTTGAACTTGGAAGGATTATCAACTCCTCTCCTCAAAAGTAAGATACACATCTAATTAATCCGTGTAATTTTGATCAGAGAGTTCAAAAATGACTTACTTTGCCAAACGCACCCTAAATTGAGACACTACACTGAGTTTTGAATCATTAATTGAGCTAATGAGATAAGGGCGCTTATTCAGATTTTCAAAATAGAGTAAGGTTCTAGTTGCCATTATCAAACGCAACAACTTTCTTTTTTATTTATATTTTAAAATTAAAAAACTCAGACGTTAAAATTTAAACAATTGATCTTGTTTCATTTAGCGACCGATGTGTTTTCATATAAATTTTATAAATTGAAAGTTTATTTGGTGATCGATCAAGGGGTCAAGAATGAACGAATCTTGTTAACTATAACATATTAATTCTAATATGTTAATGTTTTGGCATTTTAATCGAGTATCAAATAAACTCTCAATTTTATAAAATTTATATAAAAATGCATTCCTCGTTAAATTGAACAAAATCAACAGTTTTAGTTCATCATTTGTATTTTAAAATTAAAACATTAATGATAAAAATTGTGATATTTTTCCTTGACAGCTGCCGTCAAGTTCCCGAAACAGAAAATGTAACATTTGGTGGCACCACTAGAACCTTATTATTCTTCAAAATAATGGCTAACTTAATTTACAACTAAATAGTCAAACGATGAAATTGTAATAATTTCAAACTATTCATTTATTCAAATACGGAAAATAATTTTGAAATAATTCATAATTCAAAATAGTACTATTCTTTGTCAAACCAAACATATAGACTTAGCGGTGAAGAGTTGCATGATGATCCCAAAAAAAAAATAATCATAATAGAACAGTGTAAACACAAGTTGACTTATTAAAATACATATTATAGCACACTACCCAGGTTTAAAATCCAGCCAAGAACGAACTTATTAATTTCCATAAGTATACGTAATACGTATTCACACAGTATGATACTATATTACTATGATAAATTGATAATAGAGAAGAGGTTGCTATCTGCGCATGCATCCCTATACTGCCTTGCCTATAAATATGCAATGCGCAAAACAAATCAAGCAGACAATTAATCAGTATAGATGCAAAGCAAGAACCGCTTACAAAGCATGAAACCTTTCTGTATACTCCTTTTCCTCTTCTACCTAGTCATTATACCAGTAGAATGTGAAACTGAAGCTCAAGCGCTACTAAAATGGAAGGAAAGCTTAACACACACCAACTCCATCAACTCCTGGCTTGCCAACTCTTCCAGTCCGTGCAACTGGTCTGGTGTGACGTGCAGCCCCACTGGTTATGTTATCCAAATTGAGATACATAACACCTCTATTAACGGCACTTTTGACATTTTCAACTTCTCCTCTTTGCCTAACCTCACCCGACTTGATCTCAGCAACAATCTTCTGCATGGCACCATTCCATCAACTATCTCTATGCTAACAAATCTCAAGTTTTTGAACTTGGGATGCAACAAATTACACGGGACCATTCCTCCAGAGATCGGTTCTCTCTCAGAACTTCTCGATCTCCGACTGAATAACAACAGTTTTACTGGGCCAATTCCTTTCCAACTTAGCTGGCTCAAAAGGGTACAATATTTTGATCTCAGTGCCAACCACTTGAACAACACAGACTACTCAAAGTTTTCTGTCATGCCATCTCTCACTCGTCTCTCTTTGAACCACAACAAACTAAGTTCACCATTTCCATTCATAATACTTCAATTTGCAAATCTTTCTTATCTTGATCTGTCTGAAAACAACTTGAGAGGTCTTATACCATTTTCTTTGGCTCAAAGTTTACCATACCTGAAGTACCTCAATCTTTCCTATAACAATTTTAATGGAGAGATACCTTCATCCTTCAAATCATTGTCAAGACTCCGTGAACTTCGTTTGGGGTCAAACAATCTCACAGGGGGCATACCAAGCATACTCGGGTCTATTTCTAGTCTTCGATTTCTACAACTCTTTAACAATACTTTAGGTGGCCCTCTTCCATCATTTTTCGGACAACTAAAGATGCTCAATCACATTAATTTGGAAGGAGTTGGTTTGAACTCAAGAATTCCTTCTAATCTGAGTCTATGTAGAAATCTCTATCATATAAACTTGGATAACAATTCACTCTTTGGAGACTTTCCTGTTTCGTTTTGTAACCTTACCAAACTCAAAAAATTAAGCATGTCGAACAATAAATTATCTGGTTCAATTCCGGCTGAGATTGGTAATTTGAAGAACTTAATGACTTTGCATCTGGCAAACAACCGGTTCATCGGTCATATTCCTCACACAATTGGGGAGTTAAAATCGGTCAAATCTTTGCACCTTGATGCCAATAATCTGACTGGAACTGTTCCTGTGGAGATAGGGAAAATGCTAGCACTCACCACTCTAAAACTTAGCATGAACCGGCTGGAAGGAAACCTACCAGGTTCACTCGGTGACCTCCCAAAACTAAATTTTGTTAGTGCTTATCTCAACCAATTCACTGGCATAGAACCAAACTTCTCTAGATGCAGGAGCCTCAAGTACCTTGCGCTCTCTTATAATATGTTCTCAGGAGAATTCCCTCAATGTCTATGGTATATAATAGGGCTCGAATACATAGATTTGGGCAATAACAATCTCTCTACCATGGGCCCCGACCATGTTGTTCCAAACTCATTTCTCAGAGAACTACAGTTAGCCAACAATAGTTTAAGTGGAGAATTTCCGACATCCTTGATATATTGCAAGAAGCTGGTCGTGTTAAACTTTGAGGGAAACAAACTGAGTGGGAAACTCCCGAAATGGATTGGAGACAAGATGCCGTCCTTGGCTATTCTTCAACTACATTCAAATTTGTTTCATGGGGAAATACCAACAGAACTTTCCCAACTTCCAGCACTTCATGTTTTAGATCTTTCTAAGAATAAATTCTATGGAAGCATTCCACCTGATTTAGGCTCTATTGCTAGCATGAAGAACGAGACGCAATTTGTTGTAAGCAGGGATTACAAAATAAGGCGTAGCCGTTTCTTAAAATGGAAAGGGAACTACTATTACTTTCCAGCAAATTCGTATTTGACTACCATAGACCTATCATTGAACCATCTCTCTGGCCAAATTCCACAGGATATAACTAATCTCCAAGGTCTAAAAGTCTTGAATTTAGCTAACAACTCGATTGGAGGAAATATTCCAACTACAATAGGAAACATGAAGCAGTTAGAATCCCTAGATTTATCCATGAATCGACTCACTGGCCCTATTCCTTCAAGCTTGGGTTATCTGACCTTTTTATCATGGCTGAATGTATCATACAACAATTTGTCTGGACCCATCCCTACAGGTCCGCAATTGCAAACCCTTAACGACCCATCAATGTATGGTGGAAATGTGGGGTTATGTGGGCCTCCCCTCAGTAGCAAATGCTCGGCTGATAATAAACATGAAACTCCTAATGAATATAAGAATGATGGCCACCCGTATAATATTATTATATTTTCAATTTCAATTATTCTCGGATTTATATCGGGCTTTTGGGGTGTCATAGGAGTTCTTGCGCTTAACAAGTCATGGAGGTCACGATACTTTTATTTCATTGATTGTGTTCAGTCTAGATACTTTAGGTCATAGAGTTCTTGCTCTTAGTGATTTATGTTTTTTCTTGTATAGGTTTTAGTTTATTTTACCCTTTTTCATTTCTTTTGTTTGTTTTTTAATTCTCTTTATGTAAATATTTTATTTATTAATAAAATTGTCAGTGTGGTACTTGCCACCCGGCCTTCAAAAAAAATAAAATAGATGCATTAGGTCAGATTAAGTTAACTTCCATCTCATTTTGCTGTTTGGAAAGTAAAGATTAATTAGTTAGTATAAAGCAATCTTCTTTTATCCAGTTTGTACCATTTGTATCTTTTACGGTAAGTTATATTTTTGCAACTGTTAAACACCGAGTCACGAGCGTTTTTGCAGCAGACGTATTTTTTTTTAACAATTTAAGATACAATATTATTTCTAACAATCGAACATAAACTTATCTACTACAAAGATTAATATTCTATTCTATTTGTCTCAAATATATTACTTCTTTGGGTCTCTTTAATCCGACATGGCTGGGATTACCTAGCTAATATGCACACCAGAAGAAATTTCTTTACAGTAAAAGCATGCGATAATAAATTGACACATGTCACGTGCTTAACAGAAAGTAGAGTACAAATCATAGGTTTGGTAATATTGAAATTGTAGGAAACAAACCTATGATTTCTTTGAAATTGTGGGAAACAAACCTATGTGGGTTTCTTTATTTCAAAGAAATTGTAGGAAACAAACCTACATATTTTGCTATTTTTCTCCTGTTTTCATGATACTTGATTTGCAATGGCACAAGACGTGCATGCAAGAGAGACTGTATGTTTCAACTTTCAAGTGTGTTTCATTCCAGACTAGAATCCAGGAATGGGAATATCACTAATGTTTCGTTGTGTATAGCTCAAGTATATATAGGATTTGTCCCAGCAGCACACCTGACGGTAATGTGATACCAGCAGAGCATGGTTACTGATGATGTATCAAATCGAATGCCAGTATATACACTTTGATTGATCAATATGATAAATATATATATATATATATTTTTTTAAACTAGTGGGAAAGACCCACCACTTCTCATTAATTGCTAGGTGATTAAGAAGTACAACACACAAAACAATCACAAGAAAATAAAAATAAAAAAAACGACACTGGTATTTCCCCCCACTTGATACTCGATACCACACTACACCAAAAAAGACTTTTAGTACCGACACAATAATACCGATTTTTAGGAAAACCGGCATAGAAAAGAATAGTGGCAAGTTTGGTATTGTCAGGCTATACCTTTAGTACCGGTTTTTTAAAAAAAACCGGTACTAAAAGTTCGCGCAGAAAATTAAAAAAACGGTTAACCTTTTGTACTGATTTTTTTAAAAGTTCGCACAGAAAATTAAAAAACCGGTACTAATAATAATATATTTAGTACCGATTTTAAAAAAAAACCGGTACAAATGGTTAATCGTTTTTTTTATTTTCTGCGCGAACTTTTAGTACCGGTTTTTTAAAAAAAACCGATACTAATAATCAACAGATTTTTCACTTAAACCTCTTCTCCTCTCCTCTTCCTTCATGGCGCATGCATCTCTCCTTATCCGATTTTTTCCGTCTAAAACCGAGAAGCTTTTTTCTCTCTTAAAACCACATAAAAAAATAGCTAAAAATATAGAAAAATTCTGAAAAATTGAAAAATCAAAATAGAAAGCAAAGGAGATCAAAGAGAAGCTAAAAAAATTGATATTTGAGGTATATATTCTTTAATTTTTCTATAATTTATTTATTATTTATTAATTATGCATGCAAATTTTTTTTGATTGATTTTCTTTATTTTGTTTGATAAAATAGAAAGAGGAAGAGAAAGCTAGTTATTCTATTGAAGAGGAAGAGGAAGAGAATTGACAATTTCGGTAATTTTTATTTTAACCCTCGATAATTTAAATTCCATAATTTATCAATTTGTATTGTGCATATATATATCGTTTGGCATTTGTATTTATTAGTTGTATTGTCATATAGGACCAAATTGCTGGAATTTCAAATATTTTAGGTCGTGCCCGTCCGAAATTAATCCATTAGGGATTAATCTCGGATAGTACTCCCGGTCGGGAGTACTGCTCTTTGGATACACTCTGTCTCATTTAGGATAGCGAGTTGTACGTTAGATGCAATGTGTTATTTGAGAAAAATTCGATGGCATTTCTCCTTATGTTCCCATGGATACGTACGCACGAGCAATCGTACGTTGGCGTATTCAGGGAACATAAGGGAAAATGCTGTCGAATTTTTCTCAGACAACACATTGTATCTAACGTACAACTCGCTAGTGAGACAGAATATCCAAAGAGTGGGCTAGGATGGTAATCGGCCCAAAAACCTAATGTGATGCATTGAACCTATAAACCCTAAATCCTAAACCCTGACTTTTAGATATATATTTCTATGTACACAGATGGATCGAAGGGAGAAATATATGTTTGATTATTTGAGGATATCAGATGAATTTATTGGAGTTGTTGAAGAGTTTCTAAAATGTGCAGAAGAACATCGGAAGTTGACTAGAAAGCCCATAATTTTATGTCCTTGTAAATATTGTCTTAATTTTGAGAGACAAGATAGTAAAGTGACTAGATCACATCTGATTCAACATGGATGGATGATAACACCTAAATATCTCCGATGGGTTTTACATGGAGAAAAGTTAAAAGAAAATTTAGATGCCGGAACGAGCATTAATGTATATGATAATTTGGAAAATATTGTACAAACTGATTGTGGGGATAATATAGGGAATAATGTAATTGTGGGTGATGATATAGAAAATTTAAGTGAACAGCAATATATGATGCTAATAGAGAAGATGATTTGGATGAAATGATGAATGAATTACCCGGTGATTTTATTGATGATGTTCCTGATATTTTTCAAAAGTTGGATGAAAACTCTCATATACCCTTATATCCCGGTTGTGATAAAGATAAATTCTCAAAAATAAAAACTATTTTTAAGTTGTACAACCTGAAAGTCAAAAATAATTGGAGCGATAAAAGTTTCGCATCTTTGCTCTGTCTTTTGCGAGAAATACTTCCAGCAGAGAATACACTGCCTGATACAACTTATAAGGCCAAAAAATTACTATGTCTTTTGAAACTGGAAATAATAAAGATTGCAGCATGTTCGAATGATTGCGTACTTTTTTGGAATGAGTACGAGAACCTTCATAAATGTCCAAAGTGTAATGCATCCCGGTACAGACAAATGGACGATAACTTGAATGATAAAGAAGATAGTTGTAAGAAGAGGCCAGCTGCGAAAATATTGTGGTATATGCCTGTAATACAAAGGTTTGAGCGTCTTTTTAGTAATACAAAAGATGCTAAACTGCTAAGGTGGCACGCGAAAGGCAGAAAGAAAGATGGAAAGCTCAGACATCCAGCGGACTCACCCCAGTGGAACAATATAGACAGTCATTTCATGGATTTCGACAGTGAGCCTAGGAATTTGAGATTGGGACTATGCACGGACGGAATGAATCCTTACGGTCTCATGAGTACCAACCTAAGCGTATGGCTAGTTTTGTTGGTTATTTACAACCTTCCTCCTTGGTTATGCATGAAAAGAAAATATCTGATGATGCCGTTGCTCATTTCTGGTCCCAAACAACCAGGTAACGATATAGATGTGTACTTAGCTCCATTAATAGAGGACCTTGGTAGGTTGTGGAAGGACGGGGTGAAAGTATTCAATGAGCATTTCAGAAGCAATTTCACCCTACGTGCGATGATATTCTGCACTATTAATGATTTTTCCGCTTACGGAAACTTGTCGGGTTACAGGAACAAAGGAGAAAAGGCATGTCCTATTTGCATGGAGGAAACACATTTGATATGGTTATCGAATTGTAGAAAAACAGTCTATTTGGGACATCGTAGGTTCCTTAGCCGTCACCACCCCTACCGCCGGCTTAATTACAAAATCAAATTTGATGGCAATACGGATACCCGACGGGCACCTGTACCAAAATCTGGAAGACAAACTTATGAACATGTGAAGGATCTTAAAATTCAATTGGGCAAACCATTTGTGAATAGAATTCCAGAAAAGAGCTTTTGGAAGAAGAAGTCTATATTCTGGGACCTTGAATATTGGGCTTATTTAGATGTCAGGCATTGCTTGAATACGATGCACATAATCAAGAATATCTGTGAAAATCTAGTTACTTTAATTTTGAATGCTCAAGGAAAAGTGGACAATGTTAATGTGAGAAAAGATATGGTAGAAATGAGAATTCGCCTGGAACTAACTGCAAAGGCAGATAATAGTAAGAAACGAGATTGGTTACCTAATGTGGTTTATACTTTATCTAGGAAAGAGAAACTCAGTTTGTTGGAGTGTTTGAGGTCTATTAGGGTTCCAACCGGTTATTCCTCAAATATTTCACGGAAGGTGTCAATTAAGGATATGAAATTGATTGGAATGAAGTCACACGATTATCACGTATTGTTGACCCAGTTGCTTCCGGTTGCTATTAGAGCATGTTTTAAAGAAGAAGTTCGAAACTCTATCACTAAGTTGTGCTTTTTTTTCAATAAAATTTGCTTCAAAATGATTGATCCTAAAAGACTAACTCGGTTAGAAACCGATGCGTTTCAGACCATATGCGAGTTGGAGATGCACTTTCCCCTCTCGTTCTTTGTTATAATGGTGCATTTGACTATTTATTTAGTCAAGGAGATAAGGTAGTGTGGTCCGATATTTTTGCGGAACATGTACTCTTTTGAAAGAGCAATGAGTCAATTGAAAGGATTAGTAAGAAGCAGATCTCGGCCAGAAGGAAGCATAGTTGAAGGATATGTCGCAGAAGAGGTTATTGATTTTTATACCGATTATCTAGATGGAGTTAAATCTATTGGCCTGCCCAAGAATCGGCAGGAAGGAAGACTCCTAGGTAAAAGCATAATTGGTATGAAAGTAATTACAATGGACCTTGAAAAGAGAAAAAAAACACATCTTAAAATTCTGCAACAAGTCGCCGTGGTGGGTCCTTATGTGAATGAACACATAGCTGATTTGCAAGAGCAAAATCCTGAGAGATCAGAAAATTGGATCACTAAGGAGCACAACAAAAGTTTTGTAAAATGGTTCAGAAATAAGGTGCGACTGTGCCGACCTTCAAATGAAATGGTGAGATGTTTTGCGAATGGTCCCAACGCCAATGTGCACAACTATCAAGGGTACGACCTAAATAGTTTCACTTGGTATACAAAGAAACAAGATGGAAAAAGTACAGTACAAAACAGCGGAGTCACAATAGTAGCCATATCAAGTGATGGAACATCATCAGAGCCGTATTATGGGTGGATTGAAGAAATTTGAGAACTTGATTATAATGCATTCAAGATACCCGTGTTTGAATGCAAATGGATTCCGAAGAGCGGTGTCAAAACTGATAAAAATGAATTTGTAACCGTTGATTTCAAAAAATTGAGATATGTTGATGACCATTTTATACTTGCAAATAAACAAGCGATGCAAGTTTTTTATATTACTGATCCGGCTGAGAAAGGACGACATGTGGTACCTCCCGGAAAAAGACGTATTGTTGGCGTTGAAGATGTCGTGGACGAAGAAGAATATGACCAATTTGATAAAATAGCGCCATTCTCCGCAGCTATAATTAACTGTTAATATATGAAATTTCATAACTTTAAATCTATGAAATTGGATCAATTTGATGTACATATTATTTTTCACAGGCATCGATGCAACACCGCAACCAATTGAAGAGTTAACAAGTAATTTGCGGTCCAATCATGAAGAAGGCGTCTGGGTAGATCGACCAAAATCACCAAAAAATAGAAATGATCTTCAATTTGTAATATTTAATTATTGTAATATTTTTTTATTTTTTTAGGATTTATACTTTTTATTGTAATTTTTTTAAGATTTATACTTTTTATTGTAATATTTTTATAATTTTTTTAGGATTTATACTTTTTATTGTAATATTTTTATATTTTTATATGCTATTAAAAATATTATAATAATTAATTTTATTAAAAAATATAATATAATTAAAATATAACAATTAATATAATTTAAATATAATAATTAATATAATTCAAAATATAATATAAAAATGTAATATAACAATATAATTTAAAATATATAATATATATAAGAAAAAAAAATCGCTTATTTATACCGGTTTTTAGCTAAAGAACCGGTATAGAAAATCAATAGAAAAAAAATAAAAAATTTTCTATACCGGTTTTTTAGCTAAAAACCGGTATAGAAAAGCGATTTTTTTTTTGAAAAACAGATTTTCTTATATTATATTTTATTATATTATTATATTATATTTTATATAAGAAAATCGATTTTTAATTTAAAATATAATATAACATTATAATAAAGAAAATCAGTTTTTTTTAAAAAACCGCTTTTTTTTAAAACAGATTTTCTTATATTATATTTTATTATATTATTATATTATATTTTCTTATAAGAAGATCTGTTTTTAATTTAAAATATAATATTAAAATATCATTTAATAATATAATAAAAATATAATATATATAAGAACATCTGTTTTTGGAAGAAAAAAAAACCGCTTATCTATACCGGTTTTTAGCTAAAAAACCGGTATAGAAAATCAATAGAAAAAAATAAAAGATTATCTATACCGGTTTTTTGCTAAAAACGGGTATAGAAAAGCAGTTTTTTTTTTTGAAAAACAACGCGCCTCTCATACTCTCCAATCCGGTTCTCTCTCTCGCCTCTCTAATATTCCGACTTTTTCTCTCTCTCGCCTCTCTATCTCGATCTCCTCTCTCGACGCCAGACGCCGCCGCCGCCGCCACTCTCTATTTCTCAGGTAAGCCTCTCTGTTTCTCTCTGTCTCTCCATTGCTCTCCCTCTCTCGCCTCTCTCACTCTCGCTCACTGTCTCTCCTCTCCTCTCTCCTCTCTCCTCTCTCGACAGATCCCGCGCACCTCTCTCCTCTCTCGACGCCCGACGCCACCGTCGCCTCCGACTCCTCTCTCTCTCTCTCTCTATCTCTCTCTCTCTCTCAATTTCTCTCATTCTCCCTCTCTCTTCTCACTTTCTCTCACTCTCTCACTTTTTCTCTCGCTATGACAGCCGACGGCCGCCAAGAAGGGACACCCCTCCACTACCTCTCTCCTACCCCGGCTTCTCTGTCGCCAAGAAGGTACTCTGCTTTCTCTCTTATTTTACAAATTGATTGCATGGCTCGGGTAATTAGTATGGATTGAGATAATTGAGGTTTTGAATGTATGGATTGGAGTTACAAATTGACGGGTAATTGTAGTTACAAATTGAATTGATATGGGTTTGGATTGTATGACTCGGGTAATTGTAGTTACAAATTGAATTGATAATGTGTTTGAATTGCTAATGGGTTTGGATTTGAATTGATAATGGATTTCAATGGCTAATGGATTTGGATTTGATAATGGGTTTGAATTGCTAATGGGTTTGGGTTTGAATTGATAATGGATTTCAATGGCTAATGGGTTTGGATTTGAATTGATATGGGTTTGGATTTGATAATGGGTTTGAATTGCTTATGGGTTTAGGTCTGAATTGATAATGTTTTGGATTGCAATTATTTGAACTTAGGTTAGAATTTAGGTTAATTGCTAGTGCTGGAATTGAAGTATATAATTGAATTTCATAATGGATTTGGATTGTAATTGTTCATGTGTTTAAAATTAAAATTGAAATTATTATTTAACTTAGATGGAGAAGGATCAGAAGGAGGTGGAGAAGGATAATGTGGATGAGGAAAAAGTGGTTGTGAAAAGACAAACGTTTTACCCACCTCCAAAGAGAAGGAACGTCTCTGCTGTACGCCGTTTTCCTCTCGGTTGTGGCAGGGAGTCTGGTTTCTCTTTCGGCATTCAGTTCGATGAGGATTCTAGTCAGAAGGAGAAGGAAAAGGAGAATAAGAAGGAAGAGGAGAACCAGGAGGAGAAGAACAAGGAGGATAAGAACAAGGATGCAAATTAGAATTTAGGATAGGATTGAAGTTTAAATTAAGGTTATGTTTATGTTTGGGTTTGTGGAACTTGTGTTTATGTTTTAGTGTTTTGATTTGTTTGAACTTCTCTGGAATGTGATTGAACTTGAATGACTTAATATCTAAATGTTTAATTATGTTAATTATTATTTAAATTATTCTGTATGAATTAATTATGAATTTGTGTATGTAAATTATTGTTATGATATATACATTGTTGATTGTGCTATATAACTTTGATTTGAATTTGCAGCCATGTCGAATATGGATGATCAGGATTTCGCAACAAATCAAAATGACTCGAGTTCGGAAGAGGAGCAAATTGTTGTTACTAGTAAAAGGGGGAAAAGATCAACAGCTAAGTGTCTGAAGACACGAAGAGCGATAGCTGCTGGAGAAAAATTGAAGGTCGAATTCAACCATGAAAGTAATTAAACCCATCAGAGAGAATGCAAAGGCATTCACGAATTGGTGTGCCACAAAAACAAGAGATATGATTCCTTGCAGGTACATTTATGAATATATATGGTTTTGAAGGTATTTGATATGAATTTCAATTTGATAATTGATAGTATTAATCGGTTTGATAATTTGAATGCAGTTATACTAATTGGTATGCAGTTATACTATTTGATATGAATTTCAATTTGATAATTACGAGACACGCGATAGTACATTTTTCACCTCCTAACGTAGATGATCAGCTTGGTGTTCTGATGGGTTCATTTCTAAGATGGCCGATTCATCTGGTGGATTATGACATGACAAAATTGGTAAAATTTACAAATTATTCTAAATTTCACAAGTTTTATAATAATTATATATATTGGTATAAATTAAATTGAGAAATATCATTTTCATTACTAATATGTGAGTTTTTTAGGAGCAAGCGAGGCAAATGGCGAAACAACCTCCTCAACTTCCTCCGCAAGACAAGGAAAAGCAGGCGGCGCAACAGAATGACGAAGAAGAACCAAGTGTGGATCAGTTTTTTGCGGAGGACCAATTTCAGTTGCGTGAGCCGTTTGTCACCGACAAAAAGTTGGCAGAGATTGGGCCTAACGCAGTAAAGATGCACGACTCTATGAGGATGTTTGACGATTCAGTGACTCAATTCGACGATATTCCTGGTGATTTCGAACTTCAAGATGTGAAGACATTCATCATTGAATTCAAAGACATTCGCCATGTCTTCGATAGGGAGGAGCTCTTCGTTCAAGTGATTAAAGTTTGGATTTTGTAAGTATTTTTCTAACTTTACAATAGTTGATTATTAATTATATGATATGTCTAATTTAATAGATGTATAGAATAATAATTGAATTGCATATATACCTATAACATACAGGCGGTGTAGGGAATATTGTCATAACATCGCGCTGAAAAAGTGGATATTTTGGGATCCAGAAAGATGCTCGAGTGTGGATGTGGAGAGTAATCCCGTCAGCACAGCAAGCTATAGAATGAATCTTTTGAAAAAATATGCAAAAAGGGATCCCTATCATGTTTTAGTGCATTATAATCGGTTAGTTATCAAATTTCTAATTTTGACTTTAATTAATATTTTAAATTTGCGAATTAATGTTAATTTTACTAATATATATGTAACTACAGGTCGCATTTTGTGATTATTATCGCACAATTGTCGGCACAAAAGTTGTGGATAGTAGATTCACTCCAATCAAATGAAAAGTATCAATCTCCAATTCTAAGCAATTACGATCAGTAAGTTTAGGATTGATATAATACATGCATGCATTATTTAGTTACAGTAATATTTAGAAATTAATTTTGGTAATTTTATATTTAAATGTTGCAGGACTTTGTCAAGATTGGTCAAAGTTTCCAAGTTTCAAGTTCAAATGATTCCAGTACATAATTCCGACTAATATATATAGTTTCATTTCATTTCATTTCTAATTTTTTAAATTTAATATTAATAGTATTATTTCTTTCTTGTAGAGTCCACGACAGCCGAACAATAAAGATTGCGGATTCTATGCGATGACATCGCTACGCATGATCCTTGATCACTGCACGTTAAATGACGAGCTCCCATCGGTATGAATTAAGTCTAAATCTTAGTATATATGATCATGTTTTAGGGTTTAGGATTTAGACTTATAATTTATTGTGTTGTACTCTAGAGTTTAGAGTTCAAGTTTTGAGATTTAGGATTTAAGACCAATTTTGTTATATATCTTTAATTAAAGTTTATGGTTTACGGTTTTATTGAATTGGTTTGGAACATATGCATGATATTCTTAATTAATTGTTAAATTTAATTGAATTGGTCTATAATCAATTTGCATAGGTTACTAATTATATCAAGTGTCAAAATGCAGGTTTTGCAACCGGTTGGTAAGCGCTATAGTGAGCGCGAGATTAACGCCACCTTAAATGAGTGGTTTGACTTTTTTCTTAAACTTGTAGGTAAATATTAATTGACTAGATAATTTGTGATATTATTATATTGTATGTGTATTTATATGTTGTGATATATTGTTAATTTCTATGCTTATATATTTGTGATATTAATTGTATGTGAATGCATGTATCAGTATTAATTGATGGCTAGCAAAAATGTTTGTGATATATGTACTGATATATCGGTATTAATTGATGGCTAGCAAAAAATGGGCACTAGCCCCAGAAATAAAAATAATTTTTTTTTAAATGATCATTAGTACCGGTTTTTAACTAAAAACCGGTACTAATAATATTTTTAGTACCGGTTTTCTAGTTAAAAACCGGTACTAATTATCGTTCAAAAGTATAAAAAAATAACAATCATCAGTACCGGTTTTTAACTAAAAACCGGTACTGATGATCGGCCCCATTTTCTGCCGCGAATCTCAGCGATTTTTAAGGACAGCTTTTAGTACCGATTTTTTAATATTATTAGCACCCCCTATTATTAGTACCGATCCGTAACCGGTACTAATAATAGTTATAAAACCGATACTAAACCTTTTAAATGGCGTAGTGCCAGTGCCCCCCCTTCTATTTTATTTGAACTAATCCCTTCACCCAAAAGTCCAACACAAGAACAAACTGTTTCAATTAAGTTCAAGTTCATATCTAAATCTTATTAAAATCACATATTTTAGGCCACATGAGTCAACAGCACCCATCCCTCATTCTCTTCTGCTGCAAGCTAAGCAGGCAAGCCTTCCATGGCTGGAATCAACCCCATCACTTTTACCTTGAGTGCACTTTTCCACAACCTGACCAATAAGCAAGCAACCGTGTGATTTTTGAAGCATATTGTCTAAGGCTCTGTTTGGATCATATGAGATTAAGGGTAGGATTAGTTATTCAGGATTAAAATTTTTAATCCTAAACGATCAAGAATAAGCTTTTTGTGATCTATAGTGTTATTTTTAAGTAGTCCAACATCCGGATTAAATTTTTATTCCTAGGATGTTTGGATCATCTTTTTAATCCGGATTAAAAAGTGGTCCCAACTAACTCTTAATCCACATTAAGAAATGATCCAAACACCCTATGAATAAAAATTTAATCTAGATGTTGGACCACTTAAAAATAACACTCTAGATCACAAAAAACTTATTCTTGATCGTTTAGGAATAATAGTTTTTACTCCGAATAACTAATCCTAATAGGCTTATGCCTCATTAAAACTGCAATTATTTCTATGCTTCCAAACCATCCACATTTTAGCAATACTACAGTATCTAAGAGCATCTCTTTTTTTTTAAAATGATCCACAATATAACTCAAATTTTCTAAGGAATAAGGTCTAGTATCTATTTGAAGAGCTTCAAAGAACCAATCCCAAATCATTTTTGTCTGGCTGCATATAAGCATTAAATGATCAACATTTTCAAAATTACTACAATAGCACTCAAGAAGTTATTTGTCAACCATGGGCTAAATACAAATAATTCATCAGTAATCTGCAAAAACTCTAGATACATTATATATTGGATACTTGAAAACTGAATTATCTACATGATATAACTTCACTGGCATAAGAAGTGACAACAGTTAGCTTGCTACGTTTTTGTTTAGAGCAATTTAATAAGAAAAATACATAAGTCAAACCAAATTTAGAATTTATCTCAAAAAAAAAATCAAGATGTTATACGGACCTGTTGACTTTGATATAATAGTGGGATCAGCGGAGATACCATGCCATCTAATGCGAATCAAACCCATGGGCCATGACACAATTTGTCAAAATAGACTCCCAAATGTTACTTAACCTTAGAATAGGAACCGCACGTATGGTCAAAGCCTCAACGGTATTAACGTACAGCTACAAGTATCTGACAGTATCACTGTCCAGACAAAGTGGCTTCAAATCTTGGAATTGACATCTGCTGCCACAGTTTTCTGTGGCAATGGGTTGCCATTGTGAGATGGTCAGCTATGACTTATTGGAAAATAAAATATAAAAAACCCAATATAAGCTTCATCTAGCTTGCAAAAACTTGATTAAGCCGTCCCCATTCTATGGCAGCCGGCTACCATTGACCATCTACGGCAGTATATGTGGACTTCAAAATTCAAATATTTGTACCTAGAATGGTTTTCACGCATGAGTGTTTTAGTTTTACTGTCGATGTTTTGTTTGTTTCTGTAGGTTTTTGTTAGCTTCACGCCGTGTTGTTTTGCTTCTCTCCAATTAGAATCATGAATGTCCTGTAGCTGTAGTTCATGTAACTAGGGGTGCATAACGTTTAAAACGACCACGCAAATGGGGTGTTACGTTAATCGTTTCGTTTTGGACACGAAACTGTCTACATGTTTGTGTTAACCATTTCGTTTTGAACAAAACGATCGAAATCACGAAAATACCACGAAAATACACATGGACGAAACTGACTCCGTGTTATGTTAACCGTTTCGTTTTTAAAATGTAATCAAAATCTTTAACCGTTTTGTACGAAACGAAACGAAAGAACGATTAAAACAGTCGCCGTTTTCACCCCTACATGTAACACCCGAATCTTTTTTATTTTAGGCTAGGTTACAATAGCTGAATCCGTTTTCCCATGTTTAGTAGCTGTGTAGACTAACGAAACAGCCCACCAAAAGCTAATATCAAACTCCCGAAAAAATAAAAAATGGCATTACTGTTCACACGAATTTCGATAATAATTGTTAAAAATTTGAAATTTTAAAATAACGTTGTTGGATCGGTATTCGGATTGTCGAAAATACAAACTACTTGGATCGGCATTCCAATTGCCGATCCAAAATTCCATTCCGTTTTGTCAAATTTTTTATGTCTTGTCACATTTTTCTTTTAGTCCTCAACTTTTTTATTTTTAATTGTTTCATTTTTAGGACCGAATAAATTATTTTGGAATGATAGAAAAGTTAAAATTTAACATACTATTTGTAGAGTAGAGTTTTAGTACTACCAAATACCAAAATTTTATATTTTATTAATATTTATATTTTTGAAAAAAAATTCAAACATCAAATCTAAACCGATAATCTTGTTCAATTTATTGAACGATGCATATCCATATAATTTTTATAAAATTTAGAGTCGATTTGATACTCGATTAAGAGATCAAACTCTGAATGTATAAGAATTAATTAGTTATATTTAACTAGAATCATTCATTATAATTAGGATTTTGCCCCAGATTATTTCTTTCGCCAACGCTAATCACGTATATCCACTAAAAATAACATTCTATACAACTGCAATAGAAATACATGGCATGCATTGTATACTGATCGAATTTCATCAAGATTTGAATAAACTTTATTGTTCATTATAGAAAAAACTTTTGATTAGATATTTAATCACAGGTTTATCTTGCCTTTTTTATTTATGTTTTATACGGAAAGTATTTTTATTTTTTGGGCAAATGCATTTCATCATTATTTAGTCATAATAAATATGGGTTTGAATGTTTTTATTATAATCAGATATTAGAAAAATTTCAATTTAGTAGTTATAAAAATGCATTTCATCATTCATTGAAGTTTACACAATTTTCATAAATTAATCATAAAAAAATAAAAAAAAAATCAATTAAAAATATGGGTTTGAATGTTCACGTCATTTAAAAGTAGCTATCGATCAAATTAACAATAAATGTTAGAAAAATTATATTACACAGTGACATGTTAACATTTACTGTTATAATTAAAGTTCATATGAAAAAAATAGAAGTATAATTTTATAAAGAAGCTTGAAGTTGTAAATTGCAAATGACAAAACAATTAATAATGTAAATAATAAAGAGGCTATATGTACATAGCTTACAATTAATGTGAATTTTATTATAATCAGATATTAGAAAATTTTCAATTTAGTGCCTAACTTGAGTTTTGTATTTTAATTGCAAATGAACGAAATAAGATTGTCAAAAAAAAAAAAAAAAGGACGGCTGATGATGCAAATGTAAAAATAAAAGATTATATGCACGTGGGGTGTGATATTAATGTGTGCCAAATTCAACAAATTTTTTGGTTGAATTTATTCGGTCCTAAAAATGAAACAATTAAAAATAAAAAAGTTGAGGGCTAAAAGAAAAATGTGACAAAACATAAAAAAATGTGACAAGACATAAAAAATTTGACAAAACGGAATGGAATTTTGGATCGGCAATTGGACTGCAGATCCAAGCTTGGATCGGCATTCGGAATGCCGATCCAAGCAGTTTGTATTTTCGGCAATCCGAATGCCGATTCAACAATGTTATTTTTAAAATTTCTAATTTTTAACAGTTATTATCGAAATTAATGTGAACAGTAACGCTATTTTTAATTTTTTCGGATCAAACTCGTCATATTCTGGCCCAAAAGATATTTTACCACAAAACTCCGCCTTAATAAGCCCCAAGCCCCCAACTATTAATTGTCAGTTTTACGTTCATCGATTCCTTCCCCATCAATGATTTCTCTTTACCTAAAATAATCAGCAATTCATACTAGACTACTTTTCATCTCAGATTTAGCTAATCATAAGCAATTTAGCTAATAATCAGCAATTGATTGTGAAATAATAATCAGGATGTTGCAATTTAGCTAATCCATGCAAAAGATGAATTTGCACTGTATACGCATTAATAACATTTTCGCTATTCTGACTAGTCAAACACATTCAATGTGTCTTGAGCTTGATTATGGACCGTACCAAGCAACCAACACGACTGGACTAATGCATTGTTCGTCAGTCGTAAACCATCAAAAGTAGATTGATAATCTGTTCATTTTAAATTGAACGATCCAAACTAAATTTAATGTTTTAACTCTTTACTAATGAAATTGGACTAAAATTTAATCGAAATTGATATGCCTGAAGAACCGGACCTTATTCTTACTTTTGTTCATGCCACAAACAATCTGAACTTCATTTAAAATGCTCCATTAATTAGCTTGCCTTTGTAATGGTGCAACCGTTTTTTGGCAATTTCTATGTACAGTATAGTGACCGTAAAAAGGCTTAAAGATTGCAAAAGTAAAAGGTAAACTATTCAAGGCCTACCTAGGAAGCAAACTAGAGGTGCTGGATTTCTGTAAAGTGAACAGATCTGACTATTGTCTTTCCACCAGCACAACTTGAAGCAAGAAGCTCCCTATTTTTCCATCATAAATCAAAGAGATGTTCCCCCAAAAATAAACAACGGATGGATGTCCATCTCTTTCTCATGTGCTTCTGGTCTTTAATCAATCTGGTCCCCCCCTGTTGCATTAATTTCTTTGGATGTACTCTGTAAGAAGGAATAGAAACTGTACTTCTAGTGGCCTACTTGTTTGTAAAAAATAACATCAATTAGGTTCATTTCATAATCAAATTACGAACTCACAAACGATTTGCAATACTATAAGGTGAACTATAGATATTAAGGGTCGTGTACAAGTTCTTTAATTAAGTGAAAGAATTAATAAGTAAGTTCTAATTTTAGAGCAATTCGAAAGCACAAAAGAAGTGTCATGATTTTGTGGTGTAACGTAATGCCATCGATGAAGTTATATCCTGTAGGCACTAATTTTTATTATTTATTATGCTTTCTGTAGGCTGGTTTTCATTCTGAAGTTTGAAACGATTCCATTGATAAAATCGTCTTTCAAAAAGAAAACGGTCAAATTTTGGAATATGTAATAAAAATGTTAAATGTTCTTCAATAATAAATCAATAGCAAGCAGGAGCGTGGAATTCCAGGTCTTCATCTCATGTATTTATAAGCCAAGTTATGCTTAGTCTCCATTCAGTCATAGATGAGCTAGAACATTAAAATTATAATATCAAATGTACAGGCCATGTGGTGCACACACTAATTACGCAATTGAAGCATTAATGGCATAATTAATAATGTATGGTCTTCGCAGAATAATATACATATATAGAGACAAATCAACTTATATTGACTTTCAATTTTATATACGAGTTTTTTCCTTGATTCCAGAGCTTATCGGATCTTGTACAAACGTTCAAAATCTTCAATTGTAGTCAAAACTTTTTCAACTGGATAAAATAGAATAACATACTATGATATTTTTACTTTTTTTTGTCGTAACAATGAAGAAGAAATAAAATGCCAACTAATTTGTGATTTTTATTGCACAAATTATGCAAAATAACATTCAAAAGTGGTAATTTACATGTTAAAATAAGAAAACGCATACCATAATCAACACTTGAACACCCATAATTGAACTTCATAATCTTAATTAGACTTAATAACAAGCAATGAAACCAAAAGAATTATGAATAACATACTACCTATGCATGACACAAAGTAATAAAATGAGAAAAAAAATAATGGCAAAATAAACCTATTACTGATCCACCAACCAAGCTTTAGCATCAAAAAAATCCACAAACAACTCCCCTCTTATTCCTCTCAATAAACACATTAACAAACTCAAATACAACCAAAATTAAAACCCAAATTTCAAATGAGAAATCATAGGCTTCTTTTCTATTAAAATCCCAAATTTCTATGTCTATATTCAACATACAACCAATGATCTCTCAATAGTTAGAACATCAAACTTACCAACATTCCCACAACAGTAGTGACCGTTGCCAAGGACCCAGCTCCCTTGATCATCTTTACTGCACGATTCTCATCAGCTGCCTTCTGATCGGCCGGTTCTTGGTCAGGTCCTGGTGCTGGCTCCGGTGCCTGTGCCGGCACATGTTTCTTCTCCTTCCCAGCCTTCTTGGGTGCCTCTGCCACAACTGGTGCTGGAGCCGGGGCTGGCGGTGGAACCTCCTTCTTAAACAATTCCCTTGGCTCGAGCACCTTATCAATTGTGTAAAGAGCCAACGGATCCTCATCCTTTATGGTCCCCACAATCTTCGCAACAACCCCGGCAGGTGTCTTTATAGTCACCACCTCTCCATCATTCTGCACAGTGAGGTTATAATTCTTCTTCTCTGTCGCCAGGGTGTTCATAACACCGTTATTTGATCGGAGCATCTGCACTGAGTAATAGACCGGAATTGCATGGTACAATAGCAGGTTGAGCTTTCCGGCATCAGTCAAGTTCTTAAATTTTGGAAGAAAATCATCCATCGCCTGGTCAAGGGGGCAGAACGCCGTCAAACCTCCATCGATGTCATTTTGAAACGTTTTGGCGGCATCCCCAGTCGAGAGCAGCAGATCAGCGAATGTTTTGCATCCTTTGGCAGCCATTAGTTCAGTTATATTTACTGCTGATGGGGCCTCGGCAGGTGCTTCAGCGACAGGGGACTCGAGAATAGTGCTGATCTGTATGACGGCAATGTTATAGGGATCTTCAAAGATGGATTTGACGAAGGAGGCAGGAGTGTAGGTATCTGAATCAGAATCAGATGGAGCGAAGCTTACAACACCACCTTTGTGCATTGATATGTTGACAAAACCTGAGGTTCCAGGGGCATTGCCAGATGCCTGATTCACAGAGAGAATTAATAATTGTTAAGTGGAGTCTCTTAATTTTGATGCATATTTTGTCAGCATTCCAGTGAGATAGATTATCAAACTTAATTTCAGTGGCAGACCCAAAATTTACAAATAACAAGAGAGAAAATAGTACGAAGAATTTGCTTCAAATTTTCAAATTCAAGAGTTGATCAGACTGAGTGCAGGGAGAATAGAGAGGATCTAAAGGACGCAATTAAAACGGTTAAAGTTAAACCCCTAAACCCTGCCCTGCTGCTGCATCTAGGCACCTAAAATAAAAATAAAACAAAAAGAAAAACAGATCAAAACAGGCCATAAATAAATAAAATAAAAAGAGAGTACCTGAAAGAAGGTGGAGGCGAGTGTAGAATCGCCGGAGAGCTGGTGGAGCTTGCGGGCCCCGAAGTAGTCGACGAGAACATGGAGCGAAAGCACGTGGCGCATGGTAGGCAACGAGAGGCCTCGCGAAAGCAATGATCCCATGCCCCCATTACTTACAGCCAACACCGTGATTGTGCGGCGACGGTTGATCTCGTCGGCGAGGTGCGTGGCACTCAGGTAGTGGTTGAATGTGGAGAACTCCGAGTGTTGCGCCAGGATCTTCGTTATGTTGAAACCTCTACATAAGGTTGTGCATGAGGCAAAGAGAAAGAGAATAGTGAAAGAGACTGAGAGAAGCCTCATTTTGAGAGAAAGAGAAAGAGAGAGAGAGAGAGTTGGGGAGTGCAATGTGATTATGGCGGAGTAAGGAGTGTGGTTGTGTGAACTGTGAAGTGATGAAGAGGATAGAAATCTTGTTCTGTCTGTTAAAGTAGGGCCCTTGTTTTTTAGTTATATTTACATTGGATGCCACTATCGTGGATTCTGTCAGCTTGGGCCCCATATTTCAGTGAAATGTGTGGATTTGTACAGTTGTAGTAAACTGGAGCTGTTTATGATTTGGAATTGTTTTGGAGGTATTCAGGCAAGCAACCCAATTTCCGCGGCCAGTGGTTCAGGGGCATTAATAGAAACTGCGATATTATGCTACAATTACGGTGTGGACACCCAACAATGAGTTCATGTCCAGCCTAATAATAACCATATGAAGAGAGTTAGATTTTAAAAAAAGAAATTGTACAAATTAGGTGCACTGTGTGTAATTATGTTCTATGTGTTTTAAGAAATAAAATCTTTTAGTTTTAAAGTTTTGATTGCTTTCTTGATATTTACCATTTTGAACATTAAAATTGTATGTGTTTTTATCACAATAAAGATATTATCGTTAATATTTATTCAATAAAATCAACAATTAAATCTTAGAATTATTTAAGAAATCTGATGCATCCAATTGGATAAAGTGCATGCGTCATAATTTAAGTAATAAAAGAATTTTCTAATGTTTGAACCTGTCATTGGATGGAATTTATTCAGAAATTCTAACAAATTTTATTGTTAGGATGAAAGATACCTAGAAAACGTATACATGGTATATTTCAAATAATTATTTCTCCATGTTGACATAATTAATCTGTGCATAAGTCAAATAAAAAGATTAAGAAGGCTTTAATACCGTTCACATCTCATAATGTCTCATTTTATTTGATATCATAGAAAATGATGATTGAGACAGAGAAAAGTTCCACATGGTTATCGCTATGAAAGGCAAATGAAAATCTGTGATGTATTTATAGTTTTTTTACATTTCTTTCAAAATGAACAAATTCTGAAGTAAGGACCATACAACTGGAAAAAGAACATAAATAGAGAGAATTTGTTTTATGCCACTATCAAACTTGTCAATTTTTAAAATGCCATCTTTAGATGACTAATTAAAAACAAGCCACCATAAAATTGTCAAAATTAGTTTTATGCACTATTTCTTTCTAAATTATAGTAAATTCTATATTTGTCATTCTAATAGCTGTCAACAATTTAAAAAAAAACCCCAAATTACCCTTCTCATTAAATTGTTTAATTACATAGGAAACATATGAAAAAGGGAAAAAAAAAAAATCACGCCTTCCTTTCATGTACGTGATATTCAAATACAATATTTTTATTTCCGTTTTTGCTTTTATGTTAAATTATTGTAGTTTGTTTATCTAGAGCAAAATGCAATTAATATGTAAAATTATTGTAGTTTGTTAATCTACAGAAAAATGCAATTAATATGTAATCTTCTAATCTACATCACGCCTTCCCAAGGTGCTAACACATGGATGAATATATTGTTAACTATTGAACACGACAAGTATTCAATTTTGACATAATAGATTGTGTGTTTGGCATGCTCAAGAATTCTTAGTTTCCACAAAATCAAACAAAGGAACAACCCATTGTTCCTAGTTCCCACAAATCCATAGAAATAGGAACAAGAACTAGAAGAAGTTTTGTTTTAGTTCTTGTTCCTAGTTCATTGATCAGGCTATGTTTGGCACCTCTACGAACAGCTTGTTCGCGAACAAGTAGTAACGGCGTGCGGACCAAACATGGAACAGTAGTTCACGAACTACGAATAGGGGTAGTTCGCAATTCTAACTTTTTCACGAATTACGAACAACGCTGGATGTCGAACAAGCTGTTCGTGGGAATTCCAAATAAACACATTCCTACAAATAAAAAATACCATTTCAATTATTAAACTTACTTTTGATAAGTAAAAAATATACACTAGACTAAATTCCAACCAATTATATTATGTTATAATCAAATAGCTGGTTTATCAAAGCTGAAAATTCAAGTGCCGTTTGTTTAACGACTTGTCACATATGCGTCTAATTGATTAAATTTCAACCAATTATATTATGTTATAATCAAATAGCTGGTTTATCAAAGCTGAAAATTCAAGTGCCGTTTGTTTAACAACTTGTCACATATGCGTCTAATTGATAAAACCCACAGAAGATCTAGCCTGCTGAGAATGAAACTAGAATAGAAAGGGGCGGTGCACATGCTTGTGGCGTGGTCTGCTCTGAAACTGAAAGATAGTCTTATGTGGGAAGTTCTTCTGGACCTTTTCACAAACCATTCACAGCCGTCAATCATCAATCCTACGGTAAACAACCATCATGGTGGTGGCCAGAGAAAGTACGCTGTAAAACAGAATTAAATAAATGGTTCGAGTCCGGCGGGACCCACGGGGGTACTGTAAACTAGGCAGATTCGTCGGCCGGTTTTCCACGTGTGCAGTAACGAGCACTAGAGCAGAAGACGACAGAATAAGAAACGGCACCGACACAACAGAAAGTAAAAACTGTGAGCTGAGAGAAAGGAGGAAACGATGAACAGTCAGTGACTCTCTTTCTCTGAGCCGATAATGTGGGCTTTTAATCTGGCGTTGGCGTTGGATCTGGGGAAGGAATTGCTCATCGGACGGTTAAAGTTATTTCTTTTAGTTTTACAAAAGTCAGCACAAAATACTGAATTGTATCCTTGTGCAGATGGTGGGGATGATGTTGAGTTATGATATGTTAATTTTATATATTTTAATGTTATTTGAGATTTTTTTTCGAATATGTTAAATATAAATCATCATAGATTTATTTTATGGATTTCAAAGAAAATACATAGAATTTAATTTTACTTCACAATATGATTTACAAGTTGAATAGTTCACATTGTCAGTGTATGGTTTCAAATTTAATATTTGCTAATTACGAGTGTTTAAATTTCAGTTTATTGTCCCATCCTTGTTCTAAATTTTGCAGGGGATGGGGACCAATATCCTCTACTGACTTCAAAGGGCAGATCTTCGATCCGAACCGTCCAATCTAATCTCGACGTGTAGATTTTTATGGACCGCGCGAATCTCAACAAGTCTGGTATTAATCACGGAACACTCATCATTAATTGGACGGTTCAGGTCAGAAATCTGCCCTCTGTTGACCTTAAAAGTGAATTCCAGGGGATGGTCAAGAACAAGAGTACCGTTGAGTATTGACTTTCTGAAAATGACACATGGTTGAGAAAAGTACGGAGTCGGATCCTCTGGTCGTTTTTTAAAAACGGCCACTAGACGTTTTTTGATCCGAACCGTCTGATTTAATCTCAACGGTTAACTTTTTTCGGGCCTATCAATCTTGGTATCATGCACGGGGCATCCTTAACCGTTGAGATTAAATCAGACGGCCAGAATCTAAAAATGATCAGAGAATCTCTCTGATCTGCCGACCAGAGGATCTCATTCCAGAAAAGTACCTTATGAGTTTTATGACGCACAATTTGGGCCGATGTGACATCTCTATTCGAAGTCTAAACATTGAGCCTGCTTAAGACCCAATAAGATTTTTAGAAGTACAAATTGAGCCCACAAATAATGGCACGTAAACATTATACATCTCATCATTCTGATTTTATATACCTGATTTCATGTTATCACTACACTTAAAACGGATTTGTTGACTGATGCTAATAAAAGTGAGTGGTTCTAAACATTTTTCTGTTTCTTTTCCCTTTTTTTTTTTGGCAAAAAGAGGTTTTTATTATTAAGATTACTTTTCTTTCAAAAAGTAGTTTCAAGATCCTCGGTTTAATTAATTAAACAAGTTTTTACACCAGTAGTCTCAGCAGTATATATCCTTTATATTTTTTTAATTGAAACTAAATTATAAACCCTACAATTATCTGCAAATTTTCTCTTAAGTATAAATTTTGCATCAATCAAAAAATTCCTCTTGGTACTTAATCACAGCATTCATTAAAACAGTACCTAGCCAATCCTAAACTAAACACCAGATAATTCTTATCATGTTTGATCAATCACACTGTAGTTAAGAGCATATCAGGCTAGGATTACTTCATCTTAGCCACAACAATATCAAATCGTTTTAAGGTTATGTGCCCTCCATAAAGCACTAACAGGTAACAAAAATGTGTAAAGAATCCACAACAAGTACATGCAGCACCCATAATATCCAAACCAGGATTACATCCAAAACCAATAAGCCAGTAAAGGAAATACCTCTGGCTATGCTGCTACATTGGCTGATTCCTCTCCGTTATAATTTCCTTGTGTGTATACATATCAAACGTTGCTTTGATTAAATTCCTGGCTGTACAGCTATATATAGAGACAACTCAATTGTAAATCTGTAATAGAGTAATTTAATAAAACCTTTCTTCATTTGAACAGTCTTCAGAGTATGTATCTACTTCCCCAAAAACTGGAAAGGGGTCCTGCTCTTCTATTTTTGTCTATCAATCAGGCAATCACGATCAGGGTATTAGATACGGTTCCTACTTTTAATGAAACTAAAAAATGCCCTCATATGTGGGCAAACAAAGAAACAAAATAATGTTAGACAATAAAGATATGTTGCTCAATCTACCATCGATACAAGTAGATATGTTGCTAAATTTATTTCCTTATTAGACGGAAAACCAAAATATATTGTTGCTTCGTCTAGCGATTAATATCCAACCACATATCAAATTGACCGAGCGACACCAATAGCTTGTAATACCTCTTGGATATGTGCGCTTATGACTTATGAGTAGAGATAGAAATTGGGTGTGGGCACTCTTTTCAAATAAAGAAAATATTATGTTCATTTCTTGGTTGTGGTTATTGTGGTTCAATGTGATATATGATAATTTAAGAGAATCTGCTGTTAGAGAGCCTTGTCAGAGCTTAGTAGTAACCATGGTTTCCAAGCATGTCTCGCATAAAAATGTTCGTATATGGGAAAAATAAAAAATGTTAACTGAGCTGCGTCACTAATAAAAAATGCAACAAACTAATAATTATCAAATTTTATCTCAGAATAAAAAGTCGACCCCATCCATCCTTACAATTCCATGCCTTCCACAAAGAATCAAATTCATGATTACACAATCCTTAATTAAATGGAAGAAAATCAACCACTCAGAAAAAATTTGTGTTCTCGACATCTAAAAGGTAGCTGCAGCAAGAACAAACACCATGGCGGAGACCACAGCAATTCTGTTAAAGGAGCTAGCAGCACCAGAGACATCATCAGCAGCGTGGTCACTTGATGGGCCAGGTGATGGAGCATCAGACACAGACCCAACAGGGCTGTCGCTTACGGGTTCACTGGAAACTGGTCCATCAGAGACAGATGAGGTGGGTCCCTCTGAAGCGGGGGCCTCAGAAGAAACAGTTGGAGCCTCGGCGGATGAAGAGACTGGTGATGGAGAAGTAGCAACGCCAGATGAAGCTGGTGCAGGGGACTCCTTCACAGGTGCTGACGGGGCCTTGGAAGGGGTTACAGTGATCGGTGCAGCCTGAGGAGATGCAGATGGAGACTGGGCTTCGCTGATCACAGCAACAATGGCAAGGAAGAGAGCTGCGAAAACAAGAAAGCGGGCCATGTTTGATTCTAACAAAGAAGGGCCACGAAACAAAGGGTGTAGTTTAATGAGAGAAATATTGGTGGGGTAAGTTGGAGAGGAGTATTGGAGAAAGGATATAAAGAAGAAAAGAAGAAGGGAACTTCAGTTTGGCTGGGGGAAGTGGTGGTGGCGCGCTTAGAACGGTGCTATTGTTGCTTTTGTGAGGTGACAGATTTGAAAATTTGTTCTGGGCTGTTGGGTTGTTGTTGTACACCAACGATGAGATAGCAGAAGCCTTTTTTCAGTTGCTCTGTGTTCTATTGTTGGAAGCATGAGTTGGCATTTCAAAAAGACGGCTTGGGCTGCGCTGGGTATAGTACTAATTATGGAATAAATTGATGCTACTTGGGCTCGGATGTGCAATATTCAAGCCTTGAGAAATGTTTCTTAAAAATGAGAATAAAATTATATTCTTTAATAATTACTCCATCTAGGTTATTCTAACAATTAACACTTTAACAGTAACCAAATTTCAAAAAAAAAAAAAAAAATCAACAGTAACCAAGGTAGAAATACTAATACAACAACCCCCATAGATACATAAAATGAAATACACACGTTACTTTCAGCACAACAAAACAGGATATATACTCGTCAGAAACTCAGTATACAACAGCATGAAGCCTTGTTCTGGCCTCGGCAACAGCAACTAGAAACTCATCACTTGGGTTCTCTCTTGCCGCAGCTAAAGCTGCCACATATGCTCTCATTTCCTGATCCATCCTTTCAGTCTTCATCTCATCTCCATTCTCCATCTGTTGTGCAACAAAAAAATATATTTCTTTAGCATGAGCCCAGTACACATATCTCTACTCGCATAAGGATTGGATGCCAATTATACATTAATTAATTGCCAACAATTTAACATTTGCAATTCAAAAACTAACACATTTTGGGCGCAAACACTGGTAATTACAATCTTCAAAACCAATACCAAAACTTAACCCTCTCAAACCTCGAAAATTAGCTGCAAATGTGAAAGTTTTACCGTATATTGGCAAAAACTGGGATGGGTTTTCCAAAGCCAGAACCTTCCAATGCATGCTTAGTTTCAACAAATGTATGTACTGTCAGGACATCAGAAAATTAAAACAAAAAAAAGAGATACATTACCCCGTGTAGATCAGCATCAGCTCGATGAGAAGGGATGGCGAAATCTTCTGTGCCAGCTGAAGAGTCTTCACACAGTTTCTCGAATAGTTTCATAAGAGAACTGATCTCAAATTCCATGAAGCCCATACATTCTTCGAGTTCTTCGATTTTGCTATTAGAAGCCTTGACCTCCCATTCTAATTTTTCTAGAGCTGCCTGCTTCTCTGCCAATAGCATCTGAAATGAAGAGGATATGTCATTTAGAGCGAAGTTGCAAGAACTTTCTAGGATCAATGTGTCAAACAGACACACCCCTCCCCCAGGGGTAAAATGAGGAAAGGAAAGAAGAAAATTCTGTACAGAAAAAACTACCTTTATTTAAATTAAAACAAAGCATAATGAAATGAATCCACTTATAATAGACCACCCAAATTGTTCATGATCACCGTAATTATAAAAAACCAAAAGTGAATGCACGATTAAGTGTTGCAAATAGGAGAACTTCTGTATAATGCCCCCAGCCCTATACACAACAATAACAAAAACAAAAGGAACAAAAAAGTATAATTGATTCATAGAAGAAATAAGAAAGAGACATTTGACCATATTAAATGCCCCACATGACCACTGAAAGATGTCACCTGTCCATAAAGCATTTGGATATTTCTCTTTCTTGACAAAGACAGGCAATTTTCCATCTTAAAAGGGAACAAGTGAACGTTTGGGTGGACATAAACTATGTACCTTCACAAACTTAATACCCTAGTCACAGTAGAACTGACCAAGGCATGGCACCTTTCATTATTAATTATTACAATACCCCTTATGAACTTCTTTTTGTTGCAACAATAAATAAAGAATCACTTTGCAGGTAGGCACCATATATAAAACACCCATCTGACAAATGATAAACATAACCACAGATATCTTCATTAAAAAATTAACAAACAATAGCTAAAATACAATTCTCAATAGTTCTGAATTAAAATTCCTTTTAGAACCTAGATTATTTGGATAATGTTCTCGACAAAAGCCTCATATGACAAACCTAGAAATTTTTTCAACAAACTATAAAATATTTCAAATACTTGACGTTTGTTGTAGTCAATGCCTGGAGGGACAAATAACAGGAAATTTGGGGCAAAAAAATGTTTTTTGAGTTTTCAATGCCTTAGCTCATGTAGCAATAATTTACCTTCGCATTGTTTAGTTGAGAATTTGTGGATTGGATCAGGGCATCCTTCTCACCTACTACGTGCCGCAAATTATTTAATGTAACATAAATGGAGCTCATTTCACCAACCGAACTCTGTGCTGTTCTCAAAGCCTCGTCTTTTTCGAGCAATTTCTGCTGTAGGTTTTCTATCTGCTCACGCAACTTTACAATCTCCTCCTCATATTTTTTCGCACTTTCATTGCCATTCGAAGTTAAATCTTGCTCGACCTTTTCAGTGCTCTCTGTGAGTACTCTTTGCTTTTCTGAATCATTCGGTGGTGCCTTTTCACCTTTTGAGTCTGCCTGTATTCAATTAGGCAATCCAAAATTTTATAAGAGAGCAATGCAAAGTACAACTTAGAATGCCAATGAAGAAAATAGTATCTAGTATCAACAAATACATTATCCACAAAAATTTTAAATAGAAGTAATTACCACTTAAACAAAAATATTTGTAATCAAGTAATGATGCCTTCCTTTATTATCAAATCCATTTTCCTTCTTCTAGTCCTAAAATTTAAATTATCACAATACAGACCCTCAAGAGAAAAATAATTTCAACACCAAACTTCACACACACCTAACAAATGAGGTATTGATTTGACTAGCAAGACAAGAGCATAGCAATACCTTCTTCGATTTAGGTGGAGCAGGTGTATAAACCATCGGTGCCCGCCTTGAATAAGCGGAATTCACTCTCCGATCCTAAAATCAACAACATTAACCAAAGCAAAAAAAAAAAAAAGAATTATACGGACAAAACAATCAAACAAAGAGAGCGAGAGAGGGGGATAAACCATGAGCGACTCGACTAGAGGAAGCATCTCGACTAGGTTTTTGTACAGTTGGCGATCTACATTCGCTCCGTGTCCGGCAACCGAGGGTAGCGGCTTCTCCGTCGGCGGCGGCGCCAGGTCCGGCGATCTCTGAAGCATCTGAGAGGTTTTGGGATGAGACGAGAGAGGCGAGAGAGAGAGTGCCTTGCTCGATTGTCTCCTAACGCCACTCTCTTCTCTTTTGCCTTTCTCTCTTTTCTATTATTCACTTATTGCTCTTTCCTTTTTCTTCTTTTTCCTTTTTTCTTTTGTTTTGTCGGCGATAGTGGACACTACTGTTGATAGGAGTGTTCGTCTGTGTTAGAGTGTACTGGTGAAGTAACCGTTGGTTTTCCGTGTAACCTTTCGAGGTAATATCAACCGTCCGATGAGAATCTGATATGGCTCGTTTCAACTCGTACCGTCCTTAAAATCGGACGTCTGTTAGATTGTTGCATTTCGCTGTTGAATTTTTTTTTGGGCTGCTAAACCTTCATTTCTGAAGAGAAGAGCCCATTTTATGCGCTTTGGGAATATAAGTTTTTTTAGGCCGAAGAGCGAAGCCCAGTTTGAATAAGTCATGAATTTCTTTTCTTATCTTATAATCGTAAAAGCAGAAATAATAACGGAAATTAGTTAGCGCAATCAGCCTCTTGCGCAATCAAACAATCAGAGCCTGATTGTGCTCCCTTCCCTCATCACGACAGAGACAGCACCCTTCGCTCCCCTCCTCTCTTCTCACCTCACAACGCATCTCCTCTCTTGCTACCCTTCTTCTCCCTTCTCTCACCCCTGACTCAAGCACGCGCAAATCCCTCTCCTCTCTCCTCTCCATGCAAATTCCTCTCCCCTCACCCTCTCACACACCTCTCCTTCCGTCCTATTTGTCATCTTCGCGCTTCTCCTTCCTTCTTTGTCTCCTCACACTCTCCCATCTTTGGCATGCCTTCCCTCCCTCTTTCTTCTTCAATGATCCAATTTTTTTTCTGGTTGATCGTGCTCCTATTATTTATATGTAAGAGAGTAATTAAATATGTTTGAAGTAGGTAACTAATAAGTTTGAAGTGAGTATCTAATACATATAAGAGAGTATCTAATATTTTTACGTCGTAAGAAAGAATATTAATATTCTGATATGGAAGTATATAAGGGAGTATTTTATTTGTACTATGGGAGTACTTATATATAACAAGGGAGTACTTAATAAGATTAAATGAGTAATTATTTTATATTTTGTTATGAAAGTATATGATTACTGGTAAGGGAGTAACTAATAAGATGAAGAGAGTATCTAGTAAGTTAAATGAGTAATTATTTATGTAAGTAAGTAAACAGTATAAAGGAGTAATTAATATATTCAAAGGAGTATTTTAATTAGACTCTGGGAGTATATATATTTTTCATAAATGAGTATTTTATATTAATCACATAGGTGTATATCATAAAAGAGTATTTTATTTAGACTCAGTGAATATATATATTTAACAAGGGTTATAAGGATGCGAAAAAAGAGAGGCTAAACGCAAAGGGGATGAGGATGAGAGAGAGACAAAGGTGAGATGAGGGAGAGAGAGAGGTGAGGTAGAGGTGAGGTGCGGAGGAGATAAGGGAGAGAGGTGAGACGCGAGGGAGAGGGGAGAGGGGAGAGATGAGAGGCGGGTGAGGGAGAGAGGAAAGGCGGGTGAGGGAGAGGGGGGACGCGGGTGAGGGAGATGGTGAGCACACGGAATAAAGGATGAAGGGGAAAAGTGAGCACACGGAACGGAACGGAAGGGTGAACGTTTTCTATTTTCGAAAAGAAGGGATCAGAGTCTATTACCAAAAATGGTTAATGATTGTTTGATTGTCTTAGAGCTTGATTGCAGTTATCAGCCCTGAATAATAACTGCATTTCGTACAATGCCATTCGCCGTTGAAAATAGAAACCAGCGTCGTCTTCTTCTCTATCCCGTTTTCCCTCCCCTCTCCTTTCTTTCTCTTCTTTTCGCCTTTTTCACCTCCGCTGCACCTCTCTCACACCTCTTTTCTCTCCTCTGTCCTCTCTCCTATTTTCTTTCCTATGCATCTCTCCTCTCTCCTCTCTCCTCCTCTCTCAGGGGCGAAGCTAGTGTTTTAGAACAAGGGGGCAACTAATACATATGTTGAAATTTTTAGATTTTTGAGGGGGACAAATTGAATAAAACAAACTAATTAGCATGTAAATTTTGTATTTTTAAGAGGTTACTTTGAAAGCTTGAGGGGGACAATATCTAGTTTTCAATACACTTAGGCCCTGATCAAAATGTATTTTACACGGGATTTCATTTCATCTGAATTGATTTCTCAGGATTTTACTGGATCTAATTATATGGGTATTCCAACCAAATATCACCAAATCCATTTATTTTGATCAAAAAATTTCCAATGAAATGAATTGAAATGAAATCCCATGTTAAAATAAAAGGATTTTGATCAGGGCCTTAGTTTCGTCATGTCTCTCCTCATTTTTATTTTTCCTCCATTGCATCTCTCATCTCTCATGATTTTTCGGTCGTGCACCAAAAAACGAAAATCACCATTCTCTGATGTTTTTCCCTTCTTCTCTTTTTCAAGACGAACATAAACAACAACAAACTAAACACATAAAACAACAAAATGAAACTATACAGAATTGGGCTACATAAGAAATAAAATAAAAAATAAAACGAACAAATGGAACAAATAAAGTGAACACTTATAAAGACATAATGAACTAGCATAATAAATAAAATGAACATTTATAATAGTAAAATAAAATTAACAGATATAAAATATGAAATTGAATAAGAAATTAAAAAAATAAAATGAACAGATTGAACAAATAAAATAAACACTTATAAAAAAATGAACATATATAATAAACAAAATGAACTTATATAACAAAAATATAGTTAACTGGTATAACAAATAAATTGAGCATTTATAACAGTAAAAATGAACATATAAAAAATAAGCACATTAAAAATCAAAGTGAAATATGTGAAGTACAATTAGAAAGGCAGGAGACAAAATGAGATTTAGAGTCTCCAAATAAAATAAAATAGAAAACTCACGGAAGAAGGAAGATAGTGTTGGAGTTATGTCCTAGAAGTCAACAGTTTAATGACTTAAATATTAGTTTATGTTATTGATGATATTTGGTCATTTGTTCCTAGAGTTTACTATTGACAGATCATTCAGGTTGAGGATCTGAATTGTAGATCTCTGTTGATCATTCATTAGAATTTCAACATATGCATCAGAGCGCTAGAGTTGGATCGTATGCATGCAAACTAGACGATCATCGCTAAAATCAAGAAATGTATAATCTGCAAGAATGACACATTCCTATCTTGGATTATACAGTGATATCATGTGACATAAGAATCAAAACAAAGAAATACTTTATTTCTTATGCAGGATTAAAATACTATAGTTATACAGTATCTATTTATGTGAATTGGGAATCATAGTGTGTTGCTAGATACCGCCTTGATTATTGGAAATAAATAGCGATTTATTTCCATGGCCAATATAGTATAAATCCTCAAAGGGTCACACAAATGAGACTTTTTAACCATACAGTGTATTAATTGATTTGTTTGCATTGGAGAATGCAAAGTATGATGTGTTGATTAATTAATTATATACCGTTGTGAACCGTTATAATTAATTTTATCAAATTGATCATATAAATTAATTAAATACATATGCTAATTCTAAAATAATTATCGTTGATAATTAATTTTGCTCAACAATATTTAATATAATTATAGGAATTATGTTGAATATATAGGCTTAATTTAATTAGCCGTTATGAGTCGAAATAATAATCAATTGAATAGGCCCATTATATAATTGATATAATAGGTTTAAGAGATAACAATTAAGAAGTGTAAATGGCCCATTAAAGCCCTCTATTAGAGCGGCCCTAGTGAGTGGTAAACTTATAAATAGGAAGGTGAGAAGGTGGGGTTTGAACTCTATATAAGGACCACTAGTTGGTGCCTTTCAACCCAAGTTTCTCTCTTCTCCTCTTGCCTCCTTCTTAGCCGCCATTTACAAGAGAGAAAAATGATTTTCTCTCTTCCATTTTTGCTATTTTTCATTGATTATTGTTAGGTCTCATGTGTTGAGAATAGTTATTCCAAATTGATTGTTGAATTAATTCAAGAATAGTAAAGGAATTAGCTTCTCTCTTGTTCCTACTAGCATAGGAACTAAGAGATTGGTTAACTCATTGGTGGATTCGAGGCCGACGACTAGATGGAGGAGATGGAGGCGCGCCATCGACTCCCATGCCGATGGTCGAGCCATCCGATTACGAAATTGGATGAGGTATAATCAATCATTCCATTCTCATGTGCTAAAATGCTAATTACTAGATCCTCTTGTGTTTGTGTGCTTATTAATGGTTATTAAATGTAATAAAAATTAAAATTGCACATGAAAAATACTTTCTAACAAATAGCACGGAAGAAAGAGGAAGGGAGGAAGGGAGGGAGGGAAGGGAGATTACGCTAGGTGAGGGAAGAGAGATGACGCTAGAATGCTGGATGAGGAGAGAGCGGGAGGGGAGGAAGATAACGCTGAGCGATAAGAGGGAGGGAAGGCAGCCAGATAATGCTGGATGACGGAAGCACCTCCCATCGGTGGCGCTGTCTGACATTTCCTAAAGCAATTTTCATCGAAAAGAGCATTTATATTTGCATTTGTATGTCCATTTTGTATCTTACAGAGTTTGTATTTGCTGATGTAAATGTTATTTAAAGCATGTGATTTGGACCGTCCGATTTAGATTGAAAGTATCCTATGGGTCTGCTCCATAACACTCTTATTAAAGGAACAAAGAGTAGAGGAGAGGAAGGTTGCCCGGTTTTTATTGCCCTCCAAATCGGAGTGTACAAATTTACTCTAAAATTTCTCTAATTTTAGTGTGTCTCTTCCATTGTCTTCTCTTTCCTTCCATTAATAATTTAATTTGTGGAGCAAGTAACTAATTCAGGCAGAATAAACTTATAAAAGTTTACTCTACCTTCTTTTCCCTTCCTCTAAAAAGACTTTCCTAGAGCAAACCCTATGGGTTTTCGACCCAAAAAGAAAAAAAAGATTAACATCGAATGCATATGGAACGCTGTCATCGTTAGAAGGAATATTTCGAAATCAATATAATATGTCATCCAAAAAAAAAATAATAAATAGCATGTCATATTAATGCTCATCGGATTGGCTGTCGTACCCTTTTTTTTTTTCATTTTTTTCTCATTAGACAAGGCCTAAGAAATTGTGATTCGGTGTAACAAGGATTTAATGAGGAATATTTTCTTATAAGATTTGTAAATAACTAAATATATTAGGGAAATTTTTTGTACATGAATTTTGAATTGTGCTTTAATCAAATCTTTTTTTAAAAAAAATTCAATTTACTAAATCATGAATGGTTGCGATTAAAATCCAGTATATATTTATGTCCAACACAGATTTTTTTTCCAACATATTTTATTAAAGTTTACATAGAATGTTCGCAAAAAGTTAATAAATAATAGATAATAAGTAAGGCTAAAGTTCAACATGTTAGAAGCATTGAATCCGTTCAATATATATGTTCTCACATTTCATACATTGAATCCGTTCAATGTATACACTACACCAAAAGGACTTTTAGTACCGACACAATAATACCGGTTTTTAGGAAAACCGGTATAGAAAAGAATAGTGGCAAGTTTGGTATTGTCAGGCTATACCTTTAGTACCGGTTTTTTAAAAAAAACCGATACTAAAAGTTCGCGCAGAAAATAAAAAAAACGGTAAACCTTTTGTACCGATTTTTTTAAAAAACCGGTACAAATGGTTAACCGTTTTTTTTTTCTGTGCTAACTTTTAGTACCGTTTTTTTAAAAAAAATCGGTACTAATAATAAACAGAGTTTCCACTTAAGCCTCTTCTCCTCTCCTCTTCCTTCCTGGCGCATGCATCTCTCCTTATCCGATTTTTTCCATCTAAAACCGAGGAGTTTTTTTCTCTCTTAAAATCACATAAAAAAATAGCTAAAAATATAGAAAAATTCTGAAAAATTGAAAAATCAAAATAAAAAGCAAATGAGATCAAAGAGAAGCTAAAAAAATTGACATTTGAGGTATATATTCTTTAATTTTTTCTATAATTTATTTATTATTTATTCATTATGCATGCAAATTTTTTTTGATTGATTTTCTTTATTTTGTTTGATAAAATAGAAAGAGGAAGAGAAAGCTAGTTATTCTATTGAAGAGGAAGAGGAAGAGAATTCACAATTTCGGTAATTTTTATTTTAACCCTCGATAATTTAAATTCGATAATTTATCAATTTGTATTGTGCATATATATATCGTTTGGCATTTGCATTTATTAGTTGTATTGTCATATAGGACCAAGTTGCCGGAATTTGAAATATTTTAGGTCGTGCCCGTCCGAAATTAATCCATTAGGGATTAATCTCGGATAGTACCCCCGGTCGGAAGTACTGCTCTTTGGATACACTCTGTCTCATTTAGGATAGCAAGTTGTACGTTAGATGCAATGTGTTGTTTGAGAAAAATTCGACGGCATTTCTCCTTATGTTCCCACGGATACGTACGTACAAGCAATCATGTGTTGGCGTATTCAGGGAACATAAGGGGAAATGCTGTCGAATTTTTCTCAGACAACACATTGCATCTAACGTACGCTCGCTAATGAGACAGAATATCCAAAGAGTGGGCTAGGATGGTAATCGGCCCAAAGACCTAATGTGATGCATTGAACCTATAAATCCTAAACCCTGACTTTTAGATATATATTTCTATGTATACAGATGGATCGGAGGGAGAAATATATGTTTGATTATTCGAGGATATCAGATGAATTTATTGGAGTTGTTAAAAAGTTTCTAAAATGTGCAGAAGAACATCGGAAGTTGACTAGAAAACCCAGAATTCTATGTCCTTGTAAATATTATCTTAATTTTGAGAGACAAGATAGTAAATTGATTAGATCACATCTGATTCAACGTGGATGGATGACAACACCTAAATATCTCCGGTGGATTTTACATGGAGAAAAGTTGGAAGAAAATTTAGATGTCGAAACGAGCATTAATGTATATGATGATTTGGAAAATATTGTACAAAATGATTGTGGGGATGATATAGGGAATAATGTAATTGTGGGTGATGATATAGAAAATTTAAGTGAATACCAATGTAATGATGCTAATAGAGAAGATGATTTGGATGAAATGATGAATGAATTACCCAATGATTTTATTGATGATGTTCCTAATATTTTTCAAAAGTTGGATGAAAATTCTCATATACTCTTATATCCCGGTTGTGATAAAGATAAATTCTCAAAAATAAAAACTGTTTTTAAGTTGTACAACCTGAAAGCCAAAAATAATTGGAGCGATAAAAGTTTTGCATCTTTGCTCTGTCTTTTGCGAGAAATGCTTCCAGCAGAGAATACACTACCTGATACAACTTATAAGGCCAAAAAATTACTATGTCCTTTGAAACTGGAAATAGTGAAGATTGCAGCATGTCCGAATGATTGCATACTTTTTCGGAATGAGTACGAGAACCTCCATAAATGTCCAAAATGTAATGCATCCCGGTACAGACAAAGGGACGATAACTTGGATGATGAAGAAAATAGTTGTAAGAAAAGGCCAGCTGCGAAAACATTGTGGTATCTGCCTGTAATACAAAGGTTTGAGAGTCTTTTCAGTAATTCAAAAGATGCTAAACTGATAAGGTGGCACGCAGAAGGCAGAAAGAAAGATGGAAAGCTCAGACATCCAGCGGACTCACCCCAGTGGAACACACATAGACAGTAATTTCATGGATTTCGGCAGTGAGCCTAGAAATTTGAGATTGGGACTATGCACGGACGGAATGAATCCTTACGGTCTCATGAGTACCAACCGAAGCGTATGGCCAGTTTTGTCGGTTATTTACAACCTTTCTCCTTGGTTATGCATGAAGAGAAAATATCTGATGATGCCGTTGCTCATTTCTGGTCCCAAACAACCAGGCAACGATATAGATGTGTATTTGGATCTATTAATAGAGGACCTTGATAGGTTGTGGAAGGACGGGGTGAAGATATTCGATGCGCATCCCAGAAGCAATTTCACCCTGCGTGCGATGATATTCTGCACGATTAATGACTTTCCCGCTTACGTAAACTTGTCGGGTTACATGAACAAAGGAGAAAAGGTATGTCCTATTTGCTTGGAGGAAACACATTCGATATGGTTATCGAATTGTAGAAAAATAGTCTATTTAGGACATTGTAGGTTTCTCAGCCGTCATCACCCCTACCGCCGGCCTAATTACAAAATCAAATTTGATAGCAACACGGAGACCCAACGGGCACCTATACCAAAATTTAGAAGACAAACTTATTAAAATATATTAAAAATACTAAAACTATAAAATTTAATTTGTTAAATGTTATAATAATTAATATAATTTAAAATATAATATAAATATATAATCTAATAAAAATATAATATAAGAAGTCATGTTTAAAAAAATAAATAAATAAACCGATTATCTATACCGGTTTTTAACTTAAAAACCGGTATAGCTAAAATTTTTTAATTTTATTAAACCCTATCCCTGCCCGACCCCCTCTCCCTCTCGCCTCTCTCTCTCGATTTCGCGCCTTTCTCGATCTCTCTCTCGTCTCTCTCTCTCGCCGTCGACAAAGCCTCTCTTAGGTACTCCTGTCTCTCTCTCTCCCTGTCTCTCTCTCTCCCTTTCTCTCTCTTTCCTTCTCACTCTCACTCTCCTTTCTCTTTTCCTTCCACAGCCGACAGCCGATAGCCTCTCTCTCTCTCCGGCGACTCCTCCCTCTCGCTCATTGTAAGTCTCTCTCTCTCTCTGCTTTTCTCTCCCTCTTCATCTCTCTCTCTCTCACTCTCTCCTTTCTTCCTTCCACAGTCGACAGCCGACAGCCGCCAGTAATAATGGATTTGAATTGCTAATGGGTTTGAATTGGATTTGAATTGCTAATGGCTTTGGATTGATAATGGATTTGGGTTTGAATTGCTAATGGGTTTGAATTGCTAATGGATGTTGAATTGCTAATGGGTTTGGGTTTGAATTGCTGATTGATTTGGGTTTGAATTGCTAATGGGTTTGAATCGCTAATGGGTTTGAATTGCTAATGGATGTTGGATTGCTAATGGGTTTGGGTTTCAATTGCTAATTGATTTGGGTTTGAATTGCTAATGGGTTTGAATCGCTAATGGATGATGTTGGATTTGAATTGCTAATGGGTTTGGATTGTTAATGGGTTTGAATTGCTAATGAGTTTGAATTGCTAATGGGTGTTGGATTGCTAATGGATTTGGGTTTGAATTGCTAATTGATTTGGGTTTGAATTGCTAATGGGTGTTAGGAACTCATTCCATGTGCAATTTAAATTTTTATTGCTTATTAACAAATAATTTACAATTGCTATTATACGGATCTAGATAATTATGCAAGTTGACACTTTAAGAGAATGGTAGAAGGATTTACTTCTTCTAGTCTCGCAACTAGAAGGCTCGACCTTTGCTTAGAAGTCGGTGGCTTGCTCGTCACCTTCACGACGTCACCGGCCTCGAGTCCACCTAAAGTCTTAACCAAGTTCTAGGCTTTTGTGCTAGCAAGAGCAAGAACAAGACTAATCCCTTGTTTAGCCTTTTCCAAATTAACTTCTTAATTTTGTGGCTAATATTCAACACATGAATACCTAGCAATATGCACTAAAGAGATGGAAAAATTAAATCTGAAATTTTTTTCTTTTTCTTCTCTAAGTGGCGGCCAAAAAATGGAGGAGAGAGATTGATATCACATACCCTAATTTCCATATATATATAAACGTCCATCCTTTTTTTTAAAAAAAAAAAGAGTTTATACAAATTATTTTGGCCGGCCACAAAAAATTAGAAAAAGGCTTAAAAGCCCAAATTGTCATGTACAATTTAGTCTTTTAATTATCTCTTTAATGATTATTTAAAACTAGGCCCAAATTGACTAATCAAATGGAAGCCCCATATATTTAATATAATTCATACAATTATATTAAATTATGTTGAATAAAATTAATTATGAACTCATTGATAAATATTTTAGGATTAGCATATGCATTAATTTATTTCTATATGACCCCTTTGATTTAATTAATTATGACGGTTCGCAACGGTATATAATTAATTAATCAAACTATCATATTTTTTTATTGCATTCACTGCTGCAAATAAATAAATAATACACTATTGGTTAAAACTTTATTTGTGTGACCCTTTGAGGATTTATGTTATGTTGGCCATGAAAATAAATCGTTATTTACTTTCAATAATCATAAGCGGTATCTAGCAACACGTCATGATTCCCACTTCACATAAATAAACACTGTACCTATACACTGCTTCAATCCTGCATAAGAAATGATATCTTATTGTTTTGAATTCTTATGTCACATGATATCCTTGTATAATCCAAGATAGGAATGTGTCATTCTTGCAGATTATACGTTTCTTGATCTAGAGATGATTGCATAAGTTGCGAGCAAGCAATCCATCTCCATCAAGAGGCCCAGTGGATATCATCACTCGTTAGGTGAACTAACGAGGGACATACAGTTGTCTTGATGACCAGTTTCTCCCCGCACAATTCAAGAGAACATAAATAAAGTCTGTATAGCAGCCCTTATCAGAAATCAGCGTTAGACGATATTTATAGAACCCATCTTCATGTGGAGAAACTGAACCATCTCAAACTCAGAATCAAACACGTATGAAATAAATAATGACACATAACACAATCCATATATTTATTTCATTGGGTCATGTCCTGTACTATGTTCCAGTAACATATACATATACAATTAAGTTACTAACTCCTTACTTATGATTTGTAGAACTTAATCATCACTTAACTTGTATACTAGTCTTATCTGATAATTAATGTTCCTTGTTAATTATCAAGACTATGGACAGTTTCGATTTATTATTGTCATTTAATTATAAATGAACTATAGTGATCCATAATTCAGATCCTCAACCTGAATAAACTGTCAATAAATAAATCGAGGAACAAATGATCAAACATCATCAATAACATAAACTATAGAAGCAGCCATAAATGGATTTCGGTTTGAATTGCTAATGAGTTTGATTTGCTAATGGGTGTTGGATTGCTAATGGATTTGGGTTTGAATTGCTAATTGATTTGGGTTTGAATTGCTAATTGATTTGGGTTTGAATTGCAAATGGGTTTGAAACTTTGAATTGCTAATGATGTTGGATTTGAATTGCTAATGGATTCCAGTCAGTGCTAGAGGTAGCGAGAAGGGTTTTAATGACAAATATACCTGAGGTGGAAGGCTGGACAGTTCTCGCCTTCTTGTCTGCGAGGTACTTGGGGCAGTTCCTCTTCCAGTGACCCTTGCCACTATAGTAATAGCACACCGTGTCAGAGGTGGCCGGGTTCTTCTTGCATCTAAAACCTTCGGGAGCTCCTGTTAGAGTTATGTCCTAGAAGTCAATCATTATATGGCTACTTCTATGGTTTATGTTATTGATGATATTTGATCATTTATTCCTTGATTTATTTATTGACAGATCATTCAGGTTGAGGATCTGAATTGTAGATCTCTGTGTTTCATTTATAATAAATGACAATAATAAATCTAAAAGGTCCGTAATCTTGATAATTAACAAGGAATATTAATTATCGGATAAGATTATTATGCAAGTTAAGTGATGATTAAGTTCTACAAATCATAGGTAAGGAGTTGCCAACTTAATTGCATATGTGTATGTTATGGAACATAGTACAGGACACGACCCAATGAAATAAATATATGGATTGTGTTATGTGTCATTATTTATTTCATTTGAGTTTGATTCTAAGTTTGAGATGGTTCAACTTTTCCACATGAGGATAGGTTCAATAAATATCGTCTACCGTTGATTCCTGATAAGGGCTGCTATACGGACTTTATTTATGTTCTCTTGAATTGTGCGGGGAAAAGTTGTTCATCAAGAAAACCGTATGTCCCTCATTAATTTACTTAGTGAGCGATGATATCTGTTTGGGCCCCTTGATGGAGATGGATTGTTTGCTAGCAACTGATACAGTCATCTCTAGATCAAGAAACGTATAATCTGCAAGAATGACACATTCCTATCTTGGATTATACGATGATATCATGTGACATAAGAATCAGACAAGGATATACTATTATTTCTTATGCAGAATTAAAATATTGTAGCAGTACACTATTTATGCGAATTGGGAATCATAACGTGTTGCTAGATACCGCTTATGATTATTGGAAATAAATAGCGATTTATTTTCCATGTCCAACAGAGCATAAATCCTCAAAGGGTCACACAAATAGGTTTTGACCATGCGTGCATTATTTATTTGGTTGTATTAAGGAATGCAACAATATGATATGTTGACTGATTAATTATGTACTGTTGCGAACCGTCATAATTAATTAATTAAGTCAAACGGATTATATAGAAATAAATTAATGCATATTCTAATCCTTAAATAATTATCAAAGTGTTGATAATTAATTTGTTCAACATGAATTAATTAAAGTAATTAATTTGAGCTAACGGGCCTATATTTAAATGGTAAATTAAAGGTCCAAATTGAGAGCAATTAATTGGGCCACTAATTAATTGAATTAGAGGACCAATTAAATAATTGATAGAGCCCATTTAGGCCCATTTTATGGCTGCCCTAGTGATGGCATAGTTGTAAATTAGTTACAACTTTTTGGGAGAGTGGTTGGTCTATAAAAGGACCACTTTGGGAGCCAAAACCCTAGCCACCTTGCATTTTTCTCTCTCCCTAATATTTTGGACGAAAATTAAAGGAAAAATTTCAGAATTTTTCCTCTCTACCATTGCTCTCTTAAGCTCATGTGTTGAGCACATCTTGCCTCCATCCAATTAAATAGTTAATTAAGGCAAAGGGAAGGAAGGGATTAGGCTTAACCTCTCATCTACTAGCATAGATCGAGGTTTTGGTTAATACCTTGGTGGACTTGAGGCCGAGACACGCGTGGTGGTGCGCACAACCTCGACATCGCCGGATTCGAGCCTCCTTGTTGCGATACAAGGAGAGGTAGCATTCCTAACCTCTCTCTCTTGTGTGTGAATGCTTGGACTAGATCCTTCGAGGTCTAAGTCGTTTGGATTGCTTATTAAATGGTTAATTAGCACAAAAAATTTGAAAACTTAGACTTCCTAACAGTGGTATCAGAGCTCTAGGTCGTTCTAAAATATTTTAACACATAATTAGTTGAGAAATGATTAATTAACACATGGATTAGTGATGCACTTGCTTGCTGTCTGGATTTCTGTTCTGTTTTCGACATTGTTTTGGTTTTTTCGCTGAGAAAAGATTTCAGAAAAATTCTAAATTTTATTGGAGGTTGTAGATCTGTGCGATGTGGTTCTTTAGCCACTAGTTTCACCTTTTTCTATGTTGTTATGAATTTATGGTGAATTAAACGGTAACGGTGCGCAGATCTGGTACTCTGCTGCACAGTTCTGTGTTTTAGGCATGAAGGATTTATTTTTCGAAAATAACTATCTGTATTTCTTGGCTAGAAATCTTGTAAACTTGATGCTCTTTCTGGACATGTACAATTTGTTGCATGTTTCGGATTTTATGTGGGCGTTCAAGTCATGAGAAATGAATCGGTTGTCAGATCTGGTTTTCCAACAAACTGATTCTTTGGATAAACTGTACTTATTGAGAAAACTTTATGAAAAAGTGTTTGAATAGAAAGTTTCTACTTGAAGTTAAGATTCTGTGAAAATTAGTTTCAAAGAATTTTATTAAGGTTTGATACCTCAACTGAGTCAATAGTTTTTAGTCGTTAGTCTGTTTCAGAACAGGGTAAGTGGCTTGTTTGCTATTTATCTTGATGATTTGAAATAAGACTAGTTGGATTTCGTTTGATGGATTGGTAGCCAATAACATATAGTAGATTTGTTATGTAAAATGTTTTCATGAAAACGTTTTGGAAGATGATCCTACAGACCAAAAGAGTTAGACAAAAACAGAAAATCGGATAACGGTGTTTCGCGCACAGTTTGACGATTTGTTAATTTTGTTTCTCTCTGATGGTAAGTGATCTCTCCCTGAAATTTTGACAGATAGTTACACTCATAATAGGGAGTATGCATTATTTATTTCATAATTTTTGGAGACCGAAAAACTTCGAATTTTATCGGGTCCCATTTAATATTTTAAATAGTTAAAGTATTTTCTAATTAATCAAATTGGTTGAATAAATTAATTAGAATACTCCATGATATTCCTCCTTTCTGTTTACAATTGTTGAATTGGCTTTTCAAATGGTTTAAGAAAATTAGTTGTTTAAAAGTTAAACTTTTATGCGGAAAGACCCGAACTACAAGCGATGTGCAAAGACTCTAATTCATTGTTGTTAATTAAGAAACAAAGGGACATGTGCTAACTTTGTTTTGTAGGAAGGATCGTGGGTTTAGTATGGCTCAAGAAACCAATGCCTTGTGTGTTGTAATTTGTGAATGCATGTGATTGATTGTATGTAAGGCCTTTGGTGCCATGGTTAATTAATTAATTATGATTAATTTCTTAATGTAACTTGTGAGGCTTGCATGCCCCTAAGGCTAGGAGGGAATTAGGGATATTTTCACATGTATTTTGTCATTTAATTATATAGGATAGAATCCATATGATTAGTGGGAGGGACAATTAGATTAGTTTTGCTACATGGAGATGCGGCGGAACTAATGCAAGCGGAAGCCATACAAACCCACAACAATGCTTGAGATGCTTATTATTATGTGAATGTTTGTGGATGCTATGAATGTCATAGGATAGGTATGGGTGTATGATTACACGACCACCAAACAGTAGTCACATAATTGTTTGTCCCAAATTTGATTAAGTCGACCGCCCTCCTTCTCTCTATCCCCTTCACGTCAATTGCCCTCTCATGGCGCGGTCCGCCCAAGCGGACGTCATGGTTGTCAATTTGATAGTCGGGGTACAAATAAAGAGATTTGTAAGGAGCAAATAGAGAGATGTTACTTATCGATGGACCCAACTAGAGTTTGGACATCGGGGCGAAGTTCGCGATGCGAACCAAGAATCATAAAGTTGTATGATTGGTTAAAGAGAACCTACCTTATCTAGTCATTTTGGGTGACGTGCCATAGCAGGTCCAACTTGACGAAAATAGGGGTCTTGGAAATTCATTACTTTTAAGGGACTTATATTAAAGTAGTGAAAGTTTTACTTTATTGAAAATAAAATAAAAACATAAACTAATTGGCCTTAATTTGAATTAATTGTTGTAGATGTCTTCCTCATCCTTTTCGCTTCGATCTCTTTTAGAGAAAGAAAAGCTCGCCTTCAACGGTGCCAACTTTCTGGATTGGCACCGGAACCTAAGGCTTGTCCTAAGGTTTGAAAAGAAGGAATACCTCCTTACCACTCCCATCCCCGCGGCTCCCAAGTCGGATGCCCCTCAAGCGGACAAGGATGCCCATGACAAGCACGTCATGGACGACATGGAGATGTCCGTCCTGATTGTCGCTGTCATGGAGGCGGAACTCCAAAGGGAGTTCATGGATAGTGGTTATGGTGTGTTTGAAATGGTCTCTCGTCTCTCGAACATGTTCCAAACCAAGGCCCGCACCGAAAGGGCTCGTCTCATCAAGGCCGTCGCCAATACTCGATTGGCGGAAGGTCATGAAGTCGGGCCAAGTCATGAAGATGGCGGGGTTGTTTCGGCAGCTCGAAAGGCTTGATACGCCCTTCCCGTCAGGGGCGATTCAAGACTTCATTCTCAACTCTCTCCCTCATAGCTTCACCGGTTTTGTTGTGAACTACCGGATGAATGGCATGGACAAGAACATGGATGATCTCCAAAACATGCTTGTCGAGACGGAGGAGAGTCTCAAAAAGGAAAAAGGGCCCAAAGATGTTCTTGCGGTGAGTGACAAGAGCAAGAAGAGCAAGAAAAGAAAGACCCGCAGAACTAGAAAGGGCAAAGGCACGGTGACGCCCCAAGGTTCGGCCAAGGGAGCTCCCGAGGGTTCCAAGAGAAAGAAGAACCCGGCCACTTCCGAGACCGTGTGCTACTACTGTAGCAACAAGGGCCATTGGAAGAGGAATTGCCCCAAGTACCTCGCCGACAAGAAGGCGGGAACTGTCCGGCCTTCTACTTCAGGTATATTTGTCATTGAAACCCTTCTCGCTACCTCTAGTACAGACTGGATATTCGATACTGGTTCATGTGCTCACATTTGTCGAAATGTGCAGGCACTAAAGAGTAGGAGGCGGCTCGAGAAAGGCGAAGTTCAACTCCGCGTCGGTAACGGCACGTGCGTCTCCGCTATGGCCGTTGGGAACGTAGAGCTTACTTTGCCTTCTGGTTTAGTTTTGGAACTAAAAGATGTTTATGTAGTTCCTTGTATCACTCGGAACATCATCTTTATTTCGTGTTTAGACTTGGATGGATTTGATGTTGTAATAAAGAACAAAAGTTGTACTTTGTTGCGTGATGATGTTTGTTATTGTGTTGCGCATTTATTGAATGGTCTTTATGTGCTTGATTCTAACGAACATGTTTTGAGTGTTGAACATGACAGTAGAAAACGTAAGATCTCACATGAAAGTACGACTCTAATGTGGCATTGCCGCTTAGGTCATATCAACGAGAAACGCATCAAGAGATTACAAACAGTTGGTCTCTTGGATCAATTCGCTTTCGAGCCAATTGACACATGCGAATCATGTTTGATGGGAAAGATGACCAAAGCGCCTTTTACCAACAAAGGTACAAGGGCAAGTGGCTTATTAGACCTCGTGCATACCGATGTATGTGGACCTATGAGCATTTGCGCACGAGGAGGTTATTCATACTTCATCACTTTCACCGATGATCATAGTAGATACGGGTATATCTACTTGATGCGGCACAAGTCCGAATCCTTCGAAAAGTTAAAGGAGTTCAAGAATGAAGTTGAGAACCAACTCAATCGAAAGATCAAAGTCTTGCGTTCCGATCGAGGTGGAGAGTACTTGAGCCACGAATTTGGTGATTATCTAAAGGAGTGTGGAATCGTTCCACAACTCACTCCACCGGGAACACCACAATGGAATGGTGTATCCGAAAGGAGGAATCGAACTTTGCTAGACATGGTTCGATCGATAATGAGCCAAGCCGACTTGCTTAAATCGTTTTGGGGTTTTGCAATAGAAACCGCAGCTTTTACATTAAACCGTGTTCCATCAAAGTCCGTTGAGAAGACGCCTTATGAGCTTTGGTTTGGTAGGAAACCAAGCATGTCGTTTCTCAAGATTTGGGGTTGTGAAGCTTATGTGAAAAGGCTAATGAGTGATAAGCTTGGACCCAAATCGGACAAGTGTCATTTCGTGGGATACCCTAAGGAAACTAAGGGTTACTACTTCTATAACCGCAATGAGAACAAGATAGTTATTGCTCGTTATGGTGTGTTCTTAGAGAAGGAGTTTCTCTCAAGAAGAAGTAGTGGGAGTAATGTGGTCATTGAAGAAATTCATGAACCACCGCAAGATGTGCCTCAAGTAGGCAATCCAGCGATTCCCAATGTAGTGCCAAACGAGGTTGTAGCTGAACCCGTTCCGCAAGCCGTTGTGGAAGAGATTCAAGAGTACGCTCCCTCAAATGAGGACTCGAACATATCGCGAGTCGATAGTGTTCAAGACACTCAAACTTTCGAGGACCAAGAACCAAGTCCACAAGCCGTTGTGGAACAAGTTCAAGAGCCTCAACCCCAAGCACCGATCCTACGAAGGTCAACGAGGGAAAGTCACCCACCCGAAAGGTACTTGGGTTTGCACGATGTTCTCGTCATTGCGAATGACGAACCCTTGACCATAAAGGACATGAAAGATAAACCCGACTCCAAGGAATGGCTTAAGGCCATGGAATCCGAAATGCAATCCATGTATGAAAACAAGGTATGGACCTTGGTTGACCTTCCCGACGGAGTAGAACCCGTTGAGAACAAGTGGATCTTTAAGAGAAAGGTCGACATGGATGGCAACTTGAGCATTTACAAAGCACGACTAGTTGCGAAAGGTTACAAGCAAGTTCATGGTATTGACTATGAAGAAACTTTCTCGCCTGTCGTCATGTTCAAGTCAATTCGGATCTTGTTAGCGATTGCCGCATATTATGACTATGAGATATGGCAAATGGATGTCAAAACCGCCTTCTTAAATGGCAACTTGGAAGAGGATGTGTATATGACACAACCCGAGTGTTTTGTGGATCCAAAGAATGCTAACAAGGTGTGCAAGCTTCAAAGGTCCATTTATGGATTGAAGCAAGTATCAAGGAGTTGGAACAAACGCTTTGATGAAGAGGTTAAGAAGTTGAATTTCATTCAAAGCGAGAAGGAACCTTGTGTTTACAAGAGAATTAGTGGGAGCGTGGTTGTGTTTCTTGTTCTATATGTTGATGATATACTCTTGATCGGGAATGATATCTCCGAATTGAATGCAGTCAAGGATTCATTGAAGAAAGTGTTCTCAATGAAAGACTTGGGCGAAGCCGCCTACATCCTAGGGATCAAGATCTATCGAGATAGATCAAGAAGGTTGTTAGGTTTGAGCCAAGATGCATATATTGACAAAGTGTTGGAAAAACACAAAATGGCTGGTTCCAAGAAGGGTTACTTGCCTATGTCACATGGCATATTCTTGAGCAAGACTCAATGTCCGACGACTGATACAGATAGGGATTTCATGAAGCGGTTCAAGTATCCATCTGTAGTCGGTTCGATCATGTATGCCATGCTATGCACTCGCCCCGATGTTGCGCATCCGATTAGTGTGACTAGTCGATACCAAGCTAACCCTGGTATGGCACATTGGACCGCAGTCAAGAATATCCTCAAGTATCTCAAGAGAACAAAGGATAGCATCCTCGTGTACGGTGGAGACCAAGAGCTCGTTGTAAGTGGTTACACCGATGCTAGTTTCCAAACCGATCGAGATGATGCGAAGTCACAGTCCGGCTTCGTATATCTGCTCAATGGTGGAGCCGTGAGTTGGAAGAGTTCTAAACAAGATACCACGGCTGATTTCGTCACCGAAGCAGAATACTTAGCGGCTGGTGAAGCGGCGAAAGAAGGAGTTTGGATCAAGGAATTCTTGACCGAGCTGGAGGTGGTTCCAAGCATCTCTGGTCCAGTGGATCTCTACTGCGACAACACGGGAGCCATAGCTCAGTCAAAGGAGCCTAGGTCTCACCAGAAGACCAAGCACATTCTACGACGATTCCATCTTATCCGTCAGTTTGTGAATGACGGATGGATCAAGGTCAAGAAGGTGGACGGTGCCGCGAACACAGCGGACCCTCTGACAAAGCCTCTATCTCGAGCCGCGCATGAGTTGCATGTTGCATCCATGGGGATTAGGCGTATGCCTGAGTGGCTTTGAGTTGTATCTTTTATCTTTTGAGGCTTTAGTATGAGACATGTATATTTTGGATATTACATTGAGTACTATGCACTGGCTAGAAGTCACTGTTGATTGACTCTAGGCCAAGTGGGAGATTGTTAGAGTTATGTCCTAGAAGTCAATCATTATATGGCTACTTCTATGGTTTATGTTATTGATGATATTTGATCATTTATTCCTTGATTTATTTATTGACAGATCATTCAGGTTGAGGATCTGAATTGTAGATCTCTGTGTTTCATTTATAATAAATGACAATAATAAATCTAAAAGGTCCGTAATCTTGATAATTAACAAGGAATATTAATTATCGGATAAGATTATTATGCAAGTTAAGTGATGATTAAGTTCTACAAATCATAGGTAAGGAGTTGCCAACTTAATTGCATATGTGTATGTTATGGAACATAGTACAGGACACGACCCAATGAAATAAATATATGGATTGTGTTATGTGTCATTATTTATTTCATTTGAGTTTGATTCTAAGTTTGAGATGGTTCAACTTTTCCACATGAGGATAGGTTCAATAAATATCGTCTACCGTTGATTCCTGATAAGGGCTGCTATACGGACTTTATTTATGTTCTCTTGAATTGTGCGGGAAAAAGTTGTTCATCAAGAAAACCGTATGTCCCTCATTAATTTACTTAGTGAGCGATGATATCTGTTTGGGCCCCTTGATGGAGATGGATTGTTTGCTAGCAACTGATACAGTCATCTCTAGATCAAGAAACGTATAATCTGCAAGAATGACACATTCCTATCTTGGATTATACGATGATATCATGTGACATAAGAATCAGACAAGGATATACTATTATTTCTTATGCAGGATTAAAATATTGTAGCAGTACACTATTTATGCGAATTGGGAATCATAACGTGTTGCTAGATACCGCTTATGATTATTGGAAATAAATAGCGATTTATTTTCCATGTCCAACAGAGCATAAATCCTCAAAGGGTCACACAAATAGGTTTTGACCATGCGTGCATTATTTATTTGGTTGTATTAAGGAATGCAACAATATGATATGTTGACTGATTAATTATGTACTGTTGCGAACCGTCATAATTAATTAATTAAGTCAAACGGATTATATAGAAATAAATTAATGCATATTCTAATCCTTAAATAATTATCAAAGTGTTGATAATTAATTTGTTCAACATGAATTAATTAAAGTAATTAATTTGAGCTAACGGGCCTATATTTAAATGGTAAATTAAAGGTCCAAATTGAGAGCAATTAATTGGGCCACTAATTAATTGAATTAGAGGACCAATTAAATAATTGATAGAGCCCATTTAGGCCCATTTTATGGCTGCCCTAGTGATGGCATAGTTGTAAATTAGTTACAACTTTTTGGGAGAGTGGTTGGTCTATAAAAGGACCACTTTGGGAGCCAAAATCCTAGCCACCTTGCCTTTTTCTCTCTCCCTAATATTTTGGACGAAAATTAAAGGAAAAATTTCAGAATTTTTCCTCTCCACCATTGCTCTCTTAAGCTCATGTGTTGAGCACATCTTGCCTCCATCCAATTAAATAGTTAATTAAGGCAAAGGGAAGGAAGGGATTAGGCTTAACCTCTCATCTACTAGCATAGATCGAGGTTTTGGTTAATACCTTGGTGGACTTGAGGCCGAGACACGCGTGGTGGTGCGCACAACCTCGACATCGCCGGATTCGAGCCTCCTTGTTGCGATACAAGGAGAGGTAGCATTCCTAACCTCTCTCTCTTGTGTGTGAATGCTTGGACTAGATCCTTCGAGGTCTAAGTCGTTTGGATTGCTTATTAAATGGTTAATTAGCACAAAAAATTTGAAAACTTAGACTTCCTAACAGCTCCCTTGGTCGAACCTTGGAGCGTCACCGGGCATTTGCCTTTCTTCGTTCTACGGGCCTTTTTCTTATTCTTTTTGCTCTTATCCCTCACCGCAAGAACATCCCTCGGCCCTTTCTCTTTCTTTAGACTTTCCTTAGTTTCGACAAGCATGATCTGTCTCTCTCGAGTACAAGGTGGAATCTCGCGCCGCAATGGAGAAACGACGCCCGAATCAAGTGTTTTGAGCTCTAAAATGTGGATCTATGGTGGGAAAACGTGGGAATCCCTCCTCTCTGGCAGGGGAGAAGATTATATGATGTCTGGAGGCGTCCTAGGGCCAGAGGGTCAAGTTTCCATAGAAGAAACTTGCCAAAACAGGAGCATTCGGCTGGGTGTTCGGCTGGAGCCAGCCGAATGGTAGGCCAAATGGCCTGCAAATGTCGTGGGCTGAGAGTTGTTCGGGCCAGGAATGAGTCATCTGGCTTGTAATAGGCTGGGGCACGCCAATTGAGGTCTGTCTCCTTGCATCGAAGTAATTTCTTCGCGTGGTTCGTCCAGAAACGTCCGATTGTTGCGTTGTTTCCACCTAGTACCTACAAAATAGTTGAGAAGCGGCGGCAGTACCAAATCCTGGCAAATATGGCATAAAAGCACAGTGAATAATATGAGTTGAGTTATAATTTAGGTGTATAGTCCGGCCAAAATGCATATATAAATCCGAGATATCAAATCCCTCCAAACTTAAACCTTGCTTGTCCTCAAGCAATACTCTAAACTTAGGAAGATGGACTATACCTAATCCTTAACTCAATCGTCATGCTTAATCAAGAAATTTAATCAATCATGCTTTCAAGTTTGTCACATATAGAAAAAGTAATGGTTATTCAAAAATAATTCGCAACACAAAATTCAAAATTCAATCTCAATCAATATGTATAATTCAAGGTCTCAAGTGATGTAATTTTTAATTTTAAGGATCCTAGTTTTTCTTCATTAATCAACAAGCAATTTCAAGGTCTTTTGTCCGTTCTTTTCCACGTCTTGCAAAAATTTGTAAAGAAGTTTTATCAAAGTCAAAAATTTTCTAATGAACCCCTCAAAACCAATTTCATTTTCACCAAATTTTTTTTTTTTTTTTTTTTTTTTTTTTGCAAGTCGAGTCGTGGGGCTTTGCACCCTAGAGGATTTAATGCGAGTCATTGACCTTATAAAAATGCTACTGGCACATGACGTGCCAGGGAGGTCGGTCCGGTTTTTACGCATTTTTCGCTACAGACCACTACGGACTTCAAGCACTTTTATGCCAAGTTCCTTAAGCCACCGGTATTTGTGGTTAAGTTGGTGGAAAAAGGTCTTGACGCGTCCTCGTTTTCACAACTATTTGGATTTTAGTCACTTTAGCTTTGCTCGTTGGTGATTCAAGCATTTAAAAACAATTTCAACCAGAAAAGATTCATCTTATAATTTTCAAAATTCATAAAACTTCTTTTTGAACAAAAGTTTGCAAGACACGAATCAGTTCACTCGACAAAAATTTGTGAAAGTTGACTAACAGTGTTTAATGATTTTAAGCAACCAAATTCAGATCCTTATCAATTTCAAAATTTCTCAATCAAGGCCTGAAGTTATAAAAAATGATTGAAATCAAATTTTAAACCCTAAGTTTGCCAAAAATTGCCAAATAACCATTAAACAATTTTCAAGTTCGTGTGAAATTCGACCCAGTCTGTCAAATAAGCATCAACAACAGAATGAAAGCACAACCAATTAAATTCCTTGAAAATTCACCATGAAACAGATTCAAAACAGTGTCATTCGGCCAGGAGTTCGGCCGAATGGTAGGCCGAATGGACAGTAACAGTAGCCAAAATTCAAGAAAATTTTATCATTTTTGCGTGAAAACTCCTTAAATGCCCCCCCCCAAACTTAAAACATGCATTGTCCTCAATGCATCATCACATTACCTTATTAAATAAATAAAAGTAAAAATGACAAAAGATGACGTACCAAATCAATACCAATAGGAGGGGTCGTAAGGCCCGCCAGGTGGTGGCGGCTGCTGCGGATTGTATGGAGGCACATGCGGGTGCTGCTCGTATGGTGAGTGCGGTGGTGGTGGGACGGGCTCGTGCTGCATCATGTTGGGATCATCCCGTCCTCCACGCATGTAGCCGTGATGCTTGTAAAAGGCCAACTCATCTTCCCACGTGGTGAGGCGCTTGTCAACCCGGTCGAGCTTCTCAGTGTTTTCCCTCACCTCCGCCTTGAGCTCATCACTTAAGCGGTGGAGTTCCTTCATTTCATTCTTCGTCTCGGTCGAGTCGCGACATAGGTTCTCCATGGACTCAATGATGTAGTCCAGAGACTCAGCGGGACTCATGTGATATGTGCGTGAAGTGCTGCTGCTACCGCCGCTGGTGGAGGCACCCGTTCGGCCATGTGTTCGGCTGGGTCCAGCCGAATGGCTGCCCGAATGGTGGCCCTGGCTGAACATGTCCATGAAGTCTTCTCCTTCCAGTGGGTTCGGATTGTAACCTGCAGGGATTAGCCAAGTCTCGGGCCAAGAGGGAGCTATTTGGTCAGGATATGGTAAATAAAATGATGGCCGGCCATTGAGAAGCCACTTGTACCGCTCACCACCGCGACTTTCCACAATTTCAATGAATCCATACCTTTTTAGCATATTGATATTCAAAAGAGTGGACCCCGTGCACAAACTACCTGTATCAAATCCCACACCAAGCTTCTTGGCAATATGTGTCACATATGCCCCCATTGTGATGTACCCATTATCGCTCGGATTGGCTGTGATCCCCATCCAGTGTTGCACCATAAAGAGAGTGAGATTTACCTTGGTAGGAGCATCGCGGAGTATGTTGTCAAGCAAGACCGCATCCTCAACATTCAATCTCGCCATCGTCTCTCCACGAGCATAGATAGTGGACACAAGGATCCTGTGCAAAACACGAAGGGATGGGTGTTGGATCCATGAAGCCTTATATCCATGCGTTTGACCTGAGCCAGTCAGCCTCAACCATAAAGTGTCCCTTGACTCTCCCCACCGAAATTCAAGAGCATCCGCCGTATCTTCAATCCCCAAACCAAAGTGGTCAGCCAAATCTGATAAGAAGACACGCATTGTTTCATCCCCCATTCTGAACTTGATGTACTGGTGGCCGTTTTCACCGGTTTTGAGGCGAAGGGAGGAAAGGAACTCGATGGTTAGGTTCCGGTAAGCTCTTTCCCTGATGCGACAGAACGGGTATGTGAATCCAATGCCTATAAGGAGTTGTGTCACCTCCCTGCCCATGCCAAGTTTATCCAAAGTTCCTTCATCGAACAACCGAGTGTGGTAGAAATTCCTTTTTCTGAGATTCAACAATTTATGGAGCATGCGGCGGGTTAGGAACCCTAAAACCAAATTCTTGCTCATGGGGCTGGGCCTCTGGGTCATATTCTCCATCCGATTCCGGATCGGAATACGGATCCACATTGTAAACCCTCGGTTGGTTCGGTGCTTGGTTGGAGGATTCTCCTCGTGCTTGGCGGGAACGGGACCTGGTCATGCGTAACATGGTGAGGTAAGGTGCTGTTCTGGGGAAAGAGGTGGGTTTCGGATTGTTTTCGACAGCGAAATCCCTCTGTTCTGTTTCCTGTTCGGCTGGGTGTGGCCGAATGGGTCAGTTTTGGCTCTGTTTCGTGTGGCGGGTGAAACGGGTCACGCCCAAATTAATTCCAGCAGTGCAATAAACCCCAAATATTTATCAACAATGCATCTCTCTTGCTGCCATTCATTCACACAACCCAATCGTGAGAGAAATTAAAAGAAATGATGGAGAGAGAATTCAAACCAAATGCACTTGACAAGGGGCCGAATGGGCAGCAGCTCCTGGTCAAGAAGAAGCCTAGAGACCGAGTAGAGGCTCATGGTAGCAAGCGGTGACTCCAAAGCCGGCTTCCTTGGTGGTGGCCCTCATTTTTCTTTGATTTTTTTTCGGCCAAAAGAGAGAGAGATGATGGGATTCAAGGGTATGAGTGGAGAGAGGGCAGCAAGAGCTTTCAAATGGTGGGTCGATGTCGAGAAATGGTGTAGGGAGGGGGTTGCGCTAGGAGGAGCAAGTGGAGGCCGAGAGGAGTCGAGTTAGGGAATTAGGCGTTTCTTTTTTTTTTTTTTTCTTTTGTTCTTGTGTTGCGTTCGGCTAGGTGAGAGAGAACGAGAGGACGAAGGGATGGGTTCGGCTGGGAGATGGGTCGAATGCGGGTTGGGTGTGAATGGGTTTGGGATCCAACCCGATAAGCTCCCCCCTCTCTCATTTTTTATTTATTTATTTTTTTCTGCAATGGGCCTTCTTCAGTGGGCCAGCCGAATAGGTAAAGGAATGGGCCTGAAAAAGGAAATTTAAAGTAGTGAATGGGCTAAAATGGGTTGGGCTCCAAGTAAAATCTCAAATGAAAGAATTAAATGTCATTTAGCCCGCATTCTTGATTCCATTCGTCCTGATGTTCGAGCGAACGCCTGCCCGAATGGGTTGAATTCAAGTTCAAATCGATGATGCAGCCTGTCATTTTAATTTCTCTTGGTCCACAATGTTCTAATGTCTCTGTCCCAGGCATTGCTCCCGTGGTTTGTATTGGTTGATTCGCATGAGGTCGTGCGAGGGATCGTAGCTACACTTTTTTTTTTCGTCCCTTTTGGTGCTCTAGCACGAATCAACCATGTGCATCCCTACAAGCATCAAATAAACAGTTGTAAAATAAATTAAATATCCTAAGAAAATTTAAAATTCTAATTAAATTTTTTATTTTATTTTATTGTTTTATGATTTTTTTTATTTATTTTTCTTGGATCTTTTAAAAGAAAGATAAAATGACAAAATATAAAATAAAAGCAAATTGAATTAAAGGGAGAAAAATGCTTGGGTTGCCTCCCAAGAAGCGCTTGTTTTAGGTCTCTAGCTTGACCACCATTTGTTCTATGTCGCGACGGGTGGGTCGAGAAGCGAAACAACCATCACTTCTCCCTTGTCATGATTTGCAATGTAGTGCTTTAGGCGCTGCCCATTAACCTTAAATGGCTCCGAGTTCTTGTCGCATATGTCAACTGCACCAAATGGATAGACCTTGACCACTCGAAATGGACCCGACCAACGCGACTTCAACTTTCCAGGGAAAATCTTGAGCCTTGAGTTGAACAAGAGTACCAAGTCGCCTTCCTTGAATTCACGCCTCAAAATCTGCTTATCATGCAACAACTTTGTTTTTTCTTTATAAAATTTTGCATTTTCATAGGAATTGAGACGTACCTCGTCAAGTTCATGCAAATCCAAAATTCGTTTCTCACCTGTCTTAAGCATGTCCATGTTGATGGCTCGTGTGGCCCAGTAGGCTTTGTGTTCGATTTCTACAGGCAAATGACAGGGCTTACCATACACCAATTTGAAGGGGCTCATGCCAATCGGTGTCTTGAAAGCGGTGCGATATGCCCAGAGCGCGTCATCAAGCTTCATCGCCCAATCTTTTCTTGAGCGGGCCACAGTTTTCTCCAAAATGCTCTTGATTTCGCGGTTTGAGACCTCTGCTTGACCATTGGTTTGTGGGTGGTATGCGGTGGCCACTTTGTGTGTAACCCCATTCTTCTTCAAGAGTGCCTCGAACTGGCGATTGATGAAATGTCGACCTCCGTCACTTATCACCGCTCGTGGCACACCAAAGCGAGGAAAGATTATCTTTGAGAAGAACTTGATCACCGCATTTGCATCCGCGGACTTGCATGCCATGGCCTCGACCCACTTTGAGACATAGTCGACTGCCACCAAGATGTACTCGAAACTATGCGAGGTTGGAAAGGGTCCCATGAAGTCCACGCCCCACACGTCAAAGATCTCCACTTCGAGAATGCTTCTGAGAGGCATCTCGTTCCTTTTTTAAATGTTCCCTGTTCTCTGACACTGATCACAAGATAAGACAAATAAACGTGTATCTTTGAAAAGTGAAGGCCAGTAAAAACCTGATTGCAGCACCTTTGCTGCTGTTTTGGAGAATGAGGCATGCCCGCCATAAGCAGAAGAGTGGCAGTGAGCAAGAATGGGCATGACTTCTTCGTGGGACACACAACGGCGATAAATGTCATCAATGCCAAGTCGAAAAAGGTAGGGCTCCTCCCAGAAATAGTACTTGGCATCGGATTTGAGCTTCTTTCTCTGTTGGTAAGTCATCTCTAGAGGAAGGGCACCGCTGGCCAGGTAGTTTGCCAAGTCTGCAAACCAAGGCGGCTGTTGGATCGCCTTTTTTACCACCATTCGGCCGTCTGTTTGGCTGAAGCCAGCCGAATGGTTGCCCGAATAATCTGTTTTCGCCTCTACTTGTGCCGCAGAGACTGTTCCCTGCAATTCCAGAGACATGAGATGTTCATCAGGGAAAGATTCATTGATTGGTACCTTCATTTTTGTTTCTCCATCCCAATGGAGCCTTGATAAATGGTCCGCGACCGAGTTCTCCGTGCCTTTTTTGTCCTTGATGTCAAGGTCAAATTCTTGGAGAAGCAATATCCAACGAAGAAGTCTCGGTTTAGCATCCTTCTTGTTGAGCAAGTACCTAATCGCGGCGTGGTCGGTGTAAACAATCACTCGCGATCCAACCAAATACGCACGGAACTTGTCGAGGGCGAACACAATGGAGAGGAGTTCTTTCTCCGTGGTTGTGTAGTTGACTTGCGCTGGGTCTAGGACTTTGCTCGCATAATAGATCGCCACAGGCTTCTTGTCTTTCCTTTGGCCTAGCACCGCTCCGACCGCGTAGTTGCTTGCACCGCACATGAGCTCAAAAGGTTGCGACCAATCCGGTGGTTGCAAGATAGGCGCGGAGATCAATGCATCCTTCAACCTACGAAAAGCAAGAGAACAATCATCATCAAACACGAAATCAACATCCTTTATCAAAAGATTTGTAAGAGGTTTGACAATTTTTGAAAAATCTTTGATAAAGCGGCGATAGAATCCAGCATGTCCCAAAAAACTTCGCACGTCCTTGACATTTGTGGGCACTCCCATCTTTTCCACCACTTCTATTTTCGCCTTGTCCACTTCAATTCCCTTTGAGGTCACCACGTGTCCAAGAACAACCCCTTGTTGCACCATAAAGTGGCACTTTTCCCAATTCAAGACTAGATTCACCTCTTCGCATCTCTGCAAAACTTTGGAAAGGTTAGCTAGACAAGAATCAAAACAAGTACCATAAACAGAAAAATCATCCATAAACACTTCCATCACATTTTCAATCAAGTCAGAAAAAATGGCCATCATGGCACGCTGGAAGGTTGCTGGTGCATTACACAAACCAAAGGGCATTCTCCTATAAGCAAAAGTACCATATGGGCATGTAAATGTGGTCTTTTCTTGGTCCTCAGGGTGTATGGGTATTTGGAAAAAACCAGAATAACCATCAAGATAGCAAAAATAAGAATGGTTTGTAAGTCCTTCAAGAAGCTGGTCCACAAAAGGCAAAGGAAAGTGGTCATTGCGTGTCGCGGCATTGAGCTTGCGATAATCAATGCACATGCGCCATCCAGTCACGACGCGTGTTTGAATAAGCTCATTCTTGTCGTTCTTGACCACTGTGGTTCCACCCTTCTTAGGCACGACATGGACTGGGCTCACCCACTTGCTGTCGGAGATGGCATAAATGATGCCTGCATCAAGCAATTTGATTATCTCCTTCTTCACGACTTCCTTCAAATTTGGGTTGAGCCTCCTTTGAGCTTCCACCGAGGGTTTGTAGCCATCCTCCAATAAGATGCGATGCGTGCAAAACGAGGGATGAATGCCTTTCAAGTCGCTGATCGAATAGCCGATCGCCTTCCTGTGTGCTCTTAGTTCGTCCAAAAGCTTTCCTGTTTGCTCATCATCCAAAGCAGAGTTAATAATAACAGGAAAAGTTTTGTTTGGCCCCAAAAATTCATACTTGAGAGTCTCTGGGAGGGCCTTGAGTTCAACCTTGGGTGCCTCGGGTTCTGCCTCGCTGTTCGTGTCAAATTCCAGGGGCGTTCTGGGAGTCATTCGACTTGTCCCAGCCGAATGGAAGGCCGAATGGTCCTCTGGAGTCATCTCCAGAGCAATTTTAGGGGCCCAGTATACTTTTGGTTGGTCCTGGGCTCTGTACGTCTGAGCTAGGGTGCCATTCTGGGTGATGTTCGGCCTGACAGAGCCAAATGGTGAGCCGAATGACTCTGTTTCACCATCGTCCAGCACATCTTCTATGGATTCTTCGACTCCAATTGCTTCCTGCATTTCAGAAAGAAAAGCATGATAGTACCTTAGGGCGTTGTCGAGCTGTTCATCCAAGGTTTGCTCGGTTGGCACATCAATCGCCTCGATTCTGTAGCACGAGTCATGCATGTTGGGTTTCTTCATTGCTTCATCCACATGAAATTCAAGTTTCTCCCCTCCCACTCTTACAATTATGGTGCCGTCCCTGGCATCCATCAATATGCCTGCACTTCGAAGGAAGGGGCGACCAAGAATGATGGGAACTTCCTTGTCCTCCTCCATGTCCATCACCACAAAATCACCTGGAACAAAAAATTTACCAACCTGAACTGGCACGTCTTCAATGACACCAATGGGCATGCGAACGGAGGAATCAGCGAGTTGAAGAGTCATGCATGTGGGCCGCAACTCACCAACACCGATCTTTTCATACACCGAGAGTGGCATAAGACTCACGCTCGCTCCCATGTCGCATAATGCCTTCCTAATGCTTGCTTTGCCAATTGTGCAAGGTATGGTGAACTTCCCTGGATCTTCAAGCTTAGGAGGCATCACACTTTTAAGCAAATCACTAAGTTGATCGGTTAGTTCCACATAATTTAGTTCTTCCAAAGAGATTTTGTGTGTGACCACATCTTTTAGAAATTTTGCATAAGAAGGAATATAGGTGATAGCATCAGTAAAAGAGATAGTGATTTTCAAACCTTTAATCACCTCAAGAAAACTTCTCAATTGAGCATCCGCCTTGGATTTGGCCAATCTTTGGGGATAGGGAACATGAGGGCGGTAAGATTGTACTTGTTCAGTGCCTTTTCCCTTCTTCTCTGGTTGCTTGGGCTGTGTGCTATTGGTCGGAGCGATAGGGGCGTCGTTCACTCGCTGTTCAGTGATTTTGACCCCTGTTTGGCTTCCTGTTCGGCCTGACCCAGCCGAATGGGTGGCCAAATGGTCCTCTGAAAGTATCTTAGTTAGTAATGGGTCCAAGTCATGGTCTGTAGGTGACCTGGGAGGTTCTGTAATCCGAGAATTTGTTGCATTTGACACTTGTTCGGCTGTAAGTTCGGCCGAATGGTAGGCAGAACGCCCGGTTTGTCGCGCCGAATTCTCCTCCAAACCTGCCGATTCACCTGGAATGGGTGGGTCCTCGTACTGGGTTCCACTCCTGAGCGTGTGAACTGCCTTCATCTCCGCTCGCGGGTTTAACTCCGGTTGACTTGGTAGTTTGCCTTGTGGGCGAGTGTTTTGCGCCGCGAAAAACCCTTCCATCATCTTCTCCAACCTAGATGCAGCACCTGACTCTTTTTCAAGTTTAGCCAAACTATCAAGAATTGTTTCATTTAGCTTACCTTGAGTCTCGATGAATTGCTCCACGTGCGGTGCAACATAATGTTTTCTCTGGAAGTTTTGGCCACGATTGTTGTTAAATTGGACATTTCTGTTTTGGTTGGGTTGTGGTGGGTTACCCGCGCGATTGGTGAAAAGCTTCCTAGGGACAAAAGTGCGGTTTTGGTTGGTGTTTTGAGAGTTTTCACCTTCAAAGTCCTCCATTTCCCTAGTGTCCAACGAGGTGTTGCGGTTTTGGTACCAAGCATAGACATCGTTCATGGAATTGACTTGCTCGGGCTCTTGGTCACCATACTGGAGAGGACAATCTTGGGACTTGTGACCTTCTTCACCGCATGCGCCACACTCCTTGGAAAGCAAGTGCGTGCCATTGGCCGTTTGTAGCCTTGCAAGCTCGACTTCCAACTGTGCTATCCGGTCCCGCGATGAGATCTCCTTCACCTCATGCCTTCCTTGATTGCTTCTCACCGGATTAGGTGCTGCCCAATTGTATTGCAAGGCACACCTTTCAATTGCCTCGCGTGCTTGCTCCGCATCGAGCGATGTGAAACTCCCACCTGAAAGAGCATCAACATTCACTTTAATACTGTCATAGAGGCCATTAAAGAACGAGTGAATCGTTAACCAATCTTGAATACCATGGTTGGGACAAGAGTTTTCCAAATCTCTAAACCGTTCCCAAGCCTCTCTAAACGATTCATCCCCTCTTTGTTTAAAATTTGTGATTTCCCTTCTAATTTCAAAGGCCCTTTTGGAAGGAAAATACCGCTCAAGAAAAATCTGTGCCATTATTCCCCAACTATCAATTGACCCTCTTTTGAGTGTGTTGTACCATTTCTTTGCCCTATCCCTGAGAGTAAAGTGAAACAAGAGAAGTCTAATTGAATCCTGAGAAACCCCATTGATATTCAACAATTTAGTGCAATCAAGAAAAGCTTGTAAATGAGCATGGGGGTCCTCTTGATCAAGCCCATAGAATGAGTTTTGTTGCACAAGTGCAACGTGCGCGGGGTTGATTTGCATGTTGTTTGCCGCGATCCCTCTGATCAAGACCGGTCCATCCACGTCCTCGATTCGCGGGGCTGAGTGCACGCGAAGAGATTTGGTTGGCCCTTGAGTTTCGATGACCGGTGGAGGGTCATTAGGTGTTCCCATGGAGTGGCAACTTGCATGGCGCTCATCCTCAAAGGTTTGGCGCTCCTGGACAATTCTTTGTTGCTCCAATAGCAGTTCTTGGCGCAAGCCCTCCAGTTGTTGAGTTTGCTCTGCGAAATTAGCCATTTCGGGGCATGTTCTTCTTTCTGGCTCGCTGTTTGTGCTCTGTTCGGCCGGATGTTCGGCCGAACGGTTGGCCGAATGGGTTGAAAATCTGGTCGTAGGTGAGGTAACAGATGGCCCGGGCTCCTCCTCTGCAAAGGATTGGTCCGTGCTTGTCTGTCCTGAGCTCCTCAACTAGTAATTGTGTGGTTCAGCCGGCTCGCGTGGCTTTTTGGACTTCTTTGCCAGAGTTTATCCTGCGAGGAAGAAGAAGAAAAGGCATAAGTTAGTAAGCAAGTTAAATCTAGACTCTTGTTAATAAGATAAGAACTAATATCAATTACCGTCCCCGGCAACGGCGCCAATTTGATCGAGGCAAAAATCTAGGTCAAATAAATAACCTTGTTTACCTGACTAGTCGTTTATAGTAAAGCTAAGGTGTCGAACCCACAAGGACGGAGTCTGAGTACTAGTTCCTTTCTGTTCTCAAAAGCTAGAAGGTTTGATTTTGTTTGATTATGGTTTAACAAACGATAAATAAAAGGCTTAAATTAAATTGCAAGAAATAAATATTTTTGAGAGGTTTTATGAATTTAATATGAAAAAGTATGCCTTAGGGAATTAGTTTCATCTATGATTAGGTCATAGAGTGTCAACCCATTGATTTTTATCGCTGGAATCGACGTATGCGGGGTATAGAGCTACCATTCGGCCTACCATTCGGCCAGGACAGGCCGAACAGACAGCCGAATGGCTGCTCTGGATAGCGTATACTCCACATAAGTGTTGGTTTCCTGATCCATGCTTAATACCACGTGTTGTGAAGGGTTGGGTGACAGTAACTAACGCGCTAACCTATGATTTTCACCTTAGATTAGGGTTGATACCATACTAACCTAACGCCTCTTGAATTGCTAACCTAACTTTCGTTGGTCAATTATCCAAGTCCGTTTGTTGTGGTTCAATGAGACAACTAATTAATGGTTAGTTAATTAAAAACCGTGTCATACAACTCGATTGGTTATCTTTTGATTTTAACCTATCTCGTGATATTGCTATTGTTTAACTTATCGATTCAATACTTAAATACCCCAACTAGATGTGCGCATTCACCAAGTCGTGTGTAATGATTAACAAGCAAACAACAATAAGTAAATATACCAACAAGCAAATCACAATGATATTAAGCACAAATCAAGTCTACAACATCCCTAATCAATAGATTACTTCTACATCCCTAAGACATAAATAGATCTAGCCTAACATAGTCACACGCATCATGCAAATCACAGAGAATAGCAAATAGAAAGACATAGTATCAAAAATAACAACAAAGAGTAGGTGATACAACAATAAACCGAATATCCGAGTCGAATAGCACTGTCGTCGCGTCACAAACTACTCCGAAGTCGGTGGAACTCGCTGCAACAGTGGACAAGAGCCTCCAAACACGTGCTAGGATCTGTCTCTCTCGAGTACAAGGTGGAATCTCGCGCCGCAATGGAGAAACGGTGCCCGAATCAAGTGTTTTGAGCTCTAAAATGTGGATCTATGGTGGGAGAACGTGGGAATCCCTCCTCTCTGGCAGGGGAGAAGATTATATGATGTCTGGAGGCGTCCTAGGGTCAGGGGGTCAAGTTTCCATAGAAGAAACTTGCCAAAATAGGAGCATTCGGCTGGGTGTTCGGCTGGAGCCAGCCGAATGGTAGGCCGAATGGCCTGCAAATGTCGTGGGCTGTGAGTTGTTCGGGCCAGGAATGAGTCATCTGGCTTGTAATAGGCTGGGGCACACCAATTGAGGTCTGTCTCCTTGCATCCAAGTAATTTCTTCGCGTGGTTCGTCCAGAAACGTCCGATTGTTGCGTTGTTTCCACCTAGTACCTACAAAATAGTTGAGAAGCGGCGGCAGTACCAAATCCTGGCAAATATGGCATAAAAGCACAGTGAATAATATGAGTTGAGTTATAATTTAGGTGTATGGTCCGGCCAAAATGCATATATAAATCCGAGATATCATTCAACAAATTCAATTTAGTTTAACATGAATTTCTTTTGTGACAAGTTTCTCTAATAAACTCAGGTGAAGTTTAACCGGTTCGTCAAAATGACATCTTGACGTCCGCGATAGGAACACCAGAGCACTCCGGACGGTTGAGAGGATATCTACTTTTTTCCAGCGTCAAGCAAGTGTTCGGTAGTGGTACGAGAAAATCCTCCAAAGGGTATACCAAAGAGGAGGTTGATCGGATGGTGCAGGAGGAGGAGAAAAAGCGAATGGATGAGGAATTCAACAAGCAAATGGATGAGGAATGGAGCAGGCGAATGCAGCAAAGCTTTCGCAGATGTTTTTGCAAGATCAAACACCGCAGACGACCTACAATCCAATACTTCAACAAGCTTTCATCATGCGATCACTGGGTTGCAACAATCAACCACATCCGATTCCTCATTCGACTTTTCAGGTTCTTAATTTCACCGAACTAATGATAGATATTGTTTTGTTCACATATAGTATTAGGGTTTATGATTTATTATTACACAAGTCTATTTGTTTATAATTACAGGCGCCTGTCGAAGCCTTACTCCTCCTCCCAGGGACGTCTGGGACGCATGTGTATGTAGCTAGAGCTATGGTGTCTGCACAGGCTTTCAGTGAGACAGTCCATGGAGAATCAGTAGACTTAGGGGAAGTGAAGGTACAAATCTTAGAAGTTTTCAATAATGCGAGACACGCGATAGTACATTTTCTCCCTCCTAACGCAGATGATCAGCTTGGTGTTCTGATGGGTTCATTTCTAAGATGGCCGATTCATCTAGTGGATTATGACATGACAAAATTGGTAAAATTTACAAATTATTCTAAATTTCACAAGTTTTATAATAATTATATATATTGGTATAAATTAAATTGAGAAATATCATTTTCATTACTAATATGTGAGTTTTTTAGGAGCAAACGAGGCAAATGGCGAAACAACCTCCTCAACTTCCTCCACAAGACAAGAAAAAGCAGGCGGCGCAACAGGATGACGAAGAAGAACCAAGTGTGGATCAGTTTTTTGTGGAGGACCAATTTCAGTTGCGTGAGCCGTTTGTCACCGACAAAAAGTTGGCAGAGATTGGGCCTAACGCAGTAAAGATGCATGACTATATGAGGATGTTTGACGATTCAGTGACTCAATTCGACGATGTTCCTGGTGATTTCGAACTTCAGGATGTGAAGACATTCATCGTCAAATTCAAAGACATTCGCCATGTCTTCGATAGGGACGAGCTTTTCGTTCAAGTGATTAAAGTTTGGGTTTTATAAGTATTTTTCTAATTTTACAATAGTTGATTATTAATTATATGATATGTCTAATTTAATAGATGTATAGAACAATAATTAAATTGCATATATACCTACAACATATAGGCGGTGTCGGGAATATTGTCATAATATCGCGCTGAAAAAGTTGATATTTTGGGATCCAGAAAGATGCTCGAGTGTGGATGTGGAGAGTAATCCCGTCAGCACAGCAAGCTACATAATGAATCTTTTGAAGAAATATGCAAAAAGAGATCCCTATCATGTTTTAGTGCATTATAATCGGTTAGTTATCAATTTTCTAATTTTGACTTTAATTAATATTTTGAATTTGCGAATTAATGTTAATTTTACTAATATATATGTAACTATAGGTCGCATTTTGTGATTATTATCGCACAATTGTCGACACGAAAGTTGTGGATAGTAGATTCACTCCAATCAAATGAAAAGTATCAATCTCCAATTCTAAGCAATTACGATCAGTAAGTTTAGGATTGACATAATACATGCATGCATTATTTAGTTATAGTAATATCTAAAAATTAATTTTTATAACTTTATATTTAAATGTTGCAGGGGTTTGTCAAGATTGGTCAAAGTTTTCAAGTTTCAAGTTCAAATGATTCCAGTACATAATTCCGACTAATATATATAGTTTCATTTCATTTCATTTCTAATTTTTTGAATTTAATATTAATAGTATTATTTCTTTCTTGTAGAGTCCACGACAGCCGAACAATAAAGATTGTGGGTTTTATGCGATGACATCGCTACGCATGATCCTTGATCACTGCACGTTAAATGACGAGCTCCCATCGGTATGAATTAAGTCTAAATCTTAGTATATATGATCATGTTTTAGGGTTTAGGATTTAGACTTATAATTTATTGTGCTGTACTCTAGAGTTTAGGGTTCAAGTTTTGAGATTTAGAGTTTAAGCCCAATTTTGTTATATATCTTTAATTAAAGTTTATGGTTTACGATTTTATTGAATTGGTTTGGAACATATGCATGTTATTCTTAATTAATTGTTAAGTTTAATTGAATTAGTCTATAATCAATTTGCATAGGTAACTAATTATATCAAGTGTCAAAATGCAGGTTTTGCAACCGGTTGGTAAGCGCTATAGTGAGTGCGAGATTAACGCAACCATAAATGAGTGGTTTGACTTTTTTTTTAGACTTGTAGGTAAATATTAATTGACTAGATAATTTGTGATATTAATATATTGTATGTGTATTTATATGTTGTGATATATTGTTAATTTCTATGCTTATATATTTGTGATATTAATTGTATGTGAATGCATGGATCAGAATTAATTGATGGCTAGCAAAAATGTTTGTGATATATGTACCGATATATCGGTATTAATTGATGGCTAGCAAAAAATGGGCGCTAGCCTCATAAACAATTTTTTTTTAAATGATCATTAGTACCGGTTTTTAACAAAAAACCGGTACTAATAATATCTTTAGTACCGGTTTTTTGTTAAAAATCCGGTACTGATTATCATTCAATTATATAAAAAAAATAAGAATCATCAGTACCGGTTTTTAACTAAAAACCGGTACTACTGTATTATAATTAGTACCGGTTTTTAGTTAAAAACCGGTACTGATGATCAGCCCCAATTTCTGCCGCGAATCTCAGCGGTTTTTAAGGACAGCTTTTAGTACCGGTTTTTTAATATTATTAGCACCCCCTATTATTTGTACCAATCTGTAACCGGTACTAATAATAGGTATAAAAACGGTACTAAACCTTTTAAATGGCGTAGTGATATGTTCTCATATTTCGAGTTTTAAATGTAACTGTTCATGTCAATATTCATATTCATATTGAGTAGAAAATTGTATCTAATATATTTTTTTTATTTTATATTTAAAATTATTTGGTATCATTAACATCGGCCCAATTAAAACATACTGATTCACGATGCTAATGTGATCATTGGATACGTTTATACGCCATTAATGGTTTCAAGTCTTTTAATATTAATTTTTTTAGAAAAGCTTTTATATTGTAATAAACTTAATTTATACATCTTCAGATTTAGTGTCACCAAATTTCCCGGGCATATATGTTCAAAGTATTTGATAGTAGATTGCAGTTATATTTGTCAAAAAAGAAATTATCAAAAAATACCCTACCAATAATCAAATGCCAGCAAGACAGCAATTATGATTACTGTTCTCATCCCATTACTGAAAAAGAAATATCAGTACCTATGACTTTGTTATTACCATTTAGAAGAAAAAAACAACTTTCAATCAAGGACCGCCAGCCTTGCATGTAAATAATTATGATGTTTGGTTTAGAGAAAGCCAAATAAATAAAAGGATGGATCGGGTGGTTACAAACCACTACTTTTTGACTTTCATGATTAGGGTTCAATTTATATCGCACCGCACGATCCTTATATTCATAAGTCATAACAACTAAATTTTCAAATAAAATTTTGTTTGGAGCATAGTTATCAATATCAGTTTACTATTTAGTTAGCATTGTTTTAAAATAATTAGACAAATTTAATAGATAGACGCATTTATAGGATGCTAAACTATTTATGAATTTTACAAATTTTATGCATGATACGTGATTTTAACCAAATTTTATGAACTTTTACAGCAATAACAACTAAGTCTTTTGTCCAAAACAAGTTGAGATAAGTTAGAAATGAAACCTAACAAGATGAAGTCACCGAACAATAATAATAATAAAACTTATATCTCCACCATAAGCTAAAGTTATGACGTAAAATATATGATTGTCACCCTATGTTTGTATGCCATGGCTCTGATACGTGGATCGCTAACTTTCATGTATTTTTATTCAATGTCAACTCCTTGGAGACATTAATTCCATTCTTTGAAGTCTTTTTTTACTGCTTCCTCCCATGTTAATCTTGGTTTACCTCTGTTTTTTGTTATGTTTTCGAAACATTTGAGAATTTCGCTCCGCACCAGTGCTTCAAGAGGTCTACGTTGGATATGTCCAAATCATTTTAAACGATGTTTGATCAATTTCTCTATCGGTGTAACTTCAACCATAACTTGTATTTCATCATTTTTTTAATCAGATCCTTTCTTGTATGACCACAGATCCACCACAACATATGCATCTCTACCCCACTCATTTTCTAGACGTGTCATATTTTAGTGACCCAACATTCTGCGCCATACAATATCACATGTTTATTCATCGTCCTATATAACTTTTCTTTTAGCTTATGTGGAACTTTCTTATCACATAAGACGATGGATACTTAAGAGCAGGGTTGGCGAAAATGACGATAAGGATTTGACGTCTTATTAATATTTTTTATTTGCTTAAAAAAGTACATGTATGCTGATATAACTTTTGCACAATGAAAATAATTTATTAAATTCATACCCGTGTTATACATCGTAAATATTGCTAAATTATTTCCAAATCCAAATTTATCATTCATGGCTGCGGATAACTATGTTGTCAGATTTAATTCCGACCATTTGATATGTAATCAACATAAATTTGATCTATGAATAGTTTTATGTTTATTACATACCAGTAGAGAATATCCGAATAGCCTCCTTGGCATAACCTAGAATTGAATTATACGGCTGCAATCACGATTCACATGGCCCACTAATAGAGAAGAATAATTAATCATTCCTATTATTTATCGTGGATTTGTTGTGATAATCAAGAAGCATCGCCAACATTTTATTTCTACGACATGGATAGTCTAATAAACTTTAAGACCTTGCAAGCATGTCTAATATATCAATTTTAAATAGATAAGAAACATAGGACTCCTGCCGCTGCAAACAGACAAAAAAAGAAGTTTTTATTTTGGGTCAGAAAGTCATTCCTGTGTAATTAAACACTTCTGAGAAGGAATCTCGGCAAATAACTACTCCATGTTATCTGGCGCCATTCCTGCTCTGCTGTCTGTTTATAATAATTGTTACATTTACACCTCTAAAACAGCCAACATGGAATTTTTAAATAAAAAGGACTGGAAATCGTTGAAGACAACCGTAACTGGACTTGTGACAATGCTTATGCACGATTATCCTACAACTCATATTCAAAATTTTGAACTTGTACTTGCGGATTTCGCTTTGGAAAACAAATATTTATTGAGAAAAATTAAAATTTTGTTGTAAAATTAAAATGGAGGAAGAAAGAAAGAGCAAAAGAGAGACAACAATATTTCTGATTTTCAATTCATTTCATTCAACATACAATTTACAAGTCTTTATTTATAAGCAAGAATATAGATCTTCTAATAAATGACAAAGATATGTATCTAATGTAATAAATGAGAATAATAAAGATGAACAATCTATAAATGATTTGTTTCCATTTATAACACTTTCCCTTTGTTCATCTTTCATTATACACTATTAATATGATACTTCATGATCAATATTAATATGATGCTTCTGGATCATTTATACTGCCTCATTAAAAACCTTACCAAGAAAAATTCATTAGGATAAAAACTTGGATAAGGGAAGAAGAGTACATCGCGTATAATGCTTCCCCTCATTTTGATATTATTGGACATCCTTCAGTCGATGTAGACCTATCTTTTTTCTGAATTGTTCAAAAATTCTTGTTGGCAATGACTTTGTAAATAGATCAGCCAAGTTGTCGTATGATTGAATTTTTTGAACATCTATTACACCATCCTTTTGTAGGTTATGTGTTGAGAAGAACTTCAGCGCAATGTGTTTAGTTCGGTCTCCTTTGATATATATTTCTCTAATTTGTGCTATGCAAGCTGCATTATCTTTATATATTGGAGTAGAATTTTCCTTAATGTTTTTAAACCCACATTCTTCTTGAATATTTTGAATTATTGATCTTAATAAAACACATTCTTGACTTGCTTCATATAAAGCAATTAGTTCAGCATGATTTGATGATGTGGCAGTTAGAGTTTGTTTTGTCGATCGCCATGAAATTACAGCTCCACTGTATGTAAACAAATATCCTGATTGAGATCTTTATTTTATGCGGATCTCACAAATATCCTGCATCTGCATATCCAACTAAATTGGATTCTATATCCTTATGATAATATAGCTCCATATCTCGAGTTCCACAAAGATAGCGGAAAATTTCTTTAATTCCATTCCAATGTGATGAAGGAATTGAACCCTAGGATCAAATAAATTTGTATCTAGACCTAACCTCACTAGTCGTTCAAGTTAAGCTTAGGGTCGAACCCAAGAGACGGTAAAAATGAGTACCGGACTTAGTCTTTCTTAAAAGCTAGACAGAAAAAAGTATTTGTGGAGTTTTGAATAAGAATTTAAGGCAATTAAAATTCAAGAAATAAATAGTAAAATATTTTTGGTTTGGTTTTTATATTTTTCGGGACTCTAACAGATGCAATAAAATATCTCAGGACTTTGTGTTCATTTGATTTAGCCTTAAAGTGCTTCTATCTTGATTTTCACCAAGACAGAGAGTAATTTCGGATCGAAATGTATAGATTTCGGACCGAAATCTATACAAGTCGTGCCGAAATATACTTTAAACTCCTTGTTTCGACTTGGCAAATTTACAAAACACTATGTGAAGGGTACTGAACGACCAGACCTAAACCCTAGCCTCAGCTGTCGCGATTTTGGGTTGGATTTGATAAGGAACTCGGTTTTCACCACGTAAATAACTAAACCTAAACTTTCGTGTCGGATTTTAGTTATTTAAGATTATTTAGAGGGATTTCCAGAGGTATTTAAGGTCCTGTCGGTTTAATAAAAGTTACACCTTTCGGTTGTGAACTAGCATCCTCTTTCGAGCGTTTGGCTTATCTCAAATACTTAGCTAATTAATTAATTGTTCTAGTCTAATGCTCTATAAATGCTGCAGTTCATTAATAGATAAACAATCAAACAAGCAATCAATTTGACTAAGCAAAATAATAATTTCTCAAGTAAGCAAATCACATAGCATAATATAAATTCATCAAGTCAATCCAAGTACTACATCAAACTACTAACTGATCCTAAGACATCATAAAATTTAGCCTAACATGTTCAAACAGAAAATAACAAGTATCATGCGAATAATAGAGATACAAGCCATAAAACAATGAAATAGCAGCATAAAAGAGAAAACCAAGGGATCCTTATGCTAATACTCGTTGTTCTAGGGCCAAGGAGTCGAGGTGGAGATTCAAAGTCGCTGCCGTCGCACGCAAACGCTGCTGCCCCTTGAAGAAATCCGTGGAGAGAGACAAAAACTATGCCGAAAATAATGCAAATATGGTATAAAAATGTGGGAATAATGTGGAACCCCCTTCTGCACGAAATTTAGTCCCTAAATACTGCCCAAGGAAGGTCAGGAGGCGGCTAGGGCAAGAGGTGCTCTTTCCATTCCCGAAACTTTTAAAAAACTTCTTTCCATATATGCATTTCGGACCGAAATGGAGGCATTTCGGATCGAAATCAGGCTCTGACGAGATGAATTGGACTGGGACCAAGGCTTTCGCGTGAAATCTGATCTATCTGGGCCCATGAGAGTCTTCTCTGATCCTAGGCACGTTTGTGCGGGCCGGGAATGAGTCGTCCGGCTGAGAATTGGGCTCCATTCTTCTTATTCGGCGCGTTTTGTCTTCGATTTCCATGAGAATTTTACAAAACAAACATAGAGGCGGCGGTAGTACCAAAATCCTGGAAAACACAGTTAATCATGAGCAATTATATTGGTTTGAGTGCCATTTTGGTGCTAAGTATGGTCAAAATATGTATATAAATGATAGACATCAAATCCCCCCAAACTTAAACATTTGTTTGTCCTCAAACAAGATCCTAAGCTTAAAAGAATTAACTATACTTAGACCTAAATTCAATTCATCTCAAACCAATCTATGAAAGACCAATTTTTCGAATTTACCTAGAATTTCACACAAGTTTGAAAAAGTAAAGCAAGTTCAAAAATTCAATTCAAGGACAAGGGTTTAATTTTCTTTTGGATTGAAATTGTGCCTTTCTAAGTCCTAATGAATTTCATTTTTTTCAAATCAAGAACCCTAGCTTCTCTTTGTCAATTCAAAAGCGATCTCAATTTCAATTACCCGTTCTTTTCCATATCTCACAAAAATTTATAAAATCCTTTGTCAAAATCGGAAATTTTATAATGAACTCTTCTCAAAATCAATTCCATTTTTCACCAATTTGTTTGTGCAAGTCGAGTCGTGGGGCTTTGCACCCTAGAGGATTTTTTTGTGCGAGTCATTGGCCTTATTTAAGCTACTGGCACATGTCGCATCAGGGAGGTCGGTCCGGTTTTTACGCATTTTTTCGCTACAGATCATTACGGACTCAAGCATTTTGCTAGGTACCTTAAGCCTCCAATTTTATGGTTGAGTTGGTGGAAAAAGGCCTCGACGCATCCTCGTTTTCACAACTATTTGATTTAATTGTCCCATTTATTTTGCTCGTTGGTGATTCAAGCGATTAAAATATTTTTCGACAAGACAAGTTCATTTCATAATTTCTAAAGTTGACAAATTCCTTTTTAAACAAAAGTTTGTCAAATACAAATCCGTTCACTCGGTAAAAACTTGTGAGAATCGACTAAAACTATTTTGACAATTTTCAAGCATCCAAATTCAGGTTCTTTATCCTTCAAACTAATTTTCGATTTGGTCTATTGGTGCACAAAATAATTTAAAGCCTTTAAACAAGCAGGAGTCCTTGAGAAAATTTTTTGCAAGTGCTTTAAAAATTCAAAACAGTGTGAAACAGTGAGAAATTCAATCAAGTCCAAACAGAGATCAAGCATGCATCAAAATTAGTTTCGAAATTTTTCAATCAGTTATGCGCAAAATTTCACATTCCAGAGAGTGGTTTCGGACCGAAATGGTACAAAAAATTCTCGAAAATGGCCGAAACAGAGACGAATTTTCATGAAAAATTTTCAGTGAGTCCAGAATTTCCTTTTCTTCCTGTCCCCCCCCCCCCCCCAAACTTGAATTAAGCACTGTCCCTAATGCTATACATTCATCACATGAAAAATAAAATAAGGAGGGAAAGGAAATGATACCAAATCAGTAGGGCGGAGGATCGGGGCCGTCGAATGGCCCGCTAGGTGGCTGCTGTCCAGGTGAATGAGCCGATGGTACGCTCAAGGAAGATAGCGTGGAGTCCCAGTCGGGTGGCCACCGTCCATGTCGCAAAAAGTAGTTGTTCGCATTGGTGATGCGAGTCAACTCGTCAAGGCGCTGCCCATGGCGAACTACTGCCTCATGTGTCGCTGTGGAGGTAGTAAGGATGCTCCTCACCATACCACTCAACTCTCCATACCATGGTGGATACTCACTGGGGTCCGCGTGTCTCTGGGATCCCTCTGGTATGTCAGTCTGAACAGGGACCTGCCGGTGTGGCACTCCACCCATGTCTGGAGCTGGTGCTATATAATCAAGTGGGACCAACCAAGTGCTCCGGTCCCTAAGATCAATCCTGTGAGGATAAGGTAAGAAGAACCCAGGACGATTCTTCATGTTCCATCTATACCGGCAACCAGAACCGGTCCTCACAATATCAAAGAATTTCATCTCCCTGTACTTGTCCACTGTAGCCCTAGACCATGCCTTGCAATCCGTCCTCGAAGGAATAGGCAATCCACATCCCATGACTATAAGGGTGACATAGGCTCCCATAGAAATGGCCCCCGTGCTAGTCTGATCTCGCTGCTCGATCCAATGATCCACCATAAGCCTGGGAATGCAGATCTTCTGTGTGGTGGGTCTCAGAATCAAATCCATGAGCAAAAGATCACTGAGAGTAGCAGTCTCACAGTCTCTCCACGAGCAAAAACCGTAGAAGCTATGCACCTGTGTAGAAATCTCAATGTAGGGTGCTCAATCAATGTCCCTAGAGTGTCAGAGCCCGGGGAACGTGCGATCCTACACCACAAATCATTCCTATCTAGCATGTTCCCTATCTGCTCCACTGTCATCAATGGATGTCCTTCTTCTAACCCAAAAAATTCTCCAAGTACGTCCACAGGTGTCCTCCAATGGTTATCCATGAGCCTATACTCAATCCAGTCTACCCCATTGAGATTGATCAATTCCAAGGACGAAAGAAACTCAAGAGTAAGCCGTTTATAGGCTTTGACATCCTTTCTCCAAAAATCCGGTGTAAAACCAACCCGCTCAGTCAATTCCAGAAATTCCTCCAAAACTCCAAATGTAGATAAGACATCCAAGTCAACTAACCTTGTATTCTCAAACGACCGCCTATGGAGCTTCTTGTAGTTCTCAAATTGCCTCTTGGTAGGCATATGGAATCCGGCCTCACGCTCGTATGGAGCGGCCGCGGGGTCATACAACTCTATAGGGTCCCTTTGCACTGGCAGAGGCACTGGCTCGACCCCTTGGCGAGATTGGGACCTGGTTCTACACCTGAAAGGATTCATTTCTCACAAAAACAGTCAGTCCAGACACTGATTTCGGACCGAAATGCTCTGGTTTCGGACCGAAATGTGCACACAAAAAATTCGGTTTGGTCCCTGTCTTTTGTCAAATGGCACAGAAATCTCGGGTAAACCCAAATGCGATCTCCACAATCCCTGTGAATCCTTTTTCAACCTCAAGTCATCCCAGAAAAAATTAATCCAAGTGAAAGAAGGGAGAAAACAGACCTTAAACCCGTGAGAAAAATCGAAAATTGCCAACCCGAGAGAGAAGAGCGTCTAGGCAGCAATAAAATATGGCATGGGGCTCAATAGGTCACTGCTTGGGCACTACAACTCGAATACCCCTTGATTTCGGCCCAAACTTCCTCCAAAACCGTCACTTTTTCCTTCAAAAATCGGCCACAACGAAGGGGTATCACTCAAAACTAATGGTAGCAACCAGAAGAGGGTGGTGAGGTGATTCCGACGGCTGGCCGATCTGGTGAGATGGGTGAGATATGGTAGGTGTGTGTGAGTTGGTGGTTGGTTTCGGCTAGGAGAAAGGAGAACGAAGAGGTGGCTGGGTTTTTCGAATGGGAGAGAGATGAGAGGCATGGAGATGGGATTTTAGATTAGTGGGTCGGGTTTGGGTTAATGGGTAGTGGGTTTTTGGGTGTGAGAATTTGCAACCATTAAGAGAAAGGCTTCATTTCGGATTAGGCCTGCAGCAAGAATAAATCAAACAAATTAGATAGGCCCAATAAACAGTAAAAATAAGGAAGATCCCATAAATCAATTCAGTTTAACCCAAAAAGCTCTGAGTCAGCTGTGATTTCGAACCGAAATGGAAGCATTTCGGACCGAAATCGTAGTTCAAATGCAAAATTGTATGGCTCAGTTGCTCCATTTCCTGTGGAATTTTTACAGTAAATGCAGAGAGAGATAATTGAATTTTGGATGCAATGAAAATTTTGAATTTGTCGCTGGAATTTCAGAATTATTCAAAAGAGGTCTTCTTTTCTCGTGTTTTCCATGGCTGTAGGCAATGCAACTCGCATGAGGTCGTGCGTAGGCCATTGCTTGTTGGCCAGTGGTGCTCTAGTACGAGTTGCTGCCCCTGTTTGACTCCCATCAACTCTTTTTCACCTACATAAAAACAAAAGAAAAGAATTAAATTAAATTTTTTTTTCATTTTTCCAATTTTTTTTTTAGTTTCTGATTTTTTATATTGTTTTTTATATTTTCGGATTTTTCTGATTTTTTTTATTTTCTATTTTTATGAAAAATTAAAACAATTAAAAATGAGAAAAACTAAAACAATTTAAAAGAAAGAAAGAGAGTCTTGGGTTGCCTCCCAAGAAGCGCTCGTTTAAGGTCATTAGCTTGACCACCATTTGCTACGTTTCGTTCGGAGATTCGGAGAGGTAAACGTTAGCCACCTTTTCCATATCCTCGTTAGCGATGTAATGCTTCAATCTTTGTCCATTGACTTTGAAAGGCTCCGAATCCTTGTCACAAATGTCAATAGCGCCAAAAAGATAGACTTTCACCACGCGAAACGGTCCAGACCATCGTGATCTTAGCTTGCCAGGAAAGAGCCTCAATCTCGAGTTGAACAGAAGCACTAGATCGCCTTCCTTGAATTCTCTTCTTGAAATTCTCCTATCATGCAAAAGCTTTGTCTTTTCTTTATAAAATTCAGCATTTTCATAAGAGTTTAGGCGTACCTCATCCAATTCATGCAAGTCTAGAATTCGTTTTTCTCCAGGTTTGAGCAAATACATGTTGATGGCGCGAGTCGCCCAATATGCCCTGTGCTCGAGTTCTACTGGTAAATGACATGGCTTCCCATAGACTAGCTTGAAAGGACTCATGCCAATGGGTGTCTTGAAGGCTGTGCGGTAGGCCCAAAGTGCATCATCAAGCTTGCTTGTCCAATCCTTGCGCGAGCGAGCCACCGTCTTTTTCAAGATGCTCTTGATGTCCCTGTTGGACACTTCAACCTGTCCACTCGTTTGAGGGTGGTATGCTGTGGCCACCTTATGAATGACACCATGTTTCTTCAAAAGTCCATCAAAGTGCCGATTAATGAAGTGCTTGCCACCATCGCTTATCACCGCCCTTGGAACACCAAATCGAGGGAAGATAATCTTGGAGAAAATGCGAATGACTGAGCTTGAATCTGCCGCCTTGCATGCGATTGCTTCCATCTATTTTGAGACATAGTCGACAGCTACCAAAATGTACTCAAATCCATGTGATCTTGGAAACGGCCCCATGAAATCCACGCCCCATACATAAAAAATTTCAACTTCAAGAATAAGGTTAAGAGGCATTTCATTCCTTTTGGATATGTTGCCCGTTCTTTGACATTGATCACAAGAAGAAACAAAAGAATGAGCATCTTTGAAAAGAGTAGGCCAGTAAAACCTGATTGGAGTACTTTGGCCGCTGTTTTTGAAAAGGATGCATGACCACCGTACGCAGATGAGTGATAACTAGCGAGGATGGCTCTAACCTCTTCATAGGGCACACACCTTCGAAAAAGATTATCGATTCCAAGCTTGAAAAGATACGGCTCCTCCCAAAAATAGTATTTCGAGTCGGATTTCAGCTTTTTTCTCTGTTGGGCAGTCATGTCAGAAGGTACATAGTCACTCGCCAGAAAATTAGCCAGATCTGCATACCAAGGCTCCTCTGTTCTGCGTTTTTCTCCTCCATTTCGGTCCGAAATGGTTGGATTTCGGTCCGAAATGGTCCTGCACAGAGAATAACTTTTCATCAAGGAAGAAATCGTTGATGGGAGTTTCATTACCATGTTCCTCTTCCCAATGCAAACTAGATAGGTGGTCTGCTACTAAATTTTCAGAGCCCTTTTTGTCCTTAATCTCAAGATCAAACTCTTGTAGAAGCAACACCCAACGAATCAATCTAGGCTTGGCATCTTTCTTGCTTAGGAGATATCAAATTGCCGCGTGGTCAGTGTACACAATCACTTTGGAACCCACAAGATACGACCTAAACTTGTCCAGTGCAAAGACTATGGCGAGAAGTTCCTTCTCCGTGGTTGTGTAGTTGACTTGGGCGGGGTCTAGCACTTTGCTAGCATAGTATATTGCCACTGGCTTCTTGTCTTTTCGCTGCCCAAGAACTGCTCCAACTGCATAATCACTCGCATCGCACATAAGCTCGAATGGTTGGCTCCAATCTGGTGGTTGTAGGATAGGGGCTGATGAGAGCCTCCTTCAACCTACAAAAAGCATCAAGACATTCATCATTTACAATAAATTCATTGTCCTTAATCAAAAGATTTGTTAGAGGTTTGGCAATTTTAGAAAAATCTTTAATGAATCGACGATAGAATCCAGCGTGTCCCAAGAAACTCCGAACATCCTTGACACTTTTTGGCATATCTAACTTCTCTATCACCTCAATCTTTGCCTTATCAACCTCTATGCCGTTTGAAGTCACCACGTGTCCAAGCACGACTCCTTGTTGCACCATAAAATGACATTTTTCACAATTCAAGACTAGGTTATCCTCTTCACATCTCTGCAAAATTTTAGAAAGATTAGCTAGACATGAATCAAAGCAAGTTCCATAAACAGAGAAATCATCCATAAACACTTCCATTTCTTTTTCAATAAAATTCGAAAAAATGGCCATCATAGCTCTTTGGAAGGTTGCTGGTGCATTACAAAGACCAAAAGGCATACGTCTATAGGCATAAGTACCATAAGGACAGGTAAAAGTGGTTTTTTCTTGGTCATTTGGATGGATGAGTATTTGAAAGAAACCAGAATAACTATCTTAATAACAGAAATAAGAGTGATTAGCAAGTCTTTCAAGCAATTGGTCCACAAATAGAAGTGGGAAGTGATCTTTTCGAGTCGCAGTGTTGAGCTTGCGATAATCGATACACATCCGCCATTCAGTCACCATTCTTGTCTGAATCATCTCATCTTTTTCGTTCTTGACCACTGTTGTACCTCCTTTCTTTGGCACCACATGTACCGGGCTCACTCATTTGCTGTCAAAGATAGGATAGATGATGCCCACATCGAGGAGTTTGAGGATTTTCTTCTTGACCACCTCCTTGAGATTGGGGTTGAGTCGCCTCTGCCCTTCTATAGATGGTTTGTGGTCTTCCTCCAAGAGAATCCTATGAGTGCAAATTGAGGGATCGATACCCTTCAAATCATCAATGGAATAACCAATCGCACCCTTGGACGTCACGACATCCTCGTATTTGGCATGTGAGGATCCGTTGATAAATTAAGAACCGATGGAAAGACCCGATGGAAAGACTCGATTCCACAAGTATGGTTTGAACCCATGTGATTTTTAAGTGCAATCCATGTGTAACAACAAGGTATAGACCTTTGTTGATGTTCATGAAGGAGCAATCCGTCAAGAACATTCAGATCTTTAAAGAAAAGATTGACATGGATGGCAAGTCGACTATGTACAAAGCACAACTTCACGCTTGTGGCTATGTCTAAGTCAATGACGAGTTGACTATGTACAAAGCACGGCTTCTCGCTTGTAGCTATGTATAAGTCAGTCAATAAAGATCATTCTAGCAATAGCTGCATTTTATATATATTGATATATGGAAAGGTACATCAAAATCGCCTTCATTGATTGAATAAAGAAAGATGTTGTGTATATGACACAAATCGAGGTCTTGATCGATGTATTGCTAGAAACATATGCGTGCTTCAAAGATCCATTAATAGATCGAAGCCAGCACTGTGAAATAAATATTTTGACAAGTCAAAAAGTTGATCTTCGTCAAAAGTATCTTGTATAGACAAGATATTCAGTAGGAGTATAATTGTGTTATTTGTATTGTAGAAAATAACTGGATATTAATTGAGAAATAACATTGATTAAATGAATATTGTCAAGATCTCATTGAAGAATAATTTTTTGGACAAGATCACCTAAATCCTAAAAAGCAAAATCTATGGAGATAGATTATGATGGATGTTAGGTTTGAGCAAATGTGCATATAATGACAAAATATTCCAGAAACATGAAAGGTAGACTCCAATAAAGGATGTCAAACCACGTCATGTGACATATAACTTGAGTTTGACTCGATTTATTGCAACTCAATTCAAGAAAAAAAATGCATGAAACAGTTCAAGCATTCTTCCATTACGAGTTTCATTATGTATGTCATTTATGCACATGCCCCAATGTGTTGTATCCAAGGAATGTGACAAACACTTGTCAAGTGGATACAAGAAAAACACGTTTGGACAATAATCAAAGAATATTCTTGAGTATCTTATGAGAAAGAGAAATATATTTTTCATCTGTTGTGATAAAAAAAAGAGCTCGTGTAAGTTGTTACACTGATGCTATTTTTCGAAAGATTGATATAATCATAATTGAGGTACATGTTTTGCTTAAAGGTGGTGTTGTAAGTTTAGAAGGTGTTCTAGATGGGATATTACAACCGTTTCCGTCACCAAAACAAAATACATAACAACTTGTGAAGCAACGAAAAAAGATAGTTTGGATCAAGAAGTTCTCAGTCAAGCTAATATGGTTCTATGCATCTCGAACCGTAGGTTAGTCTTAAAGAACCCAATATCTAATTGGTGATCCAACTATGATCTATGACAGTATCACTTGATCTCATATGATGATGATCAAGACTATATATATAGGAGTATATATATATATATATGTTCAACCAAAAGTGGATAGTTTCGCGAACACAGCGAAGACTCTGACATAACCTCTACCTTAAGCAGTATACGAGATGCTATTGAGCATCCATGCGTAATGGACGTGTGAGTAACTGGCTATAAGCGTATTATTTCTTTCGAGATTCGAGACATATATATATGTAGATATATGACACCGTTCTCAATTATTCACTGGCTAGAAGTCACTATTGATTGACTCTAGGCCAAGTGGGAGATTGTTAGAGATATCTCCTAGAAGCCAATCAGTTGGTGGCTATTATATTAGTTTATGTTATTGATGATGCTTGATCATTTGTTTCTAGAGTTTATTGTTGACAGATCATTCAGGTTGAGGATCTGAATTGTAGATCTCTGTGGATCATTCGTCAGAATGACAATAATATCTCTAAAGAGTCCATAATCTTAATAATTAACAAGGAACATTAATTATCATATAAGATTAGTATGCAAGTTAAGTGATGATTAAGTTCTACAAATCATGGGTAAGGAGTTACCGACTTAATTGCATATGTGTATGTTACTGAAACATAGCACAGGACATGACCCAATGAAATAAATATATGGATTGTGTTATGTGTCATTATTTATTTCATACGTGTTTGATTCCGAGTTTGAGATGGTTCAGTTTTTCCACATGAGGATAGGTTTTATAAATATCGTCTAACGTTGATTTCTGATAAGGGCTGCTATATGGACTTTATTTATGTTCTCTTGAATTGTGCGGGGAAAAACTGTTCATCAAGACAACCGTATGTCCCTCATTAGTTCACCTAGTCAGTAATGATATCTACTGGGCCCCTTGATGGAGTTGGATCGTATACGCGCAACTAGGCGATCAACTCTAGATCAAGAAATGTATAATCTGTAAGAATGAGGCATTCCTATCTTGGATTATACACAGATATCATGTGACATAGGAATCAAAACAATAAGATACTTTTCTTATGCAGGATTGAAGTACTATATTGGTATAGTATTTATTTATGCGAATTGGGAATCATAACGTGTTGCTAGATACCGCTTATGATTATTGGAAATAAATGGTGATTTATTTTCCATGGCCAACATAGCATAAATTCTCAAAGGGTCACACAAATAGGACTTTAACCGTACGTACATTATTTATTTATTCGCAGTAGCGAGTACTGCGAAAATATGATAAGTTGATTAATTAATTATATATACCGTTGCGAACCGTTATAATTAATTAACTCAAGAGGATCATATAGAAATAATATAATGCATATGCTAATTCCAAATTAATTATTAATATGTTAATAATTAAATTCGTTCAGCATATATTAATTATATTGAGCTAATTGGACTTTTATTTAATTAGTTAATTAAAAGCCCGATTTGAGATTAATTAATGGAGTTGATTAATGGGCTAATATAATATGTTGTGTAGCCCATAATTACCCATTAATTTTCGGCCATAGAGAGGCAAATTTGTCCAGATAAAATTGGAAGAGAGCTAGGCTGCATATATAGCAGCGTCGTTTATGGAAACGGGAGAACCTAACCCTAATTCTCTCTCCCTCTCTTCTTCCCTGGCCGACGGCTCCAAGAGAGGAGTAGAAATTTTGTTTCTCTCCTTCTCTTGTGCGCCTCCATCTCTAGCTCATGTGTTGAGTGTTCCTTCTTCCAGTTAAACTGTTAAACGTGCGAAGAAATGGAAAAGGGAATTAGCTATCGTCTCGGACAAGTTAGCACTTGTCCTAAGACTTTGGTTAATATTCTTGGTGGACTCGAGGCAACCGGAGGGCAGCCGTGAAGGTGACGAGCACGCCATCGATTCCTAGAGAAAGGACTCGAGCCTTCCAAATACGATTTTCGAAGAGGCAACCTTCTACCGTTCTCATTAAGTGTGAAACATGCATAAATAACTAGATCCGTTTATTCGCAATTGTTAATTGTTTGTTAATGAGTAATAAAAATTTAAATTGCACATGAAATGAGTTCCTAACACTTTCGACATAACTTTAGGTTATTAGTATTGTAACTTCAGGTTACGATAAATAATGGAGATAAATAAATAAAATAAATAAATAAAATGAATGAATAAAGTAAATAAAATAACATACAATAACTTAATTATAACTTCAGGTTATAGTAAAAATTTATTTAATAACTTCTGGTCATTAAATCGTTTGACTGCACAATAAAAAACAATTTTAATGAAATAACTTCAGGTTATTTTTCTCATCGAATGACAAATAATAACTGTTAATATATTAAATTGGGAATAACTTCAAGTTATTTTTCATCCAGTGTCCAATAATAATTTATGATTATTAAGAATAGAACTTCAGATTCTTTGAAAAAAAAAATTCAGCTTTGAATAATAACTACAGGTTATTCATATAATAATATTCAGTGGCATTCCATAACTTCTGGTTATATTAAATTTCTAATAGAACTTCAGGTTCTAAGTAAATAAATTTGAAAATCAAGAACTTCAAGTTCTAAACAAATTACTTCAAGAGTATTAAGAACTTCAAGTTCTAAACAAATTACTTCAAGAGTATTAAGAACTTCAAGTTCTAAATAATTTTAATCGAAATATGAACTTTAGATTATTGATGTCATAATTTCAGGTTATGATAAATAAAATAAAAAATAGAAAAAAAAACTGCAACATAATAAGTATGAAATAAAATAAAATATAATTCACATTATTATAACTTCAGGTTATAATATTCAATAACTTCTGGTTATTAAAATTTTTGACTACTCAATTAGAAGAATAACTTCAGGTTATTTTCATTCAATAACTTAGAAATAAAACTTCAAGTTTTAAACAAATAAATTCAAGTATTAAGAACTTCAGGTTCTAAAGAAATTATTTTATTAATGATTAAGAACTTCAAGTTCTAAATAACTTTAAATCGAAATATGAACTTCAGGTTCTTCATGTAATAAGAACTTCGGGTTCTTGATAAACTTTCAAGTTTGAATAATATCATTAAATAATTATTTTTATCATCATTCACTTCGGGGAATGATTCTCATAGATTCAAACAAAAAAAATATAGCAAAAAAATTCAGATTCAAATATCTAAAATCTAAAATAAAAACGTAATTAAGAAATATATATATTAGATTCTGTCAAATCTTTTACCTACGTACGGACTTTACTTTAGCAATTGTTAAATCAAAATGATTTATAAAATTTCATGTTATATTGCATGGTGATTTACCTTTTTGCAATTTTTTTGTAATTTCTCCCGACCAATTCGTGCTGATAACGTGTTGTAAAATTAAAATGGAGGAAGAAAGAAAGAGCAAAAGAGAGACAACAATATTTCTGATTTTCAATTCATTTCATTCAACATACAATTTACAAGCCTCTATTTATAAGCAAGAAAAGAGATCTTCTAATAAATGACAAAGATATGTATCTTCGATATGTATCTAATGTAATAAATGAGAATAATAAAGATGAACAATCTATAAATGATTTGTATCCATTTATAACAAACTTTTATATGTCATTTGTTCTATTAAAATTATAACTTTTACAATTTTAAATACAACAAAATATATTATTTTTATCGAAACGCTATAGCCATATGCGATTATAAACAACATAATTAGCCGTATAATAACTCATGTGGAAAAAAAAAATAAAAAGATTATATTTTTATAAGATTTACATTTCATCTTAGATTCATCAATTAACAATTTAATAGCATATATTTCGTTAGAGAGAGAAGCATTAGACGAGTACGTACTTTGAACAAGATAAAATATGAGAGAGAAATAACATTGGAGAGATGAAAGCTTATATAATGTGTAATAAATCTTCATTACCTTAGATGTACATGTAATAAAGACATTTAATTAATTAGATGCGTGCAATACATGAGCATCAAGCAGCCAAGCTTTATCAATTTATAAATCATTAGAAGCAAAAGTTAGTGTGTGGTAAATATACTATTTAATGAGAGCTGTGCAGCTTTCATGTCGGTCATGTTTTTCTCCACATAGGATATGACATAACACTAGTGTTTGCCAGGGCCAGATATCATTGAAGTGTCATTGCTATGTTTTCATATTTTATAAAAAAAAATGTATAAAAATAAAAATTTATTAAAAAAATTGTTTGAAAATGATGGTCTTCATAATTTTCGAAAACATGTTTTCAAAGTCAAAAGTATAGATGTTGGAGCAAAAGCTATTATTTAATTATATTATATTATTATTCATCTTTGTGTGTCAGATTTATGTGAAAAATAAAATAATGTAAATTACTGAAAATTTTATTTATTTGTTACAATAATTGTTAGAAAATGTGTGTGGAGTCATTTTTAGTGGATTGTTCGCCGGGCAAGTGGGCCGCTGATATTGACCTACCTAGCTAATTGCTTGCCTTGGCAAGAAGGTCGCTTGGATTGGAATCAGGACGTACACCTGTTTCAAATCGCTCCCTATATATATCCTCTTTCTATAATCACACTCGCTCACTTCTAGAACTTGTTATTCATGTGCACCACCAGAGAATAGAGAGTAGATCTAGGTTTGAAAAAAAAAAGTTGCTTCTGTATATCTAGTTTCTTGTATTTATTTTTATAGAAATAGATATACTGACAATATTAAAACTAATTAATGTCAAATTTCACATATAGGTTTACAACCTTCAATAATAAAACTAATGTCAAATTTCAGCATTTTTGTATAGGCATGTTATATTTATAGCAAAGTACATTTCACATACTGACAATTGAATTTAATAACATTTAATATTATTTATTAGGACTGTCAATAAATCTGACAAAAGATTTGTAGGTTCACACGTAGGCCTGCGAATTCTTTTTTTGGTCATGATATTTCCGGACTTTACTCTTTGGATTTCGCAGGAGATGATCTTCAATTTCCATCGTTTTATTTTTCTTTTCTTTATTGTAAGTTGCATATTTTTCTTTGCTGGCTGATGTAAGATCAGATAAAACAAAACTGAAGTGAATTAAAATTATCCCTCTTACGACATGTCCTAGTGAGATCTACCACTAGAAGGCTCTGAATGGTGATCCTAATACTAGGTCAAATTATTATCTTTTCTCTCCTTTGGTCAACTCGGCAGCATCCCGAATTAAATAGCCTTCTCTTTTCAGCGCCGAATTAATGACCTCAGTCCCCATCCCTGCCATCCCTATCCTTCCGGTTTCTGCTGTCATACTATCTCCTTTTTACTGAACCAATGGACATCTCCAGTGATTCTTATATACACCATTCTTATTTATTATACATTTATACTATGCCTTATTATTAATTTTGGCAATATTTTCCGTTGCACATTTATCATACTCAAATACACACACAGTTATAGAGTTTTGTTAATTATTGTTAGCAGTTAAATTAAATTTTCAGAAGTTGAGATATCAACAATCATGAATCATCGACAAGAATAAAATAATTAAGAAGGGTTGCTTAAGAAAAAAAGAGAAAATTAGAGAAATGACACTTCGTTTTATTTGAATAAAAAGGAAGAGTCATATTGCAAGGACAAAACATATATGTTTCGTATCCTCTTCTAGTAATTGCTATCAATAAAGTGTTTTTTTATTATACTTTTTAGGTAAGTGAACACATAATTGTAAAATTATTTTAATAAGACAAATAACATCACTATTCACTTTACATTAATAAAACCAAAACCATATGAAAAGAATATTCTTGTGCATAACACATTAGTAAAGGATTTATTTCCATTTTCAGGGGGGAAATTTCTATAATTTAGCAAGTATAAAAATATAAAGTCAAACATCTCTACCCATGCTCGTATTGTGAACAACTGACTGGTAGTCTCCAGTTTTGTGGAGAATTGAGAGGATATAACCTTAGTGGCTCCAGTGTTGCAGTGTCCTGGCGCGTGCCGAACGGCCGCATAAAGACTATTTCTTCTGTACCATCTCTTCTTAAAACAATTCTGTAGCGAACAGAGTGCCGTACCAAAACCACAATCCGTTACAGGGAAAACTACATAGTTACAGAGAAAATAGCTCACGAGCTCCTCGGCTCTTTCACGGGAGAAATCTTCTCTGCACCTTTCCGTGTAGTTTTATTACTGACGAATGAATATCGCTTTTGTTTGACTTTGCTTGCAAATGAAAGCAACATACACATGACATACCTCTTCTCTAATTACTTTATTCCAAACCCCAAGTAGTTTCTTCCTCTCTTCTCTCTCTCTCTCTCTCTCTCTCTCTCTCCTGACAAGACATATGACCTCTCTGCGCTTCCTTGGATCGAGGTATTCATTCTATATATTCGTTCTCTTGATTAAATAATTTTGTTTTCCTTTTTTTGGGGAGTGGATTTCTCTTTGTCCTTGACGACTTTGATCAAATTGTGTATATTTTTGTGATATTTATTTATGTCATTTTTGTCGCTGCTTTGCTGCATTTCTCTCCAATTTGGAATTTTTGGTGTGTAAGAGAAATGGGGTACTGATCAAATGTATATTGTTAAGACAATTTTAGACTTAGATGGTTGTTTAAAAGAGATAGACAGATCAGGAGCTGAATTCAAACTGGTTGCTTAATCCAGGAGCATCCCATCAATCTAACCAGAAAACTTAGGCTACATTTGAAATTTTTTTCTCTGAAGGTGGGCTACATTCAAGTTATTTGTGCAATGGTTCATTTTGGAACAGAAAGAATTGTATTGATTAAATTGGTCTTTTGACTCTTTTCTTAAACGGGTGAAGTATATTCTTTTTGTCATTTATCTTCTTGGAACATAAATAGAATTTATACGAATGATTCTCTCATCAAGAAACTCTCTTTCATGTAGTTATAGATCCCTTTGGGACAAATGAAAAAGAAATAATAAAAGAAAAAGTATTTCATAGAGATGATCTCCTGTCTTTGGTTATGAAGGACTATATTTTATTTATTTGTCCTTTTTTTAGTAAATTTCTTATATTAGTCCTTTAAAAAAAATAGTAGCTAATTGATCGTTTGTCATATTCATGGTATCTAAAAAATTTGCGTCATTTAGAAAAATGTTCCAGGCTGGTGACGGGCATTCATTTCGCTAGAAACTAATCGTTTGTTTCCTACTTAAGCTACTACATAAATGACATTCATCCCCTTTTATCTTCAAATTTCTTACTTATAACAAAATCGTTGGTTTCAAACCAACCTTCAAAAAAAAAAGACATTCATCCCCTTTTTTATGTAGGTAGATACCATAATCTAAGTTATTTTTATTTCTTTCCAGAAGGTGATAATCAGAGCACAATTGTAGTGTATCTCAACCATCCTACCACATATGTAAAACCCTCCAATGGAGAAAGAACGCTCCAGCCGAGGAGCTCAGCAACAATTCTCAATCTACTCAAACAAAGGCGGCATCATTGTAAAAGAGGAGGTCTCATCAGAGAAGGCGTTCACTAAAGCTGTGAAAGATATCTGCATTGACGAAAGTTCACGACCTCTAATGGAAAGGAATGTGACTATGAACTTTGACCATTCTGTCGTGGATGGTGTGATAGCCATCGAGCTTGCCAGAGAGCCCACACCAACAAATTTGAGTGGGCCTATTTCGTCTGAGAATGATGTAAGCAGTCCCCTGGAGTCAAGTGGACCCATCAAATTGAAGAAATTGGGGTTTGGTGACAGTGATTCTGGTGTTCAGAAATCAATGGATGAGGTATGTATTGCGCATATTGTTCGTACTTTTTCTGTAGGTTATATTACTGGTATAATCTGATACTGTGGTGTAGAGATTCTGTAATGTTGGGGGTTATTGCGAACTACCTGTACCTTCTGTACAATACAAGTGATGTCCTGTACTTGTGTGTTAATTTAGGCATACTGAGCACAATTGATATCCATGCTTGGTGTTTTTTTGAGATTCGAGTGTATCATTCTGTGATTTATGCCTTATTAGCCTTTGACGCAAGCAGGAAATTCCAATTTGCAGTAAACCGGGTTGTATAAGTAACGGAAGGTTTATCTCTTATCTATGTCAGCCACTTCTTTTCTAAGGCATCAGCTGGATAGCAATGTTTTGATTCTGTACTGGCACGTTACAGGTTTATTTTGATTGGTTCTGAGCAAGATTAAATACAATAACCAGAAAACTTAGTTTCTATTCACTATGTATGCTGTGAGTTGTATGTTCTTGGAATTATCAAACACAGATAATTGAGTTAAATAGTTTTATGCAAATTTCAGGGTGCTGTTGCCCAATCACCCTCAAAGACAAGTCCAATACATGAAACTTCAACTGCCAACCAATCTGATTCAACCACAGTGGAGAATGTTATTGGCAGGTCATCCAACACTATAAATAGTTCCCCAAATGATAGAAAAGCAACTGATAATGACAGTGACACTACTAATACAAAGCCTACTGAGGTCAATGCTGGTACAGATACAGGCTTAGGAGAAAAACCGACGAGCCCAAGCAAGGAAAAAACGCATAACCAAGTGGCTTCTCCTATGAAGAGTTCAGTTGGTAATAACGCTGGCGATTCAGGTTCTGGCGCGAATGCTCCCTCTGTCCCATCTACCCCTTCTTCCCCGATACCAAATTCTGACTGCATTTCAAACCGCTCTGATAGTACAAGCACCAGTAACCGCTCGTTTGCATTCCCTGTGTAAGTATTTCTCCAGATTCAGTTTTTTTATCTTGTTGTCTAACAAATTAACAAGAGCCGTACTAAATACGATCTTTTTGTTGTTGTACAGGCTACCAAGAGAATGGACCAGCAGCCCTGTGAAAATGGAAAAGACTGATAAGAGCCGTTCTAGGAAATGTCGAGGTTGCTCGGCAATCTTCTGCTGCAGTTTAATTTAATTTTCTTATTCTCAACCCTCGCCACTGCAGCTCGAAAAAGGAAAAATCAAGTTTTGTTCTCCAAAAATCACTTTAAATTTTAATGGCAGACTAGGATTATAAGGTTATTAGATCAAGATATTGAATTGTGCCATGTAAGTAAGAGTCTTAGCAGCATTTCTGGTAAATTTTATTTGTGGTTATCATTTTGTAAATTCATAGTGTTTTGATTTCCTGAATACAAAAACAGCTGGTTTCTGGCTCTCCAAAAGATATCAAAGCTGGTAGTTTAAGGTCCTCCAATTTCCAATGTTTGTGTATCAAAAACAACATAACAACATTGCTATGGATCAAAGAGGTCTCTTTTGTTTCTTTTTCTTTAAGCTTTTATGAGCCTTCGGCTTAATAATGGACTAGAGTACTAATTAATCTATATGACCCAAGCTAAATGAAAGTGGTTCTGGTTAAACTTCTCTAAAATTAAGAGGAGTATTCAGGGATATGTGCTGGTAAGTTTTTGAACCTGGTGAACTTTCTTTTACTTTTCATTTGTTCAGAGTTAATGACACGGCAGGAAAATGCTGGAGAAGTGGAAATACTTTGCAAAGCCCAAATAGCATTTGCATAATCTTCGATCTACTGTTTTTTGTTTTTTAATTAAGTTATAAAGGTCCGAAGCCAACAATGCCAATTCTTCCTGAAAAGTTACTTTTGGGCCAAAGTGATCATTTTTGTTAAATTGCAAATGTGCAGTCCAATAAGACGGAAACTTTCTTACTATTTAGTTTAATTATCCGTAAGATGTATACTACTTATAGCGCTCCTTTTTGAAATAGTTCAGTTTAATTATAATAAAAACCCTGATTGTCCTGAGAAAGACCCATTCAAGGAGAAGTGCCAAGTTCCCAAGTGCATTTAGACATTATTTGGTGGATATTTCATATTTGAAGTAGCAGCAGAAGAACATAGTTGTATGTAAAATGCACCAGCAGTGCAGTGCTATTATTGTGTAGTTTGATCACAAGTAAATGGTGTAGATCAGTTGAGATCTGAGTGACTGAGTGCAAGCCTGACATAGTTTTCAGTCTGGCCAATTCAATCACAATCGAAACTGTTTCTGATAGGATAATAGCGGTTGCTAGTGTGCCAAAGATTGGCGGATACCGATCCAAGTCAAAAGAGATATATTGACCTAATAAAGATTTTTGTGGGAAAAATCTTCAGAAATTAGCTTTTGTAGACAAAAATGTCTTTATTATTATGCATTGATAAAATGGTAGGGGCATACAATAGCAATAGTAAATAAACTCAAAAAAAAAAAAAGATAAATGTATATTCTTGTCAAAACAATAAAAGGTGTGATCAAATGCAAAAAGTTTTAAATGCCTCTCAAATAAATGATAGCACAATGCTTTGCAAGAAGTAATTTTTTTCTTCATGCAACTTAAAATAAATAAATAAATAAACATATAGAATGTTGTCACAAAACTAAACCAAACCAAAAAAAAAAATATACCAGCTTAACAGAATGTTGTCACAAAACTAAACCAAAGCAGTGTTCAAAAAATTAAAACAAACTTACCAGCCATGCTGATGTAATATTTCTTCCTGTACTAATCGTTCACAGGAGCAGTTAGTACAGTAAAAAAAAAAGTAAATTTAAATAAATTGCAAAATAAAATAACAGTTGCAGTTAGTTACCTACTTCTCATGGTTCGGTACAAAACACGTGGTATCCACCAGACACTTATACCATTATGTCTTCCTCCTAGATTAATCACTGTTTAGCAAAGCATGCATTTAATGATGCATCAACAAACCAAACAGTGCCATGTTGAAAACTTACATTAAATCGAGATTAATACACACAACCCATCTCACTTCCTTCTCTTGTAATCCTTTCCCATCTAAATATTTGGGAACAGAACCAAAAACAGGTGACTAATACACAGGAGTTAGTCATACATATAACAAACAAAAGCAAGGAAAAAGAAAATAAAACAAAAGATTTAATTAACTGTAAATTAAGAAGGTATTATTAAGGTAGATAAAAGGATGATGGATCAGCATCACCCCAGCTGCAGTTGTTCCAGTATTGCTGTACTGTTGGATCGACAGGTCCGGTTACGTCAAATAACAACCCGGATCCATTAAGCTCGTCTTCATTGCACAAATTTCCATGCATAGAGGGAAAATTACGGGTAACTGCCATCTGCTGCCCCGGGTCCAAGAATCTAAATCCTAGATTAGGATCCGTCATGGGAATATGGCTCACATTCGTCTCTGATAAAATCTCTTCAGTTGAAAGAAGAGGTGCTGAGTTGATCAAGGGTGCAGGATCAGAGTCAAGGCTAGGGTTAGGGTTATGCTCAAGCTCAACTGAAGATGATGTTGAGGAGGCATGACTCGGCGATGATTTTGCTAATGGTTTGGATTTTGACTTTGATTTGGACTTGGATTTGCGGGTACCGCCACCTACAGGTACGTTGCGTAGCAGCCCACCGCGAGTCCAGTAGCGGCGGCATGATTTGCAAAAGTGACGCGGTTGAGAAAGGTTGTAGTTGTTGTAGTAGCAGAATTTTGTGTTTGTCGACTCACACCGAGGGCACTTGATAGGCGCCTGAGGTGCACGTGCAATAGGGTAGCCTCTAGGCCGCCTGAATGCGCCGGCTAGGCCTGCAAGGGAGTGGAGCTCCTGCATCTAGAAGTTTCTAGAAGGATCTATTTTGCACTTTATTATGGTGTTACTTCACATTTGATTTTTTGAAAGGAGGTAAGAGGCTGTGCAGCCTCTGTGCAATGAAGGTCCTAGCTGAACTGAGGTGTTGTGCTTCACATAAGGCATATCAACAAACACAAATATCTTATGATCGGATGGAAATTTACTGAATTGTCCCTCTTAGAAGCTAATTTATAAGTTTGACTAAAATACCCTTCAAAACAGTTCTAGTTAAGCAACTTAAAATATTCTATTGAAGTATTTCCTCAACAAAATAAACAGGGTTCGGTAATGCACCTGTTTCAGTTATCTTGAAAAATTATTGATCGCAATTGGTAAGCGAATGGACGCTCCTATTCTTTATATTTTGTCGGCAAAATTCGTTTGAGAATTTCAGTACTGGATAAAATACTATGGAGCCAGAGTACGCATGCATAATGGGCTGCTTTGTCATGTAATGATATACATTAAATGTTAAAAATCATAGAGCAGCATGAGCTCGCATTCAAAAAAAAAAAAAAAAAAAAAAAAAAAAAAGCATGAGCCTTTTTTTTTTGGAAATGGCAGCATATATAAGCTTCAAAGCCCTATTTTGTCATGTATTTACAGGAGTGGAGCTATCAGAGTGGGGAGTAAAAAAAGGAACCATGAGTGGATGCTAAGATTTTGGCCAACAAACTTTACTATGTAACTCTGTATCACTTTCGGTGATGTAATTTATGGAAAAAAAACACTTATGTAAAGAACAGATTTGATTCATATTTTCCTAAATTAATCACAATCTTTCATAATTTTGAGGGGAAAAAAATTATTTTTTCAGCCAATAATTAAATATAAAAAAATTAGTCCATGTTAGAATTTTCCATGAAGAAAATGTTAAATATTTTTAATCTAGGAAACTTTCATATAAGTTATAATGGTTCCTGGTCATAGCAGTGCGTACAATAGATATAAGGTAGTGCTGTAGTGCATGCATTCATTTGTAATACTTTAGATCCCATTTGTTTCGCTTAAGAGGCTGCATAACTCACTATTAGGGGCGAAGCCAAGGGGGTGCCAAGCTAGAGTTTGCACCCCCTGTCAATTATAATTTATCAAAAATTTTCATGTTATTTTAATAAAAATATATAGTTAATAACCAATTTGTCCCCCTATATGAAAAAATTGTAAATTTATCCCCTCAATTGTTTATTTCTGGCTCCGCTCCTACTCACTATGCAGTCTTTATGCAACCAAACAGCTGTTACATAAGAGTGCATAATGATGCATAACTTATTATATCTAAGGAGGTTGCATAAATTATGCAAAATATCTTTCCACTATCAATTTCCAACTATACCCCTTTCATTAATTTCTCACCAAAACATTTTAGTCTTTTCAAGAGCATTTTATCCTTTTCACATAAATATATATATATATGAGTTTTGCTATGGTGAGTTGCAACTCACCAAAGGATCGGTGAGTCGCGCTCAAAACTGCTAAATCTAGTTCAAAATGACCGATCCAAACCGTCTAATACGATCTCCCTATTGAAATCTCCATGCATACCAAATTTTACATTTTTCGAAAATTTTAAGTATTTTTTTGAAATTTTAGAAAATCGTTAATCTAATTAGTTCTGAACCGTTCAAAAATAGCAGTTTTTAAAAATCCGAAAAAAATACTTACAAATTTCAAAAAAATATAAAATTTGGTCTGCATGGAGATTTCAATAGACAGATCATATTGGACGGTTTGGATCGGTCATTCTGAACTAGATTTAGGAGCTTTGAGCGCGACTCACCGACCCTTTGGTGAGTTGCAACTCACCATAGCAAAACTCTATATATATATATATATGCATGCATGAGTTACTCTTTCTTATTCAATAACCAAACATTCATTATATAACACTACATGAATACTTATGCATATTTATAAGTCATGCACCTTCTTACTTCACAACCAAACACCTTTAGAAACTAATTTGAAAATTAGCTACATATTTGTCCACACCACCTGCACCTCAGAAAGTTTGTATGAGATGGGACTCGGGCAGTAAGTCGAGCAGGATTGGGACACGTGGACGGTCAGAGATAGGAAACCTTCGTGGGCCTATGGGCTATGTCAAAATGTTAGTGCTGGCCTCGGCCTCGGCCTCGCGGCCTATAGCATTTGTTGGTGCCATGTTGCACGGACCAGGTTGTGCCACGTAGCCTTGCCTCTGTTCACTGGCAAGAAAACGACCTCACTAGTTATGAGCCCTAATCTTAGATCACTAGACTGCCGTGTATTTTTATTGAAAGAGATAGATTGACCCTTAATTTATTCCTAACAAAGATAATAAATATTATATTTTTCTAATTTTTTAGCTAAATTCAAAATATATTTTTTATGAGTTAGATTTTCGTAAGATTAATACAATTAGATAAAACGTGTAAACATATCGTTTGATTATACATTAAACTTCATTAAACTATCTAGCTTTCGAATTTTATGAAATCTGTTACACAACCTCCAATTTCTGTTTTTAAAATTTAATAACATTTCTATTGACTGTAATGATTATGAAATACTTTTATTCTTGAAATAATTTATCTCATGTTTTATTAATTAGGGATTTTGTTCAGACCCAATGAAATTAAATCAATTTAAGATGTCATGGTAAAATAAATCTAGAAATTATAATGCCTCCGCGTACCAACTGAGAAACAAAAAAGTCTGAAAACCTAAATTAAACCACAAGCCTAATCTTATAAACTATAGTCAGCTAGACATGAAAATTTTGACAAAAAAATTACAAAATTGAGTCATGTCAAATACAAATGATCATAATTCAAACTAACGTGTGATTATAGTTTTAAAATTATGACAGAAGTTTCACAATTTATTTCTTCGTGTTTTATTAAATTGGTTAATGTCTACCTGTCCAAGCACAAATATTTTCTCTACCGAGAGCCGCCGATTTGTTCTCGCACTTCAAGACACATCCATCACTAATTCACTACCAATAAAAAGTTTTTCTTATTTATTTTATTTTATCTCATTCGTCAAATTTTTTTGAAAAATTATTGGTCGATATTTTTCATAAACAATTATGACTCGATGTTGTCCATGTCATTTATTTTTAAAATAAGTTACCATGCATGTCGCCCATTATATTTACTACATTAATTTCCTCTTTAACTGTCACTAAAAAACATTTACCTTTGTGGTAACTCTTCTTTTTTGAGTTTTCTATTATCGCTGACAAATGGTGCCGACGTAGCCATTACTGCAAGGTACACCGAAAATACCTGTATTTATTAATGGCTAAGTATATACTAAAATGAAGAAGATGTAATTACATAAAAGTGAGGCTTTTTAGGAGAAATCTTACAAGACTCATGTAAGTGTTCCTGAAATTGTATGTAAATAATATTACGCACCTATATTAATGACTCTCAAGATTTGCTTACCACCGAGTCTCAGTCAAGTCAGTTTTTTGGGATGCAATCGTTATGAGCTTTCTAGCTCTGAGAGTTGGAGGAGAGCAATGGTGGCCTTTGGTAAAGTCCGAGTTGGTTTAAGAGCGTTTGATTTGGTGGATCTGTCAGAGGATCTTGACATTCGTAAGACCCCTTTTCGATTTAGCATTTGAGTAGTTGGTGCTCTCTATGGTTGGAGATCGCTTAAGGGGTTAAAGGGGAACATTTATTTTGGTAAGATTATAGATGTTGATCATAACACCAAAAACCATAGAGATCTTCGTTTGGATCGACTCAAAATTGAAGTTGGAAGTCGTGAGCTCGTTCCGGCTATAGCTTGGTACAAGATTCATAGGTTAGGTGCTAAACTTGAGTTGTTTGAAGTAATATTTGTGGTGGAAAATGAATCAGGTGGTGGCCTAGCACTGAAGCTATGAGATCACAACCCCTTCTTCCTTAGAGGCCTCCTGAGGAAGCTTTTTTCAAAATATTTTTTTCTCTTTTTGATGCTGAGGGGCTGTGAGTATTAAGCCAATTCAGGATTTTCCGACAGCTAGTGGCCAATAGCCTAGAAGTGATTGGCAATTTTCTAGTAGTGACCAGTCAGGTAGTGATTTGATAGTTTTAGGTGGTTTTCAGTCTAGTGGGAATCACAATAAGCAGCTTCAAGTAGGCAAACCAGTTGCAAGTCAGAGGAAGTTGGAGCCTTATGGTGATACTAATAAAACTGGTACAGAAAACCACTTAACTTCAGAATCCAAAGACAGAGAGTTTGGTCATTCAAAAGGGAGTGACCCTTAATTCTGTTGTGATTTTTTTCTCTAAAACCTAAGGCTAAAGGAAAAAAGAAGAAGAAGCCTAAGAAGAAAATTGCGCCTTCCAGTAATCAGAATACTCTTATTGTTTCTCTCGATAAGAATGATAAGGATGAAGGTGAAGTAGAACTTCTCAGAGCTAAGAACAAGGCACTGAGATCCCTGGCACTTAGAGGATTTAGAGTGGAAGCTTCTGGTCTAGAAGTTATTGCTTCTAAAAAAAGAGAGGGAGGATCATTTCAACTCTTTGGTTGGTGTGGGCACAACTATTTCTAAGCAAACTAAAGTAACAGAGAAATAAGGACCTTCTGAAGTCTTTTCTGATCCTAGTACATATTTTTTCCCTTTTAATAACTTAACTAGTAATCAAATTAGTTCTTTATTCGAAGACTGTAATATTTCTTTAGGTATTACTATGGATGATAGGATTACTTTAATTGAGCAAGTTAGAAACTTAGATAATTCTAGAGTTGTCTCCTTCTTAGATACAATTGGAAGTAAACTTAAGGTTAATATTAGATTTATGGAGGGGTCCTCATACTGTATTTTATGAAGATATTATCATGGAACATAAGAGGATTAGGTATTAGTGAAAAATATAGGTACATTAAAGATTTAATTAGTAGGGACCATTATGATATCATTTGCATTCAAGAAAAAGAAAAAAAAAACCTTTACTCAAAGGTATCTTTTTTTTTCTCACCTTGCTTCAATTGGAACTTCCATCCCTTATAAGGGAAGATCAAGAGGAGTGTTGGTTGGAATAAATTCAAATATGCTAGATGTAGTATTTTGGTTTATAATTATAGAGTAGTTTTCCATTACTGTAAACTTAGAGCATTAATCAACTAAGATTTCATTTCTGTGTACATCTATTTTTGGTCCAGTTTTGTATAATCTAAAAGACCCTTTCTGGAGAGAGCTAGATTAGATTGGAAGTAACTGGCAGGGGACTTGGATAATTAACGAGAATTTTAACTATATTACAAGGAGAGAGAAAATTGAAGTATCTTTTGATACTTCAAACATGTCCAAGTTCAATGACTGGATTAATTCTCACTCTTTGATTGATATCACATGTCCTGATAAATAATTTACTTGGGTTAGGAGTGTAAATCATAGGCAGATGGCTTTGTTTGGATAGGTTCTTTGTCAACCAAGAATGATTATCCTCCTTACCAAATTTCAAATCTTTCTCTTTAGTGAATAGGGAACTTAGATAAAGTGGAAGTAAAGGTCAAGACTATTTAATAGGGAACTATGTGACTTTTTCTTCGCTAAGACTGGTCTCTTCAAGATTCTTAATAGGGATGAGATAAACTGGAAGCAAAGGTCAAGACTAGTTTGGCTTAGAAAGGGAGACCAAAACACTAGGTTTTTCTATAGAATGGCCTCTCTTAGAAGAGGAAAAAAACACAATCACTTCCCTCATGATTGATGGAGTAAGCTATTATGATCATTTGATGGTAAAAGCACATATCACAACTTATTATTAGTCTCTTTTTGGTCAATCAAGTTATACCTGAGGTAGTTTACAAGATGTAGCTTGGGAGGAGCATAAGAAGGTTACAGTGGAAGAAAATTCCATGTTAAACGCTCCTTTCACCATAGAAGATATTAAGTTAGCAATTTTTAGTTTGGATGATGATAAAACTCCTGGACCAGATGGTTTTTCCATGTCCTTTTATCAAAATTTTTGGGAAGTAATTAAAGATGATCTTTATTAGATGTTTCAAGATTTCTACTTGGAGAATTTCAACATTGTAGCACTCAACAAGGCTGTGATTTGTCTTATATCTAAGGTCCAGGATGTATTTGAGGGTACAACAATTTAGACCTATAAGCTTATTAAATTGTAGTTATAAATTTTTTACATAAGTTTTAGCTTTTAGATTAGTTGTAGTCCTGCAAATGATCATTCATCCAACTTAATTAGCTTTTTTTAAGGACAGATGCATTTAGATGGTGTTCTTACAACTCATGAGGTTTTGCATTCAGTTCAATAATCCAAGGAAGAAGGCATTCTCTTAAAATAAGATTTCGAAAAAGTCTTCAATTTTATGGATTAGAATTACATACTGCAATCACTGTCATTGGGATTTCTAAAGTGCTAAGGGGTGAGAAGGCCTCAGTGTTAGTTAATGGAGACACTAGATATTACTTTCATTGTGATAGAGGTTTAAGGCAGCAGGACCCACTTTTTCTTACTTGTTTATACTTGTTGCTGAAGGTTTAACAAAACTATTAACAGTAAGGAGGCAGACAAGGCATATTGCTGGTTGGGACCCACTATTAATTGTAGAGGAGTAGGCCTTGTACACACCGCCTGTCACACTAGGGGAGATGGCCTTGTTTGAAATCTTTAAAATCTTAACCGCAAGGAGGGATTTGTAGAAGGCAAGGCGAGTGACTAAAGTGAAGTCGTCACAAGGTCGATCCGATTTTGATTCTTAGATTTTGATATCATTATTATTTGTTGGTATTTGGACCGTACTTGACACTCAAATGATACTCAAACCATTAAATTATTTAATAAATTACTATGATTTTCTAGGAATTGGCTCTACCGTCGTTTTTTCTCTTATTTTTAGGTTTCTTGATGATTTCTGATGGATTCTCGAATTTTAAATAGATTCTGGCACTTGACATATGCTAGACGACTCATTCTTAGCACTTAGAGGTATTGTCCAAGCCATCGTTGGACTGAATGACTCATGCTTGGACCGAATGGGGCTTTGATTGGACCAAAAGCACAATCATTGCTTAAAATGGGGGTTTAAGAGAAAGAAATGGATAAATAAAATCAATATCATTGTAGAGGTCATCCTAAATTTTCCAACGGTTTTTGAATCACCTAAATCGGAGTCCAGATGAAAGAATTATGGCCAAAATACTACCTCTCGGTTCGGACCGAAGTACTGTTCATTCAGTCCGAACTAATATTCATTTGGACCTAACTACTTGTCACACCCTCACATCCTAAGACGTTTAAATGTGACTAATTATGATATAGTTTTTTTTTTTTTAACAGCAAACAAATCCCAGCAATCTCTTATACACAAAAACAAACCAGCTTATATTACATTATTGATCAAGCCTTATTTTACAAACATAACAAACAGAGGTTACTAGACCTAGCTAGTAACTTGCGGAAGCCTACAGTTTATTTCAAACTATTATACATATTATACCAATTATTATTATTGTTTCTTCGCTCTCATAATACACAAACCAGGGGGATCATCACAAAACAAACTGCATGTCTTCACGCTTCCTCTTGCGAGAGGGGCGTGGGCTCAGGAACCATACCATCACTGGGACTGGATGGGCCAGGAAACTCAAAATACAGATACACAAAAACTTCGGGAAGCGTCTCCAGAGAGATAAGGAGAGTGGCATCGCATTCTAGACTCGACACACGGACTTTGAACTTAAGAAAAGAACACTCGATCGTCGCGATAGCTGGCCTGGGCAAACTACGCATTTTCTGGAACCCCCAAGTTAATGAGGCACAAGCAAAACAAACAGCGGATGAGAATAAATTATCTCAGTGCGGGTTTTAGTTCCAATTACACGATTCTTTATATGAATCCAAGTATTGGGACTAATACCCAAATCATAAATTTCAAATTTAAAATCCAGAATATTCAAAAATCAAAGTTTCATACCGACGGCACCAGATGAAATGGGCCGACTACTGGCATGCTGCAAATATGCAATATGCAACAGAAACAAATCAAGCATAACCAAGCATACAAATTCACAGAATAACATACACTCCAGTTCTCAAGGCCTACAGAACAGAGAGAACTCTTCCCATATCCATTGGTCATTTTACCAAATGGCACAGAACAAGCAGAGGGAATTTCAGTAGCAATAGCGCTAGTACCCTGGTCGGGTCGGAGGCCAAACCGAATAACACCGGTTGAGTGAGTTATAAACAGAGAGAGTTATGCTATGCTGATTGAGTTTTGCATGGTTTCATTTTCAAGACAAGTCCGTCTATCCTTTGATAGAATAATATTCAAATTCCTTGAAACCATTTCAATTCTTTATAAGTCTGAAATGTCCATTTCATTTAACAAGTGGGTAATCAAATTCAGACTTAATGAGTAATTCGAGTCAAATGAATGTTTTATTCAACATGCTAGTTTATTTCTTTCAGGGCTTCTAAATGGCTAAATGCTCAATTAGAATGCTGTTTCAAAAATTCAACATGCTATGCATGAATTTAAAGTTACCGACTGTCCTGATTCTAATAAAGATTTCGTGTAATCCGCACCTTTAAAATTGACCTGAGTCGAGCCTCCACTAGTTGATCCTGTTCATAATGACAGATCAAGATCCATTACTTTTCAAGTTAACGGTGTTTTAACAACCCATTGGTTACTAGCGTTTAAGTGGTTCCAGTTCAAGTTAACTAGTTGACTTACATGTTGGTTCCAAGTCCATTTGCTAATTATCTTGACTAACAGAATAATCGTTTCTATTATTATTATTTACTTTAGTTACTTGCCCAATCATCATATCAGATATAAAAGTTGCTTAATCAAATCATAATCAAATTCATAATCATAATCAAGAGTCAATAATCGAAATCAGAATCAGTCTTAATTATTACAAGCAGAATTAAGCAACATCAAATAACAGAATCACAGAATAGCAAGTAACAAAGTAGATAAAACAAAACAGTAATTTGATTGTTTGATGAGGGATCAGATAGTCTGATTTATTTTCTCATTGCCACAGTATCTGTTCGCTTAGTCAGACGTATTTTCATCATCTCCCGTTTTACATAATCCGACAATAATCAAGCTCAACAGACTCGCAATTAATTAGACTCTAAATAAATCCGAAAGTCTAATTATAAGCCCACAAAAATAAATTTCAGATCAAGCCCACGGAAGGAGAAGGCTCAAAGGAATTAATATTCCGGCCCAACAACCTTTTTTTTCGGCCCAAAAAGAATTCGGCCCACCAAGAAATCCATACGGCATACTTGACTGAATCCAGTCGGCCTGACCCAGCCGAATGGGTTCCGTCATAACGGGTCCGACACAAGCCAATCGGATTCAAGTCCGATCCGATAAGTCAAGAATCACATCCACACCCGACATCCAACAACTCAATTTTCACAAAAGCCCATACTTTAATTCCAGGCCCTTAATACTTGCATAATTTTCCAGAATCTTATATATATCCAACATATGTCACAAATAAGCCCTCGAAAACTTGCACAAAGGTCCTCAGAAATAAATTTTTCTTACAAACTCGTCCCTGGCACACGATAACTCGCCAGAGAGGGTACCAAATTCCATTATAGTGTACCAGTAACTGGTACAATAGCATAATAAGCACTGTAAGCCTTCTACCAACATGAATATGCACTCTAAATGCTTCTTAATTACTCCTATACACAGAATTCTATAGTTTTCACCAAAAACATGCACTGTTTCAGCAGAAATGCTATAACTATATAGAAACTGAGTTGAATATGACTTAAATAACCCCTGACATGCACAAATTCACAAAGAATGACTGATCACAAGTCTAAACTCCATGTATATACCTCAGACATAATACTTATATGATATTTTCTCTAAAATTTATTTTATAAACCCTTAATTGACCTCTGACAGATCCAAACACAGTCTCAAATGCAAGATTAACTCCAAATAATCAGCTTTAAGTATAAACACATGATTGATATGCACAATTCCTCTGTTGCCACTAGTAAATCATCAAATCTTTAATGAAATGAAGGTACTATACACCTCAAACCCAACTTATCTGCCTCATGAATTCACAAATGCATTCAACAACTCAAGTATGCATATGAATGCAACATAGGCCTTAGGTAACCACTGTCATGTCCAGATAGGCTCATATATGCAAAAATTTCACTTTACAAGTCTAGAAAAAAAATCATATCAACACTAATATGGCCTATTATGACCTATCTCTTTTAGACAAATATACTACTATGCATGATAGTGAATTACCAACATTTAAAACATCTCAACAGTTACAATCAAGCATATGTTTAGTACAATTAACCACTAATCCTCATGACACAATGAATTACAACTATACAAACATGCTTCTAATGCACAATATACCTACATGACTTTACTTCTAAGTTCCATATGCACCCAGCATCACAATTATGCATATGAGCTTATATAATTTCATCAAAGCACTTGAGATAGCTGCCATAGCAACATCCCTCTGACTGTCACCTACAAATGAATTTTCTAAAGTGCAGAAATAGCTAGAATGCAACTCAAATGACTTGCATAACTTCAGTTATATCTATTCTATTTTCTCAGCAGATTATCACTGAGCACAGCTCAATAAATACTTTATCCTCAGTTCCATCCATTCCCTTATTCTAAATGTAAGCTTACTAAACAAAATTCTACACTATGCATGCAATCAATAGATCCATAGTCAGTCAGAGAATCACACAGGGCTATTGTGACATCGTCAACAGTAACTACTAATCAGTGCCTCATCATTCTCATTTCAATTCCTAACAATTATCTAAACATCTCACTGAAGCATCCAACACACACAGAAATTAATAGGAAATTAATTTGCTAAGTATAAAGCTTATACCTTCCTCAGTGCCTCGAGAATTCCTTCTTAGAAATTCCAACACAACCAACGCAAATACCAGAGTCAAGCTAATCAAGAAAAGAGCCAATTCCATGCACAAATCAAACCCTAACAGAAACAAACTCACGGTTTAGGACACAGTTAAAATCAATCGATTAACTCAAGAAAACCGATAGAGATTAGAGAAACATCACCTCTCTGAGCTTCCTCTTCCTCTCTTCCTCGTTAATTTTGCCCCAAATTAAACCCTAACTCAATTCCCATTTAAATAGAAATACCTCATACGGCAGTCAAAAGAGAGAAGAGAGAGAGATGAAGTCCAAAAGAGGAAACACGACAAGCTTCATTTACTGCTCGACAACCGCCATCGATCGACGAGGAGAGGAAATGGTCTCCTCGTGCCAACACATCGCTGACTCGAGAGGTGCCAACCTCTGGTTGGGCAAGCCAGAGGCAGCCTCACACTCGGCCACTCACATCGCTACACGCACACACACACACACACACGCTGAGAGGAGCCACGCCACCATGGCTCGAAAAGAAACGAAAGGGAGAGGCGAAAAATTCGCCAGGTCAGAAGAGGAGACGAGGCAGAAGGAAGAGACTCCTTCGTCTCAATTTTTTTATTAAACTCCCTCCAGATTTTCTGTGGCACAATCTGCGTGGCCATTAGTGCAACAACAAGTTCCTGACGACCATTTTGTAAATTAGCTATTTTACTAATCAAATAAATTTGATTAGTTCAGAAGTCGGATTACTGTGGCAATCATACATAAAATATTCAGAATTTTCACAGAACAATCTCAAATTTTCAAATCAGAGATCCCATCAAACTTTACTGTTATTAAATTAATTTATTTAATTTCTTGATCATATAATTCAAGATTAATACTAATCTCACTTATTTAAACAGATTAAGGACTTGGATTACCAACTAACAGTCACTAGTCTTACACTACTGTTCATTCGGTCCGAACTGAGAGCTGCCAAGGCATATTTGGTAGGTTTTCATGCATGAAAACTCGATATTTTGATATGTTTTCTTGCCATAGCACCCCAACCTCCTTTCCAAGTCTAGAAGACCTCCATATAAGCTCCCCGAGACCTGAAGGAAAGGCATTCTACCATCTATTCTTCGATTCTACCCTCCATAGCATAATTTCACTTTCCTTAGGTAGTTTTCTCTCTTCCACCATTGATTTCATCGAGCAACCGAATTCTTGAAGTGACGGCAGCAAGAAGAAGGTTGGAGACACGCCTTGCAACACTCCACTGTCCTAGAAGATGGTGTTGAAGCATAGAGGGAGTATTCGGTTTATTCTTCCTATGTTTTCTTCTCTATTTTCCATGGACTTGTATCTTGTTATTTCTATGCTATTTGTTGCGTGTTTTAGTACTATGTTAGGCTAAATTTATGTAGTCTTAGGAGTAAGGTAGTAACTTAGGTTTAAATGTTGTGATTTGACTTAATATGATATGATATGTTTTGTGATTTGTTTTGTTGAGAATTATATTAATTGCTTGTTTGAATTGCTTGGTCAAAATCTAATTAATTTCTAGATGTACGGCCGTATTTAGTTAAGTTCTAAAGTTAGGTTAATCAAGATAATTTAGATAAAGTATTTGGGATAAATTGTAGATCCGAAAGGGGAGATTAGTTGACACCAAAAGTGTAACTTCTAGATAGTTCAAAAGACATCTAGATATCCCTAAGAAATCCAACAAACAAGTTTAGATTAGTTAGCGCTTATACCAAAAGATGTGGTCTAATTAATCTCATTAGGTTAGGTTGTGATTAAACCAGTTTCTAGTCCAACAAGCGACAGCTGAGGTTTAGTAAATCTAGGTTTAGCTAACAAACCCTAACACAAGGCATCAAGTATCATAAAGAGTCGAAACCACGCATGTTCACTCTCTGTTCGGACTGAACTGGAGACAGTTCGGATTGAACTGAGGGTTGATCGCTTGAAAAATACCGTTCGATGCACGAAAGTGATAAGTTCTGTGTTCTAGAGTCCAAACCAAGGTGAAACCTGAACCCTAAGACGCTTTTTATATTGTTTTAAATCCGAAAATTTTACTTTGTTGTTTAGTTTATTTTAATCAACCAAAATACCCAAAACACATCTACTTTACTTGCACTTTAGATTTAATTTCTCAAAATCTCATAAAAATATTCTTGCCTAGCTTTTGAAAAAGGATAAGTCCGGTATTCATTAATCAGTCCCTTGGGTTCGACCCTAAAGCTTAGCTCCAAACGACTAGTGAGGTTAGCTCTAGGTTACAAATTTATTTGATTCCTAGGTCCTAAAAGCCTTCATCAGATTTTTCCTGAAAAAGCAGTAGGTATTCTAGTTCTATCAGAAAATAGAAGAATTCTACTATGTATTCTTCCAGAATAACATTGTATTTTTTCAGAATAACAATAACTCAAAGGGGATTCTCTATAACTCCACAAGGATCCTCGAAAATAACTTGAAGGGGAGCCCTTCTTTGTAAATGGGGCTGGAAGTTTCTTTTCAGTAATCATCAGGAATCTAGAAGGATATGATCCTTAGCAAATGCTCCAAAGATATAAAAAAGATTATACATATTCTCATATTAGAATCTTCTAAAGTAGTTGATAACGGCTAGGTAACAAGTTTCTGATATGATTTCTAGAGTGGATCAGTTCCTTTGTATAAATAATTTCCTATTTTTATTTGATAAATGCAAAAAAGAAAACCTGACAGTGGCATAAGCTTGGCACAATGGTCACTTAGGGATTTCCTTTATGAGGGGAGCTTCTAGGGAATTTAGGGATGAAAAGCGCAAGTGATATCATCATTATTTATCGGTATTTGGACCTTACTTGGCACTCAAAAGACATTCAAACCATTAAATTATTCAATGAATTGCTATGTTTTTCCAAGGATTTGGCTTTGCCGTCGTCTTTTCTATTATTTTCAGGTTTCTTGATGATTTCTGGTGGATTCTCGAATTATAGATGGATTTTGGCACTTGGCATATGCTAGACGACTCATTCCTAGCACTTGGAGGCACCGTCCAAGCCATCGTTCGAACCGAATGACTCATACTCGGATCGAAGAGAGTTATGCTTGGATCGAACGCTCAATTATTGCATAAAATGGTGGATTTAGGAGAAGAAAATTATCAAATAGAATCAATAGAATTGAAGAGCTCATCCTAAGCTTTCCAACGGTTTTTAAATTGCCTCAATCGGAGTCCGGATGAAGGAATTATGGCCGAAATACTAACGAAGACCAAAATCTGAATATCACGCGTACTGTTCGGTCCGAACACTGTTCATTAGGTCCGAATGGCACTGTAGCATCCTCTGCTGGATTTTCTCTCCTCTGTTCGGTCCGAACAGAGCATCGACAGAGCTCAAATGGCAAGTTTTTATGCGGAAAATTGGTTATTTAGGCAAGTTTTCTTTCCTTAGTGCTCCAATTACCTTTCTATGTGCGTGAAAATCAGTATAAATGCGCCCCTAGACCAGAAGGAAGAAAATAGAAGCCTCCACACCTCCAATCCTACCTTCCATTGCTCAAATCCAATTTCCATAGCCTCCATCCACCATTATTCATCAAGGCAATCTATTCTTGAGGCGACGGCAGCAAGGAGAAGTTGTAGATCCGAAATTGTAGATCCGAAATTCTTTAGTTAAGTTCTAAAGTTAGGTTAATCAAGATAATTTAGATAAAGTATTTGGGATAAATTGTAGATCCGAAAGGGGAGATTAGTTGACACAAAAAATGTAACTTTTAGACCAGTCCAAAAGACCTCTAAATATCCTCACGAACTCCAACAAACAAGTTTATGTTGATTGAATTCTATATCAAAAGTTGTGAACCAATCGAGTTAATTAGGTTAGGTTGTGATTGAACCAGTGTCTAGTCCAACAAGCGAAAATTGAGGTTTAGAACATCTAGGTTTGACCAACAAACCCTAGTGCAAAGCATAAAATATCATAAAAAGTCCAAACCACACTCTTATACCTTCTGTTCGGACCGAACAGAGTGGTATACGCTTGAAAAACACCGTTCGAAGCACGAAAGTGATAAGTTCTGTGTTCTAGAGTCCAAACCAAGGCGAAATCTGAACCATAAGACGCTTTTTATATTGTTAAAAATCCCAAAACTCTACTTTGCCTATTTAGATATTATTTATATTATTTTAATTGACAAAAACAACCAAAAACATCTATTTTATTGCACCTTTAGGATTTATAACTCAAAACTCCATAAAAATATTCTCGTCTATCTTTCGAAAAAGGATAAGTCCGGTATTCAATTGTACCGTCCTTTGGGTTCGACCCTAAAGCTTAACTTCAAACGACTAGTGAGGTTAGCTCTAGGTTTACAAATTTATTTGATATCCTAGGTTTCAAGCCTTCGTCAAATTGGCGCCGTTGCCGGGGACGGTGTTGATATTGGATTCTTATTTAAGTATCAAGAGACTAGACTTTTTATTTTTCTTTTAAACTCACGCTTTCTTTTCTTGGATTTTGCAGGACTGGCAGGTTGAACTCGAAGGAGGAAGTCCCCACCACCTAAGGTCAGAGACTACTTCCTCCGGCGCTTCGAAACAGACCCAGAACTCGCTCAGTCCTCTGATTCAACCTCTGTTCGGACCGAACAGAATTTCATTCGGACCGAACAGCACCCCGAACAGAGAGGAGAAAGCCCAGCAATGGCCGAAACACTCACTCCAGAGGCCATTGCCCAGCAGACACGCGACCTGGAGGCCCTTCGCCTCCAGCTAGAGCAAAGAGAGGCTCATCTCAATGCAGAACGGACCCGCCTCGCTGGTCAAAGGCGGGAATTTGACGACGAGCGTCGCCGATGGACCAACGAAGATGAGGGGGGCGTCCACAACTCCGACAACGAGGACGAGGAGCCCCGTGAGCGATCTCTTATGGAGTATGGAGCTCCTAGAACAAGAGACGTGGCCGGACCCGTGGTGATTCCAGGCATTGATGCAAACAACATGCAAATCGCCCTCGCCCATGTCACTCTTGTGCAACAAAATCCGTTCTATGGCAATGAGAATGAGGACCCACATGCTCACTTGCAAACTTTTATTGATTGCACTCGTTTGATTAAAATTAATGGGGTTCCTCAACAAGCAATTAGGCTTTTGTTGTTTAGATTCACTCTCAAAGATAGGGCCAACAAATGGTATAAGACACTCCAAAAGGGTTCAATTAGGTCTTGGGATGTTATGGCACAAATTTTCTTGGATAGATATTTTCCTTCGGATAGGGCGGATGCGATTAGAAGGGAAATAAATAATTTCCAACAAAAAGAGGATGAATCAATGAGGGATGCATGGGAATGATTTAGGGACTTAGAAAATTCATGCCCACACCATGGAATTCAAGAGTGGTTGCTAATTAAGTCCTTTTTCAATAGTCTTTTCGACAACATTAAGATAAATCTTGATTCTCTTGCAGGTGGGAGCGTCCTTCGACTCGATGCATTGCGTGCAAGAGACTTGCTTGATGATGTGCATGGAGCTATACATGGTATCCTCTCACAAGCCACCGCCGCCCAAGCAACTCAAGACAACAAGTGCACGAGATCACCACGAGGGATGCAAAGATTGCCGAGCTTGAAGCTCAACTTGCGGCGTACCAATCGACTCAAGGCACCCATCTCTACTCAAATCAATGCGGAGCATGCCGCGAGGAAGGACATACATCTCTTGATTGCCCTCTTGCTAAAATTGGTAACGGAGGGGCCCAAGTGAACTCCCTACACAATGGACCCCCTTTCGGTTCAAAGTACCAAAATAACCCGCCAAGTTTGTATAGAAATGCCCAATTCAACAACAACAATAGAGACCAATCATTTCAAAAGAAACCCTTTTTCAATAGGGAAGAGATTCCAATTGTTGTTCGAGAATTCATGAGTGAGCAAGAAAAGTTTAACAAATCTATGGCTTTAGGATTGGACGAATTGAAGGCCACCACTGACGAATTGAAGGCCACCGCTGACGAATTTAAGGGTAGTGCGAGCACCTTGCAACGCTTGGAACGCATGATGGAAGCACACTTCTCCCGACCACCCGGTAAGCTTCCAAGCCAGCCTCAGGTCAATCCTAATGCAGAGATCAAGGCAATACATGTTCTGAGAAGCGACAAGGAGTACCAAGACCCGCCTGTGCCACCAAACGAGGGAATTCGACCCTCCGTTCGGTCCGAACAGAATTCTGTTCGGTCTGAACAGATTTTTCAAATTGAAGAGGAGCCCATCCTAGAGCAAGTAAAGCCTTCCCCTCCACTCGACCAAGTCACAGAGCAAGAAGGACCACTTAAAGTTCAAGAAAAGGGTGCCGAAATGACGTCGATACCTTCTGTTCGGTCCGAACAGAGAGTAGAAGATGCTCAAAAAGAGGTCCGAGGCAAGGGAAAGAAGAAAATGACGCAACCAGAGTCAACTTACAGGCCCCCTGTCCCTTTTCCTGAAAGATTAGTGAGGAAGAAGAAGGAGGATGAACAATTTCGGACCTTTTGGGAGATTCTTAAGCAAATGAAGATTGACATTCCATTCACGGATGCCATAGCTCAAGTGCCGATCTACGCAAGATTTTTGAAAGAACTATGCACCGGCAAGAGGTCCATGGAAGAGCTTAAAACGGTAGCCCTAACACACAAGAGTAGCGAGATTTTGAAGAGCAAAATGCCACCAAAACTAGAAGATCCGGGTAGGTTTGCTCTCCCTTGCACTATTGGTAATGCAACAATCAAGCAAGCATTGTGTGATATGGGGGCTAGTGTTAGTTTGATGCCCAAGTCGGTGTCTGACAAGATTAGTTTTGGCGAGTTGAGACCCACACGCATAACATTGAAACTCGCCGACTCTTCAATGCGATTGCCTTTGGGTGTTCTTGAAGATGTGCCCGTCCAAGTGGGAAAGTTTGTGATACCCGGCGATTTTGTAGTAATGGACATAGAAGAAGATAAGGAGGTGCCTATCATTTTGGGATGCCCCTTCCTTAGAACCGCCGGTGTGAAGATGGATGCTCGAGATGAGACGATTGTGGTTAGAGTGGGGGGAGAAAAACTTCGCTTTTCAATAGATCATACTTTGAATTGCCCCGACCCCGCCAAAATATGTTTTATGGTTCAAGAGGCAGCCGAAACCGAAACATCTCTTGAAGAGCACTGCCACGAGGCGCATGAAGGCTACCAAGAATCTGTCAATGACCCCCTGGAGACCATGGAGATCGAAGAAGGAGGCGAAATCTCACCATTTCAGCCCTGTTCGACCCCCTGTTCGGACCAAACAGAGGTCCGAACAGACCTGCAGCATAATATAGGTGCTCTGTTCGGTCCGAACAGCACTCATTCGGTCCGAACTGAGGCACCAAAAGTCAATTTGAAGCCTTTTCTTCCGTCTCTAAGGTATGAAATTCTTGATCCTAGTCAAATGGACCCCGTTTTTGCTAACTCCAAGCTAGATACAGGTCAAACGAAGAAAATTTTTATGAGAAAAGGAGCAATGGAGTACTCACTTGATGATTCGAAGTGCATCGATCGCTCAATTCGCACGGATGGTACTATCTTGAAAGGGGATCGCACAAGAGACACCACCAACAAGGGATATGACAAATCTCTCGCCGTCTCGCTCTCCGAGTCCCATCCAATCAGAACTTAGCAAAAGACGGTCAAGCTAGGGACCTAAAACAAGCGCTTCTTGGGAGGCAACCCAAGGATTTCTCAACTCTTCTCTCTTTTATTTTAATTTTTAAATAGAAAACACAAAAAAAATTTAGAAAATAAGAAAACCCGTAAAAATTTGAAAAACCAAAAATAAAAAATAGAATTTGATTGTTTTATTGTAGGGATTTTTGAATGAACAAACGAAGGAAGATGCAATCCGTGCTAGAGCACCATGGGTTTGATGAGTTGAATAACTCTCGCACGACCTCATACGGATTGCACAATAACTCAAGGAAAGGAGTTAAGCCATCTTGGAGTCGAGAGATCAAACTAGGAGCAAATTGACACAATGGAAAGCAAAATTGGCTAAGTTCTCTTTTCCCTTCTATTTACTTTTTTATGTGATTGCATGCATTGAGGACAATGCTTGATTTAAGTTTGGGGGGAGGGAATAGGAGGAAAATCGAACTTTTGATTAAAATTGCTCAATTTTTTGCAAAATTTGGACGAAGTTTTGAATTGCACAGCTTCTGTTCGGTCCGAACAAAGACATGAAAATTAGATTTTTGCATTGATTCAAGCCTATTTTTGTTTGAAAATGGATTGATTTTGCCTAGACTCTCTCGATTTGGATTTTAAATGATGAAACTCACACTATTGAAACGTTTTGAAGTCAAGCAAAAATTTTCTCAAAGTACCCTAAAATGTTTTGATATCTCATGATTGATTTATGCACCAATGGGCCGAATTGAAAATATTTTGCAAAGATGGAACTCGATTTTGGTTGTTTGAAATTGTCAAAACACTCTAAGTCGATTCTCACAAGTTTTTACCGAGTGAACGGATTTGTATTTGACAAACTTTTGTTCAAAAGAAAATTTATCAAATTTGGAAATTATAAGATGAACTTTGTCTTGTTGAAATTGCTTTTGAATTGCTTGAACCACCAACGAGCAAACTTAATGGGACAATAAATTCAAATAGTTGTGAAAACGAGGATGCACCGAGACATTTTTTCACCAACTTAGCCACAAATTGGAGGGTATTGGGTTGATCATGAATTGTTAGGAATTACACCTCAAAAAAATCGAGAAATAATTGGACAATTCATGGTTAATTCTACTGAACCCGATGTAAAAGTATTAGCAAAGGAGTTGTTGAGTATTATGGCCCAAATGTACCGTGGCCATAGTCGAGCAACACCAGTCCAACCTCCCTAGCATGTCATGTGCTAGTAGCATATTCAAGGTCAATGACACCACATTATATCCTCTAAGGTGCAAAGCCCCACGACTCGACTTGCACGAACAAATTGATGAAAAATGAAATTGGTTTTAAGGAAAGTTCATTATAAAATTTTCGATTTTGATAAAAGACTTTACAAACTTTTGTGAAATATGGAAAAGAACGGGTAATTGAAATTGAGATCGCATTTGAATTGACAAAGTGAAGTTAGAGTTCTTGAATTTGAGAAAAGATTTCATTAGGACCAAGAGATGCATGAATTAATTTGTAGAACACTAAACTTGGTTCTTGAAATTAAATTTTGGTTTGACTAATTTGATTGAAGTGTGAAAATTTTAGGCATAAGCAATTGGTTTCCATGATAATTTCTTGGTTTGAAAAATGACTTGGTTTTAGATTTAAGTATAGTCCAAAATTCTAAGCTTAGGGCGTTGCTTGAGGACAAGCAAAGTTTAAGTTTGGGAGAATTTGATATCATCATTATTTATCGGTATTTGGACCTTACTTGGCACTCAAAAGACATTCAAACCATTAAATTATTCAATGAATTGCTATGTTTTTCCAAGGATTTGGCTTTGCCGTCGTCTTTTATTTTATTTTCAGGTTTCTTGATGATTTCGGGTGGATTCTCGAATTATAGATGGATTTTGGCACTTGGCATATGCTAGACGACTCATTCCTAGCACTTGGAGGCACCGTCCAAGTCATCGTTCGAACCGAATGACTCATACTCGGATCGAAGAGAGTTATGCTTGGATCGAACGCTCAATTATTGCATAAAATAGTGGATTTAGGAGAAGAAAATTATCAAATAGAATCAATAGCATTGAAGAGCTCATCCTAAGCTTTCCAACGATTTTTGAATTGCCTCAATCGGAGTCCGGATGAAGGAATTATGGCCGAAATACTAACGGAGACCAAAATCTGAATATCACGCGTACTGTTCGGTCCGAACACTGTTCATTAGGTCCGAATGGCACTGTAGCAGCCTCTGCTGGATTTTCTCTCCTTTGTTCGGTCCAAACAGAACCTTGTTCGGTCCGAACAGAGCACCGACAGAGCTCAAATGGCAAGTTTTTATGCGGAAAATTGGTTATTTTGGCAAGTTTTCTTTCCTTAGTGCTCCAATTACCTTTCTATGTGCGTGAAAATCAGTATAAATGCGCCCCTAGACCAGAAGGAAGAAGATAGAAGCTTCCACACCTCCAATCCTACCTTTCATTGCTCAAATCCACTTTCCATAGCCTCCATCCACCATTATTCATCAAGGCAATCTATTCTTGAGGCGACGGCAGCAAGGAGAAGTTGTGACACGCCCCTGCAGCACTCCATCGCACTGGAAGATTGAAGATCAAGCATAGAAAGACAATTCGGTTTATTCTTCCTATGTTTTTATCTCTAATTTTCATGGGTTTGTATCTTGTGATTTGTATTCTTGTTTTCGTGTGTTTTGATACTATGTTAGGCTAAGTTTATGTAGTCTTAGGAGTAGGAAAGTAACTTAGGTTTGGATATTGTGATTTGACTTGATATAATATGATATGTTTTGTTGATTTATTTTGTTGAGAATTATGTTAATTGCTTGTTTAAATTGTTTGGTTAGATCTAATTAACTTCTAGATGAATGGCCATATTTAGTTAAGTTCTAAAGTTAGGTTAATCAAGATAATTTAGATAAAGTATTTGGGATAAATTGTAGATCCGAAAGGGGAGATTAGTTGACACCAAAAGTGTAACTTTTAGACCAGTCCAAAAGACCTCTAAATATCATCACGAACTCCAACAAACAAGTTTAAGTTGATTGAATTCTATACAAAAATTTGTGAACTAATCGAGTTAATTAGGTTAGGTTGTGATTGAACCAGTGTATCATAAAAACCCTAGCGCAAAGCATAAAGTATCATAAAAAGTCCAAACCACACTCTTATACCTTCTGTTCGGACCGAACGTATCCCTGTTCGGACTGAACAGAGTGGTGTACGTTTGAAAAACACCGTTCGAAGCACGAAAGTGATAAGTTCTGTGTTATAGAGTCCAAACCAAGACGAAACCTGAACCCTAAGATGCTTTTTATATTGTTAAGAACCCCAAAACTCTACTTTGCCTATTTAGATATTATTTAGATTATTTTAATTGACAAAAACAACCAAAAACATCTATTTTATTGCACCTTTAGGATTTATAACTCAAAACTCCAAAAAAATATTCTCGTCTAGCTTTCGAAAAAGAATAAGTCCGGTATTCAATTATACCGTCCCTTGGGTTCGACCCTAAAGCTTAACTCCAAACGACTAGTGAGGTTAGCTCTAGGTTTACAAATTTATTTGATATCCTAGGTTTCAAGCCTTCATCAGCAAGTTAATTAATTTTTAAGATCTTACAATTTTACTAATAAGAGAGATGATGCAAGGTGGCACTAGAGTAGCAAAGGTTTTATAGTTTTCTCGATGTACAACTTTCTTAAATGTAGAAGGGTGCTTATTAGGAAAAATGATAGCATTTGACCTCTTAAAATACCTCACAAAATAAAGCTCTTTGGTTGGTTAGCCCTTCACAATAAAAGTTTGACAAAAGATAATTTGAGGGTTAGAGGTTGGTCTGGTGATCATAGGTGTGAATTTTGTGGTCAACCAGAAATAGTGGATCATTTATTTATCCACTGCCCTTCTACTTTAATTTTTTGGCATACTTTGAACTCTCATAGATATATAGGGGCACGGTTAAATTTAAACAGTTTGAATGACCTCTGGCTATCCACTAATGTTAAGAAGGATAGAACTTTATTTTTTGCTCTAATCTAGTCTATCTGGCTGGAGAAAAATATAATAGTGTTTCAGAGTGACAATGGTAGAGGATATAAAACTATTTTTTCAACTGCTTTAGGCTTGTTTTATTTCTGGACAGGTGAACAGGCGGCTTTTGCTGAACAGTTGAAGAATGCGCAACTGATAATTGTTCTTTCCAACAATATTGCTCAGTCCTAAATGTCACCTGATGTCACTCATGTTGCAAATAACCATGCTCAGTATGAGAATACTAAGATGCATGGAGGCAGATGAAGATTTGCTAGGGGATTATTTAGGGTTGGAATGAGTTTTTATGATTGTTGTGTAATTGATGTTCTTGCCTTTTGTATTGCTATGTTTTTTTTTATATATATATATATTTTGTTTTTGAGACACCTGCCTTTGAGAAAGGTTGAGATTATTCAGTTTGTAAACTATTTCTTTGCTAATAAATCTTTAGGCTTCTCCGCTTGGAATCTATTCTATAAAAAAAAATTACGCACCTATAAACTAATAAATATTTTGCGTAAAATAAAATGATACAAAAGTATAGATACAGATAAAATTTTTTAAAATGTATATTTATCAAAATTATCTAATAAGTAATAGTAAAAACGACATCTCAAATTTAAATGTGAATCTGTATCCAATTTCATGCCTCCAATATTTGCTTCATATAGTTAGAGTTCAGATTTTATTTTCGACTTTTTTAACATGCATCCATTTAATAATTGCATGTACATTCATTTAAAATATGAACACAAATACGATTTAGCACTACTCGATCGTGCCATATTCGCTACATTTACACTCGTAATTAATAAGAGTATTATTTTCCCTCGATCTTATAAAACTTTAATTATATCAAAGAATGAACAAAACTAGTATAATCAAACTGTAAATTTGAATGATCGGTCTTGATCTACTTGATGAAAATTGAAATATAAATGTTTGGTTCATGCAGTTAATTAGATGAAAATTAAGTATGCAAACTCACTGTTTGAATCCTATTACACGAATTTTGAAATTAAATTTATGAATTTCTGTAATGAACTTAAACTCAGACTAATTACTTCATCATGAAGGAGATCAGTAAAAACTGCATTTCGAGGAAAGAAAATGGTTCAGAACCTTACAATATTAATTAATTTGGGAGGTCCGATCAGAAAACGAACGGACTAATCTGGTGACTTTGTTTTTGATTGGATGATCCAATTTGTAATAGTAGTTTTTCCAAAAAAAAAAAAATTTTAAATAGCAAAAATAAAAGTCAAGGCATGCAACTCCATGACATCCATGAAAAATTTATATTTGATCTTCGTGTTAAGAGGTTATTTTACATTCTTAAAGCTATCTATATTCACTCTCTACGACTGCACCGCTTATAATTAAGTCGTGACCACGACTTTCGAATGCATAAAATAAAAAAAAAGTTTGGAAATCTTCAAAATAGCTGGCGTAGGCTTTCTCTGTCTATTAAATATGCAAAATATAGATACTTAATTTGTTTCATGAGGTCAGTCCAAGAGCTTACATCAACCATCTAGGTACGATTTTATTACTCAAGATAATGTTTGTTGATATCATATGTATTTTTATTTCAAGACATGATGTGGGCTATCGATGTCCATTAATTGCGTTTTCATTTTGTTTTTTTTTTCTACTTTTATTGTCTGCCAAGACAATTGACCTAAATTTGTGTTATGAAACCTGTTTTTGACGAATGAACTGAAGACAAAAGGGTGCACATTTATTAAGAGTGGATATTTTATTCTGGTATTAATTACAACTATTCTAAATTGAATGACGATCAAAATCAATTTTGATCATATGTTTATTCTTACTTGTTCGTTCACCATTGAGTACATCATATTTAATATCGTCCGTCTCTTAAATGAATCTAAGCAAGAGTAGGATTGAGAATCTAAATGTAATTTTTTTATTAATATCAACCATAAATCTTGTTAACATATGTCAAGAGAAATCCACATGTGTCCTGAAAATTATGAATACTTAAGAGTTTATTTAGTCTGAGATCTACGTGTCAAGCAAATCATCATATATATATTCTTGTTATTATTTTATTCGTAGATTTTTCTTCTACAAATTTGACTCTAAAATGGGCAAAATTTCTCGATGCAAAAAGCATTGGTTCGGATGTGCCGATCGATATGCATGAAACAAATTAATGGTTCTACTTTGTTCTGTAAAATTTGATATTTGAATGGTTAGGTTCTAAAAAATTGATAAATACATTCCAAAATGAGTTGTTAGGACTTAGGATCTATTGTGTGCACAAAACAAAAAAAAAAATTACTGCATCTTTCGAAAAATCGAACTTGAAATGTGCATGAATTGTTTTAAATGAACAACAGAAGCTAAAAATGAGTTGTGAATACATTTCGGCAGATTTACAATCACAAAAAATGCTGTATCGATCTTTCGAAAATTTCAAACAAGAAAATATTTTATTTTTTTCTTAGATCATATTTGGAGTATAACTGTAAATTTTTGTGATTTTATTACTTAAAATAATGCTAGAATTACTTGCAAGGTCTGGTGACGGGGTGACTGGGTGAGGATCGAATAGCGAGGAACGCTTCTCATGGATAAATATCTGATAAAAATAAGTCGTGCATATATACATTTTATATGCAGAAAAATGGATATTTATTTCTAAAAAATTGAACATGTAGATAGATAATCTTATCATAGATTATATTTGTAAGATAACTGTAATTTCTATGATCAACACCAAAAATGTGCTGAAATTACTTTAAATTAATGATCAATACCTGCTCAAAATGAGCTGTAAATGTATTCCATCGTATTATGTATTTTCAAAATAATCACATCTTTTGAAAATTGAAGAAATGAATATTCCATGTCCTCTTAGATCATATTTAAGGATGAATTTAGTTTTTTTTTTTTAAGGACATTCAAGCTAGAATGTTTATGATTATACTCAAAAGTTGCTGTAAATGCATTTTAGAACTATTTTATAATTTTTTGAAAGTTTGAATTTGAACAATTATTCTTTTGAAGAATAACTTTATTTTTTCTATTTAAAGCTATGTTTTTAAAATATAAAATAATTAAAAGTTGTAAACGTAATTGAATTTAGTACATACAAGATTCATGTATTTTGAAGAATAACTTTATTTTTTATGGAGATGATATCAAGTAGTTTTAGATTACTGTCCAGTATGAAAAAAGTATTTGATTTATTTGTATTTTGACTTCGACAGAAATACAAATATTTATATGTAGCTTAATACATATACTGGATAGAAAATAAATAAATTTGTCATTTCGGTTTTGTTTCTCGCGTTGCCTTTCGTTTATGTATTTAAGTTCTATAGCAAGTTTTTTGGGTGGTATGCGAGCGTACTCTATCTATCAAAAAAGGAACAAAGGGATTGGAAGATAATTCATCAAATCTTATAAAAAAAATTAAAAAAGAAGATATGAACCTGACAGTGATGATAGCCACCTAAAATTTTCAGCCAAACAGGCAAACATGAGCAACGTAACATCTGCACTAAACCTTGGTTGAAATAGAATAACAACACTGCACGAATAAGACAAAGGATATGGATCCATCGACATGGCCTGGATAATAATCAGATTTCCTTTCCTCAGTTTCCTGCCTTCCTGGTACTATATTGGCATTGGTCCATGGATATGTGCACTAAAATCCAATGGTTTTTGAACCGACCAACTAAGGAAGCGATAATTGGCTCATTGATTTCGGAACCCACTTCTGACATTCAACCAATAATTGTTCAGAACCCACTGTGGTCTGTGGACGGCTACGGCCTATTATGCCATAATTTTTTTTTCCGGCTACGTAAGAAGCTTGGATAGTTATAAGTTAATAGGTTTTAATGTTAAAAAATTATCGTTATCATTATTTTTAATATTATTCTCATTCAAACAAAAATTGTGCATCATTTAAGAAATGTAATTTCAATTGAACAGTCTATGTTTCATATATATTTCGCCTGTTAAGTAATTTTATGAAATATAGCTATAATATTTTAAAAGCAGAATTATAAAATAATTAAATAGAGTTATATTTTCTGTTTGAGTCATAAATTAATATATATATTTTTTCTAACACTCTCTAATAAAAAAATAATCTCCTTATTAACATCTTATAAAAATTGCTATCTTAACTTTCTTTTTTAATTTGCATTGAAAAGTAGTAAAAAGTGTACTGACGTAGATAATTTTTTAACATTTATTTCTCAAGTGCTTAGCTGTATATTGGAAAAAAAATCGAAATATCATATGGTTGCATGTAGCGATGTAGAAGAAATTAGAATTTAGAACTTTTCTTATTTAAATTTTGGAAAGTGATTTTAATGACGGAGATCATAAAGATAAAGACATCATTCTTACCATTATTACTTTTTGTTAATTTCCCCATTAAAGTATTAAACTGGAACTGTACAATTACCTATCATTATTAATGAAAAGAGGATAAAAGTTAAATCAGACAAAATAGACATTTTGAATGGCAAAGTATATATATAAAATGGGTTTGATTACCACACTATAGGAAATTCACCTCCTAAACATCATTATTAGCTTTTTACTTAAAATGCATATTTGTCTATTGTACAGACACATATTGGGATATTACACTAAAGTTATCATGCGGTTTTGGTTTAATTAGCAAAGATATATTTTAGTGTCTACGGAAAAAAACTTGGAACTTTTTAAACCTTTAATTTGAACTCAGTGTATATCCAACCTTTTCACGTGCGTACTTGACCATTGCAAAATGTACTGAGTACCGGGGCAATAAAAATATGAGGATTCCACCGATATTTTTGGTATGCTCAAGAACAAGGAAGAAGATCGTTGTTTCTAGTTTTCACAAATTCAAATAAGGGAAGAACAAGGAATAAGCTCTTGTTTTTAGTTTTCACAAATTCATGGAACTATGTGTTAGCAATTAAACGACCTTGAATGCGGAATAAACCAAGATCAATTTTGTTACCTCCAGCCATGCTTGCAGTTGTGAACGATAGACTGAAAATTCTGTAGAGAACAACACCGAGAAGAGCACTACAAGACCGAAACTGTTTCCCTTGCCTTGATGGTGAACTCCGGGATATCGGTCCTGACCTCGTCTCCCTTCTCTTTTCTCTGTTCCTCTCAAATGGTGCTTTCAACTTTGAGACAGAGAAATAATCATACTCCAATCATTCTCCATCAGAATGATAGAATATATAAAGGGCCTCAATCACTTGATAGATGCAATCAAAGGGTGCATGATGAATGACTGAGATTTAATGTAAAAGGGTGCTAATTTAGGACAATTGTTTCTGGCCAATTAAAAATATTGCCGATTAAACAAATCATGGAATTAATTAAGTTCCGTCCGAATCGTTTAAAAACGATATACAATCGTTTATAAACGATCTCCTCGCAAATCAAACTCAAAATCTGATTTTCTCGGTATGACTTGCGCAGTACATTTGACCATTTCATTAAATACCAAACCATATGTACTATAGTCCCTTTATTTTAATGAAATTCAAATCATTTCCAACCATTGATATCGCACCCATATCTCTCTCTTAATTAGCTTAATTAACTTAAATTAATTAATCTAATTACTCTTTTATGGGAAATACTTTATAATATAATTTGCACCATTTATATTACATTCTCCCACTTGATCTCAGCATCCCTAAGAAACCTTAATGCATCTACAACCTTTATGTTAAAATAAAATATACAAAGATACACGAATCATGGCAGTAAGTCATCTTTGTGTGAATATTACTTTCCATGTATTACTATGCACCTGTGCAACTTTAATTTAACCCTTACGTGATTGATAAAATAACTTTAATAAATAAACCCGACGTTTATTTCAGGTCAAACTTTAATAATATTATTCTTAATCTTAATGATTAATCAAACAAATATATGTGCACAATCAACCAGAATAATATTAACTTTATATGAAGAGTTTTACAATCATATTATACAATATGATAAGGAACTTTCACTGAATGGTACCAAGTCCCATATTTGCTACATGATCCTTGAACTTCTGTGGTGGCATGCCTTTAGTCAATGGATCGGCTAGCATCGATTCTGTGTGAATATGCTCAATGACCACTTTTTCATCCTTAATCCGCTCTTTCAAAGACAAATACTTGATATCAATGTGTTTGCTTCCACTACCAAGTTTATTATTTTTAGCTAGAAAGACCGCGGCAGAATTATCACACAAAATCCTCAACGGCTTAGAGATAAAATCCATGATTCTAAGCCTCTCAATAAAACCCTTCAACCACACACCATGGGAAGATGCCTCAAAACACGCGACAAACTCTGCTTCAAAAGTAGAGACATCAATAAGTGTCTGCTTGACACTTCTCCATAACACAGCGTCACTGGCTAACATAAAAATGTAACCTGATGTTGACTTGCGAGTGTCAATACAACCGGCAAAATCAGCATCTGCATATCCCAATATCTCTAAGTTATCAGTCCGTCGGTATGTAAGCATGTAATCCTTCGTTCCTTGAAGATACCTTAACACTTTCTTTGCAGCATTCCAGTGGTCTATTCCCGGGTTACTTTGGAATCGCCCCAGCATTCCAACAGCAAAGGCTATGTCAGGCCTTGTACAGACCTGAGCATACATTATACTTCCAATAAGCGAAGCATAATCTTTCTATCTTTTCTTGTCCCGTTCCAACTTAATCCTTGGACACTGACTCAAATTGAGTCTATCGCCCTTCTATATAGGCACAGGGCTCGGTAAACAATTCTTCATTCCGAATCTTTCTAAAACCTTATTGATATATGCTTGTTGAGATAGACCAAGAATTCCTTTATGTCTATCTCTATGGATCTTTATACCTATGACATAGGAAGCCTCACCCATATCTTTCATATCAAAATTTTTAGAAAGGAATTGTTTCACTTCTCGCAAAAATCATTTATTATTAGTTGCTAAAAGAATGTCATCCACATATAGTACCAAAAAACAAATCCGGCTCCCCCTGACCTTCTGGTATATACACTGATCTTTGATATTTTCTTCAAAACCATATGATGAAATTACCTCATGGAATTTCAGATACCATTGCCGGGAGGCCTGTTTCAAACCATATATAGACTTATTCAATTTGCAAACTAATTCTTCGCTACCTTTAAAGGAGAAACATTCAGGTTGTTTCATGTATACCTCCTCCTCTAAGTTACCGTTTAAGAATGCCGTTTTCACATCCATTTGATGTAACTCAAAATCGAAATGAGCTACCAATGCTAGAATTACACGAAGGGATTCTTTCTTTGATACAGGAGAGAATGTCTCCGTGTAGTCAATTCCTTCTTTTTGAGTAAAACCTTTGGCAACAAGTCTGGCTTTGTATCTCTCGATGTTACCTGATGAATCCTTTTTGGTTTTATAAACCCATTTACATCCAATAAGTTTAAAACCTTCAGGTAACTTGACCAAGTCCCAGACACCGTTATTTGCCATTGATTCCATCTCATCTTTCATAGCATTATACCACAAAGTGGACTGTTTGGATTTCATCGCTTGTGGAAATGTGATAGGGTCCTCTTCAGCACTCACATTTTCATATGAATGATGATCCTTTTCGAAACTTGCAATATCTTCATACAAGTCCTGTATATACACAACATAATCACTAGGTATAGCCGGCCTTTTCTCCCTATTAGATCTCCTTAATGTTGAATCAGAATTCTCAACATGATCTATACTAGTGTCATTGGCTGGCTGTGGAATTTCATCAATTGGATTTTCAATATTTCCTATACCTGAACTTGATGGAATATCATCCAATTGAACATTAGTGGGAATACCTGAATGATCAATAACATGATCACTCCCACTAACCTGGTCATTCTCTAGAAACTTCGCATTTCTAGACTCCACAATCCTAGTTGTGTTAGACGGACAATAAAACCTGTAACCCTTAGACTTCTCGACATAACCGATAAAGTATCCACTTATAGTCCTTGGGTCCAGCTTCTTCTCCTGTGGATTATACACTCTTACTTCCGAAGGACAGCCCTAGACGCGTACATGATTCAAACTCGGTTTCCAACCTTTAAACAACTCAAATGGAGTTTTGAGAACCGCCTTTGTTGGAACTCGATTGAGAATGTACACAGCTGTCTTAAGTGCATCTATCCAAAGAGACTTGGGTAGTTTTGAACTACTCATCATACTTCGCACCATATCCAGTAAGGTCCTGTTTTTACGCTCCGCTACACCATTCTGATCCGGAGACCCAGGCATAGTGTATTGGGCAATAATTCCATTTTTCTCAAGGAATTTAGCAAACGGACCAGGTGCTTGTCCATCTTCCATGTATCTACCATAGAACTCTCCACCTCTATCTGATCTCACTATCTTAATCTGCTTACCGCACTGTTTCTCTACTTCCGTTTTGAAAATCTTAAAAGCGTCTAATGCTTCGTGCTTGTGATGAAGCATGTAGAGATACATATACCGTGAGTAATCATCAATAAAGGTTATGAAGTATTTCTGTCCATGAGCGTCCATGTCTGGACAACAAATGTCTGTATGAATTATTTCTAATAATTCTGAACTTCGTTTGGCATTTTTCTTTGACGTGTTAGTCTGCTTACCCTTTATGCAGTCTACACAAGTATTAAAATCGTTAAAGTCAAGGGCAGCAAGTACACCTTCTTTAACTAACCTTTTAATACGCTCAATGGAGATATGACCTAATCTCCGATGCCATAACATAGAAGAATTATCATTCAATATACATCTTTTAATACCAACATTCAAAGCAGTATGAGAATTATCATGCAATTTCAAAGAGAAAAGACCATCATTCAACAAACCAATACCAACTTTACGAGATTCATAAAATAACTTAACATGCAAATCTCCAAATTCAAAAGAATAACCACACGGTACAAGTCTTGAAATACTTATCAGGTTTCTAGCGAAACTTGAAATATAAAAAGTCTTTTCTAATATTAATACATGTCCGCTATCAAGGACCAGCCTACATGTCCCAATAGCTTCAACCTGCGACTTCATCTGATTTCCTGAATAGATGAACCGCTCATTTTCCATTGGCATCCTTCGATCCCGAAGTGCCTGCAATGAATTGCATACATGGATTGTAGAACCAGAATCAATCCACCATGAATCATGATGTACATTAACCATATTAGATTCATAACAAACAAGTGCTAAGGAATTACCTCCTTTCTCAAGGCGGGCTTTGCGCTTAGGACAGTCTTTCTTCATGTGTCCTTTCTTGTTACACCAGTAACACCTTATTTTCTTCCTGTCAAAATCATCAGAAAGTGGACCTTTATCTTTCTGCTTTGACTTGGACTTAGACTGCTTGCCCTTCTTTTCATCATCTTTCTTAGCCCGTGTTTCAGCCATGTGAACACTCTCAGCTTTGTCCATAGCCAAACGATTTTCCTCCTGAGCACACATGGTCATGAGTTCATTGATTGACAATTTTTCCTTATGTGTGTTATAGGAAATCTTGAATGGACCATACTGAACCGGAAGTGTGTTCAATATGAAATACACAAGAAAAGATTCTGAAATTTCTACTTCAAGGCTCTTGAGTTGAGCCACAATGTCACGCATTTTCATAATGTGCTCACGCACACCGGTAACTGTAGTTAATCTCAGGGTCGTCAACTTCATGATGAGAGTCATTGCATTTGCCTTATCCGAAGAGGCAAACTGCTTATCCAACGCCTTCAGTAAGTTTTTCACATTGGTTTGGCCCTCAACCGATCCTCTAATTGCTGGTGGAAGCCTACTCTTGATAAACATGACACATAGACGGTTAGACCGCTCCCACTGTTCATGAAAATAAGTTTCCATAAGCTCTGCATTCTCTAAATTGAGTTCCGGTGGTTGAGCAGTCCTTATGGCCAAATCTATGTCCTTACACCCGAGATGAAGCAAAACTGCTTCTTTCCATGCCTTATAATTGTCACTCCTAAGTTGGGGAACATCTAAACCCTTATTCTCAAATGGGGACGCATCAACTACATAGACAAGAAAGTTTACGTTAATACATACTTACTCTTAATATTGAGACTAAACTTTTATACTTAATTTATCAGATGTAAACTAAGTGCATAACTTTATGAATCAACTTCCTGCACAATATTACCTGTGGACTAAATACCGTGCTTTGACTCTAATGTAATTAAACATTAAACTTTTATGGTATAACTAGTTAACTGTATGTCTAATCTTAATTCCTGTGGGTAGATTAAGATTTAATAATTAACTATTATACTCTAATAAATTAAATTAATTTCAGTCAATAGCCCTGTGGAGCAATATTAACTTGATTAATTTAACTATTACAATTTATGACTTTGTTACTACATGTGATTTATAGAAACACTATACATATGTATACCTTAACACAATTAAAGATGCTGTGGCTACTCTTTAATTTTCAATTAATACATATCAATCACTTAGACATATTCTTAGAAGTATAGTTCACTTATTTGTTCTGTTTAAATGAATTTCTAATTGAAATTCTAACCATAAACAAAACAATCACGTTCTGAACCTGACATCCTGACCTATGCTGAGTAAAACTGCTATAAGTTTCTGTATACTAATCCGTTTTTAGAGTTCTTAGATTCTGTGGAAACTAGACTCGAAAATCTAACCAACGAAACAAACATCACGCAAAAAAAGTAAACAGAACTCCCGTTATGCTACTCGCAAGTTAGACTATCAATTTTGGTTTTCCAGAACCGTTGTTCTTGATGTTCTAGTTGTTTACTCTACAAAATTATAGAAACCTAAACAATTAAACAGTATAGAATTCATCTATAAACATTCACAAGTATAAATTTCGAAAACCTTAATGAAATTTATTGTAAAACAAGCAGACAGAGGCTAAACCGCTCTGATACCAAATGTTAGCAATTAAACGACCTTGAATGCAGAATAAACCAAGATCAATTTTGTTACCTCCAGCCATGCTTGTAGTTGTGAACGATAGACTGAAAATTCTGTAGAGAACAACACCGAGAAGAGCACTACAAGACCGAAACTGCTTCCCTTGTCTTGATGGTGAACTCCGGGATATCGGTCCTGACCTCGTCTCCCTTCTCTTTTCTCTGTTCCTCTCAAATGGTGCTTTCAACTTTGAGACAGAGAAATAATCATACTCCAATCATTCTCCATCAGAATGATAGAATATATAAAGGGCCTTAATCACTTGATAGATGCAATCAAAGGGTGCATGATGAATGGCTGAGATCAAATCTAAAAGGGTGCTAATTTAGGACAATTGTTTCTGGCCAATTAAAAATATTGCCGATTAAACAAATCATGGAATTAATTAAGTTCCGTCCGATTCCGTCCGAATCGTTATAAAACGATATACAATCGTTTATAAACGATCTCCTCGCAAATCAAACTCAAAATCTGATTTTCTCGGTATGACTTGCGCAGTACATTTGACCATTTCATTAAATACCAAACCATATGTACTATAGTCCCTTTATTTTAATGAAATTCAAATCATTTCCAACCATTGATATCGCACCCATATCTCTCTCTTAATTAGCTTAATTAACTTAAATTAATTAATCTAATTACTCTTTTATGGGAAATACTTTATAATATAATTTGCACCATTTATATTACACTATGAACAAGAACTAAAACAAGACTTGTTATAATTCTTGTTCCTAGTTAATGAATTTGCCAAACACACAGGCTTACTCACTCGACTTCGGTAGAAAAAAATAAAATAAAAATTAACCAATAAAAGTTAGGAATGTGTAGGTAGTGAGCATGTGTTCTCCTCTATAAATTTATCACATCAATAATACATAAGGATAAGGATTAATTCAACTTACTAATAATCGGGTTCCAACTAGTTAAAAAAGACGTTAATTTTATTTTCAACTCAATTCCCTTTTTTTTTAAAAAAAAAAATTCAAGACATTTTTGCGTGAAACATCAGTCTGCCTCATAGATGAGAACAAAAATTTGGCACCAACCCTTATTGGAATTGTAGTCCTGTTCTTATTGGAATTGAACGGAGCGCATCTTTTCGTGGTAGAAAAACTCTCGGAGATGTACGACTAATACTAGCATATCAAGTAGCAAGAAAATAAAAAGAGAGAAATTGAACACGTGATATGATTACGAAGTTCCGACCCGCTAGAGATATGCTAGTGTTAGTCGTACATCTCCGAGAATTTTTTTACCACGAAAAGATGCGCTCCGTTTAATTCCAATAAGAACATGACTACAATTTCAAACCGAATCGTCTCGTTATAAGGACACTCGAGGTGGATTGACCTAACTCGAATAACAATTAGCACCGCGGCCTCAAATTAAATGAGAAGAGCTCTCAACCTATTCCAACCTACGCCTAACGACAATATCAGGTGGTGGTGTTTGATGCTACTTTATCTCTCAAAATGATCTAGCTATAAAAAGCTCAAGTGGGAGAGTATTCCTAGTGCTCAAAGGCTCAAATCTGAAAAGTATCTTAAGTGATAGAACAAGGGGTGGTATATATAGGCCATGAAATGAGCTTTTTTTAACAAAGAAATCAAGCATGTGCGTTATATGATCGTTGGGGGGTTTTTCTGAAGCGAAACTATCCGTTATGGCAGTTTTCAAGCGTTACATAACGTAATTTTGCATTACACAACACAACTGCTAGTTTCAGCCGACAGTGTTTAGTATTTTGATCAAAACTTTCTACTCCGAACTCCGATTGAGGTGATTCAAAATCCATTGGAAAGAGGACAAAAAGATCTACAACTTTCATCTTTTGAGTTTCTTCAAATTTGAAATATAAATAGTCAAAACAGGATATAAATATAATTACAGTAAAGGTTCTGTTGTTGCAGTTCCGTTACACAACTCATCTTTGCATTACACAACGCAACTGTCAGTTTCAGCAGACAGTGTTTAGTATTTTGACCAAAACTTCTTCTCTGAACTCTGATAGAGGTGATTCAAAGTCCATTGGAAAGAGGACAAAAAGATCTACAACTTTTATATTTTGAGTTTCTTCAAAATCGAAACAGAAAGTGGTTAAAACATGCTCTAAAGAGCAGTGCAGTAGAAAAACTGCTGCTGATGCATTATATAACGCAAAGTTGCGTTATGGCAACGTTAGCCAGAGCCATTTTGGTACCAAACACACAGTCTTTAGGTGACCCACTATCACCATTAAGTAATGTTAAGTACCATTACTTAATTTATCACTTGAAATTGAGCTTTTCTAGCTAACTAGGTCATTATAAAAGTTAATAGAGTTTCAATACCTATTTACCTAGCCTAAACTTATTCCAAACATTAGAAAAACTTGATCTTTATCTTGCTTGACTTACTTTAATCATCATCTTTGTTCTAATTCATTTCTTAAGTTAATGTATCGGTTTCATACCATATTATATCCTATAATAAAAACTCAAAGAAGATTGTTAAATGCGAAATGATATTGTTTTGTAATCGACAAACAAAGAGTCGTTTAGTGCAACATTATTAAAGACAATAGCATAAATACATCAAAATTCCTAACTTATCCAGTTATCCATGTTTGAGCTTACCTAAGTACCTAATTAAGACCTAGTTTAACAGGAGATTATTTGAAGATGAATATAATTGATCTCAGTATATGTAAATTTTATATCATAAGGGAGATACCAACTGACACTGAACTATGCTAGAGTCTCATCCTCTCTAAATGGTACCCAACATCATCGGCCCATTCATATTCCAATAACCCCTTGTTAAACTTACAGACTCTCCTTAATCAAAACAGCAAACATGAATACCATATAATAAAAAAAATTCAAACAACAAAATGGATACCAATCATACCATCTAAACATACAACATACAAGATACAACATGTACATGCCACTTCTCAACATTGACTTGCAATGTCACAAAATGGTACTATCTTTTTTATCATTGGAGAACCATTTAACATCATTAACTTAACCAGAAATCTCTGCATGAGCACAAAACATATCAATATTAGATGGAGAACCATTAATAATTATAAATGAAAAGAGAAAAGTTAGGGACTCTCCTTAGTCCTAATATCAAACTATAATAGCAAACTTGTCAACTCTGACTTGCAATGTCATATATATATTAGTAAACCACTGTCCACCAATATCTACATTGATAACAAACAAAAAAATATTAATAATTCAATCAACTTGAAAAGTACCTTGCTTCTGTTGACACACAAAAAATAAAATCACAAGATGTGTTAGAAGAGTATCTCGCCTCTCTTGTGTTATCAGTTTGGTTTTGCACTTACCTTGGTGTGTGCCAAAATTTAGAAAAGAATAAATTCAAAGTTGGATACTTAGGATACTATCAGGTTAGCCATGAAAACACAAGCATAGAATCAATAGATTGCCAAGGTTAGACATGAGAAACATCCACCCCTAGTATATCATGTCTAAGTCAAATTATAATCTTAATCCTGCTCCCATACAACAATCATATAACAGATTGCCAAGGTGTGACTTGAGAGACATCTACTCCTGGCATACCAGAGCAAAATAACAAGTATATATATAAAAGATTGTCAGAAATAGATGTTTCTCATGCCACACACAAATAACAAGCATACAACATATAACAATTGTAATAGAAAAAGAAAATCATACTTATCGTATCATAGATCGAGTTATGCCTCTTGCACACTTCCTCTCTCTCAGTCAGCTATTTAGGGTACCCTTCTTGTACATTACAAAATAAAAAAATTAAATTTAACTAAAATAGATTAAATAAAAAAATTAAGAATAAATTAGTATCTTTTTTCTCATTCCTCTTATTTCGTTTTTGACTTTTTTTTCTACAAAGAACAACAAAAGAAACTTAAAAATAACAAGAACAAAATGAACAAAGAAAATTAAAAAATAAAAAATTAGGTAGAAAGTACAAAAGGAAAAAAGAGGTATCATTCTCTCTATCTTCCTCGTTTCTTCCTCTAATCCTTTTATATAGCCAACGAATCCTCATCAAAAGGACAAATTAAACAGACCCTGACCGATCGACTAACCTGTCACTAGTCTCTCAAGAATCTAAACTACTAGCCATCATAACCTTTCTCATGCCTTTTAAGCTAGTATTTTGGAAACAAAGGGCCTAATCGAGCTAGGGTTTTGTGAAAAAGATAAATAAAGGACAAGAATTTCATCTCTCCCTTTAGCATACACAGGGGCGGAGGGATAGGGGTGTCAATGCTATTGACCCCTGTGATTTGAAATTTATACGAGAAATACATTGAGTTTTATGGTAAATTCAGTTAGTTTAATGTTTCTGCCCCCTTCTCAAAGTTAGGTTCTCTATTGGCTAACTAAATCACCGAGTCAGTTAATTTTGATTAATGCCTCAGTTAGTTAGTTTATTTGCATGTTTTCTTTTTTGCGCGAGTGAATGGAAAAAAGAATAGAAACGGTGCTCACTGCTCCATTTGGGAAAGAAAGGTGGGATTGATGTTCGGATTTTATGTGGCAACTGAGAAACGTATGTGGCATGAGGTAAATAGGGAATTTGATGTTAAAAGCTAGATCTCAACTGAGGTCAGAGATGTGAGATCGAGAAATTTCTCAGATTTGAGGTGTAAAATCGAGAGAGAGACAAAGAGAAGGGGCTTTATAGAGAATTCGAGATGAAAATTGAATCTACATGGCGTTGCTTCGAGAGAGGAAGGAGGAAAGAGAAAGTCAAATAGAACATTCTAGAACTTACGATTTTGTCCGACTTCTCTTTTATATATAATATATATATAATAATATTAAATATATTATTATTTAAAACGGTTAAACAAAATTAATGAAATGAAACATGCCACTTTCATTAACCGTTTTGTCTATCTCACGAAACTGTGTCCGGCTTGATTGATCATTTCGTTTACCAAATGAAAGAGAAATGTATTTCGTTGATCATTTCGGAACCATAAAACGAAACGGTTAAACGAAAAAAAATTGTGATATATTATCGGTTGTAAAATTGTGTTGCTCTAGTTATCCATGAAACACGTAGCATTAGCATTGATTTGTTCCCATGCTGTGCATGCTTAATCTAAATATCCTACCTGGCAGGTCACTTACATTTCAATGACCTTGCCTTTTTGTTCGGTATAAGATTGGAGTGCTGATCCGGACAACAAAATATTTAATTCGGACAACAAAATATTTTATAAAAGACAATACTGCCCTCCTCCTAAGTCAGCAAAGAAAACGTAAATTTGATACATAATTTTCTTTTTTGGCTGCTAAACAAACAAAAACGTAATGCAATTAAGTAGTTAGAAGAAAAAAATATTTCTTTTTCCTTCTATTAGAGGAAACCATGTATATTGTATGAAATGCTTTGGAAAAGATGTTTGATATAGAATTTTCGGATTGAATAAACATGTCTTTGTGATTAATTATTAATCTCACGTTGTGCTGGAGAGAAAACATAGTCTATTCTTAAATACGCTCATTAGAAGTTCAAAGGAGATTGAACCTACATATGTGTGATTGCATGTGAACATAAAAAAAAAAAAAAAAAACTCTGCGCATATATATATGATTGTTCGTTAACACGGACCAATTAATCTCCGTTTGCGTTTTATAATTATCTTCATGATTTTGTAATTAAATACTCATATTGTTATGGGAAATCTAAAAAATGTGAAATATCGCTCAAAACATCAGCACAAAAAATATTACAAAATTAACTAAACATGAATTTTGAGATAGAAATTGGCTATATGTGAAAGGAGATTGTTAATCAATGGAGCTGTGGAAGCATGTGTTGGATGAGTAAAACATAAATCGAAACAAAAAAGCAACGTGTATTTTAGAAGATAGAGAATCCGGTTGCGCTCTCCCTTGACATACGGTGCACAAAATATTTAGGAAAGCTTAATTAAAGGAGGTTTTTGAGGGCTATAATTAAAGAAAGTTATTAGGATAATTTAGGTAACATAATATAATAGAGTAATTAAGAGTATTTTAGTCATAAGGTTTTAAAAGATGTTGCTCAGAATAAATTTTTTGTTGTCCGGATCAGCACCTATAAGATTGATACACTCCGATACCGGTCATTTTTCTCGGGGCAACATAATTTTCTTTAGTTTTGTTGGCTTCATTAACTCTTCATTTTGACTGAAGGATTTGGTCCAAATAGACAGTCAACGATGCAAAAGAAAATTTTGATGTAAAACAGTAAAAGTAAACATAATTTATGTCTCAACATTGGTTGAGGATACCAATTAATTAACAAATTTATTAACAAAATATATTTTTTACAAAAGCCCAAAAAGTGACAGAATAAGAAATAAAATAAAAACACATAGTTATCTCTATGAAATGTATAATTTTAGGCTTAGTCTTACAAATGAAAATTGTTATTTTTTTTTGAAAAAAGGAAAAAATAAATATACGAATGCGATATTTAAAAATAGGGGCAGACACGGGAAACTGTCCCCCCCCCCCCCCAACCTAACGAATAGGCAATACATATGATTGCGTCGCCAAAATTATTTAACCTAGTTTTGAGGGTTTCTTAGCCAAAATACAATGCAAGACAAAATCGTACAACAATACAAATACAACTCCAATCAAAATTTGGCACTTACCTTTCATGAAATGGACGTGATGGAAAGATAAACAGGGATTAATTACCTCTAACCCTTTCATGTCATGAATTGATTGAAAACCATGTGTCCCCTAACCATAGGTTTTGTCTTGTTGGATTTCCATCCCAATCCTGTTGACAAGTTAGGATCTTAGGCAAGAAAATTATACAATGCACATGTTCACTGCATAAGAGACACATATATGATATGTATACGGGTAGAGGAATCTGACTGTTAGTTCAAACTTAAGAACTTTGACAAAAATGTTTTGGACTGTTGCTTTGCGTGTCATCCTTGTCATGTAATTGTTCTCCAAATATAATGTTTAACCTTCCAAAGTACCAAAGCTGCTTGGATTATAGAGGGTGTCAAAGTTCAAATATGACCGTGTCATGCAGAGGATTTTCCTAAGAATTTTTCAATACAAACTAAAATATCATATAATTTAAGGACTTGGTATTAGTAAGATCAAATGATTTGTCAGAACATTCCAATTTCAAGAGACAAAATAATACTATAGCGGCGATTTAACTTCTTTCTCTTAATAGAAAAAGGGAAAAACGAATTTAGGAATTTATTTGAGAGCGAATTGCCGATTGGCAGCCTTCCTGCCACTTCAAACTGCTTGCAATTGTTTATTATTTTTCCTTTTGTCGTTTCGTCCATTTTTTTATATATTTTGAGTTTGTTTTTCCTTCTTTATCAGTTCGTCTCATCAGTCATCATCTCTTCCGTCTCTACCGCTTCTATTCTGTAACAATCAACAAAGACACGAATGAAAAAAAATTGGCACAAGACATGAACAACCAAGTTTTTTTTTTCCTTCCTTTTTTATTTTATTGAATCTAAACCTGGCGGTCTGATCTATGCTGATAAAATCCTACAGGACACGCGCGTGTTACAGAAAAAAATAATAATAAACTTTCAGGAGCCGCCAAACTCCACTACACTGTATAAATATACCCACGTCCTTTGTCAAAAATTGCCTTATAATACTAAAACAAATGACCAGTCTATATCTTAGATTAGATAAAAAAGAAAGGAAAATTCTTCGATGGATACTAAACTAATATTGATACTTGTTCCTTCTATCTCACTTTGAGGAACACTTATATATCTCCATTTCAATTGCATAAATATCATCGGCCGATTGTAATAATTTGTGCAAGACATGGTGATTTTTAATTTTGCTTTCTATCTTAGCAAATTTTACTTAGGGTTAATAATAATGTTTATGGATTTGGATGCAAAAAAATATATATACTTACCAGTTGTGAATAATTGGATATTATTTTATCGTTTAAGTGTGTTTTGGAATTTCTTTTCACGCTTTTGTAACCAACTGAAGGGAGTGAATCTAGCCCATTTTTCTTTAATTAATAGAATGTTGTAATTCACCCAAACTGAAGCTAATGAGACCTGCCCCTTTTTCCTTTGATAGATGGTTGTGATTCACCCAAAGTAAGAAGGGTATCTCGAGTACACATCATCATCCTAAAATCTTATGATATGATTCCATTCTGGACATTCCAGATTCAAAGGGGTTTTGGGCCAAGTAAGTACGTACACCTGTTTAACCTTAGAAACGGTCAAGGAAAATATCTATTTTCGTTAATCGTTTCGTTTATGGCACGGAACAAGAATTATTTTCGTTAACTGTTTCCTTGTCTAAACAAAAGTGAAAAAAAATTCGTTAGTCGTTTTCTTTCAGAAAATAATTAAAATGATCGAAATGATCAATTTTTTTATTGGTACATAGTAATATACAAATGCTATTTGAATATCATTAATAAAACACAAAATAACTACATAAAAATACATCATCAATATTATCACATTCCCACAAAAATACATCTGAATATCACATTGAATATTTCATCAATATATGACTATTTGTTCATAAATACTTATGAAAATACATAAAAAATGACATATACTATTAAATGAAAATAAACGAAATGAAAGAGGTCAATTTGGTTAGTTGCTTTGTTCATAGATCTCATGAAACTAAATTTATTTTCGTTGATTGTTTTGTTTAACAAACGAGACAAAATAGTTTCCTTAACTGTTTCGGGGGTGCGAAACGAAATGATTTAACGAAAATTTCCATTCCGTTTGCAGGCCTACAAGCAAGCCCTTCTCTTCCGCGAGTATTGTGTTTTATCTTTGTAATAAAAGTGTTAATTTTATAATGTCAGAAAATCAATGATAACATCGGAAATTTCATTTTTTTAAATAAAAAGAGAGGCTACGAAGATTATTGGATTATTGACTTCTGTTTGCTCCAATTTAGCATTAGTTTGTAGTTTTCTGAAAAAAATGTCGACAAAATATGAATATGATGTATCAACTTGTGACTTGCATCAAGTTTCGTTCTACAATCCAGACAAAAAAAATTTGATATCAATCCTTATTGGGTACGGTGTGAATTACATTAGCTAGATTAACATACTAATTTCATTTTGAAATAATTGCTAATTCAACTTATAATTAAAACAGCGGAACAACATCTATTGCGCACAATTATCAATCATCTAAAATATCGAATAGTGTTTCGGAATAATTGCTAATGGATATTAACATTAATCCTTGTCAATCTAAACACAATCGCTATTTGCAATTAGTTTGAGCTACTGGTAGCACATGCACACACATAGTGACCAATAATTCTTCCTTTTGTTGCTCTTTCAGCATCTTTCCTATTTTTGTTATCTAATTTTAGTAGCAAATTACTATGACCAGGCGCCCAATTAATTATGTTGCCTGGTCAATCCTGGTTATAAAGTCTAATTTATCATCACATTTCACTTCATGTGCAGTTGACTAGTTGGGCACTCTATGTGCATTATTATAGTCTAAATGACAAAATCTACTGCGTAGGCCTGTCTAACGTGGACGAAATGCACAGAACAAGCTATTTCATTTGCCGTTCCGTTAAGAAAAACGGTATATGATTCCATTTCGTTAACCGTTTCGTTTTCAAGACGGCACAGTATTCCGTTCCGTTATTCGTTCCACTTCAGAAATTACACATAAAACTATTCGAAAAGAGGCGAAATAGTTCGAAACGGCACGATTAGTTGTTACGTTTGCCGTTTCGTTATTGAAATGAAATACAAATTGCTACCGTTATTCGTTCCGTTTCTGTTAAACAGAACGACATAACGTGGGGACTTGTGCCGTTGACAGGCCTACTACTGTGGCACTGTGAACGCCCAAAAAGTTGTACAACAATTAATCTACTGCTGGGTCCCACGTGAAATCTCAATGTCATCAAAAGACCGCATAAATTACAGCACTCGTGGCGCCACATTAGATCCGATCATGGATTGAACGGATGGATCAGAAAGACCTCTCAACGAAGGAATCATCAGGATCAGTTCTGCATGTAATGGGAATAGCCAATAAGATTGATATCTCTGCAAGTAATTGGACATACTGAAGCGTCATTATCTGGGTTCAACTGTTTTCTCCAATGTTTCAATCCGGACATAATGGCGCTGTCGCTTGTGCGATCTCTGTGGGGCCCACTCAGTTGAACCCAGACAGGCATGATCGCATTCACTCCAGATTCGAAGAAAACTTGGGTGTTTTTTTTCTGTCCGTTGAAATTGTTCTGGGCCAGGATTGCAATCTCATCATTGCCTTTTTTTTTTTTTTAAGTCAAAGTTTTCTGACTTTCAATATTTGTAAGATCGATTTTTTGTATTGTTAATTTATTAAAAGCTAACCTATAATAGATGTACGTGAGTGTTTTGTCAACCTTAGGAGTGTATACTGTATACCATGCTTGATATCCGACTGATTTTAAGTTAATTTATTCTAGTTTTAAATGTCAATTAGATCTCGCTTTAATTCAATGCTACAATAATTAAACACAATCATTTTCTAGTTGACTTACAATTGGAAGTACATAGTTTCTAATTTCACTTTTTTCAACTTTAATTTAATGATGTTTGAGTCAAGTTTGATATTTAAATTTCAAAATAAATCGAGAGACGACCCACACGTTATGTCAAAAAATAATAATAAAATATATTGGGAGTACAATATTGGTGCGAATGTGTTATAGAAATGTGTAATTACAAATGTTTCCAACAGTTGTTAATGCGCAAATTTAATTATCTCATGGACTAAATCATACAAAATCATAGCAAGTATCAGAGCAATAATCTTTCATAGAATACAAAATTTCGACGGATATCTTTTATGTGGTTCTAGCAGATGTAAAATATAGACTACAATTGGATACGGTATCAAGTGGCATGACACCAGGCGGTAACGAAATTCACTCATTTTAGCGCACAAAAATATACACATTTTGTTGTATGTACAAACAGGCCAAGAGTTAGCCTGGTTGTGTTATAGCACTCAAGACAAATTATTATTTTGTCCAAAATATAATTAGGCCCTATAAGTATTAACAGTAATCGTTTGCCTGGCCCATTTTGCTACATTGTTTCGGCCCAATAATCTTACCCGGCCTTCCTATATATAACCCATTAACCCTTCATCCAAATATCCAATCAACCAGCTTCCGCTGCTAGCGACTTTAGCTTAATCAATTATTAGACATCAATATGTCAATATCCTGATGTCATTTATAATCCCATTCCCGAATTAATTCAAGATCAGGAATCACTATAGTATCCAATGAGGAGTTCTGATCCGACCCCACACGCATTGATATTGACCAGTTCTCTCCTTTCAGGCCTTGTTAGTTGTTTCCTCCATAGCAAACGTAAAGAATCTTTTTTTCCTTCACATGGAAGTTAATTATAACTTATAATAGGGTCATATGCACAAAAGAAAGTAAACCCCTTCCTTTTTTGAGATTTGGAAAAGAGAAAAAGAAGATCAGAATCACGCAGAAAGACATTCTCACATTCACTGATCGTTTCGAAAATCGCCATGGATCTATGGCAGAGAGCTCGCTCTTTCGCCGAGGAAGCCGCCAAGAAGTCTCAGGAGTTCTCCAAGGAGGCCGCTAAGCGTTCTCAGGAGCTCACGCAAGGCGCCTCGCGCCTCCTTTCGTCGGAGTTCGCCGCCGAGGCCACCAAGAAATCCAGGGAGCTCGCGGCGGAGGCGACCAAGAAGTCGAAGGAACTCGCCGTGGAGGCGACGAAGAAGGCGGACTTGCTCGCCGGACAGATCAAGACGCTGGCCTCCGATATTCAGGTCCCGGCGATTCCGGCCATCCCGGCTCAGCTTTCAGCGGTGGTGACTGGTTCTCCGGCCGCGGTTGCGCCGGAGCCTGAGACGGATCTGGAAGTTTTCGGGGTTACAGAGGATCTCAGAGAATTTGTCAGAGGGTTGACCATGAATACATTCAGAGATTTTCCATTACAAGGTTAGATTGGTTTGAGATACTCTTGTGAGATCGTTGGATGCAATGAGCTAATCTGTCAGGAGTTCATATTGAAGAAGCTTGATCATGTTTGCAACTTCTTAAAGATTAACTTGTTTTGAAATGAACATTAGATTAAGTTCAACCTGATTATTGTATGTTTTGATATGCATTGCCTTTACCTAGTAAGTTAGAGGTTGAATTCAATGGTTATGCCTATACCTATTGTCAGTTCCACAAAAGCAGGTTATACAACGAGAATGGCTCATAAATGATTAATTTTTTTTTTCTCTTGTCTAGTTGATTACAGTATTAAACTCATTTTGAAGAAACTGACAGACAAGATAGGAATGATCATTGTGAAAATATCTACTGCTCTGTAATTTGATGAAATGGATGGATGAGTTGTTCACACAATCTTAATAAAGTTTAAAATGTGTGTAGATGAACCTGAAATGGCTGAAGTGCCTACTGTTTCAAATGTTAGGCAAGATCTTAATGAATGGCAAGCCAAACATGCAACCATTGTTCTCTCGGCTGTCAAGGTACTTTATTCCCTTCTATATTGTTCTTTAATTCCCAAATAGAAAAAGATAATCCTTAGTTACCTGGTTATTCCAACTGAAAGGTCATTGCACTTTTCAATTTCTCTATCTCATAAGCTTATTGTTTCAAGCTTAGTGCCTCAGAGGAGAATGTATAAACAGAAAAATGAGTAATTGTTGTGGGAATTCACCTCTTCATCCTGTTTAGTTTATTATTGGTCACCCTCCTAGGGACTACTGTAAACAATAATGAATGCTAGTTATAACTTGCAATATATTTGACATATTTGTAAGATCTTGTTCTTTACTTTAATTTTCAGGAAATTTCAAAATTCAGATATGAATTGTGCCCTCGATACATGAAAGAGAGGAAGTTCTGGCGCATATACTTTCTACTTGTCAATACTTATGTCTCGCCGTATGTTCTCCTATTGTCCACTCCTTTAATAGGATAATTTCATATATGTCCCCAAAAATAATGGAATTAACTATTCTCTTTAAAAAGTCAATGCCAAGAAAACCTTAAATCATGTAATTAGTGGCCTTTTCTTATATAAACAAGCTTCTCTCATTTTGTTTGGAAGGTGTATTTTGTAGTGGGCAGAAATGAAAATTTCCTCGAGTCCAGTAGTTCATCGACAAGGCTTAATTTTTATTGTGTTTGCTTTTTTCCTATCATTCAGTTATGAAAGGAAGTACATGGATGAGTTGAAAGCTAAAGAGGAACAGAAGAAGGAAGAAAAACTAAAAGAGGTCGCAATGTCACCACAAGGTGCTGGTGAAACAAAATTGGAAAGCAAGGGCTCTGTCTCATCAAGCAAGGAGCTCGATTTGGATACTTTTCTCCTGGGTGATTTCGAGGATGAGGCCCCTGGTTTGTTGCCTTTTTTGTGTCATTTTTATAGAAACAATATGAATTTAAAACAATCCCAACAAGAGAGCTGAAAAGTAAATATTTAACACAAATTATGCATAAAAAAAGATGTAGCACAAACTAACATATAGATGAGCAGGTTGACTATATTTAATTTAAGAAAATCTTGCAATTTATCAAAGTAAGACCATGCAATTTACAGAGGAAGCTGCTGGAGATGATGGTTTAGATGATGATTTTGACAAGATTGATAGTGCCTCGGTATGTATTTTAACTGAGATCGTAAAATAAACATTTCTTTGATAGTTATTAGCTCATTGAGATGAATTTGTTGAAGTAGAGAAGTCCAGTTCTATTTAAGATAAAATGATAAGGTGAAGAGGTGCGTATTGGATTGGTCATGAAAACATGGTAAAAGAACACAAGTTGCTTGTGTGAACCCCAGTTGGAATAGAGAAACTATGAGATAGAGAAATTGAAAGGTCACTGCACTTTTCACTTTTCAGTTTCTAAATAGTTTTGAACCCCAGAATCATATTAGTTTGTTTCTAATAGCTCAGGACCAAGTTAGCTCTGAGAGTTCCTGGGCAGACTTGCATAGATTATCCAGGACCAATTTGATTTTGTTTTGGAGCTGGAATAGTTCAGGGACATGCAACTTGACACTAAATTTATAATGTGTTAAATGCACATCCTAAGGTATCAAATGTTTCATCAGTTCAACTTTTGTGTATTACAGGGTCTAGGGAGTGATGATGAGAAAAAGGCAACAGATTAAAAGAAACTGGTGAGATGAGCAATAAGATCATTTTCTCTACTTAAATTCTAAATTCATATGTTCTTTGTACATCTCGGTTTATCAAATTTGTAACCCTAGGAAAAAATGGTTGTTCATGGGGTGTTCAATCGATATTGTATTTTCCATGTATGAGACCTCTAGATTACTTCTTGTTTATAGGTTATTTTGTTGTCCTGTGTTTTGTAACGTTCATGTCCTGTTATAAAAAAATAAAAAAAAATGCGATTTTGTTATTCAAGTTGCTTGTGTGAACAACGCAATTTTTGCAGTTCATTATTTCCCTTTTGTATTCTTCATGAAAATTATTTGAGTTTCTATTGTATAATATTGGTAACACAAGAAGCTTTTCCGTTGCTATTTATACTTAGTTTGAGATGGACAAAATTGTTGTTCGATCTTCTCATTTGTCAAAAAACATCACGATAGTTTTATTTGTTCTTTTTATTTTTCGAATAGATTTGCTGTCGATGACATAAAGAGGGGAAGAAAAAAAATCCATAACAGCAGCACAGTTCAACTTCTACTTTGCGGCATGTTAAAATCGCTCGTGTTAGGCTTATACAGATTCTGAGTTCTCTGCTTTAAATAACTTATCTTGCCCAAATATTAAAACGGATATAGTACCAATGTCTTTACTTTTCGTACGGATGCAAAAGTACATCAGAACCCTGAACCAAGGTTTTCAGAAAGTGTCGATTAATGTACAAATAATGAAAATTACAAAAAAAGGTTGCATTGTTGATAGGGTTGCAAATGCAACTTATTTAACCTTTAATCGTTTATTCGTTTTGTTTGGTTCCTTTCGAAACAATTAACGGAACTATTTTTCTATTTCATTTCGTTTAGCTATTTTATGTCATTTTTATTTATTTTTATATACTATTTTGAGTATTTATAGACAAACTTTGATAAATCCGGAATATTGCAGTATCAAATTAGTCAAGTATGCATACGAAATGGAAAAAATATATTAATTGTCAAAGCAGTAAATTGAACACAATTACACATTTTGATCGTTTCGAAATAGAAAAATATGTATAAAAATTGAGTGTCAGTTAATTGATCGTTTCAATCATTTCGATTGAAACGATTTAACGCAAATTAAATTTTGTTTCATGTCATAAACGAAATGAAACGATGAATTAAACTGGGTTATTTTGTGATCGTTTTGTCACATTTGCTGCCCTAATTGTTCACATCAGACGGAAGATACAGTTACGTGGTCCGATCATACAACAGCCCAAATATAAAAAGCCCATATAGGCAATCGAAGCACAGAGAAAACAAAGAAATTCGACTCGGTAAAGGAGGGTCGGCCGAGCGAGCCAACCCTATAATGTCCCACAAATTATGTCGGCCATATGTCTTGATAGCCATACAGCACCCATCATTCGAAGATGGATGTGGCATACATAGCCAACCGACCCTTTTTAATTTTCAACCAAGGCCGTTGCACTCCTTTTATACTCTCCCGGTTTCGTTAGCGCGCTACTCTTTCCCGTTGTGGGACTAATGTTGTTCCCGCTTGAACTCTCTTTTGGCTTCCCGAACCGGCTTTCGTTACCATGGAATTTGAAGATATTGTATTGCCATCATCAGTAATTAATGAAAAGGCTAAGGCATGGACTATTAATTGTTTCAATGCCAGACTTTACTAAGAGCACATGGAGTATTAAATACTTGTTCTGTTAGTTTTAATGCTTTGGACTAATTAGCTAAGTTCCTAAGTGTATATACTTGTTTTGTATTTCCTTTTCATGACATACACATTCTTTTTCCTCCTGAGTTATTTTCATGAGAATTGAATAATCAATGACCAGTAATATCAATATTCTTTTTCAAGAATAAAATTAAATATAATTTCGATTACATTATCTTTTCAGAGACATCTTAAAAAATTATTATTGATTTTTGTATTGCAATTTAATTCTTAAAAATTTACGTGTTTCATATATTTAATTAATTATCCATAAAAATATTCGCTACAACTAAACCATTCAACATCTTAAATTATTTGATAAAAACCTGGTCAATATCTAATCCTTTGCATAATGGATATTATGCTTCGAAAAGTTAGATAGAAAGGTGTTTTAGTTTTGTGATTCGAATTAAAATTACATATCAAAACCATTTTTACATTTTTTTACTATGTTTTGTTTTTTACAAAAATATTTATTTACATAGATTATGTGTATGTAATATTAATCAAATTATATTGCATATAAAGGAACTGCAAAGTTGGTTAAATGCAATGTTGATTAGTTGCATTATAAAGAAACATCCTTAAGTGTTTAATTGAAGGAAGTGAAAAGTTTTAATGTGCGTAGCATTTCCATGATAAAGGATTCCTGATTAGTTTCATTTAAATATCCAACGGGAAAGTTTAAACGAATTGTTTAAATGATTATGGTCAACATTTTATCGAGAGGTTCGTTTATAAACGAACTGTTTCGTTTAGACGATTGTTGGAATTAAATGAATCTGTTCGGAACTAAATGGATATCGTGAGTCTCACGATATATGCGTTCACACAGGATGCGTCCATAAACGCATAATCTTATCGTATTTGATTAAACTAAATGTGATCTCAGCCATTAATCATGCATCATTTGATTTGCATCTATCAAGTGATTAAGGTCCCTTTATATATTCAATCATTCTGATAGAGAGTGGTTGGAGTATTGTTATTTTTCTATCTCAAACTTAAGGCACTATTTGAGAAGAACATAGAGAGGAGAAGGGAGACGAGGTCAGGACCGATATTTCGGAGTTCACCATCAAGGTAAGAGAAGCAGTTCGGTTCTGTAGTGCTCTTCTCAGTGTTGTTCTCTGTAGGATTTTCTATTCAATCATTCACAAGTGCAAGTATGGCTGGAGGTAACAAAATTGATATTGGTTTATTCCGCATTCAAAGTCGTTAAATTTCTAACAGTGTAAAGAAAATTATAACGAGCCTACTATGACTATTGGCCGCCAAGTGTAATCCATTACACAGTAGATCACTCGAGCTAGTATACTGAAATTTGTAGTCGATCTCATCCCACTCGGCGAGCAATACGAATATGAAGTCTGAACGCGAATTAACGGCCCAGATCGGCGCGCTGGGAGACCATGCACTAAACATATTATTAGCTTCAATTGTTCCTGAATTAGTGAATTTATCTGAATCCATCACTATTTGCTTATTCCATTTAATTACAGCTTGTAGTTTTTCATTAAATTATTTATGTTTGTTGCAAGATTTATTGTAACAATATTTTATTATGGTGGTGGAATTTCATAAAATTTTGATTCGTTTATATAATGAAGCTGATATTGTGATTATTTAATTCGTATAACATAGTTTTAATATTATTTAGGAAGCAAAGATATGCATCATTACTTCGGCTTAGAATCTTAGTATTTGAAAGCTGATCCGAATTATTTATTATGATCTACATATTAAAATTTTAAAATTTCCTAGGGGAAAATTATAATATATACGGTTTTCTTATTTTTTACAATTTTTAATGATATGAAAAAAAAAAATTTGTGATCTGAAGAATTTTTGGAGTGCCCGATTCTGCATTAAGCGACTCAACATAGCAGCCATGCCCTTCTATCTATTTAAAATTTGAGAATAGATCGAAAGTGTTGTGTCCCCAATGTCTCTAAACATTAGTTTTACCTGATAAAACTCGTGTGCGTGCTCCAGCTATCCTGAGCCAAACAATAGTAATATTTCTTTTCTAATAATTAAAAAATATTAATATGATAAAAATATAAAAATTAGTTTTTAACAAAACTTTTAATAGCGTGTAAAATATATTTAATGATCCGAACCGCCACTTTTATTTTGAGACGTAAATAAGAAGTCCAAGTAATGACCTATTTCATTTTAGGGTGTTTTTAGTTGCACAACAATAAAAATAGATAATATATTACAACAAACATGAAATGTGTTTTGTTGCACGATATAAAGAACAAGGGAGAAATTGAGTACAAGATTATTTCTCTCTTTTTTTTCACTGAATCGCAAAAAGTGCCATATATATGCAGTGCAAATGGGGATGGAATATTGTAAATTTACTGCTTTGTAATTATATTTTACAGGATATCGGGGTTGAAAACTGAATCTAAATTTAGAGTTCGGATCCTCTTGATTTCAGGAAGGGATCATTCTGACTGACTAGATCCGTTTATCTCCATAAAATATATAAATATATTATTAATTTATGAATTAATCCAGTCATAATTAATTTTGTTATATTAATTAATTATAGAGAAGCTGTATCGTTAAATAACTGATTATTTAGGTTTGTATTTCACTCTGTTTGTTTTTCTATTACAACGTAGGTTGACGAATTATCGGATGGATGCAGAAGGTACTTTTTTTCTTACGTCTCGCGTCCCGTCGATGTAGGGTGTGGCAACTAATTCATTGGTTAACAATTTTTTTTTAACCAGCAACTCAAGCAAAACCTATACCGAGTCTAAGAATTAATTTTTATAATGAAAAATACAGCATTTGATGTTGTTAACATTAGAAAGTTACATTCAAAACAACGACCTCATATTTTATTATGAAACATAAAAATTAACAATTATCTATTTATAGAAAAAAATGTTGCGCTATTGTTACCATTATAAAATTTAACAATCTTACGTTTTATTAAAATTTTATATATTTTTTTAAGGTTTATTAGATTTATGTCACAGTGGAAATTTAAAATTAGTAAAATGCCATTATAAAATAGTAAAAATTTATTTTTTGCCATCGACAAATTTATTTGTTAATTTTACCCTTTTAAATATGCCATTGCAAAAATTTGAAATTTAAAAAATATCATTACTAAATGACAAATTAGTTTTATGCCACTATAAAATTTTAAAATTAGAAAAATACCATCACTAGAAAAACAATAAACCCAAATTATTATCATTGGTAATGAAATATAATGGATAACAACTAGTACCTCTGGTTCACGCTAAAAAAAATTTCAAATTAATTCTTTGCTTAATTCATTTTTCACTAAATTACCATGGTAGTTTTGTCCAAATGCAAAGGTAATAAATGGACCAAAATATGTTCGTATTTCCCCCCCAATTAATACCTCTGTTAGTATTTTTCCTGAATTAACATATGCGAAGGTAACATATATATGGGCCAAAATCTATGCGAAACTTTCTCTAAATTACCATGCTAAATTTCACTTGGTTGTTCAGTGCTTTTTATTTTAGGATTTATTAATGAGGACAATTTGGAAATTTTTATAAATAATGATAGATTTCATGATGGTATTTTTAGAATTTATTCTTTTTGGCGCGTTTGGATCGTATAAGAATAAAATTGAAATTAGTTATTCGGAATGAAAAAAATATCCTAAACGATGAAGAATAAATTTTTTAGGATCTAGAGAATTATTTCTAAGCGGTCCAAACTTTGGAATAAAATTTTATTCCCAATGTATTTGGATCATCTTCTTAATTGAGATTAAAATGTGGTCAACAACTTCTTAATTTGGATTAAGAAGATGATCCAAACACATTATGAATAAATTTTATTCAAAATTTGGCCCATTTAAAAATTACTTCTAGAACCCCAAGAATCTTATTCTTGATCGTTTAGGATTAATATTTTTTACTCCGAATAACTAATCCTATTTTTATTCTTTTACGATCCAAATGCCCCCTTTTGGAATACGGTAATGGTATATATCCAATTTAAACAATTTGATAATAGCATAAATCTAATTAGCAAACTAACAATGGCATATCCCTAATTATCTAATTTTGATAGTGGCATAAATCTAATTAATCTTTTTTTTATGCCAACGATAAATTTTTATGGAAGAACAACAACATTTGGATGTAGTCAACATTAGAAGATATAATCGTATATTTGAGCATTTACTCTTTCCTAATTTAAAATGAATGCAAATGTTTAGAAATTATAATAATAGAAAGAGCCAGTCTCATTTTCTATGCCCAGAGAGAAAAAATGAAGTATATTTGGAGGTTGCTAACATTAAATGTGAAAGAAAATATAGCAAACAAAAAGAATAAATTTAAAATATCGCTTTAAATGTGTCAAATTGTTATATATGAATACATTTCCATATTTCAGAGTATCCAAAAATAGTACAGTAAAAGTATGAGCCGAAAACATATACCGCGTGACTTTCCTTCTTTAGGAATCGTAGTTAAATTTGTCAAGTCTACAGGGTTAAATACGTATAACTGCGAATTCATTCTCAAATCTCAACTGTAACAACTAAAAACAAGAAGAAAAACATTCTTTTTTGTAGCTCAGTTCTGCACACAAACAAAAGCACCGACACCGCGTAATAAGGCGCGAACGAAAGCTAGAGAAACAAACACTCACACCGCTCCTCTCTCTCTTTCTCTTTTTCCTTGTCAGAGAGCGAGTTCATTTCTCCGAGAAATCAGCGCTAACATTTCTCTCCTCGAGGAAGTGAGGAACTGAATATCATGCCTTTTCATAAACAAATCTTTTCCGTAATTAAAAAATTGTTGCATTAATTTTGGCATTCTGTGCATTTCTGCGCTTCACACCAAAAATAGCACGCAATTTCTGAAATTGTAATTGATGCTTTTGCGGACAGAATAAATAGATCACAATTTTGTACTAGAGGGGTTTACAATCTCTTTACTTGTGCTCTCTTGCATCGACTAATAATACTCTCTTCTATCTCCAGTTATGTGTCGATCCGAGAAGGTTCTCGGGTCAGATTACAGAGAGAGGAAGATGGGTATGAAATTCAGGTCTGATAAGCTCAAGGCATGGCCTTTGTCGAGGCCACGTTTCCAGATGTGGTTGTGGCGCGTGGTCATAGCAGTTTCTCTGTGTACATTCACAGTGCAGTTTGCTGGAATGGCTGACTTGTGGGGCCCCCGCGTGCTCAAGGGATTGCCTTCTTGCTTAATTGCTTCTCCTTATACTTATTTTGAGGAGGTCCAGTTGTCGGCTCGGGTTGTAGAAGAGAGTATTCCACCAGAAAGTGAGCTATTATTTTAGTTACATTATTGTTAATGAATATATAATTTATGATTTAAATTTGGAGTTGGTATCGTTGGACTTAAAAATACGGGGGAGCTGTTGCCTTTTATTTTAAATCACTATTATTTATCCAACTTTGTAATCTAAGGATCATTTTAGTTAGGTCGTTTAATTTTAATTATTTATTTGTTTGTATTGTTGATTTTGATGCCATCTTCCTTCTCCCCAATTATTTAGGAATATACAATAACAATGGCTACCTCATGGTCTCATGCAATGGTGGGCTCAATCAAATGAGAGCAGGAGTAAGTCAATTGTTTGTGTCTTATCAGAACTCCCCTAATTAACTTCTCTTTTATTTTTTTTTCCTTAAATTATAATATCATGTACTCACAATTTCTCAGTTCAAACATTCTCTGGTTTCTCAGATTTGTGATATGGTTGCAATAGCAAGAAGTTTAAATGTCACTCTGGTTGTACCTGAGTTAGACAAGACCTCATTTTGGCAGGATTCCAGGTGTGTGTTTAATTGTTTATTGTTCAACTTGATTTGGGCTACTTAAGTTGTAATGGCACTTAACATATGGAATAAATTGAAATTTGTAGCGATTTCCAAGATATCTTTGATGTGGACCATTTCATAAATTCTTTGAGAGATGAGGTCAGAATAGTAAAAGAACTACCACCGAGGTTGAAAAGGCAGTTCGAGCTTGGGATGGTGCCTTCAATTCGACCTGTTAGTTGGTCCAACATTTCTTATTACCACGGGAAGGTTTGTTGATTTTATTGGCTTTTAGAAAGTGGTATTATGTTTGATATACTCTCACAGAATAATCTGTCCTTTAATCATGTCTCAGTGAAATGTATAAGCCTTTTATATGAATTACCCTTTGAGATTGCTATGTACCATTGCTTTGTAGCGCTTTAGTACATATTGAATATTGATGCTAACTTTAGGGGATAGTTGTTAGTCATGGTAAATGGCTCTACTACTAGAGAAGTAATATAAAAACAAAATGAGCCCCGAGTTGGTGCCACTTTGTTTGTGTTACCACACTGGTTATTTGGCAATTTATGTTAACCAGTTGTGAAATTAACAGTTTATTGCACTTTAACATTCACTATGAAATGATGGTTAATCCTTTAATTTATTTTCCATCCATTGCAAAAATTAGATACTTCCTCTGATTAAGGAGCACGGGGTTGTACATTTACTTAAAACTGATTCCAGGCTGGCGAACAATGGCCTTTCTCCAGAAATCCAAAAGCTAAGGTGTAAAGTAAACTTCGGCTCACTTAAATTCACCCCTCAGATTGAAGAGTTGGGGAAACGGGTGGTTACAACTCTTCGCAAACAGGGCCCATTTTTGGTACTTCACTTGAGATATGAAATGGACATGCTTGCATTTTCTGGTTGCACTGAGGGTTGTACCCAGAAAGAAGCTGATGAGCTCAGAAAAATGAGGTACATTTTAACTTTTTTGTGATTGAGAGTTGAATTTTCACAAGATATAAAGTATCAATATAAAAGTATTCAAGTATATATGCTTTGACCTTGTGAATAAAATACTATTATGTTGCCTATAACCATGCGAGTTCTCTATATATTACTTTTAGAAGATATATTCTGTTTTTATTTTCTAATTATCCCAAATTAGCAAATAATATAACACAATGGAGTAGAATGGGCCTGCAAAATTTGAGTTATCTATAACTAATTCTTGGAGTGTACTCCTTTTCTGAATTTAACAGCCTCTAGATGATAAATTTCTTGTATTAATGTTAGATATGCATATCCTTGGTGGAAAGAGAAGGATATTGATTCAGATCGGAAAAGACGATATGGGCTTTGTCCTTTGACTCCAGAAGAAACCACACTCGTCTTAAGAGCACTCGATATTGATAGAAACATGCAAATATACATAGCAGCTGGAGATATATTTGGTGGCCAAAGGAGATTGGCTTCTCTTATCTCGTCATTTCCTAACGTGGTTCGTAATCTGTCTATCGGTTATAATTAAGATTGCATAAGTGTGTTAACTCAGTTCAATGTTTAGGCCTTCAAGAATCATTCGAATTATTTTTTTTTTTGAGGGCCCATCATTCAAATTATTGAGAAGGTCTCTGATGAAATATAGATTCATAAGCAGGTTAACAAGGAGACTCTGTTGACACCTGATGACATGAGATATTTCCAGTACCACTTATCACAGATGGCAGCTTTGGATTATTTTGTGTCATTGGAGAGTGACATCTTTGTCCCGACTTATGGCGGCAACATGGCCAGAGTTGTCGAAGGCCATCGAAGGTAATACTTAATCTTATTATCTCAATTAATTATGCATGGAGGTGTTAATTACTGTTCGAAAACTTTTGAACATCAAATCTTTTAATTAGTTTAAACTCCATCGCATTATAGTCACAGCTCTTTATTTTTTTCTTTTGTTGTGTTTAGGCACAATGACACTTAAGAGGCTTAATATTAAATTTGAAATTTCATAACATAAATTCTTTATGCACTACTGAAATATTTTCCTCGTTCAGATACTTGGGGTTCAAGAGCACAATCCTACCAGACCAAAAGAATATTGTCTCATTAGTAGACCAGTACAGCAATGGCACCTTGAATTGGGATGAGTTTGCTACAAAAATTAAGGCAGTCCATAAAAATCGAATGGGAATGCCATCAGCAAGAATTGTGATTCCTCATCGACCCAAAGAAGAGGAGTATTTCTATTCTAATCCATATGAGTGCTTGCCTCAAGTTGAAGTACTACAGACATTGTGATATCATCCGCATCTTTTTTTTGCCCCCTTACTTTCTTTTTTAGTTATTAATTTTTGTATACTAGACCTCTAGATGATTAGAGATAAATGTATAATATCATTTAAGAAATTTTCCTTAATTTTAAAACTAGGATATCTTTTCTTAAAAATTAAAGTTGGTGTACTTGTACAGAAAGAGGGGATTGGGACGGGAGGGCTATGAGTCAATTATTTTATAATTTTACAACTCTGCTTTCTCAATACCACGACCACCTTCACTACTACTATATTGTTTTGCTCTGTTCCTCTGATCTCTCTATTTTTTTTTTTATGTTAATTGAACTTATAAATCACCTTGACTTGGCAATTTGAAATAAACAGCTTTCCTTAGAAGGAAATGCGATTCCTTTGTCAACGACGTGACCTTAGTTGTCTTTCTATGTCACACAATGGGTCATTATTCAATTTATTTACTACTTTAACACCATTGCAGCAAAACCAAAGCCTTCTGTACCTTCATTACCACTCCTTTTCTAAATCTTTATTAAGGTCTTTGTAATCTTTCAATAGTGCAGATATGACTAAGGGGCCTTTGTTTTAGTGCAAAGTCCAGCAACTTTACTGGATAGCATCTCTTGTTCACTAAAAAAATATTAAATCGCTTTCATTCCAGAATTTTGATACAATAAAAATAATTTTGATCGTTTCTAATGACTGTCGTGATTAAGCCTAATGGAGCAATTCCTCTCCATCTCTAAGGACAACATTAAATCTTTGATTCAAATAGTACGGTTCAGATCACTCCTTTGAGTCCCTTGTACTAATGGAGCTATCCCGGGCGTTGCTAGTGAAAAGAGAATTTTAGATTTTCTAGTCAATTAAAAATATTATAAGCAAAATTTTTGCATAAATAAATATCTGTTTTGAGATACTAAAGACGTATACAATTATATACAAATACAATACTATTAGCCACATGATGCGTTATTTCATAGGAACTCAAACAAGTTGTATTACTTTACGAGTAATATATTTTTTTGGGGAATATTAAACATATCATTTTAATAAGGAGAAAAACCAAGACACCTGAGCAATCCAATTGTAACAAAGAGAAGGACAAAAGGAAAAAAAAAAAAAAAGATTAGATAGATGTTTGGAGGATTTACCTCTTGTAGTTGTAGTAAATGTGTGAAGTTGTCAGATTTACCTGGAATAAATAATACATACTTCAATTTCAAACACGAAAATCACCGTAAAATGATACAGTATCCAGTTCCTCCTCAACCGTTGATTTCGGCTCACCTTTTGATCTACGTCATTCATGTGCAATTTGTCCCTTAACTGTCGTTCTTTTGTTGTTGCTGCATGTTGTCTCCTGTGATGCGTCCCTCTACTTTGCCTTTTTTCGATATGAAGCACTAAAAGACATATCGGGAGGTTCATAGAAAAAATGAGGCAACTTTTCACGTGGCGGTGCACGCCATCGATTTTAGTTTGAGGGCTTAGCAATAGTAGAAAAAAAATCTAACAAAATGAAAATGAAAAAGATTTATATGCTGTCTTCGTTTGAGTGTGGGAAAAAGTTTTTAAGTCTGAGAGCGAACAATTGCAGTTTTGGTGATGGCGAAGAAATCATGTGAATTTAAAATACAGAAATATATAAGACACTATATATATATTAGTTAGTTTCTTATTTGACCAATGTGAGGCAAAAACTTTAATGATGGAATACAATTTAGTTTGGGTTTGTATTAATATCAACACTTCGACAAAACTTATCGAAGAAAACTTCACGAGCTACTTGTGAAGTTCTCTTTTTGCAGCATGTGGTCTAGTGATTCAGTGGTAAGAATACTAGATTGGTTTCAAGAGGTCAAGGATTTAACCCCTACATGCATCTTTAATTTTTAAAAAAATTTAGATGACAAAGACCTCTTTCTTTCTTAAAAAAAAAAAAAAATATTTCTTTTTGCATAGGCAGACTTCTTTCTGCTGCCCTTTGTCAATTGTGCCATAAACTGGCGTCCTTTCATATGCCATGCTTTCTATGGTGATTAGTATATTTCGAACATCCCACTTATACCCCTTACAGCTTTTCATATTTGTGTTCGGGTAAGTAAATTATTTCTGCAGAATGTTCTGAAAAATAAAAAAATTAATACTGCGAAGCTTTACGTTGTCATAAATAGATCATTATCTTAAGATAGAGCAAACATACAAAGATCAAGACTTCCCATCTTGAAGAGGAATAAACTGGCATTGCTCCCTCTTGACCTAAAACACATAAAGATCAACAATTAGGCAAATGCACCACAAAAATGAAAAGCAAAAGTGAAAAACAACAAACGACATCTAATAGTAGATGTAAATTACATACAATTTTCTGAAATAATTTTGACACACAAAGGAGTATGCAAATTAAAATCAGAATAAACGAAAAAGAGAGTAAATTCTAATCACCGAAACATAGAATAACGAAGAAGGGTTAGAGAATTAGAAAATAACATTTCAGTTGCGGTTGAATCAGATTAGACTTCCATTGGTCTCCAATGCAACGGATGCCTACAAATTAGAGAACATAGATGCGGTTACAACACTGTCATCCACAACTTTGTAGTTTGTAAAGATAAATGGAAAAGCAACAGAAACGTCACAATTAAAATGGAAATAAAAGCTTTAGGGTGCGTTTGGTGGACTAGAGGTTAGTCTAAACCCAAAGTTAGTGCTCTAACTCCTTACCCTCATATCACCAAACGAATTGGGGTTAGAAAGGTTAGTCGTTAACCTGACTCTACCCTACTAACCCATCAACATGGAGAGTCAGCGCTCAGCGTAGTAGACTCGTGAACAAATTAAAAATGAAAAAGTAATTGAAGGAAAATGTTTAAAGATTGGATAACTTTGAGACAAAATTTAATATTTACCAAAACTGCCATGGGATCTTGCACCCAATATTGGTTTGCATTATATGTTCTTTGTAATAAATCATGAAGCCATGATTATTTATGAACTGAAACATAATTATTTCTGCTATTTTATTATTTGAGGCTAATTATCACATTAGTAATTATTATTAACATTATTAAATATTGTCATAAAGATAATTATTACTATCATTATTTTTTCATAAAATTAAATATTGAAATCAGAGATGCTAATGTAAATTTCTATATTTTTTCTTTCTTTTTTAATACTGACAATAATAATAATAATTTTTAATTATAATTATAGTACTAATTAAATATAATAATAACAATAAAAGTAATAATCATAATAAATTGTTATGATAGATAATAATAATAATTAACCATCATCATCATCATTTCTATTATTGTTAATGATAATCATAATAATAATAATTATTATAATATAAAATATCATTATTAGTATTATAAGATCATAACTAATATCAATAACAACAATAGTAATAATAATAATAATTATTATTATTTTAATGATGACGGGGATCGGCACTTCAAAATTGACAACGGAAAAAAAATACTAGCAAATATTGAAAGAATTTATTTAGTTTAAAAAATAAAATAAAAGTAATCATTAATTTATTCATTTTCCTCCATCACTAACCTCAACATACCACACCAAACGACATTCACTAACCTTAGCCTGTCACTAACTCCTTCCAATCACTAACCTAACCATTCTACCCACTAACCTCAAAAGTACTAATCTTACACCAAATCCTACTAACTCCTATTTTACCAATGCACCCATAAAAGGATAAAAAAAAAAAAAAATCCAAACATACAATGCGAGCATGCCATAATTACTAGAGAGGCAATCGTACTGGTGCTGCTAATTTTATTGAACTGACCTATTTGTCAGTTGTTACGCAGCAAGCAAGCTAGCTAGCTAGCATAAAACAGATACTGCCACAACTACCGCGGTCAAAAAAACAAAAGACTCTTTTCAGATCAACAGCTCACAGAAGATGAAAGATATTCCTCTTGAACACGCTATGATATCAATATTGACATGTTGCTACAAAAACTAGCTAGAGCCTAAAAAATAATAATAATAATAATAATAAAAGATAAAGAACTCCTAATATTGATGTCTCTACTCAGGAGTCTTTTTGGGTTCTCCACAAGAACTGCTACCGGTGAGCGTGACAAAGAAAGCAAAAAAAAAGAAAGAAAAAAAAAGGTCACCTTCACCAGATCTCAGGATGGTACCAGTGAACTTAGGAGTCTATCCAGGTACATACCAGCTTAACTAATAGAAACTCTTTTTTTAAAGTATATTTACTGGGAAAGACCATCCATATTTCTCTGTTTAGCGTCACAAAAATTTTCGTTACATGTACCTCATCATGAGCTAGCAGAACAATTGACACAAACTCTCATATTAGTCATTGATACTCTATACATACAACAAACGCCGCTATAAGAACATCAATGTATGGTCATCAAATTAAGCACAAAAAATAAATCGATCAATAGTCAATATAATAATTCAACAAACAGACATTGCACTGAAATCAATCATATAAACTCTTAGGCCCTGATCGGAAACAAAAAAAATAATGACGGGATTTGAGTTGATAGGAGTGGAAAGGAGAAGAAAGGAGAAGAGTTCATTTCGAAAATCCCGTCGGTGATCGGAAAGAGAAGAGAAATGATGGAATTTGAGTTGAGAAGAGAGTATCTGCGCTGTTGAAGAAGAGATCCGACGAAGCTGTGAGAAATCCCACCAAATTTCATCGTTTTTGAGAGAATTTGCAAACGGGATTTGACCCCTGAAAAGTCCCGTCAAATCCAAATCATCTCTGCGTCCTTCTCGCTTCCGATCAGAGATTTGGGAGGAATCGGAATTCCGATTCCGATTCCCACGGAAAAAAAGGGTTTCCGATCAGGGCCTTAAGGTTAATCTTACGTCGAGCGAAACGCGATGTTATAGCGAGTGCTGTTCATTTTGAAAGGACTTAAATTCCGTAACTAATGAAAATTGATTAACACCATCGTTCAAATTACCATCGCATACCATCGCTCAATCCAGCGCTCCTCTCTGTCCGAGTGGACCCCTCATCGCGCCCTCCCTCCTAAGCGCTCTCCCCTCGCTTGCCCGCTCTCACCCAGCGATCGCTCCAACACGTGCTATCTCTCTTCACCCAGTGCTATCTCCCTCCCCTCTCTCTTCTCTATCGTCCCCTCCCAAGCCATATTTTCGTTCCTCCTCATCTCCTTCTTGACAGAGGTGAGTATCTTTTCTCTCTCTTTTCGTTCTCTTTTGTGTTTTCCTTCTTCCGTGTCGTGATAAGTGTACACTTTGTTTTTTTTATATGTTCAATTTTGTTGTTATAAGTGTTCAATTTATTTGTTATATCAGTTTTATGATGCTTATATATGTTCACTTTGTTTGTTGTATATGTTCAATTTCGTTATTATAAGTGTTCATTTTATTTCTGTTTTTATTATTCAATTGTATCTTTTATATCGGTTAAATTTATTATGATAAATGCTCACTTTGTTTATTGCATTGGTTCATTTTGTTGTTATATATGTTCAATTTATTTAGTCAATTTGTTTATTTTATTTCTTTATTTTTTGTTCAATTATATATTTTTATATATGTTAATTTTATTATTATAAATGTTCACTTTGTTTATTATATTGGTTCACTTTGTTGTTATAAGCGTTTTTTTTATTTGTCTAATATGTTTATGTTTATTTTATATGTCTCGCTTTGTTGGTGTATATGTTCATTTTGTTCATTCATATGTTTAATTTGTTGTTTTTACATGTTCAACTTGTTTTCTATGTATAAATTTTTTTTGTTTATGTATATATGTTCACTTTGTTACTTTTATGTGTTCAATTTGTTTTACATTCTCACTATTTGATGGGAAAGGAACCAGTGATGAAGGAGGTAGAGAGAAGAAGACAGAGAGAAGAGAAGGGGAGGCGTGGAGGTAGAAAGAGAGTGAAGAGGGACGGAGGGGAGTGTGGCAGAGGAGGGAAGAGAGGAGGCGGAGAAGATGAATGCGCCAGGGATGGAGAGCGCGCGTGAGAGGAGAGGAGGAAAGAAGAGCGCGTGAGAGGAGAGAGCGAAATTTCTATTTTTAGTTCAGCGATGGTAGCGATGGTTTTTTTAGGGATGACAGTTATAATTACTGGTAACTAATTACCCTAAGCAGCCACTCGGCCCACTCTCAACAAAATTGGGCTGGATTCTTAAACACATCGTTAAAAGTACAGGCTTGATCCATCATCTCTAATCCGAATGAAAGTTTAGAGATAGGCCCATTAAGTCAGAAGATTTTTCCTCCGCCTCCGCTAATTATCTCCACCTCTCTTTCCTCTCCGGCCTCCGTGTACCGATCCATTTCCAGTAACTCCTCTCACCTCTCTCAGTCTCAACTCCACCTCACTCCGTCAACCATTCCCAGAGAAACCAGTTCAATAAAGTAAACAACCCAAAATGGCAGTTTCTTCTCTGCTCTCCTTTAACCCTCGTCTTCTCCCTCACTCCCACTCTAAACCTCACCTTCTCTCTCCCATCCCCTTCCAAACCAGACAAACTCTCACCCTCTTTCCCTCCACCTCCTTCTCTTCCTCCTCCTCCTCATGTACCCTCATCCCCCACTCAAGCAACAAAAACTCAACACCCTCCATCGAGCCGCCGGACCGCATCCTCTCGGCGGCATGCTACCTCTACCCGTTCCTCGACGGGATCCAATATGGTCGCTTTGTGCTTGCGCAATTCCCTTTCCTCCAAGTCCCGCTCCGCCCCATCGTGCCGCTTCTCCGGCTCTTTCATGCCTGGCCTTACACTCCCGTGGCCGTCTTCTTCATTCTGTACTTCTTCATTGTTCGCAGCCCCTCTCCCTTCAGCCGCTATGTCCGGTTCAACACCATGCAGGTCATTTTACTGGATATACTGCTGTTGTTTCCTGATTTGATCGATCGGTCCTTTGCGCCGAACAATGAGGTTGCAATGGGTTTTGTGCAGAGCCTCGACAGCACAGTTTTTTTCTTTCTGCTTGTCTCCTTGTTGTATGGGTCAACGGCTTGCCTCCTTGGGCAGATCCCCAGGTTGCCATTGATTGCTGAGGCAGCTGATCGGCAGATCATGTGAGTAGTCTATTTTGTCAGGTTTTGTGTTAGCTATTTGATTTCTCTGTAATTAGGGAAGTCAGATTTCATTTATAGTGGTTGAATTGGTAGGTACCTCAGGCTGCTGTCGAGCTCTCTGTTGTAATGCCTGGGAGCTTGTTATTTACTTTTTTTTTTTCTGTATCTTTAAATAAACAAATTAGTTTTTTAGATATACAATTGTTAATTTCATACTGAGAACAGTAAAAATGAATTCATTGGTGATTAGAAATTGCATATGAGATTCACTGTCATTATACGGTGTAGTTTGTGAATTGAAGATTTAACAAATATGGAACTAATGAACTATATTATTTTGCCAGCTTAACTGCTATAATTGCTTAGTTTTAAGTTTAGTCTCAGCAAAAGTGGTAAAGAAGAGCTACAAATCAAACCATTAATCAACCGAATGAACATATTTCGACCAAACTAAGGTTTCCAAATTCCAATTATATGCTGACAATAAATACCAAGGCATAATTACCAGAGTATCAAGGAGTATCCTCTTCATTTTAGATTGAAAGGTCCAAATCACTCTCAGTGAAACAGCTGACTTGGTGTCCAATGTTAGGGTTTAAAGATCATGAATGATCTTGACCTTTTGCCTTAATGGATGGTTTTGATCACCTCAAGTGCATGTGCATCCATGAGTTCCAGAGGGAGGATACAAACCCTATCTGACAAGATACTCTACCAGCTAGGTCAGGTTGAGTCTGATACTTGTCAGCTGTTAACTGATGCTGAGAGCATCTGTCATTTCAGTTGCCACTTAACAAATAACAATTGCAGCATCTATTCTATTTCTGAAGTAAACATGTTTAATACTGGACAATTTTCTTCTTTTTCATTTCAATTGTTAAGTGATCATCATTGTTATTATTTTCTTTTTGGAGAGAGAAGGGGTTAGGTCATTGATTCAAAACTTAGGCTGCTTGCTGTACTTATAACTGCACGGAATTCAGAGTACAGTAATGCGATCGAACAAACTTTAGGCATACATCTCACACACAGATACAGTTTATCCATTTTGTCTTTACAGACAAAGCAACTGAGATGAGAGATAGACAGAGGGGGGATCTGAAATGCATTTGATGGAAAAATGAGTTGAGAGATGCAAAATAATATAACAAAAATTTATTTTACAAAACAAAAACTACAACAATACAAATGGTAATATTTATTATCAAGATTAGAGATGGCCTTTGCTATCTGATATTTACACCCTTAAGAAGAAAAGTACACAGTGCACATGAATCCAATCAAATGAAAAAAGAATGAATATGGTGTATTGGTGTGTTTGGCATTTTAACCAAACTTTATCTTGTGAGCACTTGAGAAATGCTTAGCAGCTGCAACCATTGCAACATCTGGCTTTGACGCTGGCTTCAAAACTGGACTACTCTTACCATCACCACAGTTATCAACACCTGAACAAAAGCAAGAGAACCATGAAGCAAGAACTGATTTAAGCCTATTTGATCCTCGTTTTTTCCCCATCATTGATTGATTTCAATGAACCAATTTTTCGAACAAGTTCACTTTTTATTTTTTTGTTCTCTCTTAGAAAGTTTGCAGACTGAATTGATCACTGAGTTTTCTGACTCTTGGAATGAAACTGTGAGGTTGGCCTTGCTTTTAAAGGATTCAACTAGCAGTTAATTTATTGCATTTCTTGGTAGGCAAGTTGAAAAATGATTTGTATTGGTTATCTGGTCAAGGTCAAGGTATCTGATGAATAATTGAAGGTTGGAGGAAGTATCAGGGGAAGCATGAAAGCGACTCATTGCGTAATTTATTATCACTGCAATGATTATAGTATGCTATTTAGCATGGCAAATTGGGACCTTGTCAAACAAGCAGCTTAGTTTTAGACATTTTAGCTCGGTCAAAAAGAAACACTTCACAAGACTTGGCAATAGCCACTTTCCACTCGTCTAGGTTTTCAAAACAAAATTATTTCGCATAATGAAAGAGGAACTTGGTCTAGGTGTAACAACTCAAACACTCGCTGTCATATCTGGACATATATATCACAGATTGGACAGAGTGTTATACGCTAATAATGAAGGATATAAATTATCCTTGCTATGTCTAATCAAATTAAACAAGATTGGAAAGAGTAAAATTCTGCGTTTCTTGTTCGGCATTTGATTATGTTAGTTTAGAAATAACTTGTGTCTACCAGACACCAAACACAAAAAGTTATTATAAGCTAGGCCGGAAAAGGAAGCCCAAATATCATGAATAGGACTTATGGTTTGACTTGTAATTTTGTAAATATCTTACTTGATTATGACTGGTTGACCAATCTTCACATGACTTGCCAAACACACTTCTCAATTTCATCGCATGCTAAAAACGTTTTGACTTTACAATAAACTACACTCACAGAAAATCAATATTACAACAGTACTGCTTCCCATCGTGAATCTTTGTTGACTTTAACAAAAGGGAAAAAAAACAAATCTTTGTTGACTACTTAAAGTGACATTTGTTCATCTGACAGAGGGATCATTTGATAATTGTTCATGTTGACAATCTCAGTGAAATTTAAATTGAGCAAGAACATATTTTTTTGAGGCCACCACAGTCTTTGGTATTATGTCGCAAAGGCCTAGAACAAACCGAATTGATCCTCTATTTCTTCCCTTAGCGGTCTTACTTAACCAAGCCTTGGAACAATTTCTCCAATTTCTGATTTCTTTTAGAAATGTTACAAATTGAGATAACTTTGTTGTCATTTTGTGAATGCTTCTTGCCAAGATCAAGGTAACTGAGGAGACGCCGAAGGTTAGAGGGTATAGCAGAGGATCATGAAAGATGAAAGCGACTCATTTTGTAAAACACTTGCACAGTGGCAAAAGTGGAACCTTGTCAACCAAGCAGCTCATATCCAGGTCTCTTATTTCAGTTAAATAAAAAACCAAAAAAAAAGGAACTCGGCTAATTTGACAATTAGTAACTTTCTACTTGTCTTTCTCTGATTTCTTTTTGTTTGACCCGGGGCGTGTCGCTAGATAACAAGGACGTTATAAGGAACTTGAAACAAAATCAATTGATAATATTGAAAATAACTCTGTTTGACCCTGGGCGTGTCGCTAGATAACAAGGTTATAAAAAACTTGAAACAAAATCAATTGATCCAAATTAATATTGAAAATAACTCTTGTGTAATACTTGGAAAAAATTAATGACTTAGTTTAACTTTATCGAGTACTTTTGATTACAATTTTTTTTGACATGGAAATCCAGAATACATTTTCAATAATAACAAAATTTTAATAAGCTATGACCCTCTTTACATTGTTACGAATCTCAGCTTTCCACCTATGACACAATGGCAATTGGAAAAGGGGGGAAAGATATAAAAAATACAAAAAAGATAGAATAACAATTCCTATTAATAATTTCCCAACATTAACCAAATGTTATCTTATGTGCACTTGAGAAGTGCTTAGCAGCTGAAACCAGGGCTGCCTCTGGTCCAGTTGATGCGTTTGTCATGCTCTTGCTGTCACCTTCACTTTTTATTACCAACAGAAATTGCGAGAACAGCCATGCGAAAACAGATTTTGATCCTTTCTTGCATTCCATCACTTCAATCCCCAAAAACCCTTAAATTCTTTATCAGAGTTTTACTTCTCTTTTTGTATCACCTGTGTTTTTTCACTCACTTATGGATGCATGTTAGATAGAAGTGTCTCTTTATATAGGCTTCCGTTGAGAACTTTCCTGGTGTTGAGGTACCAGGAATAATATTTGGCTATAAACTCTGTATTTAACATGTGATGAAATCTTGAAGTTTGTTCGCTAAGGCATGTGAAGGTTAGTCAACTCTTTGTAGTTCCAGTCATTTTCATAAGAAATTTCAAGTCAGTTCCGAATGGATGAACAGTTGAACACCGCAACAAATCCAGTTCTAGAAATTGGGATCTCATTTTGGGCCTTGCTTGTTTGGGTTTTGCTGGGCTCCCTGAATCAAAGGTTTAAAAATTGTTGTATTGTATTTAATGAAAATTGATTACTGTCATCTGCAATTTTGACATCCTATGTCATCGCTAAATTAAAAGTGACCACATAAAATGGACAAGATAAACATATATAGTGATAAAAGTGAACACATACAAACAAATAAGTTCAATAAAAAAAAATTGAATGTGCATATAAAAATCTGAACAAGAGATGATAACTCTTATTTGTATGTAAGTGTTCACTTTGATCTTCTGTATGTTTATCTTGTTTGTTATATGTGTTCACTTTGTGTTTTGCGATAGCAAGGGATGATAAAACTACAGATGCTAGTTATCATTTCTAGTATTTAATGATTAGAGACAAGCTAGGATAAAGAACTCTTGCAAAGTTGCAAATATGAACTGAGGGTTGGATAGTTACAACTTGAGCACCAAAAATGTGCTTGTAATAAATATGAGGGTACCATTTGTTAGTGTAGTTCTATTTAATTAGCATATTGAAGTAGAATATGGACTTTAGTTAGAATTTATATTTTTAATTTTTATGCAATATTTAATTATACTTTGACAGTTTGACTACAATAAAAGAACTAGAAGAATAATAATACATTAATTTTGTCAACCAATTCTTAATTTACAGATTGAATTTGGGCGACGTTAATTGCTTGGGCCTCTATACAAACAGTCTCTATGGATTGTGTCATTAAGGAAAAGATAAGAAAAAAAAAAAGAGTTAAATTTCTTGTGAAGATTAGATGGGAGGAAAAGAGAGCGAGAAAGAAGAGAGTATTAGTTTTCAGGGAAGAATTTGCAATTTCCATACAAGCATCAGTCTAAATTCTAAAACAATAATAGGTCAGTGGTGACTGGTGAGTAACGAGTTTTAGTTTTAACCATGACTAAAATAACCTTTCTATTTCCTTGATCTGTATGTGTCTAACAATGTGGCTTATATTTGTTTTAATTTTACTGTTCATCATATTACTTCTTAATTCCTGTGTACTACGCCTTTCAAGTTTGTCTTTTCGAAAAGATGAAAATTATTCTCTTCTGCATTTCCTCAAAGCAGGTAACTCTTTAAATTATTCGACGCTTCTCTCAATTTTAGTACATTCGGAGTAGGGACCTGGTAGACGAAATGCTACACAGGATCTGCCACTTCTGTGGCAAAGTGGACCATGCTGTAGATTATAATTTTAGTGTGGATCAGCAAATCTTGGTCCACTTATCCTAACTCGGCCCATAAGAACAAGCACCAAGCTCCCAGAAAATCAACGGCCCATTCTGTAGATTTTAGTGTGGATCAGCAAATCAACGGCCCCAAAGGGCCCAAACTGTGGTCCATGGATAAGTCGTACTCTAATTCTTCCTAGACGTTAGCAATAATGCTCATTTCAGATTTCACAAATGGCAGATATGTCAGTTACTCAGTGAAGAATATTCGGTGTTTCATGTTAATTAGCGAAGAATATTGAAATTGGGAAGAGGATATTTGAGAAGAAGGTGTTTGATTTTATTATTTCAGATCTGATTTACAAATACATCTCTCAGAGTTTATATACCAATCGAAGCCAGTAATCAATGTACCTAGTCATTAATGCTAATCATTACAGCTGAGACTAATCAAAGCTAACTAGACATCATTAAGAACTAACTGTCTAACTAACAGTGTCATCAATGAAACGCGTTATTCCTCAGGTCTGATCTTCTGAAGGTTAGTCAACTCTTTGTAGTTCCAGTCATTTTCATAAGAAATTTCAAGTCAGTTCCGAATGGATGAACAGTTGAACACCGCAACAAATCCAGTTCTAGAAATTGGGATCTCATTTTGGGCCTTGCTTGTTTGGGTTTTGCTGGGCTCCCTGAATCAAAGGTTTAAAAATTGTTGTATTGTATTTAATGGAAATTGATTACTGTCATCTGCAGTTTTGCCATCTCATGTCATCGCTAAATTAAAAGTGACCATATAAAATAGACAAGGTGAACATATATAGTGATCAAAGTGAACACATACAAACAAATAAGTTCAATAAAAAAAAATTTGAATGTGCATATAAAAATCAGAACAAGAGATGACAACTCTTATTTGTTTGTAAATGTTCACTTTGATCTTTTGTATGTTTATCTTGTTTGTTATATGTGTTCACTTTGTGTTTTGCGATGGCAAGGATGGCAAAACTACATATGCCAGTTATCATTTCTAGTATTTAATGATTAGAGACAAGTCGTACTCTAATTCTTCCTAGACTTTAGCAATCATGCTCATTTTACGAATGGCTCCGACAACACGGCCAGATATGTTAGTTACTCGCTCAGTTTCCTCTCCCCACTACCAAACTTTGGACCTTCTAGTACTCCCAACAAAATTGTGCTTGTAATGATTCTGTGTTTCATGTTAATTAGTGAAGAATATTGAAATTGGGAAGAGGATATTTGAGAAGAATGTGTTTGATTTTATTATTTCAGATCTGATTTACAAATATATCTCTCAGAGTTTATATACCAATCGAAGCCAGTAATCAATGTACTAGTCATTAATGCTAATCATTACAGCTGAGACTAATCAAAGCTAACTAGACATCATTAAGAACTAACTGTCTAACTAACAGTATCATCAATGAATCGCGTTACTCCTCAGGTCTGATCTTCTGTGGCAGACCTATCATCCTTTTTCTGTGTAATAATTAGAAAATAGTGTCACAGAGATACATCGATAAACATCATTTTCTTTTCTTTTAAAAGGCATAACTTAACTTGAAACTCAACACAGACCAGAGTCTATAATCACAGGAAAAGAAAGTTTCCGAACGCCTATTCTGTTCACCCTATTCAGTACCTAACGAACTTTGGAACATTATTCAAACAGCCTCAACAATAACTTCTAATTTCCATCACAATATAAATTTAAGCAACTTTTAGTATCTTAAATTGGTCCTTCAAATTTGAATATATATAATCGTGAAAAAAAATTGTGGATTTCAAGTCGATCCTTTTTTAGTATTAACTGAAGGTAGTATCCATTGACAATGATTAGACTAATAATTTAATTTTACAATATTTTATAAGTTTATATATTAAAACAAATTATAGGCATATTATTAGCATATAGAATGATTCTAAACCAATTCTATCAATTCATTAAATGCGGATCATATAGTGTGCATTTGACGATAAGCAAGGGCAATTGTAGGAGACTAGAAGATGAGTTTGCAGTTACTGCCATACTGGAAGATGTTTGACAGCTGTTAAAATAATGTCTTTTGACTTGGTCAAAATATATGTATTTTTTACTTCTATTTAACTCAAACATTAAAATAGATATATGAGCGTGCACCACACAATACACTAGCATACATTGGACAGAAAGCAAATACGCATTCGATAGCTCTTGAAAAAAATATAGTTAAGGTATATATTTAGAATATGAATTCAAGGTATATACGGTACGATTTTAAACGGGCAATGATACAATGCAGAGTTGCGTAAGCATCAATCTAAACGATGTTTAATTTGGAAGATTATGAACATTGTACCAAACATTAAACGGACATTTAGAAAAACATGCATTATTTCCTATGCTTATCAAACACATTTATGAAAGGTAGGTACATTAATTTGGTTTGTCGGGAATAGATGATGCGCTGTCAAGTTTCATTGACTAACTGCAAGTTGAAATCTTTTCCATGATTTTAGAGGGAGATACAAACGATATGCAAATGCAACTATGATCTGACATTAATTGTTTGAATTTACAAATTCAATTTTTCAGAACATATTAGTTATGATTACATCGATATATAGTAGTAGGACTATAATAAAAGGATCATAATAATAACAACAATAATAGCAAGAAAAATAATGGTAACAATAATAACGATAATAATAATGATGATGATGATGACAATGATAATAATAATGGTGATGATGATGATGATCATCATAATATAGTAGTAGTGGTGGTAGTGGTGTAATAGTACTGCCTTTAGGATCACGGCAGAGCCACTAATCATCTGTGCTAGACTCCCATGTTCAATATTACTACTACTAATAAAAGCTATGGTGCATGAGTTGTTATGTCAGATTTAATTATTTTAAAACAGAATTGCTTTCCATCATTCTTACATATCCATCATCCCTATCATCCCCCTACAGACGCGTTTATTTTTTTCTATTTTTAGAAAACGCATTAATAACTTCTCTCTTCCATTTTCGGAAGTCCAGGTGATGAGAGGATGAGCGCTTGGGGAGGATGAGCGCCAGAGGATGAGGACAGAACATTATTTCCCAAAAAAAAAAGACAATTAATATTTTCTTCATTGGACATAATGTTATTTCCAAACAAAATTTACAGAACAATTAGTATATTAAATACAACAGTTATATATATTAACTAAAACAATTACTATATTAAATAGAACAGTTACTATATTAACTAGAACAGTTATATATATTAACTAGAACAATTACTATATTAACTTAGAACATTTGTTTTCATAACTAGAACAATTAGGAGGGAGGGGGTGGGACAGGGGGTAAGTGTGACGTTGAGGGATGGGGGGAGGGAGGGAGGGATGAGCGTTGAATTTTCAAAAACAGAAATGGTAGTTACGGTAGATTTCCAAAAATAGACACACATTTTCAGGGATGATGGAATCTGGAGATGAAATTCAATTTATATAATGAAATCAATTCAATCAATTCAATTTTATATAATGACAAACGATTTTAAAATGACAAATTTAATTTAATCAATTCAATTTGTATAATGAAATCTCATAAAAAGCTACAATTATATTATTTAATCTTTTTTTCTATCTTTTCTTGGATTTCTTAAATCTTATAATTATTTTTTTTACTATTATTTTGCACAAAAAATGATAACTTAAAATATCTGAAGAAATAGCAAACGATGCATAAAAGCCAACGCATCATTATGCACAACATCTATTCTCAAACTAATAATATCGTTCTAATAGTAGTATTTAATTATTGCATATTTTTTCTTTTTGTTGATTATACTCACCTTTATTGCTCTAAGGCATTATTCATTTCTGGTATTATACTGTTTTCCACTGTCAGGGGCAGTTCTTCTTACTAACTTTTCACATATCGGGCTGTTTCCATGTCACTCCACACCAAAAAAGAGATAGGCAATCAGCACCGTTGCATTAATTGGGGTTAATAGCTTCCAAAAGTTTGTAGGTCCGGTTTGTCTTAGCTAATTATGCTAATTTTTGGAACCATTTATCCTACAAGAGAGGTACTTTGCACCAATATCCCTCACCTAATTTTCTCCTTAGTGAGACCTGAAGGTGGATACTTTGCACCAATATAGAAAATGAACAATATTTCTCACATCATGTCACGATTGAGGTGAATGTTGATGTGCCATGTATTGTTGTTATGTTAATCTGTGGATAGCGTTATGTACATACGGAATGTTGGTTCTGGCCCGAGCGGCCGAGCCCCTACTTGCCTGTATTTTTTTTTCCGCAGTGAACTTGATGCATCTCTCGTATAAGTAGCCATCGATTGAAAAATGGTTGTGTTTCTATAACATAATATAATAATATGATTACACTCTTTAAATAATAAATTTGACAACTTTTTGTTAAAAGACAGGTGGGAAGTAAATACTACAATTCGTAATGACAAAAAAAAAACCCTACAAATTCATATACTATATTCCTATTTTCGCATTTTCATATCCTGTTTAAATTGCATTCCTCTTTGTGTTAAAGGGCCGATATTAGGATTATCATAAAAATAAAAAGGGAATATAGCATTAATTGTTGGGCCACCTGAGGCTCAGAGCAGCCGGCACAAACAGAGTTTCCGTAAATAGTACTAAACCTCTGTTTTGTGACTTCTGTTCCATTAGAATTTAGAAATGATTTCCTACGGGGACATCGTTAGGCACAGTAAAATATAAATTTTCGGTTGAATTTTTATTGAGACATAAAAATTGATAATTTTATGAAAGACACGTAAGTAGACCTGTCAACGGCATCCGTTTGCCGTTTTGCCGTAAAGTTAAAAATAAACGGAACGGTTAACGGTAGAGGATTATGTTTCGTTAATTAAATGAAACACATATGGTTTAGGGGTTTATATATTGTATAATTAACGGAACGCAAATGATTTAGGTGGTTGCCGTTTCCGTTAAACCGTTTTACCATAAATTATTCCACATTTTTAGAATTTTTTGGATAGCAGGGGTATTCGGCGGAGAAAAAGAGGGATGGGTGGACAAACCCTAAGAAGATCCATCGCGCTGCTCACCTCCTCTTTCGCATGCCTGTTGCCTGTCGGCGACACCTCTTACTTCGTTCAGTCTCTCTCCCTCTTTCTTTCCCAATTTCTCAATCAAATAGTACAGACTGCAGACTTGATTTGAGCCTTGAGAGTCAATTAGTCATGATTTTGTTCACTGTGTTTTTCCTAAAACCTAGCAAGGATTTCTATCTGTCGGGTCCTGATTGGATGATCCGTTTGTAGTTTCTAGAAATCCAGTGTACTTGTGTAAGATTGGTAAGCTTTTGAGGTTGAGAAAGGGTTATTATTTGCTACCACAGTAGCACTGGCCTATGAGAGACATGCAACGAGATAGTCTGCCAGGACCATGGCGGCGTCCGTAATGATGAATGTTTCGTGGCTATATTGTTTAAATGAGGAAGAAAACAACAAAACAAAAGAAAGAAAAAAAAAAGGAAGAGAGTCAGAGCGGAAGGAAGATAGGAAGAAAGAGAGAAAAAACGAGAAAGAGGAGAGTCAATTTAGCAGATTGCTTTGCCTTAAGGCAATTTTTTTTTATTTTGATTCAAAATCGCTTGATTTTTTTTTTCTTCTTTTGTGATTTTTCTCTCTTAAATTAATTTGGCCAGTTTCATGACTGTCGAGCATTTAAAGCTAACGATTGTCAGCTGAAACTAATGAGGCTCGCTAATAATTGTAACTAATCACTGTCCTAATGACTATTACTAAGTCAACACTTAATGTTTTTCATTAATCACTACTGATTGATGATTGTAAGTTGTAACAATAAAAGACAGCATTTAAAGCTAATCATTGTCAGCATTTAATGTTTTTGATTAATTCATCTATAGTAAGACTAATGATTGTAATTTGCAAGTTTATGGTATTTACTTCTCCTTTTAAGTTTCATTTAAAGTTTTTCATTAATTCATATATAGTTAATGTTTTTGTGAATTTATCTTGATTAATTTCTACCTTGGTATGTAGGCTGATGTAAGCATGGTCTCTTCAAGCAGAGAACATGATCCATCCGAGCTAGACATTTCTTCAGATGAGTATGCTATATAACTTCCTTATTTTGATTTTTGCGATAATTCTGACATTTCTAAATTATGATATAGTATTATTGAGTCAGAATTGTGACAGTTGAATCGTAATTAATTGTTATGTACTTGTGAATTGTAATTAATTGTAATTAATTGTTATGTACACTTGATATACTTGTGAATTGTAATTAATTGTGATGTATACTTGATATACACTTGAATTGTAATTAATTGTGATATACACTTTGTGAGTCAGAATTTGGATATACACTTGTGAATTGTAATTAATTGTGATATACACTTATTAGTCTGACACTTGAATTTTAATTAATTGTTATTTACACAGTACACTTGTATATACACTTCACACTTGAATTGTAATTAATTGTGATATACACTTGTGAATTATAATTATAATCAATTGTGATATACACTTATGAGTCTAATTTGTATATGTTTGTCTTAGTATGGGTCTTGGGTTGAATTTTGAGACCCAAGAAGAAGTTCAAAATATAGTGGCTGGTGCTCGTAATGAAGAGAACCCTCAGCAAGATGGTGATAAAGCACCAGAGGTAGAAGAGAATCCTAAATATGTTTGATATAACTGATAAGGGAGTTTGAGATCTGGGTTGAGCTAATTCTTATAATTTAGGGTTCAAATGTGTATTTAGGTATCTGGTTGGATTAGGATTTATGTATTTGGTACATCAAACTTGCAAGTTGCTTGCATTTGATACATCAAGTTCAAATCTGACAGTATATTTTGTATGTTCAAACTCTTAATTTGGTGTAGTAATGATTGATGAAGGACAAATGACTTGTGTAATTCAAATGCTTTGCATGTATTTATATGTGGCCATCTTAATGATGCAGTTTTTCTTTATTTAATCTGTCATTTTTTTTTTACTTTTTGGATAGTGTTTTGATTAAATTAAATAATCCAGAATTTTAAACGTTAAACCGTTATTTCCATTTATTTAAACGAAACGGTTAACGCCCATGAAAATAGAACATATATATTATATTAAATTCAATTCATTTTTTAAACTCTGATGTGTGAGAAGATGAATGGAATATTAGTCTAATTTTTTTAATCAGCACACATCGGGTCAGACCATGGATAAATAGTTTTAGCCCAATCCGAACTGATTATTCCTATATTAATTTTGTCATGAAGTTATATAATATGTGCTGGATAATTGGATACAATAGAATATTGATTATTCGTGAACAACCTCTATATTTTATAAATTGATAAAAATAATACAAATCAATTCATTTGTTTAAATCTCATAGCAAATCAATTTTTATTTTTTAATATAGCTTACCATTTTTTGCAATTATTTAAAACTTGTTATTTTTGGATACAAAACTAATAGTAAGAAAATTACAAACATGACAAGTTTGAAAAGTTTGAAAATATTCAATATATATTTTATTGGTGTGCTACTAGATTTCAACATATTTTGAATTAGTTAAATTAGATATCTTAATTTGCAAAAATATTAAAGAATAAGATAATTAATGATGCAAAAACTTTAATGCATCGCGATGCACGATATAATTTCTCTCCATATACATCTTTGTTGCAAGTAAAAAATAAATAATACAACGGAGCATTAGTATATTTAAATTCTGCGTAGTCATTCTTTCAAAACAGACCACTCCGCCATCCCCATTGTCAGATATCTCTCTCACTCCCTCCATTTCTCTCTCTAAACTTTGGAAGTGGCTGCCAAGTATCATTCTTTTCCTCCTCTCTTTATCTCTATCCTCAACCTACAAGAAAAATATATATAAAAGATGGTGTATCAAATTAAATGGTCCAGGAGTGTAGGAAAGATCATTACTAGTCTTTTAGTTTCCTATTTTCTGTTCTCATTGGTGTATTTCTACATTTCTGCTTCGTCAGGTTCATCAACTTCCCATGAGAGATCTGGTACTTCATCTCTAAATGCATCTTTTTTCTCATTGTACAGATAATGTGTAATACACTTGATGACGGCTCATCAGAATGGGTGCATCCGTGCATGACTGCATTCCTATCAATTTGTTCTGTTTGATTCCCATTTCCAATAGAGGAATTATAGTTTGACTAACTAGATTTTGTCCCAATTTGGTATTATTTCTATATTATTTGGGAAATTTTTTTGATCCTCTGCATTGGTCAAATATTAATAGGCTAGATTTCATTAATTGATCTGCCTATATATAGGCTATAGCTTTGTTTCCCTTTAAACTCTTTGTTAATATAAATAGTTTCTTCATCAACATTTACATTCAAGGCTTGCTGCCAATATTATTTTATTTATTTTTTTTATTTCTTGCAGCGGGGTTGAATATGCAGACTTCAAGTATACTAGGAGATGGTCACATCATTTCAGAAAATATAGGTACCTGACATAATTGCTTAACAAATCAGGGGTTCTTTGTTAGTCTTGTTACAGTAGTCCTGCCTGCTTGCAACTTTTGTAGTCTGTTAATATCAAGAAACTATTGCTATCGTAAAAGTAGGTCTTGTAATTAATATTTACAATGTAAATATAATTTATGTTAATTTGAAAATCATCGACTCAAAAAATATTAGCAATTTCTTATCTTCTTACATTATACTTTCGCCATGTTAATTGACTATTTCCTGTTTAATTCAATTGAAAAGAAGGTTAGAATTAATGCACTATATCAATCATTGTTCAGAACCTAATATGTTAAAAATAATGTAACCTAACAAATTGTCTTAGGTAGCAATATCAACACTCACTCCTTTTTAGTTTCTCTCTCGTTTCATAATGTTTTCTTTTTCTTTCAATGCATGTTAAAAAGGCAGAGAGAACATGAACAAAAATTCAAAGGCAACCCCAAAATTATCATGCCACATTACAGATTTTAGATCAGAAGTATGTGAAATCTATAGCAATGTCAGAGTTCATGGTAGTTCATCTTCCATATTATTCACTTCTGACAAGACCATAAACTTGGAAGCAAACAAAACATGGAAAATTCGACCTTACCCTCGCAAATTTGATGCTTTTGTTATGAAAAAAATCCGAGCACTTGCTATACGGCCCTTAGATGCTTCCACGGAGGCTCCTAAATGCAACCGACATCACAACATCACTGCAGTTGTATTTTCAACACGTGGTTATTTGGGAAATTTCTTTCATGATTTCAGTGATGTGCTGATTCCGTTGTTCATAACTTCCCGACAATTTGAGGGTGAAGTTCAATTTTTTATAGCTGACATGCAGCTTTGGTGGATCGAGAAGCATAGAAGGGTCCTCAACCAACTCTCCAATTATGCAATCATAGATTTCAATAAAGAAAACAAAGTGCACTGCTACCCTCGTGTCATTGTTGGTCTCTATAGCCATGACGAATTTACAATTGATCCTTCAAGAACTCCCAATAATTATTCGATGGCAGATTTTGCTAGGCTTATGAGAAAGGCCTATTCGCTTGAAAGAGATTTCGCAGTAAATCTGGCAGAGGGCAGTAAAAGGAAGCCGAGGCTTCTGATAATAGCAAGAAATCATACTAGAAGAATAATAAATGTTGGGGCAGTTGTTGATGCAGGAGAGGAGTTAGGGTTCGAGGTTGTTGTCCGTGAATCGTCTTTACATACTAGTGTTGGGGAGTTTGCAAGAATGGTGAACTCCTTTGACGTGATGATGGGGGTTCATGGTGCAGGGCTAACTCACGAAGTTTTCCTCCCGACAAATGCAGTGCTGATTCAAATAGTTCCTTTTGGAAATCTCGAGGCGTTATCTGAGCTGGACTTTGGGAAGGCAGCTGCAGATATGATGCTCAAGTACCTACAGTACAGTATAAGTGAAGAAGAGAGCACATTGATCGATATTTATCCGAGAGATCATGTGGTATTTAGAGATCCTCTGTCGGTCCACAGGCAGGGATGGGCAACATTGGGAAAGATTTATCTGCGCCAACAGAGTGTAAAACTAAATGTAACAAGATTCAAACCTTTTCTGGCAAGAGCATTAGAATTGCTAACATAAATTTGGGTTTTAAGACCAACATATAATTAAAATAGAGCTTTTGGGTTGTTAGAATTATATATGTAGCCATTTTAAATGAGGTGTATGAGCAACTCAAGATAGGAGCCTTCATAATGGTAATCATTATGTAATTCGTTTCCTGATCAACATAAGCTTCAGCCAGTTCCTACTTCAAAATACAAAATCCAAGTAATTAGTTTGTGTTCTTTTATTTTGTTTAAAATACTGGCAAGAAGACAAAAATTTCTGTCCAGAAGCATATTTCTCTGGACTGGTAGTTAGACTATAGAGAAAAAAAAATTCATAATGGAAAAATGTTCTGGTTTTAAACTGTTAGATATTGTTCTCTTGACTGAAAAAATTAAAACTAACGTTACTGTTCACACGAATTATGATAATAACGGTTAAAAATTCAGAATTTTAAAAATAACGTTGTTGGATCGGCGTTCGGATTGCCGAAAATACAGAACGCTTAGATCGGCGGCGTTCCAATTGCCAATCCAAGCTTGGATAGGCAATTGGAATGCCGATCCAATTAAATCACCAAAAGTGCCGTTTCCAACTAACTTTTGTACATTTTTTTTATTTGCAATTTTGCTTTTTAGCCCTCAACTTTTTTATTATTACAAAACATATAATTAGTGATTAGTAATTAAATTATCATGTATAACAAAATTTTTTTATTGGACTATTTTGTAAAAATAATAATATTAGGGTCATCGGCGAATAAATTCAACAAAAATATATTCAATTTTTTTACCGATGACCCTAAAATTATAATTTTTACAATATAGTCCAATAAAAATTATTGTTGTACATTAAATATAAATAAAAATATATAAAAGATTTTTTATATACATTAAATATACATACATGTTGAATATACATACATTAAATATATAAAAGATCTTTTATATCTTAAATTGTGCATGTTGAATAGCTTTATATATATATATATATATATATTATATATCATATATTTTTTAAATGACACAAGCCGGAATGAATGATAAAATTTTTAACTGCTATTCAGAATTTGACAGTTAAAGCTGAAACGAAATAGTAATACATTAACTGCTATTCAGATTAACAGTGCAATAAAATTTTTTTGTTATACATTAAATATAGATATTAATATATAAAATTTTTTAATGTATAAATAAATATACATAGAAATATATGTACATATAATAATATGTATCATATATTTTAATTATATACAATAATATGTATTTAATATATAAAATATATGATACAAAATATATATATGTATAAATTAGTATTATTCACATATACAACATTATGTATTTAACATGCATAATTTAACTATATACTTATATTTTTATAATAGATGTTTAAATTATGTTTAATTTCTAATCACGAATTATATATTTTGTAATAACAAAAATTTTAAGGGCTAAAGAGCAAATTGTACATTAAAAAATTTACACACTTTTTCCCTCAAAATTTTGCTAGTCAAAAGAGGTGCCGTGTAGAGTTGATATAAAAAATGATATAATTAAATAGTCAAAAGTCAAAAAAATTTGCTATAAAAAATGACATAATTAAATAGCCAAAAGTCAAAAAAAGTTGCGCATATATTTTTTGGTTTGGATCGGCATTCCAATTGCCGATCCAAACACAAAAATTCAGCAACTTTTGACTTATTTTTTTAATGTAAAATTTGCTTTTTAGCCCCCAAAATTTTTGTTATTACAAAATATATAATTTGTGATTAGAAATTAAACATAATTAAAACATCTATTATAAAAATATAAGTATATAATTAAATTATGCATGTTAAATACATAATATTTTATATGTTTATAATACTTATTTACACATATATTATATATCATATACTTTATATATTAAATACATATTATTGTATATAATTAAAATATATGATACATAATATATATGTATAAAGCTATTCAACATGCATAATTTAAGATATAAAAGAACTTTTATATATTTAATGTATGTATATTCAACATGTATGTATATTTAATGTATATAAAAAATCTTTTATATATTTATATTTACATGTAATGAGGTGCCTTATAGACATTGAGCAATAATTCCACAAGATGGCTTGAGAAATGAATTTTCCTGGAATAATGAGGTGCCTTATATACTCAACGTCAAGAACAGATATAAGATATATTTTTAACATGCATAATTTAATTATATACTTATATTTTTATAATATATATTTAAATTATTTTTAATTTATAATCACAAATTATATATTTTGTAATAACAAAAATTTTGAGGGCTAAAAAGCAAATTGTATATTAAAAAAATCACTCACTTGTGACGTTTTGATTGAGTCAAAAAGGGCTGTGGGTTTTTTTGGTTTGGATCGGCAATTGGAACGCCGATCCAAGCTTGGATCGGCGTTTGAGATCCAAGCGTTCTGTATTTTCGACAATCCGAACGCCGATCTAACAACATTATTTTTAAAATTTTGAATTTTTAACCGTTATTATCGTAATTCGTGTGAACAGTAACGTTAGTTTTAATTTTTTCGGATTCTCTTGATACCATGATTCACTCTCCGAATGTAATGCTGATAGCCCATAAAGGACCACTTCCAAATTGAACTGAAGTAATGGACATGGGATTGTCTTTGGAGTATTAATTTGGGCTTTTTCAGGTAACATTTGTGAGGCTTTGAATGGATCAATTCAATTTGAATGTATGAATAAATATAAACCTACGTCTTCAAAGGGAAGAGAAATGATAGAGAAAATGTAATGGAAAAAAAAAAATAATCTTCTCTTGTTTGCATAATTAACGAAAGGAAAGAAAAAATGTTTCCCTCCCTCCTTATTCTCTGTTTGGATGATATAATTAATGGAAGGAATATTAAAACAAATTAATTACAAATGACTAATATATCCTTGACCACTATAATTTGTTTCTTCAAGTTAGAACTTACACTTGAGCTTGCTTAGTAATTCATTTAAAACATGTCAATCCAATAAAGCAAAATAGTCGCTTGTAAAGCTACAGCACCCCATATATTTCAACTTTTCAAGGCACATCTTGTTTTTGTTACAAGATCAATATATTTCTTTTAATCTAAGCGGTCAGTGCTTGTGAGATGAGCTTTTTCTTCATTCCCATTTAGCGAACTATAGCCTGCGTGCCTGGTAAAAGCCAGAGCATTGATCAAGTAAAAACAAACAGTGAGACTGTAACAGGGTGGTTTTTGCAATTTTTTTTTTTGTTCTCCTTTTCACCTCCGTTTCCTCTAGTAACCAATATGAGGTACCTTGTCAGGCAGTACAATTCGGAATTTTTTCATAAATAAATTCAAATTTAATTCGAAATTTAGTTTCTGGCTTAATTCATATAAATATTTGGTAAAGTAGCCTTCGCCTAGCCGACGTCTCAAATGTCCGTCATAAAATTGAGCGGGTGGTTTTGGCTTTAGCACACAGTATTGTACGGATTTTTTTCTTAATAAATCTAAATTTAATTCGAATTTTAATTTCTGTCTTAATTCATATAAATTTTTGTCTCAAATGTTGTGGCATCTGACCTATCGCTTTTTGGCCGACATTTGAGACGCAGGCGAAGGCCACTTTAGCAAATATTTATATGAATTAAGTAAGATAGAAGCTAAAAGTCGAATTAAATTTGGATTTATTAAGAAAAATTCCGTACTGTGCTAAAACCCAAAACACCCGCTCAATTATTTTATGAAAAAAAAGGAATTCAACGAGTGGCGTTGATTTGATAAACAATTCCTCATTGCTTGCTTGACATATTCAAACTGTGATTGGCTGGATGCAACTTGCAACTCAACTTATTATATATGTCGAACCTGAGCTGGAAACTTAAACGCTACCTAGTGAATCCAGATCCTGTGCCGCGCGGCACAGCGTGTAGCGCAGCACAGGACCGTCCGATCAAATCTGGATGGACAAGGGAGTCCGTGCATGTAACTAGATTGTAAGGCCCGAAAAAAATAAACCGTCGAGATCTGATCGGACGGCCCGGATCATGCGCAACACAGGATCCGGATCCCTACCTAGTCGGTACCTTATCTATTAGCAAATAGTAGTGTGTTGATTCCGCCAACCGAACTCTGTTTTCGCGTTGAGTGGAAAAAATCCAAAAAAAAAAAAGAACAATGAGAAGAAAATCATGAAAGTTGACTTTTCTGAAGGCGTCTTTGGATTCCCATTTTCATGAATTCCAACTCATTATTCTTAATAAAGTAGTTTCGGTATTTATGTTTCTCTAGTTAAGTCAGCTTTCATTTGGCGGGTCAGATCGATTCTAGAATACGATAAAATAATAACAATAATATGATACCATTAATCCCGATTCATATTTAATCTTATTCAGCACAAATTTGGCAAAGTGACATTTATTATCTCGATTTTATATATCTGAAGCAATAAGCAAATTTGTGCACATGTTTTCTACATAGTTCATTAACATAATAGATCTTGTAGAGTTGTAGGTTATTGACTCTCTGAATTATATAACGCAGCGCTAGCGTTAATTCATTATTTATAAATTCCATACGTTTGCAAAACACAGAAAATTTCATCATCCCAATCCTCACTTCCTCAGAACTCTCTCTCTCTCTCTCTCTCAACAATACAGCGCTACCACGTCTCCGTTGGTTAGTACAGTTGGTAGAGACACAAGCCTTCCTACTGGAAGATAGGGGTTCGAATCTCGCTGGGACGAGATAATTTGGGTGAGTATGTGGGGTGTGTGCACTTACGGGCTGCAATAAAAAAAAAATAAAAATAAAAAAATAAGGCTTTACCACGTGCCATTGTCTGCCTCCTCATTCTCTCTATACTCAAGCTAGAAGAAGGAATATGTAAAAAATGAGGTACAAAATTAAATGTGCTAGAGGTGTAGGGGATATCCTTGCTCGTATTTTCATTGCCTGTTTTCTGGTCTCGGTGTATTTCTACTTTTCTGCTTCGTCAGATTCATTCATTGCTCGTCGCAAACCTGGTACGCAACCTCTATAATGCAGTTTTTTCCTCAATGAACTGAAAATGTATAGATAGGCCCTGATCAAAATGTTTTTTATCCGGAATTTCATTTCATTTCATTTCAATTGATTTCACACGAATTCGTTGGATCTAATTACATGAAAATTCCAATCAAATGACACCAAACTCGTTCATTTTGATCAAGAATTTTCCAATAAAATGAAATCCCACCTTAAGAAAATGAGATTTTGATCGGGACCTATATTTGCGTTCTTTCAAAATATTGTACTTGCTGTATATGGCTTACGAAAATGGATATATTATTGCATTTCTTTTAATTGTTGTGTTTAATTACCATTTCCTGCGAAGGGATCAGTAGTTTGACCTCCTAGCTTTTGGTCCAATTTAGTAATATTTTATTGTATTTGGAAAACTTATGTAATGCTCTAACAGTACTGGTCAAGTAAAACAGATGCATGACGAAAATCATTGATTGCGATCCATCGTTTATATTACTTCTTCAACTTTAACAATTCTAGGAAGAGTGCCATAATTTATGTTAACCATGTTTGGATAATTACAATTATTTATTTTTTGACCTCTCAATATCTAGTATTATAGGAACTCTAAAAATTATAAAATTTTTTGGTAACACATCTATTGTGAAATTTAAGAAGATCAAAGCTTTGGTTTGGCATTTGAATTTTTTTATTTTTAAATTTTAACTAAAAAGAAACAAAACTGTGCCATTTATGTTTACAAAAACTTTTAAGTATTAGAACCACTCTTCTATTATAAAATACATTATTGTAATAGTGGCAGTCATTTTGGTTCGAATTTAGTATATAATAAATGAATTAATTAATGACCGCAAGTATAATCATTTAATTTATGATCGATCTCAATTTGTACGTTATAGAATCGCCTTATCAAGTGACTATTCCTGTCTGATTCAAACCAAATTATGGTTTTTAATGATCTAAATCAATTGTATATATATAGGACAAACTAGTATATCAGCATTTGCTCTTTCTTCTAGTTACATAGTTTAATCCTAATGTTGTTGTTTTTTTTTTTTATTTTATGTCAAAAAGGCAAAGAGAACACGAAGAACAAAAATTCAAAGGCCCCACCGATACTGTCTTGTGATCTTAAAGACACTAGATCAGAAGTATGCGAAATCAATAGTAATGTAAGAATACATTGTAGTTCATCTTCCATATTTTTCAGTTATAACCAGCCCATGGACTTGGAAGCAAATAAAACATGGAAAGTTCAACCTTACACTCGGAAATTTGATGATTTAGTTATGAAAAGTGTGCGACCAGTGACCATAAGGCCTTTCTATGCTTCTACAGAGGCCCCTAAATGCGACTTAAATCACAACATCACCGCAGTTGTATTTTCATCATCCAGTTATTTGGGAAACTTCTATCATGACTTCAGTGATGTCTTGCTCCCGCTGTTTATAACTGCCCGACAATTTGAGGGAGAAGTTCAATTTCTTATAGCAGATATGCAGCTTTGGTGGGTTGAAAAATATAAGAAGATCTTCAACCAGCTCTCTAATTATGAAATCATAGATTCCAGCAAAGAAAACCAAGTGCACTGCTACCCTCGTGTCATTGTTGGTCTCTATAGTCATGGCGAACTTACTGTTGATCCTTCGAGAACTCCGAATAGTTATTCAATGTTAGATTTTGCCCGTCTAATTAGAAGGGCCTATTTTCTTGAAAGAGATTTCACCAAAAATTTGGCAGCAGGTGGTAAAACGAAGCCGAAGCTTCTGATAATAGCAAGAAATCAGACTAGAAAAATTGTAAATGTTGGCGAAGTTGTTGCCATGGGAGATGAGTTAGGATTTGAGGTTGTTGTCAGTGATACCGCTTCTCATACTACTGTTGATGAGATTGCAAGAATGGTGAACTCCATTGACGTGATGGTAGGTGTTCATGGTGCAGGATTAACAAATCAAATTTTCCTCCCGACGAATGCAGTGCTGATTCAAATAGTTCCTTTTGGGAATCTCGAGAAGTTTGCAGAGTACGACTATGGATTTGCTGCGAAAAATATGATGCTCCAGTACCTTCAGTACAGTATAAGTGAAGAAGAAAGCACATTGATTGATATCTATCCAAGAGATCATCCGGTATTTAGAGATCCCAAATCAATCCATAGACAGGGATGGGCAAAAATTGACAAGATTTATCTGCGCCAACAGAGTGTAAAATTAAATTTAGCAAGATTTAGACCTGTTTTGAAAAGAGCATTGGAATTGCTTAGATAAATTTGGCGTTTAAATGTGTAAGAGTAAGCAATGATGATGATACAGAGCAGCCTTTGTATGTTTTTTGGGGTAAGGTGGTGATAGCCACTCTACAAGTTTCCATTATGTAAATAAAGTATGTACAAAATCAGTTACAAAGAAGACAGCACAACCATTGTAGTATTAGGCTATTAGCATTATGGAATCTTGTGATGCCTCGAGTCAATTTTTAACCCAGAAAATTAGATAACTACTTATTTTATTTTATATTGGTTCTCCCGAATATAGCACTGATTATATACCTCAATTTCTATATAGAAGTACATATTTCCATCAGCAGAAAATTTAATTAATGGAAATGTTTCAAGATCAACAATGTTCCCATAACTCAAGCACTCTCTAAATGAAAGGAGGATTATTCCAAACACGACGTTTTCAATGGGACAGTGGTACGGTACCAATCTAACAGCTACAAATATACATAGGCACAAGTGTAACAAGCATAAGTTTGAGCATTTTTGGCAATAACTGTCATCAGGCTATAATGAATCGATTCCATTTGATCCCTTAATTATATGTGAATAAATGTTAAATTGTTCCATCGGTTCTCCAAATTTAAATGGCCCTGAGCTGCCAACCTCCAACTCCAAGTACTACAGTACGATAAATTGAGTGTTAAAGGTCAGCACCGAAATGAAAATAAAAGAATCCGGGGCCCATTCAATGGCCCAAATAATAAACATTCTAGATTGACTAATTTACCATGATTGTCTGATTGACTAACTATATGCTCTTATAAGTTATAACAACTTGAAGGCAGAGGTTCCTCTTTCCTTTTCTTTCTTTCTCTTTCTAAATTTTGATTCTAAGCCAAAGGGCCCTGCTGTCAAGGTTAAATCTAGGGTTTACCAAACAGGTCGGGGCGGGACGGGGCTGGGCGGTCCAACCCGCGGCGGTCCACAAGTTAGGACGGGGCGGGTTAGGACGGTCCACGGGTTAAGACGGGACGGGTTAGGACAGTCCATCTTAAAAATCTTGGCCCTAACACTTCCTAAACCCGCCCCATGTAACCTGTACGGGTTATGATGGTCCGGTCTGCCGGTTTTTCATTTATTTTATTGCTGTTTTTTTTTTTTGAATTTTTCGTTTGTTATTTTTTCATTATGGTATATATATATATATAGAAAGTTTAATATGCACTATAGTGCATAGGGAGTTCTATACACCGTGGACTTTTTTAGAGGTATTTTTGTAAATTGACAAATCCAATTTAACCAATCAAATCTACATATTGAAATCTCATAGCAAACCAAATTTTATAATTATTGAGATTTTATTACTATTTTTTTTAAAACCTGTCATTTTTTGAATTTGTAAATAGTAGTTTGTTTTCAAAAATGGCAGGTTTTAAAAAATTCGAAAAAAATAGTAATAGAATCTAAAAAATTGTAAAATTTGATTTGCTATGAGATTTCAATATGTAGATTAGATTGGTTAAATTAGATTTGTCAATTTATAAAAATACCTTCGAAAAAGCCTGTGGTGCATAGAACTCCCTATGCACTATGGTGCATATTAAACTTTCTCTGTATATATATATATATAGAGAGAGAGTTTTGCTATGGTGAGTTGCGATCAAAACTCGTAAATCTAGTTCAAAATGACCGATCCAAACCGTCTAATACGATCTCCCTATTGAAATCTCCATGCAGATCAAAATTTATATTTTTTTGAAATTTTTAAGTATTTTTTTCAGATTTTTAAAAACTGCTGTTTTTGAACGGTTCAGAACTAATTAGTTTAATGATTTTCTAAAATTTCAAAAAAATACTTAAAAATTTCGAAAAAAATGTAAAATTTGGTCTGCATGGAGATTTCAATAGGGAGATCGTATTTGACGGTTTAGATTGGTCATTTTGATCTACATATATCAGTTTTGATCACAACTCACGGACCCTTTGGTGAGTTGCAACTCACCATAACAAAACTCTATATATATATATATATATATAAGAGAATGGCTAAAGTGCCATCGATGGCACAGCCCCCTCTGTGCCATCCAGTTTATATACGTTCGATTCTTTAATAATCGTGCTGGCGATTTAGATCTGAGACTCAGATTAAAAGCGCTGGGATAGAGCGATAGGTTATTTTTCTCCGTTAACGTTTTTAATTTCCGTCGTTGCCTTCGTTTCTCTCGTGCACAGACCCTCTCCATCAACGGAATGACATCCTCTGTCGCGCGGCACGGGCCGCACTTTTCATCTCAACCGTCCGATCTATGATGGGTGCCCCGTGAATTATACCAGATTGATAGGCCCGAAAAAAATTAACCGTCCAGATCAGATCGGACAGCTCAGATAAAAACGCTGCCCATGCCGCGCGGCAGAGGATACGGATCCCTCCATCAACTCCTCTCTTCTGTTTGTGCTTGCTCTCTCTCTCTCTCTCTCTATCGATTGCTCCACAAAAAACTCAGATCCAACCTTAGAAAATTCGAGGAGAATAGTAGATCTGCTCTCTCTCTCTGTCTCTGCCTTCTCTCCTCGAATGCTGTTCTCTCTCTCTCTCTCTCTCTCTCTCTGCCTCTGAGCCCCAGTGGTTGCTCGCAACTCCTCAGCCTCAGCTCCTCATCCCTAAAAGTTAGATCGAAGTAAATAATACATTTCTCCTACAATTTTAAGCGTTATTTTGATAGTTTCATTTAATTAAAGGTTAATTTGTTCACTATTGGTTAATTCAAGGCCAATTTTGATAGTTTTCAAACAATGTTACTAGTGAGAACCTGTGACAAGGGATATGACAACAGTACCATGAAAGCACCAGTACATATGGAAAATAAATTGTAATATTTTTTCTTTTTCTACTATCTAAATTTTATTGGCAGGATTTGGAAAAATACAAGAAGTGCAAGACATATATACTGACTTATTAATTTATTATGAAGACTTAAAACTTCTGAAGGCTCAATAATATAGGAATTTGAAGACTTATTTTACTTCTGTATGCTTTGACTGGTACTTTTCGTTGTTTTTTTAGTTAGAATTTGTACTTTTCATTGTTTGTTTTAGTTAGAATTTGTACTTGTGCTTTATACATTTCATGTATGTCATTTGTATATACCAGTGAAATAGATGCAATTGTGCTATATAACTTAAATTTCATTGTTATGTGCTTGTATTACATTTCTTTTTATATGCATTTAGCAATTATGGGACTAGTTCATATTCAAGACAAAGCTTAAACAGACTTCCTTGGGTATTCTTGAAATGGTACTGGTACAAGCTCAATGGCACTAGATTTACCTAATTCACTTGAGTTTATCCACTAATTACCACTATTGCTATTCACTTATTACCACCAGAGTTTATTCACTGGATGTACCTTTTCACTTGAGTTTATGTGCCACTTATTACCAATATTGCTTTTCACTTGAGTTTATTCAAAATATATAGATTCAAAATGCTTCAAAAATGGAGAAATATAACAGGTTCACTATGCTCCATGGCTGAGTATCAAAACAAAATAAGCCAGTAAATCTCTCTGTTGCCTATACACATCAAGTAATGCATCAAAGTATGAGCATTTCCTTTACAAAAATAATAGATCAGCTACATCCATTATGCAACCAATCAGCATATATCCATTAAAGCATTACAATCTCAGAGATTTTAGGGTCGATGTCATCTTCAAGTTCCTGCATGCTGTTATTTTCATCGTTGTTTGCTGATTTTGCACCTTCGTCAACATCGCTTATACTCACCATGATTGCTTGACTTCCTACAAAATTTAACAACCAAATTGATCAGATGTATTCCAGTTAACCTATGATTTTTAGAAATATATGAGAAGCGGTAGTTCCTCTGGGATAAAGAAAATAGATAAATAAATCAGAAACGCAAGTCAACCGTTCAGCACGTGTAGGTTTTGCTACTGGTACATCAAGGACAATAAACACACCAACTAATACAGTACCATCTAATCACAATTGTGACCAAAATCCTTAAATCTAAATTAAGCATACAGCCACATATAAATAGCAAGCACTCAACAAGTGAAAAACAATGTGATATTATCATGGAAGTACACATAAAATACAGAAGTATATACTGGAAAATTTTCTGAACCAGGTAAATACCAAAACTTCGGAATCATAGATTCATAAATAAAAACATCATTGTATCCCTATTAAAAGCAAAACGAGCCTGCCAAAAAAATGAAAATAAATAAATACGATTAAATTTAATTAATTTAAAATTCTCTAGGGGATACAAGAACTCACCAATCCAATGCATTGGCCAATCCCGGGGTCACGCCCAGAAGTGAATAGCATCAATGTCAATTCCTATATTAATAAACCATAGAATTAAACCAAGAAAACATAGAACTTGATTACAATCCGGGTAATTAAACCAAAAAACAGCAGTAATTACAAGCCTTTTGGACCTATGACATTATTTTTTTTATTTTTAGCAAGAGATTAAAAAAAAAAAGTAACCTCCAGAGGGTACTGGTACAAAATCGGACAAAACCTAAGGTACCAAATCGGAAGGATTTCTAATACTGATTGTTACCTGTCACGAAAGTGAGGCAGAGAGGCGGAGAGAGACAGCTGTGGAGGAGATCGCCGTCGATTTGCTTCGAGTGATCCCCGTCGAGAGGAATCTAGGGATTTTTTCCTTAGGTCTTTCCTTCAACTGAGGCAGAGAGAAACAGACTTCAACGGAGGTTGCAGCCTTCGACTGATGAATCCAGATTAGTGCATCGAGAGAGAGCACGAAAAGCCTATTTGATCGACAGTGTGTGCACAAGAGAGGAGGAGAACGACGGAAGTTAAAAGATGTCAAACGTTAACGGAGAAAAATAACCTATCGCTCTATCCCAGCGCTTTTAATCTGAGCCTCAGATCTAAATCTCCAGCACGATTATTAAAGAATCGAACGGATATAAACTGGATGGCACAGAGGGGGCTGTGCCATCGATGGTAATCACTATAACTTTTTTTTTGCTGTTTTACTTTTGCGTTTTTCTTTTGTGTGTTTTTTTTTCAATACTTTTTTTTGCTGTTTTTTTTTTTTTTTGCTTTTTTTTGTTTTTTCAATATTTTTTTTTGTTTTACTTAAATCACAGCTAGTGAGCTTCAATTATGGGTGGAATCCCACCATTGAATATGGTTGAGACCCACTGTCAGAGAGTCAGATTTGAAGAATGACTGAGGTGGAACCCCTGCCATCAAGTGTCACCAGAATTCTCTACTAAGCTTATTTAATGCCTAAATTATGCAAAACTAAATTATTCCATAATTGAACTGACTCTCATGCAATTCACCATCTAATTCATTGGAGAGAGGAAGAGGACTGAGGTGGAACCCCTGTGTCTCCCTCCTCTCCATGCAATTAACTAAAATGCAGAATTTAAATAACTTAAAGGAGAAAGAAAGAGAGCTGAGGTGGAACCCCGGCGCCACTTCTTCTCACACCTGAGTACCTGACTATGCAAGAATACTCAGTCCAGAGGCAAAACTGAAGCAAGAAAAGGAAGAAACATGAGATGGACACGCCAAACCGAATTGAAATAGATAAGAAGAGCATCAAGAAACAATCAAATTGCATAAACTTTCATTCAGAATTCCACAATCGATTACAAGATCTCATCTTTCCTGCTTATTCTCTCTTGTTCACACTTGCAACCTCCCTTCCTAGCTGATTGATCTCGCTATCTATCTCTCTTTGCAATCCTTCTTCTAGCTCCTGTCTCTTTCCCTCTCTCTCTAATTTCTATTACACTGTCTACTCTAAGCAACGCATGCTCTATTCAAAACCTCATTCTCTTTAAATGAGCCCCAATTAGGGGTATATATAGACATCAGTACCTCTGGAATCTTCACCTCAACTGAATCGGAGAAGGAGGGCTTCTGAATTGACCATCTTGCCCTTGCCTTCATATCAGCCGCTTGATTGCGCTTTCCTCCTTCGCCCTGCATCCTACGGCTGTGATCACTGGCTTTCACTTCTCCTCGTTGTGGGACTATGTTTCCGATAATATGCTTCTAAGAAATCGGATTCTCTCTCGTGGTATGTGGATTTAGAGGTGAAATTAGAGGACGAGATGGGCTGAGGAAGGTGGGCCGAGGAAGGAGGTGGACTGGTGGTTGGGCTGTAGTAACGGCGATGACGTCACCCCCTCCAAGACATCGCCTCTTCCCTTCTTCTCTTCGTTTTCTTTTCTGTTTCGGTTTTTGGAATTTTTTTCTTTGATCTGGCGGAGACGATGAAGAGATGCGGAGAGGGTAGCGATCTCCTCTTAATCCATCCATTCAATGTCATCTGGACGGTTCATAGCACACTGTGATTTCATCTGCATTTAAACAAACTGGATACATCCTTAGAATGGACTCGTCCATTCACTTTTTTTTTCAGAAAAATACCATTTCCCTTTTTAATTATTTGAAAGCCCTCCCTAGTGATTTTCTCCATGAAATTTTATACGTTGGTTCAGAAAAGTATAGATCCTCAACGTTATTGCAAAACACCCTTTAAATATATTTTATTTATTTTGCAAGCCTAGGGACCCTTTTGCATATTTTTGGCGTTTTGGATGTGGTTTGAGTATTCTGGGGCCTCCGTAATGTTATACACCCACTGTAGAATTTTTTCCTATTTTTTGAAAAATTTGGGGACTATTTTGTATTTTTTGAGAAAATCTGAATTTCCTTGTAAATTGATCTATTTCTCATGCGCTGACCAGATTTTGACTTAATAAATTAAATATTTATACTTAGAAAAACTGAACATTTTTGCTTACAACATTTAAAAAACTAAACAACTGAACCTTTTTGCTTATAACATTTTAATAAACTAAAAATTTATACTTAATAAATTGAACATTTATACGTAATAAACTAAACATTTATGATTACAATATTTAATAAACTGAACATTTATGGTTATTGAAGTCCCTAATTATAGGCCTAGAGGGGGGGTGAATAGGCCCAATTTCAAGTTTACAAACCGGTTTGGTCAATTTTTGGTTCAAATCAACAATTCGCTCAACCAATACACAAATAAACAATCAACAATAAAGTAAATAGATAAAAGAGAGAAAGAGATAACACGCGATGTGATTACGGAGTTCCGACCCGCTAGGAAAGGCTAGCCTTAGTCGTACGTCTCTGGAAGTTTCGCAACCACCAAAACGGATGCGCTCCGTTCTATTCCACAAGAACATGTCTACAAATGCGAACCAAATCACCTTGTCGCAAGACTCTCAAGGTGGATTGCCCTAACATCTAATCTAGTTCCTAAACTCTCAAGGAATGAGGCTCTAAATCAGAACTCTCAATTAATTTGGCTAAAAGCACACAAAGGGTTTGATTTAGGCACACTAGTCTCAAGAATCTATTTAAGAAATGCTCAAAAAGTAAGAGAGGGATGATCTCGGGTGTTTAGAGCTCAAGGGCAGGTGTTTAGCAATGTTTTCAATCAGTCAAAACAGCCCAAATAGGTTTGATATATATAGAAGGCGCCAAGAGCTCCAAACCAGTCAAAATATTAATCAAGCGTTATACAACCTTACTAAGCGTTACACAACATTTGAAAATAGCCGTTAAATAAAATAAAATCCGACAAATACGTTGGAGATTGTCAGAAACGTTATACAACGTTACCAAGAGTTGTATAACGTGTATAACGTTTGGAGCAGTGGAGTTTAACGGTCAAAAAGTTATCAGAAACGTTGCACAACCTCAGAAAACGTTATGCAACGCTTTAAAATTTAAGCGTTGTGTAACGCGTGATAACGTTAAGAAACGTACGACAAAACTACCTCAATTTTGGCCAAAAATCCAAACGTTAAAAAAATCGTTTTAAGCGTTCTGTAACGTTTGCTTTTTGTAACGTTGTATAACGTTAGATAGCGTTGCACAACGTACTGTCAAAGAAGTATGATTTGTATGAAGCGTTGTGCAACCCTACCAAACGTTACACGGCCTTTGCATGAAGCGTTACACAACTGAAAGAAGCGTTGTGTAATACATGAGAGCTGATTTTACATTTAAGTTCATAATGAGGTGTTCTGTAACGTTATGCAACCCTATCAAGGGCCGTGTAACATTTAGTGAAGCGTTACACAGCCTCATGTAGCGTTATATAACGTTACACGCGAATTTTGAGCATTTTACTTAGAAAATTAAGGAGATTAGTTTAGAATTACAACCAATTAATTTCTAGACTTCATAATTGGTCCTCCAGGGTCTTGTTAGACTTCTGTACAAGCGCTATACATGATTTTGCTATCTTGTTTCATCCTAAACTAAATCAAACACTTAGAAGAGGGATTAGTAATATGTTGTGTTGTTTTACAAATCGACAAATCGAGTTAAAGACTTGTTTGATACAACAGTTATAACATTGTAATAAACTGAACATTTATACTTAATAAACTAAACATTTATATGAACAGTACTGAACGTTTATGTGTTGCATCTGATGACGCGAAAAAGAGAAAGATGCGCTAAAAGCCTAAAATGGAAAGGACGCTGGAGTGGGATGATACATGATGATACTTTGAAAGATGGCCGTAATTAATTTCCAATTTTTTTTACTACTTTTTCAGATTTTTCAAAAAATCATTGATATAAAAAATTATGACCGTTTAAATAATATTTTTTAAAAATAAAAAATAGTAAAAAAGTTATTATTATTTTTTTTTGAGAATGAAGCCCATTGGCCATATTAAAAAATATATATATAAATTCGATTCGTACTAAATTTCAAAAGAAAAATCATATTAAACAATTAGAATTGTCATTTGATACTCAAAATCCAAAAACGACCCTATTTTTTTTATTTTTTATCATGGCTCAGGATATAAAAATCTAAATTTTTTTATTCACGTGAAATCAAACAACACATAAATAAAAAATTTAGACTCATCCGAATATTTATTCATATTTTAACAAAATCCTGCAATATGAATAAGCCCTTTCTTATTCAAATTACTTATTCACCCCAAAATGTGCACATCCAAACATCCTGTAACGAATCTAACACCGACCATTTTTTTAAATAACGAATCCAAACAATGTCCTCCCCCGACTCTCTCCCTTCGGTTTCTCTTAGGGTTTACCAAACGGGGCGGAGCGGGGCGGGGCGGTCCAACCCGCGGCGGTCCACGGGTTAGGACGGGGCGGGTTAGGGACGGTCCACGGGTTAAGACGGGGCGGGTTAGGACGGTCCATCCTAGAAACTTTGGCCCTAACCCTTCCTAAACCCGCCCCTTGTAACCCGCACGGGTTATGACGGTCCGGTCCGGTCCGGTCCGCGGGTTTTTTATTTATTTTATTGCTATTTTTTTTTTGGATTTTTCGTTTATTTTTTTGCTGTTTTTTTATTTTTCGTTAATTATTTTTATTTTTTACTTTTGCATTTTTTCTTTATTTTTTTACTTATATTTTCTGTTTTTTTATTTTATTTTATTGTTTTCTTATATTTGATTTGTAATTTTTTTATTAAATGAAAAAATTCAAATATAATTATTGGATGGTTAAGACGGTTTAGCACGGGTTTAAGACGGGTTGACGGGGCGGGGCGGTCCGGTCCACGGGTTAAGACGGGGCGGGTTAAGACGGGGCGGGTTAAGACGGGTTGTTTTAGAAATGGCGGCCCAAACCCGCCGTAGACCCGCCCCGGTCTAACCCTTCGGTCCATGGCGGTCCATGGACGGTCCGGGGCGGTCCGGTCCATGGGGCGGGTTTGGGGCGGGGCGGGTCTAACCCGGCGGGTTTTTGGTAAACACTAGAACTTTCTCTCTTCAGTAAAAAAAAAAAAAAACAAAAAACCCTCTCTATCAGCCAGCGGTTCCCTTCTCTTGCACCGCGCAGAGAATGAGAGAATCGCTTCCCTCTCTCCCTAAGCTCTTTACCCTTTGCGACCAGCTAGTCTCTCTCTCTCTCTCTCTCCCCCTCGTCCCCCCTGCCCCGCCCCGAAACCATGTTGCCTTGTTTGAAAGCTAATGTGCACAGGTTTAATCATATTTCATGTTTGATAATGCTTTTGTTTTTACTACATTTGGAACAAATTAGTTTGATTACACTTTAATGTTGTTGTTTCTTTTACCCAATAATTTAGGTGGAGAGGTAGAATTTTAGTTGGCCATCCCGATTCCATGGCAACTGATCAAAATGTCATTCCATGGGTATGATGGAAATTAGTTGCTAATGTTAGGTAATATAACAAATATTTTTCTTCATTATGTCTGCTTTCTTTGTATTTTTGTTGTTGTTCACTTTTGACATTCAGTATGCTTCAATGGTTTAGAATATAGTTTCATTCAATTAATATGTTAGTATGGATCCTTTTTTTTTTTCTTATGATGATCTTGCTACTAAACTGTCAAATGCTTGATATGATGCATGGTATAGAAAACTGTTATTTCTTAGATCTGTTAATATATTGTGAGGGATGATTTGTGATTACAGAATTGTTAGATGTGCTTGATTAATTTTTCATGACAATGGATCTATTTGCAAAGCTGCTACTTCATTAAATATTTAATGTGGTTATGGAAATAATGTAGATTTTATAATATTTCTGAAATTATTAATTGTTTTATTATTGCTTCTTCAACAGCTTCTGTTGGAATTCTGACAGCTCCACTGATGCAAGTTGAGAACTACATTCATAGTTATATAAGAAGTGTGACAGCCCAGTATTCTTCATGGTGATGGATAATTGAGGAAGATTTCAATGGAGAGGTATGATGCCTTCCGCTTGACATGCTTTTCTTTGACTTCTCTTTGTAGCAAGAAGGAAGATATAACTTGGTCTTTTTTGTGATTCAATCAACAAATTATTTAATTTCCCAAGAATAATGAGGAGGATGATTGCAATTTGCAAGTAAATTCATAATTCCTAAATTTTTTTTTTTTAATATCTAATTTTGTGAGTCTCTATATGAAATCCATAATAAATACTGTCTATCTTGAGCTATTCCTACTTACCAGCTGATATTTGCTCACCAATATATATAAGTATGTTGTCCATGTTTTTATTTGTATTTTCAGATATGTATGTAGAGCAAGCTTTTAAAAAACTCTGTTTTTTCCGTTTTATCTTAGTTTTGGTTCATAACGTACTACCGTTTTATCCGTTTTATCACCGCATAAACCATTTTTTTACCGTTTTATCACCAATAAACGCTAAATCACCATCCAACCGTCAAACCGCATAAATCGCATTTTAAAACCTTGATGTAGAGAAAACGAATTAAATTGAAGGCCCTTCATATGTTTGTTCTATAAGTTTTATAACATGCTGTCGTATATGTGTCTGTAATTTGTTTGGGATCAAGTGCATTTCGCTATGTGCTTCGTCCTTGGGACAAACAAGTACTCATATGAGACTATTAATTTTTTTTAGTTTTAAATTATAATAGTTATCTAAAGTCAGAAAAATGCTTGAAGTTTGAGATTGATTACAGGGTGCGATTACACATTCTAATTGTCAGTCCAAACTTTGTTTCATCCCTCTATTGAATAACAAAAAAAAAAAAAAAAAAAAAAAAAAAAATCTTGATTTGTTTTCTGCAGTCTTATTATGACAGCCTAACTAGGAAGTCACTTTGCACCAGGCTGGCCCCCATATGACTGCCAAAATTTATGATCTCTATAGACTTTAGGTTAGTGTTTAGTTAATATATTCAACAAGGAAAATTGGGAAATATTGAGATGTTGATACTATCTTTTACTTATATGCTGCCTTCATATACCTGTATCGTGCCTTTGTCAAAGAATATCAAAATGTAAATGTTCAATTCGGCTGTCCAAAACTAATACATGCCTAATTGAACTGCATACAAGACTCCTCATGTTGAGAACTGGAGTGGTTGTTATTACCAGGAGATGTATTTTAATTTGTGTAAAAACAGAAAAATGATGTGTTTCTTGGTTGCTTTCATGCTAATTCACTGTTCATACTTTTATAGGAAGTTATTATCAGGAATGTTGCATTTTCAACATATCATCAAATGCTTTGCAAAACTACCATAATTCTACTTTAGAGATCCTGTAGTTTGTCAACATTGATATTTTGCTTTGCTATTATCAGTCAAAGTTGTTGGACGAACCATTCTCCGGTGTGGTAATGCATGGAGCTTAAAGAAGGTTTATGTAGCTATGAGGGCTTTTCACATGTGGGTATTAAAATCTATACTCGCTATTTGTGGAGGTACAGTTTGGTCATGTTGGTACCGTAGGTCATGTATGTTTTTCGGTTGAAATTTGCAAGTTTTCCTTAGTGGGTCTGGGTTGAATATATCTTATAACTTAAATATAGGATTTATATTGCTGTTTATCATTAATCGTTTATGTATTGTTTGCTTTTAAGTTGTCTCAACTCTCAACATTACAAAGCTGGGATATACTGGGGCTGCTGTACCAGAAAATGCGTCCCTATACTAACTGAACTATTTTTCTCTTTTGTCCTTCCGATGTATACTCTCACCTAATGTAGTTCTTATCTGGACCTTCTTATCTTATATAGCTTTGCAATTGAACCTATATTATATTATTATTTGAATGTATACAGATTGGATCCAATTTTTACTGATTTTGTATAGAGCTTCTTTATTTTATTGGAGAAGTCTTTAACATTTCCATTTAGAAAAGTCTTAGATATGATTGGTTGAATTGGTTTATGGACAGGAGGGGCATGAAAGTGTCAGAGGGGCCAGTGAAGGACCAGATGCTGGAAACAGTTTTCAGATTGTGAACTGAAAGAGAGAATCACACCAACCAAACCAGAAAAATTGGGTTATTTCTATAATTTATTTTTTAAGATATTCTTTTAAATAAAGAGAACATACATATCTGCATTAAATTAAAAACAGAAAGCTATCACTTTCTGTATTGTTAGTTTTTTATTATCAATGGTCAAATAGCAAACACAGTTCGAGTAGCATATTCTCAGATAGCCAATTGTAAACTAGCTAGATTGCAGCAAAAGCACCTCTAAAGCATACGTAATTGCAATTGGTTGCTCCTTACAATGGGACTTTTTTTTGTTATTTATAGCATAACGAAGACAGCTTGCCTTACTTAATCCAAAGTAGGAATGGTCTTCTTGAGTTTGAGATGCACTGTAATATTGTAGTGGGTTGTTGGAGTATGGGTTTAGATCAGATAAGATAGCAGAGGAGGCACTGGTACCGGTTGGGGGAATGGTACCAGTGCCGGTTTTATAATTGTTTGTGATAACGCTTTTTTTTGTACTTCTTTATTACTTTGGTAATGAGAAGTGGTGGGATTACCCACTTATTTCCAAAAAAAAAAAAAAGTAGGAATGGTTTGCTGAAGCTGCTACGAGCTTGTGGAAATTTGTAGTAAAGTTTACTATATAGTATATATAGTCTCAACTGTTTCTTATCTAGAGAATTCCGTAATTAGCTTTTAAATTTTTGCAACCAAATGGAGCGTGCAAAAATTAAATATTGAATCTGTCAACATATTTCCGTATTTGGGGTTGAAAGTGGAGACTATGTAAAACATTATAAAGCGTAATGACATAGGTTGATGCTAGATGTTGAATATTATCAAGAGCATACTATGTGACAATTTGCAAATGTGAAGTTCTTTATAAACAGCTCATTGTCTAGAAAGGGTCTGGACAATAAAATCCTATTCACAACATTAATTTTTTAATGTTAATCACAAGCACAAAGACAATTCTAATAACTTACCTGAGGTAGAATATATCTTAGTACAAATTTGCGTGCTAATTATAAACCCAAAAAACGGCCCATTTTTTTTTTTTTTTTTAAGAAAAGGAGAGTTCAACTGTGTGTTGTTAATTTGATAAATTTGATACAGTTTAGTGCGAAGATCATGAGGTGCACGTTGCATTGCACTGCATGCTCCCTCGTGACTTGCAACTCAACGTGTAGGCTGTAACTTGGCTTAAAACGTAGTGCTAGCTGTACCAAGTCAGGACCATATTTTTTAAAAAAAATTGAAAGAAAAATGGGGTTGGAGCGGCTAACCCAAATAAAGCAAATAAAAATAAAATTGAAAACTATCTAACTGTAAGAATTAATTACAAACCTGGGCAGAAAAGAACTGAATCAAGAATTAATGATGATTTGCGTCTAACTCATTCCACTCAAAGATTGCCTGGGAGACTAGAATACTGAAGTCAGGACCTTATCTAAAAACAAGCAGGAAACCATCAGAACTCTGTTACAGTTCCATTCAGAAAAATCAGAAAAAACAACATATCGGAATAAAATCGTCAAATAGTTGATGTTCCTCAAAGCGTCCTGATGTTATCAGATTATAAATTCCTCTCCCTATTTTTCCTATCTTTTATCTTTAATTTATTCATTTTCTTAATAAAAATTCGGTATTTGTAATGCTCTAAGCCATCTGGAATTCTGGATGCTTTTAGATGGCGGGCCAAGTCAATCTCATCTGCATGTGTAAAACCTATATAACAGGAATATATATATATATATATATATATATATATATATATATATATATATATATATATATATAATATTGATCCGATGCATTAACATCTCTATAATTAATGACACAACACAACACGTTTGATAGTATACCCACAAACTCAAAAGTGTACATTACTGCCTTGGTTTTATCTTACTTCAGCGTATTTGTACACATTATTTTCTGGAGTTTTGCTATGGTGAGTTGCAACTCACCAAAGGGTCAGTGAGTCGCGCTCAAAGTTCCTAAATCTAGTTTGAAATGACCGATCCAAACCGTCCAATATGATCTCTCTATTAAAATCTCCATGCAGCCCAAATTTTATATTTTTTTGAAATTTTTAAGTATTTTTTTCGGATTTTTAAAAACTGTTATTTTTGAACGGTTCAGAACTAATTAGATTAACAATTTTCTAAAATTTCAAAAAAATACTTAAAAATTTCAAAAAAATGTAAAATTTAGTCTGCATGGAGATTTCAATAGGGAGATCGTATTGGACGGTTTGAATCTGTCATTTCGAACTAGATTTAGGAGCTTTGAGCGCGACTCACCGACTCTTTGGTGAGTTGCAACTCACCATAGCAAAACTCTTCTTTTCTGCATAGTTCATTAACATAATTGAAATCGTATATAGGTCGTTGGCTCTCTGATTAGTACAATTGTATAACGCAACCTTAATCCATTATTTAAATTCCTTAACGCAGTCCCCTTTTCAAAACAGACAACTTCACCATTCCCTTCCCATCTCTCTCTCTCTCTCTCTCTCTAACACAACCCCCCCCCCCCCCAATTCTTTCTCCTGAAACCTTGGCTAAAGTTGCCAGGTGTCATTCTCTATTCCTCAAGCTAGAAGAATTATATATGTAAAAAATGGGGTACCAAATGAAATGTGCTAGGAGTGTAGGGGAGATCATTACTAATCTTTTAGTTGCCTGTTTTCTCGTCTTAATATTGGTGTATTCCTATTTTTCTGCTTCATCAGATTCGTACACTGCCCATCGCACATCTGGTAATCAATCTCTAATCTTGACTTCCAATTTTGCATTCTTTCAAAACAGTGCACTTGCTGTATGTATAGTTGATTAAAATATTGCATGACTGCATTCCTTCTAATTTGTTGTCTTCAATTCGCATTTCTACTTTTCTAGTAAAGGGAGTTATAGTTTGACCGCCTATTTGGAAACTATGCTAAATACATTCTGAGTACATATGGTCATCATATATAGATGGTGAAAATCGTTGATTCAGAGTAGCGCTGTTTAGTTTTTCCTTTCAAATTTTTTATATATAATATTTTTCTTCTTCAACTTTTATATTAGTTCTAGCATTAGAACCATGATTTATGTTTGTTTTGTATTTTTCCTTGCAGCAAAATGGAATGGGCAAACTTCGAGCGTGCTAGGAGATGATCGCATTATTTCAGAACATATAGGTAAGGTACCTAACAAGGATAAAAAAAATTCTTTACAAATCAGATGCATCTTTTTTTTTCTCTAGTCTTATAGCAGAAGGGCTACCGGCATGCCAATTTTGAGTTTCAACAAGAAGATATTCTTTTCTTTATTATAAGAACAATTATTGAACTACTTGACGTAGTTTTGATTCAAATTTTACTCTTGAATATTTTGTTTAATACTTATTTTTTTATTTTTTTCAATTTATGACAAAAAGGAAAAGAGAATATGAAGAACAAATCTTCAGAGGCCCCACTTACATTGTCTTGCGACCTTATATACTTTAGATCAGAAGTATGCGAAATATATAGCAATGTAAGAATTCATGGTAATTCATCTTCCATATTTTTCACTCCTGACCAGACAATGGACTTGGAAGCAAACAAAGCATGGAGAATTCAGCCTTACACTCGCAAATTTGATAATTATGTTATGAAAAGTGTGCGAGAAGTGACCATAAGGTCCATATATGATTCTAGAGAGGTCCCTAAATGCAACATATATCACAACATCACTGCAATTGTATATTCATCGTCGTGTTACATGGGTAACTTCTTTCATGACTTCAGTGATGTGCTGCTCCCTCTGTTCATAACTGCCCGACAATTTGAGGGTGAAGTTCAAATTCTTATAGCCAATATGAATCGTTGGCGGATTGAGAAACACAAAAAGTTCCTCAACCAAATCTCAAATTATGAAATCATAGATTTCAACACAGAAACCCAAGTGCACTGCTATCCTCGTGTCATTGTAGGTCTCTATAGCCATGGTGATTTTCAAATGGATCCTTCAAAAACACCAAATAATTACTCAATGGTAGATTTTGCTAGGCTAATGAGAAAGGCCTATTCGCTTGAAAGAGATTTCGCAGTAAATCTGGTAGAAGGCAGTCAAAGGAAGCCAAAGCTTCTGATAATAGCAAGAAACCATACAAGAAAAATAGTAAATATTGATGAAGTTGTTGCTGTGGGAGAGGAGTTAGGGTTTGAGGTTGTTGTCGGTGAATCCTCTTTTAGTACTAATGTTGAGGAGTTTGCAAGAGTGGTGAACTCTGTTGATGTGATGGTGGGGGTTCATGGTGCAGGGCTAACCAATGAAGTTTTCCTCCCAACAAATGCAGTTCTGGTTCAAATAGTTCCTTTTGGATTTTTGAAGACTTTAGCAGAATATTATTTTGGGATCGGAGCAAGAAATATGATGCTCAAGTACCTGTCATATGATATGAGTGAAGAAGAAAGTACATTGATTGATCTCTATCCGAGAGAGAGTGCAGTATTTAGAGATCCCAAGTCATTCCAAAGTCAGGGATGGAGAGCAATGGCTAAGATTTATCTAGACGAGCAGAATGTGAAACTAAATATGACAAGGTTCAAACCTGTTCTGACAAGAGCGTTGGAATTGCTTAGATAATTTTTGGTTTCGAATGTGTATGAACAACCAATGGATCAAGGTACAGAGCATCCTTCGTAATATTAATTGTTGTGTTACTAGTGAATTGATACCCTCCTGTTAGTTTGTACTCCAGAAATTCTTAAACATATTTCTTTTATTTTTGTTTGGTTCTCTCGAATCAAACCCTAGTTTGATGATCTCAATTTTCATGTAGGAGTAATAATATATATTTCTTTGAAGGTTGGTTTGAAATCAACTATTTTGTTATAAAAAATTTGAAAATAAATGCTCTCCGTGTGATTTGAATCAAGAACCACTTGGATGACGGAATAAAGTCAAACCACTAGGCTGCACAACTCACCTTTAATAGCAAAGGTTTAAATAGCAGATAGCAGATTCGTAACGGACATGCTAATATCACTAGGCTATTTAGCGGCCGCTATCGGACCATAGCAGATAATATGTCCGATATATAAATTTGATTCGAATTAAACATCATATAACATCAAATACATGCATATATATCTTACTTCAAAAATTAGAAGTTTGCAATACACTATTTTAATATTAAAAGCCTACTTTAATTAGCATTATCCAACATGGCAACATAAATACTTTGATTAGCATTATCTAGTACAGAACTCCACTTAGTTGGAAAATGAAAATTAAAATCAAGTGTGAAATGGCGAATGTCAAAATCAAAATTGAATATTAGGAAAATTGGGATAGAAAATGACACGATTATCAAGTGCGCAGCTATTCAATTAGATTTCAATTAAATACATCATCTGGCAAGCAGCAAAACTCTCTGTCTCTATCAAAACGTTTTCAAAATCAACACAATGAGGTACATAAAGGGTTACCTAGCAGTCCTAGCTAGCAATAGAGGTTCGAAGATCATGAGATGGAGAGCCTGTGGCGAGTGGAAACTGTGAGTTCAAAATCGTGGGGTGGGAAGGGTCGAATTTCTCTGATTTCTCTCAGGTGTGATATACACCATCCAACAAAAAAACATTCAAACATCTAACAGACCAGGGAGCCAGAAATGGGCTTAAAAATTCAGATTTCCTCGTGCTGACGTCAGCAAAAATTTTTTGACCAATTTCCGAAAATTTTTTGGTGCTGACGTCATCAAATATACTGATTTAAGGGTCAGTTAAATGTTTTAAGGGATGAATTAAAGTGTGTAAGTGTTCAGTTAGATGCACCAATAATTTGGATTTTTAGTTTTTGGGTTCAGTTAAACACCTTAAGGGATTATTTAAAAGTGTGTATGTGTTCAGTTTAATGCACCAATAATTTGGAATTTTAGTTTTTTGTATTCAGTTAAATATGTTTAAGGGATGAACTTAAAGTATCTATGTGTTCAGTTAGTTGCAGCAGAAATTTGATTTCGTAGTTTTTGTGTTCAGTTAAACTATTTAAGGGATCAATTAAAATTTTTTATGTGTTCAGTTAGATGCGCTCGTAATATGACGTTTTAATAACCATGCAATAAAGTAAATAATGATCATTTATTAAGAATAATATCCATTATTTCAACAAACTGAACAATTCTTATAATAATAACATCTATTAATAATAATACTAATCCTACATAATTTTAACCACTACAAGCTAAACACACTTCATCAACTCCTCATTCGATTCCTTCCGCACAACTCTCCTCACCCTGTCCTGTAATTCCTACACAAACAAAACAAAATACAATTAAGTTCAATTACTAATTAAGTGCTCTTATAATATTTAATCCTTTCAGGTCATGTGAGTTTTAAAAAAATATACAATGAAACAAGATAATCCCTTAGAAATACTAATTTAACACATAATAAAACAAGATGATCCCTTAGAGAACTTAACAATATAATAAAATAAGATGATTCCTTAGAGATACTAACTTAACACATAATGAAACAAGATGCTCCCTTAAAGAACTAAACAATTAGAGATAGTAAAAATACATAATGAACAATCAGATCATGTGAAGTTTTAAAAAATTACATAACCTGAGATAGGATGATGGGAACCGCCTTGTGATGCAAAAAGGTTTTTTTTGCTTCATCAAATCTACTATCTTTGTCGTGAATCTTTGCATCTCAGTCTAATTTCAAACGAAACCATCCAGAAATCAGATTAACAGTCAATTACTTGAAAGAAAAGTTAACTCATAACAATAATAAAAAATAATCAACCTTAAATGGTTCGTTGTCTGTCCTAAACTTGAATCCAAGAATAAATTGCAACGAAAGGGGAAGCCAATGCATTAGCAACGTTATTTTTCATAAATCTTTTTTTTCGAAGGCTATCATTTTTTATAATTAAAAGAAATAAATAACATGAGTTACATATTTAACAGAAAATCTAATCGATATAGATCCAAGGCAATCAAAAGCAAAATAATAGAGAGAGGACGGCGGCTGGTCGGTGGCGACAGAGGCGACAGAGGAGAGGAGGCATGGATGGAGGTTGGATCTGGTCGGAAGCGAATGGTGCATCCTGTCGATCTCGAGCAGCGGCTAGGATTTTTCAGGAACCGAAGGGATGTGAATGGCGCACTTGAGTATTTATATATGGTCGACGGCGCTAATCTCAGCCGTTGATTTCTAGTTGATTTAGATCTGAATTTATCCTAAAAGAGATGGACTGGACCTAAAGCCCACTTAAGCCTCCGCTTAGTCCATTGGATGCTTTGGATGCTATCTAATTGGATGATATATACCAATTACCAATTTCTCTTCCAAATACGCTGCGGCGATTTGGGACGAAGATAAGAGAAAAATGAGAGGTAATTACTATGTACCATCCAGTGAATAAACATCCAAGCATCCAAAGACTCTAAACAGATCTTTATGGGCCCAGCGACTGACCCAGTCTATTTATATAGCTCTAAATCTCTCTCACTCTAAACCCTAGCCGCAGCCAGAGCTAGAGGAGAGAGGTGATTCAAAAGCGGGAAGAGCACTCAACAACGACCTCCCCACCTTCCATGCCCCTTTCCGCCACACCTCCGGCACCACCGCCGCCGTCGCCGCCACCTCTAACCACCTGATAGGGCTCCGCAAGCGTCTCTCCTCTTTCTCTGTCTTTACCATTCCCTCGAAGATTAGCCATACACCGCCGATTTGTCGAGACAACTTCTGGCGATTGATTACATTTGATTGTTCGATTGATCTTGATCTGTAAGTGCCTTCCTTTTTTTTTTGCATTTTGAATGAATTAATTGGTACTTTAATTAGTGAGATTTAGGATTTTTGGAAGGATCAGATTGAGATTAGGTGATTTTAATGAATTAATTCGCCATATATTTACTAGATCAATATATCAGACTTTGATAATATTAATAATCTTAGTTTTGCGATTACAATTTTAAATTTTGTTAATTTATTTCTTCTCCTTTTTTTCAGAATCAGAAGAATTGAGAAGCTATGCAGTGTTGTTGGAAATTTTGTGTTTGCAATTGTTGATTACTGATTAAGGAGCTAAAAAGTGTATATGTTCACTTTGTTTATTGCATATATTAAATATGTTGTTGTAAGTGTTCAATTTGTATGTTGAATATGATCATTTATTTCTTACTTATGAAAGTTGTATATGTGTTCAGTTTATTGTTGTAAATATTTGCTTTGTTGTTGTAAATGTTTGGTTTGTTTGTTCTATTTGTTTATGTTGTTTCTTTATTTAATTAATATTTGTGTCTCTTCATTTTGTTGTTGTAAGTGTTTGTTTTGTTGTTTTAAATATTCATATTTACGTCATATTACCAATGTATCTAACTGAACACATAACTCAATTTAACTTATCCCTTAACGTGTTAAACTGAGCACAAAAAACTATAAAATCAAATTTCAGTTGCAACTAACTGAACACATAAATACTTTAAGTTCATCCCTTAATGAGTTTAACTGAACAAAAAAATACGAAAATTCAATTTTGAGATGTATCTAGTTGAACACATAATTCATGTAATTAATCCCTTGAGATGTTTATTGAACACAAAAACCTAAAACTTCATATTATCATTGCATCTAATTGAACACATAATTAGTTTAACACATACCTTGACGCATCTAACTGAACACAAAAAATCCGTCCATTTGATGACGTCAGAGCGCAAAAAAATTAAATTTGAGAAAAAAAAAATTTTCGAAAATTTTTTTTTGGGAAAAAATTTGATGATATCATCGCGCGAAAATGATGACGTCAGCGAACGAAAAATCAGGGCCTGGGCTCTTAGAAAGTCCATTTTGTTGTCTCTAGTGATGGTGGATGCTTTTGATGCTATTTTGTTGGATGGTGCATATCACACCTGAAGATGAGATGTAACATTATAGGCCAAATTGGGCTTTTTCAATTTTTGGGCTGGATATATATATATATTGCTATGGTGAGTTGCAACTCACCAAAGGGTCCGTGAGTTGCGATCAAAACTGCTATATCTAGATCAAAATGACCGATCCAAACCGTCTAATACGATCTTCCTATTGAAATCTCCATGCAGACCAAATTTTATATTTTTTCGAAATTTTTAAATATTTTTTTGAAATTTTAGAAAATCATTAATCTAATTAGTTCTGAACTGTTCAAAAACAGCAGTTTTTAAAAATCTGAAAAAAATACTAAAAAATTTCGAAAAAATATAAATTTTGGTCTGCATGGAGATTTCAATAGGGAGATCGTATTAGACGGTTTGGATCGGTCATTTTGAACTAGATATAGTAGTTTTTATCGCAACTCACGGACACTTTGGTGAGTTGCAACTCACCATAGCAAAACTCTATATATATATATATATATCATTATTTCTAAACACCGCTATATTACCACAAAATCAGCGCTAAATCTCCGCTATATGTCCGCTAAGTAACGCGAAATTCCGCTATACAGTGCTACCAGACAGACCGCTAAAACTATCACGTTATAGCGTTCTACCATACGGCACCGATATAGCGGCCGCTATCACCGATATTTAAACCTTTGGTCGAAATTGAAAAAAATAGCGGAATCAGACATTAATTAATACTATAGATTATAGATGACTGTTTTCTATAAAAACCATCGTTATTTTTTCCACATCTATTTACATGCGCTGCCACTAGATTGTTTTAGAACGGTCTTTATTAATAAACGTTGTCAATGCTCCGTTGCAGAAACCACTTTCTGTGGTAGTGGTTAACGATTTGGCTTGTTCGCTCGATACGAGAAAGCAAGGTATAGGTAACGATTTGGCTCGTTTGTCATGTACAATAGTTCCTGAGTAAAAATAAACCGAGTAAAATGAAGGGGGGGGGGGGGATCAAATCGTGCCATCTAAGATGACGAATGAGGAAAAGAATAATAATTAAGAATTATTAACCCAAGAATATAGTGCAAAATTTATAGGGTGCGTTTGGCAAAACAGGAGTTAGCACGGTTAGTGGTGTAAGTTTAGTACTTTTTGGGGTTAGAGGGGTAGAATGGTAAGGGTAGTGATTTGATAGGGTTAGTACTAACTTAAGGTTAGTGAATGTTGTTTGGCGCGGTATGTTGAGGTTAGTATTAAGGTTAGCAACTATTAGTGGTGTAATTATTATTAACTATTATTAATTAGTAGTTATTAATAACTATTAATTTTAATAAAAATTATTATTAATTATTAACTATAAATTATAAAAAATAAACCATTATTAATTATTATTATCATTATTATAATAACTATTATTGAATATTGTTATTATTATAATTTTACGATTATTATTAATTACTAATTATTATTACTATAACTATTATCAATTATTAATTATTATAAATATTACCATAATTATTAATATTATTTATTTTGAATTATTAATTACTTTAATTACTATTATATTACTTGTTAAATATTATTAATTACTAATTATTATTAATTATTAGTTACTAATTATTATTAATCCTCATTAATTATTAATAAATAATTAATATTACAATAACTATTATTAATTATTATAAATATTACCATAATTATTAATTAATATTATTATTTATTTTGAATTATTAATTATTAATTACTTTAATTATTATTATATTAACTATTATTAATGATTGATTATTATTATTATTAATTATTAGTTACTAAATATTATTAATCCTCATTAATTATTAATTACTTTAATTATTATTATATTAACTCTTATTAATTATTAATTATTAGTTATCATTTATCATTAATTATTAATTACTATTAATTAATAATAATTATTAATAATTATATTAAGGATTATTTAAATGTATATAATCATCATTAAAAAATTAAAAAGAACAACTTTAATATTTTCTCTCTCCATGTTAATGCAAGAGGAAAATGCTAACTCACCATTTTGCATGGTTAGAAGGTTAGACATTGGTTAGTCGCTAACCTTACTAACCACAATTCATTTGGTAAACTAACCTTAGGAAAGGTTAGTCACTAACCAAGGTTAGGACTAACCTCAATGGTGCCAAACGCACCCATAGATTGCACCCACCCAATATGTGGACCAATTTCTAACGAACTAAAAATGTTAAGTATGATGAAAAGTAAGTTATTAAAAATAAATTTAAAATGTCAGTTTTTAGCATACATGATGCTTGTTAAATGCAACCAAGAACTTAATTTTCAAAAGCTAGGACATAAAACATGTAATGATTTCTATAAGAACTGAAATAGTGCACAACATTAATTTACCATACTTCTAACAAAGTATCCAATATTTTCTAAATTTTCACAAAACCTAAAAGTTTGGATTGTCTGCAAAATTGCCCACTAAGATACAGAAGTTCATATCATATAACTAAATTATATTATCGGGGGTCGTTTGGATGGGTTAGGAATAGCCAATTCCTAGGAAGGAATAAGGATTTTCGTTGGGAAGTGTGTAACTTTGTGAGAGAGATGAATTGTTTATATTAAAATTTATGCCCGGAATTGGAAAATTCCCAAATTCCGGACACATCCAAACGACCCCCTAATTTTGTTATCAATTTATAGGAATTGGGACAGTGCCTGGGCTGAAAAATGGAGGGTGCCTGGGCTCTGACCTAGAAATCGCTGGGCTCAGTCTGAAATTTGCTCTCTTTCTTTGCTTTGTGCCCTGCCAGACTTCAATCGCTCCGTATCTTAAAGCATAACGGGTCGGCACTCTACTGGATTTGAATCTGCAAGGATCCATGTCCTATTTGTATGCAAATGAATCTGATCCGACATGAATGATTGGGTAAAAATACGTCAATCAGGAATTAAGGTTTTATTTTTTTGCACTCATTTGTAACTCGTAAAAACCGCACATTCTCCGATCTGCACGGCCCTTCTCCGTTCATCTCCTTCATTCTTCTTCTCCGCCTGACCAGTGAGTCAGTGACCACCATCGGCTTCGTTCTTCTCCTGTTCCTTTGCACTACACGGTGAGTGCACGCCATTCAGTCTCCGCGACTCCACCAGAGTTGCAGAGCCCAAGTAATTGTTCAAACTTTTTCGTTCAATTTGATTTGAATTGACATAGTCCTTGTTGATTAATTTGGATTCAGATTAAAAAGCCCAATGAAAACTTTTGTTGAAGCTAGGAATAAGCTCGAAAGAGAGGAAGAGTATTACCAGAAAGAAAAATCATCCACGGACGTCTGTTTCGTACAACTACCAGAACTCTAAGAACTAGTAGTTTCCAACTTAATTTGTGCATAGTTTGTGAAATTCAAAAGACAAAAGTTAAATACCTAAATATATTTCTTAAGAATAGATTGATCTGCATCTGTTTCTTAATCTTATTATGCTCCCGTAGCAACAAATGCATCTTGTATTAAATTTTTATGCTCATTAATTAGTATAATGCATTTTCTGAGATTATCATACATGCTCATATATTAGTTTCAATGCTCATAATTATTTTTAATTTATTTGTTGTAGATATGAAGATTTTATTCAAAAAATAATTTCATCAAATTGTAAGCAAGTACTATTGGATAAGATAGAGAGATAAAGATATAAAAAAAAGACTAGATTTACGAAAAACGATGTATTTTTAATAGTACAATTACATATGTATAAGATAGTTTTTTTGGATTAAAATCATTGTTTGTTTTAATTTTTTTTCAATTTAAAATTTTTTATTATATTATAATTGTGCTTACCCTTAAAATATTCCTGGATCCGCCCCTGTATCAAATGCAAGTTCGACAATGGAACTCAAAGAACAAAACTAACTTGTACGGATTCTCAAAAGAATGATGATCAATACCTAAGCTCGATGGAGAAGTACCTCAAGGTCAAAACCAGAAAATAATGTCCAAAAAGCACATCATTATCCATCTTGTGTTTCTGAGTAATTAATCTATTTAGTAGAATATGCTTGCCACTAAAATACAAGGGAAAACAAATAGTAACTTAAGGTCAGCAACCAATCGTGTGCTAAAGTAAAAGTTAGCAAAAGGAAGTCCTATTGAAAAAAAAAAAAAAAAAAATTCAAGAAAGGTGGAAGCCAACCTGCTTTCTAAGACAAGTGTGTATAATCCATCCCAGAATTCCAATCAGTCATCAATGAAAAAGATACCACCTTCAATTCTGGCAGTTACTGCAACTCAACAGGAAAAATTAGAAATTAAAAGATATATAACCAGACAATTAATCTCAATACATTAGTAACATGCTAACATTGATGGCACATCTCGTGTTTATAAAACCATAATCACAGTACTAATCGCTAATTTTAAAACCTCAAAATAACAGAAGTTGAAATTAAGCATCAGTGATTGAAACCTCGCAATTGCTTTACAAAATCAAATCTAGTAAAAAGAGATTTCATTAACGAAGGGATAGGCTTTCTTATTTGCTTTCAATTTGAAATGGCTAGATATTGATTAGTTTAAATAAACTCAGATTTTATGCTAATATCATCCTAAATTTACAAATTTGAAGGAAATTAAACATTTTTGATGAAATATATTGGAACTAATATCAAACAAAAAATGAATGCAAAAATAATAAATATAAAGACTAATCAAAATAGAAAAGGATTGCCATTTTGTTGTTAGAAGCCAACCAACAACAACTGATAATCCCAAGGGCCGGGGCATGAACCAACCTGTAAAATAGGAAAAAGTAATATGCTAATTGCTCACAGACATCAATAAAAGAATGAAACTCAAGTTCAGGAGTAATTGATATTGCTCCGATAAGGAAGAATCAATAAGAAATGCTCATCAGTAGCCAACTTAATTCAGATTCTTATCAACTGTAGCTTACAAAATTTGGCACCTAAAGAGTTGCACATGTTTAATACTTGAAGAATTGAGCTCGTGGGTAGAAATTAAAGGGGCAAATTGTTTAGTACGTGCTAGATAGGCTCATCATTGTTGTTAATTGTTAGGTGATGCGTGGTACCAACAGAAAGACAATTTAGTTGTAACCCCAAGAAAGGCTGAGTGGGTCTTGCTAGTACAATAAAATTATGAGTATAATTTGTATAAAGCACACCAACAAATGTCTTATTATCTTCGCCTACTCAGACTTGTTCTCTTTTGCATTGAATCAATTCATTTATGCCTCTAGCTTGCATAATCCGATCTCTCTTTTTCACCTTTGCTCTCTACTCCACAGACGACTAGGAACAAGCTCAACTCTCTTCTACAGTTCATAACAATTTTACTGTCCAAGATAAGTGATTTTGTACAGATGGGATTTCTTAGAAGCTAGATTGTGGCTCACTACAAGTCATCCTTGCCATTCTTCACCTCTGACAGCCATCTAGAAGATGAGAATTCCTCCTAGATTCAAAATTTTCCTATGGTTGATGTTCCAAAATAAAATTGCCACACTTGACAATTTACAGATGGATTCTGGCTAACAGATGTGTTCTTTGCTATTCTAATTGTGAGTCAATTCAGCATTTGTTCAATTCCTACAATTATTTCAAGCTTTTGAGGGATTTGATGATTAATTCACAAGAAGTGCGCTCAGTGACTACACAATCTGCCTTGTCTATTCTTCATTCAGACATTCTGCATAATTCAACTATTACTAAAACTTTCAGGGGCCATTTTGCAATCGCTTTTTTTGTCATCTGGTGAGAGAGGTGCACAATAATTTTCAGAGATTAGTAAAGAGCGTTCTGATTTGCTGCACGAGATTTTATTCGAGTGGAATTTCTTTAGAAAATAGCTTTGTTTCTTTTTCTTCCAGCTTTCTGCTTTTTATTATTAAATTTTTGTTCTTTTGGAAAGGGAAAGGCAAATGTCTGGGAGGTCATTGCCTGGTAAATTGGTCCAAATGTTGTCTCCCCAAAACAAACGGTGGATTAGGGATCCTGGACCTACAACGACAGAACCAGGCCTTGCTCTTAAAAAGGCTCTGGAAACTCAAGCACGACCCATATTCTGTTTGGTCTTCTACAGTACAACTCCTTTATAGAACTAGAGATACCAATGATCTGATCACATGTTTGACGGTTTCCTACGGTCTAGCAGACATTCTTCAACAGGTTCCTTTCTTCAACATCTCTATTTTGGACGGAAACCAAATCGCCACTTGAAAATGGACCACCAATGGGATATTCTCCTCCTCTAGCGCTAATGGTATCATGTCCAACTCTGGCATGATTTCTAAGTACCACCCCTTGTTATGGAAAGTAAAACCACCTCCAAGAGTTAAAATCTTCCTTTGGTTGCTACTTCAAGATAGATTGCTGACACAGCAGAATCTTTTAGTACGCGGGTGGCCATCTCCTGCTTCTTGTCCCTGCTGTAATAATGATTCCTTGGAGACTACATCTCATCTTTTTCTTCAGTGTCAGCATGTATCCTTAGTGTGGTCCCTGGTGCAATTTCATTTCAAACTCCCCCTGCTCAACCTCACCCTCGATATAGGTGAATTCTGGCTTTCTCAAAGACACCCGGGATTGAAGATGTGGGACATCGTATGGGCTACCACGACTTGGAACATTTGGAAGGCACGAAATAGGCGGATTTTCTCGAATTGTAGCACTCCACCAGTTTTCTTACTCAAAGAAATTTTGGCATGTGTACATTCTTGGAGGAAACATGCTTAGCTATCACTTAGTTTCTTTTTTTGGTTGTATAGGGCTTACTACTCTTTTTAAGTTTTCTCTTTTATTTTAATTTTCTTTTGTACTTGTACATATTTTTTAATTAATAAAATTTGTCGGTGTGGTACATTGTCATCCGTCCCTAAAAAAAAAATTATTAAACTTTTGAGGGGTTGCTGGGTTTTTTTTTTTTTTTTACATATTAGCTACTTGCTAATCTTTTTATTGTAAACTTTCTAGTTAATTATTAATTATTAATTAAGATAGGGGCTTGACCCCTATTTTTTTTTAAAAAAAAAAACTAGAAGCAGTTTGAAATAGTCTTTTGCGGCCTAAATGTTCCCTCTGCAATAGTCTCTGCAGCAAGGTTCATTACTAGCCATAATTATAACTGGACATTATAGTTTCTTTCTTGATGGGATTTTTTTGTTGGAGTTGTATCCTAGAAGTCAATATTTAATGACTTAATTTTTTAGTTTATGTTATTGATGATATTTAATCATTTGTTTCTAGAGTTTATTACTGACAGATCATTCAGGTTGAGGATCTGAATTGTATATCTCTGTGGATCATTCATTAGAATGACAGTAATAAATCTAAATCGTCCGTAATCTTGATAATTAACAAAGAACATTAATTATCATAAAAGATTAGTATGCAAGTTAAGTGATGATTAAGTTCTACAAATCATAGGTAAGGAGTTATCAACTTAATTGTATATGTGTATGTTATTAGAATATAGTACAGGACATGACCCAATAAAATAAACATATGGATTGTGTTATGTATCATTATTTATTTTCATATGAGTTTGATTCTAAGTTTGAGATGGTTCAACTTTTTTCATATGAGGATAGATTCAATAAATATCGTCTACCGTTGATTCCTGATAAGGGCTGCTATACGGACTTTATTTATGTTCTCTTGAATTGTGCGGGAAAAAGTTGTTCATCAAGAAAACCGTATGTCCCTCATTAGTATACCTAGTGAGTGATGATATCTGTTTGGGCCCCTTGATGGAGTTGGATCGTATGCGCGCAACTAGACGATCAATTCTAGATCAAGAAACGTATAATCTGCAAGAATGACACATTCCTATCTTGGATTATACGATGATATCATGTGACATAAGAATCAAAACAAGAAAATACTTATATTTCTTATGCAGGATAAAAATACTGTAGCAGTACAATATTTATGTTAATTGGGAATCATAACGTGTTGCTAGATACTGCTTATGATTATTGAAAATAAATAACGATTTATTTTCATGGCCAACATAACATAAATCCTCAAAGGGTCACACAAATAAAGTTTTAACCATACAGTGCATTATTTATTTATTCCCAGCAATAAGTGCGATGAAAATATGATAAGTTGATTAATTAATTATATACCGTTATGAACCGTTATAATTAATTAAATCAAAGGGATCATATAAAAATAAATTAATGCATTTGCTAATTCTAAAATAATTATCAATAAGTTGATAATTAATTTTATTCAACATATTTTAATTGGTTGAATTGAAAATTCAGCTTAATAAGAAAACAATTTAATTAGATCATTAAATGATTGATTTAATGTGTTAATATGAGAGCAAAATAACAAAATAAAATGGCTAAATTAGGCCATTTCGTGGCCAGCATATAGGGGGTAATTTTGTCCATATTGGGTGAAAGAAGGATGAAGTTTGGATGCCTAAATATATGGCTGTTAATTAAGGAAACAGCACCGTTAAATTTAGCATTAACCTCTTCTTCTCTCTCTAATTAATATGGACGAAAATTACAGAAAAAATATCAGATTTTTCTCTTCCATTGCTTTCTCAAATTATTGCTCTTCCATAGGAATTCATGTGTTGAATATTAGCCACAAATTAAATAGTTAATTTTGTGAAGAAAGACAATAAGAAATTAGCCCTGTTCTAGGATTTGCTAGCACAAACCTCTAGAATTTAGTTAGAGCTTTTGGTGGACTCGAGGCCAGCGTGGTTGTGGTGATTGGAGGCACGCCATCGATTTCTATACCATGGATCGAGCCTTCCAATTGCGAGTTTGGAAGAAGTACGAAACTCCTCTCCGTTTCTCATGAGTGCTTGATGCTTAATACTAGATCTTTTTTGTTGTGGATGGTTAATTAATTATCAATTAGTAATAAAAAAAATTAAAATTGCACAAGGACTAGAGTTCCTAACAATTTTTTGCTCATATGTAAACCTTGGTTAAATTAAATATCATCCTTAATAAAATTACATTATTGTCTTAAATATCATCCTTAATAAAATTACATTATTGTCTTTGTCAGCAGCATCTGTAAAATTAAGAAAATTAAAACTAAAGGTTCTACTCCGTATTAAAAAAAGAGAGAGATTTTGAGCATGATTTGCAGGTCTCATGAGAATTAAAATTAGAAGAGACAGTACTCATGTTCTCTTCTCCAGTGTACTGGCTTACTGGGTATCGTCTCAAACACCTTATGGCCCCAATTTGGTATGTCCACAATCAAGATTTAATAATAATAATCTAAGAAGGAGACGATGAAATTAAAAATGAATTTACCTTAATGGGGCAGCAGAGCAGCGGTCACAGAGGCGACAACACAGAGATCTGACAGTGCATTTGTGCGAGGCAGCTCTCGCCATGTGGGGAAGAGCAAAATGATGCAACGGCTGTGACACTGGTCAGAGAAGAGTCAGGCAGAGTCGTGTGGGCCAGTCGAATGAGGAGCGCTGCTAGGAGTATCTGTTATGATGAGAGACATATCTTAGAGAAAGCGCATCGGTGGGTTCTTGTCGACGCGGTAAAGTTCAGAGGCGATAGCATTTGCGAGGAGAAGAGGCGCGCCGACAGGGGGCAGACGAGCAACATGGAGGGCACAGTAGAGATACGGCGGAGTAGAGCAGTGATCATGGCTGATGAAGATTTGGATTATAGAGGGAAAACGGGAGCAGCGGTCAAAACTCATCGAAGAGAGAAGCCCAGAAGAATTTAATAGAGAAAAAAAAAATGTTAAAAGCGGAGAATCAAACTCAGAAACAAGAGAAACTCATTAAACATCTTTCCAGCACAAGGCAGTTCTCAGACGAAAAGTCAACCTTTCATCTGATATATATTCAAATTCAAGCCACAGATCATATCAGATTAACAAAATCAATGATTCATATTTGATGTTAAAGATCTCTTAACTTTTTATCTCGTATGTTTACGCTTTTTTAATGGACGCTTTTATAAATAGTAGAGATTTGTTTTCAGCCTTTTTTTTAAATGAATAAGTTAATAACTATAATAATTATAGATGTACAATAAAACCACACAATTCATCAATTACACTCATGTTATAGTACTTATTATAATCTATATAAACATTGCCGAACTACAGAGGTATTTTTTTTTATTGAATTTCGTAAAATAATTATTTAGTTTTGGTCATGGCAGCAACTAGAAATGCTGGCCATATGCTGACATTGTTGTTGAACTACGGTTTTCATACTTGAGCAAATAATATTGTATACAACTAAAAGTTGCAAAGATGTACATAGCATAAATTGATGCTAGCTAGGCGGTTTAGATTTTGAAATTTGTTATGAGCATATTATACATGATTTGCAAATGCGAAGTTCTTTATAAATATCTTTTTTAGAGAAATTGTCGGGACAGCAAAGACAATTATTAATAACCCACTCGCGCTGTTTGTTATAGTAGTGCTCTGCATGCTAAACCCCCCCCCCCCCCCCCCTCTCTCTCCCAAAACCAAAAGGAAAAAAATAAAATAAAATCTTTTTCCACGAGAGGGTTCAACGAGTGGGTGTGGCATTGATTCAATTGATGAACAGCAAGTGGGTGCACGTTACATTGCAATACACTATTAATTTCTCGTGAATTGCTTGAAATATTAATACTGTGATTGGATTAATAAGAATGATTTTGACATCTATGCGCTGCTCAAATTAATTAAGCCATCTGGATGCTTTCGTTGGCTAGTCAGATCGATTCAATCTGGTTCTGCCTTGGTTCTGAAGTACAACACAAGCTTCGGAAGTGTCATTACTACCTTATACCATAAGCAAATTTGTACACTTTTTTTTTCCTGCATAGTTCATTACATAATAGATCCTGTAGGTTCTTGGCTCTCTTAATAGTATAATAAATAATGCAACGCTAATTCAATATTTTAAATTCCATACGTGGTGCCCTCTCAAAAACAAACAATTTAACCATGCATCCCAATCATCTGATCTCTTACTCTCTCTCTCAACCTTGGCAACTGGCAACAGGTGCCAACTGTCATTAATTCTGTCTCCTCATTTTATTTCTATACTCAAGCTAGACGAAGAACGTATGTAAACTATGGGGTACCAAATGAAATGTGCTTGGAGTGTAGGGGAGATCATTACTGGTCTTTTAATTGCCTGTTTTCTGGTCTCAATAACTGTGTATTCCTGTTTTTCTGATTCGCCAGGTTCAGTTACCGCCCATCGCACATCTGGTACTCAATCTCTATAATGAATTGATTTCCTCAATATACTGATATGTATAGACTAAATTCTGCATTCTTTCAAAACTGTGCACTTGCTAATAATGGGTGCATAACTGTATTCCTTCTTATTTTGTCGTGCAGTCAGGTGTTTTTTGACACGACCCTCATGTTTCATTCCTGTTTCCAGTAAAGGGAGAATGATAATTTGACTGCCTATCTTTTGTTAAAAGTTACTCTAGTTTTATTCTATTTGGGGACCTTAATTATGTTTTGCTTAATCTGACATTGGTCAAATATATAGATGATAGAAATTGTTGATTGATTGGTTTATTGCTTTTTCCTCTTTTGTCTTTATTTATGTATATATATAAATGCCAAAATCAAAACGATATGGATGGAGGGTTCCATCAAATCTGTCCTTATCTCAAATTCGAAAGTTGAAATGACTAATTCGAAGTTCGAACTGTTCAACGCCAATGTTTTATTATTTTTTTTACTATTTTTTAAAATTTTGAAATTTTTTTTATCTAATTAGTTCTAAATCTTTTAATAATAATAGTTTTTAAAATTTTTAAAAAAAATTTGAAAAATTCAAAAAAAAATCTAAAATTTGGTATGTAACGAGATTTCAATATAAAAAAGACACATTGAGTAGTTTAGATCCATCATCGAAGCTTCTAAATTTGAAATCTAATTGTATTTGCCGGAACGATCCATCAAATCATTTTGACGGTAGCAAAACTCATATATTCTTCCTATTTCAATGATTTATGTTTGTTATACATTTTTCCTTGCAGCGGGATTGAATATGCAAACTTCGAGTGTGCTAGAAGATGATCACATCGTCTCAGAAAGTACAGGTAATTAACAAGGATAAAATTATTATTATTTTAATATCAAAGGATTTTTCTAGTTTTATAAGTAACAGTAGGTGCTGCCGGTTTGCCAACTTTTTATGCTTTCCAATTTTCAATTTCAAGAAACTTTTGGTTTCGGCAAAAGTCGGTCTAGTGAATATTGTATGGCAAGAAGACAATTCGTTTTTGAAAATTATTGAGTCGATAAAATTAAATGTCGCAAAGGATCTTTCGAACCGGTGACCTCCATTGAAGGTGCATTGCTATTTGCCACTAGTTCAAAAGCTGGTTCTCAATATAATACTAAGGGAACTAGCAAACAAGTTTTCTCCTTTCTCCAGAAGCACAGAAGCAATACTTTACAAGCAGTGTAAATTATAGATCGACCTCCACTTGTTAAAAACCAGCATAGAAATGTACAGCAGAGTTTAAAACAAAATGCAATTTCTGAAGTATATAGCAAGATTGCAGTTCTCTTTACGTCTTTATATTTTTCATAATTTTTATTTATTATAGGATCATCATATTAATTGACTATTTTCATTTTTTTTGGTTCAATCAAAACTAGCATCAAATTAAATGTATAGATATGAGACCAGTACATCGCGTCAATTCACTCTTTCTTCCTAGTTTAATCTTTTTTTCCAAAATTTTCTAATTTTTCTGTTTGCAATTTATGTATCAAGCCAAAGAGAGCATGAAGAACAAAACTTCAAAGGCATCAACCTCATCACCAATACTGTCTTGCAACCTTAAAGGCTTTAGATCAGATGTATGTGAGATCTATAGCAAAGTAAGAATTCATGGTAATTCCTCTTTCGTATATTTTATCTCTGACCATACCATGAACTTGGAAGCAAACAAAACATGGAGAATTCAGCCTTACACCCGCAAATTTGATGGTAACGTTATGAAAAGAGTGCGACCAGTATCCATAAGGCCCTTATATTCCTCCCCAGAGGCCCCTGAATGCAACCTATATCACAACATCACTGCAGTTGTATTTTCAACAGGGTTTTTTATTGGAAACTTCTTTCATGATTTCACTGATGTGCTGGTCCCTCTGTTCATAACTGCCCGACAGTTTGAGGGCGAAGTTCAAATACTTATGGCTGACAACATGCAGCATTGGTGGATTAATAAATACAAAAAGATCTTCAAACAACTTACGAATTATGAAATCATAGATTTCAACAAAGAAAACCAAGTGCACTGCTACCCTCGTGCCATTGTTGGTCTCTATAGCCACGGTGATCTAACAGTAGATTCTTCAAGAAGTCCGAAAAATTATTCTATGGTAGATTTTGCTAGGCTGATGAGAAGGGCTTATTCTCTTGAAAGAGACTTTGCAATAAATCTTGTAGAGAGTAGTAAAGAGAAACCGAGACTTCTGATAATAGGAAGAAATCATACTAGAAAAATAATCAATGTGGACGAAATTGTTGCAGTGGGAGAGGAGTTAGGGTTTGAGGTTGTTGTCAATAACACCTCTTCTCATGATGTTGAGGAGTTTGCGAAAACGGTGAACTCCTTTGATGTGATGATGGGGGTTCATGGTGCAGGGCTTACAAATGAAGTTTTCCTCCCAACAAATGCAGTGCTGATTCAAATAGTTCCTTTTGGGAATCTCGAGGGGATGTCAGAGAATGATTTCGGAAAGGGAGCAAGAAATATGATGCTCAAGTACCTCCAATACAGTATAATTGAAGAAGAAAGCACATTGATCGATCTCTATCCAAGAGATCATGCAGTATTTAGAGATCCCGAATCGATCCACAGACAAGGATGGGCAGCAATGGGCGAAATTTATCTGAACCAGCAGAATGTGAAACTAAACATAACAAGATTCAAACCTGTTCTAGCAAGAGCATTGGAATTGCTTAGTTAAATTTGGATTTTAGATGAGATGCAATAGCAACAACCAATAGATAAAGATACGTACAGAGCAGCCTTCGTAATATTAGTTATTATGTGAGCTTCTGATACCCAATCAATTTTTACTCTAGAAAATCATACAAGTATTTATTTTAACTATTTTTGTTTGGTTCTCCTGAAGAAATCTCTAGATTGATAACTTCAATTTTCATCTAGAAATATATTTCAGTGGGATAGAAATTTAATTATGGAAATATTTCAAAATCGACACTGTTTCCTTAACTCTATGAATTACCCTCTGAAATGATGATAATCCCAAACAGGACCACTTCCAATTGTACCGAACTAATGGATATATATAGACTCAGGTACAACTAGCATATATTAAGGCATATTTGGGGAAAGTTGTCAGGCTATAAAAGAATTGATTTAATTTGATTATATAAATTTTACAGAGTCCCATCGTGCTCCAAAACTTAATTGGCCCTGCCCTACCGACTACATTAAATCAGAAAGTGTCCACATAATATAACAATACATCATATAGATATCAGAAAAAAAATAATGTGTATGAAAAATGCAATAATCGAACGCAGAGCAACATCCAAAATGATGTTGCTTCCTTATTATATCTTTGTCTGGTAGAGTGTCCACTCAAGTACAACTCAATCCGGCTAGGCCCTTGGTCTATCTCAGGGAAGACCTACTTTACTCCACGTGACACTTAATCCCAATACCAGTATCACCTCTATTTATTAAACAATTGTTTTAGAAGCTAATAATTTGACTCGTTTTATTTATACGAGAAAGCAATGGATAAATAAACTTTTCTTTAAAAAAAAAAAGCAAAAGATACTAATGTACAATATTTTTGCAGCCTCTTTTACTTTTATTTTCCACTAAATGAAAATTTAACAAAATTTACGTGTACAAATAATTTAAAAATGAAAAATACAAGAGAACAGACCACCTCTCTGACAGAAAAATTCGATGCTTTAGGTCAAATTGGAAAACTCACTGATAATAATCAATCTGGTTATCTTTTTTTCTAGGCTGCAATAGTTTTCAATATTCACTTTTCAAAAAGAAAAACAAAATAATATAAGAAAAAGGAAAACCAGGACTGTACTGTACTGTACCACTTAATTCTTAAATGTATAAATCCTCTAATTAATATGCCTTAAAGCTTCCTTCATTATTGGTCTAAACCTATTATGTCCAATATTAAATTTTCCTTCTTAACAAAAATCGCATTAATTACACTCCACCTTTTTTGATGTACCTATTGGGTCTGTGAAAATAATGCAATTTCTCGGGTACTGATCCATTAAGGAGCTCTCTTCTCATGAGATCTTATACTTCGAAGTACCTCAGCTTCATCTTTTCAACTGGCCTCATAAAATAGCCCCCTACATTTTTTTTATCCAATAATTCATTACCTTATTACTTAATTTGAAAATTCTTCATTCCCCATGGATACATATTAAGATGCTTTGTGCTATCGACACATAAAATTAACATTCTAAGCATTAGGTACAGAACAAGACACGGTTACTATTCTGTATTTACCATTCTACATTAGCATTGACATAGATTTCTTATTTGGCATGGGGTCCTCTATTACTATCGAATATACACTCAAACTTATCAGACATGGATCATAAATTTTATAGCTTATTTGTTGAAAAAAGGAACTTACCAATTCATCCAAGGGAGTACCTAAGGGTCTGCTCCAGGATCGCAAATCTGAGGGAATGGAACGGAAGGTAGAGGAAACCTGCTGCTGACCGTGCTTGCCCGACCTCTTTACCTTGCTCCAGAACCGAAGTAACAAGAAGTGAGAGAGGAAGGTTCGGAAGTGAGAAAAAGACACATAAACGCATACTCTTTACTCCCGATTTGTTACCTCCAAATCGGGGGGTACGAATCCTTGGTTCCTATTCCTTTCCATTCCTTTAATGAATGGATCCTGGAGCACAGCCTAAATGAATAGGCAAGATCCACAAGAACACATAATCCTCAACCCTGAACCTTGCATGCCCATTATAGCATAGCACAAATTCAAATCAAGAGAATCTCAGTCCAATCTATAAGTTGCCTCAGTGGCCAAACTTTCAACCATAATCTCTCAGCTTCCTGAACGATATCATACAATAAATCTTCAAATCAGTCACAAGAAATAGAACTTCTCCTTGGAATCTTTGAGCTGCTGTAAACAATGGGACTACCAGAATAGCACATCAGTGTAATCATGCAAGTAGTTCCCACTGTACCTGAATGACACAATAAGATTAGGACCGTAACCAATGGATCTAAAGGCTAAAAATATCGATTCAATATCATAATGCTACAGGTCTTATTGTTTACTTGCTACCAGAGAACACAATAACGTGCACATCACTGTAATTTGTGCAAGCTGGTGCTCCTCTAGATCCATTGGTTTCACTGTGCCATTCACACTTGGTCTGTTACTGTGCTTTCTCTTTTCCTAGATTTTGGCTTGATATGCCATACTTTCCTCTCATAATCTGGACCATCATGTGGTTCTGGTGATGGGGCCCACACGATAGTTCCACATTTGATTTCCCTATATGATATATTCCAATTCAGTAGTTAGCCATTCAAATTTCTTGACACTCTACCAATCCTACAATGTTTTAATATTTATTTCTTAACAATATCACCACACATGTTTCAATTAGAAAAAATGTACCTATTTCTTATCAAAATTGAAAAGTTGATTAGCTAACGGGTCCCATTTTAGGGGAATAAAAAAAAATTCTTGCATTCTCGGATTCTCCAATTGCATAACAAGAAATTAACTAGATACTGAAATTATTTCCAATGTCTCAATTAGGAATACTATAACAAGAATAGTACTTTTCTAATTTGGTCCATCAGACATACCTAGTTGATCTAAGCTCACCATCTTTTTTCAACAAGTCAGCACTTGGAGTAGCTACATTCTCATTTAATGCAGAATTTACTGACAAATTAGAAACAAGAGCAATATGTGGTATTGTGTGCCAAATCCAAATGAAAAGTATTTAAATGATTTTTTAAGATCCAGTTTTAAAACCCGAAAAATTTTACTTCAAATCAACCAGCAATGAAAATAGAGCGGCCACGCATTGGGCTAGCACAAGCAACACATAATAAAATAGGCCAGTATTGAGTGGTACAATACAGGCTACGTACCAGTTAGGGTTCACAAGTTGTGCATTATCAGATCAGACGATATGAATCAAAATTGAAGGAATAAAGCTTAGCTAGGCTACTGATTGGTATGGTATTTAGTAATTAGATATCCACAAGCAAAGCAACAAGAACTCAAGCATCAGCACAACCAACACAAGGAAATCAAATAACAGCACTGAGGAGGTGGATGTCGTCAGTACCTCAGAGGGATAGATGTGGGGTCCATGTGCTGAGGTGTCGAGGAGCAGGACGGCGAGGCTCCAATCAGAGAGGGAGAAGGAGAGAGGGACTTGGAGATTTGTCGGATCCAAGGAGAGACAGAAACGAAAAATGACCCGTTGCAAAGCGACAGTTTCTTTTTTTTTTTTCTTTTTTTTTGGCAAAATTAGATATAACCCCTTGAAATATCTCCAATTAGAAATAACCCCTCGAAACTTCAAATTTAGATATAACCCCCTTTAATCATCTCAAAAATAGATATAAACTCTTTTTAATCATTTTATATATTTAACAATATTTTTTAACAAAATAATGAACTGTATAATATTTGGACGAAAATGCCCTCTCCCAGTCCATGACCTTTCATCTTCTCGCTTGATCTCTCGCTCAGATCATGCTGTTCCTCAATTACTCTGTCTAAGAGCAGACATACCTACGCAAGAGGAGACGGTGTACTTGAGGAATAGCGTGACCTGAGCGATAGATCAAGTGGGAAGATGAAAGGTCATCGACTGGGAGAGAGGACATTTTCGTCCAAATATTATACAGTTCATTATTTTGTTAAAAAATATTGTTAAAATATATAAAATGATTAAAAAGGGTTTATATCTATTTTTGAGATGATTAAAAGGGGTTATATCTAAATTTGAAGTTTCGAGGGCTTTATTTCTAATTGGAGATGTTTCAAAGGGGTTATATCTAATTTTGCCTTTTTTTTTTTTTTTTTGATAAACTCACCAGTTTCATTGAACGAATCGCGCAAAAAAATTTAAATTAAATCAAAGACTTAATACATAGGTACTAAGTCCTTATCTGCTGGTACCTATTAACATCGGTACTTAATTAATAATCGTAGGTAAATTTTAGCGGGGCTCATAAGTATCATTCTCAAGATTCATCATCCACATCGTCCTCAAACAATTAAAAAAATATTTCTATTTTTGTCTCTCATCCCATCATCTCTGGCCAACGCTAATTACTCATTCCATTCCTTCTCTTTGTTTCAGTCTCTCTCTCTTTCCCCTAACACGCGTTTTATTTTTTCTGTCATTAACCCCTGTCTTATCCCTTCCCTCATAATTGTTCTAGTTCTGAATACTAACTGTTCTATTTAAATAAGTAATTGTTCTAGTTAATATGAGTAATTGTTCTAATTATGAAACTAATTATTCAAATTAATATGAGTAATTGTTTTATTTCGTAAGCTAATTGTTCTGTTAAAATAATTGTTCTAATTAATATATTAATTATTTAGTTCTAAAAAGTATTTAGTCTTAACTTGAAGTCGTATATTTTCATTTATCCAAATTAGTCTTAACTTGAACTGTAAAGCGCCTGACGTATTTGTTTATATTCCTAGGAATTTCATCTCTCTCACAAAGTTACACACTTCCCAACGAAAATCCTTATTCCTTCCTAGGAATTGGCTATTCCTAGCCCATCCAAACGACCCCAAAGTATCTCAAACGCAGCTTGCCAGCTTTGCAATCGCCTCTATTGATGAGCTTTGTAAAAATGTACATATATGGAAATAGTCAGGGGCTTCGTAAGTTGTAACCATCTCCGGTCCACCCGACGATTTTCGTTTCTTTCTGTGTCTCTTTTTTTCCCCAACCAAACAGAGAGTCTACACCGCGCATTTGTATCGGTCTATCGGACGTATATAATAGGAAGTGGTCCACTCTGCATCGGAAAAAAAATGTAGCGGATTCGGATAGTAACAGTAGGCTGACATTATTTCATCAGAATAATTGTTCTAGTTAGTATACTAATTGTTCTAGTTGCTAAGTTAATTTTTCTAATTGGTAAGTTAATTGTTCTAGTTAGTAAATTAATTATTTTAATTAGTAAAATAATTATTCTAGTTGGTAAACTAATTACAGCATGAGGTTAGCGACAGAGGAACAGAGGATGGGGATGAGAATAGCATAGGTGTTGGATGAGACTAGAAAAAGAAAGAGGAGATGAGGATGATGTGGATGATTTCTCATCCTATGGACTCTTTTTATTAATGAGGATGTAACCAAAAAAAAAAAAGAGGGGATGAGAATAATGGAATGATTTTTCATTCCTTGAACTTTTCTATTAATGAAGACTTGAGTTGGGAATGATGGTATGATGGAATCTGTGAGATGATGGTAAGTAATTCCCAAAATTTAGTATTCAATGCAAATTAGAAATAATAACATCATTATGGTCATAATGATCATCATGTGTTTTTTTTTTTTCCTTCCTCATCCTACTTTATCCGGCGCTTGCCCAACTTCTATCCAATGCCTCAGTGCTTACCCGGTGTCTAGTGCCTGCTCCTTATTCAGCGCCTATGCAATGCCCCTCCCGTTGATCAGACCCGCCGCCGCCATCCACACACAGTCGACCCGCCGCCAAATACATAGGTTGATATATACGATCAATATATAGTAGGACATTTATGACAATTAGTGTATTTATCAGAACATAATACTGTATTTATTAGGATATTTAAATCATATGACATTTAATGTATTTATCAGGACATGTAATTTATCTATCAGGACAATAAGTATATTTACAAGAATAATTGGTATATCTATCAAGACATTTAGTTCATATGATATGATATTAAGTGTATCAATCAAAAATTCAAGATCATAAGTTTAGGACAATTAACGTATCTAACATGACAACTAGTTCTGCGCGGGCGTGGATAGGGGGTCTAGGGGAGGAGGGGAAGGGACGAGGTGGGGAGGCGAGAAGGTGGGTGGTAGTAGGTCAGCAACAGGGGGAGGATCAATAGGAAGTGGGGTGAAGAAAAGTACGCCAACAAAAGATTAGTATTGATCTAAGCAAGACAAACAAAAAATTTCGCTAACAAGATTTATACAAGTGATTAGCCCGCGATGACAGTGATGATTCTATATTTAATTAAAAAAATGAAAATCAATTTAAGTAGCGACACATGTAGAACAACGGTTTTTAATATAACTAGCAGCAGTGCCCACTCAATGTGTGGGCGGACTTTAACACGTGATATGTGAAAATGAAAATATTATTTGATACATATCTTGTCTATTTTCAATATTTAATGTCAACATTGTCTTGATATGGGCTGAAGGTAGCAGCAATATTTATCAGTTAACAAATAGAATCAATAAAAGTAGACATGTGAACAACTCAAAATAATAATTCAATGAAAATAAATATGTTTCATAATAAAAGTTTCACATAAAAGTATATCGTCTCAAAAATATATATATACAACATGACAAGATTTTTGAATCGCTCTTGCTCCACTGTTATAATGAACAACGATCATTCTCAAGACAGAGATTTATTTATAAAAAGTAATAATTGATAAATAAATTAAAACGAAAAAGTTAAGAATATTTTATACGTTGAGTGCATGTGTGAGTGTGATATGAGAAGAATAAATATTTTTGAAATGAAATTTTGTTACTTAATCCTTTTGCAATACGTTTCATTATATAAAAATATTTTTTGTGCATGTTTTGTCTTTCAGGTTGATATTAGGACATGTCTGATACGCTTTATCAGTAGCTTAGTTGTTTGTCGGGACACACATATTGAGCGCCACATTTAGTTACCTATGGAAAAACACCAGCTCGGTCAAGTAAACTCCGATATTAAAAATTGTCTGTCCCAGTACACATTAAATTGATGGGATTCTGCTGATAATTATATTTCGGATTTGGAATAGAAAGAAATTAGCAATTTTGCTTAACATCAGATACTCCAACTTTCGCTTTATAAAATCAGCAGTTTGGCTTGACAATTATTTATTAAACTATTATTAAAAAAACGTGTTACAATTTGCTAAAATTTATTAAACTCGAGCATCTTAAATCACAATTCGTGTGTCCATTATAAATTAACTAGGGGGCACATCGAGCTTCGCTCGATCCATGAATTCATAATAAATTTATTAATTTTTTTTATCTCTTTATAATTCAATCATGCTTATCTTTAGATTGTTAGCTAAGACATGTTTGCCTTTATATGTATTATTTAGTTATGTCATATTTTGATTTGATTGTAAGATCTCATAAAATGAAACCTTTAGATATGTTTGTCTTCCCTGTATATTGTTCAAATCTATACTGAAAATCTGAAATGACGGAACATTTTGTTTTGGCATATATTTCTACCTGACTTATTAGTCCTTATAGTTGACTGTATACTCCATAATTGAAATGTTTTTCTGGTTGTATAGAAGGTTGATAATATTATGTTTTAAAAGAATATATATTAGTCAAAATTATATAAACAAAGAAGCGTACTTCATAAAATTTTCTTATTTGCAACAAAACATTGGCCATGAATAAATATAATCCGTAAATCAATATATTTAGCATCCTTACAATTACAATATCATTAAGCCATAATATGGCAAATTTGACAGTGCTACTCCAAAAATAGGATAAAATTAAATATAATGTTTATTTAAACAAAATGGGAAAATTTTATTTTGAATAAATAAAATAAAGGAATCGATATCGGTTGATCATATAGACATTGCAATGGCATTTTTAATTGATCCGTGTAAATCAATTGTGCCCAATAATATGTGGGAAGATTAATATTTGAAAAAATAATGTTACTATTTTGTTTCCTATATCGTTTTTTTTTATTTCCATCAAACATATTATCAATGTATCTAAACTATATGCTTTTAGTTATTCAATGCTTACAAAATATATTGTATTTTTCTCTCTGATTTCACACACACAAAATAATACAATTAATATAAGTGTATAAATATAAGATAAGAATATGAAGATAACTTTACTAACCAACAGTCAAAGAAAACAATTTCATAAAAAAAACAAAATAGGGAAAAAGTTAAAAGGACTTGTTCACATGATAGAATGATCTTGCAGGATAATCTAGCACAAAATGAGTACACACATCTTGTAGACATATCTAAATACTTGGTTGCATAATATGCATCGACCCCACCTGAGTCATGTGAACTTCCTGCATGATTGGAGTTATTTGTGGGGATGCCACTGTTCCTGTAGAATTTTCAATTGAACAGTTTCTGTATGGCATGAGTTCTTTCCCTGGCTCAATAATTTCCTTCGTAAGCTGTTGTGAGATTTTGGCAGAGAAAATGCTAGAAACAAACTGATATAGTTAGGGGAACATAATAAATTTATCTTGCTAGAGCAAGTACCTTCTTGTCCCAGAAATCAAAGTGGAACACAAAAGATTAAATTGAAGCTCATAGAAAAAAGATATTGCATTTCAGATCTTATTATAGAGAACCAAAGCACCAGCAAAAATTTTAAAGGAGAAAAGATTTAACTACCAATGGTCCAACCCAAGATTTTTCTCTTAGGAAAAACACCACCAAAAAAAAAAGAAAAAAAGAAACTAAAACAACTTGGAACCGGCACCAGTTGCCTGGTACCACTTTAGCCCATTTTAGCCCAGAATGGCACAAAATCAAACAAAATTAGCAAAGAAGTAACCCTATTATGGAGAAATACACACAAATCAATCCTAAAGCGAACCCAAATTTTATTACCCTAAATTAAGCCAATTGCTAGAAAAATAAGCTAATTTGTCTTCATTTTTCCTTATTCACTTTGTTGTAGAAATCTATTACGAAAGGAGATCAAAGGAGAAAGAAGAGGAGGGAAGACCATCTTTCTCGACATTAGAACCTGGGTTGCAAACGAAAAGAAAATATCTGAGGCTCAAAGATGTTGGCTTTAGTTATACCAATGAGAGATGCAAAGAGTATAAAATAACAAGACAAAATTTCATAAAAGCATCTCAAAGAAGATTCTTGATCAATTACATATCTTAATTTAATTAATGGCTCAGATACAGAAAACAACCTCGATTTTCTGAGAAATAACTGAAAGATATTTTAGTAATAGAAACACAACACTAAAAAGCAGATGGAGAAATGTACCATTGGATGGGAAAAAGAACATCATTTTATCAGTATCTTCTAATGTCACTATCTCCACCTAGGAATCGTCGTTATCTGCTGATCTAGCCACTATAAGATAGGCTCTTGGGTTGGCATTGTAAGACAATACCAGTCTACTGTCCTTCATCTTTGTAACATCAATCCCTACATACCACAAGGATAACTTCAGTTAAGGTATGAATTTTCCTTTATATCACCGTGAATAATTTTGTTCTGATAGAGGTACTCCATCCCCTGCTACATTCTTATAACCTATTTAGAAAAAAAATGATTCAGAAGAGAAATTAATGTTTGTTCATCTATTATTGGAATACAGAAGTCTTTAACAGAAACAATGCTTAGTAATTGATGCTTACAGGTTCAGGGAAAGATCCAAATTTGCTTAGCAAAGATGAAATGGATCCACTGGGAACGGACTCCAATAGAATATTCAATGTGTTTTCTTCTCTCACAGTACCCAAATATCTTTGTTGCAAAAAAATGAAAGTTAAAATGATCATACATATAGATTAAATTTCACTATAAAGAAAGAATGCAAAAAATGCCTCTTCGCTTACAACAATGTTGGGATGTGAAAGGTTTTTAAGAAGCTTCACTTCTTCCTCAAGTTCCTTTATGTGAGCCTATAGAGTGAATAAACAAAACCCTCATGATATTGCAAGTCAGAAAATACAAAACAGAAAATGATCTTAATTTTAGAAAAGAAAGCGGAACTTACTTGAGCCTTCTCTTTGGAAGCATTACTCATCCCAATCAAAACCTATATTAAAGAAGTCAAATCAAGTATCAGAAATCAAGAAGTAAAAATAAATTAACGCCCCAAACCCTACTCTAACCTTCAACCCTAATCCAGATCCCAAATCAGAACCCTAGCCTGTTTCACAGCAAGTAACTCGCCAGAATCAAGATTTATCCCCATGAAAACATGACCAAACGCACCACATCTAATCATTTCCCCTTTCCGCCACGGCTTCAAAGGCAGAAGCTCCACCTCCATCGGTGCAGCTGAGACTGATGCCCCCATGGTTAGCCGTCTCAAGGGACTTTTCGGCACAAAACCCAGACCCAAACCAACCCGCGATTTTCCGTTGCACGAACCAAGTGAAAAACAAATACATATTATCTAATGAGTAATTAAGTCCAAATTGAAGCATAATTCCAAAAAAATCAATGGATGCAACTGAACTTAGAAAATACATCGAGCTCCATAGGTAGCAATACAGAGCCTAGGCTGCAGCTAATTTCACAGAACTACAAATCTAGAAGACCAGTACGATTTTTGTTGTGACAGATAGAGTTAAAAAAAAAAGATACCATGGTTACTACCTAGTCAATTTTGATACAGTTCTTACCATTTATCAAAGAAATTTCATCAGTTAAATGCTTGATTTGGATTGTTGACAGAGCTTCTAATGAATCAGGCATTACTTCACAGTTCACATTGTACCTCCTCTGCGCTTGAAAACTTTTCACTTTTCTGACATAGCTCGCATTTGTATTCTTTGCATTTTTCCCCTGAAGACAAGTAAAAAAATAAATGAGTTTCAACTGTAATAACACTTTGTTTCATATAATGAAAAGGTAACCTCTCAAAGTTACTTTCTTCAAAAAAAAAAAAAGCAGATAATAATGCAGTACACATCAATCAGTCTAATGGATAAATGCAACAACTGAATTTTAACCCCAAAATATCGAAGTTATGAAAAGAGCAGATTTTTCAAACTTTTTGCTAGGTGCGCTGAGAGGAGTGAGTTCATCGTGCGGAGGCATAATGGTGCGCCCGGATCTAGTGTCGAGGATAAAAGCTTTTCGCAAGAGAGATGAAACCTATCTGACAGCGGCGCTGGCAAAACCTAGCTTGAATTTTTTGGTGGGAGCGGCGACAACTTATGTTGGATAAATAAACCCTAGCGAATAGGCTGAGCGGCGGCAGCTTATGTTGGATAAATCGAGGGAGCACAGGAGTGTAGCGGAGGGAAAAAGGAAACAGATCGTGCCAGAATCGTGAGCGAAGGAAAAGGGGAAAGAATGTGTTGGAATATTGACAGCGAAAAATTGAAATAAAAAAATAAAACGCCTACAGAACGGTTCGAACTTGAGTTCTTCAGCGAACGATACAAGAGCGATTCAACCCAGCGACATTAACCCTTTCAGTCAGAAGGACATCTCTTTATCTGATATTTAAATCTGAACCATAGATTAATAAAATTAATGATCCATATTTAATTTTAAAGGTTGGTTACACCTTTTAATCTGACATGTTTACTCTTTTTATCTGACATGTTTACTCTTTTTATCTGACATGTTTACTCCTTTCTATGGGTGCTTTTATAAGTAATAATAATAATAACTAGCAGCAGTGCCCACTCAATATGTGGGCGGACTTTGATACGTGAAAATATTATTTGATATGGATATGCTGCCGATTTTTAATATTTAAGGTCAACAGTACATTGATTGACGTTAAAGGTAGCAACAATATTTACGGATTTAAACAAATAGAATCAATAAAAGCAGATATGTGAACAACTAAAAAATAATTCAATGAAAATAAATATGTTTCTCAAAAAAAGAAATGTTTCACATACAAGTATATCATCTCAAAAAAAAGTAATAGACCAACTAACATTAATTTATTATTTAGGTTAAAAAAATAAAATAAAAAGACGAACAAAAGTTTCTTTGTTATTTTGGTTAAAATTAAAAAAAGTAACAGACCAACGAAAGTTACTTTATTGTTTTGGAAAAAATAAAATAAACAAACCAGCTTAATTTACTTTGTTATTTAGGTTTAAACACAAAAAATGAAAAACAACCTGAAGTTACTTTGTTATTTAGGTTTAAAAATGAATAGACCAGCATAAAGTTAATTTGTTATTTTGGGGGAAAACTGTAACAAACCAGTTGAAAGTTACTTTCTTATTTAGGTTTAAGAAAATTAAAAAACGAACTGAACTTACTTTGTTATTTAGGTTTAAAAAAAATGAAAAGACGATTTGAAGTTACTTTACTATTTTGGGAAAAAAAAAGAAAATGGACATACCAACTGAAGTTGCCCAATGTGTGGGCAACTTTTTTTTTTTTTAAATATCTTTTACTTTGAAATGAATATACAAATGATGATTTGTCCAAAGATAATTTTACTACTTATAAAAACACGTATCCAAGATCTAAAAAAATTAGGTGAAAGGTGTAAACAATTATTTACTGGCTCTTCAATTTTAATAAAAAAAATTATCGCTGATTGATTGTGTGTTGTGATTGAAAAAAGTGTACAATACATATGAAAAACTTCCTTAAAATAATAATATTTTTTCCATTTTGAAAATAGATCACATATGTATCTATAATTTTTTAAATAATTTCATTTATTAAAAAATAAATATTGCTATGTCAATTTTTACGTTTGAAGTATAAATATACTTTTTTTCAAATTCTTATTTACCCATACATTGGGTGGTTATGTTTGCTAGTAAGAAAAAACACAAAAGAAACCTACATAATTGAAGCCATACAATCTGACGACCACAATCAATCTTGACAATTGTGCTAAATTTTTATCTTTTGTATAACGAAAAATATTATATATTATAATATAATTAAAAGATAAATTTAAGTTGCACATGAGCGAGCAATAAATCTCAAGCGAGTACAAAATTGCTAAAATCTAGATTTTGTGCAAATAATGGAATGACTCATGAGCAGAAAACGAAATCTTTTCCAAATATATTGACATAACTATAAATTGACCTTGGAACATGAAAAAAATCAATATTGAGTGTAAATTAATTTGTAATATCTCTAAGATTCTAGTTAAGGAATAGACAATAAAATATCTGTCGTGGCGTGATACATCGATTCAAACAATTTGAGAAATCACCCTTTTCATTTCTAGCATATCACTGTTTCTATATTGAAAAGGTTGTCAAATTATCACTTTCTAAAAATATTAACTTTTCAGGATGATGGACACTAATTAAATGTAAATGATTGCCTTTAATAGATTTATTAATATTTTAGAAAGGAAAAACTGCTAATCACTGAAACACCTCCTGTAACGTAAAAAAAAATTTGGAGTTTTTCATGTTGTCTCACCTTTTCTTGATAAAATTTATATAAAGTTCTTATTATCTTATTAAAATCCAAAAATACACAACGAACCTCAGTGGCCGACTCCGAAAATAAAGCATTGTTACCTTCAAAACAATTATAACACAATTATTAAAATTTTTGGCGTATCAGTGTTATAATTAGCTGTTGCTCTAAAAAAAATTTGATGTATCGTATGCTACTGGATTGATGCTTGCAAACTTACAATCCGGTAAAAAGAATAGTAAAGTCCCTTTTTTAGCAAGTGAAACTTGATTCCAGACCAATACAATTTTTGGGATGAAAATGTCAAACTAACCTTTAGTTTTCAATAGTTCAAAAATTGACAAACTGTTCTCTTGATTTGCAACGCTCAATGCTCAAACTGAAAATTCAAATATTTTTGAAGTTTCCATTCTTTTTTTTTTTGTAAAAAGTAGCAAATTGCTACCTGTTTCATTAGAGAAACCCAACAGTTCAAATACTATCCTAATCCCCTCAACTACATCTCAAACACCACCATGCTTGTTACCAACATACATCAGCAATTCAGCACTGATTAACAAAGTCCCCACTCTCCATCTAAACCTTTTTATTACATCACGTCGATACCATTCCAACCTTTCAATATACGCTGGATTTAATAGTAAATCCAAAAAGAGAAAAAAAAAAACATCACTTCAAATGACAAGAATCTTCAAACTTCGTTTAACTTTTATGTTATCTATTTTGTATTCTCTTGTTCAGTCCCATCTCCAGCCTGATTGTCAATCTGTTCCACCATATCTCCCTACACCTACAGAGGTACCATCTTCCTGTCTTGCACCCTTCACTTAGTCAATTTCTCGTTGTACTTCGATTGCATCTTACCTGAGTCAATTCCTCTTTGTACTTCGGTCACATCTTACCTAACTAACAATTCAAAGTGTTTTCAATCAACGTTAGCATAGTTCTCACACTTTTCAAAGGAGAAGGAATTAGTAAACTGAGAATTTCCTTTTACTGGTAAGAGAAGAGAGACAAGCTGTATTTTATTGAATAGAATGAATCAGACTTCTTTACAAGGAGATGTACTGTACATATATAGACTCGAGACCCAGAGTCGTTTACACTATCAGATACACTGAATTTACAAGAAGCATTATTTAAACAACTAATCTATAATTAACCCACTTCTTGAATGACACTAGTTGGATCTTCTGTGGTATTGCTATCAGGTCTAATACCCCCCCCACAAGCCGAAGGGGCTGGTACCACTGAGAGCTTGTCACGTAGAATATGAAACCGGTTCTTGTGCAGTGGTTTTGTAAGTGAGTCAGCTAGCTGATCCTTTGTGCATAGAAACCGGACTTGGAGTTCCTTATTAGCAATTCTTTCTCGAACAAAGTGATAGTCTATTTCAATATGCTTCGTCCTTGCATGGAACATGGGGTTAGAAGCAAGAAAGGTTGCTCCAATATTGTCGCACCATAGAGTTGGAGTGGTTGGTAAGTGCACTTGAAGTTCGGTAAGAAGAAAACGTAACCAAAGCAACTCGGCACAAGTAATAGCCAAACTTCGATACTCCGCTTCGGTGCTAGAGCGAGACACGGTTGATTGTTTCTTTGCACTCCAAGAAACTAAGTTGCCACCAAAAAAGATGCAAAAGCCGGTGGTAGAGCGACGGTCATCGGGACATCCCGCCCAATCCGCATCGCAATAGGCATGGAGTTGAAGAGAGGAGGAAGACCGAAATAATAACCCATGATGAATTGTGCCGCTCAAGTAGCGAAGGATTCTCTTAACGGCTGCCCAATGATTGTTAGTTGGTTGTTGCATGAATTGAGAAACTCTATTGACCGCAAAGGAGATGTCGGGTCGAGTTAGAGTAGCATATTGAAGCGCACCCACCGTGCTCCGATATAGACTTGGATTATCAAAGAGTGAACTATCATTCTTGGAGAGGGTAGAGCCAGCCGCCATTGGGGTTGAAGAATGCTTAGCATTTACCATTTTGGTTCGGTTTAACAACTCAAATATATATTTTGATTGTGACAGATGAAACCCATTAGAAACCGAATTGAACTCAATCCCAAGAAAAAGGTGTAAGTTGCCAAGGTCCTTGAGAGCAAAACGTTTGTGCAAAAGAGAGATAAATTGAGTAACAAGAACCGAATTGCTCCCCGTTATTAGAATGTCATCCACATAAACCAAGAGAATTGTTGTATGCCCATGATTGGAAGAAATGAAGAGAGAAGGGTCATATTGGGATTCTTTAAAACCGAGATCAAGAAGAGTCGAGCTAAGTTTGTGAAACCAAGCTCTAGGTGATTGTTTGAGCCCATAAAGAGATTTTGAGAGGAGACATACATGAGTGGGTCGATTTTGATCAATGAACCCCGGCGGTTGGGACATGAAAACCTCCTCCTCAAGGTCACCATGAAGAAAGGCATTGTTAACATCAAGTTGACGAAGTATCCATCCTTGTGAAATGGCAAGAGATAGCACCAACCGGATTGTCATAGGTCGAACCACCGGACTAAAAGTGTCAAAGTAGTCCACTCCTTCTTGTTGGTGAAATCCTTTAGCCACCAATCTAGCCTTGTAGCGATCAATCGAACCATCAGATCGTCTTTTGATTTTAAACACCCATTTACATCCAATAACTTTTTGATCGGGAGAGGAAGGAACAAGAACCCATGTGTTATTGAGTGCAAGGGCATCTATCTCGGCAGCCATGGCTTGTCTCCATTCGGGGTGAGGATTAGCTTGGTTAAAGGTTGAGGGTTCTTTGTCAAGAGTGGTTAGCAAGGCAATGTGATCGGGGAAATGACGGGGTTTGCGAGTATTGTCACGAGACCGAGTGGTCATTTGGTGAGTAGAAGATGATGGGGCTGCTGACAGAGAACAAGAGGAAGGCGGATGGGACTGACCGTCAGGCTCGGAATGGAGCAGAGAAGGCGGCGGTTGAGCTGGTGCGGATTGAACTGTATCAGGTGCACGGTCAGCAGAGAGGGCATTTTGGGCAGAAGCTGAATTTAAGCACTGTGCTGTATTTAGTGGCTGTTGAGACAAGGAGAAAGCATTGGGCCTGCTTTGTTGCTGGGCCGAGAGTGTTGAGTCACATGGTTGACTATGCAGAGGAGCACAAGATGTTGTATTTGGCACCAGTGTTGACAACAAAGGTAGCGCAATAGATGAATTATGTTGAAACTCAGAAGAACTCTCAGAGACAGAGAGTGATGTTCCCGTCGAGTGAGTTTGGAAGGGAAATTTCGTCTCATCAAATCGAACATGGCGAGAGACATAAATTTTGTTGGTAGGTAGATGGAGACACCGGTAACCTTTTTGGTTGATGGCATAACCCATGAAGACACAAGGCAAGGCGCGCGGCTCAAGTTTGTTCTTGTTCAATGCTGCGAACTCGTTGAAGAAATTCAGCGCAAGAACTTGCTCCTTTTGAGGCGTTCTGGAGCTGGCGCTTGAGGTCAATCAGGCGGGCCCGAGAGGTGGAGGAGAACTGTTTTTGGAGTGTCGACCAGAGCTCAGCCGAGGTGGAACAGTTGAGAACCTGTGCCTGAATCTGCTCAGTGAGGGAGGCACGCATCCAGCCAAGCAAGAGTTGATCTTGCCTAACCCAAGGTAGGTAATCGGGATTGAGTTGCACTTGACCAGCCGAATTGAGCATGGAAGGGTTTGGGGCCTGAGAATTGATGAATTGAAAAAGGTTATAGCCATGGAGAATTGGCATGATTTGGGATTTCCATGTGAGGAAATTTTGCTGATTCAGTTTGGTGGAAATCGGGATGTTAATGGTGGAGATGGGATTGGGTTGGGTGGGAAGAAGAGGATGCTCAGCGACTGGAGGAACTCCTCCTGTGTTTGTCGAAGAAGAAGGATCGGAATTGGCAGAGGCCATGGTGGCTCTGATACCAAATTAGTAAACTGAGAATTTCCTTTTACTGGTAAGAGAAGAGAGACAAGCTGTATTTTATTGAATAGAATGAATCAGACTTCTTTACAAGGAGATGTACTGTACATATATAGACTCGAGACCCAGAGTCGTTTACACTATCAGATACACTGAATTTACAAGAAGCATTATTTAAACAACTAATCTATAATTAACCCACTTCTTGAATGACACTAGTTGGATCTTCTGTGGTATTGCTATCAGGTCTAATAGAAGGCTTTAAAATAACAAAATTTCTACGATCCCACAAACATGAACAAAAAGCACTATAGAATTTCAAAAAAGCATACCTATCAATCCTATTAATATTTTTGGAGAATTTATAAATATCTCGTGATTAAAATTTCAATTCAAAAGCAAAATAGATCTGGTCTCTTGCCGTCTGAAAATTATAAACAAAGGCTTGGTATTCATTCTTTGTATTTCCTTTGCATTGTTTTATGAGGGTCACAAAGCACCTTTGTACTTGGAAACAAATTCTAAGTGCTGGTCAGATGAAAGTATGAAACAATTATAAGTTATCATCTTTTATTGAAAGAAATAAAAACATTTATTTATCTACTATCTCTTTCCTTTTACAGGCGATGCCAATGTTGAGAGATCAAACAAAATATCCAGAGCTAATAGACCCATTAATAAAAAATGATTACCCCTCAAAAGCTCTCAACCATGCAGTTGCAATAGCTGCTATATGTCTGCAAGAAAGAGCCTCTGATCGACCACGGATGTCCGATGTCGCCACAGCCCTTACACCTCTCACAGTACCAGATATTGAAAGCCCCTCTCCTCGATCAAGCACAAGCAGTGTGCCACCTTTGCCTGATGAAAGGAGCACAGCTGAAGCCATAACGCATAGTAATTTAGAAACAATCATGTGAAATTTATTTTCTAACTTTAGGTTGTTTAATTATCAGTTGAAACGGCAAGAGAACTTTTAGGCATTTAATGTAGTTATAAAGTCCAGGCAGGCGAAACTTATATTATTCTTGTTTATTTTCTCTAAAGCGTCCATGTACTACGATGAGTTCTGAATCAATTTTTTCTGTCCTGTCGTTGTTAAGTATTTCTTTCTATTATGATTTACTGGGGGGGGGGTGCGTTGATATAAATTTTAGACAGGGTATTGGGTAAGAAGTAAAAGAGGATGTATTTTTTTTATCTATAATTTAAAGTGAAGGTACCTGCTGATCAGTTGCATGGCTCACTGACACATCTTCTGTACCATCTTTCGAATCTTCGTCGACTCCATTATCAGATGCCAAATTAGCATCCTGCTGGTGTTGGTCTGCATTTGCTGTAGATACTGCATACTGTCTTGAGATTTGTGCTCTTGTTTGAGATGCCACTGTTCCTGTTGCTTCCTTTGTTATCCTTCTTCTTTATGTATTACTGAAGCTGATATGTTGAAAAAAACATGCAAAATAAATTAGAAATGAGAATAAATCAATTATCAAGAACATATCATAGATTAAAGTATAAAAAAGAAACTTTTTGCTGCCAGCGGCTAAGAGATCACTTTGGTTCTTTCCCTTATCCACATCATGCTTGAATCCAGTTACCCCTAAATTCATAAAAATACCATATCAGACTCTAATAGAGAACAATAATTAGTTCAATTCTCACAAAATAGTACGACGAATACCTGATTACAACCATCCCAGCCCCAATTTTTTTTTCGGCTTCAATTTCAGGTCAGAATTTCCTTCGCAAAGCCACTGGTAGCCCCTCAAGCTAAGGCAAGACGTAACTAATTTCAAAAAACATTTTATCAGTCAGAGTTCTTTCAAATAATTCTGAAGCGAAATTTTTTTAAAAGATCGTTAGAAAATTGAAGAAAGGTGAAGACCTAGCACTCTGTATGCGAACTGTAGCCCAATCCTGCCTAATTACCTGAAATTCCCGTGGTAGGGCCCGGACCAGTGCTGCCACTGTCGCACTCAAAGGATCTCTAGTAGTCACTGATAAAGTCTCTGATGCATAGGCGACTCCCGCTCCTTGACCTAGATGAGGTTCGCCACAACTTCCATTTCTTGCTCTTGTTTACATCAATAGGCATTTCCTTTCCAAAAACAAAGACAAATTTCAACCAATTTTGTATCAATTCTCCCATAAATTGTACAACTACTTTCCAATACTTTCTTTTTGAAAAAAAACTTTTTTTATCTTGTATTGAAATTTGAAATTGAAGTTCTGATGCTTGGAATACTTGATTTTTTCCCGTGATACTACCAAATTCAGGTACTTACGTACACATAAGTTTACTAATTAGAATAATTCGGTTTAATTTTATCAATTTTATAGTGTCTTTCTCAATCTAACGACTTTATATGTTTGGGCACAATTGGTCAGAAAAGAGAAATTAAAACAGAACTTAGGTTTCTACTTCAATTTATAATGTATAATGGAAAAGCAAATATAACAAATAAACAAACAAAAAAGACTTTTAGAAAAATTAATTTGACTGTCGTACCTGGTGAAAATCTCTTTCTGATATCTTGAGGCTCATGAGCGATTTAATCCACTTCCCAGATCCCCCCATAACTCAAATTCGCTTCCTTTAATTCGTTCATTTTGATGGAAAAATTGGACAAAACGAAATTTTTTAATCCGAGAAATATCGCAAAGAAATTTAAAACCCTCGGATTTGTATACATCATCGACATCCGTGATCACGGGGAGAGGAAGGTGGCGGTCGTAGACCTTGCACTTGAGGTAGGAGAAGAGATCACAAGATTTCCATGGCAATTGCAGCCATCGGCGATGGCGCAGGTTGGCATGGAGGAGGCAGAGGTGGTGCTTGTTAGTTCTGGTTGGAGGAGGGAAATGAGGCGATGGCGGAGGCGAGAAAGACGCTGTAGACTCGGGCCGATGAGGGAGGCGGAGCCGAGGAAGATGCCAATGACTCGAGCCGGTTTGGTGAGCATGCCTCACGAAAGGCACTGCAGACTCAAACCGCGGCCGTCGCCATTTTTTTGTTCTCTTCTTTACTCGAGCTAGATCGAGGGTTTTGCTGAGGGACGATGGATCCGTATCCTCTGCCGCGCGGCACGGGCCGCACTTTTCATCCCAACCGTCCGATCTGATCTGGATGGTTAAATTTTTTCGGGCCTATCAATCCGGTATTTTCTAGAGGCCGTTCAGATTAGATCGGACGGTTGGAATGAAAAGTGCGGCCCGTGCCGCGCGGCAGAGGATATGAATCCGAGGGACGATACCCTAATTTTCAATAAAAGCTAAACCCTAATTTTCAAGTTTATTTGGAGGTGCATTTGGAATGAGATCCTCTGGTAGACCAGAGAGATCCTCTGGTCGTTTTAGATCACGACCGTCTGATTTAATCTCAACAGTTAAGGATGCCCCGTGCATGATACCAAGATTGATAGGCCCGAAAAAAGTTAACCGTTGAGATTAAATCAGACGGTCCGGATCTAAAAACGACCAGAGGATCCGACTCCGCGCATTTGAGGGGAATCATGTGCCTACCTCTCTTTTGGACCTTTGGATCCTAATCCAACGGAGCGCGCAAAGGATCAGTAAGTCGCTGAAATATCTCGTATATCCTTCCCTGCCCGTGACTGCCCTTCTTCTCCGATTCATCTTTAAAAAAAAGCATATCGCTTTCGCTTCCATTCGAGAGAGGGAGAAAGCGAAAAACTGAAAAAGAGAGGGAACAGCTTAGAGCTGGTCTGATTGCAGCAGTAATTCCCATCCTGCATTACAGATCTTCTCGTTCTTGTCTTTCCATTTCATCTCGTCCGTCGCCGCCCGAAGCACCAGCAATGCCACCACCCAGTAGCGTCGTTACCTTCACTCTCATCCCCATTCCTCCCTCCCTCGAGCGAAATCTCGATCGATCTGAGCGAGAGGAGTGAGAGGTGAGAGGAATAAACAAAGAAAGAAAGGGAGTGATGAGACGACGGGAGAGGAAGGAAGGAGCTGTCGGATTTTCTGTCAACTAGGTGACTAGGGTTTAGTCTCTCTCGATTGGCAATCGGAGCTGTTGGATTTTCTCTCTCAAGTTCTTTTCCTTTTTCTCTCTCGAATGACAATCGAAGCGGATGAGACAGAAGAGTTATAATTTTTTTTAAAAGGAAATGTGAAATCGGGCGGTCACTAGTCGGACGGGCATGGTGGACTTCAGCGATTTCACTCTGCGCCGTTGGATCTAATCCAACGCTCCAAATGATAGGTAGGCACTCTGCTCACCTTTTTTACCTTTAAAAAGGTGAGCAGAGGACACGATTCCCATTTGAGGAAGTAAGGAAAGATGCGATGGTTTGCGATGGTGAGTCTGTTAAGAGGCGCAGGAAAAGAAACAAAACAGAAGGGAAAGAAAATGCTGAGCGACCCCTTGTGCACGAAATAAGAAAAAAAAAAGTGCGCAGCAGACGAAATCGAACCCTCGCGCTTCAGCGAACAAAGCAACAGACTCACCAACCCAGCGCAATACCAACAGCACTCTTTTTTCTTTCTGTATTAGATGGAAAACCAATCAATGGTGTTGTTTCGTCTAGCGATTAATATCCAGTCACAGATCAAATCGATCGAACGACAAAAACATCTGTTTACATGCTAGGCCTAACGTGTAACACCTCTACGGTCCGTGCATTTATAAATAGTAAAGATATAGCGACATTCCCTGTATGACCCGTCATAAGAATATACCAAACATAACCGGTCACAAAGGTTTTTGTTAGTTTGGCAAACGTCTTTTTCATGAATCATGATCGATCAGTTGAGTCGTCTCTATTCTCCGATATATATATAAACTGATAAGCATTCAAAGTTGTTGTTCTTTCTTTTTCATGTACTATTCAAAGTTTTTTCCCAACCTGTCATTTCCAGACCTACAGAGTTGACCATCAATGTGTTCTCAAATTTTATGAACCACGTCTCTAATTAATGCATTTTCATTTCTTTTTTATTTAAATAATGTTAATCAAAAGATTCTGTATTTGTACTGCTCTAAGTCATGTAGATGCATGCTTTCAGATGGCGGGTCAGGCGGGTCAGGTCGAAACTGTATATCTGTCAACATATATGACAATAATAATAATAATAATAATAATAATATAATATAAATATATAATATAATATTTTTCCGATGCACATATATCGACATCGCTAATGACACTAGTAACACAACACAACACGTTAAATGGAAGTACAACACAAACTCAAAAGTGTCATACTAGTTTACTACCTTGCTTTTCTCTTCTCCAACATTTTTTTTCTGGAAATAAGTAGAGCTAACTACTGCTTCACTACTTCAGCATATTTGTACACATGTTTTCCTGCATAGTTCTTAACATAATAGATCATGTAGGTTGTTGTCTCTCTTATATTGTACACTTTCGGAAAAGACGATCGAATTCATAATTCCAAACTTTAATTTCCAATCTCTCCCCTGCTCCCGACCCCAAACAAGTGCCGTTCTCAATCCTCAATCCTAAGGTATAGAAGAATAATATCTGTAAAAAATGGAGTACCAAATTAAATGTGCCAGGATTGTAAGGAAGATCATTGCTGGTCTTATGATTGCCTCTTTTCTGGTCTCATTGGTGTATTCCTACATTTCTGCTTCGTCGACAGTTTCACACACTACCCATCGCATATCTGGTATTCATCTCTATGATGCTTTCAAATTTTTCTTACTAATGTATAGTAAATGTATTGAATCTCCAATTTTGCATTTCTTTCAAATTAAAATGGCTCCTTGAATGCATTCCTTTTAATAATTTGCCGTCTTCAATTCTCATTCCCAAAAAAGGGAGCTAATAGTTTGATGGCCTATACTTGTTTTAAAATTTATTTAATTCTGTTTGGAAACCTATGTTACACTCTGCGTACATAAGGTCACATAAGATATAATATATATTGAATGATATAAATCATTGTCTATTGCTCTTTCCTTTGAACTCTTCGTATATATTCTTCTTCAATTTTCAAAATATTAAATGTAAATTAAAGTATGCATTTTGATATTAAAATAGTGAATTGCTAAATTCTATGTATTGCTCTAGACACTTTATGTTGGTTAATTTACAACTTTACATTGTTCCTTGCAGCGGGATTGAATGGTAAAACTTCGGGAATGCAAGGAGATGATCACATAACTTCAGGAAGAAGAGGTATCTTACCTAACAAGGGTAATTCTTTATAAGTCAAGAGTTTTTTTTTTTTTTTTCCCCTTGTCTTATATATAGAGCTATATGAATGCCGGTTTGCCTATTAGATTTAGGTGGAGACGGTCAAAAGGACCATTTTGTGTTCCGAACGGACTGTTTCGGTCAACGTGCTATGTACTTTTTTTTTTTTTTTCCATTTCTAACATTGACAGTCATTTAAATTTCGGAAAAAACTTTGTTATGGTGAAAGTAGATCAAGTAAGCATTGCGACGTAACAAAGACACATAATGTTAAAAAAAAGTATCGAAAAAAAATAATTAATGACCAGAAAGAAGTATAAGTATATATTTAGTTTAGTATCTTATTTCCACCTTATAGAATTGCAAAATAAATTGACATTTTTCCTGTTTGAGTCAATGCAAACTAAGTTTTTAATACACTAAATCAATTGCGTGCAGAAGAAATTAGTGCATATAAAAAGAATAATGGAATTAATTTTTTTTTCTCTAATAACACTATCAGCATTCGTTCCTCTATTTAGTTTCATTCTTTTTTTTAAATGTTAGTAACTTTTTTTGTGTGTCAAAAAGGAGAAGAGAACATGAAGAACAAAACTTCAAAGGTCCCACCACTGTTGTCTTGCAACCTTAATGACCATAGGTCAGATGTATGTGAAATCCATAGCAATGTAAGAATTCATGGCAACTCGTCTTCCATATTTTTCAGTTCTGACAAGACCATGGAGTTGAAAGAAAACAGAACATGGACAATTAAGCCTTACACTCGCAAATTCGATAGTTATGTTATTGAAAATGTGAGAGCAGTGACCATAAAGCCCTTCAATGCTTCATCAGAAGCCCCTAAATGCAACCTATATCGTAACATCACTGCAGTTGTATTTTCCAAGGGGATTTATGCTGGAAAAAACTTCTTTCATGACTTCAGTGATGTGCTTGTCCCACTGTTCATAACTGCCCGACAATTTGAGGGCGAAGTTCAAATACTTATGGCCGACTTGCAGCCAATTTGGATTGAGAAACACAAAAAGTTCTTCAACCAAATCTCGAATTATGAAATAATAGATTTCAATAATGAAAACCAAGTGCTCTGCTACCCTCATGCCATTGTAGGTCTCTATAGCCATAATGATTTTACAGTAGATCCTTCAAGAACGCCGAATAATTATTCGATGCTAGATTTTGCTAAGCTAATGAGAAGGACCTATTCACTTGAAAGAGATCTTGCAACAAATCTGGTAGAGGGTAGTAAAAAAAAGCCGAGGCTTTTGATAATAGCAAGAAATCGTACTAGAAAATTATTAAATATTGGCGAAGTTATTGCTGTTGGAGAGGAGTTAGGGTTTGAGGTTGCTGTCAATGAATCCTCTCTTCATACTAATATCGAGGACTTTGCAAGAATGGTGAACTCCTTTGATGTGATGCTGGCAGTTCATGGTGCAGGGCTAACCAATGAAGTTTTTCTCCCGACCAATGCAGTGGTGATTCAAATAGTTCCTTGGGGAAATCTCCATTGGATGTCATATAATTTTTATGGGATAGCACCAACAAAAATGATGCTCAAGTACCTGCAATACTGTATAAGTGAAGAAGAGAGCACATTGATCGATCTCTACCCGAGAGATCATGCAGTATTTAGAGATCCCGATTCAATCCACAGGCAAGGATGGGCAGCACTTGACAAGATTTATTTGAGCCAACAGAGCGTGAAAGTAAATATTACAAGATTCAAACCTATTCTGACAAGAGCATTGGAATTGCTTGGCGACAGGAATTTTAATGTTGTGTCGCAAGAGTTGTTGTTTTGTCCTGATTAGTGTATTAGCTATAGCCGTAATTTCTTATACATTTGTTTAAATAATTTACTTATAAAATGGGAATTTGTTAATAGTACTCACGATTTGAATCCCAAATTAAAATCATTATTTGAGATTTTATCATTGCATCACATACAACTAGTGCTAAATTTGCGCGTTGCGCGATTCATTCCTATGCGAATATGTTATGAAATACTTTCCAAATGAGCGCGGATATGGTATGGAAACTTTTGCAAATAGACGTGGAATGTTGAGGATCATTATCAGAATAAGAGGGGATTTTTTTTTTTGCTGATAAAATAAATAAATAAATAAATGTGGAACGCTCAAATAACAAAAAATCTAAATACATTTCTAAAATTGTAGAAATAAAATATCATAAGGTCTGAATAACTATATATGGAAGTATAACTTGAAATTTTCATTATAGAAAACAGTTTGTATAAGATTGCTTAAAATATTTGGTTCATGAAAATTCCAAACACGATTTGGTTTATGCATGTGCACTCATGGTATGAAAATTCCAAACACTATTTGCAAAGACTTAATTTGTGTCGTTATTAAATTCCAAACACTATTCATGCATGTGCACCCTTGGGACCCACCGTGACCATGTGATGGAGAAGACCCAAGTTTAAAAAGTGGCTACCACACAAAAATTGGATGCGAGTTTCCTACTGGACCCAAGTTTTTCACATGACCATGTTCCCGTTTTCTACTGAATCAAACTGGATGCGGTATAAAAAGTGGCTACCACACAAAAATTGTCACAAAAAATAAAAAATACTGTGCTAACCACAATAACTCACGTGCTTCCATGACGGTCCAAATGTATATAGTTATAATTATAATAATGTATCGTGTAACTTTTTATAAGATTTTCTATGGCAATGGTCAGGGGCGGGACCAAGTGCACCCCAAAGTGTGCTTGGCAAGTTGACATATGCCAATTTTCTAAAAAGACCTTTATAAGTTTGAAAATTTTATACTAATCTTTCTAAAATTTTTAAATATTCTTATTTGACACATTCTAAAAACTCAAAAAGATCTATGTGCTATAAATTTCCATCCCTCTATTTGAAATCCTAGTTCCTCTCCTGGAAAATTGATTACTGCCATCGGCATAATAACCATCCGCGCCATCGTTAAGCCACCGCTCGCTGAGCAGCGCTCTCTCCTCTGACCTGTACTCACCCAGCACACATATTATTTTTTGTTCATTTCATTGTCATAAGTGTTCACTTTATTAGATATAAATGTTCACATTTTATTATAATTATTCACTGTATTATAAGTGTTCGTTGTGTGCAGTATGTTTATTTTATTTTTTTTTTTATCCAAATGTTCAATTTAATAAGTACAAATGGTATGTTATTTAAGTATAAATGTTTAGTTAGTTGCAACAGAAAATATAAATGTTATAAGCAAAAATGTTTATTTTATTAAGTATAAATGTTCAGTTGGGTAAGTACAAATGTTCTGTTAATTAAGTATAAATGTTCAGTTAGTTGCAATAAAAAATATAAATGTTATAAGAAAAAATGTTATTATTAAACCAAGCGAAGGGGTCACGAATCGGACAAAAAACACATGAAAAAATTAGAAGGGGTCATGAACCATTTCGGTTCAAAATATTTTTTTCCGACTCTACCCCTGACGCGTCACGCGCCTCTCTCTGCCCCTGACGCGTGATTCTATATAATAAAATCATTAATTGATGCATTTAACCGAACACTTTTGATTATTAAACTGAACACATTTAGTTATTAAACTGAACATTTGTAACAGATGCTTGCTAATCATAACGATGGCGTCCGATGGTTATCCTGCCGATGGAAGTTATAATTTCTGCCGCTCCTGGCAATGGTTAACATTTTTTTATTACCGCAGTGAACCTTATCGCGCGTAAAATATTTGCCAGACCTAAGTTAAGACAGCCCAAAATCTTAATTTCAATCAATGGTACGAATGCATGCTAATTATGGATAATCGTTGATTGTAAGATTAAAAACGGCCTAGCAAAATTAATTTCTTAGCTGAGCTTGTGATCCAAGTAACCAACTTTTCTCAAGTTTCTAAGTGGGAAAAAACCAAACTCCAGCGACCAATCACAATCATCAACGTGTTTTTTTTTTACTCTAAATGTTACAAATGTGTAAAGATTTAAGACGAGCGAACATCTGAACTCAACAAATGTTTTCTGTGCACCAATATATTACAATTTTTTAAATTCAACTAAATGAAACCAAAGATGCCAATGTACAATCTATTATGAATCACTATAGTATTTTGCTGCCTCTTGCACTATAATTCAACTAAATGAAATTTAGAAGTTTACGTGTGTAGTCAATTTAGCCTGAAAACTGGAAGATAGCAGACCACCTCTCTGGCAGAATAATCAAATGCTCAAGGTCAAATTGGCAATTAAACTCATTGATTATTACTAATCAATCTGGTTATACCTTTTCTAAGTTACAACAGCTTCCAATATTCACTTTTCCAAAAGAAAAACAAAATAATATAAAAAAAAAAAGGAAAACCAGGACTGTACAGTACCAGTTAAATTTATGAATCCTCTGAATTGAGATGCATTAGTCCTTAGAGCTTCCTTCAGACTTGGTCTAAACCTATCCATGTCCAACCTTACAATTTGTTTTTTAAGCAAAATCTCATCAATTGCAATCCATCCTTTTCGGTCTATGGATTGCAGGTCTGTGAAAATAGTGTGATTTCTTGGGTAATCATCCATTAAAATAATGCTGTTAATTCAGCTTCATCTTTTCTGATGGCCTCTTAAAATAGTTCCCTGTATTTTTTTTTTCTCAAATATCTTGTTACCTCTTTCCTAATCTGAAAATCCTATATGCCCTATCGATACATATTAAGATGCTTCGGGTTATTGAACGGATATGATAGGCATTTAAGTATTAAGTACAGAAAGACGACACAATATATATGACCATTATTCTACATTTTAGCATTAACATCGATTTCTTATTTGGCATGGGGTTCTCTAATAGTCCTATTTGAATATAAACTCAAACATATCAGACATGGATCTCAAATTTATTGCTTATTTGTTGAAACAAGGCAAAATAAAAACTTACCTAACCCACCCTAGGTCCCCACAAGGGTGTACTTGAATAAATACTGCATTAACATGCGAGAACACCATATTAGTTCTTTTCATCAAAAAAAATATTAGTTCCAATGTCTCAATCAGAAGTACTATTACCAGAATAGTACTCTTTTTGGTGCCTCCGACATACCTAATTGATCTAAGCTCACCATTTTTTTCAACATGTCACGGCTTGGAGTTGTGGTAGCTACATTCTCAGTTGATGCAGAATTTACTGGCAAAAACGATAAGGAGATGATTTCAATTAGAATCAAGAATAATAGATAATATGTGGTATTGTGTACCAAATCCAAATGAAAAATTAAATTATCTTTGATGGTCCTATTTTTTAAATCCGATTACTTCTATTTCAAATCGGTCTGTAATTCTCAGCCTCAAAAGCTTTTGCAAAATCTTATTTAGTTAAGTCAACCATGTGCATTGGGCCAGCGTAAGCAAGAGATAATGAAATAGGCCGGTATTAACTGGTATAGGCCCATAATAGTCCCATGAGGGCCTCTTACCGAAAAGAAGCAGAAGCCTTCAGCTGAAACTATGCTCCCGCGCGTAAGAATATCCTCCACAAACGAAACGACCGTATCGCCAGACAAACACCTTTTCCGATCTCTCTCAATTTCCTTCCTTCCAAACTCCATGGAACCAACCATCCCAACTCTGGTTCTGCTTCTGGTTCCACTCCAACCTCCTCTGGCTCTGCCCCTAATTCCAACACCTAAACCCTAGACGAAAGAAACCATGTCCCTAACCCTCCCTCCTCTCACCAAACTGACCAAACCCCAATTCAAGCTCAAATCCAAGCACCACTTCCTCCCAATCCTCTGCTCCTCCAACTCCCAATCCAATCCTTCCCCTTACTCCCTTGTCTCCTTTCTTCGCTGGGTCCCTGACTGGGCCGATGGAGTGAAAGAGAGCCGTGTGCGGGACCCACGGCCTCTCTACACGCCAGAGAACTGGCGGGAGCACCGCAGCTCCCGGCGCCATCTCCGGCACCTACTCACCTCCCTCTCCTCTCGCGTCATCCTCTCCCTCATCCCTCCTGTCTTTTCTCTCACCACGTTTGCGGGATTCATTGCCCTTTATAACACGGCTGTTTCTCTTGCATGGCTGCCCAATTCGATCTTCCCTGTTCTGAAGGCATCGCCGCTGCCGTACCAACTGACTGCACCTGCACTGGCGCTCTTGCTGGTGTTTAGAACTGAGGCATCTTATTCGAGGTTCGTTGAGGGGAGGAAGGTCTGGATGAAGGTGATTGCTGGCGCTGGGGAGCTCGCCTCTATGGTTCTTAATTTGAGACCGAAGGATGATTGGAGTATTAGGATTAGCCTGATTAATTACATCATGGCATTTCCGGTGGCCCTTAAGGTATGGCACTTGTATGAACTGGCATGTTTTTGCTGTTGCTGCTGTTGCTGGTACATTTTTACCAGATTACACTCTTGTTCAATATCGATGAAGGGTTAATGTTGAGTTGAGATTATGGAGCTAAGTCATCAATTTCAGAGAACCTTTCATGTTATATTGTCAAACAATTCTGGGTTAGTGTTAAATGAATTGTACTAGCAAAAAATTTTGAGGCAAACTTATAGGTGTTTACAAGTATAGCTAACTGCAATAGGCAACCAACCTTAAAAAAAAGAAGTAAAAAAATAAAGTGTAGCTAACTAGAGAGATTTTACTAATTCTTTTCTGCATGTACCAACCAGAGTACCACACTAATTGCTTCTAAAGCTTGCTTATAATTCATGATTTAGAACAAGTTGTGTTATTATGCATTTTAATCAACGCACTATTTTGTGCTTAATTGGTGATTTACTGATTCTAATAATCTTTGTCCAAATTTACTAAGCTAAAGACCAGATGCCACTAGGAACAAACAGTGCCTCACTTTCCCTAGAGTATATGTTGTGATAATTTTGTTAGCAAATAAAGCATATATCGGTATCTTGTTATTTATATGGCTTAATATGCTTTAGATGTAAGATGGTAGCATACCTTTCTTAAAACTAAAAAGATCATAGCCCAGGAAGCTAATATGGATCTATTTGCAGTGCCATGTTATCAATGGGTCAGACATAAGAGCAGATCTGCAGAATTTACTTGAAGAGGAGGATATGTCTATTCTTCTTAGGTCAAAGCACCGTCCTCGCTGTATCATTGAGTTAATTTCGCAGTCCCTTAATGTTTTGCACCTTGAAGAACAGAAAAGAAATCTCATGGTAAAGCATATTGTCCATTTTTCGCCCTTTTTTCTCGTAAAGCTAGTATTTTGTCCTTTCCTTTTGTGAAAATTTGTTCTTTCGAGTATTCTAAAATAACTTGGTACAGTATTGCATTATCCCGATCAAATTTTTGTTGTAACAAGCACAAAGTTTCGTAATAATTATTACATTTGAGGAGGATGAATAGTAAAGCAAGGGCTGGTATTACATGTAATTCATCGTTGAAACCTTCCTTCTTGTTTATCTTTTGGGGGGCATACTCCAATGTTTAAAGTCTAATTTTGGGTGATAGCTCAGGCATAAACCCATTAAATAGACATAGGCCCCCACCCACCCCGCACAAAAAAAGAGCCCATGGCACAAAAGAACAAAACACAAGAAGTGCGAAATCTGAGCATAAAAACTATCTGCTGTCTATAATTTGCTTGACAAATTTTGGTTATCATTTTCTTTTCTCCACTCATCATTTTATGTTTAATCCTGGTCGTTTGTAATTGCACAAGTGAGTGTTATTTAAGAAAATAAAATTGGCTTGGATTGAAGCTTAGTGGCACAATTGAAGTTTTGATGTACTTTTTAATTTGATACAATCTGGATTCTTTATTGATATAATTATGGGCATAATAAAGGCTTGTTACAATGATCTGGCTGATAATAAACTGTATGAGTTACTGCTTTATTATGTTGACATACCTTTTCAACTTTGAAATCCTTGCTATTATGTTGTATGCTTTATTAATGATGTACATTTTTTCAGGAGACAAAGATTTCCTGTTTCCATGAAGGAATAGGCGTATGTGAACAAATAATAGGGTTACCTATCCCACTGTCATATACTAGACTTACGTCAAGATTTCTCGTTCTTTGGCATCTTACACTTCCAATCATACTTTGGGAAGATTGTAACTGGATTGTGGTTCCTGCTACTTTCATTAGTGCTGCCTCTTTGTTTTGCATCGAAGAAGTAAGCTATCTTCAATTAAGCCTTTATCAACAACAATCAATTGTGCAATTAATTTTTCACTTGGGATTTGATTTTAAAAGTTCTGCTCTTGGAAAAGGGGACCACGGCTACAAATCAATCCAAGAAAAACAAAAAGAATCAGTACAAATAACAGATTTGTCAAATTGGCAATTGTACCATGATGCTCGATGTCACAAAAAGGATCTGCTTATGCAGCAGAACTTCCGCATCAGCCAGAGATTTTTTTTTTTTTTCTATTTTTTTCCCTCTGTTATATTATCAGCTTACCTTTTTATTCTTATTTTAATTTTTTATTTTTTATACACTAATATTTTAACTTCCAGCGACTAAAATTACCTTTAATTCGAATGCAGGTTGGTGTTCTTATTGAGGAGCCATTTCCCAATCTTTCTCTTGGTGAATTATGTAAACAGCTGCATGATGATATAAGAGATATCATGTCTGTTCACAACTTGATTCGCAGAAGAATACATGCCAAAATGAAGGATCTAGACGAAAGAGAAGTTAGTGACGGAAGATTAAACAGTTTATGAACTTCTTGTAAATCATAAACCATAAATATTAGGGACGTAGTTCAGCTAACGGGGATTAAATATTGTTTCCCCAGAAGTTTTAGGTTGGGTACAACACGTGAGTTATGAGCAATGACATGCTGACCATATACAATAAAGAAAGATTGTACGAAGGTTGGAACTGCATGTTATATCAGTTTGTGTAAACCAAGTAGAATAGCTAGTTCAAAAAAAAAAATTCTTGTTTAGTGCAGAAACCTTGTATGTCACACTTAATTGGAACTTGTATTATGCAGAGTAGATGTGGCCATATGGGCTTCATCCAATTTTTTGACACTGTTTGCTGCAGAAGGGATTGATGGATGATTTACGGATTGATTTACAATAAATGCCTCCAACACTATTCCACTAATAACCTCTAAAGAAACCATGAAAGGTTATCTCACCGGAAATGTAAAAATCATCAAATACACAGAGCGTCAAGTCGATTCAGTCCGTCATATCAGTCTGTCCGGTGATTCTCTCTCCCTCTCTCTCGCCTTCGAAGTATCCTTTTCTTAACACATTAATGAAGCTGTCACCTCTATACTCCACAAAACTATCTGTACACCACATTTACTGAGCTCTCCTTTTACCGCCCTCTTTAATTTCTTCAACTACATTCTAAAATTCTTGTATTGCCACTCTAACAGCTATTCTTGTATTCCAATTTTTTATCCAGTCTGATTTGAAATAGAAGTTGTCTGATTTTCAAAATGGGATCATCAAAGATCATTTAATAACTCTTTCAGTTGGATTTGGTATACAATATTACATAATCTATTATTCTTGTTTCTGATTCAAAATATCTCCTCAATATTTTCATCAGTAAATTCTGCATCAACTGAGACTATAGCTACTCCAAGCAGTGATATGTTGAAAAAGCTGGCAAGCTTAGATCAACTAGGTACCTTTGAGGCATCAAAGTACAAAGGTATTACTATTACCAGAATGATTTATACTCCTAATTGAGGCAGCCGAACTAATTTCATTATGTAGTTGATTTCTAGTTATGCAATTGGGACTGTAATAATGTCTTTTTGTTATAGGTACTTTGTTCCCCTGAAATAGCACTGGTTAACTCATCAACTTTTCAGTGTTGATATAGGTACTTTGTTTTCTAGTTGAAACCTATATGGTGATATTATCATAAAAAAATCGGACTGGTTAACTCATCAACTTTTCCTGTCATTAAGCAATTGCAATGCTCTTGTCAAATTTTCCTTAAGTAGAGTGGTAACTATTAAAATTTTGTCCAGACTACTGGTCCCATAGAAAATCAACCAGCAAAGGAAACAGGGTCATGCATTGGGCCAGCACAATCCAGACATAATAGGCTGGTATTGATCGGTACAGGCTTCGTACAAGTAAGGGTTCGTAAGTTGTGCATTATCAGATCACACGACACGACAATGAATCAAAATTCAAGGAATAAAGAAAGCTTAGCTAGGCCAGTTTTGATTGGTTTCTACTCGGTACTCGTTAGGATATCCACAAACCACAAGCGTCAGCACCATACATACAAGGGGAGGTGTACTATCTCGCATTGCATGGCTACAAGCCTCATTCAAATAGCACAGAGGAGGTGATCAGTACCTTAGAAGAGTGCCAACGAAGAAGTTGAACAGACAGGGTCATTTGAAAGTGGAGCGGCTTCCGCTCAAAAGGAGAGAGCGGAGAAGAGGACTTCAAGAATTGTAAGATCAAGGAGAGGAATTCACATCCTATGCCTGTCGGACAGAGTGCCCATCGGGCATCACAACCGTCTGATCAATTATGGGTGCTCCATGATTAATACCAGATTGATATGCCCGAAAAAATTAACCGTTGAAATTAGATCGGACGGTTGTGATGAGATGGGCAGAGGATACGGATCCCAAGGAGAGAACGAACAAAGGGGAAACGGGTGACCCATTATGGGTTTAAGAGGGGGGGGGGATTGGAGATCAACGGCCCAGGGTAAAAGAATTCGGATTTGGACGCAAATTCGGTGACAAAAATTATTATTAAATTTGCCAATGAATTATGTGCCATCAAAATAAATTGTCTATAAGAATGACTTCACACTATCGTTTTCTCTAAAATTTGTAAATGACAGATCGAAAGGAGTTTAATAAAGTTTCTCTTAGTTATTTCATAATTAATTTTGAGTTGAATTTTCTTACTTTAAAACAACTTGTCTTAATTAGTTTTACACAGTATATCCAAACATCTACTATTCAAGTATTTTGTTTTACTGATCAATAATCACTTTTACTTTATTTAATTTGTGAGAATTTACCTTTTAATTTCAAATTGTACCTATTTTATAATTTTTATTGCTTAACATTATTCACATATTTAATTTCAAATTTTTATTTATGATATTATTATGGGGTTTCACAACAACAGAGTAGACTCTTCTGAGATTCCAAGTCCCATTAATGCATTGTCATTCCTTTTTTATTTGAACTTATTGTGAACAAAGAAATTCGTAGATAACTTTAGAAGACTTCTTGGGTCAGAATCTCAATATCTCATCGGCATGTGTTAACATTTATAACAATAATAATAATACAATACTGTTCCGATGTGTATACAATCTTTATTATCCCGATACACATATTTATAACGCAACGTTAATTCATTATTTAAATTCTAGATGCAGCGCCATTTTCTTAGAAAAGGACGACTTCACTATTCCCAATTTCCAATCTCTTCCCCGCTCCAAACCACCACACCACCAAGCTAGAAAGAGCCATTCTCTAACCTCAAGCTAGAAGAGTAATATATGTACAAAAATGGGATACCATTTTAAACGTGCTACGAGTGTAGGGGAGATCATTACTGGTCTTGTAATTGCTTGTTTTCTGGTCTCGTTGGTGTATTCCTACTTTTCTGTGTCGCCAGGTATGCCCATCGCAAATCTGGTACTCAAATCTCTGTGATGCATTTTTTATTTTTCTCAATGTACAGGAAATGTCTAATTTCCAATTCTTTTAAATTAACAGTGCAGCAGTGCATTGCTGTATGGCTAATGAAAATGGATACATCCTTGCATTTGTTTGAATTTGTAGTCTTCATTCTTCAATTCCATTTGTAGTAAAGGGAGTGATAGTTTGACCGCCTATCATTGTTAAAATTTAATGGTCTTTTATTCTGTTTGGAAACAATATTGCGCTCTGCTCTGCGTACATAAAGGTCAAATACCTTATACAGATGGCAGAAATCATTGATTTCAGTCTAGTGCTTTCATTTAATTTTTTTATGCATATATATTGATTTCTTCTTTAAATTTTGTATTATGGGGCTAATTTGTACAATGATTATGCTGTTTTGCAGTGATCCTTGAAGCGGGTTTGAATGGTCAAACTTCGGCCGTGGAGGGAGATGATCACATAATTTCAGAAAATATAGGTACCTAACAGGGTTAAAAATAATTTCTTTACAAGTCAGTATCGGTGCTGGCTTGCCTCTTAGATTCAATCCAAAATAATGCACAAAATCAATTGTAGGCAGAAGACACCAGTACACAAAAAATAATGGAATTTTTAAACTTTTCTATTGTAGGAATATCAGCATTCGCTCCTCTTTCTAGTTTCATTCCTTTTTTAATGTTTGCTATATTTTACATTTGAAAAGGAGAAGAGAACATGAAGAACAAATCTTCAAAGGCCCTGTCGATACTGTCTTGCAACCTTAATGACTATAGGTCAGATGTATGTGAAATCTATAGCAATGTAAAAATTCATGGCAGCTCGTCTTCCATATATTTCACTTCTGACCATACAATGGACTTGGAAGAAAATAAAACATGGACAATTAAGCCTTACACTCGCAAATACGATAGTTATGTTATGGAAAATGTGAGGGCAGTGACCATAAAGCCCTTGTACACTTCCACAGACGCACCTCAATGCAACATCTATCACAACATCACTGCAGTTGTATTTTCAAAGGGGATTTATGCCGGAAAAAACTTCTTTCATGACTTCAGTGATGTGCTGGTCCCACTATTCATAACTGCCCGACAATTTGAGGGTGAAGTTCAAATACTTATGGCCGATTTGCAGCCAGTTTGGATTGAGAAGCACAAAAATTTCTTCAACAAAATCTCAAATTATGAAATCATCGATTTCAACAAAGAAAACCAAGTGCACTGCTACCCTCGTGCCATTGTAGGTCTCTATAGCCATAAAGATTGTTCAGTGGATCCTTCGAGAACTCCGAATAATTATTCAATGGTAGATTTTGCTAGGCTAATGAGAAGGGCCTATTCACTTGAAAGAGATTTTGCAACAAATCTGGTAGAGAGTAGTAAAAAAAAGCCGAGGCTTCTGATAATAGCAAGAAATCATACTAGAAAACTAATAAATATTGGCGAAGTTGTTGCATTGGGTGAGGAGTTAGGGTTTGAGGTTGCTGTCAACGAATCATCTCTTCATACTAATGTCGGGGACTTTGCAAGAATGGTGAACTCCTTTGACGTGATGATAGGGGTTCATGGTGCAGGGCTAACCAATGAAGTTTTCCTCCCAACGAGTGCTGTGGTCATTCAAATAGTTCCTTTTGGAAATCTCAAGTGGATAGCATATGGTTATTTTGCGGTAGGAGCATCAGATATGATGCTCAGGTACCTGCACTACTGTATAAGTGAAGAAGAGAGCACACTGATCAATCTCTATCCGAGAGATCATGCAGTATTTAGAGATCCTGATTTTTTCCACAAGCAGGGATGGTTAGCAATGGGCAAGATTTATCTGGACCAGCAGAACGTAAAACTAAACATAACAAGATTCAAACCTGTTTTGACAAGAGCATTGCAATTGCTTAATGACAGGAATTTTAATGTTACGTCGTTAGATTTGTCATTTTGTGATAATTAGAGTATTAGCAATAGATTATTTATAGCCGTAATTTCTCACATGCATTGAACAGCAGCTCACGTGCGGTGCATTTTTTTTTTTTAAGTAAACTTGTACTAATTGGATTTAGTTCCACATTTAATTCCCTATATGATGTAATTTGCCAATTCGGTAGTTAAACATTCAACTTTCTTGACACTTCCTTGACAGGTGCTATCAAGTTTTCAGGGGAAAAAAGCTTACTTAACACTGTACCAATCCTACAATGTTTTAATCTATTTTTTTATGACAATATCACCATATATGTTTCAACTAGAAAACAAAGTACCTATATCAACACTGAAAAGTTGATGAGTTAACCAGTCCTATATCAGGGGAACAAAGTACCAATGACAAAAGGACATTCTTACAGTCCCAATTGCAACTAGAAATCAACTACATACTGAAATTAGTTCGGCTGCCTCAATCAGGAGTATAAATTATTCTGGTAATGGTGATACCTTTGTACTTTGGTGCCTCAAAGGTACCTATTTGATCTAAGCTTGCCATCTTTTTCAACTTATCACCGCTTGGAGTAGCTACAGTCTCAGTTGATGCAGAATTTACTGAAAACAATGAGGAGATATTTTGAATCAGAAACAGGAATAATTAATTATGTAATATTGTATACCAAATCCAACTGAAAGAGTTATTAAATGATCTTTGATGATCCCATTTTGAAAATCAGACAACTTCTATTTCAAATCGGACTGTAATATCTCGGCCATAAGAAAATATTTGTTCCTTTAAAATTAAAGTATTAAGTTCTAATTATTAAAATTTGTTCCAGATTACTCAGCCCACAGAAAACCAACCAGGAAAGGAAACAGGGTCACGCATTGGGCCAGCACAACCAAGACATAATTAAATAGGCCAGTATATATATATTAAAGTGGTACAAGATTCGTACCAGCTAGGGTTCTCAAGTTATGCATTGTCAGATTACATGATTCGACATAAATTAAATCAAAGGAATAAAACTTAACCAGCCCAGTATTGATTGGTATGGTATATACTCGGTACTAGTTAGGATATCTAGAAGAAACAAGAACTCAAGCATCAGCACAATACAAGGCGGAGTACTATGACTATGACACTGTCAGTAGCTCAGAAGAATGCCAAGGAAGGAGTAGTAACACTGAAACAGGGAAGCAAGGGTTTAGAGCTCAGTCTCTGGCCAAGCTCAACCTTCTCTCCTCTCACTCTTCTTTTTCTTATTCTTATCATTGGACATTGGAGAAGGAAAGTCGCCAGGTCCGGGAGGGAAGAGAGAGATATATGGGGTCCACGTGCTGAGGTGGCGAGCAGCAAGTGGCCGAGAGGGACGGAAACCGGATGACCCGTTACAGGTTTTAGGGGGGTGATATTCGCCATTGGAAGATCAAAACCCAGATTCAATTCAACGACCCAGATTAAAAGAACTCGGATTTGAATTGATCAGGCAGTAAAATTCACATTTGGACAGAAAATCCGGTGACTGATAATTTATCAAAACTTCGTAAATGACCGAAATTAACTGATTGAACGGATTTTTAATAAAGTTGCTGCTTAATTATTTCATAATTAATTTTGAGTTCGAATTTTCTTAGATTGAAATAACTTTCTAAATTTAATTTAACACAGTATACCAGCCCAAAAATTAAAGTATTTCACTACTTAACTTTAATTTGTGAGAATTTAGCTTTTTAATTTCAAATTGTACCTATTTAATTTTAAAAAAAATTCACAATTTAATTTCAAATTTTTAGGCTTATAATTTTATGACGGGTTCACACCAATAGAGTTGACTATCCTAAGATTCCAAATCTCTAATTAATGCATTTTCATTTCTTTTTTGTTTATTTATTATTGTTATAATGCTGTTAGAGTCTTAGTCATCGAGATGCTTTTAGAGCGGTTCAGGTCAAATATCATCTGCATGTGTCAATATATATAATAACAACACTAATAATATAAAAATATTGTTCGATGAGTATCAAATCTGATTCAACCCGATGCACATATTGAATCGTGACATTGCTATAAGATAATATTGTACTCTGAATAGTATTATACAACGTTAATTCATTATTTAAATTCCATACTCAGAGCTTTTTTTTATTTTCTGGACTTCATATTTCCCAATTTCCCATCTCCGGATCTCCCCCCCCGCTCCAGACCACCCCCCACCCAACCAAAGCTACCAAGTTCCATTCCCATTCATTTATCCTCAAGCTAGAAGAATAATATATGTAAAAAATGGGGGACCAATTTAAACGTGCTACAAGTGTAGGAGAGATCATTACTGGTTTTGTAATTTCCTGTTTTGTGGTATCACTGGTGTATTCCTATTTTTCTGTTTCGCCTGGTTCATTCGCTGCCCATCGCACATCTGGTACTGATCAATCTCTATGCTGCATTTTAATTTTTCTCAATGTACAGGAAATGTCTCGAATTTCCAATTTTTCATTCTTTCAAATTAACAGTATGGCTAATGAAAATAGGTGCATGATATTGCACTCATTTAAATTCTTCAATTTCCATTCCTAGTAAAGGGAATGATAGTTAACCGCCTATAATTTTAAATTTAGTTATTATTTATTCTGTTTGGAAAGTTGGAAACTTATGTTACGTTCTGCTCTGCGTACGAAGGTCAAAAAACTTGCAGATGGCAGAAATCATTGATTTCAGTCTAGTGCTTTCCTTTAAATTTTTTATGTATGTATGTTTCTTCTTCACATTTAATATTATGGGCTAATTAGTCCCATGATTATGTTGTTTTACAGTGTTCGTTGATGGGGGATTGAATGGTCAAACTTCGGACATGCAAGGAGACGATGATCACATAATTTCAGAAAATATAGGTACCTAACAAGTATAAATTAAAGTTTTTTTTTTTTTAAGTCAGAGTTTTATTTTCAGATGGTATGTTTGGAAGTTCATGGAATAAGAACAAACTATTTCTTGTTTGGTATCCTTTAGAATAAAAAGAATAAGAATAAAATGAACTTTATTTTTGTTCCAACAAAAATATAGAACTAAAATAAGAACAAGCCCTGTATAGCAGCATGGCTGCCGGCTTACCTGTTAGATTTATGCGGAAACAATTGGTCAAACTGACCGTTTCATGTTCCTAAGCGGACCGTTCTGATGGTCAAAATGTCTGTTCCATTGTTTCAGTTTCGAGCTGTCGGTTCCTATGTGCTTGAAATCATGACTATTCGATCATTTTCAACTTAATTGAATTCACGTCCGTCATATCATTAGTATCTATAACTACAATTTCTTCATTGCCACATTAAGTCTTTTGTTTTTAAGGAAACTTTCGTTATGGTAAAATAAAAATAAAAAAATAGTAGTATAGTAAACGTTGCAACGTATTAAAGACACTTTATAAGTATTTAATTTACGATCTTCTTTCCACATTATACAATAGCAATAAATTTACTATTAGCTTGTTTGATTCAATCGAAACTAAGGTTTTAATGCACTAAATCAATTGCATGAAGATGAAACTTGTACATTAAATAAAGGGAAAATTAGATATATACCCCTCAAATCATAGCCAATTGAAAATATCCCCTCTAATCTTTAAATTTGGAAATATCCCCTTCTAAACTTCTATGCCATAGATATTTACCCTTTTGCCAATGTTTTAATTCTGAAAATTATTTTTTTAAAATTTTAGACGAAAATGCCCGGGCTGTCAATGAAACCCGTTTACCCTACCCGTACCGTATTCGATAAGGCGGGTATGGGTAAGGTTTTATTTTCGTTAGACTAACGGGTATGGGTATGGGTAAAGAGAATTTTTCGTTAACTTATCGGGTACGGGTGCGGATAAGGGCTATTTCGTACCCATTATCTAACGGGTAATATTTTACAAACATATATGTATATATATATAATCATGTTTTTAGCATATTTCGTAAGATATATTATTTATTTCGATTTTCATCCAAATCATCCAAATTTATTTATGATGATGAAAAAATTATTTACACTCTATATTATATTATAATTTATAATTAGTTATATAGATTTTTTTGAATTCAATTGATATGATAATAAATTTCATGATTTTTGTTATATCTAAAATATTATCTAAATGTTTTACTTTATCTATATATTTATTTGATACTATTTATTTAGCACATTATATATTTTCTTATTAAATTAATAATATTATTATTACCCATTATGTACCGTTACCCTACCCATACCGTTAATTCTTAACGGGTACGGGTAAAGTCTTTTTAACGGGTACGGGTACGGGTACGGGTAAAGAAAAATTTAACGGGTGCAGATATAAAAATATCTTATACCGTACCGTACCGTACCCATTGACAGCCCTATTAAAGCCTAGCGATTCATCTTCAATTCTTCATTATTTCTTCCTCTGCTTAATCGGAAAGAAATATACAACATATCCAGACAATTATGTTATCCTTCGTTTGCGCAGCTTTTCACTCAAAACTACTGAAACCTCGAAAAACATCTTTTGGTAACGAGGAGGGAAGCTAATCTGTCTATCCAATAGTCTTTTCCAAGCCCTTGCTTATTAGACCAATTAAATAAGGATTTTGAAGATATACAATCTTGTTACTTTACATTGATATCGTGTTAGAAACAAAATAAATCGGTTATTTACAATGAGCCTTATTTTACAATATATCTTTGGTTGCATCATAAACCGCTACTAGCCCCCTCCCTGAAACAAAGAACTAAATTATTTGGTGACCAATGCATACACCATGCAATATAGTTTTAAGTTTTCTTTTATATGATATTCTAAGATTTCATGCTATATTATAAATATTTTGGAGGTATTAAACTTGAAACTGGAGGTTTCGTCAGATCCTTGTTAGTAGCTTCAGAGCTTAATGCTTAAAGCGAAATTTTGAGGAGAATAAATAAGTAGTATCCATTGATGGGGTTCAAAGCGATTGCTTCCAAGGGTGCGTTCTCAATTTTGAGGAGAATAAAACTTTTCCTATTTTGCTGTATATTTCTATTCGATTAAACAGAGTGAAAAAAAAAAGAAGATGAATCGTCAAGACTTTAAGGGAATTTTTGTCTAACATTTTTAAAAATTATTATTCATAATTAAAATATTGACAAAAGGGTAAATATCTAAGGTACATATGTTTGGAGGGGGGTATTTCCAAATCTAAAGATTAGAGGGGATATTTCTAATTGGCTATGATTTGAGGGGTATACAACTAATTTTCCCTTAAATAAAATAAAGGAATTTTTAAATTTTCTCTAGTAGCAATATCAGCATTCACTCTTCTTAGTTTTATTCTATCATTAATGTTTGTTTTTCTTTTTATAATTTTATGTATGTCAAAAAGGTGAAGAGCACATGAAAAACAAATCTTCCAAGGCCACACCAATGCTGTTGTGCGACATTGGAGACAGATCAGATGTATGCGAAATCTATAGCAATGTAAGAATTCATGGAAATTCATCTTCCATATTTTACACTCCTGACCTGACCATGGACTTGGGAGAAAACAAAACATGGACAATGAAGCCTTACACTTGCAAAGGCGATATTAATGTTATGGAACATGTGACAGCAGTGACCATAAAGCCCTTATACGCTTCCACAGAGGCCCCTAAATGCAACATATATCACAACATCACCGCAATTGTATTTTCCAAGGGGATTTACGCTGGAATAAACTTCTTCCATGACTTCAGTGATGTGTTGATCCCACTATTCATAACTGCCCGACAATTTAAAGGTGAAGTTCAAATACTGATGGTCGACTTGCAGCCAATTTGGATTGAGAAACACAAAAAGTTTCTGGACCAAATCTCAAATTATGAAATCATAGATTTCAACAATGAAAACCAAGTGCACTGCTACCCTCGTGTCATTGTAGGTCTTTACAGCCATGGTGCTTTAATAGTGGATCCTTCAAGAACTCCAAGTAATGACTCCATGGTAGATTTTGCTAGGCTAATTAGAAGGGCCTATTCACTTGAAAGAGAATTTGCAACAAATCTGGTAGACGCTAATAAAAAGAGGCCGAGGCTTCTGATAATAGCAAGGAATCATACTAGAAAATTAATAAACATCGACGAAGTTGTTGCTGTGGGGGAGGAGTTCGGGTTTGAGGTTGCTGTCAATGAATCCTCTCTTCATACAAATGTGGAGGAGTTTGCAAGAATGGTGAACTCCTTTGACGTGATGGTGGGGGTTCATGGTGCAGGGCTAACCAATGAAGTTTTCCTCCCAACCAATGCCGTGTTAGTTCAAATAATTCCATTTGGAAATATCGAATGGATAGGATATACTGATTATGGATTACCAGCATTAAATATGAAGCTCAAGTACGTGCAGTACTGTTTAAGTGAAGAAGAGAGCACATTGACTGACCTCTACCCGAGAGATCATGCAGTATTTAGAGATCCCGAATCATTCCACCGTAAGGGATGGGGAGCAATGGCCAAGGTTTACTTGACCCAACAGAATGTGAAACTAAATATAACAAGATTCAAACCTGTTCTGACAAGTGCATTGGAATTGCTTGGTGACAGGAATTATGTTACGTGGCCAGATATGTCGCTTTGTAGTAATTACGGTATTAGAAATTAATTACCTGTAGTATTAGAAATTAATTACCTGTAGCTGTAATTTCTCGATTTTTATTTTCGTTAATTGATGTTTCTATGCTTGATGTACGTACTACGTACTTACTGTTGTGGTGTTTATTTTCTGATGTCGACAGTTATATCTTTGGGTTTCTTTCCATTTTTATTCTTCTAGGGTCATGTTTGGAAGAGAGTAAATCGTGGAGTAGTTTAAAGAGGAGTAAATAGTCAATCCACTTTATTCCTCTGACTTTTGTTAGTTTTTGAGTCAGATTTATGATGAATAATTTTTCTATTATTCTGAAATTTTACAAGGGTTTTTACATGCCTTTATATAGGTAGAAAGGAAAAAAGAGAGAACGGTAACAAATGTTACCGTTATATGAGTCCTAACGTTACATTACTAAAAAAGGAAAAAAAGTTTGTAATCCCTTTTTCTATAAAAGGTTTGGAGACAACTTTTATTTATTAGTCTATGATGATTAATTTCTGAGACTAATCGTCCCCTAATTATCTTTATTTTCAACACTCCCCCTCAAGCTAGGTGCGTAAATGTCGTACAAGCCTAGCTTGCTTGTAATATCGTCAAAAAACTTGATGCTTAATCCCTTAGTGAAAATATCCGCCAATTGATCTTTACTTCGAACATAAGGGGTTTCAATTTCTTTGGTTTGGATTTTTCCTCTAATGAAGTGACAATCCACTTCTATGTGTTTAGTCCGCTCGTGAAAGACGGGATTCGCCGCAATGTGTCTCGCCGCTTGATTATCACAAAACATCTTCATTGGTGCTTCGTGCTTGATATTCAAATCGGCTAGTAATTGCTTGATCCATGTCAACTCACTCGCGGTGGATGCCATAGCCCGATACTCCGCTTCCGCGCTCGATCGTGCCACAACATTTTGTTTCTTGCTTTTCCATGTGACTATATTTCCGCCTACAAATGTGCAAAAACCGGTTGTCGATTTTCTATCGAAACTTCCAGCCCAATCTGCATCGGAATAGCCACATATAGCGTTAGTATAATTTTTCCTCATCCAAATTCCCTTTCCGGGAGTACCTTTTAGATACCTTAATATTTTATTAATGGCATCTAAATGTGGTGTTCTAGGTGCATGCATGAATTTACTAATTTGACTTACGGCAAAAGATAGGTCCGGTCTCGTAACGGTTAGGTAAATTAATTTACCAACAAGTCTTTGAAAGTGACTTATGTCCTTTAATGGTTCACCCTTTTCATTATCAAGTTTTTCATTTACATCTATTGGTGTTTTGGCCGGCTTACAACCTAATTTACCGGTTTCTTTAAGTAAATCAAGAATATATTTTCTTTGAGATATAAATAGCCCTTTTGAAGAATGAGCTATTTCTATTCCAAGAAAATATTTTAATTTTCCTAAATCTTTAATGTCAAATTTTTGTTTTAGGTTCTTTTTAATATTTTCAATTTCCGTTGGGTCATTACCGGTTACGATTATGTCATCGACATAAACTAACACCGCGGTGGTACCATTGGTATTGTGCTTAACAAATAATGAATTATCGGCTCCACTAATTTTAAAATTACAAGATAATAAAAAATGAGAGAGTTTTCCATACCATGCTCTTGGAGATTGCTTTAATCCATAAATAGATTTTTTTAACCTACAAACAAGGTTAGTAATACCTTCTTTTTTGTGACCGGGTGGTATGGACATGTATATCTCTTCTTCAAGATTTCCTTGAAGGAAAGCATTTTTAACGTCCATTTGATGTAAGGTCCAATTATTATTAACCGCTATGGAAAAAAGTATCCTAACGGTATTCATTTTGACCACCGGTGCAAAGGTTTCATGGTAATCAATGCCGTACGTTTGGGTATATCCTTTAGCTACCAATCTAGCTTTGTACCGTTCTATGGTACCATCACTATGATATTTAATTTTGTATACCCACTTACAACCAACCGGTTTTTTCTTTTTTGGTAATTCACATAATTCCCAAGTTTGATTTTTTTCTAAGGCATGAAGTTCTTCTTCCATTGCCTTACACCATTTTGGATCAATTTTGGCTACCTCATAATTGGTTGGTTCTTCTATTTTGGACAAATTGCTCAAGAAGGTATAGTGTTCTTTAGAAATATTATCATAAGAGATAAAATTTTGTATAGGATATTGTACCGAGTATGTAACAAAATCCTTTAGCCTTGTGGATGGTTGTGTTTGCCGACTTGATCTCCTTAATGACACCCCTTCATCATGAATTTCTTCATTTTCCTCCAATTCCTCTTCTAGCTCGGTTTCTTGATTTTCTTCATTACCTATTACAATGTTTTCTACGAGCACTTCCTTTGGCTCATGGTTAGTAGTACAAGGTAAAACAAATTCATTTGATAAGGATTGCTCACTATTACTTTCTATTTCAAAAAAAGATTCATTTTCTAAAAAAGTTACATTTCTAGAAATATATAATTTTTTTTCTATAGGATCAAAACACTTGTAACCCTTTTTTTGGGTAGAATATCCTAGAAAAATAGTTTTAATAGAAGTGAAATCAAATTTGTCTACTTTATTTTTATGTACAAAACAAGTACAACCAAATACTTTTAAATGGTCAACATTTATTTTTCTACTATAAAGAATTTCTAATGGGCTTTTAAAATTAAGAATGGCACTTGGTAATCTATTTATCAAATAGGTTGCGGTAAGGACGGCTTCGGACCAAAAAAATTTTGGAACGTTATTTTGAAATAAAAGAGCTCTAGTAACCTCAAGAATATGACGATTTTTCCTTTCAGCAACGCCATTTTGTTGAGGGGTATAAACACAGGAGGTTTGATGAAGGATGCCTTTTTGTTTTACAAAAGATGCAAATTCTTGATTTAAATATTCCGTTCCATTGTCGGATCTAAAAACTTTAACCTTTTTTTCAAATTGGGTTTCAACAAGGTTCACAAAAGTTTGAAAATGAGTGAAAACTTCACTTTTCTTTTTCATCAAATACATCCAAGTGGTTTTAGAAAAGTCATCAATGAAAATAACATAATATCTAAAACCATCGTGAGAATTTAAGGGAGCGGGTCCCCAAACATCGGAATGAATAAGTTCAAATAATTCACTACTTTTGGAATTGGAATTACAAAAAGGAAGTTTAGTATGTTTCGCAAGCTTACAAATTTCACAATTACTACAATCAAAATTTTCAAAACTAAACATAGACTTTAAAATTCGGTCCGAAGGATGTCCCACACGCTTATGCCAAAGCTTGCTTAAATCTTCACTCCTTTTTGTATTGAAAATAGTCTTGTTACTTTCAAAAAAATATAGACCATTTTCTAAATACCCTTCACCAATCTTCTCCTTGGTGAGAAAATCCTGAAAAATTACAATTTTTTCTTTAAAGATAATTTCGCAATTCAAGTCCTTGACAAGTTTACTAATAGAAAGTAAATTTACGGAGCAATTCTCAACATAGAAAACATCTTGAAGAAATTTTTTTGACAAGACACTAATCATACCCCAACCTTTGATCTTAATTTTTTCATTGTTGGCAACGGTGAAATATTGGTCACCACTAATAGGACGGTAATTTCTCAAAAGATTTTGATTTCCCGTCAAATGATCGGTTGCACCGGAATCAAGTACCCATTTGGTACCAAAGTTTGAACTATTTTTGGTTGACAAACCTATGGATAAACAATTATTTTGGACAACACTATACTGGTTTATTTCAGTTTTTTCTGCCGACAAAATAATTGGGCTGGTTAAGGTATTTGGGCCCTTGGAGAAATTATTAAATTGAGAGTTAAATGAACCTGGGCTCGTTTTTTGACTGAGTAAGGCAGCGAGCATGGACTCGAGTCTGTCGAGTCGATCTGTCTCGGTTCGACCAGCTCCAGCTCCAGACCCATGTCCCCTCTCTTCGTTCAAGTCTCCTCTCGCCGACACATAACCCCTCTTCTCCCCCTCTCTTCCATCTAGGATTTTTTGCGATTCTCCTCTTCTCGCCGTTTCCGGCTGTCCCCTGTCTCCTCTCTTAGGACGGAGATGAGGATGGAGTTCCCAGCACTTCTCTTGAGGGTGGCCATCCTTCTTACAATATGCACACTTCACAGACTCCCCTTTATTCTTCCCTTTGCCAGTTTGAGGATTGTGCTTCGAGGCGGCTGAGAAGGCGGTGGCTTCAGGTTTTGCTTTCAACTCCATGGTTCCCATCGCAACTCGCCTTGTCGCTTCCTGTCTCACACGAGCAGTGACTTCCTCGAAGCGAAGCCTATCTGTCGAGAGAAGGATCTGAGCTCTTATAGCATCGTAACTAGAATCAAGACCAGCCAAGAAGGTGTATACCAGATCTGTTTCTTCTCTCTCTTTAAGCACTTCCAGGTCAGTTGTCGGAGGTCTATAAACTTTGAGTTCTTCGTATTTTGCTCTGACAAGCCCGATGTATTCTGGCATTTCTTGGTTTTCTTGAGAAATTTGTGCAATTTCTTTTTTGAGGTAATAGATCTGTGAGTGATTTTTTTGGTTGCCGTATTGATTTTCCAGTGCCTTCCACAACTCTGCTGCTGTTTCACAGTAGCAGAATCCATCTGAGATTTTTGGGTCAAGGGAGTTAGTTATAAGGGTCATGGCTTGAGAATCAATCATATCCCAGTCTTCTTGACCTTGTGTTCCCTCTTCTGGTCGAATTTTACTCCCATTTACATAGCCAATCAGACCCTTTCCCTTCAAGGTTACCTTGGCTGCCTTGGCCCAAGGGATGTAATTTTTGCCATTGAGTGGAACATTGGTCAGTTTCTGAGAAGAATTGAAGTCCATACTGGGTCTGAAAATTGTGGTAATAATTGGATTTGAGTCATTGGTTGAATTGTTTGAATCATTGGTTGAATTATCACCTGTCATCTTGGCAGATTTAGTTGGAAAGGAAAGATTTCTCTATGCGGAAGCTTTTGATTAATTTCTCTCTGATACCATGTTAGTTTTTGAGTCAGATTTATGATGAATAATTTTTCTATTATTCTGAAATTTTACAAGGGTTTTTACATGCCTTTATATAGGTAGAAAGGAAAAAAGAGAGAACGGTAACAAATGTTACCGTTATATGAGTCCTAACGTTACATTACTAAAAAAGGAAAAAAAAGTTTGTAATCCCTTTTTCTATAAAAGGTTTGGAGACAACTTTTATTTATTAGTCTATGATGATTAATTTCTGAGACTAATCGTCCCCTAATTATCTTTATTTTCAACAACTTTAGATCATATTTGGTATGAAAAGATAAAGTATAGTAACTAAATAATGATAACCATTTCTATATCCCTGTGGGGTAACTTTACTTTATCTAAAATAGTAGAGTAATTTCCAACCCCAGCCCTTCATGCATTTCGCCTACACCTCAGGCCATCGGCTCTGCCAACCTCGTCTCTGCCTCCCCACCGTCTGACAGGCACCAGCAACTGCGCCGCAGGAATCGGCAAGCCAAGCCCTCTAAGTCTCTTAAAGGTTTTCATGTTGGGACAATCAAAAGGAAGAAAAGAGACTCACCGGTGGTTGGAAAAAAGAAAATTGCAGCGGCTTTGAAGGAAGCTGGACTCACTAGGGACCTTCTACTTAATGAAGGAACTGCGACTGTGCTTTTCGATGCTGAGCGCTCTTTACTTGGGGGGTTTTGTGGCCTAGTTGCCCCACCGCTGATGCAGGACCGCCCTCTTGGCTTCCGCTTATCCAGTACCATTGGTGAAATTGCTAGTTTCTCTCAGGTTCTACAGGGGGAACTGAGAATTTAGGAGCTATTTAGAGCTCTTTGGTTTTCAGCAGTTTCTCTTCAGTTTTTATTTAGTTTAGTTGCTTGTTGTCTTACTTTTAAATGATGAACAAACTTAATACTTTATTTTGGAATGTTCGTGGTATTTCAGACCCCCCAAAATGTGATTTAATTAAAGATTCTGTTAGAGATGCCAATTGTGATCTTCTATGTCTACAAGAAACTAAATGGTCGAATTGTGATCTTTTCAGAGTGCGTTCTGTTTGTGTTTTCAACTTTAACTCTTTCGTCGCTTTAAATGCGGTTGGGTCAAATGGCGGCATCCTTATAGTTTGGTCTAACAAGTTCTCTTGCATCTCGACACACACCCTCAATTTCTCTGTAACGGTCATCCTTACTCTTGCCGACTTTTCTTTTATGCTCACCTCGGTTTATGGTCCCACAGAAGCGGGTTTAAAATCCCTTTTCCTTGATGAGATAACGGAGATTAGGTCCCTTTGTGACTTACCTTGGATTATAGTGGGAGACTTTAACTTACTTCGTGACCCCTTCGACACCACGGGAGAAGGCAACAATCTCTTCTCTATGCTCGGCTTTAACTCACTAATAGCATGGTTGAGCCTCGTAGAGGTGCCGCTCCAGGGCAAAAAGTTTACTTGGTCTAGCAAACGCCCTTTTCCTTCCTTTTCTAAGCTTGATAGGGCCTTTCTTTCGCACTCTTGGCTCACCCTGCCCATCTCTACCTCCCTCTACGACCTTCCGGCAACCACTTCTGATCATGCCCCACTCTTACTCACCATCTCAACTAACAGAACAAGACCAAAGAGAATGTTCAAATTTGAAAATTACTGGCTAAACTACTCAGAAGTTTTTGCCATTGTCGAACAAGCTTGGCAAGGAATCACTCCCACTTCTGACTGTGCTCAAACCCTTCTACAAAAATTCAACTCAGTCCGAACTGCTCTCTCTACATGGGCGGCCAGTAGGTTTGCAAAAATGGACACCTTCCTGAGACGCATGAAAATCATTGTTAGACTTTTAGACCTTATTGAAGAAGCTAGAAGTCTTTCTTTGGAGGAGTTTCGATTCAGAATTTTGTTACGCGAGCACGCTTTTCTTTTAGCAAAGTGTCAAGAGCAAAAATGAAGACAACGTAGCAGGGTAACCTGGCTACGTTTGGGAGACAAGAACACCAAGTTCTTCCATGCAGTGGCAAATTCAAGACGCATCTTCAACAACATCAACACACTTAACCTCCCGGATAGGATCATCTCTGACCAATTAGACATCAAGGAGGCCTTCAACCTCCATTTTCGTTCCATTCTTGGCACTTCTCCTCCTCAACCCCCGCCTTTTAACCTAACCGGATTAGTAGGCACACCCATAGACTTAACTTCATTGGACTCGCCTTTCACTGAGGTCGATTTCTGTTTGGCTATAAAGGAACTACCAACAGACAAAGCTTCAGGACCGGATGGCTTCCCCATAGATTTCTACAAAGCTTCCTGGCATATTATTAAGCATGATATCATTCGGGGGTACAGGGCACTTTAGAATGGCACTTTACCTTTGCGAGGGCTCAATAAGGCTTATATCTCCTTGGTGCCTAAGGTTAACCAACCTTCTACGCTTGCAGATTTCAAACCTATCAGTGTCATCAACTGTTTCATGAAAATCTACACTAAGGCTATGGCTAACAAACTGCAGTCCTTCATCCCACAACTTGTAAGTCCTCTTCAAACGGCCTTCACTAAAGGAAGGTCTATCATGGAATCTTTTTGTGTGGCTAGGGAGTGCCTCTCTTTCTTTCACAAGAATAAGCTCCCAGCGGTTCTATACAAGGTGGATTTCGCGAAAGCTTTTGATACGGTCTCTTGGACGTTCCAAACCAACCTTCTGGTAGAACGTGGCTTCCCACCTCTTGGATTGCGAGTCTACTGCGCCTTCTTCGTTCTTCATCCTCTTCTATTAAGGTCAATGGGGAGTTTACGGATTATTTCATGCACAAACGAGGACTGAGACAAGGAGACCCTCTTTCCCCTCTTTTGTTCATCATCGTGGCTGATGTGTTACAGTCCTTTATCTCAAATGCAGTCCCACTTGCCTCTGGCTCCATTATCATACCCCCGCGTGCATTACAATATGCGGATGATACAATCGTAATAATGGAGGCTATCCCAAGGAATTTGTTGATCATCAAGGAGATTTTGGCCAGCTTCGCCTCCCTAACTGGACTTCACATTAATGACTCAAAATGCAGTTTCGTGCCTATTGCGACACCACCGGGTGCGCTACAAATGATACAACAAGTTCTGGCTTGTCAGTCTAAAGAGCTTCCCATCAATTATTTGGGACTGCCGTTATCTTTTCGCCAACTCAAGAAAGTTCACTTCAAACCTCTAATTGATACTGTGCAGCGAAAGCTAGATGAGTGGCAGGCAAGGTTTCTTTCCTTGGGTGGCAGGCTGACCCTTGTGAAATCGGTTCTCACAGCCATGCCCTTATATTACATGCAAGCCATTCGATTACCATCATGGTTACTCAAACACCTGGAAGGCATGAGAAGGAGGTTTTTCTGGAAAGGAAAAAACAAATGTCTCGGAGGCCACTGTCTGGTAAACTGGTCAAAATGCTGTCTACCTAAGAAAATGGGGGACTTGGAATTATCTCTCTTGACCTACAGAACCAAGCCCTACTTTCAAAGTGGTTATGGAAACTAACAGCAGAACAAAATTCCCTCTGGTCCACCATGATAAGAGAACTTTTTGGCACAACAAATCTTCAGCTGGTGGCTACTCATGGACACATCTCCAGTGGCTTAAAGGATATCCTACGTAACATGGAGTTCTTCTCTGCTTCTATTGTTACTGATGCAAACCATTCTTCAACTTGGAGGTGGACGAACCATGGGTTCTTCTCTTCCAATAGTGCCTACAAAGTTCTAGCAGACACAGGAGTTTGGTGCCCCTATCAAGCACGTCTGTGGAAAATCAAAGCACCTCCGAAGGTCAAGGTCTTTCTTTGGTTGCTCCTCCAAGACCGGTTACTTACTCAAGATAACCTCGTGGTGAGAGGGTGGCCTGCAATCCAATCCTATACGACTTGCCATTTAGAGGTTATGGAGACAGTCGTACATCTTTTTATTCAGTGCCCTTTTGCACGTAGTATTTGGGATCTGATCCAAGTTCATTACAACTTTTCGGTTCTCTCTTTTTCCTCAAGCATTGTCGACTTTTGGCTACAAAACAGAGCCATCATTGGCAAACAATGGGATATTATTTGGGCGGCAGTTTCCTGGGCTTTATGGAAGGAGCGAAATGCTAGAATTTTCTCGTCGGATATTTCCAACCGTCACCTCCTTCTACGAGAAATAGTGGCATGTTTGGATATTTGGAAGCACAATGCTTAGTTTCTAGTTTTTATTTTTTTTCTTTCTTTGGTGTAATTAGAAGAAAAGGCAGCTCTTTTACTTGTTTTTTTTCTTTTTTTCTCTTCCTTGTACATTTTTTCTTACTTAATGAAAACTTGCTAGTTGGCTATCGCCAACCAGCCCTCAAAAAAAAATAGTAGAGTAATTTACTCCTCTCTATTCCACACTATTACACCAAATGTAAATCATATTTGGAGGAATAAAAATGGATTAAATGAATTACTCCACCTTTAATCCTCTACCAAACATGGCCTTAGGTACTTGACACTTTTATTATTCAAAATTATTCTCTATTTTGTTCACTATCATTTGCATTAAATCTATAAAATAACATCTTATATTCATTCATTCATGTTAAAATTATGAAAAAATTAAGCTCCTTTGCGAAAATAACCTCACACTAATTACTTTAATACTACAAATCATTCCATACATTTCTTTTCACATTGAAATATACGAAACAATTTAAAAGATAAAATATACAAAAGACCCAAAAAAAAAGAGTAAAACTATCTTTTTCCAATGTGTCCAATAGTAAGCTTGAATAATTTCTGTTTTCCAATGTGAAAAGAAGCATGAAATCTCTTCTTTTATCATATGATGACTTTTGTTTAGAGAGAAGAGTGACTGTCAAGTCAAAATAGGAAAAAACATATAAAATGAAAGCAATAAAAATATTTTCAACCTTTGATGAATGCCTTTCATCGAAAACTGGATGGTTGGAAAGTAAGGTTTCTTTCACCTTCTAGGCGACTCACCTTGGTAAACTCTGTCCTCATAGCATTGTCGTTTCACTGGTATGTCCGGAGAAACTGTCAGATTGACCTGTTTTACAGATAGCATATCTCACTCATCCTTTATTGGATTCTTATAAATTTATACTTTCTGGAAAGATTTCTGAATGATCTACATCTCAGTAAAATTTCATACCAATCTGAATTACAGAGAGAGAGAGAAAATAGGCCCGTAATACTGAAGGGTCAGAATTTTTAGAAAACAGACAGTATTACGTCTACTACTTACGACTTTAATTTCTCATTGAAGAATATTTTCTTAATTTTCGAGTTCTTGGACTTTATGGAAAGTAGACTCCAGGATCTTTCAAATCCATGACAATCTCAAGCAAATTAAATTTGTAAATTACGAGATATACCTTTGCAAATTCAGACAAATCTGAAAAGTAACCCTCTTTTTGTCAGAATCTAGTGTTTCCCTAATTTCTTTACCAAATCACGAAATTAAAACCTCAAAACTATAAATTAGCAACCAATTCTTATCTATCTAACCACAAATAATAGTGTCTAGCCTTTATACACTGAATTTGTTTGGATAAAAACCAAAACAACAATAAATAAAGCAAGATAGAGGGCTAGAGGCATAAACCGCTCTGATATTTCTGAGTAAAACCTTAATTAGGGATAACACGAAAATTTCGAGAATCATAAAAAAACCTCCAGCTATTCCTTGATCATCGTTGTGTTACTGTTAGAAGGCACTACTAACTCCCTTGCCTTGATGATGAACTTCCAAGACATTGGACTATACCATGTCTCCCTTCTCTCTATATTTCTCTCAAGAATAGCTTTATGAGATAGAGAAATGACTCCCGATGTTTTTCATCCGAACAAGAGAAGTATTTAAAGGGCCTCTCAATCATCTAGATGCAACCAAAGAGTGCCTCGTTAGATGCAACCAAAAGATGCCTCAATAGATGCAAGTCTAAAGAATAGAAATTTATTAGCTAAGATCACTCCACATTAATTAAGTTAATTCAAGATATGCAAACCTTTATATATATTTTACTTAATTATTAATATTATAGGTTACAGCTTGATATGTCATATTTTCCTCTCATAATCAGGACCATCATCTGGTTTAGGTTCTTTTTGACGATTTTCACATCACCTTCAATTTCGCACTATCAATTCTTTTTTGAGAGAGCTCTCAACAAGGCACTTGCTTTTTATTTCCTTTCTTTGGTTTGGTCTTGTACCTGTATCTTAGAAATTATAGAGAAGTAAAGGAAAAACTTGAAGAAAAAGAATATTTAATCTACATAGATGATAGCAAAATCAAATGATGCTTTTTAGTTACCATTGAGCCCAACATGACTTCTAACCAATACCTGACATTACTGATTTAGTGCAGGTTTTTCCACATTTGATTTCCCTTTATTATGTTATAATTTCCCTATTGGGTAGTTAGACGTCTGACTTTCTTGACACTGCACGGATCCTACAATGTTTTATTTTTTTTACCTTGACAATATCTTTTTTGAGGGTCAAGTGGTAAAGCACCACACTGACAAATTTCATTGATAAAAGAAATTACAAGAATATTTACAAACCAAAGAAAAGGAAAAGAGAAAATAAATTAAAAAAGAAAAGAAACTAGAAAGCTGTACAAGTGTAAAAAAGCCGAAAAAAACTAAGCTAAAGCTTTCCAAAAGTTAATAAGTGCCGTAATCTCATGCATCAAAAGGAAAGGCGGTCTGGCCAACGAGTTGAAAATACGATTATTGCGCTCTTTCCAGATTGTCCAAGTAGTGGCCGCCCACAAAGTATCCCAAGCAGTTCCTATTGCATGTCTGTTTCGCAGCCGGTAAGCAGTCAGATCCTCAGTTAGGAGGAGAGTCGGAAGGTTGTAAAGGTGTCGGATCCTATTCCAAATTGCAGTGGCAAAAGGGCAAAGGAGGAAAAGATGACTCGCCGTTTCAAATGGGTGCGCTAGACAGTAAGGGCATCCATCATTAGCAGGCCAATTTCTTACCAGCAGGTTCTGTTGGGTAAGTAGCCTATCCTGTAGTAGTAACCAGAGAAAAATCTTCACTTTGGGGGGTGCTTTCAACTTCCAAAGCTTGTCGTAGTAAGGAGACCTGACTCCAGGGTCTGAAAGCATAGAATAGGCACTTGCAGAGGTGACTATTAGGAAACAAAGTGCCTATTCCTTGTCAAAATGAAAAGTGGCTGAGCTAACGAGTCATGTTTCAGGGGAATAAAATGTCATTCTTACAGTTCCAATTGCATAACTACAAATTAATTAACGACATACTGAAATTAGTTCCAATGTCGCAATAAGCTGGTTTTTCTACTTTCATACCTCAGACGTACCTAGTTGATTTTAGTTGATCTAAGCTTGCCATCTTTTTCAACATGTCACCGCTTGGAGTGATTACATTTGTTGGAAAAAGTGTGTGGAGCCGTTCTTAGCGGGCCGCTAGCTGGGCTAGTGGGCCGCTGTCACTGAACGACCCAGCGGGTCGCTGATGGGGCCAGCGGGCCGCTGGTACTGGGATCTGAACAGACGTGATCTGTTCAGACAGACTCCTATATATACCCCTCTAAACAGAAACGTCTCTCCTGGTTCTTGGATCTACTGTTCTGTACGTTCCACACAGAAAGAGAAGAGAGTTTCTGAGAGGGAGGAAGCCACCCGACTGCTTGGAGCAATCGGGTCACACACACGAGTCGAGACCGGCAAGTGGAAGCGTGAAAGGTGACGCCAAGCCTTAACTTGAGGCGGTGGTGTACCGGTCGCGTACGGAGAGAGACAAGACTGCAAATACGAACTCCGACAAGAGGGTCTAGGCGTTTGATCATTTCCGCTGTGGTATATCTAATCCTCTAAGTCTTTTTATAGGTTAGATATGCATATAAGTTTATACACCTCCTAAACCTTCAACATTACTTCTCTGTTGCTGCAGAATTTACTGACAAAAACAATAAGGAGATAATTTGAATCAGAAACAAGAACAATAGATTATGTCGTACAGTGTTCCAAATCCAAATGAAAAAGTAATTAAATGATCTTTGATGATCCCATTTTAAAAATCAGACAAATTCTATTTCAAATCGGTCCATAAATCTCGGCCTCAAAAACTTTTATCTTGTTTAGTCAACCATGTACATTAAAATCCTTAGGTAAATATTTGTGCCTTTAATAGTTTTTTTTTATTTTCATAAAATGCCAAATATTCAATACGGTCCAGAATAATCAGCCCACAGGAAGTCAACCAGCAAAGAAAACAGGGTTACGATATGAGCCAGCACACAAACAACACATAATAAAATAGGCCCCCACTTTTTTAAATAATAATAAATTATTATAAAATATTAATAATAATATCGAAATAATTGAAATTATTTAAATAATAATGTAAGTACGGAATCCCAGATTCCGAACTGAATTACGGAATCTGAGATTCCGTACCTAGTATTTTAATATTTTAATATTTTAATATTAATAATTTTTAAATATTTTAATATTAATAATTTTTAAATATTTTAATACACCAATGATTTTAATATTATTTTAGTATTATTTTCATATTATTTTAGTAGCGTTTGATATTTAAACAAATATGATATAATACACCAATGATTAAATTATAATCATTACAACTTGATAACTGATAATTTATGATTAATTACAACAAATATTAACTCTCATTGGAGTCACTTGATTAATTACATTTCTCTTTTTTATGATTAATTTATGATTTTAAAAAAATTTGTAGTAGTTTTGAGTGGCTTTTAGGTTTGCAAACTTTCAAAGTGGATTTTGGAGGTTCAGAGAGCGTTTTTTTGCTCCGAAAATGGTTGTTACGGGATTTATCCCTATAAACCATGTAGATCTCGTCGCCAGCTTTCCGGATTGTCCTCGTTTATCCCAAACGGACATTCCTATCAAAAGTTATGCCTATTTGAAGTTTTAATCTTTAAAAACATCGATTTTTTTAATAACTAAACATTTCTATTCAAACAATATACAATCTATTCAAACAATAAAAAAATATACATATAGAAAAACTAACATCGAGTAGAAACGGTTCAACTCTCTTTTCAACAATTTTTCCTACATTTAAAATTAATCGTATCAATTTTTAACAATTTTCTTTAATTTTTTAATATTTAATTATCAAATTCTTAATTATTAAATGCGAACAAAATTTCAAAATAAATTTTAATTACATATAAAAATTATCCTATTTTTTTTTTCAAATTTTTTAAATTATTTTTACAATATATTATCTATTTTTTAATTAATTAACTAATAAACTAATAAATTATATCAGCCAAAATAGGGTCGAACGTAAGTATGGAATCCGGGATTCCATAACAGGCCTGTTACGGAATCTGAGATTCCGTAATTCAGTTCGGAATCTGAGATTCCGTACTTACGTTATTATTTAAATAATTTGAATTATTTCGATATTATTATTAATATTTTATAATATTTTATTATTATTTAAAAAAATGGGGGTAAAATAGGCCCGTATTTAGTGGTACAGGCTTCGTACCACTTGGGGTTCTCAAGATATGTATCAACAGATCACTACATGACTGGAAAAATTAAAAAATTCATGGAATAAAGATTAGCTAGGCCAGTAGACGGTATTAGATACACACAAGCAATCAACATGAACTCAAGCGCGAGCACAATACAAGGGTAAGGCGGAGTAGTATCTCGCATGGGAACAAGCCTCAATCAAGCATATATACCAGCAAATAACCAACTCACAGTAAGGAAATGAAATTGATAACACAGAGGAGGTGCTCTGTAGTCTGTACTCAGTACCTCCTCAGAAGAGTGCCAAGGAAGAAACAGAAGAAACAGAGAAGAGTTTAGAACCAGGAACACCACAGCCACCACTTTCTCCAACTCCGATAAGACCTCCTCTCCTCTCACTCAGGAAATTTTCAGAGATAAAAAAAATAACCAGATCCAACAGCCCAGGTTAATAGAATTCGGATTTTGAATTGATAAAGTAGTAAAATTCGGATTTGGACCACAAAATCCGATGACAGAACTTCAAATTGCTTATTGGCTTTTATGTTGTCACCTAAATTAATTATATAAAAATTTCACACTAACATTTTCTCAAAAATTTGTAAATGATAGAGGTTAATCGATTGAACGGATATTAAAAATGTTTTTATTTTTTCCGAAATCCTTGATAGCAGCTATCCAAAATTTTACAATTCAAGCATTAAAAAAGGTTGCCTCTATCAAAAAATTTACTATTCAAGTATTTTTGTTTTGCAGATTTAACTTTTAATTTTAAATTGTATCGATTTTTTTAATTTGTATTGCTTAAAATTATTGACATTTTAATTTTTAATTTTTAGGTTTATAATTTATGGTGTTTCACATCACAGTTGACTCTCTCGAGATTCAAAGTCCCTAATTAATGCATTGTCCTTTTATTTTTTCTATCATCTGCATGTGTCAATGCATTGTCCTTGAGATTCAAATCTGGTTCAATGCGATGCACATATTGATTATTGACATCGCTAAATATAATATTGGCTCTCAGAATACTGTAACGCATAATTAATTCATTATTTAAATTCCATACGCAGCGCCGTTTTCGAAAAAGGACGACTACATCATTCCCAATTTCCCATCTCTTCCCCGCTTCAGACTCACCCCTCCAAAACCCCAACCCAACACCCCAAAGCTAACAAGTGCTATTCTCAATCCTCAAGCTAGGAGAATAATACATGTAACAAATGGGGTACCAATTTAAATGGGCTAGAAGCGTAGGGGAGATCATTAGTACTGGTCCTTTAACTGCCTTTTTTCTGGTCTCCTTGGTGTATTTCTATTTTTCTGCTTCGCCAGTTTCAATCTCTGGCCATCACAAATCTGGTACTCAATCTCTATGATGCATTTTCTTTTTTTTCCTCCCTCATGTACAGTAAATGTCTTGAATTTCCATTTTTGCATTCTTTCATGTTAACAGTGCACTGGTGCACTTGCTTTATTGTATTCCTTTAAAATTGTTGTCTTCTTTTTGAGGGATTAAATTTTTGAATAAAAATGGGGGTCTTGCCCTCATCTTTGTATTAAAATTTGAGGGATTAAATTTGTTGTCTTCAATTTCCATTTCTAGGAAAGGGAATTGTTTGACCGCCTATCATTTGTTAGAATTTCATTATTACCATGTTATGCTCTGCGTACGTAAGGTCAAATAACAAATATAGATGGCAGAAATTAATCATTGGTGCTTTTACCTTAAATTCTTTGTGTATATATATTTCTTCTTCAAATTTTATATTATGGGCTAATTAGTACCATGATTATGTTGTTTTACAGTGTTCCTTGCAGGGGGATTGAATGGTCAAACTGCAGGCGTACAAGGAGATGATCACATCATTTCAGAAAATATAGGTACCTAACAAGGATAAATAATAGAATTATTTTTTTTTCCCTCTGGTAACAATATCAGCATTAGCTCCTCTTTTTAGTTTCATTCTTTTTTATAATGTTTTTTTTTATGTGCGTCAAAAAGGAGAAGAGCATATGAAGAACGAATCTTCTAAGGTTCCACCAGTACTGTCTTGCAACTTTGAGGATTTCAGATCAGATGTATGCGAAATCTATAGCAATGTACGAATTATTGGTAATTCGTCTTCCATATTTTTCACTCCTGACCAAACAATGGACTTGGAAGAAAACAAAACATGGACAATTAAGCCTTACACTCGCAAATACGATAATTATGCTGTTGCAAATGTGAGAGCAGTAACCATAAATCCCTTATACACTTCGACAGAGGCCCCTAAATGCAACAAATTTCACTACATCACCGCAATTGTATTTTCCAAGGGGTCTTACAGTGGAAAAAACTTCTTTCATGACTTCAGTGATGTGTTGGTCCCACTTTTCATAACTGCCCGACAATTTGAAGGTGAAGTTCAAATACTTATGGCTGACTTGCAGCCAGTTTGGATTGAAAAATACAGAAAGTATTTCAACCAAATATCGAATTATGAAATCACAGATTTCAACAAAGAAAACCAAGTGCACTGCTATCCTCGTGCAATTGTAGGTCTCTATAGCCATGGTGATTTTACAGTGGATCCTTTAAGAACTCCAAATAATTATTCGATGGTAGATTTCGCTAAGCTAATGAGAAGGGCCTATTCACTTGAAAGAGATTTAGCAATAAATCTGGTAGGAGATAGTAAAACAAAACCGAGGCTGCTGATAATAGCAAGAAATCAAACTAGAAAATTAATAAATGTTGGCGAAGTTGTTGCGTTGGGAGAAGAGCTAGGGTTTGAGGTGGCTGTCAATGAATCCTCTATGCATACTAATGTTGGGGAGTTTGCAAGAATGGTGAACTCCTTTGACGTGATCCTGGGGGTTCATGGTGCAGGGCTATCCAATGAAGTTTTCCTCCCGACCAATGCAGTGGTGATTCAGATAGTTCCTTTGGGAAATCTCCATTGGATATCATTTAATTATTTTGGTTTAGGAGCAACAAATATGATGCTCAAGTATGTGCAGTACTGTATAAGTGAAGAAGAGAGCACATTGACCGATCTGTACCCGAGAGATCATGCAGTATTTAGAGATCCCGGTTCGTTCCACAGTCAGGGATGGGGAGCAATGGGCAAGATTTATTTGAGCCAACAGAATGTGAAACTAAATATAACAAGATTCAAACCTGTTCTGACAAGAGCATTGGAATTGCTTGGTGACAAGAATTATGTTACATGGCCAGATTTGTCGTTTTGTGATAATTAGAGTATTTTTTTTTTAAGGCAGGATGGCTACCAGCCAACAATTTTCATGATAATTAAAGTATTAGCAATTAATTATTTTTAGCCGTAATTTCTTGCTTTTTATTTTCGTTATTTGATGTTGCTATGATAGATGCACTTAGTGTGTGTTTATCTTTTAATATCAGCATTTATATCCTTGGGTTTCCTTTCATTTTTATATTTCTAGGTCCTCTAATGATACATTTTATCATTGGCATTCCATCTGGCTACAAAATAACGTCATAGGATCATTCATTCATGATTAATTCTGAGTAAAGCTCATTGTGAAGAAAAATAAATTAAAAAAAATGAAAACTGACATTAGTTTTATTTTAATCATGGTAATAACCTTTTGACTGAATTCAAGCTTTCTTTAAATTTCAAAAAGGCCTTTTTTAGAAGATATGACAAAAATACCCTTTCTTATCTCTGTCCGTTCTACAGCCTTTTCGTAGGATATAACCATTCTCTCTCTATATTATAACAAATGTAATAAGATATGTAGCCTGAAGTATGCAATTAAATTTAACCACTGGGGACTCATATACACTGATTCTGATCCATTCCATAGACATCACACACTTGATGAAATAATACGATATTTTCTCTCTTAATACAATACTGGTAAAGCAGCTTGATATCACACAGTTCAATTATATACTTGCTATATATTTATTTTTTTATAGAAGTAAAACTTACCTGTTTCATTGGCCATAACAAAGCTTTTCAAAATCTTATCTTTTCGCATAATAAAAATGAGAAGTAGCATGATAGTTCAAGCGCTTATTAAAGTGGACTTGCCAAATGCCGTTTTATAATAAAGCATTCCCTTCCGATCTCTCTTCCATGGTCTGGTTTGGAAGTTGAAGGTACCACCAAAGGTCAAAGTCTTTCTTTGGGTACTATTATTGGATAGAGCTCTCACGCAACAAAACCTGTTAGCAAGAAATTGGCCAACCATCCCAGCTTGTAAATGGTGTAGTCGTGGCGTGTTAGAGACGGCTTCGCACCTCTTCGTGCACTGCGACTATGCTATGCAAGTTTGGTCCCTAATCCAGGCACGTTTCTCTTTGCCGGTTTTGATCTTCCCACGGGAGGTTCACCTTTTTTGGCTCCAAAACAGGACCTCCGCTGGTCAAGCTTGGGACATCATCTGGGCGGCCACTACTTGGGCTTTATGGAAATAAAGGAACCGCAGGATCTTCTCCAACAAGAACTTGCCTCCTAATTTGCTGATGACAGAAATTTGGGCCTCTGTAGCGGCTTGGTTAACCTCAGCATAGTTGGTCCGCTGAGCTGTTTTCCTGTTTTCCTCCCGCAGCTTGTATTTTCTTTTTCTTTTTTTTTCTATTCTTTTCCTTTTTTCTCTACTGTACCTTTTCCTTTTTCTTTTCTTTTTAGGGAGGTTGTCGCTTTCTTTTTCTTTATGTAACTTTTTGTAACCTCTTTTATTTCAATATAATTGTTGGAGTGGCTCTCGCCACCTGACCTTCAAAAAAAAAAAATAAAGCATTCCCTGGTAAAGGAAAGCAGGCCCTCTGTTGAAAGTCATTTTGAGAAACAACGAAATGGTATGGCTTGTTTCTTTTGTTGGAGGAAGGAGGGAAAATGAGAAACTATAAAAACTGGGCAGAGATATAAAGGGTATTTTTGCCATATTGTTTAAAAAATGACATTTTTTTAATTTAAAAAAGATTGAATTTAGTAACAGGGCTTATTTCCATGATTAAAGTGAATATGGGTTACTTCCAGCTTTGAAGTTTGCAGGAATTATTTCTGTTTGCCAAAATTTACAGGGGTTAATACAACAAATCATTCCATATATTCTTTTTACATTGAAATACACAAACAATTAAAAAGATACAACAAATGACAAAAAAAAATAATAATACGTAAAACTATATTTTTCCAATAAGTGCAAATATTAAGCTTGTGATATAGATTCTTTTATTGGTCAGACACATATCAGCTTGAGTTACTCAAGTATGATGGACCTGCAAATTAAATAATTTCTTTTTTATCTCAAAAAAAAAAAAAAAAGAGAAGCATGAAACCTCTTCTTTTATCATACAGCGAATTTTGTTAGAGAGCATGTGAGTGACTGTCAAGTCGAAAAAAGAAAATTTACATAAAAACAACAAATGAAAAATAGAAAAATTACAAGGTTTCCAAATAATTAGCAAAGCCTATGATACGCCAAAGCCTCCGAGCTGATCCAGTCATTGAGCACCGCATGCAATCAATATTGTCCTCTGAAAGTTCTCTCATTCCGTTCCAGCCAATTAGCTCGTTTTATTTATACGAGAAAGCAATGGATAAATTATATTTTTTTAAAAAAATGTTAATGTACAGTCTATTATGAATTACTATAATAGTTTGCTGTCTCTTGTACTCTTATTTTCCACCAAATACAAATTTTCAAATTTACGAGTACAATCATTTGAAGCTTAAAAAGTGCAAGAGAACAGACCACCTATGACAGAAAAATTGGATGCTCAAGGTCAAATTGGAATATTCATTGACAAATATCAATCAGGTTATAACTTTTCTAACTTGCAACAGTTTTCAATATTCACTTTTCAAAAAGAAAACCAAAATAATAAAAAAAAAAAAAGAACCAGGACTGTACTGTACTGTAGCAGTTAATTAAATTTATGAATCCTCTGAATTGAGATGCCTTAGAGCTTCCTTCAGAGTTGGTCTAAACCTATCCATGTCCAACCTTACATTTTGCTTCTTAAGAAAAATCTCATCAATTGCACTCCACCCTTTTTGGTGTACTGATTGAGGGTCTGTGAAAATAGTGTGATTTCTTGGGTACTCGTCCATTAAAGAGCTCTCTTCTGGTGAGATCTCATACTGCAAGTACTTCAGCTTCATCTTTTCAACTGGCCTCTTAAAATAGTCCCCTGCAATTTTTTTGTTCAATAATTTGTTACCTCTTTCTTAATTTGAAAATCCTTCATTCGCCATGTATACAGATTAAGATGCTTGGGTTATTGAACAGATATGATAAACATTTTTCAAGTATTAGGTACAGAAACAAGACACAATTACCATTCTATATTTTAGCATTGACATTAGTTTTTTGTTTGGCACGGGTCATCTAGTCCTATCAAATATAGACTCAAACTTATCAGACATCGATCATTAATTATAGCTTATTTGTTGAAATAAGCAATTAAAAACTTACCAACCCACCCTAGGTCGCCCCAAGGGAGTACTTGAATGAACACTGCATTAACAGGCAAGAAAACCATATTACTCAACCCCGCACCGTGCACACCCATTATCGCATCGCACGAATTCACATCAAGAGAAACTCGGTCCAATCTATAGGTTGCCTCAGTAGCCACCACTTCAAATCCTAATCTCTCAGCTTCTTGAACAATATCATCTAGGTTCAGAAATTTCCTTGTTTTTGCTCTAGCAAAAATCAATAATCTTGGCTTCCTTCCCAGTGTTTTCTGTATCGGAATTTCAGCTTTATCTCTCTTGAGCTCATAAGCTGTGCGCATAAATCTTGTAAAATCCACCAACGTGTATTTTTCAGGAATTCTTTCAGGATCAATATCAAAATCATCATGACTCGTCAGGCCGACATAAACTTTTTTGTAGCACCGAACTTCTTCATCACAATCAAAATTAATAAGATCATATTTTGTAAGGTTCTTGAATACAGGAAGAAACTTTCCAATCCAATAAACCTTCAAATCAGTAACTAGAAACAGAACTTCTCCTTGGAACCTTCGAGCAGTTGTAAACAATGGGACCAGCACATCAGTGTAGTCATGGAAGTAGTTCCCACTGTACCTGAAATGACACTATAAGATTAGGACCACAACCAATGCATCCATAGACCAAGAAACGGATTAGAAAGTTAAAACCATAATACTATAGGTATATACCCGCTATCAGAGAACACAATAACCGGAACATCACTATAATTTGTGCAAGCTGGGGCTTCCTCTAGATCCATTGGTTTCACTGTTACCATTCGCACTTGGTCCATTGCTGCTTTGTCCTTTTTCCTAGGGTACGGCTTGATATGCCAAACTTTCCTCTCATAATCTGGACCATCATCTGGTTCTGATGATGGGACCCACACTATAGTGCCGGTCTTTCCAATGATTCTCACATCGCCTTCAATTTCACATGTGTCAATTCTTTTTTGGGAGAGATCACACAATGGCACTTGTTTTTTGTTTCCTTTCTTTGGTTTGGGTCTTGTACTTGTATCTTAGTAATTAAAAAAAAAAAGGAAAATTTCAGTTAAGAAAGAAAGAAAGAATTTTGAATCTACTTAGATGATAATATAAATCACAGCATGTTTTTTAGTTACTATTGGGCCCAACGTGATATCTAACAACAACAAAATCAGTGTAACTAGGTAGCCTCTACCTAGTATTTCTAAAAAAAAAAAATCAGTGCAAGTAGTTCCACATTTGTTCCCTCTATTTATGATATAATTTTCCAATTAGGTTGTTACTTGTTAGACATTCAACTTTCTTGACACTGTACCCAATCCTGCAATGTTTCAATCATTTTTTTTGGCAAAAAATATCACCATATATATTTCAAATAGAAAACAAAGCACATATCAAAATTGAAAAAATTAATAAGCTAACAGGTCCTATTTTGTAGGAAAAAACGGACATTCCTACAGTCCCAATTGCATAACTAGAAATTGACTACATACTGAAATTAGTTTCCTTGTCTCAATTAGGAATACTATTCTGGTAATAGTGATACTTTTCTAATTGGTGCCGCAGACGTACCTATTTGATCTAAGCTCGCCATCTTTTTCAACATCTCACCGCTTGGAGTTGGAGTAGCTACATTCTCTGTTGATGCAGAATTTACTGACAAAAACAATAAGGAAATAAATTGAATTAGAAACAAGAACAATAGAGTATGTGGCACTTAGCACAAAATCCAAATGAACAAGCAATTAAAAGAAAAGCATCAGAACTTCACCAATTGAAGAGAAAACATTAATCACAGCACAAAGAAACAATCGAGCAAAAAAGGGAGTCAAAATTGGAGCAGATCAGAATAGAATTGGTGAACTCACCTACAGAATGAAAACTATTAGTCATGGAGAAATATGCAAAAGCGACGATGAAACATCCGAGCAATAAGCCGAAAGTGAAATTTCTCAGCTCGATTCGGCGGATACTCTTTAGGAAGATTACTTCTGGACCCATTATTTCGTTTTAATTGATTAATTGTTTGAATTCGTTAGGATCTCATCTCTACTTGAGTACTTGTAATTGTGCAAAGAGAAAGAGAGAGGACAGGATCTGAGCAGCAGGTGAGTTATGAAGGACATATTAATAATTTATTTGAGAGGAAGACTAGAAATGGATTGCGACTTGCAAGTTGCAACAGCCACCATAGAGCAAAGTGAGAGTGAAAGCGAAATGGAGGGATGTGGTTCAAGTGGCAAAGCAAAGTGAGTTAAAGAGAAACGGAGAGATGTAGTTGGATGGCAAAAGCTTCTCTGCAATTCCTGTAATTGTATTGGAGAACAATCATATAAGAAAAGTCAACAAGAACAATTTAGCGTGTTGCGTCTATTAAATTATGCCTTTAAAATTAAAAGCTATATTATTTTTAAGGTGAATTTGGATCGCATAATAATAAAATTAGAATAAGTTACTCAAAGTATGAAATATTATTTCTAACTATCAAGAATAAATTTTTTTAGTATCTAAATTTCTATATTTAAGTGTTTCAATATCCGGAATAAATAAATATTTATTCCTAGTGTATTTGGATCATCTCCTTAATGTGGATTAAGAAGTTATTGGAACCACTTTTTTAATCAAGATTAAAAATATGATCCAAACGTTCTAAAAAAAAATTATTCCGGATGTTAGACCACTTAAAAATAGCACTCTAGATCTCCAAAAATTTATTCTTCATTGTTTAGAAATAATATTTTTTTTACTCCAAATAACAAATCCTAATTTTATTCTTAGACAATCCAAATGCTCCTTAGGGGGCGTTTGGATCATTTAAGAATAAAATGAGGATTACTTTTTCGGAGTAAAAAAAATATTATTCCTAAATGGTCAAAAATAAGTTTTTTGGCATCTTGAGTGTTATTCTTTAATGGTCCAAAATCAAGAATAATTTTTTTTCATCAGATGTTTGGATCTTTCTTTTAATCAAGATTAAAAAGTGATCCCAATAACTTCTTAATCCTCATTAAAAAGATGACCCGAACACATTAGGAAATAAAAATTTATTCTAGATGATGGATCACTTAAAAAAACACCCTAGATTCCAAAAAAAAATATTCTTGATCGTTTAGGAATAATATTTTTTTTTACTTTGTATAACTAATTATAAATTTATTCTTAAACAATCCAGTAAAATAAGCATTTGGAATAAAATGCAAATATATACTAAAAAAAAGGTGATCATTCTGATTGTCTATAATGAGAATATAAAGAAAAGACAAGAAAATATATATTCACATTGGTGTATGTACAATTACTGAGCAGTTAGAAGTTAAAACAAAAATAATAATAATAACATTGGTTTTCTCGAAGGCAATGATAATAAATAAAAATAATAATTTTGCTTGTCTAGTAATTTTATTTTGACCTGTCCACCGACATTTATTATGTGCCGCCTGTCAACTTTTTTCTCCTCATCAAGCTAGAACGTAAATAGATAAATCTTTCTATTTCACAACTCAAGATTTTTCTAAATTTAAAATACTTGATTTAAATATAACATAAATTATAAAAAAATATATAATATAACTGTTGTCCCTAATTTAAGGCCTAGAGAGGGATGAATAGGCACAATTTTGGTTTCCTAAACCGGTATGGTCAATTTTTTGTTCGAGTCAACAATTACCGAACACAAACAATCACACAAACAACTCAAATCAAATGTAAATAGAGTAGAGAGAAAGAAATGACACGCGATATGATTACGGAGTTCTGACCCGCTAGAGGAAACTAACCTTAGTCGTACGTCTCCGGAAGTTTCATTACCACGAAAGAGTGCGCTCCATTCAATTCCACCAAGAACGGGCCTATAAGTTCGAACCGAATTGTCTCGTCACAAAAAACTCGAGGTGGATCGGCCTAACCTCTAACTAACACTCAAAAACATCAAAGATTGATGCTCACAACCAAAATATTCGATGATTTGGCTAAACAAGCTATGGGTTTGATTTGTGGCAATCTAATCATATTGGTTTTGCTATTAAAATGCTCAAGAACCAAAAATTGGGAGTTTTAATAGCAAAACCAATAGGATTAGATTTAAATCAAATCCATAACTTGTTTAGCCAAATCATTGAGTGTTTTGGTTGTGAGCATCAATCTTTGGTATTTTTGAGTGTTAGTTAGAGGCTAGGCCGATCCACCTCAAGTTCTTTGTGACGAGGCGATTCGGTTCGAACTTGTAGACCCATTCTTGGTGGAATTGAACGGAGCGCACCCTTTCGTGGTAGCGAAACTCCCGAAGACGTACGACTAAGGCTAGCTTTCTCTAGCGGGTCGGAACTCCGTAATCATATTGCATGTCATTTATTTCTCTCTACTCTATTTACATTTGATTTGAATTGCTTGTGCGATTGTTTGTGTTCGGTAATTGTTGACTTGAACCAAAAATTGACCATTCCAGTTTAGAAAATCAAAATTGTGTCTATTCACCCCCTCTAGGCCTTAAATTAGGGACAACAATAACAATAATGCGGTAAAAATAATAAAAATTATGCTAATCCTAAATTAAATTCTAGGGATTATCCGAAATATTGGAAGACAATCTCCAAATGAATTTTGTATAGGTTCTGAACTAAATTTGATAAAACAAGTGACGGTAGAATATACAACAATTCGATGTTGGATTTTATAAAAAATCATTAAGTTTATAACACATTTTTACTATGTTAGATTGGAAGTTTTTTCAAGTTGGTATAATTTATATAATCCATTGAATCCATCTAATTTTTCGCTGGAGATGTTATTCTGGTTATTTAAGTTGCAATTTTTCTTTTCTTGATTGAGCAATATCTAAGATCTAATTTCTATTTTATTGTATTTATCTTTAGATTATTAATGAAATTGCAAATTTTTTATTAAATAAAATGCTAAATAAAAAGAATATTATTATAGCTGAGCATTAACTCAAAAATAACAAAAAAAAAAAAAAGATCGTTCACTCTTCATTTTAGTCATGTGCCATATCGTGGTAGATTTATTGAGTACATGTGATTCACACAGTTGGAGAAGATCTTAGAAACTAATTGCACAAATAATATATATAAACGAATATATGCCATAATGTTAAATATGGGCGAATCAAGATAAAGGCTGATCATTTTCAAAGACCAACCATAGCTCTAGGCACCCGATACTCAGCAGCGGAACAAAGTCCTTTTCATTTTTTTTAATATTTAAAAATTTTAAAATTTAAATGAAGAATCCAAACCGTTGATCTTGTTAAATTTTACCGGCGATGCGTTTTCATATAAATTTTATAAAATTTGAAGTTGGTTTGATACTTGATTAAGTGATTAAATTATGAACGTATTAGAATTAATCTAACCAGATCCGTTCATTTGTTGACCACTTGATCTAGTATCAAATCAACTTCAAATTTTATAAAACTTATATAAATACGTATCGCCGATAAAATTTAACAAGATCAACTGTTTGGATTCTCCATTTAAATTTTAAAATTTTTAAATATTAAAAAAAATAAAAGGACTGTTTGGAGCAGTCTTTTTTTCCGCTGCTGAGTATCCGGGTGCATAGCTCTAGCATGTATTTCTCCAGTTTCTAATGTCCAGTTACTGATTTGGCCAGTTATGTCAAGATATAAATCTGTTCACACCGATGTTTTCAATACCCTACCTGCATTCATACCGGTCAGTGGCTGAAATCCGGATTTTTTTTCCAAAATGTTCCTGTTCCTCACTTAATACTGAATACCGCAATTTCAATCACTGTTTTGGTATTTGATATTACCAGAGTTTTCCGGTTACCGGTCAGATATTGAAAATAGAGGTCCACACACATCACTACATGGTAAAAATGAGTTCAAGGTGCAAAAAGTCAAGTAGCCAAGTAGGTTAGTAAGTCAAAATGTGTCTTTTTACAAGCATCGGTTGTTGTCATAACCAAATCGGCCGTTAACGCGTACCAACCATATACAGTTTTTTATACATGTTCTTGATAGGTATATGAATTATTGTATATCGTGTCAACTACGATACGAAAGAACATGATGATATTAACATTGTTCAATTTTTATGTGCAAAGTACAAAATATCGATAAAATATAACATAACTTTTTATTTAAATAAAATACATGCTTTTATATTTGGAGCAAGGTTACGGTGCCATATTTTTTTTATGCCACAAATGTCACACTTTACTTTTTTATTTTGAATTTCAAAATTTAAAATATAATCGTCCGATCCAAACTGTTGATTTTGTTCATCTAACAACAGATGCATTGCCATAAAATTTTATAATTTTTTAAGTTTATTTGATGATTGATCAAAAGGACAAAAATGAACGAATCAAAATAACTAAAATAAATTAATTATAATAGGACAAAAATAAACGAATCAAAATAACTAAAATAAATTAATTATAATATGTCCATTTTTCAACCTCTTGATTAAGTATCAAATAAATTTTAAAAATTATGAAAATTTAAGACAATGCATCCGTTTTTAAAATGAACAAGATCAACGGTTTAGATCGAACGATTATATTTTAAATTTTTTTAATTTAAAATAAAAAAAAGTAAAATGTGACATTTGTGACACTAAAAAAGTGTGGCACCGGAACCTTGCTCTTATATTTGATATTTCTGTCCAATGAAAATGTCTGCTTTTTAAATTTTATTAACGAAGTCCTTAAATTCAAGATATGGTAACCGAGGGGAAAGTGATAGACAATGCGGTCTCAAGTTGCAAAAATCGGATCCAAAGTTTCCTATATTGTACACCATTATTAAGTGGAGTTCGTTCATTTAAAAGTTATAATTAAACTCTTCAAATAAATATTGTAACTTAAAAACTTAGTTTATTTTCGTAAAAAGAAATCGCTATATTGATTCCTTAAAGGCAAAATTTTAAGAAAATGGCGTCCGAAAAACACTCGTTATATTGATTCCACAAGGGGGAAATTAAACAATGACGTTTTGTCAAAATAAAAAAAATAATAAAGAAAGAAATCGACGCCGGAGCGGCTATTAATGGGACCGCAAAGCACCTCCAAAAGGTGCAGCTTAAAGCCTTAAAGTGATTGCTCTGCTGTAGTTTTAACGACAGCAGTGCGCTATCATTGTAAAATTTTATCAATATTTAATAATTAAAAAATTTAAATACTCAATTTAAACCGTTGATCTTGCTCAATTTAACAAGCGATGTGTTTTTCAAGTTTTATAAATTTTGGAACTGATCAAGTAGTCAACAAATGAACGAATTTGGTTAACTATGAATGATTAATTCTAATACGTTCATATTTTGATTACTTAATCGAGTATCAAATCGACTCCAAATTTTATAAAACTTATATGAAAACGCATCATCCGTAAAATTAAACAAGATCAACAGTTTGAATTCACCTTTTGAATTTTAAAATTTTTAAATATTAATAAAAAGTTTACGAACCACACTCTCGTGCCGTTTTCACGGCAGCAGAGGATGGTGGTCCGTGCGTCACCAGCTATGTTATTGCTTGTGAAACAGGTATTACTTGAGTCAATGAAACGGAGTATGTATCGTAATTATCAATTTATCATTATTGCCTGAATATATTTATATATCGTAATAAGGTCTAAACCGTTTGATGGAAACAATTCTTCTTCTTCTTTTTTCACAATGGGCACCTAGCCAATTCAAATTGGCGTGGCGCTTTATATTATTACAAAATATTATTTACGTTTTCAGGTATTGCTGAACTTGAAGTGAAATTAATATTGGGAACTGAATTTATATTATCTGTTTTTATTCACCGAATCTCGATAATTATTCAAGTTTGATTATTGAATCAACTACTTTATTAAAATATTAAAATTTTCTATCTAAATCTGATCATATTTCATTAGCATTTGAATTAAGAGCTTAACAATTTGATAAATTTGGATGGATATACTAATTCAAAGATCAATGATTGAAAATGAATTTTGTACCAATTTTTGTGACTTGTGATAAAATTAATCTAAAAATGCATCATATGACCCGAAAGAGTTCCTTAATAAGTATTGAGTGTAAGCCAAGGGCTAGTCATAAAATATTGCTACCGAATAATGCATCTTTTCATTGAGATACACAAGATCCATTTTTTTATGTTGGGTAATTTTCTCTAATATAAAAGTAGCAAGTAGCGAGTAAACTTCAAATACGACCTCTTGTAAAATTAGGAAATCCGTTCAAACTTATTTATTTATTTATTTATTTCATGGAAAATGTCCCAAATGCATATGTGCTACATTCTGCACGATGCACTGACATATGAGATTCGTGAATATTGCCAAATTCTATAATTTTGTAAAATTTGTCATTTTGGAGATCTAATTTCTTGTTTCTCGTTTTTTTATGTTATGTGATGAAAAAGAAAATTGCACGGAGTTGCTGGTGGGATGTTAGAAAGTCGAAAAACCAAAAATCACGTCAAATGCGTCAACCATGGATATAACTTTATAAATCACCATCAAGGTGGTTATATCTTATGCATGCTTAAAAGTTTTAAACCAAACAATCTACATATCATCACGTATAAAAAGGTCATTTATTAATTATTCACTATCTTAGAAAAGAAGCTAAGAAGTAGCAATGTGTGATCTCATTTGTTAGAACTTTTTTTTTTTTTTTTTTTTTTTTTTAGGCCGGGTGGCAAGCACCACACTAAACAGATTTCCATTAAACAAAAAAAATTGTTACAAAAGTGGAATTGAAATAAAAGTAAAATAAGACAACAACATACGCTGTACACCTTATTTTCAATTTCGTTTTAGTTTTACTTTTTTGCATCTCGCTAAAACTTCATTTTGTATTTTATTATTAATATAAAGGCAGGGGCTTGACCCCTATTTTTTCTTTAAAAAAAAAAAGTAAAATAAGACAACAACAAATGCTATACACCTATAAAACTAATAAACTATACAGAAAGGAAAAGCAGAAAATCAAAACAACAAAAGACCTCACTACGCAATTTTAAACAAATTACAGCCCAATTTGCTTGCAAAATTCATAAAAACAAAAAGCACTCGGTTAGTTATGGTTAAAACTGTTTTATTAGGCATGACTAAAATTTTAAATTAATAAACTTTCTGTTTAGATAAAACTGGTTAAAGAAATCTCATAATTTTTTAAAATTTAACTTTTTTTTTTATAAAATTCTATTATGTTTGTCCAACAGTCCAATTAAGCGGCTCAGAACCATTGTTTTTAATACCGTATTGGATACCGATAAATTTCAGTAATACTGAGAACTGGAACAACGGCTGAAATGGTGGTATTTGATAAAATGAGACAAGGTACTGAAAGATTCCGAGTTTTCGCCGCTGGCTGGTAGAGGTGCCAGTATGTTATTAAAAACGCTGCTCAGAATTGTTTTAAGTTCATAGAGCGGCATACAAATTACAAACTTGTATATGACAATGTGGTACATGGTACGGTATGATTGTCAGCCAGCATTTGGGGCAAAACTGCAAATAGATAGCAACATATTGTTACCAGAGTTTTGACAATTTGTAAAACAACCGGACCTCTTTACTGTAGAATTTACAGATATGGTCCCTCTTCCCAATGGATGTCAATCCACGATTCCCATGATCTCATCTGTGAGCCTCTCTGTTCTCGGGGCCCCACGTCTATCTCATTTCATTTTTCTTTTATTTCAGCAACTAGGTTCTATATTAAATTAAATATAATACAAAAATATTTTTTTATTTTGGAGATATTACTGAAATAATCCGGATTATATAAATAGTATCGTAATATCGATTTTCGAAAATCCAATACTAATATCGGTTTTGAAAAAACCGATATTGTCTAGTATCGGATTTTGAAAAAACGATACTAGCTAATTTGAAAAATCGATATTAGGCATGACGCCTTTTGAGCCAATTTTGGATTAAAATAATGATTATTTTTATTATTTTAATTATTTTTAAATAAATATTAATATATTTGATTGATGAAAAAGATAATATATATTTGTTTTGAACATTTTTATGAAAAAATTAATTTTATTTATGTTTCACTAATAATATTTGATTGGAGAAAATATTTTTATTTATGTTTTTATTTACATGAACAATTTCTCGGAAATGATTTGTTAGATACTTTGGCGATTTTTCGTTTTTTTCTCTATTTGGAGTTAAGTTATAAAAATCGCATGTATGAAAGTAGAGTCGCTTGTTTACATAACATGATTTTTTTAGGATTTTTTGGAACTATATTTGCCGTAATTTTTCAATCTCGAAAACTGAAAAAAAAATAACAATTTCTCGGAAATAATTTATTAGGCATTATGGCAATCTTTTGTGTTTTCTCTGTTTGGAGTCGATTATGAAAATTGCAGGTTTGAAAGTCGAGTTGCTCGTTTACATAACGTGATTTTTTTAAAATTTTTGGAACTATTTTCCGCGTTGTGTTTCAATCCCGAAAATTTAAAACTGGGCAGCCACCATGGTTTGCTGATTTCGCGAACTATTTGGCCACCGGAGTATTGCCTCCAGAGCAGACTTACCAACAGAAGAAGAAGTTCCTATCAGATGTCAAGTTCTACTTCTGGGAGGACCCTATTTTGTGAAGGCTTGGTGTAGATGGGATGTTTCGGAGGTGTGTTATACATGAGGAAATCGGTGAAATTCTAGCTCATTACCATTCATCAAGCTATGGAGGACATGCTTCTCATTCAAAGACAGCCACTAAGATACTACAAACAGGGTTCTATTGGCCATCAATCTTCAAGGATGCCCGTGCCTTTGTGCTGACACGCGATCAATGTCAAAGGATAGGCAATATATCGAGTAGACATGAGAAATCATTGAATCCGATTTTGGAAGTAGAGGTGTTTGATATGTGGGATATAGATTTCATGGGTTTTTTTCCATCATCATGCGGACTTGAGTACATTCTTGTAACGTGGTTTATGTGTCAACGTGGGTTGAGGCCGTGGCATGCAAGAAAGCCAATTCAGATGCGGTAAGGAAGTTGTTCTCCAAGATCATCTTTTCCAGGTTTGGAGTTCCTAAAGTTGTGATAAGCGATGGAGGAAAGTACTTTATCAATCGCCAATTCGAGAACTTGCTGAAGAACCATGGTGTCAATCATAGGGTTGCTACACCATACCATACTCAAATTAGTGGGCAAGTGGAAGTCTCTAACCGTGAGATCAAAAATATTTTGCAAAAGACGGTTGGTAGGTTAAGAAAGGATTGTGCTCTCAAGTTGGATGATGCATTATGGGCATACCGCACCGCATACAAGACATCCATTGGCATGAGTCCGTTCAAGTTGATTTATGGAAAGGCATGCCATCTACCCGTTGAATTGGAGCACAAAGTATATTGGGCCACTCGAGCTATCAACTATTACTACAAGGCAGCGAGTGAGAAAAGGGTATTGGAGTTGCATGAGTTGGATGAGATTAGATTGAATGCCTATGAGAATGTAAGGATGTACAAGAAACGAACCAAACAATGGCATGACAAACGCATCCTAAGGCGTGAATTCAAGGAAGGAGACTTGGTACTTTTGTTCAACTTAAGACTAATGCTATTTCCGGGCAAGTTAAGGTCAAGATGGTCAGGACCATTCGATGTCAAGAAGGTCTTTCCATTCAGAGCGGTTGAAATTTGGAGCGAGACTCGTAGTAGCTTCAAAGTCAATGGCCAACGTCTCAAGCTTTACATGGAAAATGTGTCGAGGGGAGAAGATGCGGGAGTCATGCACCTCACTGCCCTGACACCTAGCGAGACGTAGACATGAGGGGTCGAGCTTAAGACTTTAAACGAGAGCTTCTTGGGAGACAACCCAAGGGTTTAAAAAAAAATTAGATTTTAATTTTGTGCAATTTAGTTTCAGTCAGAAAAACCATAAAATAAAAAAAACTAAAAAATACAAAAAAAAGGTAATAAAATTGAAAAATACAAAAAAAAATTAGGAGTAGTTTAATTTAACTAAAACTTGGCTTAATTTTCAGGTGAAATGCAGCTCTATCGCCTATTCCAGCGGCCCGCCAAGTATTTCGACGGCCCACCAGGATCCCTGCGACCCGCTGTCTAAGCCTAGCTTTGGGGGAGGAACCAGCGATTCGCTAAGATGACCAACGGCCCGCCGGGCATAACTGAAATTCAAAAGAGTAATGGGCAGCAGTTAATAGGGGCAAAACCGTCTTTTCACCATTCATCTCTCTCAAATCGTTCAATCCAACAGATCTCGACTCTCTCTTGCGACCCGAGAACGACGACAGCGACACCGACGACTCCGTCAGTTCCACGCGCCGTCACGATCGCCGCCGTCCTTCTTGACTCTCTCCACGCCACCGTTGACTCTCTGAGCCGCCACACTTGGTCAGAGAACGACAAAATCGACCTACACTCGGCCTATTCTCCAATCCAAGTGCACAAGGTAACAAACTCCTCAATCCCTTTCCAATCTTAATTTCAATCGGTACAAAGACCATCAAACCAAACCAAACTGGTACCAAAACCCATCAACCGCAAAAACCCCAATTTCGGTAACCACCAGCCACTTTCCAGTCAGTTTCAACAGCCCGCTAGCCAACCCAGCGGCCCGCCAAACCTGAGACCTTACAGCCAAAACTTCTGCTAACCCCCACTCTCAGCGACCCGCCGAAACTTTCAGCGGCCCGCTGATGCTGGGCATTCCTGAGACAGAACCAAGCAGAAACCTCTTCGATCAACTCAAACCTCGATTATGGCACCTAAGGTTTTCCGCAGATGACTCAGAGCATCCAAGAGAGCATTGACGAGGGGGGTTCCTCCAGCCAGCATACTCCGAGGGCTGAGGAACCACCTCTCAATTTGGATGAGGCAAGTCGGGATGTTTTTGGCGCCGACTCGGGAAGTAAGGAGATGAAGGTCGATCCTCCAGTGACTGAGGACAGAGGAAAGGCCCCGATGGAAGAGAAAAGTGAGAGTGAGGAGGAAGGTGGAGAAGAGGAGGAGAGCGTTGGATCCGGTAGTGAGACCGGAAGTGAATCGGGGAGTGAATTTGATGAAGGAAGTGAGGAGGAGAGTAAAGAGGATGAAGAAAGAGTGGAGGTAGTACCCGACATGGTCGAGACGACCACCCGGGCTGCAAGGAAGTCAAGAACTGTTGAGGAGGAATTGAGGGGCAGCGAGCCCCGTTTCTTGGAGGACGAGGCAAAGGCCCGGTATGAGCGTCTCAAGAAGAAGAAGATAGAGAACAGCCGTTGCCTAGACCCAAAGGTCTTGAAGGATCTCGACATTGAGGCCGATTTCTATGCTCTCACAGAAAATGCCGGGATCATAAGGGCATTTTAGGAGATTGTCGAGCCAAGCTACACTCGCCTAACCATCGAGTTTCTATGTACATTGAAGCTCGAAAGGTTAAAAGAAGAAGGAGAGCACAAGGCGAGTTGGACATTTCATGGGGTCCTATGCTCTAGGACCGTGAATGAGTTGGCTGACATCTTCGGCTTGAGGCGAGGCGGCTTGGATGTAAGAGATGTGGACGAGGAATTGTGGGAGAGACTTACAGGGTTGCAGGCTCCAAAAGAGAAGAAAAGTGTGGATATTCAAATGCCCATGATCCGTTTCATCCAACGGACATTATCTCTTTCAATCTTTGCTCGTGGTGAGTCCGGAAACAAGGTGGTCGTAGGGGAGATGTGTGTGCTGAGCCAAATGCTCCGTCATGGCCAATCGGAGCACCAAAATCTCGTTTGGCGGACGCTCAAGCATTGGTATGATATCGGCACGAGCCGTGCGACCGGGGCGGGGCAGATTACAATCGGTGGGTACATCACCCACCTGCCCAAGCATGTGGGAGTCTCAAGCTTTCGCATGAAACAAAGCGCGGGACCCGAACGACTCAACTTGGAGTTGTTGGTCACGATGGGGCACGTGAAGAAAACGCCCTGTGAGACGCGCTATGTGGTGGGGGACTTCAGACTGGACATCCCCATCACATTTAGGATTAGCCAGCAGCAGGCGTTCAGCCTGTAGCCAGCGGCCCGCAAGGAGGGACATCGACCCACAAACACGCTGCAGCAGAGACACACACCAGCGGGTCGCAGTTAGATCCAGCGGTCCGCCAATTTGGGCCAGGAGCTGAGCCTGAGGGTGCAGAAGGAGGATTTGCGGGGACGGGCACATCTGATGTCCCCTACACTGGTGCAGGCAGCAGCTACCAGCCATACATGCAGCAAGGCTGGGGCCAGCAAGCATACGACCCAGTTGCACACTACCAAATGCGTGTTGACGTGCATGGGTACCAACGTATGCTCCGCCACGACGTCTCCGAGCTTCAAGATGGCTATTCCAACCTCGAGAAGAGGATGGATTTGATTGAGAGGAGACAGGCGGAGAAACTAAAGGAGGCCCGGGCATTCCGCGAGTACCAACGCAAGTGATACAAGCGGGAAGGCGCGAGGAATAGGACACAGGACGCCCTTTTCGACCATTAGGCGAACCAGATCTTTGGGGCACCTCCTCCACCACCTGCTGACGCGCCATTCTACCCACCGCCACCAGAGAATGAGCCACCGTAGCCACCGCCCGAGGATTGAGCCAAGCTTGTGAATTTTCTAATTTTCCTCTATTTATCTTTCTAGTGTAATTAATGGCCCTAGGAACAGTGCAATGAATTAAGCTTGGGGGTAGAGAGAAATCAGAAAATTTACATTTAATTAGGTTAATTAACTTAGGAATTTACATTTCATAGCATTTTAGTCTCTGTCTGCCTTGTTACCAGCGGGCCGCTGATAACAGATGGGCAGAACTTAGAAAATTCTAAGTGTTGGAAATTTTCAGTGGGCCGCTGATCCCATCGGTCACTGCTAAGGCAGCAGGTCGCTCACATAGCCAGCGGACTGCTGAAAATGTCCAGAACTTAGGGTTTTCTAAATAATTGCATAATTAATGATATTTTGTATTTAGGATAAGTTAAGGAGTTGTTTAGTGAGTTAACTGACGCTGACTTGAGCAAAAACAAAGATGCATAACTGAAGAGCAAAATTGTTGAGTTTTTCAAAATTTGCATGAATTTAATTGGCAAAACCGAGATGTAATTAGGATAGGAGTTTGAGTTTTCCACGATATATCTCAACTGAACCTAAGTTTGCTGAACTAATAAGTTAAAAGAATTGATCGAAACATTTGAGACGGTAGCCACCATAAATCAAAATCTCATTGAGATCAACTTTAGCAACACAAAGACATGACAAATTAAGGAATGATCGTTGGGTCTAGAGAATTTAACCGTGTTTTCAAGTCTAATTAAAAGTCGACGATGTACAAAAACATAACTTGTAAATAAAAATAAAATAAAATAAAATAAAATAAATGAAAAATGAAGAAAAATACAAAAAATAGGGGAACTAAAAAGCGTGCAATGCCATGGACATTGCGGGAGACTATAGGTAATTGTGGATTAAAAGAACTTCCATAAAATTATGGGTAAGAAACAGAAATGCTCATGATAAAAAAAAAATCAAATCCACTCTAATCTGGCCGACCACTCCACCGCGGGAAACCGTCCTAGTCTCGGGAGAATTAATTAAAAGTCCAACTCAAAAACTTTGGAATTGGTTGGGTGAGGAGTTGTACCCTTTTTTCCGCCTCACTTTAGACCAATTTCAATGCGTTTTTAAAAATAAATGGTTAAATATCCAAAGACCTAATTGTGAAATGAACTAGTATGTCATGGTCGTTTGTGTTGGTAGAGTTAGATCCCGTTTCAATTGCTAGACCAAATGCATTAACTTTGATAAATCGATAAACTTAGGTATTGATGAGATAAATCATGGAAAATAATTGCGAATATCTTGGTTGTATGTTAGGTTTGCCAATTACACAACAACAAAATTTGATTTGTGAACTTGAAATTGAACTTGATTTTGAAAAGGTTGTTGAATTTACTCAAGTCTTGATTAGTTAACTTGTTAATTAACTCTCTAACTTGCAGAAATAACATGTAAATGAATGAAATTAAGTCCAAAGACCATAACTTAGACTTAGGATCTTGCTTGGGGACAAGCAAATGTTAAGCTTGGGGGGTTTGATAAATGATTTTCATACGTAGTATTTTAGCCAGTCATAGGACTTAATTTCATGCATTTCATTGTAATTTCTGTTGTTTAATTGATAATTTAGATTAAAATCTAGGTACTGTCATGTTTGCTCTGTTTTTGTACAGAATTGAAGATAAACTACTCGAAACGACGAGTTCTGCATCAAACGGCGACCCACCAGCTTGATTGGCGACCCACCGAGAGCACCAGCGGGTAGAAGTGAAAACTGGCGACACAGAAGATTTCAGCGGGCCGCTAGGTTCGACAGCGGACCGCTGGAAAGAAGGAAACCACTACCAAATATAGCACAGTCAGTTTTGCCAACTTCTCCACCACGTTCTGAGCTAATTCTGGAGCATCCAATTGAACGTCCTTCACCTCTAGAGAACCGATATCGCCTATTATTTAAGGAAGAAGTTTCGATGCCAGAAGGGACGCAATTTTTTGGAGGTTAATTGCAGCTAATTGAGACAGCCAACAGGATCACCAGCAGGTCGCCGATACCATCAGCGGACCGCCGGAGAGTAGCAGAAGACAGCAAGTTGGAGATTAAGTTGCTTTATGTTGTAAACTTAATTTCTATCTTATGTTTTTGTTTATCTTTGATACTTTTTTGTTTTATTTGATGAATTCTAGTGAGTAGATACTGATTTAGGGATCATGGTAGCGAACCTTTAGTTTATGATTAGATAATATACTTTTTAGTTAATTTATTTGTTGGATGTTGTATTTTATTTCCTTTCTTTGATATTTGATCTGATTGCTTGAATTGCTTAAGTTAGATTTGCTCGCATTCGTTAAGTGTAGATCTTGCTTGATTGTTTAATGGTTAAGTCCAAACCAAACTTAAGTTATTTGATACAATTGTACCAACTTGAAGATTTAGACTGAGAGGTCGAAACCAGGACTAATAACAAGAGTTAGGTCCTTTCTAAGAGTGAAAACTCGAGGAATTCATTAGGTTAGAAAGGTTTAAACTTGTAGAAACTAGACCACGAAGCTAAAGTTAAAATCTAGATTCTATACGAAGGAGTTTGAGTTAATTGATCGTCAATCAGACCTAAAACGAGAGTTTGATCTGTTAAACAACAACCAAACCCTATTCCTTACACAAAGCGACTTCTAAATTAATTAAAACTTGAATCTGCACTAATCCCGACGGGCCGCAGAGTGAACCAGCGAAGTGATCTATGCCTGCCAAGTAGCCAGCGACCAGTCAATAGAATTAGCGACCTGAGTTCTTTCAGCGGGCCGCTAGAACTGGAGTAAACTGAAAAATTAGCTTACTTTAAGCCTATAGTTATAATTAATTGCATCTTAATCCTCTTTAATTGTGATCTGTTAATTTAGGATTTATTTTACTGCAAGTTTTTATTAATCTGTTACTGTGACCAATCAACTTTTATTGCTGATCGTTTAATTTAGCAAATTGAATTAGAATTGAGAACCAAATAATCCAATCATTCCTTGTGGTTCGACCCCGAAATACTTAGACGATTATCGTGCGCTTGCGACTAAATTTAGATAGATTAGGGTATAAATTTAAGAGCGAGAAAATCCACATCAGTTAATCACTAACCCAAGGTTAGGACTAACCCCAATGATGCCAAACGCACCTGAGAGGGGAAGAGGAGATATTGTTCTTTTATAATGGTGGCTAGTTTAATATCGTTCATTGAAAGAACAATACATGCCAGTATCGTTCTTTCAAAGAAGGGGCAATTTGGTTTATGCCACTCCAAAAGTATAAAATTGGAGATATGCCACCACAAAACAACTAATTGGTTTTTTGCCATCACAAAACAATAATAATTTGTTTTATGCCATCGACCAACTACATTGACCATATTGCCCTTTTAAATTTGCCACCACAAAACATGAAAATTCGAGATATGCCATCCAAAAATACAACCAACAGTGTCAATTTCTAACATTCATAGTTTCTCTAATTGTCACCAAAAATGGGTAATTTCTAATAAAAAAAGCTCAGTTGTAGTAGAAGAAGGATAGAGTAAAGAGCAGAAGATGTAAACCTCTATTGAGCTTAATTGTACGAATGTTTACAGAGCAACACTATTTATAATAGCTGTACAACAATAATTAAGATCCCAACTATAAAAGAAAGAAACTAACTACAGGGTGCGATCTAACAGGAAATTAGTTATAGTCTAAACTAAGAGTTATTTAACTATAGTTGGCTTGATTTGTTTTGCTCCTGACTCCTGTTCCTCAGCTTACTGGTATTGACCAATATCTTGAACTACTGTAGTAGCTTGCATACCTCAATTTCATTGAATAATCTCTGAAAAGTATACATCTCTCCAAATTGTGCATAAAAGGTTAATAGAAAAAATTTTGGTTGAAAGGAATTCATTTATTTCTAAAACAAGTCCAAATTTGACCGGTTCAATTGAGTGTAAAATAGGCCCAATTCACGTCTGTAAAATGGTTGAAAGGGTTAGGTCAAAAGAAAGAGAAAAATGAGGGAAACAAAAAGGAAAACAAAATCAGTAGATGAGGCAAAGAACGGGAAAGACCGAACAAAATGAAAAAAAAAAAAAAAAAATTCACCTCGACGGAACCATGAAAGGGTTAGGGCTAGGGTTCAGAGATATTGTCAGGCGTCCATCCAAATTGGGGTGGCTCAGAGTTTCATAGCGTCGCTGACGCGCCTTGTCCCTACTCTCCTGGCGGCAAAGTTCGTCCGGTCGTGCGCCGCCGCACCACTCAGTGCGCAAAACTCTATCGTTTCCACCAACCCAAAAGAGAAGAAATAACGGAGGGGAACTTTTTGGGTTTTGATCGATTACAGATGTGAACTATTGATGAGGATATTTTAGGAATTATTAAAAAACTGACATTATAAAATAATTTATTTTAAATAAAAACTAATTTTTAATATGTTTTAATTGAAAATAGTGGCATAAAACCAATTTGCTTTGTTTTATGATGGCATATATCCAATTAGTTGTTTTGTGATGGCATATTTACAATTTAACTGTTTTGGAGTGGTATAAAACCAATTTTCTCTTCAAGGGAAAGATACTGATATTGGCTGATATCGTGTTTTGAAAGAACAATATTGATATCGGATTTTCAAAACCCGATATCGCAATATCATTTATATAGTTCTAATTATTAAGTAATATAATCATAATTTATGAATATTTTAATATTATTTTTAAAAATTTTCGTTTTTTTCCTTCTCCTTGCCCCTTCATTCTGATCTTTGACCAAGTCCGCTATTCAAGGATAACTCCTAAGTCATAATTGACCTATTCCGCTATAGTTACCAGCTAGACAGGCTTTAATGTGATTTTTCTTTATTTAAATAAGAGGCTTAGGAGTTACAGTAACGTTACAGCCTTACAGGAGAGAGGCTTAGGAGTTAACATTAACGTTACAGCCTTACAGGAGAGAGGCTTAGGAGTTATTTATTTTTTTCATAATTATTTTATGTATATGAATTTCTATTATTTGTTATTGGACAAAAATCATTTTGTTAATGCTGGCACCATATAGTATTTTTTTTTCATTTTTTCTATTATTTTTTCATTTTTTTTGTACTATAAGTTATTCTAAGATTAAGTGTGCGCCACATAATTAAACTATTCGTAATCGCAACTATGGCACCATATAGTATAAAATAGCTTGCATGCGCATATAATACTGACTTCCATACTATAATCTTTATTTTGATGTAGATTTTAATTTTCAAATTTATTTCGTTTTCTACTTATTTTTTAAAATTTTTAAGTTATTTTTTGTCCAATTTTAAATATAATGGAAATAACTATTTTTTTTTCCAGCGTGTCTCCGGTTAATGTGGGAGCAAGCAATAAAAAGTTAACTTATTTACTGTTAATTAAAATATATGCTTTACTATTGTTTTGTATGAAAATTTGCATCGTATTTTTTATTTAAGGAAATTGTTTAACATACTGAAGATTTTAGAGGTATACACTCTTATTCTCATACCTTAAGCGCCACAAGTAATCATTCATGACTGTTTGACCATCAATAACTAAGTGCCAAGTTTCAAGCCCAGTAGGTGGCCTCCAGGCTCCAGCACATTGCGCCACGTGTCCCTCATGGACGCGAAGAAACGACGGTGCATTTAACTGGCTTTGTTCTTTCTATATAGAACTCCTCCACCCTCTCCCTATTTCCTCAGTGCGTTAAGATAAATTTCCATTTATTTTCCACTTCAAAATTTACTTAAACCCTATGCCACTGATGAACGCCAACTCATCTCAATCCGACATGAACTGCTCAAACCCATCAGTGCCTGAGGTCATGCCCGCTGAAGCACAAGGCCAAGCTCAGGCAGCGATCAGGGAGCAGGACAGGTTCATGCCAATCGCTAACGTGATTCGAATCATGCGGCGGGTGCTTCCACCTCATGCCAAGATATCTGACGACGCGAAGGAGACAATTCAGGAGTGCGTGTCGGAGTACATAAGCTTCGTCACTGGAGAGGCCAACGACAGGTGTCAACGCGAGCAGCGGAAGACAATCACTGCCGAGGATGTGCTGTGGGCCATGAGCAAGCTCGGGTTTGATGATTACATCGAGCCACTCTCGGTGTATCTGTCGAGGTACCGTGAGTTTGAAGGGGACCAGCGCGGGTCAATCCGTGGTGAGCCACTCCCTCTGGTGAAGCACAGGCATCAGATGGTTACTGCTCCAATGATGGCGCATGTCATGCACCAGCATGCACATGCACACCCTGGTGCAATGCAGGTGCAACCGCTGCATCAGTATGGGTTTTTTGGAGAAAACAGGATGCCGGGACATGGATACTACCAAGAGCAAGGGGTGAATGAAGATGGTGACCATCGGGCCGGAGGTCCAAGCACCCCACAGACCCTGCCACTTATGAATAACCTGGATCATCATCATGATAGTCCTCACTATGATTTCAAGTAGCTAGTGATGATATAATTAATTAATTACAAGCATGGAAAGATGCAAATGCATGCACAACTTAGCTTGTGTGTGGGAATCTCATTTGAATTTCATGCAAGTAGTAAAGTTTTTAGGGTTTTGGTGTTTTTGGGTCGGTGTGAGACGGGAATTAATTGGGATAAGTTTGGGGGTGTCTATCCGTAGGTGTTATCTCAGGATCAGGTGTCATCCGTACATGTGGAGGTCTCTTGTATCAGTTGTGAGCTGTTCTATTTTGTGTTCTTGTGTGTTGAAATTGCTAATGAACAATGTTATAAAACTCCTTGTTTGGTTGGGTTCTTTATTTCAATGGTCCTCTATCTTTTTTTTCTTCTTTTTTTATTATTATTATTTTTTTGTATGGCACTTTAAAGATTTGGAGACCCCACCACCAAAATGCAAGTCCTATATTTTGAAAACAGATATGTAGTAGCAAGGCCGTACATTACTTTTTTTTTAATAAGAATTATCTTTTTATCTCTTTAATTTATTTTGTACATTACCAAACATGATCATTTGTGGAACTTAACATATGCCTGCAACATTTTTGTTTTAGTAACACCAGTCTGTGAGCAGCCTTAAAAAAAAATTTAAAAAAAGGAAAAAAAAAACGTCTGTCAGCAGCCTTCAAAAAAGAAATTAAAAAAGGAAAGAAAAGGTCTGTGTGAGCAACTGAGTATTGCGTTATATAAATGCAATACTCCAATTCTCCAATCCTACTTAAATTTGACTTAGAATCAAACATATAGGACGTCCAACACGATTCGAAAAATCAACTGTTAAAATTTCAAACGACCGATCCGAAACCGCTAAATATGATCTCTATATTAAAATATCCTTAAAAATCAAATTTTATATTTTTTTTTCAAATTTTTAACTATTTTTTTCGAATTTTCAAATTTGGAGGGTTCATAACTTTTTAGATTGAGCATTTTCAAAAATTTCAAAAAAATAGTAAAAAAATTCGAAAATATATAAAATTTGGTCCCAATGGAAATTTTATCATAGAGAACAATTTGAGCGGTTCAGATCAGCCATTTAAATCTCAAAAATTAAAATTTTATCATGTTGGATGAGTACTAGTTGTGTCCAACATGTTGGACACTAGTCACTCCCTATATTTAAAGCTCATTGCATAGATGGTCGTAAAGTAACAGTTGCATTCAAAATTAGCTGAGTGTGGTACAGTTGTACTGTTTTAATGAGAAGTAATCCTGGTGAGCCCAGGTTCTCCGTATCTGCACAGGCACAGGTCAGTTACACATTTTGAATTCGTAGAATAATTCTATTATTATATAAGCAAATCATTGGAATTAATCCCAAGTTCTTGCCCAATTTGAAGGGATTAATTTAATTGGCAAATGGTAAAAAAATTATTGCCTTAGATTTTTTGCAAACACTGGCAAGGTAACAAGGCTGATGCTACATAAATCATAATGGCCTTTGCTACAGAAATCAAAAGGCTAAATATTGTTTGACCGGACACTCTATCCAAAAGTGTAATTTATCACAATATTTTAGTTGAGATTAAAAAGACAAATGTAGCAGTTTCCCTAGGATTAGTTCTACTACTATTATAACAGTTTACTTTTCCAAAGATAACAGAAAAGTAACTACAAAAAAAAAAAAAAAAATTAAAACATATGTTACTATTCCCGTGAATAGAACTGTCAGTAATAACGTTTCACCACACCGTTCCGTTTCGATCCGTGCAAGCGGAACGGAAATGAAAAAGGAAATGGATTCCGTTTTCAGAAACGGAACGGAAACGAAATTGACATTTGTGAACGTAAGTGAAACGAAACACGAAAATTGGCTGAAATCAAAGGAAAATGAAGGACGCAACGTTAAACGGAACAGAAAATTGTTTCGTTTGATGAAACAGAATGGAAACAGAATAGATTTATATTTCGTTGACTGAAACGGAACACGTCTGTTACGGGGACGTGGTATACGTTTGACAAGTCTAGCCGTGAATGAAGGGTTGGAACGAACCATAACGCTTTTCCCTTGCTTTTTTAGTGCTTCAAGGCCCATACACACGATTACTCATTTACACGACACAAAATAGCACTAGGCATGAAGAAATGATTTACTCTCCAATTATAGGATTTTATCAGATGGTCCTGCTAGATCTAAATCGTTTATTTCATATTGTACGTACAAATCAAACCTTACAATATATAATTATTCCTAAATATCATTTGCTGAATTTCTAAAATAAAAAAATAAAAAATGGGAGATTTAATTTGGTCTTTTTTATCATAAATGGATGGATCAAATTTGCTAATAATGCAATTTAGAAACAAACCACCTATCAAGTTGATAACCGCCAGATTTCAATTTACCAGTCCGGATTGATATTTTAAAACACTAGACTTAGGCAATCAGTGCCCAATGATCAAGTTATGGGCAGAAAATGCCTACCAGAAGAACTGGAAACAACAAATTGTTTCAAATGATATAAGCACCAATGACATCTATAATTATAAAGTGATTTTAGTAAAATAAGACCAGTATAGAGCTGCACCAAAATCAATTTTCCACGTGAAAACCACATTATGCTAATTCAGATTCATGATTCATGCCTCCGAACATTACAAGGAAGCAAAAACTAAATACCGAGGATATATTTACAATTAATTTAAGCTCCTACAGCAGTTCCATGCATCTCTTTCATGCTCGCAATATTAGAGAGCTCCACTTGCTGCAACTCAATTGCTCGCAAAACCCCTGAAGTATCTGTTCTTGTAAAAGTACTTGCATCCTTCCGTAATTTTCTCTGTCTTATTCTGGCAATAGCTTGGGTGACATCAGAAATGGGGGGGCGCCTTTTAGGCAGCTTGTGCAAGCACCGATGCGCCACATCAGCAAGCTGCCGTACCTCTTCCGGATGACTTTCACCTAGGAGATTTTTGTCAACTATTTCACTCCAGTCGGGCTTCCCATCCCCACCTAAAGAAGCCTGATACAGAGGCATTATAGCTTCAGAACTAAGAGGAAACAATATACTCAAAAACCATGAATTCAGCTGTGCACATTGAAAATGGATTCGGATGGAAAAGGATCTTAAAATGCCAACGTACCCCTTAAATATTAGAAATATGAAAAAGAACTTTCATAGAGGTAAAACAAAGAAGTTGATTCAAACCGTCCCTTCTTTTTGTGTGTGGCTTGGTGCAAAGGAGCACATGGAAGGAAGACAAGATTAAGGCATCTTTGGATGAAAATAAGTAGAGGGTGTAGGCAAAGTGTCATAGTTTTGTGATTTCTTATACGTTTGCAGGGCATGTGTGACATTATGAGGTTTTGCATGATGTTGCAGGCCAAACAAGAAAATTGTAACTATGTCTTGATAATACTATCCTATGTTATTGTCTTACTGCAACAGATCAGTTTTGTTATCAGGGTGGTAATGGTTAGATAATTTTTTTTTACCAATCAGGATTAACAATGACTAACAGCAGAGGTGATTGTAGCATGTCTAGTTTTTATGTTCTCATTCAAAACTCAGTAAATTCAGTGCATTATTATCTCTTTTCTTTTTCTTCCTATCTTGTAACCTTCATATTTGTTTATTTATTTCATGTTGTTGATAGCTACCATGTTGCCAATTGATTCATATATAAATAATAATGATTAGATAATGACTTCATACTCAGAATAAAGTCAAAAACATAGTCCATACATCATTTAAGTCATAGTAGTGAACGTTGTGTAACATTTTCTCATCACTTTGTCCCTTTCCAATTTTGAGTTGATGATGTATTTACACAATTACTTTCAATTGAACAACAGTCCTTGAGCATGTTCTTATCTTTTGGATTTTACTAGTTACTTTTAACATAATTATCCAGTCAAACAATTGTAAGAAAACAATAAACTGTAATTAGAGAACTTACAAGGTTAATATAATCTAATAGACCTTGCTGAGGATTAATCGCAGTTATTAGCTCGAACAATATAATCCCAAAACTGTATATATCACTCTTTTTTGTGAACTTATTTGTTGACATATAATCTGGATCCATGTAACCAAATGTGCCTTTCAAGCCTGATTTTCGCCCGTCAAATACTTCCTCCTTGGATAGCCCAAAATCAGCAACCTTCAATTCAAGAAAGTCAAAATCTTACTGTTGCCTGCTTTTCTTGCGCTACTTTTGGTTTTTGTGGTTTTTAAACACATTACGCTTTAATTTTTGCAATGAAAAATAAAGGAAACCTTTTTGTTATGTTGGCATGGTATGCTAATGCCTTACTGGCAAGGGGCAGTGGGCCTATTGATTTCAGTCTTAAGTTTCCTCATTGATATTCAAATAAATGTTGATTTAATATCACTCTGTGATACCTTGGCCCGCATTGATCTGTCCAAGAGGATATTAGCTGATTTTAGATCTCTGTGAATGACAGGTGGCACTGCCTACAAATAACAGCCAAGGTGCATTAGTAACCCAGGATAGCCAACAGACGTGATATTCTCAAACAATATGAAAAAAAAAAAACATTTAGCTATGCAAAACTTGCAAAAAAAAAAAGAAAGAAAAAAAGGAATCGTGAACAGCAATGCACTCTATTTTACTCCAGAAAAAAATATTTAGGATCGCATTTTCAAAATATTCAAAAAGGCAAGCTCTATGTTTTGCAAAAATCAGAAATATATTTTAATGAGGACCAAAACTGGTATTCCGTAGCCATACCCCTTCATGAAGGTACTCAATGCCATGAGAAACATCATGGGCTATTTGCAGCCTTTGTTCCCAACTCAGTATTTTCTCATTACTTTCACCTGAAAAACAGAACCAGCAATACATAAGATAGTATTTAGCTGGTAACATGCCAATTCTTGTTGATGTTGTCTAGGGCATAATGCATCATTTTTTTTGTAACCCTAAAAAGTTAAGAAAAAGGAACCACAGCATATCAGAAATGACGAGTGTAGTATGAATAACTTACTGTACAAGTGGCTTGCCAAACTGCCATTGCTCATGTACTCGTAAATAAGTATCCTCTGACCTTTATCTACACAATATCCAACCAAATTCACAAGATTCCTATGATGCAATCTACTTAGCAATGCTACCTATAACATAAAAAAGAAAGAACAAACAATTCAATAAAAAGGATTTGAGAACATTTGACCCAGTCAGAGCACTAACAATTTTCAACAATTTTGTTTGACAAGTATAATCATGATAAATATGCAAGTAGAATCCATCATTAGCATGGTAGGCTACCAGTTCTTCCAAATGCTCATTCAAACCAATTGAAGTCTCCCAAAGTGCAATTAAGCCTTAGATAATGCTTACTCTTATGTAAAACAACTGGTACACAATTGCTGGTTCACCATTGAGTAATTTAACTAAAAAGTATCAGTTTACCCTAAATTGAGAGAATAAGATGGTCAAATGAAGAACAAAACAACAGGATGAATTTGGTTTATGCTAGTGCACGACTTCATTAAAATTGCAACAAAGTTCTGCTAGTTAATCTTCAGAATGAATAGGAGCTTACCTCAGTTTGAAACTCTCTCTCGCCTTGTCTCGAGTCACTCGCAAGGACTTTTACAGCAACCACTTCTCCTGTCAGCATTACGGCTTTATAAACTGGGCCAAAAGATCCCTGCCCTAAAATGGTTGTGAAGTTCTGTGTGGCTTTTTGGATATCCCTACATTAAAACATAATCAGTTGTATGGTTACAATTTTTCACTTATACATATAAACCAAGAATTATAATTTCACCAGGCACATAGCTACATAGTAATCTGTAAAGCACAGTACTGGTTTTTAGCTTTTATTCCATTTTTCTCTGCTTCAGTTTGCATATCAGCCCCAGAAAAGCTTGATCAATTGGCAACATTAACTTTATAAAGGAACACTGCTCAAAAGTTCCATTTATTTGTTCTGACTATAATCATTGAGACCAAAAGATCCATTTTTTATCATGTTCTGAATATTCCAACATAACTACCAGAACTACTACATTGATTGCAAAACTGACTTGTGGTGTGATTAACAAATTGAAAGTTTGTAGGGTGATTTGCAAAATTATCGCATTATTTGTTTTGGGTTGTTTTGTACTGGGATCAACCAACATAACCTGCATTAAACTAATTAAGAAATGTTACTACCCTTACTTGTAGTAATATCTTGGGATTCCCGAAACAGAAATAGGATCTCTGACATCTCTACCCCGCTTGCCTCTTCCACCCCAAAATTGATTCAGATTCCGATTCCGACTCTGATTCTCATCCCCAATTTCCAAGTCATCTGAAATCGCCACACTAGAATCTACACTTGCAACATTCTCTCCATTTTCACGAATCGGGGCAGTGGATGTGTTACTGACTCGCCTCTCCAAACTGGAGCTCTTCTTGTAGTACCTTATGAGGTAGAACACACCAATGGCTATAGAAATCCCAACTACAACTCCTATAATGACACCAATAATTGTTGTATCAACTCGGTTCATTCTTCAATTGCCTCTTTTGAGTTTTCAGAGGAGATATCATGTTCTGCAACAGTAAAACATTCATAATTGTTAGATTCTTGTGACAATTTTGAAGAATATAATTTATATTGGGTAAAATTTTTAACTCCATTACACCACCTAACCCTTAAACCTGAAAATTAAGTAAAATCTAATTAAAACCCATTAGGCGACCAAAAACGTAACAGTCAGGAACAACAAAACTACAAAATTCATGGACCGGATTCAAGACAAAGGAAAAAGAACGATACCCAAAACTCGAAAACCTGAAGATAACAAGATACATCCTTGGAAAGAACAAACTTACCTCACTCAACAATTCAGACAATTTGTCCCTGTAATTCTCCACAATCTACAATATTTCTCAGATAGGAACAGAAAGCCTCTCGTATCTGGGTTGAATTCGTCAATCCTTGTAAAGCACGTCGCGTAGACTTTGGTTGAGTGTGAGAGAAAGAGAGAAGCTGGGTCTAATTCTAATTCTAAGGGTTTGAACTTTCAAAGAGGTTTTGTATTGTGGGGTTAGACTAAATCATAATAAAAATTGAACTAAACTATAAGATTTTTATATATTGCGCCGAAGCCGAATCGCAGTTCTTGCAGAAGTTGCGCTTAAAGTCGGATACTTTATTACTTTGCTTTTTGGTACCAATGGAAGTTATTTTATTTTGAAATAAGGATTGATGGAGTTGCTTTGTGGAGTAGTTACTGCTACTTATCGCGCAATAAATGCTTATTGCATCCACCAAAAAATAAATAAATACTTAGTGCTCCTTTGGTTTCCTAATAAGTATCCATTTTAGTTAAACAGGATGTTGTGAAGGACCCTTCCTGGCTCTATCACAGTTGTGAAATGGATATATCCTGCCACAGAGAATGGAGGGATAGTGGAAGTATGTATTAAACTATACGCGGAAAAGCCAATATGCCAAGTGGTGACCTTTTTTGACCTTGGTCAACGGCTAGGGTCTTGGGGGTTGTTGCTTGCTACAGAACAAATTTTGTACATCTAACTTTCTCAGGACCTGATTAAAATATTTTTTACTCGAGATTTTATTCCATTCATTTCATTTGAATTGATTTTTCACGTTGGATCTAATAACGTGAAAGTTTCAATCAAATAATACCAAATCCGTTTATTTTGATAAAAAAAAAATTCTAACGAAATGAAATCCCGTGTTAAAAAAAAAATACACACAAATTTTGTACATCTAGCTAGCAGCGAATTATCTTTTCCCTGTACTGCCCCAAATCTCACGAGAATAAGCAGGTCATTAGCAAAAAGGAAAAAATTCGAACAGGTCCAAAATTGTGACCTCACAGACTCCTTATTTCGGTCCACAGAAAATCCAGTTTATTAAATTAAATTTAAGTGGGCGCTAATCTCTATTTTGTTGTCCTTTAATTTTTTTATATTTTTGGTAAAATAAATCTAATGCGTAGCTTCTTGATCAAAAGGTGCATAAATTATCTTCATGGAAGAACTAAAAACAAATTACTATACTAAACGCCTGCTAATCTCTGTTATGGTAAAAGAAACTTTCCTGGTGGACAAATTCCTACTCTGAGTGATACATGTATAACTTTTCTAATTTAAGAACCATTAATTATATTGAAACAGCTTAAAAAGTTATAGCTTGACGATCTAATGATGCATCCTCATGGGATAAAGATCACAACAAAAGTTTGTTGACGGATAACATATCTTTTTTATATAGGTCTAAAGTGCCAATAGATATGTGTGCATGCAAATATGCAATACTAATTTTCGTTTCGGACTTCACTCATGTTTAGATTATAACATCTTCTAAAATGTTTGATCTATCTATAGCGGTGCATATGCCAATAAATAAATAAAATAAGGGACTTGAAGCCTGTGTACTGCTCCCTCAATGTTCTGGCCTTGTTTTATTGTTTACAAGCTGATGAACCCAGTTAATAAGATGCTAGCTTCCTCTCATTTGTCAGAGCTTGTATATAGAAAAATCCCAAATAGCTCGAAAAGTCCCCTGAACACCTCATATGATTGGCTTGCCGGACCACGTCAACGGCAGCAGCAAGGAGCGAGTTGTTGTAGAAAGTCCGTAACAGATATAAAAAAAGTGCATGTGAGAGGACCATATATATTTATATGTTCATATTGTCGAAATTTTACACCCTGATCAGATGGGGTTCTTGTCATCTACAAATGAGTTGATTTCTTTTATGCTAGGATATATTTACCATTGATAAAATATGTAGTATTCATTGTTTACTTTAATGAAATTCATATAATGTTCTTCAAATTAAGTCATCAGTCTTAATTTGATTTGCTACCTTCTCCCAATACAGAGGTTTGAATTGAAAATTGACATCTACCTCATGTAAAACCTGTTACCCCGGAAACTTGAGCATGAAAATCCACTTTAAAAAGTTTTGAGCGAGTAAAAAAAAAAAAAGGACACGGATTAAATGGCGTGTCCCATAAAAAGAAATTTATAATTTTTATTTCTCTGTTTTCAACAAAATTTATAATTTACCGTGTTATTGAAAATTTACCGTGTTATTTAAATTTTCAAATAATTTGATGGTAAACGATACTAATATGCATTGTTTTAAATTGCATTTTGTTTGAAAGATACATCACTTGAGACATAATTTATACCGTTACCAACCGAGCACATAGCATGCAAATTGCGCAAAGAGCAGCCGGTACTAAAATTTGCACTTATTTGGTAGCGATGACATCCCTAATTGGGTATTTTAAAATAAATTAGTCACTCGATTGGTAATATGCTAATATATGCAGAAGAGCTGCAGTCAAGGAGTTTTTAATCCTATCCTGACTTGGCTTCCTCTCAACTCAGATACCTAACATCTAATTATCAATGAACAGATTTTGATTTTGGAACGTTGACCTTATCCAAATAGGCACACGTGTGAGGTTACCAAATTCAGTTCAACGGCCAGATTTGTTCAATTTCGGCGACCGTACGTGGGGATATGGAATTTGAATAAAGAATGGCTTATTCATATTCTTTATTTATATTCTTGGATTTTGCTAGAATATGAATAAGCACCTAGATAAGTCTAAATTTCTTATTCGTGTATTGTTTGGTTTCACGTGAATAAGGAATTTTAAACTTATTCCTTATTCATAGTGCAATAAGAAAACGTTAATTTTTTCTTTTTAATCGCATCATAAGAAATTGTTTCAATAACTCCAAACTTGCAATAGACTATTAAACTTAATTACTGGTGGTAGAAGTTGGACTAGCTACTCGCTTACCAAACTTAAATAAAAAAAAAAGGGAAAATTGGGTGTATACTCCTGCAATCTCCTCTAATTAGAAATATACCCGTCAAATCTTTCAAATCAGATATATACCTCTAAAATCATTTTATTTAGAGATATTTAACCTCATGGTTAATTATATTAGTTTATTAAATATTAAAAAATAGTTTCAAATTTTTATGACTGAATTGCCCTTCTCTTTCTAGTTCTCTCTCTATCTATATATTTTGTGAATCAAAGTGGCCCATCTTCCACTCAACTGATACATTGATGCCCCCTCCTCGGCACCCAAATCTCGTCCCTCATTGCAGTTGTGCCTTACTCATCTCCTACATGAGTCTCTCAAAATAAGAGTGTAATTAATTAGTTAGTGTCCATCTACTAACTGGTACGTAATGCTTCATGCCAGTACAGAAGGTTATTGACTTCCAATTAAACATTCGCAATTTATATAAGAAATAAAATATTGAAATTATCACCGATTCAACCTATCTCTATGCATCAAATAGATCAGAGTGCAGTGTTTAACTTACTGTGTACACTTGTTGATGCATCAAATAAAGCAAACATTTATTTTAAATATTATGGTCCAGATGTCTTACCCTTTTCAAAGTACAACTACATTGATCAAATGTTAATTAATTATATGGGTTGTGCTATTTGGAGCCACGTAACAAATTTCCACTCCAACGACCAGTGTATGTAGATCTCACTAGCCTTTATAAATTTGGAAAAAGTCTTACACAAAGAATGCCTCGATAATTAAAATTTGAATTAAACAACCATCTCTATCTATTTTGTATGCCTATTAACGTAATATTATAACATACAAACGTAAGTCATTTTTATTATTTCAGATTATATTCTAATTAACTTAATATAATTATTAGTTTTTAAAATTTATTTATCATCAATTATAGTTTTGTAATATCATTTTGTTAGTATGATTTTAATTATGTAAATAATTTTCATTATACCAATTAATTGATCTGTTTCAAGTTAAATATATTTATTTTGTTGATTATTTTCACAATTAATTAAAATCTTCATAATTAAATATTTAATATATCATATAATTATAATTAAAATCAAATATATTGTTTTTATTAATTGTCCCTTGTATTATTTCACTAATTTAATATAATTATTCAATCAAGTATAATAACTACGAGCTAAAAGAATTATAAAACCAACATTTTATTAATTCGCTAAAGCTTTAGTTAATATTAAAAGTTTTATATATATTTGTTATTCGACAATTAGTTCTTAGGTATTCGCTTCCTCCATTTATCCATTACAAAAATACATTTGATTTTGATGAATCCATAATCGGAGATGATTGATACTATGCCGACAATGAGATAGGCTCTGTTGCAGACATAAATGATAAGGAATATTAACTATAGAAATTTAATTTTTAATTCTTACTCTATCACAATGTATGTTCCAATATTTTATCAAGTTAGTTGGGATTATTTTTTTTCAATTTCAAATATTTTTTTCTCTCTTTTCTCTCTTGGTGTGAAATTACTTAATGAAAAATTATTCATCATGTAAGAATATATAATACATAACGTAGTTTTTACTGCTAAATTGATTTAATTTAGTACCAAAAATTTAAAATATAAACATCATATATAATTTATTCCCATCATCATTAAAAAATATTACATATGTTAATATTTACAAATCAACAATTATAACTTATTTAATATTTATTTGTAACTCAAATATCGAGCGAAGCTCGATTAGCCCCTCTAGTATTAAATTAATTGATTAAGAATTTTCTTTCCTTTTAAACGTACAAATAAAAAGATAGAATAGGTTGGACGTTTGACTCTGCACTACATACAATCGCACAGTTAATGTTGGGTTGGAAAAAATAGTACCCAGATTTTATGATATGAGTCAATAAAATAAATAACTTGTTATGAAGGTACCTTTGTACGCATTGGAAAAAAATTCAAATTTTCCATTGTTATGATCATATTGTAATACTGACTCAATAAAATAAATAAAATTGGTACGAAATTAAGGATTTCAGATTAGCAGTATATAAAGGATCTTTCAAAATAGCTGTATGTTACAATATAGTTTATCTAAATAAGAAGTAAAAAAACTAGTATCAGTATGAAATATTACTAGAATATAATCTCTCTACCGGGTGGGACAACTATTCTTTGCAAAATTATTACATGTTATACTCTTTTTTCAGGCTTCTTTTAGAATTCTACTTTTTTCTTTTTCCCTCTCAAAAATATGCTTGAAGATATCTCGAGACTCGAGAAACTATACTTTTCCCTCTTTCTTTTTTTCTACTAGAACCACCCTATTTTAACTTTTTGTAAAGGTGTTTAGTAGTTAGTGCACCTCTGTTGGAAGAAGAGAGTAACATGAAACAATTTTTGAAATAAACTATTACATTTCTATATTTAATTTTGTTGTAGTGATCATTATGTAACAAAGAATTGCAACAAAGGAATAATGTAATGCAGTGCTTTAAAAAACTAATGATAGGCATCATGATTATGATGGAATAGAAATATATTATTATTTCTATTATTACTACTGCAACATTCACATCGCTATTAATACAAATTTGCCATAACTTTATAATCACATCACGAATGTTAAGTATAATAAAAATATCAATAATTTTGGGTATTATTATTTTTTTATATTTAACCTTTAGAGTTTAATAAAATTAACAATATAATCATGATGATGACATATTATAATTACAATAATATGCATCAGAAAAAAAAATTAACAATTACAGTAAAATAAAATAATTTTTTATAATATTACAGTAATATTATCGTTGTGGTTGTCAATTGATAATTACAAGAGAAAAATAATAAATATTAAAAGAAAAAAATAATTATATTTGTTATTACAGACGAAGAACTAAAAGTTGAAAAAAAAAATTCTATTAGGTTTTTTTATTTTCCACTCGATTTCCATTTGTTCTGGAAAATTATTCTTCCATTTTTTAAGAAAAGAAATGAATATCCAAATTGACATTAATCATTTTATTATGATTTCTTCGCTCTATTTGTATGATTGAAATGAAGGATTTTAGTTTTGGTGAAGTTTTGTAATTAAATCAAATTTAAAGCACTTCCAAACACAAGAAACGTGTGGATTTCGCAATTTTATTCATAAAAGAAGGGAGAGATCTATACATCCTTTCGTATCGCAACGAAAAGCTCGACCATGCATAGAAGGCGGTGGCGTGCTTCTCCTCTTTCTCTCCATCACCTTAGGTCCATACAAAGATTAGTCAATTTTTCCATTGACTTGTGCTAGCAAATCAAGAGAAAAATGCCTAATCTTTTGCTTCACTTCTTCAATTAACTCTTTAATTAATTAAGAAAATCTAATCTTAACTCATGAGACCTATTCAAATACAAGAGAGAGACACAAAATTTCAGATCTAAAAATCTTATTTTTCCCATGAAATTTCATGCTCCATGGAGGAAGAGAGAGAAAGTGTCATAATTCACCAACTAATGCTCTTTTTTTATACAGGTTGACAGCGGCTGCCAACAAGAAAAACAAAAGGAGAGAAAATAAAGAAAAAAGAACCCAAAACACCAATGCTAGCTGAACTGCAACATGTTGTTTCCTTCAGTTAGGATCCGTTGCGCCAGAACAGCAGGGGGCCTGGAAGAACCTCTGAAGATGCGATTATTTCTTTCCAACCATACTGCCCACAAGGAGGTCGCCAAAAAAACCGAAGCCGACTTATCTTTTTTTATCAAGCTAGTGCTCTTTATATAGACTTTTCCAACAACTCTAAAGGAGACCACTCCCACCTTCTTGGCTGCCACAAATTGGGCTTCCAAGCCCAATTTGTTTGGTCTTTTATTTTCTCTTTAATCCTCCTTTAATTGCATTCAAAGTTCGGCCCAAATCGGTATATTAAAAGATAGCCCGATTAATTAACATAATTCGCATAATTATATTAATTTAGTTGAAACAAAATAAATATTAACTATTTAATAATCATTACATGGACTAGACTTTACATTAATTTAGTTTCATATGATCCTTTTGAAATAATTAATCATAACGATTCATAATAGTATACAATTAATTATTCAACTTATCATATTTTGTATTCTCCAATACAAATAAACTAAATATAATGCACATTGCTGGTTAAGAGCTTTGTATTCGTGTGACCCTCGGAGGATTTATGTTATGTTGGCTATCGAAAATAAATCGCTATTTATTTCCAATAATCATAAGCGGTATCTAGCAACACGTTATTATTCCCAACTCCAGCCCCATCCCAAACACAAGATCAAGAAGCTAGGCATCTCGGCCATCCCAAACACAAAACTAAAAAGATATTTTTCTTTCTCTCTCGTCTCTAGTCCAAACCCTAAATCGCAAAATTTGTGCAAGGTGGCTCAAGATCTTCGCTCCAAATCGTTTGTTTTAAAGAATATTTCTAACAGCACAAACATATACTAAATTAAACTGATGTTCAATATGGTAAACATAAAACAATTGTTGGTCATTTTATTCAGTTTTATTTTTTTTTTATTATCATTTTATATTTTTGTAGTGTTAATCTAGAGCATTTTAAATTAATTTATTGTGATTAAAAAATTTAGGTTAACGTCTTTAAAAAAGAATTGAGCGGAATGCTAATAAATTTTAATTTATTTTAATATCCGTAATATATCCGTATTCATGTTCGTATTCGACAATATCTGATTTGTATTCGTATCCGTTTAATATTCAAACCGTAACCGTATCCGAGCATATCCGTATTCGTATTTGTTTCCGAAAAAAATGCGAATGCAGATATGATTTGACCACTATCCGATTCGCATCCGATCCGTTTTCATCCCTTAATATATCTCCTTTTTTGGTGTTTTCAGCGTAATTTCAAAATTGAACAAGAAATGAATCAGTTATGGAAATTTTGTGCGATTATGGTGATTCAAGTAGCATAAACCATACCAGATTTTAACATAAATAATCCTTCGTATATGAGCAATGACACGTGGGATTTTTTAATTTTTTTCCCCCTTTTTTCCCGTCTTCTACTCCCCTGACCTGTAGCGCCGCCTCCGGCCTCTCTCTTCCGACACCGCGACACGTCCCCCCTCTCCCTCCTCCTCTCCCGCTTCCGAGTTCAGAGGTCTGGAAAAGTAGCTGCCTTTTGAGTTTCGACAGCTCCTCTTAACTCCCGACGCCTCACTCCAACTGCCCCTCTAATCTCATCTGGTTTGTGCTCGTCTGATTCATTTTATTTACAGAAAATTGATCTCATAAGTTGTCAACTTAATAAGCTTTTTGGTCTGGAAAGTTGGTCTGATTATGTACACGGTGGAGCTTCCTTCTCGGGTTGGTCTCTCTCTCTCTCTCTCTCTCTCTCTCTTAAAACCGCTGCGACCTGACCATCTCCGTACTCTAATTCCTTACTTTACTTGCCTCTACTGATTAAATTCTCTCATCTATTGTTACTTCTCTGAGGTTTTCTAGACTGGGTTTTAGTGGAGGTTTTCAAATTTTCAGAATTTTGAGGCGAGATGATCACAGAAAAACCTAGCTGGATTCGACACGACGGGTTACAAATCTTCTCCATTGATATACAACCTGGTGGTCTCAGATTCGCAACCGGTGGCGGTGACCAAAAGGTGTGATTCTTTTTTGTTCCTTCTATTTTCATTCTAGGTGGGTTTCTTTTAATTTGAAATGGCATTGGAGTGCAGCATCACAACTTGCTTACATTAAACAGTGAGTTAAATATTCACGAATGACAACTAAAAATTGGTTGAATTTCCTTTGATCCAATTTTTTTTTTTTCTGAGTTTAACTTATTATGCTGTTACCTTTCAATTGTGGTGAGTTACCTTTCAAATAAATTTATATGATATAATTTTGTAGATGAATTGAGGTATAGTACAGTACTCTTATGAAAATCTGTATTGAGTCAGATTTATGGGATAGCTTTTACTTGCCCAAAAGATTGCACAATGAATATGACCACTTGAGACCAGGTACAAATATTATCTCAATTTGATTAGGTGTAATGGAGGTGGCGATTAGCTGTCGGGGATAGCTTTAATGATCAAATAGAATGTTAAAACGTTAATTATAAAGACAACGTATAAGAAATCTGCAAGTATATGTTTAGTTCCACAATATTTCTAAACTTCAATTTTTGGAAACTTTGACACTAGACCTAATTTATTAAGCATCTGCCACTTTTGATGCAAGAGCATATCCTGGTTTCTAACCTATTGAAGTTCTTGTTATTGAATATTTTCATTATAGGAAACAAATAAATTCCAAATCTTGTTTAAAAAGTTAGAAAGTAAAATAACGAGGAGATTTGGCGAGATCACTTTGGCTTCATGTGGCTGCAGTTTTAAACAAAGCAACATTAACAATGACAGTTTTAATAAGATCATTCTCTCTTTTCATTACGACAGGTGCGGATATGGAACATGAAATCAATCGGGAAGGATTTAGAAACAGATAATCCTCAAAGACTTCTTGCCACCGTGCGAGACCACTTTGGCTCAGTCAACTGTGTCAGGTGGGCCCATCATGGAAGATTTCTGGCCTCAGGCTCTGATGACCAGATGATCTTGATCCATGAGAGAAAGGCAGGGTCTGCTACTGTGGAGTTTGGCAGTGGTGAGCCACCCGATGTCGAAAATTGGAAGGTGGTCATGACACTACGGGGCCACACTGCTGATGTGGTAATTTTGTTTACTTCCTAATTCATATTATCTGGTTGTTTTAAATTTCTGATATAGGTGGCTCCATTGTTTGCTCTATTTTGTATAAAAAATCCATTGCCCCCTCCATTTAATCAGGAGGAAGATAATGAGGATAACAAGGCTTTTAATATTGGTTGTTTTTGGTTTTGGGACAATTTTTGGTATATACTTGCACTTGAAAACAGAAACGTGTAAAACCCCTATATTTTGTTTGGAGATAATTAAAATATCTTTTTTTTTTTTTTACGAGCACATAATGACTTAGGGGTATGTATGTATACTTACCATGTTATGGTAAAGCAAGTAAACTTTCTAGTAAATTTTATTGTCTTGGAGGTTTGATCTATTCAACTGTATACCTTTTTTCCTGATTTCGATGCAAAAAAGTAGGTGGATCTGAATTGGTCGCCAGATGACCTGATGCTGGCAAGTGGGAGCCTAGACAACACCATTCACATATGGAACATGACAAACGGCATCTGCACAGCTGTGCTGCGGGGCCATTCCAGCCTTGTCAAGGGGGTCACTTGGGACCCCATCGGTTCATTTATGGCCACCCAGTCTGATGACAAGTCTGTCATTATATGGAACACCAGCGACTGGAGCATGGCCCACCGCACAGAGGGCCACTGGTCCAAAACTGTATGTACATATTTTTCAAATATAAATGTTCTAGCTGAAAAGGTACCCACTTGTTTTGTTGTGGAATTTGATGATGTCTAATTTAAATAAAATGACCTGGTACCTCAACACCTGACTGTACTGAGTACTGAGGATATATGTTCAGTGCAGCTGTATCACAAAAGACAGTTGTACCTCTTCTACTGCCATATGAAGGCATGCAATCACCTGAAACTATTATGTTATGGTATTTCTACACCTTCCATTGTTACTTGGTTGCTTATGGAGTAATGTTTAATCTTGCAGGTGGGGTCAACCTTTTTCAGACGGCTGCATTGGTCACCATGTGGTCATTTCATAACTACGACACATGGCTTCCAAAAACCACGTCACTCTGCCCCAGTTTTAGAGAGAGGTGAGTGGACGGCCACCTTTGATTTTCTTGGGCACAATGCACCTGTCATTGTGGTCAAGTTTAACCACTCTATGTTTCGCAAGTTCGCCTCCAACAATCACGAGTCAGCTAAGGCAGGCCACACAGGCTGGACCAATGGGAAGGGTGGGAGCCCAAAGGAGTTCCAGCCATACAATGTCATTGCCATTGGCAGCCAGGATAGGACCATCACTGTCTGGACTACTGCCAGTGCACGGCCTCTGTTTGTGGCCAAGCATTTCTTCTTTCAGAGTGTGGTTGATTTATCGTGGTAATATATCATGGTGTTCATTTCCTTTTTTTGGTCTTGTGTTCTTCTGCTTTTGGTTTTAGTAAATGAGTTAATTTTTAGTTCAGTCTTTAGTTTCATTTGTTTGGATCTATTTATTTTCTGAACTTTATGAATTGTTACCTTTCTTTTAGCCTCAGCTATTAACGAGAATGGTATACTTTGGTCATGGCTGCTGTTGCAGATCCAAGTGATGCTTGTAGGACTCAGTCAAACATGCATTTGTTGTTCTTTTTAGTGTAAATAATAAAATAGCAATGGTGTCTGTTCTCACCCTGCCTCAATGAGTCAAGCATTTATGCCTGCTGATCACATAAAAATTCTGCAAAACAAAAATGAATTACTTAACTGATCATATATACTTTTTTTGGGTGACAGGAGCCCTGATGGATACACACTTTTTGCATGCTCATTAGATGGTACAGTGGCGACATTCCATTATGAGGTTAAGGAGCTAGGCCACCGATTGACAGATGATGAGCTGGACGAGATAAAGCGGAGCAGGTATGGGGATGCAAGGGGTGGACGTCAAACAAATTATGCGGACTCTGGTCATCAACTCATGCTGGAAACTGTCTCCACAAAACCAAAAAAGGCCACAGCACCTGGCAATAAGGTGCCTCCACCTGTCAGCCAGGCACCAGCTGTCCAGAAGGCTCCAGAATCCCAAAATGAGGGTGAAAAGGAAGGTGCTGGGCTTGGGCCTGGTGCCAACGAACCTAAGCCTGTTAGGGTTTCTAGCCCAGTGAAGCAGAAGGAATACAGACGGCCTGACGGGAGGAAAAGAATTATTCCGGAAGCAGTGGGGGTACCTTATAATCAAGAAGCTAATAATAACAAGAACAACAACAGTAATCTCACCATGAGCACAAATAGATCTTTCTTGGCTCTAGATCAAAGAATGGCTGGTGAACCAATAAAGGAACTGCGTGCAGGTCCGACGGCTAGGGCTTGCATCAGCGATGGCTTGATCATTGAAAAGGCCCCAGGCGGGGACGATGGTACAGTAAATGTGGAGAATAAAGGTTCTGGTCCTAGTACTAGTTCTGGACCAGCTGTGCCAACCAGCTTAATTATAGAAATCAAAGAGAAGGAAGACTGTGGGCCCAGTGAAGTAAAATCTCTTGAGGCAAAGCCGGTTGATAAGCCTGTCAATGACATTGTGGCTATAGGATCTGGTAAGTTTAATTTAAGTAAGGAGACGCAGATCAGCTGCAAGAAAGGATTTCAGCTTCTATGGTCAGATCGGATCTCGTGTAAAGTCACAGCTTTGGCTGGAAACAAAAATTTCTGGGCTGTCAGTTGTGAAGATGGGAGCTTGCAGGTACATTTCATTAAAACTCTGATGAATTTTAGTCTATATTTCATTCCTCAAAAGACCTTTGTTAGTTATTGGTGATGGAGCTTTATATATGCACTACATTTCTTCAGCTTTTATGGCAATTTTGTTTTTTACTTCTTTATCAATTTTGTTCCTATCTAAAATGCTTAAAAGGTCTGGTGGCTAATTAATGTGCTATTACATGAAGGAAATTAATAATAGATAGCAATTGGTCAGATTTTTCTTCAAAATATTTTCCAATTCTCAGTTTCTATGTGCATTTCTGCAAATTACAAAATCTATGACTAAGATAATATTTGAATGATTTTTTATACTTCGTTTTCAAATGAATCTTAACAAATATCACCAACAAAGCAAAAATAGTGGATTTTAATTAGTATGTGATTTTAAAACAATTATATGATAAACTTGAATTTTTCTGCTTATTTAGTAATTTGAAATAAATTAGAAATTTCGCAAAATGCAAAATGACCTTACCAAACAAGGCTGAAAGAGCCACAGATAAATTACATTCCCTAATAGCAATTGCCATAAAAATACACTTCTGCCTCTTTCCCTTCAAGTTCATTAAATACTTTTCTGTAAATTACTTTGTCTGGAGTTTAGATAGAAAAATAACAGAACTTTACAATGAGGGAAATTCTAATATACATGGAACATATTCTGTCTCATGTTTTATCAGGATGGGTATCTATATCTAGACTCTATTGAATGAAAACTCAGCTTTAGGCTTTTACTGGTGTTTGTTGGAAGCATTCCTTAGGGTGAAAATGGAGTGGATATGGATCGAGGATTGTAGTCCAATCAGATCAGAAGCCGTAGGTTTTTATAAATATGGTATTGATGAGACCGGATAAGCATTTTGATGGGATATTGAATGAATACAAATGTGAAATGAATTATTTGGATGTTCAGATATTATATCCTGTCTTTTTTTAATACTACTTGGATTCTTGCTATAGGTATGCAGTTATGGTTGAACTTCTCTTATTTGAGTGAAATGTCAAAAATTCATAACTGTAGGTCTACACCGAGTGCGGAAGAAGGCTTCTACCGGCAATGATGGTGGGGTCTGGTGCTATCTTCATTGACTGCGATGAGACTTGGCGTCTCCTACTTGTTACAATGAAGGGCGCCATTTTTCTGTGGGACTTCTTTATCAAGTCATGTCTACTCCATGATACCTTGGCCTCTCTCCTCTCCAACCAAGACCCACCTAAAAATTCTGGTAAGATCTTTTTCCTGTTTTGGCCACCCAAAGAAGTACAAAAACAAAAAATCCTAAAGCAAAAACACAAAATGAGAAGCCATCTCTTCCCTCTGTCTTGGCTTGCAGTTTGAGATTTGGGACTCTACAAGCAAGGGTTTTTACCCTAGATATGGTATTTACTGATTTTATAAACGGTCAGTATTGGCATTGATACGGTTGAACATTTTTGCCTTTTTTTCTGTGATTTTCTGTGTATTCCTAGGCCATTTAATGAGTGATCCCTCACGAAACAATACCACAAATAACAAGGAAGAAACAACTTTTAGTAAGGTTTGCAGCCTGGATGAAACAACTTTTACCGTCTTCGTTCCACATATATTTAGTAATTTTCTTATATTTAATGATATTTATTACAGGTACAGTAAAAGTTATATCAGCAAAGATATCGATGTCTGGCTGGCCACTGATACAGCTAGTGAACCGTGATGCTTTTCTGTACAACCCTGGGATGAAATGCTGGATGAGGATAGCTGACAACAGCTTCCCTGCCTCTAAATATGCCATGTCTTTGGATTTTAGCTCAGCCAAGAGTGGTGAGCTGGCCTGACTCCAGGCTGATGTTGGCAGATATAATTGCAGGCGCAACTTTTGGAATAGGTATGAATTTCTTTCAAGAAATGCTTCTGCCTCCTTGACCATATTGTCTCGCCCCTGTACTTTTTTCAGACATGCACATCCTTTTCCAAGTAACCTTTTGATACATTACACCTTGATCCATCAGTACTGTTATTCCTTTTCTTTACAGTTAAACCCCCAACCTCCTTTTTCGTATGGCTTGGTGTGTTATGTGTTTAAGTACCCTTTTAATTCAATGAACTGGTAAGTTTGTAAACTTGAGGAAAATGATAGAAATACGCTTTGCACCCTATTTGTTAAATGTTAAAAGCTTGTGAAAAGTTTTGTAAACTGGGTGCTTTGGATCTCTGTGAACTACCCAACAGAACAGTAATAATATTATCCTTAAATTGCTAAAAGCACCCTTTTCTTCCTCCTGTTTATTTCACATGGATCAGAAGAAAGAGGGGTTGGTTGTGATTCTATAGAGGTTTATGGGATATTTTGTATATTAGAGGGGCATATGGTTATACACTTGACTTTACATCTAGTTTTTTCATCATGAATTAAAAGAAAAGACATTTGTTTCTCTTTCAAGGCTGGCAGTCGATGAAGTGGTGCAGACACGTGCACATCTTGAGGCACAGCTGGCATCCGCTCTTGCTCTTGAGTCTCCCAAAGAGTACCTTCAGTGCCTCCTCTCTTATGTTCGCTTCTTGACCAGGTGTGCTCTCTCTCTCTGTAGTCAGGGATTTTGCATTACTTTATTTTATTATTATTTTTGCCACTTTTCTGTGCTTGTCTGTGTGCTTATGTGTTATCATGTCCAGTTTGCTTGAGGGAGATACCATGGTACTGCTTATGATAAATTGAATAATATGAATGGAAACCCAGAAAGATCAATGGTTTTTTCAAAGTTTAAAATATTGTTTAATGATCCTCAGTGGTTTGAAGGTTAGCAGTGATAGCAATCAGTTATCATAATATGTGTATATGTTATAAGCATGATACTTATCTAATGCAACTTTATCGCTACAATTTAGAAGCTTTGGTTTTTTTACAATGATGAGCCTTGGTTTGGATCATAATTTAGCTAGTCCAAATGTTATCAAGCTGGAAGTGTCTCTGTAATTTGAATTCAACTAACCATGTAATTTTTCTTTTCTGGTTGGACTGTGCAGAGAGGCAGATGAATTGCGATTGAGGGAGGTGTGTGAAAGCCTATTGGGGCCAACTTTTGGTGCAGTTGCTGATCCAAAGAACTCACAATGGGACCCTTTTGTGCTTGTAAGTCTCCATAATTTTTAACTTTAAAATTATTTTGGAGGAACATTCAAAAGTTCCCAATGTTATGTAGAAGTTTGCTGGCATCACATATTTTCAGTATTCATTGTGAAACATTCTGCAAACTTGAGAGTGTGTTTATTGTGGAGTGGAGCTAATAAAAGTGGGAAGGAAAAAAGTTATGCCTATACTTATTTTTCGAAGCCAATAATTTTATACATTATTAAGCAAACTACTTAGAACATTTCCTATGTAATGAACTAAAACCTATTATTCAAGAAACTACAAATTGCTAAACTAAAATTAATGAATATTGTTGTTGCCAACTTCTCATAGGGAATTCAGAAGCACTTATTACTTAAAGAAACTGTTTTCCCTGCAATGGCATCAAACCGGAAAGTGCAGAGATTGTTGAGTGAATTCATGAATGCTTTATCAGAGTATGAATTGAGTGAAAATGAAAATTAGAATGTAGCAAATATTGTAGATGAAATGGATGTGGCACCCCCATCATGATGGCAATAGTGTTTGATGCCATTTGATGGTGCCTTAGGTACCTTGTATCTCATTTTGTTGTAGCTATGGGTATTCTGGTGTGTCATGGAGGCTGGGTTGATTTGTGCGGGAATAGTTGACTAGTTGTAGATTCTGTGTTGCTTACATCTATATGTAGAGATGCTGGTTGTAATGGAATCATCAATTGCTGGTTAGTTATATATATATATATTTCTTTTCTCTTTTCTTCCTGGAAGAAGCATCTGAAAACACAACTCAACATAACCTTTACAACAAATCATCAAAGGAAAAACACAACAAACCAGACTATTAGGCATATTCATTTATCCACAATTGCAATAATTAAGGTAGAAAAAAATATTTCTGATAAACAAATCTAGGCATGTACAGACTCTGAGCCAACAATACTTTATATCACCTTGGTCAAATGCCTCCACAATCAATGACACCACTCTCAATGCAACCTGGGCATGCACCTGTGCCATACCAAGCTCCAGCTTGTGCAGAACCATCCCAAATCAGCTGCAGCCAGGTTTGTGCTAAAACTTCAAATGGCCTTCAAAACTGAAGTCCAATCGTAGCTAGCAAGTGGACATGGCTCTAGTATGGTGCCTCGGAGGGCTCTCTGCTCTCTCCAATCCACAGTATCTTCCCATCAACTGGCCTTACCAGTTGACATAAAGCAGTGCGATCTCATCAGAATCTTCTGACTTGGCAGTAAATAAATTCAGATGCATTCCACTTACTCGTAAGCTTGAAAAGGAAGAAAATTGGACCTTTATACGCAATTGCAACACTACCTAATTAGGTTCAGTATTCTCATTAATTTACTATTACAACAGATTTATTCTCTATATGAATGAGTACCTGAATTTTGGTTCCTTGTAGGGCCAAGATAGCTCATTGGTGGGACCAAACCTATGTACAGCTCAACTTTCCTCTGGAGCTACAACAGGTAAGAAAACAGTTCCTGGGACCTGTTATTTAGACTTTCAACATACTTAAAAGAAGTTGTATCATCATTGCCTGTTTTTGATATTACAATAAGACAATAAGTGAATCAGTTCTTCCCCACATTTGTATGATTCAAATATAATGAAAGAAATTCTGGCGTAGAAGGGAGCCAAAATAAAATTTTTCATTTTTTTTTTCCTTTTTTTCTGTTGTGCTTAAAGCATATGAAACACAACTTACCATAACCTTAACAACATATGGCCCAAGGAAAATAACACTGTCCAGACTCTTAAGCACGACTTTATTTATCACATTTGTAAGAATTAATGTAACAACAATTGATAAAAGAATTAACAAAAAATCATATTTATTTTCCATACATAATCATAAACTCTTTTATCTGACTTACTTGTTGCCCCTCTAATTTAGCTGATCCAGCTGTGAGTCAACTGCTTGGCCTATCCTATGCTTCAGCTGTGGTGTCAGTAACAGATGGATCCCAATTTAGCTATAGAAAGGCAGGTTACTACCGCTGCTGCAACCCCAGTCGGCCTTCCAACTGAGATCGAATCATGGTCAGCAACAGCGGGTGCTATTGAGGGAATGCAAAACAGGATGATAAGCCAAGAGGATTCCGATCGGTTAACCAACTACCTTGCCTGGCAGTCTAAATGCAAACTACAAGCGATATCATCAGAGATTAAGGTTAGAAATTAGAAAATATTAATATCCCCATTATATGTTATGTATGTTTGCCTATGACCGCCACTTATTCTATTGTTCTACTGTTCTGATTTTCTTTTAGTTGCAAATTAGCTATTGGCTCCAGATGATAATCAAATGGTGAGAGAGCTCGTCCAACATAACCCAATTTTGATGAGAGCCCAACTTCTTTTTTTTTTTTTTGAAAGTTGAGAGCCCAACTTCAGGTTCATAGATATTATCGGTATATGGTAATTCTAATACTAAATTTTTTCCCTCCACCATTCATGCTATATTGTCCTCATGTCAAATGACATGCAAAATACGCCTTGATCTATATTTGGAGAGAAAAATCAATTGTTCTAAGTATAGACAGTGATCTTTATAGATTGATCATATGCAAAGAATAATAAAAAAATAGATAAATCCAGGATAACATATGAGGCGTTTATACCTTCGGAAAATGGGTAAGTGTCTTCAGCTCTTAGGTAGCGCCTCCAGAGTGGCACAGAGAGGAAATAGCCTTTAGGCTCAATAATTGACCAATTTGGCATTGCTCTTGTACTACTCAGTTCAAGAAAATCCCAAGTAGATTGATTATACTATGTGCTTGGTTTTTGAGCTTCTCGAATTATTGATATGTGAATCAAACACACCAGTATGGGTGCCCCATGACCCATATGATTTGCCAACCCCTCTCAACTATATCATATCATTTAGCAAAAGCAAACAGCACCAATAGTTTGGCCTTGAGATAACTAAAATTAGAACCATACTTTTCATTATTAAATTAATATATTTTGAATTTAATAATATCTCTATAGTTCATATTGGCGCTGTTTACTTTTGCTTGCATCTGAATTTAGTGTATAACACAACTTGAAAGCTGTAGGTAATTTTGTGAATTTTATTGCAATAAATTTCATAATTGATTCACAAATCAACACATTACAATGAAAACAAAATCATCTGAAGGGACAAACCTAATTGTGTATGAATGTATTACAAACTTAATAACAAAATATCACTATACTAACTAACCACCAAACTAATTATAAAAGATCATCACAGAACTGTAATCAAAGAATTATTCATTTTAATTGGAAAATTAAAATTTTCAATTACCTCTGAAAGAGACCGTGTCAGTTGCATGTCAGTTAATGCACACAATCAAGGAAACCTCTCTAAGATCAAATTTCACATAGGAAGGAACACCAATTTTCACACAACATCTGAAAAGGACAATTAAGGAAAAAAAAAATTCTTAATAATACAATTGTTTGATGATGGACGAAGGAGAAGAACAATATAGTGATTCTGTAAAAAAAAAATGGTCAAATAAGCTTATGGAACTAATTACTGGTACAAAACCATTAAGTAAAGACTACGAAAAAAAACACACATAACAGAAGAAGGAAACAATTAAAAAGAAAACGCATTAGGATTGCCAGGCATTTACCTCCTTTGCAGCACTTCTACTATCACCACCTCCATTAATATTTAACTTGCCATGTTTCTGAATCTACAGAAAACATGAAGAACAAACCTGGAAGAAAAGGAAAATATAATGAAATTGTGAAATATTAAGAGCAACATGAAAGAAGCCAAATTAGGACACGATTATCAATAACAATTATAAAGTTTTAGTTGAAGAGCCATGCCCACCCAACAGAAGCAAATATGAAATATTCATTTATTTATTTTTACATCAAAACTCTATTTGATTTATCAAATTAAGCACCAAAAAAGAAAGAAAGTAAACAAAAATGCAAATTTCGGGAGAATTCTCTTGATAGGGACTTGCAAAATAATAGACATGAAACCTTGAACATCAGAACCAAAGAGGAGTAAAACTTAAGATTGTTAAAAGTGGCAAGATTTAAAACCTCACAGAAGTGGAGAGAACTGGACATTGAAGTCGCTTGCATTTTGAGAGAGAGAGGATCTAGGGTTTGTAAAAACTCGCGACTGGACTGAGATTTGAGCGCGTCACCATGGATCATGAGAAGGGAGCCGACTCAAATTTATTTTCCGGAGATATTGAGATAGAGAGCAAGGAGACAGAAAGAGCGAGGAAGAGGAGGAGAGAAGGAAAGGTCGAATAAGAGGCTCGGACCAGTGGAGAAGAGGCGGCGCCGCTGAAATTAGATTAGGGACGCAACTATGAAAAGAAAAAAAAATTACGGTGGCAAATAAACATCAACTGCTGAACCGGGTCATATTCTATAAACAGATAATGCTCGGCACACAAATAGATATAGAGTTTAACATTTTAAAATCGGAAAAAATTGAACGCAGGTAAAAATAACTTGCTGTGTCAGTTAATAATTTTAAAAATCACTTCTGACTCCCACGCATCTTTATTTGTAATACTGATACTGATATGTTTTTTCCTTCATGAACAAAATCCTGCATCTGCAACTCCTTTTTATTCTTTTCTTTTTCCTTTTGTTGGTAACTTCTGCTGTACGTTTTATTTAATTTTTCATGATACGGTATAAAATTATTTAAAAATTATTCTTTAAGTCATGCTTAAGTCATGTTTAAGTCTATTGAATACAGTACACATGTGACGTGATTAACCAAGAGAACTGAGGACTGCAATGAATAATAATGAAGGGGTGTCAAAAGTTTTTGTAATTGAGTCCAGACTCCAGGAAGGTATAAGATTGTTTTTGAAATATACATGCTAAGTTTCTTTCCATGTGTGCTGTTTGTTTTGATTGCCTCTTCATTTGCGGCCCAACATCTCATGAAGACTGCAAAAATGCGTAATATACTAATTATTCGGCTGTCCACAACCATAAGAAAAACAAATAACAAAACAATGCTCTTTTCCTTTTATCACAGAACAATTGAAGGGTTCAAGGAGTACAAATCGATGAATTATTGAGATCAAGCAAAAGTACACTTGACTGGGTCCGGTCGAGTTGGCTTAGTGCTTGTTTCAGAGCTGTGTTATGAACCAATGCACCCATGTTTGCAAGCACGTCACAATCCATAAAGTTGCGGCCCCTGGTGAATTACGGGGTACAACTAAGCGGAATGCGGATGGAGATTTGTTACAATCACTTTGGCTACGCCGAGATTAAGAATTCGTTCGATATCAGATTTTATCTGCTTCACCACTGATGGTATCATATCTAATGCCGCCTATGAAGGGCAAAAAAGGGGAAAAAAAAAAGACAGTATGTATTAGGTAACGAATTTAATTGAAGACCAAAAAGAGAAAAATTATGTTAATCAATAATCCCTATATATACAAAACTCTCATGATTCATGTTTTTTTAATCCACAAATTTGGACAGAATCTATAGATTGATTTAATAAACTGTATAATTAAGCAGAGTAAAATATATAAGACATAGATATGTTCTATATATAGACCATATACAAAACTCACTTCAGTATTGTTTTTTCTTGACGCCATGTATGAGTAGTCATTGCCAGATACACCCACCATGCCAACTGACATCTTCAAATCACACACCCAGAAGACACCACAATCAATTTGTTGTTTGAATAAATCAATTTGCTCACTCAGGTTACGCTGGAACCTGCTTTGCGCGACTTGTACGGTACCGGTGATCTAACCCCCATGAATAATGAAGCTGACATGGCAAGTAGTTTAAAAAATTATGAGCTTGTGTACTGTGTGCCGACTATTTAATTTGTACAAATAATTAATTAACTACATTAGGAATGTGGAGATGTGCACACTTGTTTAAATTTTCCTTGATTTCATAAAAGCTATTTATGGTTGGTTTTATATGTGGAGACGTAGTTGGGGAGCTTGCTTGCATTAATAAAAGGAAAGATGAAATGAAAGGACATGTTTTAATTATAATATAGAATATGTATAGTCAGGTAATGCATGGAGTGTAGCAGTTATGTTCTTTTGAGATGGAACTATTCACTTTAGATATATCTTGGTGTGGAAGTCTGTTTTACATACCACTATTGTAAATCATGACAAAAAGTTATACAAATTAGAGTTATTTTCTTTCTTCGTATCATATAAAAACAATACTGAATGTCTGATTTTACCATAAAAAAATAAAAAAATAAACTCCATCCAACATCAAATCTCTCAGCTTTTTGTGATTTTAGACTGAGTCGTGTCACGTCATAATAGAGAAAAGAGTAGGTATAAAATAATGCACATACATAAAGTAAAAGTTCCTTTTTACAGCCTATACATAATAATAATAATAATAATAATAATAATAATAATAATAATAATGATAATAATAATAATAATAATAATAATAATAATAATGATGATGTTTACAGCCTATACATAATAATAATAATAATAATAATGATGATGATGATGATGATGATGATGATGATCTACCAGGCGAATCACATAAAGGAGAGTGTTATTTTCTTCACGACACTTGATGCACTCATGCACAGTGCTTCTAAATCCCAGTTTATACAAGTCGGTGACACTTTATCGTCAGCGTTAATTAATAGAATTTGTAAAGTTGATACCAAGCTAGCCATGCATGCATAATGCTGATGCATTTACATCACATGAAATCTCAATCTCAATATATTAATGAGTCTTTAAGGTTTAAGATCATTGAAAATGACCAATTACATTACATAGCTACAGGTTTGTGGCTCGCTATTCTGATAGCGGTTTTATTTGTGATGTAACTGGGTTTCAAGCTTTTTGAGGAGCTTGCTACATTGCATTTTGCATGTCTGATGTCTGACGTCACTTGATTGCCACTCGATCCGTGACCGGAGCAGAAAGGATTCGATTATCTACCTTGATTGAACTATATGCTTTAGTTGTACCTTGGCTTGTTCGGCAAAGTATACGCTTTGTACTTCAAGATTTCAACTTAAATAAATAAATAACAAATTATTTAAATTTCTCCTTTTTTTTTTAAAAAAAAAGTAAACAATAGAGATAGGCTAGCTTATTAATGTATCCTACTACTTGATCGTGCTTTTGAACCCTGGTTCTGGTTACACCTATCCTACTTTTAGGCCTCTCAAACGTCGAAAACGGAAGCAGAAATGGCTCCTTTCGTTTTCATTCCGTTTTGGTAACGGAACGAAATTGTTGTTCCGTTTCTGTTTCGTTTCGGAAAACGGAACGTTTTTTCTGTTCCGTTTCTGTTCCGTCCTCCATTTTCCACTGTATTTATCCCATTTCCGTTCTTCCGTTCCGTTCCGGCCTTGTAACGTGGTATAATATCTATTTCGTTTCCGTTATGTTCTCAAGAACAAAACTAATTTGCCCTTCCTTTTTCGTTCTGTTTCGGACGGAATGAAACGGAAACGTCGAAACGGCACAAAATTGACAGGCCTACCTACTTTGTCCGAATCTACATCATGGATCAACGGGCCACACATGGACTTGGACAGTTGGACTCGGCCGAAAAAATTAAAACTAACGTTACTGTTCACACGAATATCGAAAAAAACGTTTAAAAATTCGAAATTTTAAAACTAACGTTGTTAGATCGGCAATCGGAATGCCGATGTTGGAAATTGCTTAGATCGGCAATTGGAATGCCGATCTAAGCTTAGATCGGCATTCCAATTGCCGATCTAAGCCAAAAGCCGCCAGCGACCCTCCTCCCGTTTTTTTTATATAATTTAATTAGTTTATTTATTTAATTTAATTAGTTTAATTAGGTAATTAATAGAAAAAATAATTAAAAAATTACTAAAAAATCAGAATAAATATAAATAATTATAATATGTAATTTGAAATTTTTTATATAATTTAATTAGTTTATTTATTTTATTTAATTAGTTTAATTAGGTAATTAATAGAAAAAATAGAATAAATATTAAAAAATAATTAAAAAATTACTAAAAAATCAGAATAAATATAAATAATTATAATATGTAATTTGAAATTTTTTTATATAATTAATTTTAATTACTAATTAATTATTAATTGATAGTTATCATTGATTATATTAATGTAAATTTATACAATTAATTGATAGTTATTAATTTATATTAATCTAATTAATTATTAATTGATAGTTATTAATTGATTATTTTTGTCGTTTTTTTAAATGTTTCGTTGAAAAGTCTTTCTGAAAGTGCGAAAAAGTTACATCGTTAAAGGATAAATTTAGAGGCGAAATTATATTTAATACGATATTCAGCCTTAATTTCCAATATGAGAAATACTTTTCTGGAATTTTATTTAATACTCAATCAATAGATCATATGATTTTTTATGAATTTTCTTGAACTTTTTTATGCAAAATAGAAATAAAAACTCAAGAAGTCCGAAATATCATAACACAAAATAGAAATATAGCAATAGAAGTCCGAAATAAAATCATAAGACTCTCATACAAAAATATAAATATCACAATAAATATCACACTATCCTACTGACGTCCATCACGACGGTACCATCCCTGAGAAGGAGATAAATCAAATGGAGCACCAGGCAAGTTTCGAGGCTCTCGGCCTGGAGCAAGTCCTGGGGGAGGAGGGGGGGGAGGCAATGGAGTGCGATGACGAGGCGGTCTGCTAGATGAGGCTCCAGAATCGCCGACTGGATGGTGAGACATAGGTGTGAATGGGTCCTGTAGTGGAGTACCGTATGCCTGGTAATAAGCATCCGCCTGAGAGATAGGTGTGGGGCTAGACGTAAATGGCTGACTGTACCCTCCTCCGTACTGAGTCTGAGTATATGGTGGAGGTGGAGGATACTGAGCCTGAGTATATGGTGGAGGTGGAGGATACTGAGACTGAGTATATGGTGGAGGTGGAGGATACTGAGTCTGAGTAAACTGCGGCTCTGTGGTCTGGGGCTGGGAATGGGATGGAGGCTGCGGCTCTGTGGTCTGCGGCTGGGAATGGGGTGGAGGGTGCGGCTCTGTGGTCTGAGACTGGGAATGTGACCGTCTGCTCCGAATAAGAGGCTGACTGGGTCGTGGAACATCGAAAAATGTATCCCAATCATGCAGACTGAAATCATGCTGTTACAGATAATAATAATAAAAAATAATTATAGAATATTAAGCATAAAAATAACAATAATATTAATAAAAGTGATTAAAAAATGTATTATACCTGCATAAACTGCTGCTCCTCAACAGATCCCGGCTCTGGTGCATAATCCTCATCATCCGTATCAGGGATAGACTCGATGTCTGAATGAATACCCTTCGACTCTAAGAGTCGAGGCAATCGATGAGGCTCGCCAACAATATCCAAAGACGTGCTGCACCCCCTCAGCAATTTCTTCCCAGCGCGACGAAATCCCTTCGTGACAGCCCATGCACATCCTCGCAACGCCTCCCGCAAAGTATGCTTGACCTGTTCAATTTTTGTTAGCTACTGAATTATTTGTTAGGCACAAAATTTTGCTTAATATAACTTACCAAATTCATGTGACCAGGCGTCTCGCGAAGGTACGACAGGTCGTGAGCCGGACCAGACGCTGCCCCTTCAGGAATCTGCACAAGATGCGCACCTCCATGTACCCTCAACCAGCGTCGGTAGTCGGTCCAAATATCCTCGCTCCACGGCCGCTCCTCTACCACCCTAGCCTCATTAGTGTTCGTCCACATGTTGACCTCAGACCGAAAGAGTTCTTGCCAATCAATGCCTCGATAGGCATTATGGTGATATCCCATCAATTGCTCCATTCTCGACCAAGCCTGTTTTATTCAAATGACAGTTAATCAACAAAATGTAATTGCGAGAATTAAATAATGAAATAGTATATGAAGAGTTAAATATACCTGAGGTGGCGGTGGGGGAACTGTCTGATAGAGCTCAAACTGATGCATAACACGATCTACGTGGTGCCACATCACAGCCCAATAATGAATGCATGGGATGCGTAGAAGGAACATCCTCTGCTCAACCTGGGCACAACGAGGCATGCGGGCCCTGATGTGATCATAAGGCCTCCACACGACGTGCTCAGGCTTCATTTTCATGCAGACATCCCTTGCATACTCTATCCCACCGCGAGTAGGGCCGGTCACCTTCTTCGATTTCTGTCTCGTCGTCCACTTCCTGCATTTCCATTTTGTTGTTTGTTAAAATCAAGTAAAACATATTTTTAAAATTTCAATTAAAATGAAATTAACATACCTCCCATAAGGCGGACACGAGTCAATATTGGGTAGACCCCAACCATCAAAATCCTGAATGATTTTCGGCCGACTAAGTAGCAGTCTTGCATACGACCACAATTGCAAGAGCACCCAAGGAGCAGCAACATGTATATTATTATTAATGAAGGCAGTGTCCAAGCCTCGGTATAGCATGGCAAGAGTGGCCCCACCCCAATTGTACTGCACCGAGTTACTAGAATGAAGATCCTGCAAATATTAATTTTTTTTTACGAATAAATGTGAGATATTTACGAATATCATAAGCGTGATTTTTTTTCATTATTTGTTGGCTAACCTGCAATAATTGCAGATAGAAACATGGAACCGAGTCACCCGTGCCGTCAGGAAATAACTCGCACCCAAAAATCTCCAGCACGCAAGCGCGTGTGTATCTATCGATTCTCGCTGCATCATTTGTGCCAGGTCCCCCAATCTGATCCCAAACCTTACGCAGCTTCGTGAATCTAACGGAATAAGATTTCCTGCATTACATTATAATGTAATTTGATTGTAAGAATTATATATATTTAAAATTAACATAAATTTTTTTTTAAAAAAACCTTCTTACGTCTGTTCTTTTTCCCTGAAGCACTTCTCAACTATCGCCGTGTCTGTATCCTCCGGCAACGCAAAATCCTGAAGTAACTGTATGGCGTCATAATCGGTCCGTCCAGTAACGGTTCTACCACTCGTAGGTAAACCGTACAAAAAGGCCACATCCTGCAAATAGTTCAAATTTTATACATATATATAGTTCCAAAAAAATAAAATTACAAATAGGTATTGATACGAACCTCTAGAGTGACCGTCATCTCGCCAACGTGCGGAAAAAAGAAAGTGTGGGTCTCTGGCCTCCAGAACATGGCCAGACCCTGCAAAAGCGAATGATCGAGCTGCATATGACCCAACTGAACGAAATGTATCAGTCCAAGTCTCATCAGACGCTCGTCCACCTCAGCAGTACGTGACATCTGAGCCTTATGTACTACTGCCCTCCAATTCTGTATATATTTATTTTTTCATTATTTTAAAAAATAATACCAACATAGAAATATATAAGTAAAAAAATAAAAGAACAATAATAACTTACACCAGTGCCACGAACTTTGAACCCATCTAAATGCAAAAGACGATCTGCATTAACAGGACCGGGAGGAACAACAGGACCGGCTGATGTAGAAGCCTCGGCATCGGTAGATGTAGAAGCGCCCACATCTCCACGAAGCCTCGTAGATCTACGAGGTGGTGCCTCTGATGTTTCTGGTACTCTTCTTCTCGGTGGCATTTTTATTACACTGCAATAAAAATTAAAAATGTAAAAAATCTAATAAAATTTCGGCAGCATCTCCCCTATACCTAGAGTGTTTCCGAAAAAAAAACACCCAAATCCCCCCTAATTACAAACCCAAATCTCATACAACAACATTTTCAATCCAATCTCATACAATAACATTTTCAATCTCATACAACAACATTTTGTATTTTCTCATACAACAACATTTCCTATTTTCTCAATAAAATAAATTAATTAAATGTATAAATATTAAAAAAAACTCACCTCGACTAGAAGCGCTGCTTGTCTCTTTTTAAAAAAAATTTCTACATTTAAAAAATTATTCTATCAATTTTTCAATATTTATTCTATTTTTTTATCTTAATTACCTAATTAAATTAAATAAATAAACTAATTAAATTATATAAAAAATTTTTAAATTACATATTATAATTATTTATATTTATTCTGATTTTTTAGTAATTTTTTAATTATTTTTTCAATATTAATTCTATTTTTTCTATTAATTACCTAATTAAACTAATTAAATTAAATAAATAAATTAAATATAAAAAATAAAAAAAAAACCATACCTGTGGAGAGAGGAGAGTGGTCTCGCGCGAGAGAAAGTGAGAGGGGTGGGAGGGGTCGCTGTCGCCTTATATAGGAGGGGGAGTCTTAGATCGGCAATTGGAATGCCGATCTAAGCTTAGATCGGCAATTGGAATGCCGATCTAAGCTTAGATCGGCATTCCAATTGCCGATCTAAGCAATTTCCAACATCGGCATTCCGATTGCCGATCTAACAACGTTAGTTTTAAAATTTCGAATTTTTAAACGTTTTTTTCGATATTCGTGTGAACAGTAACGTTAGTTTTAATTTTTTCGGTGGACTCGGAAGGTTTGGTCCATAATGTAGAATCACACGAATCGGGAAAAGGGGAGCGGATGAGATCTAATTCATCCGGAACAACAGTCGTACCCGTACCGGGTACGAACCGGTACTTTGAAACATCAGCTGTACCCGTACCCAGTACGTACCGGTACGGTCAACGGTCAATGGTCAACAGTCAATGTGTGATATTAGTGTTTATGTCATTTATTTTTGTAAATTCCAAGTTTATGTCATTTATTTGTGTAAATTCAAGCCTTAACTAAACAAAATTATGTTATACACGTTATATTTTATAATATAATATAATTATAGATCAATAAAATATTCAAATAATATATATATATCGTCGTACCCGTACCGGAGATTTTTGAAAATTTTTGTTCCGCCGTACCCGAATTGTACCGGGTACGGTACTCGTACCCGTACCCATGCAACATAGATTAGATCAGAAAATCAAATTTTACGCAGGAGAATCCCAGAAATCAAACTTGGAAGTGCGGAAAATCGAAAAAAAAAAAAAATCATAAAATCCAGTCTAGTAACAGAAGTCTCGACCGGAAAAAAAAATCTACATTTCCTTCCAGATGAAGTTTCAGAATTTTCAAACAAAATGAAATATTTCTCAGTTATTTTTACTTGAACACACATGACCCCAGAAAAATCCCATATATTATTATGGGATTTTAGCGGTCCTCCAAACTTTCAGAAAATCGTATTTACCAATTAAAAAGAGATGGAAAATAAGTAAACCGATAGTCACATTTTCTCCGTTAATGTAACCAAATCAAGCAGAGACCACAATAGTATCTATTAACCTATGAGCCAGAGGGCCGGTATAATTGTGTAGATCAAAAAGGAAAAAAGACTGTGCATCAGTAACACATAAACAAGGAGTATAAGAATCAAAATTATTTAAGAAACAAAATTGATAAGTTCCTTTTTAAACCGGCATCGAATTGTTTGGTAAATATTTATGTTGAATTAGGCATGATGATACCCAATTAGAACATATACATATACTACACGATTTAATACCTCAACTAGGTGGAAAGACGGCCCAATAAAGAATTACTTTTTTTCGACTAGCAAACCGTTCGCCCAGCTCATAGTTCATTATTTTTTGTGCACAGAATGACAGAAAGAGTGAGCTATATTAAAAAAAACTTGTACACCATACACTCTCAAATGAGATCTAGTCCTGCGCGGGACGGTGCAACGCACCAATTCTAACCGTCTGATTTAATCTCAATGGTTAAGGGAACCCCGTGCATAATACCAGATTGATAGGCCCGAACCATCCATATCAGATCGGACGGTTGGATGGCTGCGCTGGACTGTCCCACGCGGGAGCAGATAAGGATTCATACACTCTATATGTGCATTAAAGATTTGTGTTCTTATCGAATGGTCACTTTGTACTACCTCGACAGCAATTCTAATTCCAGTTTTTCTTTTTAAATTGCAGCTAGGCTTGTATCTGTTTCTGGTACAGAGGACTGGTATTTTGTACCAGCAAGAACTGAAATACTGTTTCGCGTGCCACAAAAGTGATTTAAGAAATTTAATTTTCATATCATGCTTATCATTTTGAGTACTATATATTATTAAATAATTTGCAATTTGGCCTTGTGCTGCTAATGAATAATTTCATATAACTTCTAAAATTTGTTATTGGTTGTATCTTTTTATTGCTTTATGAATTATAATTTTTAAATTGATAAATTCATATATATTACGCGTGTGTGACAAAGACTGCATGGAAGAGGGCATACCTCCGGAAGTCATAGAAATTGAAAAAAAAAAAACCCTCTTATATGTGAATTAAGAATTTGTAACTAGTTAAGTCATCTTACTCCTTCAAAGTTAAGTTGTGTTTGGTATAAAATTTAAATATTAGTAAGACATAAGATAATTATTATGATTAATATATGAGTTGTTAATTGTAACAAGACCAAAATACCCACATCCGTTTTCTGTCTGAGAAACTAAAGAATTTGGGCATTTTTTTGGACATAAATAGATAGCGCCTTTTGATATGAAAGGAAAAAAGAAATGGTTATGGTTTTCTGATAAGTTACTATATTTGAAAGGAAAAAGGGGGGGGGGGGGGGCAAAAGTTTACTTTTCGTATGATATAATCTGACTTCTCGCCATACGGTGATCTCTTTAAATTAGATTTTTCCGTTGAGCAAATCGAAGAGATGATTATGATTTTATATGGAATGATATATTCAAATTACGAGCTTAATTTTTTTTTTCCATTAAATGCGCTAAAAGTGACGGAAGGGACAAAAGGCCGAAAGGCTATTAATGAATATCAAAGGAGCGAAGGGACAAAATAGGAAATTGTGTTGGTTTCTTAACTTAAGCTTTCTAATTAGGAGTCTTAATTTAAGAGGCCACATCATCACTTATTTCTTAAAATTGAATCCTAGTCAGTATTTAAGTAGCCTTAATAATCTGATTTTAAGATGCGTTTGGTGACTTAACTCATTCTTAACTCACTCAAGAATGAGTTAAGTTCCTGCCAAACATGGGCAATTATTATTATTGATCTCAGCACCAAACAAACGAAATATTCTAACTGTTCAACACATGAGGAACAAAATCATTTATTAGTCATTACTTGCCTGCGGGCTTTAATTGACAAAAAAAAAAAAAAAAAAACATTTGTTTCTTCACGTTTGATCCAAATCCTCAGGCATTTTCACAAACACTGAACACAACATCCGTCTGTTAAAATCTTGTCCCCTCACCTGGCCTTCATCTTCCAAAACTCTTGCACCAGCTCCTCTAGATCTTTGCAAGAGCTTCCCCCTTCCCTCACCGCCTCTGCCGCCATCCTTTGCATCTTCTTCGACTGCTCCCTGATGGCATTCCCTCTCTCCCCGACCGCCTCTGTTATGACTCTCGCCAACACATCCTCGTCTGGCACCGCATAGCCTTCCCATGCACTAACAGCGATGCCGGCCTCCTCAACAATCAGTTTTGCATTCACATACTGGTCGGCTGTTATTGGCCATGTCAGCATTGACACACCGGCCGCTGTGGCTTCCAATATAGAGTTCCACCCACAGTGCGTCAGGAACCATCCCACAGCCCGGTTACGCAGGATTGCCACTTGTGGGGCCCATCCCTTTATAACCATTCCTTTGTTTGCCGTCCTCTCGACAAAGCCCTCGGGTATAACTGTGCTCTCTGACATGGCCCATATAAATTGGACTTGGCTTTTCTCTAGTGCGGCAGCAAGTGCCATGGCCTGTGCTGGTCCGAGTATTGCCTGGCTGCCGAAACTCACGTAAAGTACCGATCCCTCTGGAAATCTGTCAAGCCACGTTACCACATCAGAAGAAGAGACAGTGTTTGGGCCCCCACGGTCCTGTACTCCGTCACTTGGTGCCAAAGGCCCCACTGCCCAGACACGCTTGAAACCCAAATCCTCCAATGGATAGTCCAAGTACGTTTCTTCGAGCGCTTTGAAAGTGTTTGCTATAATGCCCCAGCTATTTAAATTGAACAAGAAATTTTGCTTCGCGGCTTCACTAACTGGATTTCCTTGTCGATAGGTCCTGTAAAACCTGGAGAGCTTGCGCCATGCATACGATGGGGAATTCGGTATGTCCGGGAAAGAAACGACGTACTCATCGTCAGTCGGGTCTGGTCGTTGTGGCATTCGACGGAAGAGAGAGTGCAAGACAGCACTCCCAAGGACACCGGACGGGGAGAAAACTATTCGGGGGATCCCGAGTTTCTCGGCCAGGGCTTGTGTCCACCCATGAAAGAAATCTGAAATAATTGCAGTGATGGGTTGATGTGATTGGGACTGAATCCATGAAAGGAGAGGGTCATGGAGGCCGGTAAGAGCTTGCATGAAAACGCCGAAGCTGTCTGGAGGCATTCCTTTGCTGTTCTCCATACCGGGCAGGGTGGCATGGTTGGAAGGGAAGGGGAGGGAGAGGGTTTGAATGGAAGGGGATTTTGAGAGAAGAGGAGTGAGAAGATGGAGGTTTGACGGGGTCACGACGATTGTCAGAGAGAGGTTTTGGAGGGAGAGGAGGTGCGCCAAGTCAAGGAGCGCAAGCATGTGGCCTTGTGCCGGGTAGGGAACTAGGAGGATGTGTGGTGGCTGCTTGCTTTGTTCTACTTCTGCCATTGCTGCTTTGTTTCTTCTCCCCTTGTAAATTAGATCAGAGAGCTTGATAAGGTAAAATAAAAGAACATGAGGTGTGTAACTTATGAAAGGGAGATGGTTAATGGAACAATGGATATATATATAAGGAGAAAACAGAGAACAGCTTAGAGCAGGAAGCTTCTTTATTGACAAATTTGGTACTACTTTCTAACAAGAGAAGAGAACTCCGAAGCGAATTTCTTGCGATTTATGACTATTCATTGTTGCGAGATCCAAGAGTGAAGCGAGTTCACACTGCATTGACTATTCTGAAATCTTTATGCTTGAACGGTTGAACCAAAAGATGCTAAGCGAGCAAGAAAGAAAAATATTAATTAAATTCCGTACCTAACCTAACTAATGCTCTAGTTTCTTTTCTTTTTTTTTTTAAAGTTCTGCACAGTTTCTTTGTTGTATTTTGTTTGGTTTGATAAATATTTCTCATTTTATTTTTACAAGAGAGTTGTGACGTCATTGATTACCTGTTTCAACTTTCATTATAGAAACAGAAGATACAAAGCTCGACCATATAGCATATAATCAAATAAACAGCACTAAAGCCATCTTTCTATATAGATATATGTGGGGTGTTTGTGTCTATGTGGATTGGGCGGGCGGGGGGATGCGTTTTTGAAGCTGAGAAGCTATAGTATGAAAATTATAAGTATTTCAATTTCAAGCTTGAAAATAACTGTAGGTAAAGCTCAAATCGCAACGGTTTGGATTACTTCCAGCTTGCGATGGATTGAATCTAGGCTGTTCATTTGCATTTTGCCCTTTTTCATTGTTCTTTTGTTGTGTTTGCATATTGTCTTCTATGTTGCGTCCTCCTACTTAGGCTCCTTTCCTATGGGCCGCATTAACAACCATGCCTAGGGCTGTCAAACGTGGCCCAATAGCACGGAATGGGCCCAAACTGTTTCTGTTTCGTATAAGGAAACGGAACACCAACTCATTTCGTTAACCGTTTCGTTTACGAAACGACACAAAATTCCGTTTCATTAACCGTTCCACTTCAAAAATAACACATAAAACGGTTTGAAATAAGACTGAAACAGTCGAAACGGCACAATTCAACGTTTCGTTTACCGTTTCGTTATTGGAACGAAACAAAAGTGGATTTTGTTATTCGTTCTGTTTCGCTTAACCGAAACGGCATCACGCGTTTTTTTGTCACGTTGATAGCCCTAGCCATGCCATACTGAGAAGTTCATAGAAGAAAATCAAACTAAACGAGCCGAACTTTTCACGTACTTTCGGTAGAGATGGGTCACATGAACAAAAAAGAGATGGCTGGAAAAAAAATGCAGTGTATGTGATCCAGTTCCGTTGATTATTTTTATGTCGCACGCCTCTTTCTTTCAGCCCTTCTCGATACATCTATTGCTTTCTTCATTTTTTTTATATTTCCATTTCCGTTCTCCATCCCCTACACGTTTACCAATGCGGAAAAAAACACTGAGGTTCTCCTTCTCTACAGCTGATTTTTCTCTCTATTTCGAGTCTCTGATGATCTCTTTTGATACTATCGTCATATATAGTGTCGTTGGGAATGATTAGAACTACGTGTAGAGATCTGTCTCGATGGGATTTCCTGTGTTCATTGATGGAGGCGGTTTTCACCTTTCACGGCTTTCAAGTCGGTTTTTTTTTTCCTGCTTTTCATCAATTTGTTCCTCAAATTTCTTTTTTTATGTCTTAGGTGTGCCGTCTGCACATGTCACCCGTTAATACATATATGGCTTTGAGGTGGATCATGCATAAGACAACAGTCGATTTCACACAATTAGCCCTTTACGCAAGGTCTTTACTTTGCTCTTCACAAGGCTTTTCCTTTGCTCTCCAGGTTTCTGTTGGAGTTATGTCTTAGAAGTCAATAGTTTAATGACTTAAATATTAGTTTATGTTATTGATGATATTTAATCATTTGTTCCTAGAGTTTATTATTGAAAGATCATTCAGGTTGAGGATCTGAATTGTAGATCTCTGTTGATCATTTATTAGAATGATAATAATAAATCTAAACTGTCCATAATCTTGATAATTAACAAGGAACATTAATTATCATATAAGATTAGTATGCAAGTTAAGTGATAATTAAGTTCTACAAATCATAGATAAGGAGTTACCAACTTAATTGCATATGTGTATGTTATCGGAACATAGTACATAACATGACCCAATGAAATAAATATATGGATTGTATTATGTGTCATTATTTATTTCATATGAGTTTGATTCTAAGTTTGAGATGTTCAACTTTTCCACATGAGGATAAGTTCTATAAATATCGTCTAACATTGATTTCTGATAAGGGCGCTATACGGACTTTATTTATGTTCTCTTGAACTGTGAGAGAAAAAGTTGTTCATCAAGAAAACCGTATGTCCCTCATTAGTATACCTAATGAGTGATGATATTTGTTGGACGTCTCTTGATAGAGTTGGATCGTATGCATACAAACTAGACGATCATCTCTAAAAAAAAAAAAAAAAACTAGACGATTATCTCTAAAATCAAGAAATATATTGTTGGAGTTATGTCCTAGAAGTCAATGATTTAATGACTTAAATATTAGTTTATGTTATGGATGATATTTTATCATCTGTTCCTAGGTTTATTATTGACAGATCATTCAGGTTGAGGATCTGAATTGTGGATCTCTGTGGATCATTCTTTAGAATGACAATAATAAATCTAAATGGTCCATAATCTTGATAATTAACAAGGAACATTAATTATCTTATAAGATTAGTATGCAAGTTAAGTGATGATTAAGTTCTACAAATCATAGGTAAAGAGTTGCCAACTTAATTGCATATGTGTATGTTATGGAACATAGCACAGGACTTGACCCAACGAAATAAATGTATGGATTGTGTTATGTGTCATTATTTATTTCGTTATGATTTTGGTTCTAAGTTTGAGATGTTTATCTTTTCCACATGAGGATAGGTTCAATAAATATCGTCTACCGTTGATTCCTGATAAGGGCTGCTATACGAACTTTATTTATGTTCTCTTGAATTGTGCGGGGAAAAGCTAATCATCAAGAAAATCGTATGTCCCTCATTAATTCGCTTAGTGAGTGACGATATCTGTTTGGGCCCCTTGATGGAGATAGATTGTTTGCATGCAACTTTATACAATTATCTCTAGATCAAGAAACGTATAATCTGCAAGAATGACACGTTCCAATCTTGGATTATACGATGATATCGTGAGACATAAGAATCAAAATAGGGAAATACTTTTATTCTCTTATGCAGGATTTAAATACTGGAGCAGTACACTATTTATGCGAATTGGGAATCATAACGTGTTGCTAGATACCGCTTATGATTATTGGAATTAAATAACGATTTAATCCCATGTCCAACTTAGCATAAATCCTCAAAGGGTCACACAAAATAGAGTTTTGACCAAGACAGTGCATTATTTATTTATTTATTCGCAACAGTGCGTATTGCGAAAATATGATAAGTTGATTGATTAATTATATACCGTTATAATTAATTAAGTCAAATGGATCATATGGAAATAAATTAATGCATTAGCTAATCCTAGAATAATTATTAATTAGTTAATAATTAGTTTAGCTCGACACAATTTAATATAAATAGTTATATTAATTTATTGGGCCAATATGTATGTATTAAATATATAGCCCAATTGAAGAGCATTTGGAGTAGCATCTAATTATGTGAATTAGAGGCTTAATTAATAGAGTTGAGAGGCCCATTTGAGCCCATTAATGGCCAGCCACAAGAGGTAGGTGGGATGGCATTCTTGTAAATAGATGGTTGGTGGTAGGTAGGGATTGTGCACTATATATAGAGATGTATAGATACAAAATTGAGGCTTCTCTCTTCCCTAACCCTAGCCGCCACCCTTCCCCTCCCTCTTTGGCCGCCGGCCTCACCTCCTCTCTCTCCCATTTGCTCATGTGTTGAGCATATTCTCTCCACCTATTAAATAGTTAATTAAGGAAGAAAAGAGAATAACTTAGGATTAGCTTCGTTCTAATCGAATCGCTAGCACGAATCGATTTAGATATTGGTTAATCTCTAGGTGGACTCGAGGCGGCCGTCAACCATGATGGAGGCGCAAGGAGAGCACTCCACCGACTCCTACGCCATTGGATCGAGCCCCGCGGATGCGATTTCGCGGGAGGTACAAATCCAAACCCTTTCTCTTGTGTTGATTGACTTTTGCACTAGATCCTCGCACTTGTTTGTGGTTAATTAAGTGTAATTAGCTTCAAAATTAAAATTTGTGCACTTTCTAACAGTGGTATCAGAGCCAGGTCGTGCTTAAGTTATTTTGACACTTAATTAAGAGAAATTGGTTAATTAATGGATTAGTAGAGTTGATGCTATTGCTTGCTGTCTGGAAACAGCAATTTCTGTGTTGTTTTGCGTTTTTCGCTATGAAATGTTCTCTGAAAATTTTTTCTATCAACTAGGAAGTTGTAGATCTGTGGATTGTGATTCTTTTGGCGTTGGATTCACATTTTTCTGAAATTGTATGAATTTATTGTGAATAAAATGGCAACGGTGCGCAGAACCAGTTTCTGCTTGCACTGTTCTGTTTGAATGGCTTAAAAGATTTATATTTTGAATATAAGTACCAGTGTTCTTTGGCTAGATTTAAAGAGGACTTGAAACTCTTTCTGGACATGTATAGAATGTTGCATGGTTCAGATTAATTCGTGGGTTTTCAAGTATGAAAAGAAAGATCTCGTCAGATCTGGTTTATTGAACAAACTGATTGTTCTAATAAACTGTACCAACTGAGAACTCTTTCTGAACAATTGTTTGAATAGAGTTGTTTACTTTTAAGTTAGGATTCCAGAAAAATTAATTTCATAATTTTTCATGGAAGTTTGGTACCTCAACCAGGTCAAACCTTTTCGGTCGACAGTCTGTTCCAGTACAGGTCTAGTCGATTGTTAAGCTTGTAACTTGAATTTCTTAAACTGAACTTAGTGGTTTTCTTTTCATGAATAGTTAGCCAATAGATTAAACAAGTTTTTCTATGTATATTGTATATATAAAAACTGGATGGAAGGTGATCTTTCAGACCGGATGGTTGAGAAGAAAAACAGAATATCTCAAAACGGTGTTTTCGCGCACTTGTTTCAGATTTGTCTTTTTTGATTCTCTCAGATGGTTTATGATCTCTTCCTGAATTTTTGACTGGTAATTACAATCTAGACAAGGAGCTTATATAAATTATTTCATATTTTTTGGAGACCGAAAACTGTGGATTTTGTCGTGTCCCATTAGATACTTTTTTTATCAAAGTATTATTTACTAATTATTCAAACTAGTTGAAAAAGTAATTAGGATACTCCTTGTGTGATCTCCTTTCAGTTTTTTGATGATTGAAAAGTTTTCAAAAGAAATTTAAACAAGTTTGGTTGTTTGAAATTTGAGCATTTACACACGGAAATTGCGAATGGCAAATAATACGCAAAGACACTTGAAAGTCATTAATTATAAACAAATTACACTAGTGGATAGACTTGTGCTAACTCTGTTTTGTAGGAGGATGTGGGTTTAGTATGGCTCATGATTCAATGCCTTGTGGTTTGTAAATTGAATGCATGTGTGATTGCGTGTAATAAGGCCTTTGGTGCCATTAATTAATTTTGATTAATTTTTGTGTAACTTGTGTGGCTTGCATGCCCCTAAGGTTAGGATGGGAATAGAAATTTACACATGTAATTTTGTTCCTTTATTTTATATAGGATTTAGATCCATATATAATTTAGTGGGAGGGACAAAGATTAGATTAGTTTTGCTACATGGAGATGCGGCGAAAACTAATGCAAGCGGGAGCCATACAAACCCACAACAATGCTTGAGATGCTTTATTATGTGAAAGTTTGTGGATGCTATGAATGTCATAGGATTGGTATGGGTGTATGTTTACACGACCACCAAACAAGAGTCACATAATTGTTTGTCCCATTAATTTGATTAAGTCAACCGCCCTCCTTCTCTCTATCCCCTTCACGTCGTTCGGTGCCAAATGACGTTTTCTCGCCGACGCGGGACGTCTTTTGGTTAACCCTCGAAGTCGGGGTGTAAATCGGATTTACTAGGAGCAAATAGAGAGAGGTTACTTATCGATGGACCCTAATCGGATTGGACATCGGGGCGAAGTTTGTGGATGTACATGAGACATTTCACAAACCAAGAGTCATATGGTTAATATGATTGGTTGGAGAACCTACCTTATCTAGTTGTTTTGGTGTTATGCCGACGCTGGCCCCATCTCAACGAAAATAGAGATCTTGGATAACCAACTACATTTGGGACATTAAATAAATGTAGTGGAAGTTTTATTTGTTATAAATAAAACATTTGCATAAACTAAATGACCTTAAATTGATTTTGTTATAGATGTTAAAATTGTTAATTTTGTTGCGATCAATCTTTGAAAAGAAACTTAAATATATCAATTCCCAAAACTTTACTCAAACTACCCGAACGTAGTATCGCGATGATTGATTGACTTTTGACGAAAAGTTATTCAATAAAGCGTATGACTAATATCCTCATTTGAAATTTCTAGACCTTTGAATTAACGAATTCATATGGACTAGAATTTAACTCCTACGCTCTTATCCACTTACTCAAGAAGGCGTTCTTGGAGAAAGTAGATATTGACTCCATCATTTACGATCGAGTGTGAAGAGCATGAGTTGACCAAGAGATTCTTCTATAAGAAGATATATGAATGTTTCGTTAGCTTACAAATCGAAAGATTTAAGTAGCTAATTGACAACTAGAGATATTACGATCTCCAATGTCAAGGATTGTTGATATTGTCATACGATCTCTTTGGAATTATAAAGGATATAATGTTACCTTTTTCACACTTGTTGATGCAAATAGGTAATTGGTTAAGTATTCAAGAAATACTTCACCAAGGTATGAGTTGACATTTCGAGACCCTCAATTGTGACTATGTGTCACATGAGTTGTTTCATTTACTGTTTACGGGAGGTATTTGAAAGGTTGTTCGAAATACCATGATTGTAATGTTCTAATCCTAAAAGTGTATTTGTCGTTCAAATTATCTCATTATCTCTAATTCACACTAGTAACTTGATACTAGTTCATATGCTCGCATTTAACGAAATGTGTTGGCAATGAAGAATAAGAGACACTTCGAGAGACGTAAAGCAAACTCCGTATAGGAAATGACTTGTTCGTCTAAGTCATTACCATTGGATACGTAGAGTTATCTTTATTAAGAGTTTGTTTAAGAATTGAAGGTTACATACCTTAATCCTAACCTCTCAAAATATTATCTCCATTTCATATTCGATGATGGACGATTATGTTATTTTATTTTGGATATGTTTATATGATTTCATGCATCTTGATCGAATTTGCTTGAAATAGATAAACATGTTTTTGAATGACAAACAGGATGCGTAAGACTTGACTTAAAGTGTTTGACTTTTATGTGTAATAGCCGCTTAGTCATAAATAAACGAGAATCGCATTATGAGAGTCTACGTAACGTAGAGCTCGTAGTTCAATTCGATTTCTCATCAATTGTTATATGCGAATCATGTTTGTTAATTGACAAAAGCGCCTTTGACCTACAAAGGTTTAAGGACAAGTGACTTGATTAGGACTTATACATATCGATGTATATAGATCTATAAGTACTTGTGAAATAAAAGGTTGTTTATACTTTATTACTTGACCAACGATCATTGTAGATATTAACATATCTATTTGATAAGGTATAAGTATGAATCTTTTGATTAGTTCAAAGGAGTTCAAGAGTGAAGTTAAAAGACCGTTCAAGGAAAAGAAAAAGTCTTACAATTAATCATGGTAAATAGTTAAGTCGTATGATTTGAAATATTATCTAAAGAGTATGAAAGTAGTTTCACAACTCGCTCCATGAGGAATAATATGTCCAAGAATGGAGGTATCGAACAATATTTAGTATAGTTCGATCGGTAATAAATCAAATTGACTTATTCGACTCATATTAGGAAGTTATGTTTGAGGACAATATTGTTTACACTGAATAATGTTCCATCGAAGTCTATTGAGAAAGATATTTTACGAGATTTTGATCTCTAACTATATTGGTTCTCAAGATTTGGTGTTAAGAAGCTTATTTCAAGGTTTGTTGACTTATAAGCTTGAACCAAATAAGACACTCTATATTTTGTAGGATACCTTAAGTCGAAAAGACACTACTTCCACGAACATGATAAGAACAAAATAGTTGTTGCTAATCATAACGTAGTCTTAGAGAATAAAATTCTCAAGAAGAAGTAGTGGGAGTAAAGTGAGCATTAAAATAGTTTGTGCGTCACTACAAGAAGTATTCTTATAGAAAACTTGTTACTCTATGCATGGTGCTTAGTGGGAGTTGATCGGAACTTCAATCACAAGCCGTAGTGAAAGGAAGAAGTTTAATAGTACGCTCCTTCCAATAAGGACTCAACCATCTCACGAGTTGATGATGTTCGAGACACTCATGGAATGTAAGGAGTCAAGAATTTATTCTACAAATCGTTGTAGAAATAGTTCATGAACCTTAAGTACCGATCCTACAAAAGTCAACGCGAGTTGATTTCCTGAGCCGTTTGATGCATAGGCTTCACGACATTCTCGTACTTGTCATATGAGAATCCGTTGAGAAATAAGGAAATGATGGAAAGATATGATTCCACATGTATGGTTTAAATCCATACGGTCTTTAAATGCAATCCATGTATAACAACAAGGTATAGACCTTGGTTGATGTTCAAGAATGACCAATCCATCAAGAACGTTTAGATCTTTAATGGAAAGATTGACATGGACGGCAAGTTGACTAAGTACAAAGTACAGCTTCGCGCTTGTAGCTATGTCTAAGTCGATGACGAGTTGACTATATACTAAGCACGGCTTATTGCTTATAGCTATGTATAAGTCAATAAAGATCGTTCTAGCAACAGTTATATTTCGTATATATTGATATATGGAAAGGAACATCAAAACCGCCTTATTCGAATGAATGAAAGAAGATGTTATGTATATGATGCAAACCAAGGTTTTGTTTTTGTGCTAGAAATATATACACACTTCAAGTATCCATTAATGGATTAAAGTAAGTATTGTGAAAAATGGAATAAACATTTTGACAAGGAAGTCAAGGAGTTGAACTTCGTCAAAAGCGTCTTGTATAGACAAGATATTCAGTGGGAGCATGATTGTGTTACTTGTATTGTACAAGGTAATAAGATATTAATTGGGAATAACATTAAGAAAATGAATGTTGTCAAGATCTCATTGGAGAATGTTTTCTCAATAGAGAACTAGGGAGAAATCGCCTAAATCCAAGGAAACAAAATCTATGGTGATAGATTATGATGGATGTTAGGTTTGAGCTAATGTGCATATAACGACGAAGTGTTCGAGAAACACGAAAGTTACACTCCAAGATAGGATGTCTAACTACGTCACAAGGCATGACTTGAGTATTTAACTCGGTTTATTGTAACTCAATTCGAGAAAGTACATGAAACAGTTCAAGCATTCTTTCGTTATGAGTTTCATTTTGTACGCCATATTTATGCATATGCCTCGATGTGTAGTATCCAAAGGATATGACAAACAGTTGTCAAATGGATACAAGAGAGACACATTTGGACAATAGTCAAGGATATCCTCGAGTACCTTATGAGAAAGAGTGATATAATGTTCCATCTCTTAAGATGAAAGATAGTTCGTGTAAATTGATTACATTGATACTAGTTTTTCAAAAGATTGATATAATCACAAGTGAGCTACATATTTAGCTCAAAGGTGGTGTTGTAAGTTTAGAAGGTGTTCTAAATGGAATATTACAACCGTTTCCGTCACCAAAGCAAAATTCATAGCAACTTGTGAAGCAATAAAAGAAGTTTATTTGAATCGAGTTCTTAGTCAAGCTAATATGGTTCTATTGCATCTCGAACCGTAGCTTAATACTAAAGAACCCTTTGTTGGAGATTCAAGTATGATCTATAATGATATCACTTGATATCATATGATGATGATCAAGAATATATATAGGAGTATACATATATAGGGTCAAACAAAAGTGGATAGGTTCGCGAACACAGCGAACACTCTAACATGACCTCTGCCTTAAGCGATATACGGGATGCAAAATGTGCATCCATACGTGGTGGACGTATGAGTAACTTGCTTTAAGTGTATTATTTCTTTTGAGGTCCGAGACAAGTATATATGCAGATATATAACATCGTTCTCAATTCTTCGTTGGCTAGAAATCACTATTGATTGACTCTAGGCCAAGTGGGAGATTGTTGGAGTTATGTCCTAGAAGTCAATGATTTAATGACTTAAATATTAGTTTATGTTATGGATGATATTTTATCATCTGTTCCTAGGTTTATTATTGACAGATCATTCAGGTTGAGGATCTGAATTGTGGATCTCTGTGGATCATTCTTTAGAATGACAATAATAAATCTAAATGGTCCATAATCTTGATAATTAACAAGGAACATTAATTATCTTATAAGATTAGTATGCAAGTTAAGTGATGATTAAGTTCTACAAATCATAGGTAAAGAGTTGCCAACTTAATTGCATATGTGTATGTTATGGAACATAGCACAGGACTTGACCCAACGAAATAAATGTATGGATTGTGTTATGTGTCATTATTTATTTCGTTATGATTTTGGTTCTAAGTTTGAGATGTTTATCTTTTCCACATGAGGATAGGTTCAATAAATATCGTCTACCGTTGATTCCTGATAAGGGCTGCTATACGAACTTTATTTATGTTCTCTTGAATTGTGCGGGGAAAAGCTAATCATCAAGAAAATCGTATGTCCCTCATTAATTCGCTTAGTGAGTGACGATATCTGTTTGGGCCCCTTGATGGAGATAGATTGTTTGCATGCAACTTTATACAATTATCTCTAGATCAAGAAACGTATAATCTGCAAGAATGACACGTTCCAATCTTGGATTATACGATGATATCGTGAGACATAAGAATCAAAATAGGGAAATACTTTTATTCTCTTATGCAGGATTTAAATACTGGAGCAGTACACTATTTATGCGAATTGGGAATCATAACGTGTTGCTAGATACCGCTTATGATTATTGGAATTAAATAACGATTTAATCCCATGTCCAACTTAGCATAAATCCTCAAAGGGTCACACAAAATAGAGTTTTGACCAAGACAGTGCATTATTTATTTATTTATTCGCAACAGTGCGTATTGCGAAAATATGATAAGTTGATTGATTAATTATATACCGTTATAATTAATTAAGTCAAATGGATCATATGGAAATAAATTAATGCATTAGCTAATCCTAGAATAATTATTAATTAGTTAATAATTAGTTTAGCTCGACACAATTTAATATAAATAGTTATATTAATTTATTGGGCCAATATGTATGTATTAAATATATAGCCCAATTGAAGAGCATTTGGAGTAGCATCTAATTATGTGAATTAGAGGCTTAATTAATAGAGTTGAGAGGCCCATTTGAGCCCATTAATGGCCAGCCACAAGAGGTAGGTGGGATGGCATTCTTGTAAATAGATGGTTGGTGGTAGGTAGGGATTGTGCACTATATATAGAGATGTATAGATACAAAATTGAGGCTTCTCTCTTCCCTAACCCTAGCCGCCACCCTTCCCCTCCCTCTTTGGCCGCCGGCCTCACCTCCTCTCTCTCCCATTTGCTCATGTGTTGAGCATATTCTCTCCACCTATTAAATAGTTAATTAAGGAAGAAAAGAGAATAACTTAGGATTAGCTTCGTTCTAATCGAATCGCTAGCACGAATCGATTTAGATATTGGTTAATCTCTAGGTGGACTCGAGGCGGCCGTCAACCATGATGGAGGCGCAAGGAGAGCACTCCACCGACTCCTACGCCATTGGATCGAGCCCCGCGGATGCGATTTCGCGGGAGGTACAAATCCAAACCTTTCTCTTGTGTTGATTGACTTTTGCACTAGATCCTCGCACTTGTTTGTGGTTAATTAAGTGTAATTAGCTTCAAAATTAAAATTTGTGCACTTTCTAACATATATAATCTGCAAGAATGGCACATTCTTATTTTGGATTATACAGTGATATCATGTGACAAAAGAATCAAAACAAGGAAATACTTTATTTCTTATGCAGGATTGAAATACTGTAATAGTACGATATCAATTTATGTTAATTGGGAATCATTGTGTGTTGCTAGATACCGCCTATGATTATTGGAAATAAATAGCGATTTATTTTCCATGGCCAACATAGCATAAATTCTCAAAGGGTCATACAAATAGGACTTTGACCATACGTGCATTATTTGTTTATTTACAGCAGTGAGTATTGTGAAAATATGATGAGTTGATTAATTAATTATATACTGTTGCGAACTGTTATAATTAATTAAGTCAAATGAATCATATAGAAATAAATTAATGCATATGCTAATCCTAAAATAATTATCAAATGGTTGATAATTAATTTTATTCAACACAATTTAATTATTGGAATTAAATTGAGCTAACGGGTCTTTATTTAATTGGTAAATTAAAAGTCCAACTTAAGAGCAAATAAGAGGTCCATTAATTAATTGAATTAGTGGATAATTAAAACACCACAAAGTGGGCTAAGGAGCCCATCATTAGGCCGGCCTCCAAGGGGCATTTTGGTCTATGTTATTTGTGGAGTGGTTGGTCTATAAAAGGAGGTCCCAAAGGAGAGAGAAACCCTAGCCTCCATGCCCCTTTCTCTCTTTCTCATTTCCTCCTCTTTGGCCGGCCACACATGGAGAAAAATGGAGATTTTCTCCATTGTTTAATCCCTTCTCTTGCTCCATATAGGTCTCATGTGTTGAGAATAGCTATTCTAAAAGGTTAATTGCTTGAATTACTTGAAGAATGGCAAAAGGGTTGGCTATCTCCTATCTCTTGCTAGCACAAGAGTTGGGACATGGTTAAGCTCCTTGGTGGACTCGAAGGTAGACTAGATGGAGGAGATGGAGGCACGCCACCGACCTCAATGCCATGGTCGAGCCATCCAATTACTATATTGGATGAGATACAAATCGATCATTCCATTCTCATATGCTAAAATGGCTTTTTACTAGATTCTTGTGTTTGTGTGCTTGTTAATGGTTATTAAATGTAATAAAAATTAAAATTGCACATGGGAAACACTTTCTAACAGTTTCCTATACGTTCTGTTTTTTTCTTCTTTTATATTAAACTGCTATGGTCTTAATTCAGTATTTAGTCGTCGCCTTCTTAGTTTTAGCCCTTTATAACATGCTTGGTAATAACGTCAACTTATATATAGAGATAAATAATCCAACATGGTATACTTCAGTTCCTTACTGAAAATTATGCCAGCTTGGCTATCACTTGCTTTTGTTGTTTACTATATTTCAATTCCTTTAGATATTATTAGAGAACATTCTTTCATGTTGCATGGTCGATCAAAAAGAAATATATGCACTATTATTTGCCTCTAATAATTTTTATATCTTTGGATATTTTTAATAGGTGATACATTAAATGACATGAATAGCTCAATGAACTTGGAGAATTAATAGGTGTTACTGTTGATGCAGAGGTATGTCAATTTTCTTTTGTTGTTTGTTAGATAATAAAAAATTAAGTTCCAGAGCACCTATTCCTCTTCTCCGACTTAAGTTCCAGAGCTATAAGGGGATGTGATGGTAGCTGCGGTTGCTTTCCTCTCCCTTCTCTATTAAAGTGGTAATAGCAGCTTATTTACAAATCCTTCATTTAACTGGTCACATTCGGTTGAAGTAAAAAGGTAGTCTGTTGGAGAAATTAATTATTATTTTTGCTAAATCTAAATTTGTAATTGGTTTGATTAGTTCTATTGGTTGAGCTGAGAAAAAAAAAGGATGAGTGGATGTTAAGGTTGCGTTGGATTTAATCAGTTAAGTCACTTGATTAAGTAGAAAGGAATGATCATGATTATCTGTTAAGTTGCAATGACTTAGACGTTTATCAACTCATTCCTTTTTCTGGTCCATGTGCGGCCATCTGCATCTTAGCGAACTTGCGTGATGATTTAACTGCTGCAAAAGGGATTCGAGTTCTTTCTAAATGGTGTTGTTCTCCTTCCTTTATTCTTTTCTTGCTCTTGCTTTTGCTTCATGCCTTGCTCTTTGATAGAAGTTTGTGAACCTAGGTACCAAATAAATTTATACCTCGTTTCTACTCTATTAGTCGTTGGGGTAAAGCTAAGGGTTGAACCCAAGGGACAATAAAAATGATTATCGAACTTAATCGTTCTTAAAAACTAGACAAGTAAATTTTTATGAAGGTTTTGGTTTGTAAAACAATATTTAAAAAATATATAAATTATGGAAATAAATAATAAAATATTTTTGGCTTGATTTTTTATGTTTTTTAGACTCAAACAGATGCAAGAAAATGTCCTAAGGTTTTGGGTTCATTTAATTTGTCTCTGGAGCGTTGTTGTCACGTGCTTTCGCACAAAACAGACAGGATTTCGGACCAAAATCTATAAATTTCGGACCAAAATTTATAGATCGTTGTGCCGAAATTCACTCTAGATTCTTTGTTTTGACTTGATATTCTTAGGTAAGGTTGTGTGAATGTTACTTGTTGACCAGACCTAAGTCCTAGCCTCAGTCGTCGTAATTTTGGTTTTAGACTTGGTTTGGAACTCGATTTTTACCATGTAATTGACTAGTCCTAAACTTTCGTGTCGGAATTTAGTTAATTAAGTTCTTTGTGTTGGATTTCTAGAGGTATCTAAGTCCTTTCGGATCATTTAGAAACTACACCTGTCGGTCGTAAGTTAACCTCCTTTTTCGAGCGTTTGGTTTACCTCAATTACTTAATCAATTATGTGTTTAGTCTAGTTTAATGCCCTAAAGACGTCGCGATTCATCCATAGCTAAACATCAAGCAAACAAATAATTTAACTAAGCATAAATAATAATTCTCAACACATCAAAATCACATAGAAAATACCAAATCGTATCAAGTCATCACAAATACCAAATTAAATTACTACCTAACCCTAAGACATAATAAAATTTAGCCTAATATGTTTATGTAACAACACACAAAAATGCAAGAAATAAGATACACGCCCATAGAATTGAAAGATAAAACATGAAAGATTAAACCGAATTATCTTTTAGCCTTTACTCCTTCCAGGGCAGGGAATCGATGAAGAGCTGCTCGCCTTGCTGCCGTCGCACCCAAAACGTATGCCTTCGTGGTGGTCGCGTAGAAAAGAGCCAAAAATACTTGTGCAAGAGGTGAAAATTAATGGTGGAGAAGGTATGATAAAGTAGGATGTCTCTCTGGCCAAAATTCATGCCTAGAAATGCCCAGGGAAAGTCCAGGAGGCGGCTAAGGCAAGAAATCTTCTTTCCTTGTTCGAAACTTTCCAAAATCCACCTTCCATACATAAATTTCGGACCGAAATTTTGCTCTAGATTAGAGATTTGGGCTAAAACCAAGGCCTTCATGTGGTGTCCAATTTGACTCTGCCCATGGGAGTCTTCTCTGGTCACTGGCACATGTGTATGAGCCGGAAATTAAGTCGTCCGTCTACGGATTGAGCTCCTTTCTTCTGTCTCGACCTCAATTTCCACGAGAATTCTACAAAATAAACATAGATGCGGCGGCAGTACCAAAATCTTAGAAAACACAGTTCAATATGAGATAATTATACTGTTTGAGTGTTATTTTGGTGCTAAGTATGGTCAAAAGGTATATATAAATACGAGATATCACTCTTTGGTGCGTTCTCTCTGATTTTTAATGCTTTTTCTTTTTTTTTCTGACTGCATTGCTTTCAATGTTGTGCTTTCTTTTTCGTTGGGCTATCCAGCCAAGAAATTGATCATCATTGTTTTGTGTATTGCTGTTAGTGTAACATCCCTGAATTTTAGGACATATTTACAATACTTCAAATTCTAAGGTCCTATTTGAAAAATGTCCATACTTATCCATTTGAAAATATCTGTTTGATCTTATCCATATTTTTAGTAGCTAATTAATCAATATTTATATAAATAATTTTTAATAATAAATATCTATATAAATAGGCTCTAATATTTTTAGAAATAGTAGCTAAGTAATTCCTTTTTGCTTACTTAGTCATTAAGTAACTTAAAATATTTACCTTCTTAGCCGCTAAGAAACCTTCACTATAAATAGACTCCAGCCTCATTTCATTTCATTTCGTATATCATTTCTTTCTCTCTCTCTCCCCAGTCAACTTTAAATACTATTTTGACTTTGGATAGTCGACCATTTGGAATTCGAGTTCTACGTCGCAGTTATATCATTTCGATTTGCTTGTGATCCTGAATCGCTCAGTCAGGTAACCGGACTTCTCTATAATCTAATTTCATTTTGATTGAATCATTTATCGTTTGTCTAATTTGTTTGATTTATTAATTGAAATTGTGGCTGGTATATTTCATTGGATAACGGGTCTTTGTTGGATGTTGTTTTTGGAAAATGAAATATGGTAGCGGAATCGCCCGACGTGGGATTCCGAGGAAACTTTATGACTTGGACTGGTTGCGGAATCGTCCGGCGTGGGATTCCGAGGAATTTTTATGGATTGGACTTTGGAAAACTTAGACCCGGTTATCTCGATGAAATATATATTATTCATTTGGTATTGTTATGCGGATTAATCCAGTTATTTGGACTTTGATTATATAAAATTAGTTATAGAGAAGCTGCGCCGTTAAATAACCGGTTACTGAGCTTTGTAGCTGACATCCGTTTTGTTCCTTTTCTGTTTGCGACGTAGGTTGACGGGCCGTCGGATGGATGCAGAAGATACCGTCCCACCATCACACCCAGTGTGTCGGCGCGGGGTGTGACCAGTTAGGGCTTTCTATTGGGTGCCAAAGGCCATTTTCAGGACTTTACCTTGGGTTTTTAATAGATAATTCTATCATCAAATGTGTCGATTTAAGATAGATGTGTTGTCATCAGCATGGCAGTGTTGTGCTTATTTAGGTGGTTTTGTGGATGCATTTAGTTTAACTGTTGCTTTTTTTCTTTCCTTTTGTCAGGTTTGTCGGGAATATTTTTGGTCTTGGCCGTCAGATCGTGGTGCACAGAAAAGGTATGCTTATGTGTTGTTATTCCAGGATAGATATGACACAACTTCAAATGGTAAGGGCTAGGAATTTTGGTTCCTGTTGAAAACAATCTGGTCAGTGCATTTTCTTTTTTTTTTGGTTTGTTGTGTATTTCTCAAGCTATTGTAACTTGTCGTTTTACTTTCATGGGAAATGAGATGTACTGTTTTTCTGTGTGCAAAGTGCTTGCCGTAAAAATTCATGTGTGTTTTGTTCAGGTGTTGAGGGATTTCATCTTCATTTTTAGGGGTATTTTTTTAATTTCCAGGTGTTACTGTCTCAACAAACTGATCTTCTGTTTCCAGGTGAAAGAAGAACTTAACCTACTGGTAGATTCATGAGGCTGATTTTGTGCTAGATCTGGGATTTTAATTCAGGAATGTTGCTACAGAAATGATACAGCATGCAAGTCCAATGTAAAGTATTTTTTTATAATTTGGATTTTCTGAGTTTTTTTTATCATTATTATAGTACATTATTATTGAGCCGGGGGGTGGGGATACTGTAGTTTCGATTTGCACGCCTATTTTGAGATTATGGCCATTGCTATGATGAAACGTCTTTCTTTTTTAAATAAATATGTCAGATTTAAGCAATATAACATCTTTTCCTTAAAAAAAAGTGTACTAAACCATACAACATAATCACTACAGGTTAATCTTACATCGCGCGAAGCGCGATGCCATAGCTAGTTAAAATAATAAATAAGTTAACAAATAAAATTGGAGCCTTGTGGTGCTCATTTTAAAAAGTTGATTGATAAATAACTAAGGAAAAAGACTAAATAGATAGAGCAATGTTCTTCAGTACCACAAAGACTACAACTTTACTATTTTATTAATATTTAAAAATAAAAAATTTAAATTTGAAATTTAAGCCGTTGATCTTGTTCAAATTAACGAGTGATGCATTTTCAAATAATTTTTTTAAATTTTGAAGTTCATTTAGTACTCGATTAAAAGGTCTAAAATGAATGGATCTTGTAAACTATGATTGATTAATTCGAATAAGTTATATTTTGACCTCTTGATCGAGTACCAATGAACTTCAAAATTTATAAAATTTATACAAAAATGTATCGCTTGTAAAATTAAACAAGATCAACGGTTAAAATTTTAAAATATTAATAAAAATAGTAAACTTGTAGTATTTGTAGCACTAGAAATTTGTGACACTAGAATCTTGTTCATGAAAAATATAATTAATTTTCACCAAACTTGCTATCAAATGGAAATTGTCTGGTAGAACAAGTTAAGGTTTCTATAAATCAGGAAGAAATAATATTATGCTTTGCTCCATAACAAAAATAAATCAGGAAGAAATTAGTTTGCTCTATCTAATGATTTAATTTAGATTTTTCTTTATCTATTTATAAAGAGAATTGGCACCTAGTACAGTTGACCACTGCCACTTTACCAGTAACCAATAAGTCAGTAACCGGCTAACCGCTCCACTAGCAATGGGAAAAAGGCAGCCACCGCATATCCTTCTCATCCCATTCCCTGCACAAGGCCACATCATCCCTTTCCTCGACTTATCGCGCCATCTCGCTCTCCAAAACCTCTCTCTCACAATCGTTGTAACCCCATCCAACCTTCCTCTGCTCTCCCCTCTCCTCTCCAAATCCCCCTCCATCCAGACCCTCTCCCTTCCCTTTCCCTCCTCCCCTCACCTCCCACCCGGCGTCGAGAACTCAAAAGACCTGCCTCCTTCCTCCTTTGGCCTATTCATCCATGCTCTCTCCAGTCTCTACTCCCCTCTCCTCTCTTGGATCACATCTCAGACTCAGACTCATAACCCTGTGTCAGCAATTGTATCCGATTTCTTTCTCGGGTGGACGCAGCCTCTTGCAAAAGAGGCCGGCATCCCTCGGTTTGTGTTCTCGTCGTCTGCGGTTCTCGGCACAGCCGTGTTGCATTCCTTGTTACGCCGCCTCCCTCAGAGACTCGATGCGACCGACGACTCGTACCCGATTTCATTCCCTGAAATACCTGGTTCGCCGGTTTATCTCTGGAGGCAATTGACCTTCTTGTATAGGAGCTATAGGGAGGGTGACCCTGTTTCAGAGGCAGTGAGGCAGAGCTTTCTGTGGAATTTTGAGAGTTCGGGATTTGTATCGAACACCTTTAAGGCACTCGAGGGGATCTACTTAGAGAACCCGCTTGAAGATCTTGGTTTCAGGAAAATATGGGCAGTGGGCCCTCTAACCCCTATTAATGGAGGTACTAGCCGAGGTGGCGCCATGTCAGTATCAGCTTCTCAGGTGATGACGTGGCTGGACAGGTTTGATGAAGGATCTGTGGTGTACATCAGTTTCGGAAGTCAAGCACTATTGCCGTCGGTGCAAGCCACTGTACTAGCGACAGCACTGGAGAAAAGTGGGCTCCGCTTTGTATGGGCCATGGGCGATAGTACAACACTGCCAGAAGGGTTTGAAGAGAGGATTGCCAAGAGAGGGATGATAATAAAAGGGTGGGCCCCACAAGTTGCGATACTGTCCCATCATGCAGTCGGGTGGTTTTTGACACATTGTGGATGGAACTCTGTGCTGGAGGCATTGACTGCTGGTATTGTGATGCTGACATGGCCAATGGCAGCTGATCAGTTTGTGAACGCAAGGTTTCTTGTGGAAGTGGCAGGGTTGGCCTTGCCAGTATGGGAAGGGAGCAGTGAGGTGCCGCGCGAAGACGAGTTGGCTGACATCATAAAAGAGGCAGTGACATTGAAAGGGACTGAGGTGAGAAGCAGAGCAAAGGAGATGGGAAGGAAGGTGGCAGAGGCTGCGAGTGAAGGAGGAAGCTCGTACCAGGAGCTTGAGAGGTTTGTGCGAGAACTTTTGAAATTGGAGGTGAATGTGTGAATTGAAAGAGTTTTGACTTGTTAAAGAATAATTGTTAAGAATATTGGCTCATGAATCACTTGCACATATTAATTTTGCTATGATTGTATGTTGAAGAATTGAATAGCAGCTTGCTATATAATGGGTTTATTAACTACAAAAATGTAAGCCTCCAATTCCATCAACTGTCAAAACCTTCGAAAAGGATTTTTAGTTCTCACATCACACTTCTTAGACAACCCAGAGGTGAAAAATGGTATGGACTTCACTTTAGCAGAACCTGTCAACCTGGTATGGTACTGCCAAGTTGGTTCCAGGCTGCAACAGTTTGTGCTTCAGCTCAGATCAGAAGAAAGTTTTTTGTTTTCAAGAGAAATTTCTGTTTTTCGTAAGTTCTGAAAACATCAAAAGAGTATTGCTCAGATCCGAGACATAATAATATGTTTCTAAACAAAAGAACTAATTTTATTAATCTGGTTGTTTTGACAGAATGAGAGTGTAAAGTTGATTAACAAAGGACTACAATTCTGGAAAAGTGATCAAGCGAATTGACTCTGTAGGAACTAGGAACAATTTTATTCCCAATTTAACGCACAGCTGAGTTACAGTCAAATCAATGGTCTGTATACAAAGATATCTGGAAAATGCCTTAATTCATTTTTCATGCCATTTCCATATGATACTCTTTGCACTGAAAAAAAGGCATTCTTGAAAGTGTCTGAATGCTTATTAATGGAAAATTGTCAGCAATTGCTGACCCTCAAAAAAGGAAGTGTCTGAATGCTACGAGTTGAGCATTACAGTTCATAATAAGCAGGAATTGGTTCTTATGTGTTTTCTAAAGTTTCTCTGAAGCCGATCATAAATCATGTTCTCGGAAGTACCATCTCACATTTTAGATGGATAGGTAAAGGTAGATAGCTGTGTCACTTTATAATACCTTATATAAGTAGTTGTTTTCCCACATGGAGAGTTCAGGAATATGGTCTAGAAGCATTACTTAGATTGGGAAGAACTGCAACAACAGATTGTTTAATTTTCCTATAAATAAGATATTTACTTGTTTCTTCTTAATTTTTGTTTTTGTTGGAATTGTATAAACTTTTTTTTTAGAAAGACTTGACAGCGGCTGCCAAGTAACGGATTACAGTAATCCGAAACAAAACAAAATGAAAATAAAGCTTAATCCTACAAATTAAACAGAACAAAATTAGATAATCGGTCGCAATGCATCCACCATCATACACGTTCTTTTCATTTGTGAACCTCAAGCATAGCCACGCACATCCACAATCGTACCTCGCACACCAGCGGAACATCTTCGCATGTCGGCCGCACTTCTCGTGCCCTAGCAAAACACACTCGTGCATTGTTCGCACCACCTCATGCACCGATAACACCTCTTGCCCACCGACCGCACCTATAGTGCTCAACCACACCATCTCCTACACTGGCCTCACCACCTAATGCATCAGCCACAACTCTGTGTACCAGCCACACCACAACTCGAAACACTGGTCGCATCTCTTGTGTATCGGCTGCACCACAACGCATACCGACGACACCTCACGCACACCGGCTGAACCGGCCACTCGCATCGGCTGCACCTCTTGTGCACTGGCTGAACCATCACTTAAACCGGTCTCATCTCTCGAGCACCGGGCTGCACCACCGCCACTCACATCGGCTGCATCTCTCATACACTAGCTGCATCACACTTTTATGTACCGGCTGCACCTCTCACACACCGGCAACACCTCTCCCGTGCACCAATCGGAGCTCTTGCGCACCGACTGCACCACCAATCGAACCGGCCGTACCTCTCTGGCACTGGCCGCACCACCACGCGCACTAGCCGTCCTAAGTTCTCACCTCACAATAAGTCGCACGTCACCTCTGCCGCTACATCTGCCGACCGACCACCTTAAGCCGTCCAAAAGGAAAAGAAAAGAGAAACAAAAGGTAGGACAAGAAGAGGAGAACGCGGGGGAGGACGGGGGCGACCTCCCCGCCTAAGATTTGCAAAAGTTGGAGACTCTCAAAATCGCCTCTTTTTTCTTCTCTCTGGCGGCGCCTTTAGGGTTTCCCTGCAAGTTTGAACTTTCAATAGTCCGTACACTGAGAGTGTTGGTATGCTAGATAGATGCATAATTGTATAAACTTGGTTGGTGGGTTCATAAAATCTTGAATCAACACTGTTCGCTTCATTGTAAAAGGTCAATTCAATTGGTCATTGGTATCTGGATTTCTCAAGCGCAAGAAGTTTAAATAGTTTTCAAGGGGATTACCATGACATGACAAAGCTTGATTATTGGTTTGGAATGCAGTCTCTGGGTGTGTGTGCTATAGTGCTTGGTTATTAGTTTGTCATAATTGGTTAGAGAAGTGATGACATGATGATTTTATAGGATTGTACATGACAAAAATTTTCTCCTGCATTAGAACAGGGAAAGTGCTAATTAGCTATTTTCATCAACATCAAAGTTCAATTGGCTTGAGCAAGGAACGCCTTTGTCAAAATTCTCCAATCCATCAACCATTAGCCATCAAGTGTTAGTCAGAACATTCAAATGAAGGAGCAAGTCGAAATTTAGTCCATCTAGGTTGAAATTCTGGCTCTGCTCCTAATAATGGCGGAGGCATTGACCATTGTGCTGGACTCTAATTTTCTAAAATGTTAGTAATTTCAAAAAAAAACCAGATCATTTTTTTTTTTTTTTTTTTTTTGCCTCGCAAGAAAGCCAAATCAGTTTTTAAGTTCGAGCAAATTTTGGGAAGATGCTCTATCCATTTCAACTTGACCCATTGTCTCAGACCAAATATTACGCCAGTATCATTAATACAAAATTAGCGACCGTTAGGGCCCACTCCATCCCACAATCTATTCATTAATAATATTTATTTAGTGAAATTATATAATTATTAATGTTTATATTTTATTGTAACATAACAGTTTCTATGAATTTATTTAAATTTTTGAGCTATAAATAATCGTTATTAATTGTATAAGTATTATTTTACTCTCCCAAAAAACATCGCAAGCAGCCCATAATTAATTATTGTTGTTGTTGTTACTAATAATAATAATAGTAATAGCAATAATAATAATAATAATAATAATAATAATAATAATAATAATAATAATAATAATAATAATAATAATATTATTATTATTATTATTATTATTATTATTATTATTTTATTACGACTTTTTGAGTAATGCTAAAGTCAAATGCGTCTGACACTTGAGCTCGTTAAATACGTTCAAATCTCAATTTGTATGATTACAATAGTAAATATGTATTGCTTAATTTGTTCTCCATAATGAAGTCTTCTTTGAGATCAAATTTTATATTCTGTTTGAATTCTTGTACTATATTTTTAAATATTAAAAATTCTCAATCTAATTAGTTCTTGACAGTACGATTTAAAAAAAATAATAGTGAGAAATTTTGAATAAAAAGTAAATTTTGGTCTCCAATAAAATTTTATTATGAAGATCACATTGAGTGGTTTGTATTGGTCATTTAAAATTTTAATTGTTGGATTTCGAATCGCGTTTGACTCTAACATTACTCTATTATTTACTCTTCGTTTGCATAGCTGTCCATCTTTTCTGGAATTGTACAACAGTAACAACACTAAAAATGTAGCCGATGTTACAAAAACTCCCAGCCTTTTTTTGGTCCGTAAAATAATAGAAAAACAATTTCTATTAAGTTAATTAATGATCTATGAACAGATTTTTTAAATTACATTAGGAGGCTTAAGTTTTCAGAAGTTTGTTTTTAATTTTTGTATGCTGAAATATCAGGCACAATCCCTACCAAAAAGAAATTCAAAACAACCAGGGGTTAGTGATTAAGTGGAAAAATGGAAACCCCACAAAAAAGAAAAAGAAAAGAAAATTAAACAAAGAGGTAAAAAAACCTATCTCTTCAAGTACAACAGCATAAAGCAACATATTAATGCTACAATAAAGCCAACTCGTAAATTAGAAAGGAAAAAAAAAAAAAAAAAAGCAAACTCTGATTTATTTGCTCCCTACCATTGAACAATACCATGCAGTAGGAAAACATAAGCCAATATCAATACTACAACAATTACCAAACAGCAAAAATATGACGATAAAAGATACACCAAAGCAAAGCGTGTGATCGATTTGTTCCCTTTCCATGATAGAATACTAGAATACCATGCCTAGACAGGACATTCTTCTCTGCATGCTGCTCCGTAATTTATACACGGCATTTTGATTTTGTGCGCAAATTTCGGAAGGAAAGTGTAGTAAACCACTAACAAAACTACATATGAAATCACTCCACCGACCAAAAGAAATACATAAACCGATGATCTTACTTTGCGGCAGCTGCCGACTGCATAAGCAACCATGAAACTAAATAGATCCAGCACCATGGTTATTTTCAAAACCTTAATCATTTTCCAGTCGCAGTAGAAACTCTTTTTCATCAATAAAATAATAATTACCAGTGACGAGACAAAGGAGATAGCATTGCAATAATAGAATGTTTCATATCGTTTATAGAACATGTCGTACAAGACGGGGTTTCCAGGCTTGTGTACATCATGATCATTTGTATCTTGCCAGAAACTCCCTGGTGGGTTAAGGCCCGCTTGATATGTTGACCCTGCAGCAAGGATTGCAACGATCATAAGCCAGCCTCGGTTGTCCTTGAAGAACTTATGGTCACAATGACCTGCTTTTTTACAAGTATCCACATGTTGCTCATTTGTATTATTTGAGGGAGTAATTTGGACTAATTCCCTAGAGGGACCATCGTTTGGGGACACTAGTGGCATCGATTGTAGCCCATTGTGACTGGGGGAGTTTGTCTCTCGGACACCATGTTCGTTTGTGGAGCTAGAGTTCTGATCAGGTGCAGTTTTGGCCATTTCTTTCAGTTGGAACGTGGAGCTAGAGTTCTGATGAGGTGCAGCTTCGTTCATTTTTTTCGGTTGGAAACTTGGAATGTGGAGCTAGATCAGGTACAGCTTCAGCCGTTCAGTTGGAAAAAAGAATGGCAATGGGGAAGTCCCTGTAGACAGGACTATTTAAGGGGCATCTTGTGATTGTTAATTGGTACTTAATTACCACTATGTACTATTTTTCTCTCTCTTTGTTTTCTTAGTTTTTGACAGCAAGCAAAGTACCAAATTATTACCTTATATATATGTATATATATTAAAACTAACTTGTTTTTATTTTTCTACATATCAGAAGACAACTAGTGTTTTGACTTTAGGTTCGTCGACCGTCGTGGATTCCTTCAACGATTGTTGTAGTTTGCAAATTCACAGGACTATGGAAGAAGTGAAGAATCCTACACTCGATGTTAGATATATAAATTTCACCATCGCCTGCATAAACTATCAAGGGATATTGGTCAGGACTCAGGCATGATTTAAATTTAATTATTCTTGCTCTTGCATCCTTAACTCAAATGGACGATCCAATCCATCTAATACTATGCAAAATTTCGGGCATTCATGCGGAGCTACCCTGTCACTAGGCAACGGAATGAAAATAAACATGTTCTCTCGAGGAAACGCATAAAAAAGAAACGGAATGAAAATGAACATATTCAAGTCCATAGCGGAGAAAAATAAGGCCATGAGATATATTAGGTTTCTTCTATAGGAATTTCATAGAACTCTCATGTAATTGAAAATATTTTTTTAACACAATAAGCGGATTTGATTTTATTTGATCGACATTTTCATATTATAGATGCAACGATATGAGAAAACAATTTTAATTAAATGAAATCAAATGAAATTCAATGTGAAAATTATTTTGATAAAAACTTTATTAAAATTTTTATATTAGCTCAAATTTTCAAATAGAATATTGATAAACTATTATATATTTTAAAATGAAGATGTAGATCGAACATGTTGTTTTTTGTTAATTGTCGAAAAATTATATAGACTTTCTCTTCTTTTGAAATCTACAAAGTTTGTACAGAGTCCAATTAGTATGAAAAACAGAACAAAGCTATATTCAATATGATATCCACAAAGTGTCTAGCAAAATTTTCATTAGAAACCTCAAAAATTTGAGCCTCCATTAATGTCCAATGGCCAAAAACTATTTTTTTCAACTCTAAAATCATTCATTTTGTTTTTTGAGAAGCTTCAACTGTTGTAAAATTTTGGATATGCGATACGGCAAGCTGCAATCAATCCATTCTCCAAGAACAAAGAACAGCTTGATTTAGATTGCAATATTATAAAACAAATTAAAAATCATAAAAATTCTGGGGACAGTTTAATAAATAGAATCAAAGTCCGCAGCACTGCTCTCCCGTGCATTTCTCTGGAAACCAAAGAAAGAAAAAGGAAATGCTTTTTTGAACAATAGTTATGTGACTTATGTCTATCCAATAATTGGATTAAGGACCCCCCGCAACAGTTGCTATTCTAATAACTTTTGTTCCATCCGGAAAAAAAATTTGTAACCATTGTTAAATAATGAACTTATTTTTTATAGCATCAAAGGAGCTTTGACAAATTAACCTTAAAAAAAAAAAAAGAGCTTTGACAAATTGACAACCACTTTTTTTTTTTTTTAATGTACCGCACGATGTGAAGCTGGCTGTGTATTAACTAATTTTACCTTCTGCACTATAAAATTGAAAGAAAAGAAAAATGAAAAACTATGTTCAATTTATTTAACCAAGACCTAACGATCAAATAAAGATATCTATGTATTTTGTTTTTCAACACCATACGATTAATATGAAAGAGCTAATTGATTATTTTTCGTATACAATTTTTTTATAAGTCTAGCTGAAATATATTGTTAGGCTTATCTCCTTATAGAGTTTCTAGAAGGAATCAAAAGATTATCATTTTTTTTTTGTGTGTTAACTTCAAAAACAAATGAAATGCTTATACATTTTCACGAATATATATAGCCTCATAGGTGATGATCTTAAATCTTAATAGTCAATTGCGTAGTGGAAGGCACGCCACATAAATTGGAATATGAAATTGTTGTATAGACTGATACTGTCACCTAAATACTAGACACCAATTTAAATTCTAGTAGGGATGAGCTTTATTTTGAAGTGTAGATAGTCTCTCACCTAGATCGAACTTTTTGTACTTCAAAAAAGAAAAATCGAACAAAAAATTCTATTTGAGAATTATAAGCGAAAAAATAAATAAAAAGAATTTCTTACATTGAAAACCATATATTATTTTCATGTATGATTTTCAAAGTCGGATTTTGAGTCGAATTCGGCCATACATATAAGTTTAATCAAGATGCATGTTTATTAGAATTGTTGGTCGTAATTTATTTCTTAAACGTTTTCATTTATTCTCAAATATTAATTTTTATTTTAATTTTTGAAACCAAAAATATTTCCTAATCCTGTACTACGTTTGGACCTCAGGAGGAAGTGAAAGATTTTTTTTTACGAAAAAAAAAGGGGAACTGTTATCCTTTCTTTAAAAAATTGATCGTGCTTTCTTTTCAAGTGGTGTAAATTTTTTTTTTTTTTTTGACGAAAAAGAGGAGCACTCTAGCCCCTATCTAAGCATTTAAATGGAGAAAGTAACATTACAAAAATGGCATTTAACTGGTCGTTGAATTGCCGGAAAAGGTAAAATAAACAAAAACAAAAAATAATAAAGCCTATTAACTAAACAAAGGAGACCGATTTTAAAGAATAAAATTTGTAGCGAATACTTTAAGAACATACGAATAGCTTGATTGACCAAAAAAAAAGAAAAAGAAAAAATAGCAGCTTGATTTAACTGTGGTTAGAAACATTTAAAAATAACTAGCAGCAGAGCCCACCCAATGTGTGGACGAACTTTTATATGTGAAAATATTATTTGATAAAAAAATATTGTTCATTTTTAATTTTTAAGATCAACGTTGTCTTCATTTGAAAGTAGCAGTGGTATCACCAATTTAAATAAAAAAGAATCAATTCTTGAATCACTAATTATATAAAAAGTTATCCAACTATAAAAATTATAAAAATATGAGATAGTTTAGTAGCTTATGGCAACGAAAAGGAACTCCAGATTATTATGGAAAATCTGTATATTATAATTAAATATTCACAAAGAAGTCCTCGGACTAAGGAACTCGTACCAAGTTACAGGCAAATTTTTATTTATAAGAAAATATTGTTGCAATCCAATAATAATAATATAATAATAAATCTCCATTCGTCCACATATTGAAGTCAACTTAAAGTCAACTTAATCAAAATAATTTTGTGATATTTTATCGAATCGTCGGATCAACTTAAACATACAAATGAAGAGTCTCCTCATTTTGTGCTTGTAATTTTTGTTATGCCCTTTAAATTCTGAACGGATATAAATGTTATCTAATTGTAAATGACAGTACATTACCTTTAATATTTTTTTTTATGAATAAATACACAAATGAAAGGTAACAAAATTTGCCCGTCGACAATTGTAACTAAACTGGACTGATTAATTTTTTTTTTTCCAAAAAAAAAAAAAGAAGAAACTATTCTAGTAGAAGATCCCTACTATGTTACAAAAGCTACGCGCCTATGCAAATACCACAAAAATATTTTACCTAATAATAGAGTCAGATTTGCCACAGCATCAAACAACAGAAACATGTACCATCTTTTACTGGTACCGAATCCCTCCTTTTCAGACTCAATAAACCCCACCTTCTAACTATTACAATTCAAAAATAGAACATAATTATTTTGAAAGAACTTCCATGCCACTTCCATGTATACTGACATCTCACAACTTCCATGCACTTCTGCAAGAAACATAAGCAATTAACGCTAATGGTTTGTATAGATTTGAATGATTCTAAATTCAAAGTCCTAACAACTGTTTTTCTTTAATTCATTTGGTTGGGCTATGGGTTATACCTGTGAACATGCTAAATAACTTTCATTAAGAGCTAAACCTAATCTTAAGTGTAATTTCCCTGCACCAACCTGATGGACCTTTCCTACAAGATCCAATATTAGAACTTACCATCGACATTAAATAAAATACCACAAAATTAATTACTTAACAAATGCAAGAGAATTTCTCAATCTTTAGGTTTCATTTTGTTTCACTTGGTAATTTATCATGTACCGACCCTTTAAACAAATGCCCCAATTAAAAAATCTGTCGTAACAAAAAAAAGAAATGAAAAGCAACAGCTATATAAGAATGTAATACAATGTTCTTCCAGAGGCATTTAATCAAACAATTAATTTGCAGGATATTTACCTAGATCTTTTACTAATTTAAACAATTAATAATTCAGAAGCACTTCATTGGTCTTGGTAACTTGCACCGACTAAAATATTTCAAAAATGTCAGTGTCAACTCTATGTGATGTCATGACAGCCAAATAACCAAGACACTGAGAGCTTCAACATCTAACTTAATCGAAAATAGTAACTTGAACAGAAAAGGTATAAGCTTTCATTTTTCTACCAGAAATAGAATGAAGGTAAGGATTACGCCCATTTGAGATCAGTCTTGTATGTGTACCGAGCTTTCGAAAATTCAAAATAACATTTACAAAAAAAAGAAAAAAAATTCAGTATGTAGGGACTGAACCACAAAATAATTCTTTCACACCTGTCCATGCAATTGTCCTATTTCTTTTTTAGAGATTTAGGTAGTAGCTACGTAGGATAGTACATAAGAATTATTCTGAACTATATTTGACTGGGGCTAACATCCATGCTCCTATTGAACTACATGCTTTTAATTTTCCTTTTGCACGAAACTCCATTGAAAGAACTGGTGAATGGTGATATGAATATTTCCAGTTTCAACTGGATCTCCAAGTAATGAAAGAGTAAAGAAACCAAAACACTCACGGATCCTGACATAGCCTTCCATTAGTCTCGTTCAACTTTGCTAACCTAAAGTTTAATGAAAAACAATACACATGCAGTACTATTGAGCGATTATAAATGAACAAAAAAATAAAGATTGAATGACAAAGTAATGTATAGATCAATTTAGCTATATTCAGTGGCACAAAATGCTTTTATTAGGTTAGCAAATTAGGAAAGAACCTGACACAAAACAAAGTATAGAAATCAAATAAAAGTTATATAGAGATTTTAATCATGAGCTAATATTGAATTACTTCTCAAGAACTCACAAAATATTGAATGCACTCATCCTCAGAAGTAACCAGGTCCTTTCTAGGAGCTTTAAATCTGAAAAAATGAACACGATATCACAAAACTACTATTCGAATTAAAACCATGAAGGGAACTACTATCAAGTAAACAACTATTAATCATAATAATTATGGTCTTTTTACTAAAAATTTATTGAATAAAACCAAAAATACTACAAAAATATCAACTATAAGAAAAGGAATTCTCAAAGACAGGCACCAACCAGCCTGAGTAGGGGGAGCAGGCTTGGAGGAGAACTTTGAGGTAGCCGGAGCCGCAGGCGTAGACGACGTCGCTCGGAGTCGCCGCCTTCTTATACTTGATCTTCTTCTCCTGTTTCACAATCAACTACCTTAGATTTCACAAGACAAGTTTGTATTCAGGAATAGAAGCAAAAAAACCCCTAAAATCAAGATCCATTTAGTATTTCAATTTAAATTAACATCGATCATGAGAGAAAAAATCCACTCTTCAAAAGTATTAAAGAACAGCCAAATAAATAAAAAAAATGAAGAACTACTCAAGAAATATCGGTTATTTCTAAAGAAATCGAGAAAAAATAAGGAAAAAAGAACGAAGATGCAAATTATCAGCTGAAAATCAGAGAGGGGAAAAAAACCTGGAGAAAAGGAGGGAGCGGTGTAGCTTCAAAACCTAGAGCGGAAAGGAGGAAAGATATCCCGTTCTCGTTTTGTCTAACTTAGCAAGACATCTTGCTAGATCGGAGAATTTATTGAAACATTTGGTTAGATCGGAGAATTTATTGAAAGATTTGGTGGGACGGCTGGAGAATTAAAACCATGGAGCGGAGGCGGAGGGGTACAGGGTGAAAGCGGGAAAATAAAGTCACGGAGAATCGAACTGTTGTTGTGCTATGTTATTTGGACCCTGGCGGAATTCCACTCCAGCGACAATTTAACTTTACTCTAGATCAAAAGTCTGACTCTTTTATCTCGGAATTAAATCCAGACCACTGATCTGATCAGATCATACAAAATCTATGGTCCATATTGTAAATCGTTAACATGTTTAACAACCCTTGGACTCAAATTTGGATAGACCTTTGGTATAGTTTAGATAGACCTTTGGATTGATGCTTTTATAAGTAGTAGAGATATAAGACGTGAAGACCTCCAGTGCTCTATTTCTCCTAAAGGAAAACCAAAACATGAAAAGACAATTCATTTTCTAAATTGTCACAGTGAGTTGGGATTGTTCGATAATAAAATATGATTAGTTATTCACATTAAAAAATATTATTTCTAAATGATAGAGAACAGTGGAGGCCAGCTTTTTCCCCCCAAAAATATAGTAGCATGATTTCATTGTTTTATAAAAATGAAAATATATTATGTATGGGAATCAATAATTAAAAATTATATAAAAATTTATTATTTATTAGGTTCAGATAGGAAGGGCTCATGACGAAATTACATTTTATAACTATAAATATATCTTTAATAATATATTTTTTTTAAAAAAAAAAGAGTTTAAATATAGATTATTGTGATAAAATAACTTAGAATCAATCCGGAAACGATTGAAATGCACAAATAATAATCAGAATTGCATTATTTGCAATCTATGGGCTCGTTTGGATCGTATGGGAATAAGGAAGGAATAAGGATTTTAGGACTAAAACGTTGGGAAGTGTGTAATTTTAGGAAGATAATTATGCCTAGGAAGAAGCTATTCCTAGCCCATCCAAACGCCCCCTATATACGTAATTACCATGTATAATCCAATCTTTTTGAATAAATAAGATATGAATCAGATTCTAGACAGTATAAAGAGTTTAAATGTAGATTATTGTGATAAAATGATATATAATGAATCCAGAAACGATTGAAATACTCAAATGATACTAAGAATTGCATTATTTGCAATTTATATGCGTAATTACCATGTATAATCTAATCTTTTTGAATAAATAAGATAAGAATCATATTATAGATAGTATAAATAGTTTAAATGCATATTATTGAGATGAAATGACTTAGAATGAATCCGGAAACGATTGAAAGGCTCAAATGATATTCAGAATTGCATTATTTACAATTTATATGCGTAATTACCATGTATAATCCAATCTTTTTGAAAAATAAGATATGAATCCGATTCTAGATAGTATAAAGAGTTTAAATATAGATTATTGTGATAAAATGACTTAGAATGAATTAAGAAACGATTGAAATGCTCAAATGATACTAAGAATTTCATTATTTGCAGTTTATATGCGTAATTATGATGTATAATCCAATCTTTTTGAATAAATAAGATATGAATCTATTCTAGACAGTATAAAGAGTTTAAATGTAGATTATTGTGATGAAATGACTTACAATGAATTCATAAATGATTGAAATGCTCAAATGATACTCAGAATTGCATTATTTGCACTTCATATGCCTAATTACCATGTATAATCCAATCGTTTTTAATAAATAAGATGTGAATCATATGCCAGACAATATAAAATATTTAAATATAGATTATTGTAATGAAATGACTTAGAATGACTCAAGAAATGATTGAAATGCTCAAATGATACTAAGAATTTCATTATTTGCACTTTATATGCGTAATTATCAAGTATATTCGAATCTTTTTCAATAAATAAGATATGAATCATATTGTAGATAGTATAAAAAGTATAAATGTAGATTATTGTGATGAAATGACTTAGAATGAATCTAGAAACAATTGAAATATTCAAATGATATTCAGAATTGCATTATTTGCACTTTATATACGTAATTATCATGTATAATCCAACCTTTTTGAATAAATAACATATATAAATCATATTTTATAAAGTATAAAGAGTTTAAAAGTAGATTATTCTGAAAAAATAACTTAGAATGAATCCTGAAATTATTGAAATGCTAAAATGATACACAGAATTGCTTTATTTGCACTTTATATGCATAATTACCATGTATAATCCTATTTTTTTTGAATAAATAAGATATGAATCATTTCATAGACAATACAAAGAGTTTAAATTTAGATTATTACGAAAAAATGACTTAGAATGAATACAGAAACGATTGAAATGCTCAAATGATACTCAGAATTGCATTATTTGCACTTTATATGCGTAATTACTTCTATAATCCAATCTTTTTGAATAAATAAGATATGAATCAAATTTTAGACCGTATAAAGAGTTTAAATGTAGATTATTATGATGAAATGACTTAGAATCAATCCAGAAAACGAATGAAAATACTCAAATGATACTCAGAATTGCATTATTTGCACTTTATAAGCGTGATTACCATGTATAATCCAATCTTTTTGAATAAATAAGATATGAATCATTTTCTAGACAGTATAAAGAGTTTTAATGTAGATTATTGCAATGAAATTACTTAGAATGAATCCTGAAACAATTAAAATGCTCAAATGATACTCAAAATTGCATTATTTGTATTTTATATGCGTAATTACAAGGTATAATTCAATCTTTTTTCATAAATGAGATATGAATCATATTATAAACAGTATAAAGAGTTTAAATTAAGATTATTGAGGTGAAATGACTAAGAATAAATTCTGAAATGATTGAAATGCACAAATGATAATCAGAATTGCATTATTGGTACTTTATATGCGTAATTACCATATATAATCCAATCTTTTTTCATAAATAAGATATGAATCAAATTCTAAACAGTATAAAGAGTTTAAATTAAGATTATTGTGATGAAATGACTAAGAATGAATCCTGAAACGATTGAAATGCAGAAATGATAATCAGAATTGCATTATTTGTACTTTATATGCGTAATTACCAAGTATAATCCAATGTTTTAGAATAAATAAGAAATAAATCATATTCTAGACAGTATAAAGTGTTTAAATGTAAATTGTTGTGATGAAATGACTTAGAATGAATACAGAAAACGATTGAAATGCTCAAATGATACTCAGAATTGCATTATTAGAATTTATATCCGTGATTACCATGTATAATCCAATCTTTTGGAATAAATAAGATATGAATCATTTTCTAGACAATATAAAGAGTTTTATTGTAGACTATTGTGATGAAATTACTTAGAATGAATCCTGAAACAATTGAAATGCTCAAATGATACTCAAAATTGCATTATTTGTGCGTTATATGCGTAATTACCATGTATAATTCAATTTTTTTCATAAAAAAGATATGAATCATATTATAAACAGTATAAAGAGTTTAAATTAAGATTATTGAGATGAAATTACTAAGAATGAATCTTGAAACGATTGAAATGCACAAATGATAATCAGAATTGCATTATTTATATTTTATATGAGTAACTACCATATATAATCCAATCTTTTTTCTTAAATAAGATATGAATCAAATTCTAAACAGTATTAAGAGTTTAAATTAAGATTACTGTGCTGAAATGACTAATAATGAATCCTGAAACGATTGAAATGCACAAATAATAATCAGAATTGCATTATTTGTACTTTTTATGCGTAATTACCATGTATAATCCAATTTTTTTATATAAATAAGATATGAATCATATTCTAGGCAGTATAAAGTGTTTAAATGTAGATTATTGTGATAAAATTACTTAGGATGAATCCTAAAACGATTGAAATCCTCAAATGATATACAGAATTGCATTATTGAAAATTTATATGCATAATTACCATGTATAATCCATTCTTTCTGAATAAATAATATATGAATCATATTCCAGACAGTATAAGGAGTTTAAATGTAAATTATTGTGACGAAATGACTTACGATGAATCCAAAAAAGATTGAAATACTCAAATTATACTTAAAATTGCATTATTTGCACTTTATATGCATAATTAGCATGTATAACCCAATCTTTTTCAATAAATAAGATATAAATCCTATACCAGGTAGTATAAAGTGTTTAAATGTAGATTATTGTGATGCAATGACTTAGAATGAATCCAGAAATGATTGTAATGCTCAAATGATACTCAGAATTACATTATTTGCACTTTATTTGCGTAATTATCAAGTATAATCCAATCTTTTTGAATAAATAAGATATGAATCATATTCTAGACAGTATAAAGAGTTTAAATGTAGATTATTGTGATGAAATGACTTAGAATGACTCCAAAAACAATAGAAATGCTCAAATGATACTCAGAATTACATTATTTACAATTTATATGAGTAATTACCATGTATAATCAAATCTTTTTGAATAAATAAGATATGAATCATATTAGAAGACATTATAAAGAGATTAAATGTAGATTAATTTGTTGAAATGACTTAGATCGAATCCAGAAACGATTGAAATGCTCAAATGATACTCAGAATTGCATTATCTGCACTTTATATTCGTAATTGTCATTTATAATCCAATCTTTTTGCATAATTGCACTATAAATGTTGATTATTGTGATGAAATGACTAAGAATGAATCCTGAAACGATTGAAATGCACAAATAATAATCACAATTGCATTATTTTTATTTTATATGCGTAATTTCCTTGTATAATCCAATCTTTTTTAATAAAAAAGATATGAATCGTATTCTACATAGTATAAAGAGTTTAAATGTAGATTATTGTAATAAAAGGACTTAGAATAAATTCAGAAACGATTGAAATGCTCAAATGATACTCAGAATAGCACTGTATGCACTTTATATGCGTAATTACCGTGTATAATCCAATATTTTTTGAATAAATAAGATATGAATTATATTTTAGACAGTATAAAGAGTATAAATGTAGATTATTGAGTTGAAATGACTTAAAATCAAACCCGAAACAATTGCAATGCTTAAATGATAATCAGAATTGCATTATTTTCCACTTTATATGCGTAATTACTATGTATTATCCAATCTTTTTGAATAAATAAGATATGAATCATATTAGAAGTCTGTATAAAGAGCTTAATTGTAGATTTTTCGTGATAAAATGACTTAGAATAAATTCAAAAACGATTTAAATGCTCAAATGATACTTAGAATTACATTGTTTGCACTTTACATACGTTAGAAACATGTATAATCCAATATTTTTGAATAAATAAGATATGACTCATATTCTAGATAGTATAAAGAGTTTAAATGTAGATTATTGTGATGAAATGACTTAGAATGAATCCTGAAACGATTGAAATGCTCAAATGATAATCAGAATTGTTTTATTTGTAATTTATATGCGTAATTACCATGTATAATCCAATCTTTTTGAGTAAATAAGTTATGAATCATATTTTAGAGAGTATATAGAGTTTAAATGTAGATTATTGTAATGAAATGACATAGAATGAATTCCGAAACGATTGAAATGCTAAAATGATACTCAGAATTGCATTTTTTGCACTTTAATTGCCTAATTACAATTTATAATCCATTCTTTTTGAATAAAAAAGATATGAATCATATTCTAGACAGTATAAAGAGTTTAAATGTAGATTATTGTGATGAAATGACTTAAAATGAATCAGAAATGATTGAAATGCTCAAATGATACTCAGAATTGCAATATTTGCAATTTATTTACGTAATTACCATATATAATCCATCTTTTTGAATAAATAAGATATGAATAATATTATAGACAGTATAAAGAGTTTAAATGTAGATTATTGGGATGAAATGACTTAGAATGAATCTCGAAAGGATTTAAATAATCAGATGATGGTTAGAATTGCATTATTTGTAATTTATATGCGAAATTAGAATGTATAATCTAATTTTTTTTAACAAATAAGATATGAGTTATATTCTAGAAAGTATAAAAAGTTTAAATCCGGATTATTGTGATGAAATGACTTAAAATAAATCTAGAAACGATTGAAATGCTCTAATGATACTCAGAAATGCATTATTTGCACTTTAAATGCGTAATTACAATGTATAAGCCAATCTTTCTGAATAAATAAGATATGAATCTTATTCAAGACAGTATAAAGAGTAAAAATGTCGATTATTGTGATGAAATGACTTAGAATGAATCCAGAAACGATTGAAATGCTCTAATGATACTCAGAAATGCATTATTTGCACTTTAAATGCGTAATTACAATGTATAAGCCAATCTTTCGGAATAACTAAGATATGAATCTTATTCAAGACAGTATAAGGAGTTTAAATGTAGATTATTGTGATGAAATGACTTAGAATAAATCCAGAAACGATTGAAATGCTCTAATGGTACTCAGAAATACATTATTTGAACTTTAAATGCGTAATTACAATGTATAAGCCAATCTTTCTGAATAAATAAGATATGAATCTTATTCAAGACAGTATAAAGAGTTTAAATGTAGATTATTGTGATGAAATGACTTAGAATGAATCCAGAAATGATTGAAATGCTCAAATGATATTCAGAATTACATTGTTTGCAATTTATATGCGTAATTATCATGTACAATCAAATATTTCTGAATAAATAAGATATGAATCATTTTCAAGACAGTATAAAGAGTTTAAATGTAGATTATTTTGATGAAATGATTTAGAATTAATCCATAAACGATTGAAATGCTCGAATGATACTCTGAATAGCATTGTATGCACTTTATATGCGTAATTACCATGTATAATTCGATCTTTTTGAATAAATAAGATATCAATCCTATTCGAGACAGTATAGCGAGTTTAATTGTAGTTTATTGGGATGAAATGACTTAGAATGAATCCGGAAACGATTGAAATGCTCAAATGATACTCAGAATTGCATTGTTTCCAATTTATATGCATAATTATCATGGTTAATCCAATCTTTCCGAATAAATAAGATATGAATCATATTCTAGACAGTATAAAGAGTTTAAATGTAGATTATTGTGATGAAATGATTTGGAATGAATCTAGAAACGATTGAAATGCTCAAATGATACTCAAAAATTACATTATTTGCAATTTATATGCATAATTACCGAGTATAATCCAATCTTTTTGAATAAATAAGATATGATTCATATTCTAGACAGTATAAAGAGTTTAAATGTAGATTATTTTAATGAAATGACTTAGAATGAATACAGAAACGATTGAAATGCTCAAATGTTACTAAGAATAGCATAAATTTGCTAAATATATGCGTAATTACCATATATAACCGAATCTTTTTTAACAAATAAGATATGAATTATATTCTAGACAGTATAAAGAGTTTAAATGTGGATTATTATGATGAAATGATTTAGAATGAATACAGAAACGATTGAAATGCTCAAATGATACTAAGAATTGCATTATTTGCACGAAATATGCATAATTACCATGTATAATCTAATATTTTTAAATAAATGAGATATGAATCATATTCGGGACAATATAAAGAGTTTAAATATAGATTACTGTGATGAAATGAGTTAGAATGAATCCAAAAAAGATTGAAATACTCAAATGATACTCAGAATTGCATTGTTTGCAATTTATATGCGTAATTATCATGTACAATCAAATCATTCTAAATAAATAAGATATGAATCAAATTCAAGACAGTATAAAAAGTTTAAATGTTGATTATTGTGATGAAATGACTTAGAATGAATCAAGAAATGATTGAAATGCTCAAATGTTACTCAGAATAGCGTAAATTTGCTATTTATATGCGTAATTAAAATATATAACCCATTCTTTTTGAGTAAAGATGATATGAATTATATTCTAGACAGTATAAAGAGTTTAAATATAGATTATTGTGATGAAATGACTTAGAATTAATCTAGAAACGATTGAAATGTTCAAATGATACTCAGAATTGCATTATTTTCATTTCATATGCGCAATTACCATGTATAATCCAATCTTTTTGAATAAAGAAGATATGAATCATATTCTAGACAGTATAAAGAATTTAAATGTAGATTACTGTGATGAAATGACTTAGAATGAATCCAGAAATGATTGAAATGCTCAAATGATACTCAGAATTGCATTATTTGCATTTTATATGCATAATTACCATGTATAATCCAATCTTTTGGAATAAATGAGATATGAATCATATTCGGGACAGTATAAGAGTATAATTGTAGGTTCTTGGGATGAAATGACTTTGAATGAATCAAAAAACGATTGAAATGCTCAAATGATACTCAGAATTGCATTATTTACACTTTATATGTGTAATTACCTTGTATAATCCAATCTTTTTGAATAAATAAGATATGAATCCGATTCTAGACAGTATAAAGAGTTTAAATGTAGATTACTGTGATGAAATGAGTTAGAATGAATTCAAAAACCATTGAAATGCTCAAATGATACTCAGAATTGCATTGTTTGCAATTTATATGCGTAATTATCATGTATAATCCAATCTTTCTGAATAAATAAGATATGAATCATATTCTAGTATAAAGAGTTTAAATGTAGATTATTATGAAGAAATGACTTAGAATGAATACAGAAACAATTGAAATGATAAAAGGATACTCAGAATTGTATTGTTTGGTCTTTAAATGCGTAATTACAATGTATAATTCAATCTTTCTGAATAAAAAAGAAATGTATCATATTCTAGACAGTTTAAAGAGTTTAAATGTATATTATTGTGATGAAATGAGTTAGAATGAATCCAGAAACGATTGAAATGCTCCAATGATACACAGAATTGCATTGTTTCCATTTTATATGCGCAATTACAGTGTATAATCTAATCTTTCTGAAAAAACAATATATGAATCATATTCTAGACATTATAAAGAGCTTAGTTGTAGATTATTGTGATGAAATGATTTAGAATGAATTCAGAAACGATTGAAATGTTCAAATGATACTCAGAATTGCATTATTTGCACTTTATATGCGTAATTACCATATATAATCCATTCTTTTTTTAATAAAGAAGATATGAATCATATTCTAGATAGTCTAAAGAGTTTAAATGTAGATTACTGTGATGAAATGACTTAGAATGAATCCATAAACGATTGAAATGCTCAAATGATACTCAGAATTGCATTATTTGCATTTTATATGCATAATTACCATGTATAATCCAATCTTTTTGAATAAATGAGATATGAATCATATTCGGGACAGTATAAGAGTTTAAATGTAGATTATTGTGATGAATTGATTTATAATGAATCCAGAAACGATTGAAATGCTGAAATGATACTTAGAATTGCATTATTTGCAGTCTATATGTTTAATTACCTTGTATAATTCAATTATTGTGGACAAATAATATATGAATCTTATTTTAGTCAGTATTAAGAGTTTAAATATAGATTATTGTTTTGAAATGACTTAGAATGAATCCAGAAACGATTGAAATGCTCAAATGATACTCCGAATTGCATTATTTGCATTTTATAAGCGTAATTACCAGGTATAATCCAATCTTTTTGAATAAATGAAATATGAATCATATTCGGGACAGTATAAAGAGTTTAAATGTAGATTATTGTGATTAAATGACTTAGAATGAATCCAGAAACAATTTACATGCTCAAATGATACTCAGAATTGCATTGTATGCACTTTATTTGCATAATTACCATGAATAATCCAATCTTTTTGAATAAATAAGATATGAATCCTATTCGAGACAGTATAACGAGTTTAATTGCAGATTATTGGGATTAAATGACTTAGAATGAATCCGAAAACGATTGAAATGCTCAAATGATACTCAGAATTGCATTGTATGCACTTTATATACACTTTATATGCGTAATTACCATTTATAATACAATATTTTTTAATATATAAGATATGAATCCTATTCGAGAGAGTATAAAGAATTTAATTGTATATTATTGGGATTAAATGACTTAGAATGAATCCAGAAACGATAGAAATGCTCAAATGATACTCAGAATTGCATTATTTGCACTTTATATGAGTAATTATCTTGTACAATCCAATCTTTTTGAATAAATAATATATGAATCGTATTCTAGATAGTATAAATTGTTTAAATGTAGATTACTGTGTTGAAATATGTTAGAATGAATCCAAAAATGATAGAAAATGCTCAAATGATACTCAGAATTGCATTGTTTGCAATTTAAATGCGTAATTATCAAGTATAATCCAATATTTCTAAATAAATAAGATATGAATCATATTCTAGACAGAATAAAGAGTTTAAATGTAGATTATTGTGATGAAATGCTAAAAGGATACTCAGAATTGCATTATTTTCACTTTAAATGCATAATTACAATGTAGAATCCAATCTTTCTGAATAAAAAAGATATGAATCATATTCTAGACAGTATAAAGAGTTTAAATGTATATTATTGTGATGCAATGACTTAGAATGAATCCAGAAACGATTGAAATACTCAAATGATACTCAGAATTGCATTATTTGCAATTTATATGCGTAATTACTACGTATAATCTAGTTTTTCTGTATAAACAAGATATGAATCATATTCTAGACATTATAAAGAGCTTAGTTGTAGATTATTGTGATGAAATGATTTAGAATGAATTCAGAAACGATTGAAATGCTCAAATGATACTCAGAATTGTATTATTTGCACTTTATATGCGTAATTACCATATATAATCCATTCTTTTTTTAATAAAGAAGATATGAATCATATTCTAGATAGTCTAAAGAGTTTAAATGTAGATTACTGTGATGAAATGACTTAGAATGAATCCATAAACGATTGAAATGCTCAAATGATACTCAGAATTGCATTATTTGCATTTTATATGCATAATTACCATGTATAATCCAATCTTTTTGAATAAATGAGATATGAATCATATTCGGGACAGTATAAGAGTTTAAATGTAGATTATTGTGATGAATTGATTTATAATGAATCCAGAAACGATTGAAATGCTGAAATGATACTTAGAATTGCATTATTTGCAGTCTATATGTTTAATTACCTTGTATAATTCAATTATTGTGGACAAATAATATATGAATCTTATTTTAGTCAGTATTAAGAGTTTAAATGTAGATTATTGTTTTGAAATGACTTAGAATGAATCCAGAAACGATTGAAATGCTCAAATGATACTCCGAATTGCATTATTTGCATTTTATAAGCGTAATTACCAGGTATAATCCAATCTTTTTGAATAAATGAGATATGAATCATATTCGGGACAGTATAAAGAGTTTAAATGTAGATTATTGTGATTAAATGACTTAGAATGAATCCAGAAACAATTTACATGCTCAAATGATACTCAGAATTGCATTGTATGCACTTTATTTGCATAATTACCATGAATAATCCAATCTTTTTGAATAAATAAGATATGAATCCTATTCGAGACAGTATAAAGAGTTTAATTGCAGATTATTGGGATTAAATGACTTAGAATGAATCCGAAAACGATTGCAATGCTCAAATGATACTCAGAATTGCATTGTATGCACTTTATATGCGTAATTACCTTGTATAATCCAATCTTTTTTAATAAATAAGATATGAATCATATTTTAGACTGTATAAAGAGTTTAAATGTAGATTATTGTGAATCCAGAAACGATTGGATTATACTCATTATACTCTTTATACTGTTTAGAATGTGATTCATATCTTGTTTATTCAAAAAGATTGGATTATAAATAGTAATTACGCATATAAATTGTAAATAATGCAATTCTGAGTATCATTTGAGCATTTCTATCGTTTCTGGATTCATTCTAAATCATTTCATCACAATAATCTATATTTAAACTCTTAATACTGTCTAGAATATAATTCATGTCTTGTTTATTTAAAAAAATTAGATTATACATTGTAATTACCCATACAAAGTGCAAATAATGTAATTCTGAGTTTCATTTGAGCATTTCAATCATTTCTGGATTCATTCTAAGTCATTTCATCACAATAATCTACATTTAAACTCTTTATACTGTCTAGAATATGATTAATATCTTGTTTGTTAAAAAAGATTGGATTATGCATTGTAAAACAATTTATTCTCAATTATATGAAACTTATATGTTTTTTATTCCTACTAACCAATCTTCATTTTATCCTCAAACCATCAAACACCTTAAATTATTACCGTAAGAATAAGAACGAGCCTTTCGTGTGCTAAGAAATAAACTGCACCTTGTACTTCTTAGTTATTTGTAGACTTTTGGGGAGTTAAAAAAAAAGAAGAAGGCTTTGTGCACTTGCTGTATCTGTTCAATAATTTGACAAGAAGCCAAGGAATGGGATGCTAGCCTGACAACTGTTGTTAGCAATGGAATTATGGAATCACTAAGGCATTGACAAATTGAAGTCAACTATATGTTCTATAGTAAACCATAGTACATAAGAGGAACATTAACATGTTAAAAATACGCAGATAGACAAGTTGACCTTATAACATCTTCCTAACTACCCACGAGGATAAATTAATAAAGTTAATCTCTGTTGACAACAGTGAGGAGAATATTAATTTCTTCCTGAAAAGAGGTGTTACTACTAACACAAAGAATTTAGTTTCTTCTGGAAATTTAATTTAATGTCATCCTATAATTTATATTTAACATAAGGAATTTAAGAGATCTCACAATATTTGAGTTTTTATCTATATTAAGAAAAAAATAATAAAATATTACATTTTTAAAAAATATTTGTTAATTACAGGAAAATAAAACTACAAAATATGGTCTGACCGTCTGAGGAGCTTTCTGTTGAGTTGAACTCTTCTGGTTTGAGTCCACTACCATTGGTTTGGGTTTTCACTTACATCTTTCGATTCAAAGTTAGAACACGGTAAGTTTTTTCAGGCTTTTCTCTAATGTCCGTTAGTCAGGAAAGGTCCCAGAATAATGGTTATTACGTAGATCAGTACGAGTCTAGTTACTTAACATAGAAGCGTTTTTCTATCCTCAAACAAGTCAAAAGTCAAAACACCATGGAGGGTAGAATTATTTCGATTACAGTTCAACTTTATGCGCCAGTAATCACCAATATGATCTCATCTAAAACGCTGCGATTGATTAATTAGAATGTCTCAGTATCTACCAGTTGCCAAGAAAAAAAATATGCAAATTAATTTTGTTATAAATGATTAAAAACTTATATATAATTTTATAAATACATAGTAAAAGTACATAAATGATTATAAAATTATATAATTTTATGTTTATTAATTAAATTATGAAATAACGTTTACAAGATATTTAAATCGTATCTTTATCTAACAATAAATAGGCTCATAATTTTTTTTATTTTATCCGTATTCATACCCCATAACATATGCTAGTGAAAATATTATTTATCTTACCAAATCCAATATATATTGATTAATCGAGTGAATGTAAAAAAAAAAACTCTTATCTATATTCGTATTATCTAATTCGAACAAATAAAACAGTTCTGTAAATTCGAGTTCGTGGACATTCATAAGCAGAATCTGCTCCATTACTTCCATGTTTACACAGCTCTCACATATTTCCCACATTGTCAGAGACTCAAATCTACCCTTTGCTATAAAAACTTATTCTTTCATTCTTAATTCCATTGAACAGATGAGAAGAAACTAAAAATACTTAATTTATGAGTCAGTTAGTTAAGTCAGAACTGTTTAAGAAATATTCTGTATATATAGAACCCATCAAGAACCAATTCCACAAAATTAATGTAGTGTGATTCAAATTAAATAAAACTCAAAATATGCTTAGAGGTTTGCGTTATTTTGTCAAACTAGTATTTCAGCCAAATCTATGAAATGGGAAAAAGGAAAATATCAGTCAATTATTTCTGTGCAATGAGAGAACAAAAACCAGTATCAATGCTACAGTAAAGCAAGCAACTTATTTCTCAAGTTAAGCCAAAATGGGATACATTTCAGACTTTATTTAGAGCATTGTTAAAATAGAGCATAAATAAGATAAGAATCATAGTACCACTCTTTTTTCAAGTGATATTTGGTTGAATGACTGAAGGATATCTCCAAAATTTAATATCTTAATATGAACAAAATTACTAGCTAAACAAATGAATATACCCCAACAAATGCAGTTACTAAGCCACCTTTCGTCCCCACAACAAAGCAATAATCAAATAGGCATCTTCCCCTTACAAGCAGCGTAATAAACCTCTTCAAGCTCAGGAACTTGCATCTTATGAGGCAGGACAAATTTATGAAGAAAGTTCTCTTCCGATGGCCAAACAGCAGCACAGAGTGGCACTGCTCAGGCCTTTGCTTTTCAGAATACTCAAAAGTCAAAACATGGTATCTCGGTATGATTCTTTGCTCCAGGTTGTACCCAAGTATTGCAGGATTAGAGAAAATGCCTTGATTCTCAAGTCTTGCCTAGCCAACAAGAAAATCTATCGTGGACTTGAGATTTTGCTCAGAAAGGCCAACTAAAGTAGGGAATTTCCTGAGAACATTATGTGCCTCTATCTCCGACCACCCAAAATTCTTCATCAAGAATTCTAATTTTCTTATTATTGTTTCTAATTTTAATTTTCCCACTGTACATAGGCCTGGAATAAACATGGCTGAACCCCGGGAAAATCCCAGTGCCTCAGTTACTCAGTTTGCTCAAGAATCTTCTTCATAGAATCTGGCTTCCTGAGAATGAAGGATCTCACTGATGTCAGCACCTCAAGTACCTGTTTTTTCTGAGAAACCTTATTCCTTCAAAACTTTTAATTTGGGCATCACATGTTTATCAATATCCAAAGACAGGAGGTTGTAGTTCCGCCTGAGAACCCTGGACAAGTCTGCATCTCTATAACCCACAAATTTCTCCAAAATTGGACACGTGGTAGGGCCAATTTTGAGGCGAGAGCATTGGGATTGAAGCGAATCAACTGGATGAGAGTATCTCCAGCGAGTCCCTCAGCCATTTGTTCACAAACCCGCGGTACGAATTTAATATTAATCAGTGGAGTATCCATTATTGATCAGACATTTGTAATGTCAAATTTCACTCTACAGGAACTGCAAATGATATCATACCGTGGAGTGGAGACTGGAGTACTGCACGCTTTATTGGACTCAGTTAGTACTGTACTATTGAAGACTGAAGAGCTCAATTCCTGGCAAGCAAGGAGTCCGAGAAATGAGTGTGAGACACGCGTGAGCGGCTGACAGACTTTTTTTTTTTTTAGGCTTAATTTTTTGTATGCTTCCAAATTCTTTTTTATTTGTTTATTTCTCATGTACTCTTGTATATTTCTTATTTGTCACTAAATTCTTCTAAATGATTTTTTATTTATCCTTCAACTTAACTATACAATATTAACTAACCATCTTATAAGAAAACTGAAAACTAAAAAGAAATAAATTAGAAGGGCAGAAATACTCCTAGATCATTTTCCCTTTTCCACATTTTTCCCTTGCTTCAGAATATTTTCTCGCCAATTTCATATAGTGAACCTAACTATATGTTGCCAGCTTGAATTTAATCTTTTATCACCACCAAAAAATGTGGCCTAAGGTACTAGTATTCACTCATGTAGGTTAATAAGACTTCTGGCGCATCTTGCTCAGTTACTTACTGGTAAAACCAGCGCTAATACTGGTACATGTTCAGATGAGAAATAGAATTCATTAGCATGAACTAATTATGTAACTGATTGTTTCACATGTCCAGGAGGAGCTTTTCGAAGAAAGGGAAAGGAGAGAAAGGAAATCCATTAAAATGTTTACTTTGTCCGACATGTAACCTGCTCCACAACAAATGAAAAAAGGGAAAAGGAAAAGAACGAAAAGGAAGAGACACACTGAAATTTGAGAAGTTTTAGAGTACACTTGTACGCTCCAATTTGGAGGGTAACAAAAATCGGACAATCCTTCCTCTCATTTCCTCTGCTCTTCTTTAATATGCATGTTCTGGAGCAGACCCTTAGTCTTTATTATAGAAAAAAGAAACGGAAAGTAACTAAAAGAGGGTCTGCTCGAACTCTTACTCGCTCCACAACAACGGAAAGGAAAGGAGAGGAAAGAGAGATGAGGTGAGATATAGATACAATTTATAAAGAGTTTACTCTGTGTTTGTATCTCTCAATTTTGAGGGTAAACAAATTCGGGCACCTTTGCTTCCCCACTCCTACCTTTCCTTTAATAAGGTGGTTCCGGAGCAGTCCAGCTGAGCGAAGAGGAGACGAGATGGGGGAAGATTAGGGGAGAGGAGATGAGGCTCACCCCCAAATTAGGAATTACAGCTTGGGGATTAACTCTTTTCAAATTTGTGTGTGTTTACTCAGCCTCATCCTCTTTTTACTCGGCCTTATCTCTGTTGTTCTGGAGCAGGATTAACTCTATGGGCATGTTCTGGGTCTCACCTTACCTCCCCTAAGCTCCCCTCCTTCATTTAGGGTTCGTTTGGATCGTATGGGAATAAGGAAGGAATAAGAATTTTAGGGGTAAAATGTTGGGAAGTGTGTAACTTTGTGAGAGAGATTTATGTCTAGGAAGAAGCTATTCCTAGGAATAAGCTATTTCTAGAAATAAGCTATTCCTAGCCCATCCAAACGACCCCTTAGGTTGTGGAGCACAGCCTTAGGGTCTGCGTCTGCCCCAGGTCACAGACGGAAACCTTAGAACAAGCAAAAAATATATGGGCTGGAATTAGTGAAGCCCAGTAATGGCAACCAAGTTCGGGCCAGGCCGGTAACGAGCTTAAATAAATGCATAAATGGACAAATCCGGTTTAAAAGAATGGAGAAGAAGTGAAAGAACCAAACCCCTAAACCCCGACCCAACCCAATGATATGTCTGGTCTTCACTAATCACCACATCTCACAATTACAGCCGACGCTCCGTTGCTCGGTTTCTCCGAGCTCTCTTCCCTTCTCCCTCTCAACTATTATTTTAAACACCAGATAGATTAGATGCCTTGAGAAACCCTAACCCTAGTCCCTACACGCTTCAGGCAAGGGCAAGGCAACAACCGATGGTCGTTCCCAATGCATATCCCTTCCTTTCGTCTCCTCTCCTCTTCTCCGTTGTTGTAACTGTTAGTGTTGCTTCTTCAACGGCCTTTGTTTCTACTTTCTAGAAGGTTTCTCCAATGGCGCTCCAGCTTCGCAACCTCTTTTCTTCGACCTGTAGACAGAGAAGTTTGTCCGGTCCGTACAGGTTTCCTCGGGCCATGGTATTTTTCTTGCCTCTTTTTTATTGTTTTGAGCAACTTCAATTGTGAAATTTAATCGTACATAAAATTATTCTGGCATTGAGTGTGTACCAGTACTGAATCTGACTAGTGACTGATATTACTTGTCCACATCAAATGTGTCTACTAATTCAAGTTTTGTGTTTCTTCCATGAGGGCAATCTGTTTGTTGTAACCTACCAAACCACTGGTTTTTTGAATAATTTCCTTTGTCAATCAAGATTTGCAGTGGTTTATGTTATCTTAACTGCCATTCTGCAGATACAATACCAACAATTCAGGAGGCTTCTTTTTTACAGCTGTCCTTACACATCCCTTGCCCCTATTGTGAGAAGTATAAAGCCTTTGCAGCATCCAGTAATCAACTGTAGTGCATTAACAAGAGCCGACCTTGGGTCCACTTTTAGATTTCCCTCGCAATTTGAAGCCTGGGCCACTTATTCTTCTGGTCATTCAGGTATAATTTTCACTTTTTTTATCAGTACCTAGCATACAGGTTTCCATACCAGTTTTGCCACCTCCCATATCCATACAGTATCTTCGAAATACTTTTATGCACTTATTGGTTTTTGTGTGTTGGATTATTTGGTTATGCATCCAAAATTGAGGGCTATTGATAACGAGTAAACTCGTACTTGGTCAAATTTTTTCTTCCTTTAAGTTGGAGTTCAATTTGGCTAAGTTGGTTAACAGTCAAAAACCTACCCATACTTGTGAGTACCATGACTATCTGTTCAAATTTTTGAGATATATCTAATTCTAGGAAAATCGAAGGAGCTTGCTGATAAAGTATCCACAGAGGCACCAAAGAGAAAAGGCTTATTTGCCCTCTATAATAGTCTAAACAGAAGAGCTGGTACTGCATTTGCTAGCAAGTCCAAGAAGACAACTAAAGAAAACGCTAAAGCTGATAAAACTGTTGCAAAGAAAGAAAATGAAGCCAGTACAGATACCAAAACAATATCTAAAGAAAAGAAGAAGGCCTCTAGGACAAGTACTTCTCAGATGAAAAAGGATGTTGAGGCTGAAAGCCCCAGCAAAATTTTGACGAAGGCTGAGAAATCCAGCACAGCTAAAGGGAAAAAGTCACCCACCACTGCTAGCACAACAAATAAAAGGAAAAAGGCAGCTATGCCCAAGAGTTCAAATAATTCATCAAAGACCAAGAAATCTAGTACTAGCACATCACCTGAAAATTTGGTCAAAAAAAGTTCAGCAAAAGCCCCTTCGAAATCCAAACATTCTGTCAACGCTAAAAACGAAAATCTTGCTAAAACCTCTAGTTCAAAGAAGAGTTCTTCTAGATCCTCTTCTAGGACTGAGGAATATAGCATGGCTGCACAGTCACTAAATGGGCCAGTGAAGAGAACCAAGTCCCATGAGTTCAAGCCACTATACCCCCCAAGTGGGAAATCAGTGGTGGTGGTGGAATCAGTGACAAAGGCAAAGGTGATTCAAAATTACCTTGGAAATATGTACGAGGTCATACCAAGTTATGGCCATGTGAGAGACCTGGCTGGGAGGTCTAGATCGGTACGGCCAGATGAGGATTTTAGCATGGTTTGGGAGGTTCCACATGCTGCATGGACCCACTTGAAGAGTATTCGAGTTGCACTAAACGGGTTTGTATTTGTTCTACTATCTGTTTACTAATTACAGGGATTCACCTTGAGGGGATAGCAAACCTTTGTGTAACTGAACTTAAATACTCCATCCCTTTAGTCATCAGTGTAGTGTGATTTAACAGCTGGGATACACAGACCAAACAGTATACACATAAGGGAGGGGCTTTTTTTTGTTTTTAATTTCAATTCTGGTACAGGCATTGGATATTGAATTTATTGTAGGAAAACTTGGTGCCGGGAGGGCATGAATGTGTGAACTAAAATGTTATCATATGGTTATACCTCACAATTGAGTCAACCACTCAAAGTTATGCAAACCAAAACTTTTTTGTTTTATTGCTACTTTCTTCTTTCAAATTTGTACTGCTAGTATTTGTAAACTTCTTAAGTTTGCTAAATGCAAGCATATTAAGCACCTAATTGTATGATAAAAAGCTAATTTACCCATATTCATTTTCAGAGCTGAAAACCTAATTCTAGCATCAGATCCGGACCGGGAAGGTGAGGCAATTGCATGGCACATAGTTGAGATGCTCCACCAACAAGATGCTTTAACCGAAGACATTGCCATATCTAGAGTTGTTTTCAATGAAATTACCGAGAGCTCTATCAAGGTAGCACTGCAGTCACCAAGGGACATTGACATGGACTTAGTCAATGCTTACCTGGCAAGGCGGGCCCTTGATTACCTCATTGGTTTCAATATCTCTCCCGTGCTCTGGCGGAAGCTGCCTGGATGTCAATCAGCTGGACGTGTCCAATCTGCTGCACTTGCTCTGATATGTGATAGAGAGAATGAGATAGAACAGTTCAAGCCAGCAGAATACTGGAATGTCAAGTGTTTGTTTTGGGATAAGGAGAAAGGATTCGATGCACATTTGACACATTATGGTAAGGAGAAGTTGAACCAACTCTCAGTTAGCTCTGAGGAGAAGGCAAGAGAGATTGAGAGACATGTTTCAAGTTCAAAATTTGTGGTGTTGAGTAAGAAAACTAGCAAGGTTTCTAAGAACCCGCCTATGCCATTTATAACATCGACTTTACAACAAGACTCGGCAAATAAGCTGCAATTTAGTGCCTATTATACCATGAAGGTAAGTTCTTGTGCAATATTCTCTCCAATTGTTCATTAAGTACAAAATTACTGTAACATCTTATTAGGTTTCATTTCCAAAAAAATAGCTGTGTTTTTTTTATGTTGGCTCTCCACCCCTATCACAACCCTCCTTAGTATTGGTATTATTATTTTATTATCACTACTATTTTATTCTTTGGTGACCTTCATCCCACTGGCTTTCATTTCTAGCCTACCCCAACTTGTTTGAAACAAAAGGCGTAGTTGTTGTTGTTGTAACATTTTATTAAGTTGGAAAAATTGCCAGACAGTAAAACGATGCTGTATTGTGATATTGAAGGATGTTCTTGATTTGACTTTTTCTCTTTGTTTCTTTCTCAGCTTCAAGCTGAAAGTTAATTGCAAGTATTATTCATCAGGTGACCTAATTATGGTGTCATTCTAATTACAGTTGGCTCAGCAGCTCTATGAAGGAGTTAAATTATCAGATGGAGAAGCTACAGGGCTCATAACGTACATGCGTACCGATGGCTTTCATGTATGGACCCTTTCTTTAAATTATCTCTTGTTTTTCTTTTTTCCGTATGAGGGGTCTTGAATTTGAAAATTGTGCATGGCTTGCGAAATAATGTGTGTTTTTTATTTCTTTTTTTTGGTTAAAGATTTCTGAAGCAGCAGCAAAGGAGATAGTTTCTTTTGTCAGAGAAAGGTTAGTTATTTTCTCACTTCAGAAAGAAGGAAATTTTGTAGCTGTCGCCAAGCTAAAATTTGCAACCACTTGCATTGAATTGTGACAGTGAAGAGTTCTGTTGGTTGACTCTATATATCTTGACAAGAAAAACAACAGTGCTGGGGCTTGATTTTGTCCTGTAATCCAATTATTCTTTTTTGGTAATTAGTTCTGTGTTCTCGGTCCATCAAGCCTGAAACCACAGAACACTTCTCTGGATTTGATGGTATCTATTGGTACAAGCTAGTATGCCTTCCTTATTATATTTGGATTGAAAGCTCTATAAAGGAGCTAATTACATTTGTCTCCTCAATGAAATTTAATCAGGAGGCACAAATTTACCTAAACTATTTACTGAATCTGTCTTAAGCATCTTCTTTCTTTTTTTTTATGTCATGCAATTTTTGCAGTTAAATGTTGAATTTTATAAGTATGCTTTCGTTGCTGCAGATATGGAGGTGAATATGCTTCATTGGGTGTACGGAAATATTCTAAAAAAGTGAAAAATGCACAAGAGGCACATGAAGCTATCAGGCCCACTAATATAAGGAGGTTGCCATGTAAGAGCTTCTTTCAGTCTTTATGTTATAGTTTTTGGGTAATGCAAAACAACAAGCACTGTTTCCCTATGTGGTAACTGTACGCATGGTGCTGGTTCGTTTTTTGTCTTTGATTTCCAAAGCGGTGGGGCAAAATATTTTCTCTGCCCAAATTGAAATATTTCTGCCGTACTGGACTATATGAACTGAGGTTTGGTACACTACTATTGATCTTTGCTAACTTCTACGAAATATAATTAGCCACTTTAAGAGGAGTGCTTAGTGACGATGCTTTCAAGCTCTACTCACTTATTTGGGCTCGAACAATGGCTTGTCAAATGGATCCAACAAGGAACAACATGGTATTTTCTTTTATTTCCATTTTTCTTATCTGTTTTTTCCTCGTTACTTGGTGTGCATTTGTAGCTATATTGGTCAGATTTGTGTGGTCAAATTAGCTTAAACTATTGAAAGATAGTATATTTGTTACTATTATAATGATCATAAATTTTGCTTGATTTTGATGTCATATAAATTCCAACAGGAAACTTCTTACTAAGTTGAAAGTTTAAGAGCAAATAATTCAACAACAGAGCACACTACAGACCATTGGAAAATGTCTACAATTTATATAAATTTTATCAATAAACTAATTAAAATTCCTTGCTAGATTCAAGTTGACATTGGTACAGCTGACAAGGATTTGGTTTTTCGCTCAACAGCCTCTGGAGTTGATTTTCTTGGATATCGGGCTGTTTATGAAGTACGTGTTTAGTTTTGTTTAATATATTCATCTTACCAACTAGATGGCTGGTTTGTTATTGCATTACATCTACGGGTGAAGGCTGTAGCAGTCTGTTCGTTCTCATAGCAGCCGGATAGTTCATTCTTTAAACATTGGTTGTGATCGGGGAATAGATATTTGTTGGTATGATTTGTACTAACAATTGTTAACTATCAGGACAAAGAAATTGGAGCAATTGGTACAAACACTGCTGAAGACGAGACTCGTGTCGAGCATTATGAGGTTCTACAAGGACTGAAGGTAGTTGAATTATGTGTTTTTAGATTTGGATGTGTAGGTGCTCGTATTAGATTTTGGATGTTTTGACAAGTAAATGTGAAATATGCTAATTACTTGTTCACCTTTTTTAAGGTCAAAGAATCGATAAAATTGGGAGAAGTCAATCTCAGCCAGCACTTCACCAAACCACCACCACGCTATTCTGAGGGGGCATTGGTTAGTGATCAGTACAAATCTACAGCAACATGCTGCATTGTTTTGTGTGGTTAAATTATCTTGCTCATAACTGATCCTTAAGCATTTTTGAAAAGATTAAAAAACTGGAGGAGCTTGGAATTGGAAGGCCGTCGACTTATGCAGTTACAATGAAGGTGCTACAGGTACTAATTTCTTTCTCTACTTGCTTTGCAAACAACTGTTCTCTTTTAAATATGTTGTTATTTTTAATTCAATAAAGAATCATTTGGGTTGACAAACTTGAAATTCTTGCTTCTGTGGTTGTAATAATCAGGATAGAAACTATGTTACAATGGAAAGCCGGGTGTTGCATCCTGAATTTCGTGGCCGCATGGTAAAAGAAAAAAATTAGATTTCTTTTATTTTTATACTTGTTTTTTATTTTATTTCCAATCTGCATAACACTTCTGTTAATCATTATATATATATTTGGTGCTAAATACTTATTCTTACAGGTTTCAGAATTTATTGCTCAGCATTTCTCTGAGGTTTCTGAGTATAGCTTTACTGCTGATATGGAGACCGAGGTATGCTTCCTCGAAATATATAAAAGGCTTTCTCTGATTATATGATGGTGCCTTTTAGTTAGTAACCCTTTATACTGGTCACATTTTGGTTATGGGGGCAACATTGGTTGGAGGATGATGAACTGATATTGTTTCCTTTTATTTATTCTCATTCCTTATGTCATCTTTTCATTTTTTTTTTTTTATCCTTGTTAGTTGGACAATGTCTCTGCGGGGACCACACAATGGAAATCCCTTTTGAATGATTACTGGTCACGTTTCAGCAAATGCTGTGAACTTGCTTGCAATGTCAATCCAAGAGAGGTACTTCATCTAGTCATTTTGTTCCCATACAAGCTAGAAATTTTCTTTATTAGATTTGGAGGATTCAATAGTACTGGGAACTGGGATGATTCATTTTGAAATCCGTTCTCCTTTTTGTAGGTAGAGACTATGTTGGAATCTAAATTTGGCCACATATTGTTTGCACAAATCCCTGACGACTGCAGGAGATGTCCTAGGTAATGGTGTGCTGCACTTTCTTAATAATCAGACAAAACTATTCCACCTTATATCTCTACACACTTTATGTATCCCCATAAAATATATAGATATTTATACAATTAATTGTTCAACAGTTGATTAATGGTGAGTATAATTTGTAAGTTCTTTCTTTTGTATATGCAGTTGCGGACTGGGTACGTTGAGATTGAAAGTGAGTAGGTTTGGTGCTGGCTATTTCATTGGTTGTGATCAATACCCGAAATGCAAGTATGGAAAACTCCCAACCCCCCTCTAGAGAGATAAACTAAGTTAAGCATAGATATGATAAATGATAAATAAAGCTCTTTTTGGTATTTATCAGAAAGGCATCTGTCCTTCCTAGAATGTCAATTAAAATATATACAGTAGAAATAAAAGAGAATTGTTTGGGATTAAATGCTTTGTTTTTGGTTGTTGTTGCTTGTTGGTTAGAAATAAAAGATAATTGAAAATTTTGTCATCAAGCTGGTACCAGTATGGTACTGGGACACTGGGTACATACTTTACCTTGGGAGGTGTGAACTGAACAATTCTATCTTTATGTTGTTTCTGTGAAGAAGGCTATTCTTTTCTGTACTGATCCTTCTTATGAATTGCTGTTTCTATGTATACTAGGTACATATGCAGTACGTTATTTCAAGAGGATGATGACAATGAAGATGGAGAAAAGTCGGAGAATTTGAATTTTCCTCCCAAGGTTCTTGGAAGTTTTCCTGGCACAGACCAAAAGGTTAGAACTTAGAACTATTGTATTTTTCCTGCTCATCTTGTGAATGTGCTTTTACTACTAAGTCATCAACATAAAGGAATATATTTAGTAAGAATTACTTGATTGTCACATTTTAGGGTTATTATTATTATTACGGTTTCATTGCTGCCTTGCTCTAAAGGCGTAAGAAGTCAGTCTAGGTATCAGTTGGTTTTTGTATTCTTGGTGGTGGTCAGCTGTTAGTAGGGTAAAACTTGGACTGCCTTATCCATGTATCTGCAATAAAGGATTCTTTTGATTTTCCTGAGGTAGCAAACACCATTGTGAACAAAGAAAGGCTTACTTAACCCTAACAACTAGGGAAATTTAAAACTGTCAGAGGAAATTAAGCAATTAGAGCATCCATAAGCTGATATGATGAAAGGAACATGTACATTTGTTTTAAGGGGTTTATTTCTTATCTTTCTGTTTATAGAAATTTCTTTGCTGTTATTTACTTTCTTTTCACTTGACAGGTGTTATTAAAAAATGGCCCTTATGGATTTTATATTCAATTGGGAGAGGATAACAAGGGATTCACCCCGAAAAGAGCCCCTGTTCCTGTATGTTTTTCTGGCACAGTAACTGAAGCTATTATCTTTCCTAGTTTGTCAATATAGGTGTACTCATGCCATCTTGACTCCGTAGTTTAAGCACCATGTCCTGCTTTACTGACCTATAGAAATGCTGCTTTTGGGAGCATTGTACGTTTTAGGCTGGTTGTGTATACCATTGAAAATGCATTGCATAAGCATGGTTAGACTAATTTTAGCCAGCTGTAAAGACGAAAACTAGATCTCAGGGATCTGAATTTTGTACAGAACAAAAAGATTAGCTTGCTCACTCTTGAGGATGCTGTTGAGATGCTGAAGTATCCTGTACTTCTGGTAAGTATTGCTTCCCAAAAAGTATATGTTGCTTCTTGGTTGTTGCAGTAATTTTCATTTTTCTCTACCTTCTCTCTTCAGTTGCTTAGTGTATTTTTCCTGATCGGACCTTCGTGTCTGTACCATTTTCAGGGAGACCACCCTGATGATGGCCAACCTGTTGTATTAACTCTGTCAAAAGCCGGATTCCACGTAAAACATAGGAATACTGTTGCACCTGTAGCTAAGGTATGTGTGATTTGCTATATAATTTTTTAATTGGTCTTTTGCAAATTAGCCCAGTAATTTACTTCATCTGAAAATAACCCGACGGTTCATTCATTTGCCATTAGGACACAATTTGTTGTGACTAACTGGCAACTACATCCTGACCATTCTAAGTCACTTGACAGAAGCGAAGTCTCTCAACTGACTGGACAATTTTCTTTCTTTCCTTTTCATAAAAAAGAGAAAAAAAAATCAATGTCAAAATTCTTTTATACAAGTAGTAGAACTTCTAAATGAGCAACCTTTAATATGCTTAGCTTGGTTTTAGTTGTTATCTTACCTTGAACTTACAAAACAAGAGTTGCTGGTGGTTTTGAGGGCAAGGTTGTCATGTGTTAGCAGAATGCCTTTATATTCACTCTAATCAGGTTTTATTTCCTGGTAGCTCAAAATATATTGGATGGTAGCTGTAAATTTGAGGACTGCTTTTGTGTTGTTTCCAAATAAATAATCATCTCGGGAATTGTTTGAATAATATAATTAATTTATTTTGCTAAGCATAATAGTTGAGGGCTAAATGGGTTTAAATAGACCCTCTTATGCAAAAATGGAACTGGTATAACTTGCAGACTGTTTTTTTTTTATTAAAAAAAAGGGTAATTTTACCAGTTAACATTACCAAAATTTTAAGCATTGCAAAAAACATGATTAACAGACTTATGACCCGAAGGAGATAACACTTGTTGTCGGATTGAAGATCCTTAAGAGTAAAAATGCAAAACATCTGGGTCGCCCTAAAAATGGCCAAAGAAGTGTAAGGAACCAGTTGGATAAAGTCCTCGATGAGCAATTGGATTCCACCCCTGCTAATTGTGTAATAGCTCGTACATGAAGATGGTTATGGGTTTCCTCTGGAGAACTAAAGGACCGGGGTGAATCTTGGATCTTTTCTCCAAATTATGTGGAAGCAAATTGGTTTCTTCTTTTGAATATTTTTCTTTTAGGTTATTTATTAGTTAGAAATTACAAGTTTTGACAATGGAGCCAGGTAGCTGTCATTCATTTATAGATTGGGAAGGTCATGGGTATTTGCTATCTATTGATATGCAACGGGATGGGATATTTCTCACATAACATATTTTGTTATAGTTTCAAAGAATTGATAATAAGGTGTCAATTTATAGAATATACATTGTTACAAAGTTACTGCTATATATCAATACGCAATGAGATGGGATGTCTCACGTTACCTATTTTGTAGTTTCAAAGCATTGTTAACAAGTCGTCAATTTATATATCAATGTGCATTGTTACTGAATTTGTTACTAAGATGACATACGAGGAAAGATCTTTTGCTGACTTTGGGAGCTTTTCTGCTAATAAAATGCTTCAAACAAAATATTTTATCCAGGGACTAAAATTTGTCTAATTTTCAAATCTTGAGGAATGCAACTTTAATGAAAGGTGCATGACGCTTCGTATTTAAATTTCATTTTACCGTATAAACTTTAAAATTAGAATTAAAAAAAAAATGGTCATGACAACTTGGTAGTGGCACAGCTCACTTGAACTTTTTATTTGGCAAATGTAACTAGAAAACCATCAGAATGCGCATATTTTTTTTATTTAGCAACAAAGTACTGAGTTAGTATTAATTTAAATAGTAAAATCTTTGTGATATACGCTCCCCACTCCTAAAACACAGACCAAAGACCTGTTCTAAATACATACAGGTAGGAGCCAAATCAGCAACAGGAAATTTGTTCATTTAAAAGGAGCAACTAAAAACCCAGTTAACTGACATGTCGAATTCTATTCGATAAGATACATATATGCGAATCCAGATCCTGTGCCGCGCGGCACAGCGTGTAGCGCAGCACAGGACCGTCCGATCAAATCTGGATGGATAAGGGAGCCCCGTGCATGTAACCAGATTGTAAGGCCCGAAAAAAGTAAACCGTCGAGATCTGATCGGACGGCCCGGATCCTGCGCTATACGCTGTGCCGCGCGATACAGGATCCGGATCCCATATATGCGAATCATTTTTGTTTCTGGTATCTTCTCTCGACAATCGTACAAGTCGATCTCCATCCCACCCATACCACCTATAAACATACCTAATTCTTCACTCCAAAACATTTGTTTACACAAATTCTAGACTAAATTTATGAACGGACTTAAACACAGATAGTTTATTTAAAATTATGAACATAGATGAATGATGAATTTAAAAAAATTTGTCCTCCATAGAAATTACAATTTTTTTTTTTTTTATATGTTACTCTTTGCTAAACGGATTAGAAACTGAAGTAATCCAGTACCACTGAGAAAATCAGCTACGCACAGCCTGTGCAGCACCAGCACAGGGCATTTTATTATTAAGGAATTATTACACCTTTTCAAGTCGGTCACTGGCGTTGTAAGATGAGGAATTACCGAGACTGTATCATAGCAAAATTAAGCTGGGTAACATTGGCGTCTTTCAATATTTCCGTAACGAGATCTGTCATCTGGGAATTTTGATTAAAAAAATGTGCATAAGCTTTTCGCGTACGACAGTAAAAATCAGCCCCCAAATTTCATTGTGCATACAAAAAATTGTGCTTGAGCTAGCTTACAAAATAAATTATCATTTACAATCTCTCATTGGGTCGTAAAGACCCCATTTTACTCGATAAAAGTGATCCACCTTTTACTGGTCTCTGCTATTTATAATCTTCTAGCAACCTCAATACCCGAATCGTTCGTTCAATTTAGTGCGCCCATCGCCAGTTTGACCTGCCACAGAAATTTTTAAGTCTTACTCTTGAAACAAAAACAATATCATGTTTTCTTTACAACAATACTGGATTTTATTTAAGACCCTTAGCAGCATTTTGAGCACTATCTAATACCTTTCAGGTTCCAATACCCAACCCAAAGTGCTTTATGCTACCAAGACAATATAATTAGATAATAAGGCCATAAACTGTGCCTACTGTGCACATCTAGTCGCTCCTTGAGCTGGCAACTGTGGATAATAAAATGAGCAAAAAATGTACCATGAATAATGCAAATATTACCTTCAGGAGGTACCCAGGTTTCATAGTCTGAGCTTTCAAGGAAATCAGGTCTAGAAGGCCCCAAAACCCGTTTTTCTTTCTTACTTCTCTTCACCTTTTTATCACCATCCTCTGATTCATCCATCGGTTGATACCCTCTTTCGTGCTTAAGCAAAAGTGCAACCACATCTGCTACTGAGCTTTCAGCTTCAGCAGGTGTTTTTGTATTATTATTGTTGCTACCAGTATCCTCACTACTAACAGGTTCTTTCCTCTTTCTCATTATGAGACCCGGCTTAGCTGCCTCGATTTCATTTACATTAGCAGATTGAGTCAGAAGTGTTGTTTTCCTGTCCTTGTAATCCACAAAACCATCATTTTCTTCTGTTTCTGTGCTTTCCAGTTGCACCTCATCCACCTCGGTTTCTCTGCTCACCCTGACAGCACCTAGCCATTGTGGTTTTGGTACAGTAAATCTGGAAGCTGACTTCTCTTTCTCTTCATGTTCTGTTTCTTTGGGAGGGCTGGCGGGTTCTTGTTTTAATATATCAGAAGGTTCTTTGGGCCCTTTAACTGGTGTTACATTAGTTATTTTGGGCTCTTTAAATTGTGTAGTACTAGCAGGTTTCATGGGCTCCCTAAATGGTTTTGGATCAGTATGCTTATGGGGATCTTTTACAGATGGTAGCAGCTGAGATGCTTTAGCAAGTTCTCTTTTTTTAGCTGCATCTCCCATCGGGTCGGCTATTCTGAGAAGATATATCACTTTCTCTAACTCGGCTTGAAGATCAGCTAGCTCTTTCTCAGCTTGTACAACCTTCTCATGCACTGTAATAAAAAAAGAAAAAATGTCCAAAAGAGTAAATTATTAAGAAGGCGCAAAGTTCTGATAAGACAAGAAGAGAACCGAGGGGTAAAACTTCGATAATATGAAACAAAGATCTATGAGAAAAACAGGATATATTTGCAACATATAATTTTTGAGTTACTGTTTGGCATGTCAAACTCCAGGTACCACGTTGACTTGGTTATGAATCAGAAGCTAGAACAGAGCATAAAGTGCCTAACGGATAAGGGGAATAAAATTTCAACTACAAATAGTAAAGCAAACCTAATTGAGAAGAGAGCCCAGTCATGTAAGCATCAAGATCATCTCCATCTTCATTTTTGCTGCCTCCACTGGATGCTAACCGGTTTTTCTCGTCTTCTAGTGATTTTCTTTTTAATTCAATCTCAATAACTATAGAATCCTTTTTGTCAAGTAGTGAATCAGCTGTCTCCACTGATTGTTGTTCGCCACTAGATGATTTCTTCTTGTTCTTCTTAGTTCGGTCATAGAAGTCATCCTCATCGCTGTTAAATTTGGATTAATATTTTGTCAGTGGTTCAAATTTAAGGGCACAGAATCCACTTTTAACACAGCAACAGATTTAACTTCTTACCAAATATACCAACTTTTGATGTCATATTACCTCTTGGAGTTGAAGGTTAACTATTCTATACAAAAAGTGTGCTTTGCAGATGTGTAAATACAGAACTGGCTTCCTTCCACACACACAGAAAACAAATAAAATAAAAACAAAGTTTTTTTTGTCAGTTCAATAGGCAATTAAAACAACAGTTTCGAGAGGTAATTAACAAACAAGGTAAGTTTCTCCTGCTAAGGAATCAATAAATCAGCTACAGAATTAACCCTGATTAAGCAATTAGAAATGACAAAAGTTGCAACTTTTTTATCAACAGATGTGGGACAGGTTTACAGCATACTGGAAAGGGGGCATACCTTCATTTTCATCAATGCATCACAATATTAATTTGGAAAACTATATACCTCATGGCATCATCGTCTTCTCCCTCAAAAGCCCCTTTCTTCTTATCATGGGCTCCTGTTCCAGTGCGAGCGCCTACACTTTCTCTTATACTCTCATTCAATGTTTCCTCTAGGTTATCAAGCTCCTCCATTAACTGCATTAAAACAATGTTTATAAATTAACTAAAACTTCAAATTTTGAATTGGTTGGTTTAATACTGAACAGGCCCTCCATTAGATTTTGATTGTATAAACAAGTTGCCTGGAAAATGGATGCAATGAACCTTATCATTTCTATATTTACCAAAATCTGCAAGGGTAGTGCAAATAATGATAATAAGAAAGAAGAAACAAACAGAGAGCAAATAACCCCCCATTATATTACTCAACAGCCAAGGTATCTTACAAACAACACTAGTAAAAACTCACCTGAATTATTCTTAGTTCGTTTCTTGCAATCTGAGTTTGTTGGCCTTGAGTTAACCCACCTTGGTTTATATCCTTTGCTCTGATCGCATCTATCTCTTTCTTCATGTGTGCAACCTAATGCAGAATTAATAGAATACATAAAGCTTGAAGATCTCAAATTGCATACTAATCTTCCAGAGCATGATTAATTTTATCAATTGCGAACTAGTTTAGATCCATACCTTTTCGATTCTCTTTACTATTTTGCTCTTGGTTTTCTCCTGCCGTTCAGTGAGCTGTCCTTTGTAGGTTTGCCATGTGATTTCATCAGCATCAACCTAAAAAGGCATATGGAAAAACTTAGCAACAAAGGGAAAAGTGACAACAAGTTTAATATAATAATTGTGTATATGAAGAAACAAAAGAAAACCTCTGTTGTTTCCTCAATGGCATCTTCAGCCATGCCCCATGAGATACCCTCAGCGAGAGAAGCTTCCCTTCTGGCACGGGCAAGTGACTCTTCACGGTCCCGCATCTCTTCCCTAGCTGCCTTTGCCTCCCTTATTTTGTTCAAATCACCCTCCTATTTTAAAATAAAAAATAGCGAAAATGAATAAAATCACAGGCAATATCGCATTTCTAAAAGGAATGGCAGCACCGCCTTCTATCATGGAAGCAAACTCATAAAGGAAAAAAATGGGGAGGGGGGGGGTGGGATTATTTCTTGTTGCATAAATCTTAAACTTACCGGTGGCATCAAGTCAGACGGACCTTGAAATATGTACAGACGAGTCGACCTGACAGAATAAAATACAAAGCAACATTACTGTATTTGATCATCTGAAGTTTTCAAAAAAATTAAATAAAAGCAATTTCAAATAGCAAGAGAAAGAACTGGAAATAGTTAACTTACAAGCCAAATCTGATAACATCACCGACATGAATTTCTGTGTATTCCTTCTTCTTAACCTGAATAAGAAATACAATCGTTAAATTTAGATGGTAGGAATAATTGAAGTGAAAATTAATGTCTGAGTGTGTTCATTAACATACATTCCAGCCAAACACAACTTATTCACATTCAAATTAGTGAACTAAAACAAAAGCTAATTGACTTCATTTACTTGGGCAGACTAGATATGATTAGTCATAAAATGGGGATATAATTAAAATTCTACTCATACTAAAAGTCTACATTAGCAAGGCCAAATACCTGATTCTTGTTAATAAATGTGCCGTGTGTACTGCCAAGATCAAAGAGAAACACTTCACCGCCTCCCTTGAACTGAAGAGCTGTGGCAAAATTGGAAAGGAAAAATAGTTGAGTGAAAACACATTTTTGTCATGCATTTCAAAATATTCAATGTAGAAGGTTTTGATTATAATGCAGAGAGAGACCAACAAGTAATAATGGAGGCATTTTTTGCCATCATAGCAGTCCTATATTACTCCTTGAACAACACATTATCATACCAACCTGACCTATGGATCCAAATGCTTACACCCAGATATTGCAGTAAGCACAAAATATATCCAGTTCTTACACAATTTTGAAGAGGATCAAGTTTTAATTAAGAGAAGGCATACCAGCATGAAATCGGGAAATGGTGGGGTGCTCCAACATAAAATCACAGAGTTCTGTCCGACCAAACATGTAAGCTCCTTTCTTTGATCTGCACCAATGCCAGATTAAATATTGCAATTTAGTGTCAGTACATACATGTTAAACACCAGAAATATTACAGTTACCACACCAGCATCCTACAGGTAATTTTTGAACCATCCCCTACAATTATTCCACAAGTGCCCCGATAGTATTATTTATACAAACACTAACTACCAGCATCTTTGTAAGTGAAAACAGCTGTTATACAGCAATTGCATCAGTACATGTCTAACCCTCACATTAAACAAATTAAGATTAAGAGAAGACTTACACATCTAACTTCTCTATGATCGATCCATCTTTCAGCACTTCGCAAAAGAAGGACTGATCAGGGGCCTCGCTCCATTCAGGGATGGTGTATGGTACTTGCGACCGAGCATTTTGCGAATTCAAACGCGCCACGTCGGGTTGGGCACTAGGTTTAGGTATCGAATTAGAATTTTCCGGTTTCTCCTTGTCAGAATCTGGCAAGGGAGCGCCAGGTTGGTCGGAGCTACTCGGCTCCTCGGGAAGAGGTTCGTCGGAAGGCGGCGGAGGTGGTGGAGGCTCTGGTTCCGAATTGGAGCTAGAGCTAGGGTTGGGGTTAGGGTTTGGAAGTGGCGGAGGTCCCATAGGCACCTTCATCTTCTCCTCCAAGTCTCCAACGGCACCGGGTGTTAGAAATGGCGGAGTGAAACGGAGAAAGGAGAGAAGCAGAGAACTGGCAGAAGGACATGAGGTGTGGGTCGGGTTACAATGTTGTATAAAAATAAAAACCGACATGGTATTCAGTCCGAAATCCGAATTTGGGCTACGCTACGCTTCTTGTTTAGAGGATTTGGATCCGAATATTTGCACCCGGCCTAGGGGCTGAATCCTCTGCTTGTTTTTTTTTTTTTTTTTTTTTTTTAACACGCACTCTGCAAGCCTTTTTCTCCTGGCCGTTCGATTTAATCTCGACGACGGATAAATTTTCACGGACCACACGAATTTCGATGGATCTGATATTAATTACGGGACATCCATCATTGATCAGACGGCCATGGATTAAAAACTTACGCTGCGAGTTTTATGAATACACCTGAATTTTCGAAAGAGGATTTCAAGGTCTTTATAATAATTATCTCTTGTATCTCAAGTTATCGTCAATACATTATATACTTTTCTTCATTTGAGATATCTGAAGTTGATAAATTAGTATATAATTTAGCAAATAACAAGATTAAGGGGACCAAGTATATTTTTTGAATCGGTCATTATGAGCATGTGACACTCATATTGTTTGTTTTGTTAAGCCATCTCACTGGTTCTTTACTGTACAGCAAAACAATTTCATAAATCTGGATTCATACGAGGACAACTCTGCTCCTGGAATTAGCCAACTGGGGCATTGAAATGGCGTGTAATTGAAAATATTTATAATATTATTTATAGAATGTTAAGTCATGATATAAATAATTTGATAAACAATGGATTAGTCCAAAACTTCGTCTATGTGGATACAAGTCCAGGAGTTGCAGTTGATTTCACCTGACAATTAAATGGCGAGTAAGCCTGTAATGATAAAAGGCAGAACTTGAAACTGGCAGAACTCCCAAAATCAAAATCGTAATGATAAATTAATTTGGGATAACACTCAGCTCATATAAAATATTTAGAAAAAGGGTATTTGCAATCTTACTTATATTTCTACTCGTCCATAAGACGAAATTCTGTTTTTAAGCCCAAGTGCATTGATTCTACTTCAAGAAGCATACAGGAACATATGATTTTTAATATGTAACTCACTAATAAATTGCGTGAAAAGAATTCATCACCCTCACAAAACTACAACACAATGTTGTGTTTCATAGTACACTATACAAGATATGAATATGCACATGAGCTAACAGGATTTGAATTATTGTTCCACTAAATGGAGAAGCTGCTTCTAAGTTTGTGAGTCATCACTCTTGGAGAATAGGGCTCGTGCATCGCTGTACACAGCTACTGCATTTGAGAAGACAGCAAGAACAATCATGAAAACTGACAGGATCTTATCCTTCTTGCTTGCTATGCTATGGCGATCCCTGAAAAGATGTAGATAAATGAGAATCAGCAACTTAACATCATAAATTTTCCCTAAAGAATAACATGAGACAAAAATAACAAAAGTTTTAAAGAATGAGAGCATCTTTTCTCACTGAAATGATTAATATCGCCTTGGACAAGTGATACCTCAATATTATATCAAGTAACCATCTAGATGATAAGATTGTGAAATAAAAAAATAAAAAAAAAATGAATGCGCTGCTGCATAATTTACTTCTACTTATAAGAAAGATACAAAGTATAGTGCTAGAAAACTCATGTCACTCTCTACATCTGCGCTCTACCATAAAATAATAACAAAAGAATGAGGATAAACAAATCATAAAATAACTAGAGAGAGTGAAGAAGAAGAAAAGGTCACCTTAAAGTAATAGCAGCAGGGAAAATGAAAGCAATGCAAACAGCAGCAGTCGCACCAGTAAACTGGAATGCATCCCAGATACTTGGTATGAAATTTGCGGCCAAGAAAATGACCAATAACAGTGCTGCAGTGACACCTGCAAACCGTTTATTGTCACCTGACAACGGCCGAGCAGAAGGGAACAGGAGCCCGTCCAAATTGAGCCTCAATGCATGAAAAATGATGGGGAAAACAAGCATAAGGTGGATGGCATAGCTGACTCTGACAGAGTCGTTTAAGATAGAGCTGTACGGGATGCCAAGGTTGGAATCAAAGTTAGCAAGCACGTCATCGAGTGTTTGCTCGCCAAAAAGAAGGAAACCGAAGAAGCTTGTGGTGATGTAGACTGTTGAGCAGAGCAGGAGGGATGTGCGCACAATTGGTTTTATTTGGGACGAATCATCCAGTTCGTTATCAATGGGGTGGACTGAGTAGTAAAAAATGCTGTTACTATTTTTCCAGTTGTTAAAATATAAAGGGCTATTACAGTGTAAGGGGGTGGTATGTAATGAATACAGTAGTCTTTTGTTGATTTCAGAATTCACCACCAAGACATAAGATCAAGATGATAATATTTTAAAGACCAAATTAAACTGTTTATCACTTATCGTATCCTGCTGGTAAACTAGTATGACATCTAGTTGAAACTTACAGCTTCCTGATATTAACAGATGGCCTTTATTAACTAAAATATAATTGCACTAAAAAAGCACAGGTTATTACCATTATAATGGCAGATATAAGCAGTGACTAGAACTGGAACAGCAGTGAAGAGATTCCACACTGAATTCAAATCAGTTACCTCAGGAAACAGCTTAGGCATGGAAATGCCACCACTTATCAACTTGACAATAGCAATGCCAGCTGTGATCACCACGAAAACAACTGCAAGTGCTACTGAGATAGCTGAAGTGTATCTCAATGAATCTGCAAAGGAACCAAAAGTTCAAACATTAGAGGCCTTATTTCAATTCAAGAGGCAATCTTTCTTCATAGGGAAAAATTGACAAAATCAAACAGCCTTATGAAACTTGTAAAATAAATTCAACTTCAGACCTCAATTATTATTCTCAAGGGTTTAAATAGCGACCTCAATTGTTATTCTCAAGGGTTTAAATGAAATTTGATACACACCCGCTATTTAAACCTTTGGTTATTCTAAACACATCTTCACATTTTGTAGAATACTAGAATCTCATTTCGAGACAATTTGTCACAGTCTAAGCGCACTTACCAACACGCTTGAAGCAGGCAAGAGGAGTGAACACACACAAAGTGGCAAGAAGCACAACGAAGAAACGGCTGTTCCACCAGTGGGACCCGAACCAGCCTTCCAGTACCCCAAAATGGTGGACCCCGCTTGAAGAAGTTCCAGACAGCACATCCCCTGCAAGGAACCTCACTCAGTTAATATTTCTAGTGCAAAGATAGTAAAATCAAAATTAAATAGGCACATGGAGCAATTTTCAAAGCTAGGTAAAGAAAAGACAAACAGCAGTTTAGGAAAATTGTGATTTCTCTAATTTTGAATTAGGGAAATTGTGGTTTTTCTAATTTTGAATGCTTGTCCAAATTTAGTACTCCTTGGTTGAGAATTGAACACACTTTATAGTTCCAAATTTGAAATTTAACATGCTCATTGTCATATATCAGGAAAAACTCAGTGAAGTTATTCACCGAAAATTGACCATGAATTCTCCTGCCAACGAATAAAATAACAGAAAATGCTGCAAATATTTGAAAAACAAATTTAATAGCGACAAAGAATTAAAGTTAAATTACAAGCCAAACACCAAAATCATACCAATAATAATCATGTAGACGATCATGACGCCGACATTATTCACCACCACACAAATTTGGAGCAGAGTCTTTCCCCACTTTCCAAAGGTGTCTCCCATAACCTCCCCGTAAGAAACCGCCTTACAAACCCGACTAAACCTGACAAGCATCTCAATTGATGACTCGGTAAGAATTGCACCAAAGACTATCATAAGAAGCCCCGGCACGAGCCCAAGAACCTTCATCGTGGCCGGCAGGGCCATGATCCCTGCACCGACGATCGTCGTCGAGAGATTGAACACGGCGCCGGCAAACGAGGCGCCATTGAATTCGACATACCCGCCTTCTCCATCTTCTTCATGCTTTGTTGGTAAAAGAGGTACCTTCTCTTCTACGATCTGTTTGTTCTTGCGATTCCCCCTCTTCTCAACTGGATTAATGCTTCCAATCGTCATTCCCAATTTCTAATTTTGCTGTTTTGGGAAAGAGGAGAAAATTTAATAAAGAGTCGAGCTTTGGCGTATGGATAAATAAAGAGAAATAAATATCATAATAGAAAGCCTCCCGTACCGTGCAAGGAAATGGAGGTCTATCTAATCCGTTGATTTTTGACTGAGATAGGCGAATTAGAGAAGCAACAGATTAAATTGATTGCGCTAAATTGAGTATTTTGGAGGGTTTATTTGAGCTAAATTTGATTTAAACAAGGAGAAGAGAAAATTTGGGGACGTCTCTTTGTTTTGTTTTTGTTTTTCTCTCTTTCTCCTTTTTTCCAGCTCCTCTCCCCTCAAAGAGTCACAGAAATGGTGCTACCAGCAGAAAAGAAGGAGTCGAGGGCAAAGATGTAATTTCTGTAATACAAAGACTGTTTGGTGGACCCGATCTATAAAGAACGAAGCGGTTGTGGGACCCACGAGTCCTATTAACACGTGAGTATAAAGCGTGACCGCGATATATTACGGTAAATTACGGACGACGTGGTAAGGTTCTATTGGTTCAGGTAGTATTCGAAAGGCTATTGACGTGGCAAATCAAGTGGTGAATATGCGAGGAGTCTGAATCACTCGCAGAATTGGCGAATGGCCTACGGCCAACTGACGGAAGAAATATCAAAATCATGATTGATTGCGGACTCGCTGGTCCAGTTTTTTATCTCCAGTAAAGTCCCATTGTGTTGTTGAGATGTTTGTCCGGTCAATGGAAATGGAGGGGGTTCGTTAAAGGTTCCCTTCTTACGAATTAATCAAAACTTTTAGTGGCATAAATCAATCTTTTTTAGTTGATTTTTTTTATTATTTCGTAATAGTATAAAATAGATTTTCTCCATTTTAAAGTGGCAAAAAAACAATAAGTTCATTTGTGATGGCATATGTGGAAAATAAAATATTTTACGGTGGCACATTCAAAAGAGCATTATAGCCAATTTAATTGTTGGATGTCACAAAACTAATTTTTACTATTTTATAATGATATAAAAACAATTAGTCATTCAGTGCTGGCATATTACAAATTTTAAATTTTCGTAATGGCATAAACAAAATATCCTCTAAATGAAAATTCACTAAGATTAAATAAACTCAACTGCATGAAAGAAACGTGGCGAAATCATACATCTAGCATTTTAACTAAAGAAAATGTGTGATGTAGTGACAATAAAGTCAATTTTAAAAAAGTTTTTTTTAGTTTATGATGTGTGTAAAAATAAAATTGTTTACAAGTGTCAAAAAGACAACTTCATTAATGTTTCAAAGCTTTTTATTTTAGATGTTGGAGAAAACTAAATAATAAAATCATAAAAATTTGAACCCCTCTTTTGTAGGGGTTTTAGTAAACTAGATCTCTCATTGTACTTCACTATATGGATAGAGGAGGATTTTGCTATGTATCATTAGCATGATAATTAGGGGCGACACAGGGATTGTAATTCTTTTCTTACACCCATGTCAGTGAACTTACAATGTCAAAATTCAATATCTAGACACGGGGGGTGAGCTCCAATTCTTAGTCCTACTAAATATATAAAGTCATTTAGGATACTCATAACAAAAAATTTTTGCTCTTACTTCATATCTCAACCAATAATAGTTTTTAGTGGAGAGTTTTGATATAATGTCCGACGTAAAAATCCGAAGCAACACATTTGTCCAATGGTCCGGTTTATTTCTAAAATCCTGCAATTTGCTCAAGAATTAAGAAGAGAATGAATGAAATCACAAGCTTAGACGATTAGTAGGCAATGTTAATTTTTTTTTTTGATAATTAGACGATAGACAATGTCTAAGAGGGGAGGGCATGAAAGTGCAATTTTTGCTACTTGTGGGTCCCAGAATGCTTGTCAATTAACGAAACATAATTAAGCAGTTCTCAGTAAGAGAGAGACACTAAATAATGGTTTCTTTATTTGATAGTTTTACAATAAAAAGACAAATGCGTTTTAAAATAGTTAGCATTGTGGAGAAAAATAAACATTTTCTCTTAAATTTAAAAATAATAATATTCATTGACAAAAAAATAATAATAATGATATTTAGATTATATTTTGTCCAAAATTTAACATTGGCAAAACTCGTATGCAAATTTCTGTTGTTATTTAGAATATTGCTAAACTAATCTTGAAATCAAATTGGAATTATTGATATTTTGATAGTTACGTAACTTCAACTAGTTGACAAATCATTTTTTTATAAAAAAAAAAAAAAAGATGAAGAAGAAGCCTAACAGAACACAACTTTTTCTTTGGGAAAAAAAAAACGAAATGACATTTCAGCAACTACATATGAAACATTGATAAAAAAATAAAAAAAAAACTCAAAATGTTAGGCAAAAACATTAATCACTTCTGTAAATTGATAAATATCTTGGCCCCAAACATTAATGTAGAGCCGTAAACCGCAAAGTTATCTTCATTAAACCTTTTTCTTTGTTTCTTTTGATATTTGAACCATTTGAAGTATAATAACAGTAACAATGTTGTTCAATAATACATTATCACATTTATGCCATTCTTTTTCTCAGCTTTTTGGGAAAAAAAAAATCGACGAGTTAAATGAATCTGTATAAATATTACGAATAAAATGTTATTATACTTGAATTATTCCCTGATTTTTTAATAAACATAATCTAAATTATATATTTAATAATAAATATATAAATAAATAAATTTAACAATAAACATCCATACGCACCTCTGCGACCGGCGTACCAGCAACCACGCTACTTTCACTGAGGCATCCAAAAAAATTTATTTTTAAATATAGTAAATAGTTAATTAAAATGGTAATTATTTTTTAAAAAATTTTAAAAATATTAACACGTCACTCCCATTGTCGCATCCAGAAAATATTTTTTTTAAAAGTCACGGTGAATTATTTGCAACTTTTACAACTAATGCCCGATTTTTTTTTTAAAAAAAGATACTGACTAATATTATCAACTTTTACTGCTTTGTAAATAATCGATATTTTGTTATAATATTTTATCATTAAAAACGTATTATTTCGAAATTTTGTACGTAGTATATTCAGATTACGAATTTTAAACCTAAATAAAGAATAATATAATTCTGAATTTGCTCACTTATGGCAAATAGTACGGTGCCATGTGCGAATACTCAGCGGCTGGAACAAGAAGAATAAATTCCACGTGTCTGTAGAGTAAAGTGTTTTAAATATATATATATATTTCACTGGAATACGTACTAGGTAAAAAAAAATTTGCTCACAAATATCTAAGAAAGGCACACCATTCGTTGGTTTACGGTAATTTCACAAATTTGAGCGTGTAGCATATGAAAATTCAGTGGCATTTGCAAAATATTTAGCCAAAATTAACTTATGTTTTCATTAATTGAATTGGGAAACTACAAGGATAAAATAAAGAGCAGCAAAAGTGAATTACTCTTGTTACTTGCCTCGGCTTACTCTCCATTGCATGTGAATTCTTGGTTGCTTCAACACGGATCCAATCATCCAAGTAGCTGGTTTCATTTTTTTTTTTTAGCGGGGGGATATCAGTATTATAAATAAAGATGCGTGGGAATCAGAAAGTTTATTTTAAAATATGGACGGACACGGGATGCGGTCGAATAGTGTGTGATGAATATTTCTTCGCTTTCTGAAATATTATCTGTATGAATGTTTGTGTGCCGAGTATAATAGCGCACAGAAGTTGCCCGATTCATCGGTGTACATCCAATTGTAGCGCAATTTTTTTTAGTTGCGATCTCCTTCTCTTTTGAGCTGGGTTGAGCCGCCGAGTCCCCTCTTCACCTTTCCCTTTCATCTCCCCTCTCTATGCTTCCTTCAAACCACGACCCCCTCCACCGCTCTTGGCCTATTTTCCACATCTTCCTTGCCTGCAACCCTCTCCCGCTGCCTCCTCCTCATCTCTTGCCCCATACCCTCCTAGCTTTCTCCAGTACTCCGACGAAATCAGTTCTCGACTTCTCCCGCTCCCACTCTTTCTCTCACACGCATGGCAGTCGCTTAATTGACCGGATCTGCCTGGGCACTCTGGATATTTTGTCGCCTCGACAATTGTACCTCTGGCCTCCTTCCTTTTTGCTTGGGTGTCGCCTCTCCCCAAGTGCCACCTCCTTCGTACCTCTCTCGCTTTTTTCAACCTCTTTGAGCTCTCCCCTTTCTGAGTGAAGTAGCATGCTCCTGACCCTCCAACGCTTGATGAAGGAGACTTGAAGCATCAGTGCTGAAATAGATCGCAACTGGGAGGTTGTCCGGCGCCCTCTCGCCACCTTCAAGGATCTGATTGAGAATTCTCTTGACACCACCTCCGCCTTCAGATCTCTCTCCGTCAACAATGGTGAACTCAATCTCCGTTTAATCTTTACGCTTCTGTGTCATGTTGTCTAATAGATCGAACAAGGGATAACTCCACGGAAGGTGTTCGATAAAATGCCTAAGCCAGAGAACAAGGTAAGACTGGAAGAAGGAATTTCATTAATCTACTGTAACTTTGTTATTTCAATATCTTTTAATTAGGAAAAACTAGATAACTCTAATTTGTCTCCCCAATAAAAAGTAGAAAAGAGAGATTAACATTTGTCTTTTCAGAACCTGAAGGAGAGGAGGAAAAACGAAGAGAAGATTTGAGATATTCCTGATAGAATGTCTTCTTTTATTATTGCATCTGCAGAGGGAATTGGGTAAGTGCAACTATTCTTTTATGAATTGAATATATGATTATCTGTCACAAATTTTTAAAAAATAACCATGCCAAAATTAGTTGCCCTTTGCCACATAGAACCTCATATTGCAGAGAATTTTTTTTTGTTATGAGCGTTGTAGTGAAATGTCTATGGTATATTTAATAAATTGGGCCTGATATAATTGCAACTTGCAACACATTAATTTTAGATAATTTTTGAATTGGTTGTGGTGATAGAATTTTTTTTTCCTTTACTAGTTTGAACTCAGGTAGAATCAGTAATATTGTCAAGCATATATTTTTCCTGTATGTAATGTTGCTAATTAATGATTGCTTAAAGGACTATATGTATACAACAATTGAATGTCAGTACTTCAGAATGTGAATTGAAGTGGCTACAGTGCTGAGTTGGTCTTTTACCATTTTGCACCCTGTAAATACACGCACACATATATTATTAAATTAAATTAATTTGGAAAAATTGTTCCATTCATGGATATTTTCGCATTCACTAATAATACCTGATGGTTTATTGCATGACTTTTGTAAATATAATACACCAATATATGTAATTGATTTTGAGCGATAATCAATTTTATCATCATCATCATTATTATTGTCGTCGTCATCATCATTTTATCAAATATTGTTAAAAAAGGATTCATTTTACTACTTATTTTTCCCTTTACTTATTACGATAATAAAGCCTGGAATATCTTTGGGGCCAGCTAAGAAGGTTGTGTTGAATGGACTTGGTCACTGCACCTATGACTATTAGTACAATAAATTGTGTTATGTTGGTTTGTAAATGCTTTGTCAATAGAAGTTTAGTTGTATTAGAAAAAAAAAAAGAATGGTAGCTGATTCTCACATAAGAGAATAATTTCCTCAAATCAAAATAACGAAATATATAAAAAAAATGATGTTCTATTGTATGGAATCCAGAAAGAGAGGATGGATTTAAGTTCTGCTGTACACAATCCATAATTCTTTTCATACTATGGTCTATGGCACTACATCTCTTCCAATAAATTAGGATCCATCTTTAAGATTTTTTTAAGAATAATTCTGAGATTTTGCCGATATATCTCTTTCCAATGAGACATTTTTTATAAAAAGCTTATTAGATAGGATCGGTCTTTTCCTTGGTGCTTTAGATTATTATTGATTTTCTTCAAGAAAAGATTATTATCGATTTTATTTGATATGCCTTTGCCTTCACATATGAAGTAAATTCCAATAGATACACTCTTATTATGTGTGTGAAGTAAATTTCTATAAATGTGATTGCTTACCAGTACATTCAGTGTGAAGGCATAATCGGAAAAAGATTCTAAATTCCTTATAACCATTAAATTGTTGTGTATGTACATGTGTTGCAGGTAAAAATGAGCGTAAGTAGATGCCTATACCATCTAAAACAGACTGAAATTATTTCATACTCTCAAGAATTCATTGATGCTTTATTTGAAACTAATTGAAATGCATAACTAATTTATTCCCTATTTTTGCTTTTAAAGAAACCCAATTGAAGAAAGAAGGTACTTGATTCTGGGTGTCTGGAGTTGAAATAGTTTTGCCAGTATAAAGGGAAGCAATTCTATTGCCAAATTCAGTTAAAAAGAAGCAACTTGACAAAGTGATGCAGCTACTTGCCTCCACTTCCCTTTGACATCATATTCGTTTTGCAGCTTATGGAATGATAGGTAACATAAGAGACTGATTTTTGTTTATTGTAAACTAAGTGATGAAAATTAATATAGATTGACATTGGTGTCATAAAGTAACAGAAATATTCCAACAAAATGAAAAAAATATATATGCAATGACCTCCATGAAATGCCACAGTAGCTTTCTACGTCCCTGATTCAGACTTTGCTACAATGAATTCAATTTTAGTCCTCTATATTCTTAATTTTTAAAATAATGACTATTTGCTGTTAAAAATATTTGTACTAATTTGATTAGCTGATTCGTTATGCATGGATACTAATGACACAAGCACAAGGCACAATTCTCTCAAGACTATGTTTCCACTTAACGAGCTTTGATTTTTGGAAATATAGCGTCAGATATATGTTCCAATATGTTATTCAATGTGTGCAGAATTTACTTTATTGTTCTCTCATTTATTTATAAACCAAATAACGCTTTACTTTTTTACCTTAATATTAATTAAAATAATAAAATAGCATACTATGATAAACATTGGAAAATAGACCATCATTATATAATAATATGAATAAAAATAAATTTTCTTAACATGTTAATAAAATAGTTGCAATTTGTGAGGACAATATTAAATAATTATACATTGTTTTATTTTATACAATAGAAACTAAAAGTAGTTGACAAAATTATACATTATATTTTATATACGATCTGTTCTTATTGTATTTTTCTATGTTTGCATTTTTATATTATCTAAATAATATCCAACAAATATTAAATATAGACATCATATAAATTTATTTCCATCCGCAAAAAAAAATTAAATGCATTAATCTTTATGAATTCAAAAAATGATAACATATTTTATATTTATTTATAATTCAAATATCGAGCGAAGCTTGATTAACCCCCCTAGTAGTGTACTTAATACACGTAACAAATGTTCAATGTGGAAAATAAATCTTTAGTTAAGGGGGAAAAAAAATCCTACGTGGAGGTGAATGATTTAAAACCCGATTGGTGAATTTTTTTTTTCTTGTATTTTAAGCTACAGACTTAGCTCCATCTTTATCAAATAAAATTATTTGACGTAATTATATTGTTTCAATGCAGGAAAAAAGGTTTTGTCTAGTATGAAACAAAAAGAACCAAGTTAACTACAAGCATTGCAAAAATATAAATAAATAAAATAGTTAACTGTAAGCATTTAAACTATATAATCTGAACGCATGTTATATATTCTATATTGTTAGACACGATCATTCAAATAATAAAACTTCATAATATCAACAATATATTTTTTTAATATCCGAAACATATTGCAGCCGCAGTGAGCCGGTAAGAGAGGAAGATAATATATACTTTCATTAAAATAAAGTAATATATAATTTCATTTAATTTGTAAATAATTATTTACTAAATTAATTCAAATATTACATATATATTTTTTTACTTTCATGAAATTAGGTAATATGTACTTTCAGTTTATTTTGTAATAATTATTTGCCATTCGTTTTAAATTGAATACCAACAACAGAGAAATATGGCTTGTACCTGCCTAAGCTGTTGTCTCGTACCAACAATAAGAAATGATATCTTATGCCCGCAGTTCAATTTAGAAATAAACGCTCCAATTTTTTTTTTTTCTTTTGGACCATAGCAATAATTGCTACCTGTACCTGACCGGAGAGAGGAAACCCATTTTGTCTTTGGTACCAAACACCTCAATGTATCTTCTTTTTCAGCTCAGGTTTCACTGATTTTTATTTTGTGCTTTTCTGGATTAGCATTATCTGTGGCTAATTTGAAATATAAAATTGTTTAACAATTTTCAATTTTCTTTATTTTTGATATGATTATGATATAAAATATAGTTCGGTCTCTCATGATGGAAATTAACGTGTTATTCTCGCTAACTAACTCAATTTATAATTCAAACGCATCCGAAATGCGAAGAATCAAATTTTGAGTTTTATATGTCGGTTTGTATTAAAATTTTAGCGATCGCAATCAAAGCATGAAACCCATGGCTGATCATTTCCGACTTAAAAAAAAAAGAATTTATACATGTATAATTTCGAGTTTTAGAGAGAGAATATTAGACCATGTCGTGCGTATAGTGTGGTCCAATAATTTGGCCAACATGTATCATTCATTAAATAGTACAGAAAATAAATTACCCTGACAAAAACGGAATTAAAAATTTCTGCGTCGTTGTTTCTTACTTTTCTACCGTTTCCAGTTAAATCCATCTTTGATTAAAAAAAGTCTGGCTTGCTTTTTTTCATTGTTACTGTGGATAAAAATTTTACACTCAGAGCATAAAAGAAGTTTACCATTATAAAAGTACCGTTTGATTTTACCAGTGGCGAAGCTAGGATTTCGTGTCAGCAGCGTCCGTAATTTTTTTTTGCTGAAAATATATGTATGATGTAACGTCTAATATAGACATAGTATAATAATAATTCTTAAATAAACAACTCTAAAATAATGTTAGATAAAAAAAGTCATGAGAAATCAAATATATATTATAATAACAATAGAAAATCTAAAATAATATATTTAATATACAAGATAATAATTCAAAAGTCAAGATAACAAAAAAGTACAACAATTTCCTATGAATTTTCATTTTTTTCATAATTTTGCATAATAAGTTCTTTAGAAATTTTATTGAGCATTTATTTTTCTTATTTTTAGTGGTAGTTTTTATATAATATCCGAGTTGTATTTTTTATCATTTGTGGTAGTTTTTATTTATAATGTCCTAAAGTTCACAAAATATTATATAGACGAATCACGTAATGCGCGAGATTCGTGCTAGTATATATATGCTACAAATAATTTTTCATCCAAATTTTTCATTCTATTCTAAATTTTGTCTTTATAAGATTCATTGGGTAGGAAGGAAGAAGACGATTAGTTGGGAACAAATGCTACTTGGGTCCCTATGCGATTTTTTAAGTGTCGTTATGCAATTCAAATCAAACACGACATGTCCAGTTGGGTCCTTCAAATTTTTGAGATGGGTCCCTAACTTCTTGTGTATTTTTTTTAATTACAAACAAATGTAATATCAAGTAATTTTTTTTTTTGAGGTGGGTCCAAATTCCATGTAGCTTCGCCCCTGGATTTTACTCTTCTCTTTCATTCCAGTATCATCGACAAGTGGTCAGTTGGTTTCTGATAAGATTTCAATATGGAGAAGATAATGAACGATTTGAATCGATCATTTAAAGTATAAAATTTAAAAATGACTGCGTAGCACGAAGGCCATCTGTGCTATGCATAATATTTTAACAATCCTCATATTTTCCTGTTTTGTCTTCACAAAATTGAAATTTGCAACACAAAAAACATTGACAACCTACACAAAAGGGAATGAAAGTAAAAAAAAATATATATATAAACAAGTTTTCAGTAAGTTAGATGTACTGCGATATAAATTGATATAGTTTGAATACTATGTTGTCACTGATGGAATGGTCCGAGAGAAATTAACGATTTAGCTTAATTCCAATGCCGATTAAACAATTCTCAAATAAAACTAAATTTAATAGCCACTCTATTTAAACAATAGAGAGTACATCAATAATCTATTTTTCATTTTTAATGTATATTGGCACGGTTTGCTCATGCGCTGATGCGCAGTCTGTTTACCCCTAAATTCTGCTGCATAAAATCCTGGAATAAATAAATAAATTTTATTCCGCAAACAAACCAAAACCTATGACAACAGCAACCAAACAAAATCGCTCTGACAAACAGTCATGACGCATGAGACGAAAATACAGAAATTCCTAAAAATGGACGATAAATTAATTAATTATGGGAAATGCCATTGCAAGCATGTGATATCCTTATAATTAATTATAAAAAAAAATTCTAAAAATAAAAATTTTGTAGCAGTTAAATTCTTTATATTTTTATGAGGAACCATGCAAAATTTCATGTCAAACTGACCAACGGAGGAGCATCAAACAATTTTATCAAATAAATGCAGCACAATTGTCCAAAATTTCGGCTAGGCCGAATTATAAAAAATAGACAAAGCCCATACAAATTAATCAAAACTTTAAAGGCCCATGTTGCCTTTAATTTTCCGGTGGCCCACCCGAATTATACAAAGGCCCAATGACAAATAGATTAATGGGGCGGATCTCAAACTTACGCCCGATAACAAAACACGACTCGTCTGTCGGAAACAGACTCGACAGGTCGGAAACAGATCCAGTCGGCTGGACTCAACGGCGGCTATTAGATTCGACTGAACCCAGTTCGAGCCTATACACGCGTCACACTCTGGTTGGCTCAATCCTTTACCGTTTAAAACAAAAAGAAAAGAGAAAAGAAGGCATGGAACAGTACTACTTGTCAGACGCAATACACAGACGTAGAGAAGAGCTCCGTCGCTGCCTCACGCCACCTCAGCCCAAACTGACTTCACCACTGGGTAGACGATGCCTCTACGATTCCAGCGACACCAGACACGACGGGAATCGAAGGAAAGATGACCCCAATTGAGAGGAGGGGATGCTCACTGCCTACGTGGGAAATCAAGAAATTAGACTTAACCAGAGATGCAATTGAGTAATTGAATGATAACGAAACATCAAGGAGAGGTAACTTACATGTCCAGTGAAGCAATTTCGAGGCTAGAGTTGTATTTGGAGCGAAGCTCTATCTCAGTCTCGAAAGGCAACGACGGAGGTGTGTAAGAGGAGGAAAGAGGCTTGACATAGGAATTAAATGTCACGACAGTGTTTAGTCTCGACCCAAGAGCCTATCCAGATGATACATCAATGCACAAGTACTCGAAACAGCTAATTTCCCCTCAACTGGAGGCGTCCAGTGTAAAATGCGGAAGAAATAAGCTAAAGTTAGTAGAATGGAAAAGAGGCACTGTTCACTGCAGCCTATGTTCTGGGAAAGGAAGAATAGGCCTGAGAATCACAATACATGACATAAGGGAGGTGAAAAAGGTAAGCTTACCATCAATTTGGAGCCGTTAGATCAATGCTCTCAATTGAATGAAAGTCCCAATTATCACTATGAAACCAGATGTGGTACCAACACTAAAAAACCCATAGGAGGTATGGTAAGTGATAACAACACACAATTGATGCAATGAAGCGCATCTGACCATAGGTTTCAAAAGCAAATTGAAATCAAGTGCTAGAAACCGTCAGATAACACTACTATGTGCCTCCCCCAATAATTGGAGAGAATCCAATTTCACAGATGCTGAAACAAGCCAAAAGGAGGCTGTAAACGTGTCATTCCATGGGGACCATGGGCAAATCAGTCCTTTAAACAAAAGACAAAGGAATGGGAGCATCTAAAGCCATGTAAAGAGCAATATAAAGGCCTGGGATACCTAATATGCCCTCAAGATATTCCAGAAAAACACATTACATAAGGAAATGTGATGAGATAACCACATAAACCAGCTGAAGCACATGTCATTTGCAAGATCAAGTGTGCCCAGAAACAAGGAGCTTTCAGTATCAATACATAGGAGCCTGTTTGAATGGTGGCCTCAGATTAAATTGGCAAATCATATTGTTGCCAGGTCTGATTCATCATAGGCCAATGGGACAAGTGTAAATTGGGACTCAATTGTGACTGTGGCACAAGTAAATTTCAAATAGCATCTCTGCAAACGCTTGACAAGCCAAGTGTGAGAACAAATTGTCAAGATAGGACAAATGCCGACTCAAACACTTGGCTGTAAGTACTCAAGCCACAGTCACTCACATAATGTGACTCATGCTTATACAAATTCAATTGAACTTCACTGTGAACCAGCCATCAAATTAAATCAAGTAACCAAATAACCTAATAGCTCAAATGTGAGTACAACATGTCCATGTGTGACAAGCGATGACTCAAACAAAAAAGCTATAAGGCCATTGGTCACAGGAAATCAAGCATGCAACATGAGCCATCTACAAGGCGCAGCAAGCATCAAATGCATCTAAAAAACAACACAACTTCAACACTGGAGAGGAAATGAATCCCTCTGAAATATCCACAGGCCTCATCTGAGGCACAACAGCCAACAGCTGAGGCAAAATAGCCCACAGCTAAGGCACAACAGCCAACATCCATGACAAAACACCCAACAATGTGACACCTGTCCCAGTGCCACAAGTTGACCCTCCATTCAAGCGCCAAGAGATAGCTAATACAACTAGCCTGGCCACAGAGAGGACATAACAGCCAACACCTAAAGAAGAGACACTCAATTGTGTGACACCTGTCCCAGTGTTCACAAGAGCATCTTTCTCCAAGCGCCAAGAGGATAGCTATTACAGCTAACCAAGCCACAAGAGAACCACAATAACCAACAGCTAATAGGCATGGCATCCAATCACACAGTGCCTGACAAGCAACAACATGGAATGGAGCCACTTCAAACAACAACAAATCACCAGTCCCATGCCTCTGAAGGACAAAATTGGAAAACCACATCAGATTCAAGCCGCTGAAAGGCAATGCAAGCATTAAATCTCACTGGAGAAGCATGAAGCAACCCAGAAATGTCTCAAGTACCCCTCTGATAAGCCACAGAAAGCAGCTGGCGCCAAGTAAATCCCTCCCCCAAGTATGACACTTGGTAAAATGGAGTAAACTACACCCATCACAGCCACATAAGCTTAATGTTGTGAGCTTCATAGGCCACATCAGCCAACAAAGAACCAATGAAAGGGAGTAAACCATAAATCACCAAACCAGCTATCTCAAATACAGATGATGCCACATGTCAAGTGACTACTGGATAGTGTAACGAGATAGTAAGAACACCAATGTGAAGACAGCAGCCCAAATTGAGGTGGTTGAAGCAACATAGCATCTTAGCCACTCATCAAGACTCAAAATTATGAGAAAATGCCACATGGCACTAGAAGATCCAGTGAAACCCTAACTCACTGGCTATAAAAGAAGCAAACTCGAAGAAGAAGAGGCCTCCAATTTTCTTAATTTTAGGCTAGAACATTGAGTTTTCAAACCTGTAAAAGAAAGAAATGAAGTTTTAATTAAGGTAATGAACATATAATTGAAGTTTTATATGAAATAGAGGGGGCCAAAAAGGTTTAAATTACCTTGTTCTTCTTGTTCTCCTCCTCTTTTCTCTTTTTCTTTCTTTTATGGTAATAAACAAGCCTGGTATTTGGCTTGAGTGCCCGGTATTTGGCACTGGTGGTATAAATGCCTGGTATTTGGCATGGTATGGCCTGCTGGTATTTGGCCTCAAAAATTAATCCAGCCCGGTATTTGGCTGTGTAATACCCTCTTAGGAGGAGATAACCTAGAGATATGCACAATAAGGCATGCAAGCTCTATGCCACGAGCTATTGTTTGCATGCCACCCTAATTTTAAAAGTGAATAAGGTTGCATTAGACTTTATGCCACGAGCTACTGTCTATGCACCATTTAAAAGTGCCAAAACATCAAAAGATTTTGTAAAATAGTTGCATCTGTCATGTTTTCAAAACCCAAAAAAATCAATTTCTGTCTTGCTTCAAGCATATTAGGGTTTCTGTCTTTCATTGGCATCCATGTTTTAACAAAGTCATTTCATATTCATGTGTCCATCATAATAATTCGGTCAAGGTGTCCTTAAAGATAAAATAAACTCATGGTCAGTATGAGGAGTACATCATTAGGGTTCATCCAGCATTAGCATAACAAGGATAGGCCAATAAATTAAGTCACCATAGTTCATATAATAAGGTTCAGTCAAGTCTGTCATTAGAGTGAGTAAATTGAACTTTCATGGTTTGTTTAATAAAAAAAAATCTAGTAAAGAATGGTGTCCAGTGTAGATCATCTAGGAATGAAAAGGCCTAAGAATAAAAATGTAAAAGTACCAGGCATATAGAGGGTTTGTTTTAGGTGTCACAGAAATAAATGAAATCTCAGGGATCAAAAGTAAAATGGTTAAGTAATAGTAGTGTTAGAAAGTGCTCAATTTTCAATTTTAGTTACTAATTAACTTAATTAAACATCAAGCACAAAGGATCTTGCTAAGCAATCAACACACACATGAGAAAAAGGAAGGAATCGATTACCTCTCGCGGAATCGTATCCGCGAGGCTCGACCAATGCATGGGAGTTGATAGCGTGCTCTCCTTCACCTTCTCCTCCGTCAACGGCCGCCTCGAGTCCACCAAGAAGTTTAATCACCTCCTTTTTCAACTTGTGCTAGCAAGGAAGATGAGAGTAACTAATCCCCAAGGTTTTCTCTCTTCTACCTTTGTCAATTAACTAGTTTAATTAATGGAGAAGGAAGAAATCTCAACACATGAGCTAGATGAGGTGGAAAAGAGCAAGAGAAAGAGATGAAAATTCTGAAATTTTCTCTCTAATTTTCGTTCTAGGAGGAAGAGGGAGAGAAAAGGCTATGGTGGCTAAGGTTTCTCTCTCCAAATGACCTCCTTTTATAGACCAACCACTCCACACACTTTAGGGACCTTTTTACCCCTATTAGGGCAGCCACTATATGGGCTATCAAGTCCATTTTGTGGTGTGTTAAATGTCCACTAATTCAATTAATTAATGGACCTTTTTCTTGTACTCAAATCGGACCTTTAATTTACTAATTAAATAAAGGTCTATAAGCTCTATTTAATTCCTATAATTAAATTGTGTTGAACAAAATTAATTATTAACTTATTAATAATTATTTTAGGATTAGTTAATGCATTAATTTATTTCTATATGATTTCCTTGACTTAATTAATTATAACGGTTCGCAACGGTATATAATTAATTAATCAACTTATCATATTTTCGCAATACACTGCTGCGAATAAATAAATAATGCACTGTGTGATTAAAGTCCTATTTGTGTGACCCTTTGAGGATTTACGCTACGTTGGCCATGAAATTAAATCGCTATTTAATTTCAATAATCATAAGCGGTATCTAGCAACACGTTATGATTCCCAATTCGCATAAATAATGTACTGCTACAATATCTCAATCCTGCATAAGAAATAAAAGTATCTCCTTGTCTGATTCTTATGTCACATAATATCACTGTATAATCCAAGATAGGAATGTGTCATTCTTACAGATTATACATTTCTTGATCTAGAGTTGATTGTACAAGTTGGCCAAACAATCCAACTCCATCAAGGGGCCCAAACAGATATCATCACTCACTAGGTATACTAATGAGGGACATACGGTTTTCTTGATGAACAACTTTTCCCCGCACAATTCAAGAGAACATAAATAAAGTCCGTATAGCAGCCCTTATCAGGAATCAACGGTAGACGATATTTATTGAACCTATCCTAATGTGAAAAAGTTGAACCATCTCAAACTTAGAATCAAACTCATATGAAATAAACAATGACACACAACACAATCCATATGTTTATTTCATTGGGTCATGTCATGTACTATGTTCTAATAACATACACATATGCAATTAAGTTGGTAACTCCTTACCTATGATTTGTAGAACTTAATCATCACTTAACTTGCATACTAATCTTTTATGATAATTAATGTTCATTGTTAATTATCAAGATTACGGACGATTTAGATTTATTACTGTCATTCTAATGAATGATCCACAAAGATCTACAATTCAGATCCTCAACCTGAATGATCTGTCAGTAATAAACTCTAGGAACAAATGATGAAATATCATCAATAACATAAACTAAGATATTAAGTCATTAAATATTGACTTCTAGGACACAACTCCAACAAGTAGAACTTCCCTGCATCGTATAGGAGAAATCATGTAAGTTCAACTCATTGCATAATTATAGTCAAGTATGGCCCCTGAGCTCAAGACAAAAAAAAAGGGATCAAAGTCTGCATGTGTTTCCATATCATTTGATCTACATAAATAGGCATTGTTAAAATAAAAAGGTTATACTATATCACTGCCTAGGGTTAGTTTATCCAGTGAACATGGTATTTTCCATAAAAGGTCAAAATAGTGTCAAAATCTTTCTGCATTTCTCCCAGCATATATGGGTTGGAATAAAAATGGTTGTATAAGCTAGCATCTCAGTAAAAAATAAAGTCTTGTCTAAACTGCATCATGGTCAGGATTAACACGCAAATCATAAGTCACTTCATTTAAGCATAAACGGCATCTTTTAAAACCTAAATTGTTCAAATGTGTTTCTGAAACCTGTCCAGGTTCACTAATGCATCCATATAGTCTTGGCAGTTTAAACAAAATTTTCATAGCACCAGGGGAATGGGGATTCAGTTCAATTCAGTCCAGTGCTCCATCACATGTCATGCATAGCATTTCCTAATATATATATATAAAAGTACATAATAAAACTCAGAATTGCTTTGAAATTTTGCATGAAAGTAAAAATGAATTTCTTGCACGAAAAAAAAAATCTTTATGCAAAGACAAGTTTTAAGCTTAAAACAATAAAATCATTAACAGGAGTAATAAAAAGAAGAAAGACAAAACAACAAACACATAACAGAAATTAAAAAGGGGTGTGCATATCTCTAGGCTTATCTCCTAAAGAGGGTTTTACCAAGTCACAGCTAACCCAGTTGAACCACATAAAAAATCAGGTGTTAAACCAAAATGGTAACCGTGAACTAACCAAACCCCATTTCGAGTCAATGACAAAGTCGAACCAGGATTGAACTGAAACAGGTTGAATTGGTCATTTGTTGCCAAATTTGGACCCATGGTAAATGCCAATCAAAGCTCAATTGAGCACTAAACTAAGCAAGGAATTAGGTTATAAAAATTAACCAGTCCGCATAAAGTTAAATGCAAAATTAAACAAAGTCAGACAGCTTCCTGGGCAATTGAGGCTTCCAGTGACCTCTCCAAACCACCAGAACTTGGTGGGACCCACTCGTGAGACTCAATTTGACTCAATCGGAAGTAGCAGAAAGGGCCTAAGCGATTGGGAAGAAGGAAAACTCCAAAGTAAGAAATAATTGACAAAATGTGGTAAAGGGAAAGAAAGAGAAGCTCACCGCGAGCAAAAGAATACCTTCAATTCGAGGAATGGTGGCGCCGGTCGCCGTAATTGCTCTTCCGACGAAAACTCCTCCACTTGATAGACTGTCGGAAGAGAAATGAAGGAAGAAGGAAGAAAGAAGGGAAAAAGAAAAGAAAAACATCCCTTTGCACGAATCTTGATGCCAGGTGGACAGATGGATTTTGATTCCAACGGATTCAAATCAAAAGATGGATGAACTCGGCATGCCGTAAACCAAAGGAATGATAAGTGGGTCCCTTAAATTGGACTTGAACTCGGTGAAAATCCAAAACCTCTGCGCCTTGCCGGATTCCCTGTGACAGCCTCTGTGTGGCGGGTCATTACAACCCTGTACAGCAAACAGCAAGCCTCCAGCCAATCAGAATTTTCCAACAGATTTAAAACTTCAAAAATGCATTAAAAATGATAGGAATGTTAGAAAAATTCAAATAAAATATCAAAATATTCAGAAAAATATTGAGAATGTTTTGGTAATACATTTCAGGCCCAAATATCAAAGCATGAAACATATGAAATTCAAAACTCTTCAAATGACCATTTTTGCAAATAACAAAATGATAAAACTATAATTAAAATTAAATTTCTGCACAAACACACGAACGTTTATGTTCTGGACGGCAGGTTTATTCGAACATTCGATGTTCTGGACAGCAGGTACACTCAGAGCCCCCCGACTGAGTCTCAAATCCAAAACACCAAATTCAAAAGACCCAAAATCAAATCCAAAATCCCAAATTCAAATCAAGCTCAAAGCTCCAAATCCAAATATCAAAAATCAGATTTAAAACTCTCAAACCAAATACCAAAGACAAAATGTCAAAACCCCAAACGAGGACAAAACCCAATCACAAGAGCCCTAAATTAGGGAGAAACTCAAACTTCCAAATGTCAAAATCCAAATACTAAATCCAAAAGATACGAAATCCAAAACTCCAAATATCAAAATTCAAAACACAAATCCAAAACTCAAACCCAAAGCCCAAACTCCAACCCCAAAGCCCGGGGATCAAAATAGAGCTCTGAGAAATCAAAATTTTAACTTAAAAATTAAAAGTTAAACTTAAAAGTCTAATTTAAAGTTGAAAAAACCAAACTCAAAAGTCCAACTTAAAATTGGTATAATTAAGACTTAAAACGATCTGATAGCCGGAATCTAAAAGTCTTAAAATATCTTAAACCCCAAAATTCAACATCGAAATACCAAATAGTTAAAGACGTAAAAGCCAACGCTCCAGAGATTGGATCAAAGTCAATAACTAAAAATTTAAAATGACATTAAAGTCTTAAAAGTCCAACGACTTTTCTCCTGAGACTGCATAGTGCGTTGCCGCATGAGTTACAACTCAGTGCTCTTGTCAAGAGGAGGGCATATCGCTTCTTTCTTCGCGACTCGAACGAAATCCCAAAAATTCCTAAAATCCCAAACGATTGAGAATTGACCTAGACTGCCCATCTTTCTAGAGTCGAACTCAAAAATCTAAATCGTTCTTCTAAGACTGCATAGCGCGTTGACTTGGAAGTACACACTCGAAGTTCTTGTCAAGAGAAGGCATAGCGCATCTGTACTCAAGACCTGAACGAGAAATCCTAAAATCTCTAAATCCCTAAATCGACTGAATATTAATCTAGGCAACATAACCCCTAGTGTTAATTTCAGAAATCTCAAAGTGGCCGTAAGCCAACTCCAGTAAGTTTAACAACAAAATTGTTAAAATCGTGACACAAAAGTCAACCAAGGTCCTGTAACAAGTCTAAAGTTACAACCAAACAATCAAAGTCAAACCCCCCGTTTAAACTAATCTCTTTAAGATTAAAATTAGACCCTTAACTGTGTGTTACATTCGATTTGAATATTCCCGATCTAGAGGTGCTCTTGCCTGGTTCTCAACTCAGGCCGGAGGTAATTAATAGCAGGGGCTTGCGCTTGCTGGAAGGAAAGGACCTGCAAACAAATAATCAACTCTCGAGGTACTTAGAACCGCGTTAGCGTCCGTCGCCCGTTTTTCGGACGGCCGGTAGCGTTCGGGTCGTAAGATGCTCGAGGGGTATCTGCTCCGTACTCTTTTTCCCTATGGAGATAGTTATCCTTTGATATCTACCCTTGGAAAGGTAAAAAAGGTGCGAGACACAGTCCCATTGTTTTTGGTTTTTTCATACGAACAACTTAGGGTCTGATCGGAATGATTTTTAACAAGAGTTCAATTCATTTCAATAGAATAGAGTTCAATAGAAATGATTTCCAAATGAAATTTAGTGATCGGAATAAATTTGTTCTATCATGAAAGAAATGATTTCACCACTTAAAATTTGACCATTTTACCCTCTATTATCTCTTTTAACATTTGTATTTACGGTATAACAATAACAACCACCCAAACCAATATTTGTATTTAACGTGAAATATTTAGATGCAAATCAAATAATAATATCATACTAATCATGTCTGACATTTAATCTATCACTTTATTTCTCTGTTTTGTTTTATACAACCAAAATGAGCAAAGAAACAATGAAGAGAGACATGTAAAACGTTGATTTAAAAAATTGACGACTTTTAATTATACCTCATCAATTAATATTCAAAATGAACAAAGTAATAAAGAGAGAAATATAGTTGGTTAGCAAAGAGATACTACAAATGGCCATATCAATGTAGCAGTAAACTCGAAATATGCCTTGAGTTGATATTTGGATCTTATGACAAAACTGAGAATCATTCTCATTATTTAACAAATCTCATATGAAGACGAAGACCAACAAAAGGACGAAATCCAGGGCACCTACGAATGAATATATGTAGGCCTGTCAAACGTGTCTAAAAAATACGAAACAAATCAAAGTCGTTTCTGTTTCGTTAAGGTGCACAATATAAGAAACCGTTCCGTTAACCGTTTCGTTTACGAAATGTCATAGAAATCCGTTTCGTTAACCGTGCCACTTCAGAAAATACACATAAAACGGTTTGAAATGAGACTGAGGCCCTGATCAAAATCCCATTTTTTTAACATGAGATTTCATTTCATTCCATTTTGTTGGAAAATTCTTGATCAAAATGAAGGGATTTGGGTCATTTGGTTGGAATTCCCATGTAATTAGATCCAACTAAATCCTATGAAATCAATTCAAATGAAATGAAATGAAATCCCACTTAAAAATCATTTTGATTAGGGCCTGAAACGGTCGAAACGGTAAATTTTGGTGTTTCGTTTGTTGTTTTGTTATTTGAAATGGTACATTTTGCTGTTTCGTTAACTATTCCGTTTCAGTTAAACGGAACGGCAAAAAGATAAACAACAGCCGTTGACAGGCCTAAATATAGGTGCGGATGGGTGCTAACTTCCAAATAGATTGGCTAAGAAGGGATGACGGAGAACACAAGGGGTTCGCTTTTCATTAAAAAAGAGAGAAGGAAAAGGTTAGAAGGGTCTAAAAAATTTGTGCCTCTTTCCCAAGATGAAATCGTGGCAAATTTTGACTTTTTTCTCGGGATTTCAGAAGCCTAAATTTTTCTCTTGAAATCGTGCCAATTGACTTGAACTCGCAACTCCTTATCTATTCCGATCAGAAAATATTAAAAGACGGAAATTCCATTTGACGTTTGAGCCGCTAAATTTTCATTCCGATCAGACCCTTAACCAATCAGATTGGCTTCAAAAAGTTCTAAAATTATCCACATCATCCAATTATTCAAAGAAAAAAAAATGAGAATCCTTCCTGAAATATAGCAAAAAACTTTCCTTTTAACTTTATTAAGAACACCGGAATCGCAAAAAGAAGGAAAAAAAAAACTCAGTTTGGATAAACTTAATTGAAAGATGAGAATAGAGGTAACCTTCTAATGTACAAATTCAACTTTTCATACAGATAATTAGCTCATATCAGGGCCCAGCTCTAGTATTATATTATTGCATCTCCGCAATTATTTCCCAAGAAAAACACGGTTGTCTGGTTGGCCAAATTACGTGGACAAAATTAGTACGAAATTGAATGATTAAACAATTGCTTAATTGGTCTTTGGTTTGTGGCAAACTCTTATTCTGAACCGCTCATTAGAGATTCCTGTAGGTCCCAATTGGATGCATCACACCTTTATTTGAAAACTGAAAGCTTTGTCACGTTTTCTGACTCAGCATTAACCTTTTTCTTGGAACTATGAATCTATGATGACGTGCCAATTTCAATGGTTTTCGGGCCTTAGGTCTTCACAAACTGCTTTACAAGAAAGAAGTGATACATTCACAAGAGGACATAGCTATCTGAAATGAGAAATTAAAATATTCAGCATTTGGTATTTTAAAGCGATACAAAATTTGGGATTATGTATGTTTCGTTGAAATTTCAATCATCATTAGTCACAAATTGTTCCTACTGATCATTGAAACAATGAAATATTAAAATTGCACATATTATTTTATCAATGTTAGATCATTTTTTTGATAAAAACTTAAAATTATTTTTACATTAATACAATACTGATAAATAAAAACCACCACAATTTTAAAATGTATCGATGAGCCAAACGATTTCACATTACATCATCCGAAAGTCGATGAATGGTCTATGAAAATCACAATGTACACATTTAACTTTGATTTTATTTTGATATGTGTGTCCGCTGTTATTATTTTCTAATTTCTATTAAACCCATATAACTTATGTAAATAACCCATATCTGGTGGTCACTAATATTTTACAAAGCAGCAAATGATAATTTGATTCGAATTATTCAGATATTCCCAGGTTTTATTTAATTGTAAATAGCTTTTATAATGAACTCTCCATACATTCAGCAAAAGTGCAGAAAACAATATCCAAGTTGTCTCTTAAAGCTTCTTATAAAAGGAACCATCATAAATTTTGAGCTGTCGACAGTCGACACACCTTACAAATTCTTTTACATCCATACTAAAATTTGAGAAATTGATTGAATGGTTTTTAATCAACCGTGAAAGCCTGTATAAGCCCATTTTTGTAGTCACATTGACTTAACAGTATATGCTAGTCTTCTCCTGCTACCATGAAGGGCCCGTAATGCTTCTCCTGTTATTTTATGAATAGAGAACTTTCTAATTATGAATAGGCCAGACCACCAAAGTCCATAGAGATGCTTACAACTTACACAAGCCGAAAAAATTAAAAATGACGTTACTGTTCACACGAATTACGATAAAAACGGTTAAAAATTCGAAATTTTAAAAATAACGTTGTTGGATTGGCGTTTGAATCGCCGAAAATACAGAACCGTTGGATCGGCGATTGAAACGCCGATCCAAGCTTGGATCGGCATTTCAATCGCCGATCCAAACAAAAATAAACCACAGCACTTCTTAACGTCACTTTCAATCCAAAAAGTCCAAAGTGAGTAATTTTTTTAATATACAATTTACTTTTTAGCCCTCAAAATTTTTATTATTACAAAATATATAATTTGTGATTATAAATTAAACATAATTTAAATATCTATTATAAAAATATAAGTATATAATTAAATTATGCATGTTAAATACATAATATTGTATATGTTTATAATACTTATTTATACATATATATTATGTATCATATATTTTATATATTAAATACATATTATTGTATATAATTAAATTATGCATGTTGAATAGTATTTGATATATAAAATATATTATACATAATATATATGTAAATAAGTATTATAAACATATAAAATATTATGTGTTTAACATGCATAATTTAATTATATACTTATATTTTTATAATAGATGTTTTAATTATGTTTAATTTCTATTCACAAATTATATATTTTGTAATAATAAAAATTTTAGGGGCTAAAAAGTAAATTTTGCATTAAAATAAAAAGTCAAAAAAAGTTGCGAAAGTTTTTGTTTGGATCGGCAAATGGATTGCCAATCCAAACAACAAAATTCAGTTGACTTTATTTTAATGCAAAATTTGTTTTTTAGTCCCTAAAATTTTTATTATTACAAAATATATTAAATGTAAATAAAAATATATAAATTTTTTTAATGTATAAATAAATATACATATAAATACAAATATATATAATTATAAATATAATATACATGTATAAAATTAAATATAATTTATATTACGACATGTGTAATACTTTCATTCGTATTTAATATACATACATATTTGTATGTATATTTAATGTATATAAAATTTTTTTATATATTTATATGTATATTTATTTATACATTAAAAAAAATTTATATATTTTTATTTACATTTAATGTACAACAAAAATTTTTATTGGATTATATTGTAAAAATAATAATTTTAGGGTCGTCGGCGAAAAAGTTGAATATAATTTTATTGAATTTATTCGCCGATGACCCTAAAATTATTATTTTTGCAAAATAGTCTAATAAAAAATTTTTGTTATACATTAAATGTAGATATTAATATATAAAAATTTTTATGTATAAATAAATATACATAGAAATATATGTACATATAATAATATTTATCATATATTTTAATTATATACAATAATATGTATTTAATATATTAAATATATGATACATAATATATATATGTATAAATAAGTATTATACACATATACAATATTGTATTTAACATAAATAATTTAATTATATACTTAAATTTCATTATAGAAGTTTCAATTATGTTTAATTACTAATCACTAATTATATGTTTTGTAATAATAGAAAAGTTGAGGGCTAAAAAGTAAAATTGTAAATAAAAAACAAGTAAAACAAGTTGGAAACGGCATATTAATTGGATCGGCATTCCAATTGCCGATCCAAGCTTGGATCGGCGTTTCAATCGCCGATCCAAGCGTTCTGTATTTTCGGCGATCCAAACGCCGATCCAACAATGTTATTTTTAAAATTCCGAATTTTTAACCGTTTTTATCGTAATTCGTGTGAACAATAACGTCATTATTAATTTTTTCGGTTACACAAGTCGCAACTCGCAAGTCACAACAATAGCAAACTTGCACAGATCATAACTGCAGATGGAAAATAGACAGAATGTATTTTTTTTAGATAAAGAATAGACATAATGAATTGGTCATCCTTTTTATCATTCACAATGAATTGGTCTTTCTATCCAATTACTTGTTTTCGTTAGATTTGAAAATCTAAGCTGACCATTTTAGATCTGATAACCTAGATCAAATTTGTGTTCATATATCTATTCCTACTCGTCTGTGTTATTTAATATATATTGATATGGACTATCCGAATTAAAATTGAATAATTTTAATAATTTTAACAAGACTTTCTCAAATGAAGTAAATTTTTTTTTTATCTATACTATTAGTCTATAAATTCAATGTGTATCAAATTTCATACAATTTAAGTGTCAGTTGATATTCCAATTTAAGTCATAAAATCTGAACTTTTACGACTTTCATATTTGCTGGTTAACGGAAAAACATGAAATCATATCAATTTTTATGGTATAATATGCATATTATATAGATCGCTTTTTTAAATTTATAATTAGTTTTATAACTATTAAAATTATTAAACTTATCAGTTATTAATGGATCTTTCACCACTAATAAAGTCCGTAATGCTGGAAAAGATCGAACCGAACAGAAATGTAGCCCGCGTTTTGCATATTCAACATTCAACAATATGTCGTCACCAGAAAATGGCACGAAATTCATCATCCCAATCCTTTACCAACTACACTTGTTGTCCTTTTCTTCCTTTCATTTTGAACTGATCTTTCTTTGCGATATTTTGTAAAGTGAGTGCTGAACATGTCAGATTTCTACGCTTTTATGGGTCAAACAAGAGAAAACATATTTTTTTAGCAGATAACACTAGCTTGTTAAGTAGTCTGTGATGGTTCATTTTTGGTGCTATCCATTTTTGTAATGTGTTGTATATTTTAATAAAAAAATTATATTGATAGTCAAACTTATAAGAATTTCAAAACTGTGAGTAAATAATTGACGTCAAGATTTATTAAAATTAATAACAAAATGATATGTATCATGTTTTTATTTGGTAGACAATATAATGGGTTTTAATTTTTTGAAGGTATTGGTGCCAACCAACTAATCATTGAATAAAAGCAAAACACTAAATAAAAATTTAAAACGGTAAACTAACATTTTTTTTTTTAACAATAAGGAGCAACATTTTTATCCTTAGCATTTTTTTTTTATTATGCTCTTTCGGCAATGCCCAAAATCTATCACTCCAAATGCAACTAAAAAAAAAAAAAAACAAAAATCAGCATCATTGATAGGGGAATATGCAAAATTAAGGTGGATATTAGATATCGAAATATATGAAGTAGAGTATAGAGTACAATTTGCACTCAAAACTATCCAATTTGATATAGACCTCTTTATATATATCGAAATATATATTTGTAACTTTAATTTTAGTATTAAATTAGGCATTACAATTACTGTCAAATTATCATGTAAATTTATTTGTAATATAATACGCTTTTTATTATTGCAGTATACTTGTGAAACCATTTTTTGTTGTAAATGAGGCATTACAATTACTGTTCAATGTTTTTCAATGTATTATTAGCAGCACCAAAAAAAAAAAAAAAAAAACTTGTTAATTGACGTACATTCTTTGTAATGAATCGAATGCATTGGCAAATTTTATCTAAACCAACTATTATTATATACAAATATTGGTTTGGTGGTTTTTTTGTCTCGATGACCTGCATTATCAATCGCTACATAATAGCATACCATAAGATCTGATCCAGTAGGCATTACCTTAATTTGATTGGGTCAAAGAGTATGAGGAACGACTAGGGTGTCAAACATGGGAAACGGGCCCGGAACATGTATGTTCCGTTTTCATTTCATTCCCGATAATGAAACATAAATGATCTTACATTTTTGGAATTTCTGTTCCGTTTTGATTCCGTGTTCATTTTCCATTGTAATTCCTTATTTATCTGTGCTGTTTTTCTAAAACGGTGTTCCGTTTCTGAAAATAAAACTCATCTACCCTTTTGTTTCCATTCCGTTTGGATGGAACATAACGGAAAAACGTGCGAAACGACATGATATTGACACCCCTAAACAACCACAGTTCCTTTAGAATTTTAGTAACTCAATCATGTCTCAGCAATTAATGTAGTAGCTTAACTTGAAATGAAAGATATTAAGATTGCATTGACCCACATATAATGAGATGAGCTGGTTCACTAATTAATCCTTAAAATGATAACATAAACAACAATAAGCTATTTCATTTGCTAATGATACAAGGGCTTACGTGAATTGCCAACAGTTTCTTTCCTAAAGCAAAATTTAAACTGAATGTTTCCTTAAAAAGCAAGACAAACGTTTTATCATCATAATACTAAATTACCAATACTTTTCGCCATCCCACTAAGTTCATTAAAAGAAAATGTCATAATATGATTTTCAAGCGTAATGATGCATAGTACGCACGCACGTTAAAGGATATATTTCAACATCCAAAATAAAAGAAGTAAAATTGCCAAGACCTCTTCCTTTCAACACGGGGAAAAAAAAAAAATTTAAGTTGCGTAAGAAAGATGTGCTTAGCAATCAACATCAGTTGGGTAAACAAAGCAAAAGTAAGATATATTAAAAAAAAAACCCCTTGTTTCTTTGTTCTAATATCGACTGTGTCAATGGAGACTTTGATTGAGGGTAAATATTTATATATTATATATTATATATATAAAAGTAGGCTTGCAATATGCATTTGTTCAAATTAGAAGGGAGGTTAAAAACTGAGGGGCAATTAAAAGCTTCAAATGTAGGTTAATTTTGAACTTTCCACCTACTTTTTGTTAATTGTCATATTCTATCATTTCTTTTATATTATACCCTAATTTAGAAATTAATAATGAATATGCTTATGTAGTTCAGAAGACGTTAATGGGTTAAATCAATAATTTTAAACTCTTATTAAAATTTAAAAATAGATAAAATAATTTACAGTTCTTTTCCTCTCCTTCCATCCCTTTCCACTGTCCTTCAACTAATTATGATACAATTGTGTAGCAAACTTGTTGTCCTATGCAATATCTTTTTCATCTTCATAAGCTAATTAAGATAAAGAGATACTTCCCTATTTTCCCTCTCTGCCTTCTTTTCGCTGTCCTAACTTCTCCCTTTCTCTACACCTCCCCACGCCTCCTCTCTCTCCTCTTTGGTTTATGCTATACTGGTAAGTCGTGCACACATTTTGCTATTGAAAAAGTCATGTATATGATCTTTTTTAGTGTTACAAAAGAAATTCAGATGAAAGTAATGCCATGTATAATGCAAACAAATTTTCATTTCTCTTTTTATTCCTTTTTAAATTTAGTTAATGCCAAATGAACGACGATAAACGTAGCAAGTCGGAAGTCTCAGACTCGATTCAAAACGCAATATCAGAAGTAATGAACTCTGTTGGCTCTGTCAGAAAGGAACAAGAGAAGCTCTTAGAAGTAGGCAGCTACCTTCACCGGGTCGCTCCTTCCATAACAGAGCTCCAGTATAACCCAAACCCGCCTCCTGAGGTCAGCCAGATTTTGCAATCCCTCTCTAATAATGTCAACATTGCCAAGAACCTAGTTGCGAAGTGCGTCCGTGTAGCGCAATTGGATCCAGATGAATACATGAGGTCTATTATCCAGAATCTGCAGAAAGTAATTCAGGCAATTGGGGATGATCTGAGTAAGATACCTGCATCCGCTTTTGAGGATAACAAGTATGCCAGTGCAGCAATTGGTACAATCGCACAAGAAATGCAGTATGTGTTTTTTTCTTCGACTAACTGATGAGGAATTGTATTCAGCAACTTTTTGGTTTTTGTTTTTTTTTTTTGTGTGAAGTAGCAAGCAGAGTACCTTAATTGGAAATTCTTAACTGGTGCACCAGCAGCTGACTGAGAGTCTATCTGATACCCTGCCTATCCCTGAGAAAGAAACCAAGCCTCAAGTTTGAACAAACTGCCCCTTAATCTTTTTACCCCATTCACACTTGTTGTGTTGTACCAGTTTTACCCAATACCGTACCTAACTCACGTGATATAAAATATAGAATCAGAATGAATGTACTAACCAATAATAACATTTAATAATCATGATAGGAACGCACAGTTCCACAGCAGAAACAGTGTTACCCACTCAGAGAGGCAATCCCTCTCCGGCTCAGTGAAGATGCCACTGACGCGGGACCCACGATTAGGAGATTTCTTCCCCAGGGAGAGTAACTACAGTGGGCCCGAGCGTGTTGAGCCACTGTATGACTCTTTCTTCTGCCCAATTACCAAGAAGATCATGATCGACCCAGTGACGATAGACAGCGGCATAACATATGAAAAATCTGCGATTTTGGAACTATTTGAGAAGCAGGAGAGTGCATCTGAGCCACTGACGTGTCCTGTTACTGGGATGAAGATGGAGACCAAGAACTTGAACACTAATGTGGCCTTGAAGGCGACTATTGATGAGTGGGCTGCGAGAACTGAGGTCACCAGGATAAGGATCGCAGGTAATTATCTTTTTTCCTTTTTCCGTTTATCAATTTATTTAAAATTTCATTGATACAAAACAACAATACCTATTAATATACAATAAATTTTCTTGTATTCAAGGGAGCTGTTGTTTACAATAAATATGTTTTTTAATGTGTTCCACGTTTAGTTTATACGACATGCATGATGCATGCATTATTATAACATTTTTGATATACCTAACTTTTCTGGTTCGATATATTTGAATATCATCCTTATCATTAATTCTAATTGCCAGAACTATATTTTGACATAAAGGTAATGAGCTGATGAAGGGAGAAATGGTGCATGATGCCATAAATGAGCTGAAGTCCATTTCTCAGAAGAGAAAAAAGAACATTGATCAGATACACAGCATTGGCATAACAAAGATACTAACGAAGTATTTGGAGAGCATGGATGCGACTATAAGATGTGGAACCTTGGAGCTACTAACCACATTAATTCAAGATGATGCAGGAAAGGTTTGATAATACACCTTACAAAATAATAAAAACAGAGAGAAAGAAGGAAAGAAAAGAAAAAGGTTTGAAGTACCATATCCTTTTTTTTTTTTTTTTTTCTAGTTCATGGATTCATGCCAAATTTATATCATTCACAAAATTCTGGGTCAAATGATTGAGCATATGGCTCTCATTATATTTGTAGGAAATTATGGGCCAAACAAGAGCAATCCAGATAGCAGCAAAGCTTATATCAAGCAGCAACTCAATACAGAAGAGCTTGGCACTCTCTTTCTTAGAAGAGGCTACCAAGAAGGAGTACCTCGGGAGAGTTCTCGGGCACACATCTGGAGCAATATTGTTGCTTGTCACCACAAAAGTCAATGAATCTGCTGATCCAGAGGCCGCCAAGAAGGCATCACAGATTCTAAAAAATATGGAGAAGCGACCGAAGAATATGAAGTACATGGCACTCAATGGCTATTTAGATCCTCTCTTGACTAATCTTGTGGAAGGTACAACAACTTGTTAACTGTCATTTTTCTGTCAGGTTGAAGTAGGCAACAAATTTTACTTCCAAAACGACCCTCAAAAAAAATTTTACTTCCAAAACAGGAGTAATTGAGCTGTGATAATGGAAAATCATGCTTTGGGCCAAAACATTTATATTTCTTAGGCGATATAGTTTCGGCTCATGGATACACAATAACTTTGTACCCGGAGCTGATACGGGACATCCCCGTATTTTGCCATCCCCGACATCCTATTGGATTTGCGACACTGGGCCTGAAATTTGGACTGCACGCACCCTCTTCGTTTTCATCTTCCGATCTCGCACTCTCCTTTCTTTCTATCACTCTCCCTCCCATCTGATCTCCCTTCTATTCTCTTTCCTTTCAATCTTTCGTTCACCCTCACCATCTGACCTCCCTTCCAATCCCCCTTCTATTTTCTCTTCCTCTCCCTCACCGTCCTCCCTTCTTCCTTCTCTTCTGCTTGTTTTTTATTTTTTTCTATAGTATCGCACATAATAATTTAATATATCCCTTGATTCATAATAAATAATCCTTTTAAGTCAAATAAATACTCTCTTTAGTCAAAAATATACTCTTTTATGTTATAATATAATAAGATACTCCCTTATGTAAATATAATTACTCTCATGAAACAAGTTAAATACTCCTTTAAAATAAATTGATAACGGAAAACATATTTGACACTCCCTTAATGAATCTTACATACTCTCTTAAAAAGAATTAATTACTCCATTATCGTAAATTACGTACTTTTATAATAAAAGATAAATGAAAACATATTTGACACTCTCTTAATGAATCTTACATACTCCCTTAATAATATTTAGATACTCTCTTATGACAAATTACAAACTTCAATAACAAAAGATAAATGTAAAACATATTTGACACTCCTTTCATAGATCGTACATACTCTCTTAATAATATTTAGATACTCCCATATCACAAATTATGTACTTCCATAACAAAAAATAAATGAAAACATATTTGACACTTCCTTGATGAATCTTACATACTCTCTTAAAAATAATTAGTTACTCTATTAGCCAAATTACATACTTCCATAATAAAAAATAAATGACAACATATTTGACACTCGCTTAGTAGATCTTATATACTCTCTTAATGATATTTAGTTGCTTCCTTATCATAAATTACGTACTTGCATAATAAAAGATGAGAACATATTTGACACTCCCTTAATGAATCTTACATACTCCTCTAATAATATTTAGTTGCTCTCTTATCATAAATTACGTACTTCCCTAATAATATTTAGTTGCTCTCTTTATATTTGACAGTGAGGCATCCAATTTCCTAGTCATTAATGGAGAATTTATTATTTTTGTAAGATTTGCCAATCCAATATCTCACCAATAAAATTAGTACTGAATGATTTAAAAGATAAAGGGATGAGAAGCAGAGGAGACGAGAGACCATTGAGAGGAGAGACGATGGAAGAGATTGAAGGGAGAGAGCGAGGTGAGGAAGATGCACTGGGGAGAGAGAGGATCTGAAATAAGAGGGGAGGGGCGAGAGGGAGATGCACGCTGGAAGGAGAGAGCGAATCCAAAAAAAGAGAGAAGGAGGAGGGAGATGCGTTCCGAGATAAGTTTGGGAGAGAGGAGATTCAAAATAAGAGGAGAGGGGAAGGTGCTGGCCCAACAGCCCATTTAAGTTGTGGGATGGCAAGGATGGCAAAAAGGAAGGATGTCAGTTAGTATATTCGCTCTGTACCGGGTGTTGGTGCCATGGTGCCAGTATTAGATGTATGTAGTATACATGAAAAGTATATTGATAGGTTCTAGGCCTAATTTGGGTTTGGCCCAAAGAAAGCCCACAAGATCAGATCAGATTTTAAGCGGGACTGGGAACATGCGTATTTCTATCGGAATGAGATCCTCCGGTCGTTTTAGATCACGGCCGTCTGATTTAATCTCAACGGTTAAGGATGCCCCGTGCATGATACCAGAATTGATAGGCCCGAAAAAAGTTAACCGTTGAAATTAAATCAGACGGTCCGGATCTAAAAACGACCACCTGATCGTTTATAAAAAACGACCAGAGGATCCGACTCCTATTTCTATCTATGCATGCACTCGCATTAGTACTCAACTACTCATAGTGGTTGAAAGAGGAGGGCTTGGATTCCTCTATTGTTAGTTTGTTACATTGCATGACGAAACAAAAAGGCAATTGAAAGGAAAAAATAAAAATCAGAATTTTATGTTGGGTGTCTTTGGTGCACGTAAGCTGTTTTGATGAATTATTTTTTAGAGCGCATGCCAGATATCTGACAAAATGTTTCATTAATGTATTGGGCAGAACAACCCAACCAATACAGAGTATCGTGGTTATACTTGTTTTTTCTTTTGAAATAGAGCTCTGTCTTGAATCCACCGAAAGCCTGAATGTTTCATAATTTGAGTGCAATAAAGATCTAAATCCAAAAAAAGGAATGAAAATACAAAGATGGCCAGAAAAATTTCAAGGATAAAGAAGGAAAACTGTAAATAGTCCATGAGACCATGACAAATTCGAAGTATTTGAATCCAGGCAATGAGGAGATGCAGATGGAGATGGTGGGGTACCTAAGTGAGCTGGCACAGAAGCAAGACATATCCTTCACAGTCGCACAAGAAAGCCGTGCTTGTGAGGCCTTGATTCGTTTGGTACGTACCAAGGCTACCACCACAGGATCTGGTACAACTGAAACTGAAGTCCCAGCAGCCTCTTTAGACAGCAACAAGCAGACTGTGCGTAAGGCAGCATTTGATGTGCTTGTTTCAATTTCCTCTCATAAGTCTAACGCGATGTCCCTTGTAAATGCTGGGGTTGCACCAGTAATGATAGAGGAGTTGTTTTTGAGAACCCCTGGAGATGGAAATCCCATCCCTCCTAAAATTTCTGCTTCTGGCATTCTTGCCAATTTGCTCGAGTCTGAACCAGACATCGATCCAGAAAAAATTCAGGTACTGTACTCCACTAGTCATGCATCTGTTGTATGTGTTTGTTTTCTGTACTTTTGTGTGTACGTGTGCGTTTTCCTTTTGAAGCATGCTTGGTAATGATATATGTGAAGCTATTGTAATCAAAATATTCTTTACTGGGATGTCAAAAGTACCTGTAGTAGATATTCCCAAAATACCCTTTATTATGTATGGCCCTTTTTTTCTGCATTTGGCCGACACAGTACTAATTAAATCCTTCTAGTATGATCTTATTTGTACAACAGGTTAACAAGAATGGACACAAGCTCAGCTCTCACTACACAATGTACAACTTTGCTCATATGCTAAAGGTCTCCATGCCAGAGCAGCTGAACATCAACGTAATTCGTATCCTTCTCGCACTTAGCACAAAAACAAAAGCGCTAAATGCAATCGTGACAGTTGCACGTGAAACCGAGATGATCCCAACAGTTACTGAGCTTTTAGATGCATCGTCAGAAGAGCTCTCTGTGGCTGCAGTGAAACTACTTTCCATGTTGTGCGCTCACATTGGTCACACCATAGCAGATCGCCTGTGCAACACCAAGGGCCAGCAATATAATTTGGTTAACAAGTTCAGTCCTGGTCGAATCACGGAGAAGCATGCTAAATGGGCCAATTTTTTGGCCAAGCTGCCTCATCAAAATCTAACATTTAATTTACACTTACTTAATCAAGGAGCCATACCTATGGTAGTGGCTCGAATTGATGAGATTTTGCATGGAGCTATAGCAAGCAGGTATGGGTCAAGTCTCTATACCTTAACTTTTGTCAGAATTAAATTTATCTTTGTTTTTGTTTCATGAATGTGAGATTTCTTATGTTAATACGTAAACCAAATGACAGAACCTCTGCTTTGATGATCTAAAGTTCTACAGCAACCGATTGGTTAACATGTTATTTGAGCTAGTGGTCGGAGCTTAACTCCACCAACTGATCCTTTTGACTTCCTACCTTGCATTACTAATTTTGCACATTATGGGTATGGAATTAAGTGTTAAGTTTTTTCTCTTTTTCCCTACAAAAAGAAGGAAAGGACCACGCCTAACATGTGTACTATTGATATATTAATGACTTGGTGTTTAAATTCAAAGCCTTTAGGCATTATTTTAATTTTACTATTGATAGTTTTTTGCGTACAAGTCTAATATTCATCGTGACTGGCATCATGCTGCAATAATACAACAAACCAAACAATGCACAACCTTTTCTTTTTATCTCTCAAAATTGCAATTTTCTAGATATGCAAAGGGTTACCTGGAAGGCCTAGTTGGTATCTTAGTTCGTTTCACAACCACGATGTATGACCCCGAGATAATAACAGCTGTTATGGAGAATAACCTGATGCACGTCTTTAATGAACTCTTGGTTCGAAACACATGTCCTGAAGAGGTCCAGGAGCTTGCATGCACTGGGATTATGAACCTCTCGTCACTATCCATTAGCCTCTCGAAGCCACTTGAGGAGCAGAGGCAGCCTGTCAAAAGGAAGAGCTTTTTAAACAAGGTGCTCTCAAAAAACACCCAAAAGGAACCTGTAATGGAAGTAATACTGCCATGCACAGTGCACGGGGGTGTATGCACTGAAAAGGGAACCTTTTGCATTATAGAGTCCGGTGCAGTCGAGAGGCTTCTCGGTTGTTTAGAAAACGAGAATGAGAAGGCTGTGGGTGCAGCCTTGGGAGCACTTAGCACATTACTTGAAGATAAGGTTGACATTGAGAAGGGTGTACAGGTAATTTAATCAACTAAGTTTGTTATTTTTAATTAATGTCTTAACATTAATCAGTTTACATATGATATATTGTAATACTATGTTTGCATTTTTACACAAGGCCACTGTTGCTCTCCATTAACTATGGAACGTAATTATGCTATAAATTGATGACATTAGCCTACCACAATTGGGAATTCAGTAGCAAATTAACCAAACAAGTGAGAGCAGGTTCATCTTCCTGTTTTTAATCTTAACAGATAATACACGAAAGAGACGGGGTACAACGTGTGCTGAGAGCCTTAAGAGAGCACAGAGAGGAGTCAATTTGGTACAAGGCCTTTTGGATTATTGAGAGGTGCTTGTTGAGAGGCAGTGAAGAAGTCATCAAGGAGATAAGCTCCAATCGGGCTCTTCCAGGACGGCTTTTGACAGCATTTCACAGTGGGGACGTGAACATGAGGAAAGTGGCCAATAACATACTCCATCAGTTGAACCGTATGCCTGATTACTCAAGGAGCTTTGTCTCCATGGAAATGTAAAATCACTTGAACAATGCTTTTGCTGTATATGTTGTAGAACTTGTGTTATTTATTTATTTATTTCTTTTCGTTTGACAGTTTGATTTGCAATGCGATCAGTCAAATTTGTTTTTCTGGTATTCTCTTTGAAATTTGGTGATCGACAAGTCTCAGACATCATCTGGATGGAAATTCCAAAAAAATGGAGCCTACGTAAGGCACGGCTAAAGAGGAAATTAAAGGATAAGGAACTTCCCAAATAAGGAAGTTTATTTCATTTGTGAATGAAATGAAATTCACTGTGCAAAGGAATTTTAAATGGACCTCTGCCGTTCTTCTTTGTAAATTGACCATTTCCTATTTTTATATGTTGCATTCTGCTTGTTTTTAGAGCTTCCCTATGCATATTCTTAGAAGAAGCTTTTAGATGCAAAACATGAAGCCCAGGTGTACTTCATCATATAAAAGGCCCAAGGTATTCTGTACTAAAGATCTCTATTAATTCACGGTAAATCACTTCTGGAATATCAAGACAAGTGTTCTAATTTAATTTTGGATTATCAGCAATTCAGCACTAGTGTCTACTGAATAATGTCACCCTGCAAATTTAGGGTTCATGTGAGCTCAATCCTGTCTTATTATCTGGCTCAATTGATGGGATTATTCCTTGAACAGTGCACGAGTTTCTGAAATTTCTTTTATCTTTAATTTAATTTCGTGTTCGATGTATAGCATCCGGTATCTTTTTCGGTCGAATGAAACAACCAAAAAGACAAATAATTCACAGAAAACACAAAGAAGCATCATTACTATATCCTCGTAGTCAGTTGAATTGAGTAATGCTGGCAGATAAAAAGGACCAAATAGCGTCCCTTATTAACAAATGCATAATATGGTCTCGATGTGAGAGAACTTCAATTTAGATATCATCCTTCAAATAACAATGCCTTGAAAATTTCTCCATAGCATTTAAATATGTTTTAGTAAAATCTCCTTGGCTTCTGAAAGCTCGCAGGAAATAACAGTGAAGTCTGCACTTGTGCCGTAATTCTTTGATGAAGTAAAATGTTCTCGAGGTTTTCAAGATTGGAATTCTCTTTTTGCACAAATACCAGCATGCGTGTACTTTCTCTAACAATTGCAATTCTTATATTGTGTATTGTTGATGAAATTGATCGAGAATACATAATTGTTGGAAAAACCATACCAGTTTTATGAATTTGGGTTGCTTTTCTGTTTTCCCTTTTCATTCTTCAAAATATTAAAATAAAATATTCCAGATGCATGAAAATTCTTCAAAAGAAAATTTTATAAGGAAAAAAAAAGATTTACATAAACATCAACATGCTATCATGAAGAACTGAATTCTGGAGCCTGTAAACATCAACGCCAGTTATATTGAAGCAAAGCTATGTATGGAAAAAGGAACTGAAGTTTATCCACATCACAGTCTCTTCATAACAAACTTTTTTGTAATTGCACATACAAATTCTGTCACTCTACACTAGTTCTCCTTAATTGAATATATTAATTTTTTTTAAATAAAAAGGATACTACAAACAGGCGTACACGGCTATTTTGCCGAGATCACACCATGCTCAATATTTAATTACTAATTTTCTTTTGTTAAAACCTCAACTCGACACACTGTTTTCATTCAAAATTTCAGTTTGAGTTTAATTGTTTAAATCTTGGCAACCACCTCGCATTAAATTCTGAAAGCCCCCATCCCAAGCATTGGACATCTGCTTACAAAAAGAAGAAGAACAAGAACAAAATAAAAAGAAAGGTTAAGTACTTATAGCCTCTGGATGTGTGTGTGTGTGTGTGTGTCATGTGTGCATTTTTCTAATAGAACCTGCAGTGGAAGCTCCTTCAATCCAATGCTAGACATTAATTGAGCATTAGCTATTCTTCTCAGTGCATCAGCTGGGTCGACAATATCAGTCATACCAGCATGTAGCATATTTTGTTGAGATAGATGCAATTGGGTTTGACCCGGATCCGGTAAGTATCCCATGGAGGATGATGGGCCCACATTGGAATTGAATAACTGCTTGAGACAGAGGTTTGGAAGAAAAAGAGATTCTTTAATTTTTGCCGGTTCTAATATCTTGCTGTTCTTATCCATAATTGCAATACAGGTTGGTACAAGTGTAATTTAGAGCTAAATATGGTGGTACTTCTTTTTAATCAGCCCTGAGGCTGTAGAGCCTTTGTTTATGTATGCATATCTATAAGGGTAGAGTGGTAGACAAATTCGAAACAAAATTTATTTATGCAAACCTAGAATTGACTGGCACGAATACCCACTAGTTGGTATATGTACAATTAAATACCAGTATAATATACTGAAAGAGTTCACTTACACTTTTGGAAAGAATGCCTTCTATATTGAAGTCAAGCCGCGGATTAATGGCTGAAAGTTTCATGGACAAAAACTGCACAAGAAAAAACCGAAAGAAAAATAATTTAGAAATAACCTTATTATGAAAATAATGTATGTAGCAAAATAATAAAATAAAAAATTAAACCCATACCTCAACCTGCCGTTGTAAAGATTGCACATAATTGATAATTTCATCCAGCATGACAGCCTTTCCTGTTACCTTTAATCCAAAAGTTTTCTATTAGAATTCTAATACACCTACCTTGGTACCATATCATTCTGGAAACCAAAATTTAAGTTATTGATGAAAAATTTAATTATATTACAATATTTAACCATTTTGGTATGGCCCTAGCAATTGTAACAGTCAGGCAAAGTAAAACTAAAAGCTGAATATATATATAAAAAAAAAAATTGAAATCTTACTTTACTACAACCAGGCACTAGGTCTTGGAGATACTTCATCCTCTCACTAATTTTTTCCCTCCTTACCTAGACATCAACAGACACAAATAACTATCTTCAATCAAAGCTAACATGACATGGTGAGTTGCAAATACAATCTAAACAAAAGAAAAAACATTATTACCCTTTCAGCAAGACTGTGGCTATTGGTTGCTTGGCCACGACGAGCCCTTACATGAACATATTCTTCCTTGTTCGCTGGATCAGATCCATTCTTTGTTTGATTTTCACTAGGTTTCTTTTCTTCTCCTTTCTCCTCTTTCTCTCCTGTGTCTTTTGTACAATTTGTTACTGGAGATTGCCGGGCTCCTTCCCCTTGGTGCACCTCATTTCCCTTCAATTTAAAATTGTTCATAACAAATTCACACTTCAGTTCTGATCTTTGGGTTTGTTAAATGTTAACAATACACTAAGAAGTATTAAGGATACTGTTCCTCTATTTGTGGGTCTACTCTCTTTTTGCTGAAAGTGCCATTGTTAGTTTTCTATATATTTTTTTATTTTAGTTTTCTTTTGAAGGGACGCGTTATCAAGGTAAGGAAAACATTAATAAATTTTGTCTGATGTATCTGATTATTACTCACGTTATATAAAAGATTGTGAATTATCACTTTTTCCTCGGTGAGAGCATTTTTTTTTGGGTGTTTTCGAAAAATAGAAAGTGTATTTTGTATGTTTATAAAAATTTTCCTTATGTACAGGCGTACAGCTAACAGCTGTATACTGAAAATATCCTTTTGTTAAATGTCTCTCTCAAATAAAGCGTTCATTAAATCCAATGAAAAATAAATTTACCTGATTGGGTCTCTTTCTCTTCTTAGCATTAGCCGAACTGGTTCCCTCTTCCTGGCCACAAGGCCCACAACCTCCACTGGAAGCACCCTCTCCAGTGTCACTCCTCTCCAGTCCTCTCCTGTTACTACCACCTTCCACAAAATTCTCCGTTCTCTTGCTCTGATCAAGCACAGAATTGTTAATGGAACCCAACATTGCACTCACATTGCCTCCATTAAAGCACGAGTACTTTGCAGCTCGTTCGATGAATCCAGAATCAGCTTGTATGTCCGAGAGGCTAGGTGGGAGAAAGGAATTCAGTTTTGGAAATTGACATAGTAGGTTTTGATCCCATCCCAAATTGGGACCTGAAGATATTGCATTCCAAGAGAGATCTGGCATACTGGTAGCAGCTAGAAAACTAGCATTTTGGTAATTTACCTGGTACCCATTTTTCTCCAATTCAAAATTATCCTTGTCATTTATTTCCATTTACGTAGGACTTCTCTTTTGAACACACACAGAAGAGCAAGCTTGTTGATTAACTCAGTGTGAAATTAAAGGATGGATGGGTATTACTATTTTCTTGTCTTCTAATTTTATAGTATATAGTTGCTAATGGTGAAGCACGGAGGAATGGAAATAAAAATAGAAGGTGAAAAGGGGACAGGGGAAACAGCTGTAACCAGCTGAGGTGAAAAGAATAAGCCAAGAGAGAATCTCTAAAAGGTCTGATAAATGAAACAATTCTCTTCAGAGATCACAGAATAAAAATCCACTCTTTTCTCTGATCTATTCTCTCTCTCTCTCTCTCCTCCCTGCTTCTAGACAGAGCTGTAAAGCGATATACCAAGGAGAAATTATTGAAGTGGAACCAAGAGAAACTAACCAACCACTCTCTCTCAATCTCGCTTTAATTTCTTACAACTCTGAACCTAACTCGTCAGAGAAAAAACTGAGAGAAAGAAAAAGGGACGAGGAAAGATACCAACTTTAGATTCCTTTCTCTGTTCAAGACTTTCCTATTGGAAACTAGCTACTTATACTAAAGCCTTCTTTCATACGAGAGAGAGAGAGAGAGAGAGAGAGACAGAGGGAGGGAGAGGTGGAGAGGTAGGGGGTCGCATGTATTTATACACATGCTTATACGAGAGAGAGTATCTAATTGCTCTAGAATTAATTCCCTAGAATCCACTTTTTTTAAAAAAAAAAAAACAAAATGACAAATATTATAATTACATTATTAGATGTTGCTTCTTAAGTCATAAGAAATGAAAAAACTTCTCTTAATAACAATCGGATTCTACTGGGAACAAGGGGAAAAAAATAGAAAACTCTCCCAATTTGGGGTGCGTTTGGCATTGTTAAGTTTAATAGAGTTAGTGGCGTAAGGTTAGTACTTTTTGGGGTTAGAGGGGTAGAATGGTGAGGGGAGTGATTTGATGGAATTAGTGCTAACTTAAGGTTAGTGAATGTTGTTTGGCACGGTATGTTGAGGTTAGTATTTTAAAATTAGCGATTATTAGTGGTGTAATTATTATTAACTATTATTACTATTAGTTATTAACAATAATTAATTTTAATAAAAATTATTATTATCATTATTATTATTATTTTATGTTACGGAATATTTAAATTTATACAATTATTGAAAATTACTAATTATTATTACCATTATTTATTGTTATTAATTATTATTTATTTAAATATTTATTATTAATGATTAATTACTATTTATTATTAAATAAATAATTATTATTATCACTTATTAAATATTATTATTATTATTAATTATTTTTATCATTATTATTGTAATTATTATTAATTTTTTATAATTATTATTAATTAATACTTATTATTTATTATTAAATATTAATTACTATTTATTAATTGTTAATTAGTATTAATGATTAAGATTAACTATTATTAGTTTTTTAAGTATATTTAATTATTAAATATTAATTAATATTAATTACATAATAAATTATTATTATTAAATTAATATATAATTATTATAATTAATACTATCATTATGATTTTTAGTGCTATCATTATAATAATTAACTAATACTTTATTTATTATAAACATCATAAAAATATAAATTATTAATTATCAAAGTGATTAATTACAATAAATCACGATACAAATTATTTTATTGTTGATTATAATTAACGTCATTATTATAATTATTATTATTTAACAATGCATCTCATATTTTCATTTCTTTCATGACCGTGCAACCCAATACGTCCCATTCCCATATTCCCATTGCATTTCTTTTATATTATTTTATTCAATCACAAGACCTCCATTGTATTTTTTTTATATTATTTTATTCAATCACATGGGAAGATTTCGCTAACTCACCAATTGCATGAGTTAGAAGGTTAGCAAGAGGGTAGAGACTAACCCAACTAATCCTGAGTCATTTGGCATTCACAAAAAAGTAAGTTAGCTTGCTAACCTCAAGGGTAGACTAACCATGCTTCTGCCAAACGCACCCTTGTAGTTGTTTTAAGTTAGTCAAATATCAAATGGTGGTCATCTCATTTCAAATGGCACGACTGGATTGTATTAGTTAAGATGTTGGTATTTTTTTTTCTGTTGCTGTAGATTTGGGTGGGTTGGACCACTACAACAAACCATTCATGAATAATGTAAATCTAATAGGAATTAGATATACCGTTGCGGAAGAATCGAATATACCAGACTTCGATCTCGTAGGCGATACCGCAAGCCATCACCACCACGCATCCGCTGCGCACTGCCTCTGTCTCTCTCCGTATGCGGCCGATGCACTACGACCTCAAGTTAGGGCCTAGCGCAACCTTTCACGATTCCAAGTACCCGACATGCCGTGCTTCTCTTTCATGCTTGGAAATTCATCAAGTAAGGGAGGAGAAGGCTCCATTTCTCTCTCAGATCTCTCTCTAGGGTTCTGGACCTTTGGAGACGGAACAACCAAGTAACAGAACCCTAGATCTGAGTATATAAAGCCTCTGTCGGTTACAGAACCGAACAGACGCATCTCTGGTTCCGCGACCTAGCGGGTCGCTGGACCCCCTTAGCGGGCCGCTGGAACCCAGAGAAATTCTTCGTAATTCCAACATCTCCCTCTCGGAGAAGTTTCTCATAGCATGTCACTCATACGGCAAATGGAACGTGCGACTAGTGCATACACCTGTCATGCGGGAGCTCAAAAGCCTCACTTTGAATAAATTCAAAGCCAGCGAGAGAGCATCTACCCTTTTATAAAAATAGTTAGATAAATGTGTACACTAGTACCTTAGAAACATTCAAATCTGCACTAGATCAGACATTATTGACCGCTCAATAATACATGTCTTTTCCGTCTCAGTCTTAGTCAGCTGTATGTTCCCAACCTCAGTCCATATGACGAGTTTGGTGAGCTCTGAACACCAACAGATCTATCGTTTGTGCAAGATGAATTGAATCTTCCTTTCGACTCATGAGACTCAAAACAAGATCAGTTGCTTTCCCAGTAATGCCCCGACAGGCGGAATATACATCACCATAGGGTACACACCAAAGTAGCTGCCCCGATCCTATTTCTCATGACATAGTCAAAAGTCAAAGGGTACGTTCTTATGGAACTCACACATGGAGAGTCATACGGTCTTGGTCCTGAAACCACTCAACCCACTTCCAAAAGTCGCCAAGCACATGTGGTATGAGCACATGTTACAATGAATTATCTGCTAAACAGTCGTGCGTTCTCATTCATTATACGAGTCTAGATTTAGTTTGCAAATCAAATGTCTATGGTTTAGACCACTTCTTATTGCAACTAATCCTGAGATTCTCCACTTAAACACTCCCAGAGTTTTAAGGAGATTCCCACCTCGGCTATTATTGAACTATATGATTATTTGGGGCACAATCATATCGGATCGCCTAAAAGAAGACAAGTCTCATTTCAGTCCCAGACTGAAGCGACAATGAGCTTCGTCCACCTCAGGTGGCTCCTTAGTCCCTGACTAAGCGCACATAGCTCAATCTAGTCTCATCTCTACATGCCCCGGGCATTAGAGGCGATTGCTCGTGTAAGCGAGACAATCTAAAGTCCAACGACACACTACCAATAAGTGCTAACATGTACTTGATCAATAATAAACTCAATGTTCATTATCCAAATACAAGTACATATAATTATGAGGATCTAATTATCATATAGACCGTCACCTAATGAAACAGTTTATTTGACATATCTCTGAACTATCAGAGAATTCTGAGTATCCTGAAACAGATCGCAAGGGTGTATGACGAACTGTTCCATATAGGAATCCACTCAATATCAGATCAACTCCCTCTGCGCTATCATGTCTCCATATATCTGAATCTATTTGGTTTAGTCCATTATCCCATAGTAAGCTATTAGAGCTATAATTAACAATGAGTTGTAATTGACCTCCCTGAAGTCACAACAACTACCAATTGTTTCATGGACTATCTCAACCAAACTCCCTCTTGACATAAGCATCGTTATGTCAATGTGCTCCATCTCGCAAATGAGAGAGCTAGTATGAAAATCAAAACATGCTATTGACTCCATCTCCAGCATAAGAGAGTCAAACTCAATCTCTACAATGAGAGAGTATCTTATTTACTCAATCTCCCAAATGAGAGAGCAAATTATTTTGTTTCATGAAGAAACAATTGTTATCAAGTAAATTTTATCATCAAAGTATACTTGGCATGTCATTTGTCATACTTTCTTTCAGATATATCAAACTATCTATATACTTTTGCAAATAGGTATTGGAATTGGCTTATAACATATGTCAAACTCATAACCTTGCTAGAGTGACCTAACTTTATAATCTGTAATAGGGTTATAAGTAGAATGTGCCATATGCACTAGTCTATCATGCTTCTAACTCAATATAGAAGCTTATGAGTCCTAATATCTCATTTCAATAGCTACATGCATAGAAAAACAAGCAAGCCTCTCTTGCTGCTTGTACTAGTCTTGTTGCACTGTGCAACCAACTAGGAGATATCTGTAATGGTTTATTAACACATCCCAAATTAATTGTATGAGGTTCTACAACTTCTTACAAGCTTGGTTCAGTTCTAGCGGTACGCTAGGCTTCCCAGCGGTCCGCTGCATACAGAACTGATAGAGTGCTTGTACTGGAAGTCATCCCAATCTAGGCGGTCAGCTAGCCTAGCAAGCGGTCCGCTTAGATTATGCAGCTGAGAGTCTGATGCTAGTTGAGCTTCCTCTTCATCAATAATATTTGACCCTGGTCAGATACATTGAGTTATGAAGGCATAGCTACATTCAACATTTTCTCTCAAGAAACCTCAATTTATTTAGGAACTCATTTCACTGCTTGTACTACTCTTGAAATACTATTAAATGTGTGTTTTCTTAATTGCTCCAAGCAATAGAATAGCCTCCCTCTCAAACCTAGTTCTACTCTCTATTCTCTGGCAGAAGAGAGAAGAATGGTTATCATGAGGGATATATTTATAAGGAGCAGTCTGAAATAGACAGCCGTCTATTCAGATGCCAATCCAAGCGGTCCGCTAGCCCAGCTAACGACCTGCTAGGTCGTTCTTCATCAGCGGTCTGCTAAGAACGGCTCCACACACATTTTATAACATCAATGTACCACATTGCACATGATCCAATAGTGTACTCAGTGAACTCTATTATCATACAGATTGCTTTCTTTCTTCTTAGACTTGTCTAGATTCAAGCATAGGAAATTTACACCCAAAGATAAAGAAGTCATTTATCTATTCTTCAAGCCAATAGTGCACCATATGTGCTATGCTTATTTGACAACTTATTCTTGGACCATGTAACATATATTTTAGACAACTAACCAGTTGGCTAAGCGTGCACTCTCAGCCATGGATCAACTAAGCCAGCACCCCTTTGTGCTCTTAGTTTTCCACTGCTCATCAATGGAATGATCCTTGTCTAAAACTGTTATATGTCTAGAATAGTTTCAACATAATCATATCTATTGCTTAGAATTAGATAATAGAGACAAACTCATCTCCAACAAGAGAATTTTCTCATACTAGACTCCCTCTATCCTAGTGTATCACTTCAAACGGACTATACCGGAGCCACTGCTCTTGAAGTTCTCACTATGTTATAAATCATATAAGTCATGCAATAATCTTTCCTTTCTTTACTCTTATCTCATATTTCATCATCGAATAAATTCCTTTAGCAATGGAACTCAAATTGATCTCAATATCAATTTTATTTCAACATTGCTATTTTGAGCAAACACTCCTCCTAACTCACAATTTTTTAAAAATCGGATATTAGGGCATATGTGTCTAAATTGCTCAAAGGAGATTTAAACTCTATAGTATCTCTTCCTAAGTTTAACTTCATTGAACTTATGCGAGAATGTTGAGGAAGAACCTATTTCATTTCTCCATCTTTTCCTCAGCATCCGAGTTAAGTTCATAATGATTGAAGTAGCTTGTATAAGAAACTATAAGTTATCTATAAATCTCAACTCTACAAGGAATCAAGTGATTCAACAATATGACATAATTATGGTTCCTCTCCAATAAATTTTCTTGAAATTTATGAGAAGGTGCAATCAAACATGCAACTGAACCTATGGCTATATGAGAATCCTTCTAGGAATCTTTAGAAACACATAGTTCAAATCATAAATTAGAGATTTCAGTCTACTACAGACTGAGTACCAGCGGTCCGCATAGCAACCTAGCGGTCCGCTTAGCAATCAAGCGATCTGCATGGCAATCCAGCGATCCGCTTGTTGTTCAGTGAAAGCGGCCCGCTTGCCCAGCAAGCGACCCGCTAGAACACTTAAGCAAAAATTCCACAGTTGAAAATTCTCTTTGTATTGTGCATTTATCGATGCAAATTGCATACATTACCAGTTTGCAGAACACAATAGCTGCGACTTAGCTTTTGTAAGAACCATATCCATAATGGTACTTTTATCATCATCATGCAACACAATTTGTCGCACGATGAGAGAAATAGTGAATCATCGAACTATTTCAATCTTATCACAACTCATAAACTCGTACAGCAAGTCCAAACGACTGCGACTCGTTTTAAGAGATTTCACACTTTTATGACTGAATTGAACCTAGTCATAAATGCGATAAGAATCAAAAGCTTAGTGCAATGAACATATTAAATCTCCATAACTTAAATCGCTTATCAACAAGCATTCAAGTTCTTACACATTGCTTACTATGTCTCAAGTTGGAATAGATTGGCGATTATGACTTAAAAGTCAATCCCAGTCATTTAACCTCAACTTGCATAGTTAAGTGTGCCAAATAATCACTACTTATGAGATTATGTAACATTTAAAGAAAATACATAGAAAGAAAGCTTACTTAATTAGCACCACAAACCAAAATGTTTTGGTACTAATTTCAGCACAATACACATACTCAATTCCGAAATCCACCACCAAAAGAAAAATCCATAAGTACTAGTTATTGTCAAGATTTGAAGTATATTAAAGTATTATGGAGTAATCATTTGTGTCCCCCTCTTGGAACAACAAATCTACATGTGCCAATCCCCTGGACTGCACCATTGCATTGATCCTCTACATAGATCACTTTACTTCATATTTATGACAATCAAAATATTATGTTACATAACCAACATTAAGGTAGTAACATTCAAACAATTTGCAATTTCAGATTTCATAATACTTTATCCAAGCTTAGAAACATATCTTCTTGTACATCAAGTTCACAACAATAAACTCTTAGTATTTGTATAATTACTTGACTATGTCATCAAGCTTGACCAATTTGAGCAATATTCGTTAAGAAACGAATGACACTATACAGTGAAGTTTACTTGCACATGCTCTCACCAATTAGAAAGCAAGCAAGTTAACTCTAACACTTATTGCTCAAATGTCAACTTATGACTCTCTTTATGCAACCCAAAATTTATTTGGCCTTATGTCAAGATGCAGCCCCTAGACGCTTCTTGTACTTGCCAAAAATTTATTGAGCTTGCAAATTAATATAGTCAATAATTATCAATACTATCATTAGAGATTAAGTTAAGTTGTAACTAATACAAGAAATAACAAATCTTGCTCAGCAACAGAATGCGAGTGGATTTGTTGCGGGTCAGTGATCGCAAGCGGTCCGCTACCAAACCTAGTGGCCCGCTTCACTACCCCTACTCAATTTGTTTCTAACTTTTCATAATTTCTTTTGCGATTTCTCATAAGATGTGATGGTCTCAAGTCCATCCTGATTCTATGTATGATAATGAGATACTATAATGCCCAGCAATATACATCCATCAATATCTTTTATAATCAGCGATGACTTTTGTAAGCCAATGCCATACATAGAGACAAGCACATAAGTTAGCACTACACAATTAATCTCACTGCACAACCCTTGAATCAATCCAAGAAATGATGCAAACCTAGCAATGATAACCGAAAGATGACAACCAGGGCCACCAATCCTATCTCATTTACTAAGTGCACCACGTCCCAACCGACTCTATTGGCGCAAGACACAGAAATTGGATGAGACACTATAGTCTACATACCAAATTCACCATTTGTGTGCTACCACACAGTGCTAGCCGGCACCCAAATGTGCCATGCATGCATTCACAATGGTGAGACGGTACCAAATATACCATCAATCACCCACAATGCAAATATGCACCTAATGAAGGGTATAAACCATGAGACTATCGTCTGGATAATCTCATACACCATTTTGGACATATAGGTATGTTCAAAGTTGGTCAGATCAAATCATTGTTGTAACATCACATATCAGTTTCTGTCAAAATCAGATCTAGCGGCCCGCTCAGACTCCCAGCGGCCTACTGAGACTTGACAGACAACTTAATGCTGGTCTTAGGTTCTTATTCAATCGACCCGCAGGACCTGCCAGCGGTCTGACTGATAACCATACAGAACAACCTCTGGTTTTCTGTCAGTAGAGATTTAAGCGGTCCGCTAGCCTTGCCAGCGGCCCGCTAAGTTTAACGTGTTGAAACCTTGATTCTGGTATCTCCATCAACGGAGTGCCTCAGAATGGTTTCTTTTGACCAGTAAGCATGCCCTTACCCGAACCAGACTCGAATCGATGGTTTGCAACAGTTCTCATCAACGTTCAAGGAGGGAAATTTGCAAAAAACCAATCAATCATGGATCTAGGGTTTCACAAGGACAAAACCGTCACAACAATGGTGGTTATACCTTAGCGGTACCAATCCTACGGAAAGAAGCCGTGATGACTCTGATACCAATGTAGGTTTGGGTGGGTTGGACCACTACAACAAACCATTCATAAATAATGTAAATCTAATAGGAATTAGATATATCATTGCGGAAGAATCGAATATACCAGACTTCGATCTCGTAGGCGATACAGCAAGCCATCACCACCACGCATCCGCTGCGCACTGCCTCTGTCTCTCTCCGTATGCGGCCGATACACTACGACCTCAAGTTAGGGCCTAGCGCAACCTTTTACGATTCCAAGTGCCCGACATGCCGTGCTTCTCTTTCATACTTGGAAATCCATCAAGCAAGGGAGGAGAAGGCTCCCTCTCTCTCTCAGATCTCTCTTTAGGGTTCTGGACCTTTGGAGACGGAACAACCAAGTAACAGAACCCTAGATCTGAGTATATAAAACCTCTGTCGGTTACAGAACCGAACAGACGCATCTCTGGTTTCGCGACCCAGCGGGTCGCTGGACCCCTTAGCGGGTCGCTGGACCTCTTAGCGGGCCGCTAGAACCCAGAGAAATTCTCCGTAATTCCAACAGTTGCAAATAGTGGAACTAGTTAAATCATTTCAAATGAACGTTCTAAACTGTATCTGAGTGACTAAGTCTATAAAAATGTAAATACAAACATTTCAACATATGTGAATAAATGACGTGGCTGTGTGGCCATATTTGGTAATATGGGACATACATTTCCATTATTATTGCTTTATTATTATATTATATTCTTTTGTTTAAGATTTCTAATCAAACATAATCTCTCATTATATTATTTTATATCAAATGAATTTAATAATGGAATCTTTTTCTTAAAAAATTGCAATTAATTTGCTAGATATTTTGTAACTCCTTCAAAAACTATGGCAAATTTCTAGTTGACCAAATTTAGATTCATTGCAATTTGCAAAACAACGAGGATTCTAGAGGTGGCACCGTCACTTGAAACCAAAGAATAATTATGGGAATAGAAAATGGGTTTAAAATATAATATATGAAGGATTGAAGGAGAGAAGAAAGGACACAGAGAGGTTGTATCTTAGCAACCTGGGATCTTTGTTTAATTGTTAACTCTGAGGATTAATATTTAACAATTATATACGCTTTGGCTTTGCTTTGAGAACCCTTTAATTATGCTGTTCAACTTTGTAACTTTTACTCTACACGCCATTCTTAATCAACTTGCATTGTGCTACGACTCTGACATTGCCAACTTTACACTATTTCTTTTTCTGTTACTACATAAATGGTTGAGGTATGCATCAATAGGTCAATTGCATAGGTTATATAACTTTTAACTACAATATATTTGTTAAAAAATGTAAAAAAAATTAACAAAATATATACTGCATGCCTTTTACAAATTTAAAATTCGCATTAATCTTAGCTGTTATTAGATTATTTTCATTGATTTCAGTATGCGATTTTAATTAGGAATTTATCTTTAATGATTAATCATCGGCCTCATTCTTAAAATGTGTTTTCATATATTATTATTGTTACATGTATTTTATTTCTAGAGATTAAATAATATATTTTATTATTAGTCAAAAGTTGAAAAATGTGCCAGATAATAAACAAATAGTTGCAAGGTGTTTACAACAAAACAGTTTCATATCTCTGAAAAATACTCCTTAAGAGACGACGAAAGGAGATATCTAACTGTGCAAACATAATTTACTAAAATTTAATTTTGCATGACCGAAAACGGTAACTAAATAAGTGCAAAGAAATTAATGCTCCATATTTAAGAAGTTAAACAAATTCTAATTTCTAATGCATAATAGCTCTAATTATTTTCTAACACACAATTGTACTTAGGAATTATTTATTTATTTTTGCATTATTCATGCTATCCATATAAACCTGTCAAGAAAATATGGAAGACGTATAATTTGCTCATATGGAAACTGTCTTTCTTAATAAATATATACATCATACTCTACTTCTCATCAATCTATAATTAATTTCTTCAGGTTCAATGCATCGTTATTAATACAGAGCCCAAGACCATCTACTATGAATTATTTCCTTCATTTATTATTTCTTTTTTGGTGAGTCAAAGTGCAAGTGTGCAGAGCGAAACTCGTTTCACACGGAGCTCATACGAGCCTCAAAGGTCGCTTTCAAATCGATACTACATATAGAATTTCATACTTACAACGACAATAAATTTGAGGTACCAGATAATAATTTATTGCATGATAAACTTGAAGAGGATCTCGATATGTACTTGCGAGTTGCGTCAAGAAACCTGGATAGATTCATGAAAAGGAAAAATTCTACAAGATCTAGGTATATGTAATATGAGCTAGCGGCTCCGTACTATTTCGGCATATAATATTGTTAGTCAATTTCAATGTTAATTCAATTTATGATGTTAATATATGAATAAAATTTTCATAGATTTGAGAGATTTTAGAAGTTTGTGCGAAACAGCGTAACGTAGCCTTGGGTTTAATATTAACATTAGTCGATTGTCAAAGATTCGTATGAAAATTATTAATTAGGGATTACTGGTTTTAATTTCATACGATACAATGAAATCAACAAGTTATTTGATGGTGAAAGAAGTCATAGGTTGCAATCTTACAATGGATATGAGTGCACGTGAGTGGGTGACAGAAGTAGGCTTTAAGAGTTGAATTAAAAGTTGCAAAATATATCACACGGAGGCGATTGTTGATAATAAAATTATATAATTAACAGCCTTACGTTAAATTTGTTCTATTATTTATACATGACATGTGAAAGATTAATATGATTATAAAAGTTGATTTCGACATATTAAATACAAATTTAGCTGTTTAGGTCGTCGCCAAATTTTTTTTTATATTGTTAATATTAATATTAGAAGACTCCTAACTGGCGGCAGAGGTAATTTTGATTTCATACTTACCAATAGCGTGTTGTCATGTGTATGAATTGATTAAAAAAATGACTAGTATGAAATTAATTTAGAAATATATATTTATTTTGTTTAAATTTGTTGAATAAAATTTACACAATAACTTATTCTGTAAATGAGATAAAGATGAAAGTCTCGGAGAAATGAAAATATCTCATATTGTTATGTTATTCTAAAATATGGAGGTACTTAACTCTCTCTCTCATCATTAGTTGGCATTGGAAGATGTTATGGCATGCTATAGGTTAATCAAAGTCGTACCTTTTTGTGATGTATTTTATGCTAATAATCAGATTTATTAAATAAAACAGGCAAATCAAGTGCTACTGCTGACCACACTACTGCTTTGCTAAAATAATAATTTTTACTGTTGTGGTCGCTTGAGAGACACCTCTTCCTCTGTTCTTACAATTGAAAAGCAAATCAAGTTTTTTCTCTCCATTACCTAACATTTGCTAAGGATTACCGTTTGCAACTCGTAAGTTGTAAGTTGAGAATATTTCAATTTTTACTTGTACCATGACTATTTTGAGTGCTGGGCAAGTGCTTACATGTTTACCTTTCATTTAAAAAAAAAAAAAAAAATTTGGTTTCTACTTTTTGCGTTCTAATTTTGAGTTAATTGGAGGTAAGTTTGGATGGTATGTTACGGCCTTTGGTGTTAGGTGTGACTTTAATTTGAACTGTGGAAGATCTGATGTTTGTAAATTTGAGAATTGAGAAGAGGCTCATGCAATGAGCATATTCGAAGCTAGCCATTTTATTTTGAACTGAAGTTAATAACATGTCACATGAGTGCAAAAATAACATTGTATTCCCTGTTAATATTGCTTCTAAATTATAGACAGCATTTTGTTTTTTTTTAATATTATTTCTTATGTACTAATATGCTAGCGGATTTCTATTTCGAATGAAGCAAGGCTCCGCTCGTGGATGGTGCAATAACAAATTAATGGTTTTAGTATATTTTAATATTTATTTAAAATGACAATATAATACTAAATTTATCATGCATTATAAAAAAAGGTCGTAACTTGGTTATTTTTGTGTTCAATTTCAGTTAAACTTAGCCACATACTTTTAATAAGGGTTAAATATGGCCCGTCATTACTTTCGGCCCAAACATGTATGACTAATTGGGCTATAAATCATCAAATATTTTCAGAACTCTCATATATTATAAGGCACACGAGATTGAAAACCCTAGCCTCCAGTACTACAGAATCCCAAACCTTGTGCTTGATAAATCATCGTCTTTCATTTTGTAAAGCAAACATCTCTATTATTGATGTATCGTCTTTTGCTAGTTTCAACGTTGTTTGCTTATTTTCTTGATCTTTTGGATCTACTTGCCGAGTTTCTTCCGGAGTAATTGATGAGAAAGCACCGTTAGCCCCTTGGTTTGTGGTGGTATCAAACCAAGGAAATGACGAGATGAGGTGCCAAGGTGCAAAATGGATGAGTTGGCAGAAGAAACGATTCTTGGGGGCACGATTTAGTAAATTTGCCTCTCAAATTTTCTTCTGTCCAAAGTATGCGCTAAAGCGCTATTTTGTCTTGTATTCGTCTCTAGTATTTTTTTTTTTTTTTTCATATGTAATTAGTATAGGGTTCTCACTATTGAAGGAGCAAATGAGGAGAAATTATTTCAACTGAAATTGATGTTGATATATACCAAATGGTCTTCAAAGTTCTCTGATTGTTCTTCAATTTTCTATTCACTTTCTAGATAAAAATTACCCAAGAAACTTACTTTTTCTGTGTTTGCTTACTGATTTTCTTTTTCTCTACTTCATATTTCTGTCTGAGGATGCAAAATGATGAGATTTATAAATCCGAAAAACCATGGGGAAGACGTATAATAATAATGGTCTTCAAAGTTCTCTGATTAAATTCCTCTATATGATGTTTGCATTTTAACTTATAATCATTTAACATTTTGTAACTTTCTCATTTTGTGCTTTTTTACTTAACCCTATTTTAGTTTGTATTTTCGTTGCACTCTTTTTATGCCCTTGAAATACTGTAAAATGTCATAATTACTGCTCTAGGAAGCTATAATTATTAATATAATAAAAATTTGATAAATTGCAACATTTGACTTGTAAGTTGTAAGCTTATCTCTAAATATTTAGGAGCTCAGATCGTTTGAATTAAAAAATTCTATGTATTGTATTTGTAATGTATCCCTTCTCTTTTCTCAATACTACTAAAATCCATCATTTCAGAAATTCAAAAAAACTATCAACAAAGCAATTAGTGTTGGTAAATTAAATAAATGATTTATTGTGACCAATGAAAACAATTAGAAATTCGATCAATTATTTAATTCACATTATTAAACTTATTACCAAATGAAACTTCTTGTCCTATTCATCAGTTCTCAGAAGGGTATATTAGTTTCACCAGTTCGCATTGATAAAACCTGAAAGCAACCGTAATTTGTTTTGTTGGAACGCTTAGGTAAGATTTGTTTCTACACAAGTGGTATTTCATGTAAACTTAATATCAAGTTTTGTTTCACAAAAAATAGCGATGTTATTAAAAAGCTTTTTTTTTTTTTTTTTTTTCAATTTTGAAACACTTGATAGTATTTCAGCCGCAGAACGTGATCTAAAATCAAAGTGAGTTATTAAACTGAGGTCGGAACTGAATGCCCAATAGAAGATGGTACAGCATGCATAACTTCCAAATCTACAGCCAATTAGATCCGCCAATTCCAAATTTCTAATTTCAATTGGAAATAAACAATTTAACTCACAGACAACGGAATTTCACAACAATGACATTAGTTCAGGATTCACATCATTCAATCGATCATGTTACAACTTGTGAATTGTGAAGCCCAACTAAAAAGCTGCTTGGCTAGTGTCCTAGGTCTTTGAAGACTTAAAAGATGTATTGGACAAATTTTCTAAGCACACAATGTGTAACAGTTTCCAATCAAGGTAATAGTAACAAAGCAACAGAGGTACTAAAATAGTAAGTTTTGTCAGGAAACAATCCAATGCAACAGAAAAGACATCAGAATCCCAATATCACCACACGAAATATAAGTTTAGACAATTTTGCCATTAACTCCTTCCCTGCACTAGCCCACAGACCACTAACACACGCCCACTCAAAAAGCATTATTAGCCAGGGCCAACTTTGGGGATGTCATAGTGCTCACTAAGGTTGGCGAGGTACTGGTTAAATTGTGAAATCCTATCACGGTGCGACTTGTCAGAAGTCTTGGCAAGGCGGTGTGACTCGATCCTCTCCTTCTGCTCTATGTACCGTCTCTCGGCTGGTGTCAGGTAGTCATCAATTGGCCGCTGCCCTTCCTCCCCCTCCCTCTCTTGCCTTTCAAACTCTGCCAGGTCTCCTTCAGTTGGCTCAGTTGCAAGACCAGAACTCCCTCCTGTGTTTAAAAAAATATCAATAAATTTATTTTGATTTTTGCAGAATTTTGTATTCAGCATGAAATGAGCTGCTCAGATTAGAAACTGTGCCCAATATATAGACTCGACTTAGTTTAACCTTATTCAGCTTCAAACTCTGTCAATTAGCAGGAAATTAAGTATTCTGGCTGTAATTTACACTTAATTTTGCAATGAATCATTAAACAACTAACAGAGTCAACATGTATTGGTACAATTAAACTGAGAGTAAATACCACAGCGCATTATCAAGGCACCCAATTTCCACACTGATTTTTATTAAACAAATCCTAAGTTGTAATTTAACTAACAATTTCAAATTCCCCCAAATTGCACAAGAAAACCTAAAGTTTGAATCTTACATTCTACACTCATCAAAACCAAAACCTCCTACTCTTCCTATTAGCAAGTGGTCCAGACTTCACTGGTACAATACATTGTTGGTTCACAGTTTAAAATAATCCTTAGGGTCATTATAAAATTAAGGCTCAAACAAAAAAAAAAATCAGCATATCAATGCAATTATGTCTTTGTTTAATTTGCAGAATTAGAAGCAAAGAAACCACAAAAAAAAAAGAAATATGCGAGGGGGGAAAAAACACAACATTACATGTTACCAACCTTCTACAAGTTCCTTATTTCCGACTGGTTCTACTTCTTCTTCACGACTATGATGCTTCTGTTTCTTTTTCTTTTTAACCCCACCAGACTTCACATCTAGTGCTTTTCCCTTCAACTTCAGCTTTCCCCCGACTACATTTTGGTAAGAAGACATTTCTCTACAAATGGAAAAAAAACAAACAAGAACTAACTTATCAAGCACCCAAACAAAAAAAAAAATAATAATAATAAATATAAAGTTACGTGCTGTCAAGGAGTTGCTTCCAACAATTTTGTGGTCTTGGTACTGCCTTACTGTCTCCTCTCTCTCTTTGTTACTCAAATGTTCGTACATGAAGGACTAATATTGTAATCAGGCTTTAATTGACAAACGAAATGGGTTAAGGTGTTTGATTAAACTCAATTGGTCTAAATTAGGGATTAATTAAGCTAAATGAAAACTGATAATAAGGTATGACGGCCAAGCGCAACAGATTATGATACAAAAAAGGGAATACCGACCCAATTTTGACCTCAATTATATAATACTAAAGGATTGAACAACAGAACAAACATAGAACGGTACCAGTTCCTTTTCCTTTCAAAAAGCCAAAATTATCTCCAGTTTACAACAACAGCTTCTATTTGGTCTCTTCTAATACTTTCTTTCGACTAAAAGAGTCGCGAGTACGAGAATCTAAACTCCCGATCGGGGAAAATTTTAAAAAACAAATACAAAACCCTAATTTCACAATTAAAGCCTCGCACCAAACTCAAACAAAAAAATAAGCACCTGATTCGTACGATCTATTATCCAACGAGAAGAAGTAAATCGAAGTGTCGAGACGATCAGACAAAGCACCTCCCGAGTCCCAACGGGCGTGGGGGGCTTCTAGAAGGAAGGAATTCGATGGAGAGGTTGAGAGGAGAGGTCCAGGAGGGGTTCCGAGAGGAGATTAAAATTCCGAAATTGGGTTAGGTGAAGAAATTAAGGCTATCTTGTGTTGGCCCAATAATATATTGGTCCGAAAAAACTAGATAATCCGGACTAAACGGGTCCAAAATTGTTTCTCTACTATGTAGGGCTGAAAACGGAAGCCCGTCTAACCGTTTTCCGTTTCGTTTCGTCTGGACGAAACGGTTAACGAAACAATAAAATGATTTCCTTTGGTTGGACGAAATGGTTAACAAAACAATGAAACGGTTTCGTCCATGTGTAAATCACGAAAATTTCGTTAATTTCGATCGTTTCAATTAAAAATCTGTTTCGTCAACGAAACGAAACGAAACGATTAACGAAACACCCTAGTTTCGTCCCCGTTTTGCAACCCTACTAATATGTGTCTATATGATGCTTTAAATGCAATGAACCTGTTCTAGACGAAAAAATAAAAATAAATCAAAAGGGAACTAATTTGATATGTTAGACAAATAAAAAACAATAAGATACCGTGAAAGTTTTAATATTTATCATTTTTTCTTTCTTTTAAAAACGAAAAGTCGATAATCTTTCATTTGAGATTATATCTACACAACATGTAAAGACAATAAAGAACACAAGAAGCACATGATTTAACGTGGTTCAGTACAAGATCGTACCTACATCCACACACACGCACACCACCATTTTTTATTTCTTTTTGAATAATTGAGTACAAGAGAGAGAGAGAGAGAGAGAGAGGATAAATCCAGAAGGAAGGGACGCACCTTTATAGAAATACAGGTGGTCATAATTATTTTTTTCGATTTTTGCTTTAAAACGAAATAAAGAAATAAATTATTCACAAAATTTCCGATTCATTTCGAACTGAAATGGCTCCGAATTCGATCTGAAATTTCGCCTTTGGCTCACACAACATATCAAATTCAAGTTATCCATATTTGATATAAAAATAGATGCACTCCTGGTCTAAAATTGTTTACACTCTTAAAATGGTGTTTTTTATAAAAAATAGTAATAAGAAGTCATTATTATTATTATTATTGTTGTTGTTGTATATCCCTTCTTATTCAATTGGTTTTGACGCCATCAAACTGCAGAAGATGAAAACGAAGATCAACTCGTATATTTTTGAATGATATTTAAATCACCTCAAACACAGTCTAATGAAAAACTTATAGCCGAAATCCCTGAACATTGGGCCAAAAAATGCTTTTGTGTGAATTACAATGTCAAGAGTTGGTTTATCTTAAATGATGATAATTAGATTAATCAGTGAAGAATAATTCACTCAATAATTTAGCTTTGTTTGTCAAAGTTTTACATGTTTTAATTATACAATTGAAGTTTTTTTTTAATTCAAATGCCATAATTTGAAATATATAAAAGGAATGTGATTTTTTTTTTATTCTCACTGTGCCAGTTTTTGCACTTTAACGAATTTATATTTTATTATTTTATTCAGTTGGATAATATCGAAAACGTGATGAACAGTACACCCTTTTATCGAGGCCTTTGATTTTGTATCCAACGGTCCACTGAAATTCTAGGAAGGAAGAGTTCTTATAAAGACGACCTTCATCTTAGAAAGATTCATTTCATAGTATTGCACGAAGTTAATAGATCCCACAAATAATCAGCCTGTGCATGCTACTTAAATATCTATCCAGTAGGAAATGATATATTTACTGCATAGAACCATCGAATGTTACAGAATGGAGATAATATATTAAAAAAAAAAGAAGGCACACTTAGTGTTGTTAGACATATTCACTCTATATTATTGTTCATCATTTTTGTAATCTATTTTTACTTCATATAATTCTAATAGTTCATTTTTCTTGGTCAGCTTACAAAAAGGAAGGGTCACATAGTCTCTTCTTACTGGTGCATCTAGAGAAATGGTTTAAATTTTACCGATAAAATATCAATGATGCACCAATTTTACTACCTTATTATCAAAAAGCGAGGGTCCAAATCAAAACTAATTAAGGAACTAAGGACCAGACAACTACAAAAATGGATTGAAAGCCCCTTTTGCAAATTTTATTATATCCGATGTTAAGATTCGGTTGTTGATCTAGCTAGCCCAAATCAAACTCTTTTCTTTTGGTCTATCAGAAGTTAAAATTTTTGTTTCATCTTTCCTTTTTTTCTTTTACCAATTTGGCTGAAAAGAATAATTTTTGTTGGTTAGAAAAATCTGCTTACTTGACAGCTCATGAATGGCTTTACAAAAAGTTATTAGCCCTGCCGGTGCTTATTCAATAAGGTACTACTACGTCTCTCTCCATTTTTCTATTTTTTTCTTCTTCTTTGATAGCAAGCGTTACTTTGTCCTATTATTGATTTCCTTTGCTTTTCTTATTCTTTACATTGGATCATGGAGTTTCGGAGCTGAGCTGAGACAAGGACGAGATAATTGATCTCCTTCTACTATGCCATGCTTGCTTCCATATCAAAATTATTAGCTAATTTGCATGTTGATGTTTTATCAGTGCAAACAAGTAAAATTTATTGGTTGTGTATTCCTCTATTGGGGTTTTGTCATATTTTAATAATATCCAGTGTGGATGTATTCAAATAGATCCTGCTATGATGTACTGACTCTTCACATGACCTCCATCAAAAACTATATGCATGGTAGTTTGAGTTCTATAGATAAATTGCTGTTTTTGGTCAAGCCAAATTAAATGTATACTAATATGCGCCTAATAAGTAAATCCTAAGATTCTCTTAAGTATTGGCTAAGTTTCCTACCAGAAATATGATTGCAATTTTAGTTTCGCATGTTGATGATTAGCTTCATCTCTCCATTTAAGTATATATATATTTGTATTTTATGAATCTGTGCATATATTATAATACTTTATCAAGAAAATTTTATTTTTTCACACGACCTTAAGTTTTCAACTCCTTGCTTACTAATTTTCTTTGAGTACTAACCGTTTCATCTCATGTTCTTATGTAGTCTTTCTCAGTTTTCTGGAGAAAATAAAAATTTGAAAATTAAGTTAGTAAAAACACAATCGTGATATATTATATTAGTTGGGTTTTTTTTTTGTAATATTTTATAGTTTTGTTTTGTATAGAGTTACTAGCTAGCATTTTTATATTTGTATATTTTATATTACATCTTTTTTTTTTTTAGTTTACTTGTTTTCTTAATCTTAAAACTGAGAATTACTGCATATATATATGAAATGGGTTCACTACAGTTTGCTTATCTTATTACTTATTTTAAAATATTTTTGAGGCTTTATTTGCAGCATCGCAGGTATGATTTGTATAATAAATTATCTCTCATTGTTGGTTGCCAATTTTGTACTCGTAAATTATTTTCATTTATTCATCCAATATGATAAAACAAATTAAAATTGACCATTCATCAAGCAAAGTGCGATACAATAGTGGAATCAATTATAATTTATTTTAAATTTCATTTAACAATGATATATTTTTTATTTTTTTAGATTTCTACAATTTTGTTTAAAATTTTTGTAGACTGATGTTTTTTTTTATATATTTTGAGATAAGGTTAAGTTTCAAAAGATCAATATTTTCTTGCTAAAAAAATTAAAAGGTCAACTTTCATTCAATATTCAACCAATGATATTATAGCTAGTTTTCATTGTTTTGTTGGCGAGTTTAAATTGGTCTCGAAACAAATATTTTGTAGAAGTTAAAATGTCATCCCAACAAAAAGAAAAAAATAATAATAAGGTCAATAATAGGAATCAAGCAAGAGTCTGGGCAGCTAGCTGAAGAACAATGGGGCTGCGAACAACATGACGTTTTGAGATCCATCTCAAATCACCAAAACTATTCGCCTTGTTACCTCCAACCCATTTGAAGACGATCTTGAATGTCTTCTTTTCATACACTCTAGTGAAGTTCAGAGTATCTGGTATGACAGTTGCAGAAACTCCTATTGGAACTTTGATTTTAGCTTTGTAAGAATCCTTCTCATCTCCAACATTGGTCACAGTTCGGTAAATAACTGCATTACCAGTTGACAAAGGAACAACGATTGACGGGTAGTTCAATTTCTCTTGAGGTATTGCCTTAGTCTTTGCACATTTGACGGGAGGTAACGGTTGAATAATTACTTCAATATTGTCATCACTGTAGCCTAATCCACATAAATAGCCAACATAGTCTTTTATATGAATGTCATAGACCAAACCAGGATTTAAGACTTTATTTGGATCCACATGCCCAGCACCCATGTCGTATGCATTAGGTCGAAGATAGTTTCTATTTGTCATCGTTTTTCTATCGAGGGATTGCCAATATGCAGTTGTCATAATAGCCGACTTAATTGCAGCTGGGGACCAAGTTGGGTGTGCTTTTTTAATCAAAGCAGCTATTCCACTCAAGTGTGGACAAGCCATGGAGGTGCCTGACTTGATAGCAAAGTGAGAGATTTCCCCTTCTACCTTCATAGGCGGCACTGCTGCTAGAATGTTCACTTCGGGGCCTGCAATATCGGGCTTCAAGATAAATGCATTTCGCTGGCTTGGACCACGAGATGAGAAATTGGCAATTAAAAGCGACTGCATGTTATCCATTACAACACCTTTAAAGACCAGTGTTGCCACAGGATCTTTAGTAGAACGGATGTATTTCTTTAATTTCTCGCCATCAAAATAATTGATTTTGGAGGCTGGAAGGACATGCTTATCCGGTATTGTATCATACCCATCTTTCTTAGAATTCACAAGTATCATGCCAACTCCACCAGCATTGCGAACTTCATGGCCTTTCTCGAGTCTAGCACTGCCATCATGATCACAGATGACAATCTTGCCATTGGCTTGCTTCCTATCTAGTGTGCCGTTCAAGCACTGTCCCGACTTGACGTCGCTTACCTTACCTAAGTACACAAGTGGAAACATCTTGGGCTCCCAACTATTGGGTTGGTATTTGGACTCCCCATCAAGTTGAAGTCCATTGCCAAGTTTGATCGTGGAATAAAAAAATCTTCTACTTATGGTGCTTGCAGCCACTGTAGAGAGCCATGGTGCATCATTGGAGAGTGTAAATGGTAAAGGCCCATCGTTACCTGCAGAGGTGCTAACAAAGATCCCCATAAGGCTGGCCGTGAATCCCGCAATAGAGATTGGATCTTTGTAGAAAGGCCTTGATGCGTCTCCAAGAGAAATAGAGAGCACATCACAACCATCTCTAACAGCCTCTTCGATTGCTCTTAATATATCTGGTTCTTCACAACCTTCTTCGGTACAAACCCTGTAAACTACTATGTGTGCCTATGGTGCCATCCCCGATGCCAGACCCATGGCATTCCCAGAAACACTTGCATTCTTCACAAAAGCTCCGGCTGCTGTGCCCCTTCCACTTGGATGGAGGGTTTGGCATTCCTCTGCCACTAAAAGAAGGGTGCTCAGGCCAAATTCCTGTGTCGATTATGCCGATAATCATGCCCTCTCCCATATTTTTGGTTCTTCTCCACAGGCCATTGTGCCCATGTAGTTTAAGGAACTTTGGAGTTTGAGTCGTCGTGAGCTTGTAGCGGTTGTTGGCTAAGATAACGCGTACACACCACGGATGTTTCAACAATTCTTGAGCCTCCTCTTCAGACAGTCTACCCGCGAAACCATTCACAACAGTATTGTAGGAGTAAATTAGTCAAGATGCACTTGAATTCTTGAAGACAGTTGACAGGAGGGAATTGTGCCATTTTTCTGCATTTTCAGGCACAAAAGTTTTAATATTTGTTGGCGGTCGAACAAAAACTATGTAGTTTTTAAGTTTGTTTCGGCCATCATTGGCTGCCACGGCACTGAAATCAAAAGAGTAAATGATGATCAGGATGCAGAGGTACCGGAGAAGGGACGCTCTCTTAGAACCCATTTGGAGAGAGAGCTTGGTGTTTTTTTTTGAAGGCTAGATTGCTACAGAGAGCTTGGTGTTGGTGGCATTTATTTTTTTGGTGTCGATCGAGGTAGTGTTTAAATAATGTGCATTCGTAGAGAAACCGTGATAGTTTCTAGGATCCCCTAAATAGGAAGATTAATTAAACTTAAACTAAGGCACTAAATTTTGGTAACTCAATAACAAAAGTGTGTTATACTACCTATGTACTGGGGATGTTTTTCCTAACTCGGAGGAATTAACGGTGTTACTTCTTTTTAAAAAATAGATAATATTCACTATCACCTGTGCTAGAATGGGTTAATTAAACTATTCGAGTAAATCCTCACTATAATTTTATTGCTGGAAAAAGTATGCATAAATGCCTATACGTCACAATATTTCTAACCGATTTCAACTAATAAAAAGGAGCTCTTGATGAACTTCTTTTTGCCTTGAGGAAAAATGCATGATGATTTGTAACAAAATCTCCTTGCCTTATCATTTTTTCATTCTCTTTAATAATAATGAAAAAAAACATAGCAACTTGTAAATATGTAAGTTAATATGGGTACTGATTTTTCATCCTCTTTCTTCTTCCGGCCACAGACATGTTAAAATAAGAGAGAGAGGGTGAGAGAGAAAAAAGAGAGAATGAGGAGAATCGATTTTCTTTCTTAAAATTTCTAATCATTGAAAAACCAATTGTAGCCGTCGACTAGTTATCCGTGCCCTTCTAGGCACAACAAGTAGAAAAAGATCCTCCATGAACATGTTTTGTTTAGAGTGCTTTGCCCCTAAGGTGAACGACTCTACATCCACGTCCCTCTCCTTCGTAGTTTCTAGGAAGCACATGCGGCTCCTTTGCAGATCCAAGCGAGATTGAATAAGGTCTCGCTTTCCTTTCATACAGCTTTTACACTGCCTTGGCCAAATTTGTGCAAAGACTGAGCAATGAAACTGCCACGAGTCAGGTGTAAGACCTTGTTGTGAGCCCAATTTGAGAGAATGTTGGAGAAAGCGAACCACCAGGGGGGCATCTCAGGCATGTGAGGCTGATGATAATCAGTGAGCGATTGGTGGTGGTAGTTCCCTCTGATGAGGTTCTTGGATAGGGATACCACCATGTAAAACTTGAAAACTATATGTTACATTGTCTATTATTTTGAAATTGCTGGAAGTAGTTCCAATTTTTAAACTTTTTTCAAAGCTAAAATTTAGTCTTCAACATGAACTACTAATAAATTAACTAGCAATTAGGTATTATACCATTTTGTCCCAAATATTGGCATGTAATGTGTACTAGAGGATATTTATTCACTATTTTTTCATGAAAGGGTATTGTTTGGTGAACAATGCTGAAAATAACTGGCAAATCTTGGAGAGGATGTTTCAGCAGTTCGAGATATTTAACATCGTTTGGCAAACATTAAGGACATTTCATATCGTTAACAAAAGATTTAACATTGGCTTTTTCATCTTAATCTACAATTGCATTCTTAGTATTCATTTTTATAAATTTGGTTATAACATTAAAATTACTTCCAATGCTACAGTATATCAGTTGCTTAGAATTGCACTGTCTAATAGAATAATAATAGTAATTGTAATTAGCTACTTAGGATGCTACAGTGTATCAGTTCCTGAAAAAAAATATATAAATTAGCCCATAATGATAAAAAATGGAAAAAAAGAAGGCACAAACAAATGCTTATGCTAGTTAAAAGGAATGACACAATAGTTTATTGTAATTAAAAGCCACCAAATTCACAATATACATGTAGTAGGAATGTGAAATTAACTAAAATAAAACAACCAAAAGATTCAAATGCCAGTAATAACTAATGTACCAAGGAATAACATTGTCACCAGAATAACACTTGCAAGTTGCTATTGATATTTGCGTACTATTGTGGTATTGTTTATAATTTTTTTCATATTTTGTGGCAGTTTTTCTCTTCGCCAATATATAATCATGATTGCCTATCTCATGAAAAGGAATGGTAAAATTCTGTTTGGTGTTGTTCAATGTTATCAGCTATTGTACAATGTGCAAAAAAGTGAAAGTGTTCTCATTATTTATCTGTATTTAACAAGACTTGCTGATATTTGGTAAATTACTTATACTCTGTTTTTGCAAAATGCTATAATATATTTAGGCTTTCATACAGCACTAATGCAAAATAGATGTTAAACAGAAACATTATATGTATTTGCATTATAGTAATTAGTTAATTATTGCTTGCATTCAAATTGAAGACTAAAGAATTACTCGATCTGTAATGAATGTTATCTCTGTTGAAATGTTTCTAAAGCAAGATGTAGTTGTACCCTCATTTGTTTGCATTGCAATATGAATTAATTTATAGAAATTTAAATTGCCTAAAATTAATTTATAGAATTTTGAATCACGTCAATCGGAATTCATATGTGAAAGATGCCCAAAATACTACTATTATATTAGCAAATTATAAAGTGCATCGTTTTTTCGCTATAAAACCGCTATAGCACCGCTATTTGCCACTATTTCACCGCTATTGCCTGCTATGCATCGCTCTATTGGACGAGCTGCTATAATGGGATCCTCAACAACTATATATTATCTAACGTTCTTTTTAATTACTATAATGTATTGACTAGCAATAGCATATAACGGTACTTATCTAAATATTAAGAATAACAATTTAATCGATAAATGGAACTAACATGTTTATTAATAATATGTTGATGGCACTCTATGATTACAATTTTAAGTGTCCATCAGTAATTTCATTATTAGTTTGATGGTAAATACAACATAGAGATTGGTTGGACATGATTACAATTGTTAAGTTATTCATTCTTTTAAAATTTAGGGCTAATGCTTATTTACCCATCCAAAGTTTCAAAATTTTTTAATTTTCAACTAAAATAAGAACAAAACAGCTTGTTTCCTTAAAATTTAACATTTTTATTTTGTTTATGTTTTCCTACTTATTATATGATCAGCTTATTATCAAAAATTGAAACCACTCGTAAATATTTTCCTATAAGGGAGTCCTCCCGTTAATTTCCTTGATATACATACAGTGTTGAACAACTGTTGTATTAAATTTGCTTGATTCTTATCTTCAGGATTTAAACTTTCCTACTGTTTCTTTACGGACGCTCCATGGAAGATAAATTGTGAATTGGAGGTTTTAAATCAACTTTTTATTTGATTTATTTGGTTTTACCGAATTAGTGGGAATAAAATGCAAATGAAAGCTCAACTACTATAATTCTTAAATCTAATGATAAAATTATACAACTCAATATTTTACAGTATGATTTTAAATATGTTATTGTGTACAGTGTACTATATTATAAGGGTAGCCTATCACCATTCACATAGCCGGTGCTATCCACATGCATAGGCAGGCGATGGCCGATGGGGGTCAAGATGTTTGTACTGGATAATAATATTGCCGCAGAGAATCATGCACAATGTTTTGTAGAATACGGAACAAAAAAATGCGTCATATTAGTCCAACTCTAAATTAAAAATAAATAAATAAAATTGGAGAGTGAACGATTAGTTGATATCTTCATCCATAAAAAAAGACATCAGTCATTTACAAAACCAAAAATTGATTTTTGCATTCATTTCACTCAACGGAGAACAATAAGATATTCCAGAAAAAGAAGAAGCCAAATGTTCTCCTACAGTTACAGTTACTCTTGACTCAAAAATTCACTGCCCAAAATTAGCCTCGCCTGAACTACAAACTATCATTTGCTTCAGTTAACTCAAAGCTACCTTCCAGCCCCCAAATATGTACTTTATATATGATAAAACACAATCATAGGAATTAGACATTAATTCCTTATGTAGAAGACATCAGTTTTAGGCTCCCCGCAAATTGGACAGCTGTCAGTCTCTAATTCACAATTCCAGCACAGGCAGAGGTGGCTGCATGGTAAGACCACGATTGATACTGCTGCCGCCTTGCAGACATGACAGGCCCATTTGTCCACCTGCGATTCGGCTTCAGAGGCCTCTTCATTCTTAGTGCTTTCTTCAGCAGTGTTGTACTGGGGGAGCAAGTCCGGGAGATTAGAATCGCCTCCTTCAGCTAAGAAATGGGACCCATCGGTGTCATACAAGGAATGAGAGTCTGGGAGACGAGCATCGATTCCCTTAGCTGAGATGTGGGCTCCATTGGTGTTGCACTTGGAGGTCGATTCCCGGATATAAGAGTTGCCATCTTCGATCGAGAAATGGGTCTTAATGGTGTTGTCTTGGGGGCGTGAGTTTGGGACATAAGAATTGCCATCTTTGGCTGAGGATTTCCCACCGTCGGACCTAGCCACCCCGCAAATGGGACAGTTGTCAATCTCAAATTCACAGTTCCAGCATGGGCAAAGGTGGCAGCATGGGAAGGTTGTAATTGAAACTGCTGCCGCCTTGCAGACTCGACAAGCCCACTTGTCCACTAAAGATTCGGCATTAGAAGGCTCTTCATTCCTAGTGCTTCCTTTAACGGTTTTGTATTGGTGGTATGAGTCTAGGATATCAGAATCACCTCCAACTGAGAAGTGTGTCCCATTAGTTTCGTACTGGGAACGTGAGTATGCAAGATAGGAATCACCTCCTTCTGAGAGGTGGATCTCACTGGTGTCATGTTGGACATCCTTGCTCCAGTTTTCCTCGGCTGAAACTGATAAGGTGTCGTCAGCTGTGGCCTCTTCCTTCGGCTCCTCCCAGTCAGGTATCATGTCATTCTGCTTTTTTTGCAATTAGGAATTCAGCATGGTTAAATTCAGCTGTTAATTGTTTTGCAATACCCATCATATTTACTCACAACATCTACCCATCCTTATGTAAACACAAAGATACACTTCTATCCAAAATAAGCACATCTTATAGTTTTTTTTTATCACTGATAAACAACTTAGTAAATTTCATTTTGATTAATTTCAGATCATATGAACAGCTCTGTTAAGAAGGATACAGTGAAACCAAAAATCACAGGACAAGAACATTAAACAGCAGCACAGTTGATAGATTCATTTCAGTCTGATTGTGGCCCCTGTAGTCGCCTCTCTTTCATATCTACTATTATTTTGAAGATCTTTAAATAATAGAGGGACGAACATGAAAAGCAAAGATAAATCCCTATGCATTGCTCTACACTAAAATGCTTTCATTTTTTTTTTTATAAAATTAAAAGTTTAACTCCAGTAAAGTATGTATAACCATGAATACCTTGAAGTCTCATTATGTTCCATCTAAATATGTGAACAAAAATATAGTCTGTAATTTAAAAGACTTTGCATAGAATCACATTTACTTTCACTTTTGTGCGTTCTACAAAATCATTTCATCTAATGTCAGATGAAAAGGACAGGTCTCTTCTATTAAGAAGGCTACAGTGCAACTACAATTTGGGAGGTGTTAATCTATTGATGTTGTTCATTCATCTAATCAGAAAGTTTGGACTGGTCAATGTACCAATAATCGGAGAATAGATCTTTTACCATGTCTAGTAAATCAATAAGAAAAGGGTTTGTATGTTGCTTGTGTCAGTTCAAGGGACGGTTGTTTTTTTTTCTAGACATTGTTTTGGGAGCTCGTGAATGATGAGTTCTGTCCATGTACCATAGGCCCTTACTTGCAAGCACTTGGCAACCAAACCAGACCAATACAACAGGGGTTAGGCAACTAATACACACAGATTTGGCTTATCAGTTTGGGTCCACCCTGTCAGGTTTAGAACAAAAACTTCACTATTGCAGTAAAAACTGGTAATAACAACAAAATGGTGAAAAAACTGATGGTTGATTGTGCATTTATTGTGCTCAATTTAAATGAGCTTTATGCAAATACTAATTTTAAAGCTATGAGTGCCACAGGTTCCTCAAAATAAACTTTCATTCTATAAACCATGGGAATATTATTATGATATACCTCAAAATAAACTTTTGTTAGCAAGGAGATTTCTACAGGGAGATCATATTGGACGGTTTGGATCGGTCATTTTGAAACTGATCCAAGAATTTGGATCAGTATGCACCGAAGCTTCCGTACATTAGTATGCACCGTAGGTTTTCTCATTAATTAATTTCACCAAAAAAAATATATATATCCAGTAACCAAGTTAGTTACTGACAATAAGTCGGTAGAGAATATATAAAAGACTCAATTGTACTGAACAAAAGTACAGAAAAGAATTAAAAAATAACTTCTTAGGAAAATAAGGTTAACACTTACCACCATAATACAATTAATTGAATAATATCCCTTGGGAACTCGTAAGTTATTTCAGTCAGATAACTGTTACATGTTTCATTATAACCATACCTTCTATGTGTCCAAAAAAAAAAAGAATGAAGCAATAGTAAAATTACCTTAGAATTCAATTTCCTGAAAAGAAAAAGTCTATCAGTAGCCGAGCTGGCTACTGATAACAAGTTGCCAGAAAATAGCCAAGACCCTGGTAATAGCAACAAAATGACTAAGAAAAGAAAAATGTTAGTCGCGTCAGGGTAAATAAGAAATTTACCCATGACGATAATTGTCTCAATTTACTTGTGTTAGGTATTATATATATTTCCTTAATGTGAAAGATTAAACAAGAAACAATATCGTTTGATTAATAAAAAAGAAAGGTGGCAATCGCCACCCTACCCTCAAAAAAAAAAAAAAAAAAAAAAAGGATAAACAAGAACAAAATCGTATATTTCCTTCAAATCAATGTAAAAGATTAAACAAGAAGGTGTGATTAAACATGAAAATACCTGATACGACCACGAATCGTCCTTGGTCTTCATCTTCTTCACAGGAGGAGCATTCGTCTGATTCGGAAAGGTCCTCTTGCAACCGACCCGTTGTCTGCGCCAATTCAGCACTTTCTTTTCGTGTACTCTGATGATCGCCATGAGAAGGAGAGAGAGCGATGGTGAGAAAGGGTTTAGTGTTTAGCGAGAGTAGCGAAAGAGGAGGAGAGCCGAAGAGAGCGAAGAGAAATGGAAATTGTCGAGAATTTGATTGCAAATTGAAACAGGGTTTTGGTTTTGGGTTTGAGTAAATGGGAGGATTTATAGCAAATGAGGAGAGGAGTTCTAAGTTTACCGTTTAACTTTCCAAATGGAAATGAGAGATGTCAAAAGTGCTAAAAAAGTTTCCAAATTAGCAATTAATCACCGAAACTAACCCTAAATATTTATTTATCTAAGCGTCTAAAATAATTTCTAATTTAGTACGGTGCTAAAAAAGTGCTTTTTTAAGAAGAAATTAGCTCAGTACGTCTCTGGAATACATACTTCCGTTATGATCAATAAATACAAAGACATTAATCCCAATTAAAGTATCTAAAAAAACTTAGCACTATTCACGACAGAAGAAATAATGCTATTATTCCATAATTAAGAAATTAATTTTTATATGTTAAAAATAGTATAGTCTCTCCGCACAATTATGACTTTTTATATTTATATGAGAAGCCGATCATAAAGGAGATGAGATTAATTTGAAGATCAAATTATTTAAGAGTAATTTTACAATCAATATACAAATTTCAAAGCAAGATTATGGGAATTCAAGTTAGAAATAATAATAATAAGTATTAGATTATTCTTTTTTTTTTTTCCGGAAATACCAGATAGCAGCTATGTGCATAATAAGTATTCCAATTTCAAGTCAAAAATTTATCCAACGACAATATAGAAAATAAATTAATGTATAACATATTTCATAACTTGCAAATTTAATCAACTTGCCTCATCAAAGCTGATATCTAAAAGTTTGTAAAACAATGTACGTTCTGACAAAATAAAATGCTCCAAAATTGTGGCAAATGTGTACCTTTTTCTGATATACTTCATACAAATAAATCTAACTTTAATATTTTGATAAAGTTTTCTTAGCTGAAAGACGTACAATATTGAGTTGCATTGCAAGTCTTTTATTTTGCAAGTTCAACCTGAAAAAAAAAAAATGGAAAATTTTAGCATTAAATCAGACGCATTCTCTTGTTCTGTAAAGTAAATTTCAAAATTGTTAATATCCAAAAAATTCTCATATAAAAACTTTTTTATGCTTTGTACTACCACGAACGGATGGTCCTTTTTCAAAATCTGCTGAACAATGGATGCTTTAGGATATTCATATAGCTTATTACAACTAGATTTTAATAATTTCAAATTTTAATTATTAGATTTTAATAATTTCAAATACTAAATAATTAAAACAACGAGTGACGAATGAATTTTCATTTTGGAATAAGTATACTGGGAACTAGCGTTTATAACTTATGCAAGAGATGTTATTGGAGACATCCCCCCATTTTCCATGCCTAGTTTTCTATTTATTATTTAATTTACACAGTTTCTTTGTTCTCTTTCTTTTACTTTTGAGGTCTATAAGTTCAAACTAACGAGGCTGCATGTTAGCATGCATTGTTGACTTGTTGGGCATTATATGGACAATTTTTTTCCCTAAAAAATTATAAATATCGTTCAATTGCTGACATACGTACGTAGTTAAAATTTTATTATAACATTGATTTCAATACGAGATATAATACTACCGTTAATTATTTAATTAAAATTTTAAAGTTAATATGTCTTCACTCTTGGGTACTTGCTTATTATCAAATATTTCCATTTAAACACAACGAAGGTTCCAACTTAGATGCACTTACCAACCATTTTAATAAACGATGTTATAATACTTTTTATCAACTCAAAAATGTTGTCGTATGTGAGTTGACTAGCTCCTGAGGATGTCTGTATGTGAGTTAAAAATGATGCTCTTAGCCTCTTACACTTTATTCATGATTTATCCTCTCTGTAATGTGCTCATTCGGTCAGGAATACATATTTTCGCATCTTTTTGCGTGTGGTCTGTATATTTTTTGTTTTATTTATTGTGAATTTGTGACGTATTTATTGTTTAGATATTCACACCTCTCTATATTTGGTATAGTCTGGCTTCACGTCATTAATGATGGATTCTTTTTTTATGCATTAATGTTTCTCTATGACTAGTGTATTGCGAACGTGTCGTGTCGTGTCAAACACGCGCGTGTCAGAGCTCGTGTCGTGTCGTGTTGACACGAGTTAATATTTTCAACGTGTCGTATCGTGTAGTGTTAAGTGAAGGAATTGGTTAACACGACACGCATAATGACACGGCACGCCTAACACGACGTGTCGTGTCGTGTTGACACGACGTGTTAAACGTGTCAGGTCATATTATAATTTATTTTAATTTTTTTGTTAAAAATTCATTAAAAATTACTTAAATAATTTTTAAAATAGAAAAAATTTAATAAATTGTTGAAATCTATTTTAACTCCATATATAAAATAAAAATTAATGATTGAATAACAAAGATTATGAATAAAAGTTATTAAATCTATAATATAAACTCAATATAATTTAATAAATTCTAAATAATATTGATTTTTGTCGTGTCAACTCGTGTCACGTGTCGTGTCGTGTCGTGTCACGTGTCAACTCGTGTCGTGTTAAGACATGTCAATATTTGAAACTCTCCAACACGACACGACTTTGACACGACACGCCGACACGCACGTGTCGTGCTAATTCCATAAACGTATTGTGTCGTGTCGTGCCAACACGCGTGCGTGTCGTACCAGCACGCTCGTGTCGTGTCATTTTAGAAAACACTATCTATGAAAAACGGCAAATAGAAAAGAAGGCCAGCACATATGAATAAGACAAAATATAGCTTAAATTTTATTAATCACGTTAAGATTTTATTATTTTAAGGAACAACATGTGAATCATGAAGTGGGGGCCCACCAAAATACTTGAACTGATGACTACATAAATGTTGAATAACAAGCTTGATAATTAAATTACTCTAATTCATAATTATCTTACTAGTTCAAAAAGATGACGGGTTCTCCTAATTTTGAGGCAAATGGAACATAAGTATATTCCTAGAAATCCTCTAGCAAGCAATAGACTAGCCGTATTTACCAATTTTTAATTAATATTAATGTTCTTATTTTTTTTCTTAGGAATTGTCTTTGTAGACTGAGGCAATGAGAATTGAGAAGTAAAAAAAAAAAAATGCTTCGTTCATATATAATAACTATTGAAATGAATATTTAGCTTTTTATGGGTATGCATACAACATGACAAAAGTTTATAATTTTTCTTGAATTGAGCATTAGGTGGTTATTTTTCATGCAAACCTTAAGGGCATGCACATCTAAAATGCAATTGTCGACGCAAAAAATTGCAAGTACTAAGAGGTAATTTAACTATTAATTTATTAAAATGACTTAGAAATCTATGTAAAATTATAATATCAACATTTATAATATATTTATAAGACCTATTTTGTGGGCAATTAAATAACATGATAGTTTTACTAATTAATACATCAATGTGTATAAATTACATGGACAGAGATGGGAGGAGCCGAGGATAATTTAGTAATAACATGATAATTTTGCCAATTTTATATTTTTCTCAAGTGCAAAACATACATGGATAAAGCCGATGAAAGATGTTTTTTTGAGTAAAAAGTAGACAATTTTTTGCAATGACAAAAATAAACATGATTCATAGCATTCTTCTTCAAACAAAGGACCAGGTATTTCTCTTTGTGCAATAGAGGTCTACAGTTTTACATGGACAGGAGAGTATCCACAGTCATATGCTGGGTGTTTCAAAAAAAAAAAAAAAAATGCTGAATTGTCTTTCTTAACGAGTAAAGACAAATTCCCAAACCATTATTTTTTTCCCACCGTTTTTAAATTGGCAAATAATATTACTTATCCATGAAGAATATTTGGAAAAGATCCATACATCACTTATCAGACGGCAGCTCTTTATTAAAATATCTGAACACTTTTTCTCATTTCCACCCTTACAACAAAAAATTAGGTGCTCACGGGTCAGTCAAGCAAACGGTTTATCCTATCATACGGACCCACTTACAGTGAAAGCTTTGCTCTGTTAGGTGGACCTTTTCACATTCCGTCCATACTCCGCGTCTAAGTTACCTTTTTGATCATGTGTTATATTGCTCCAGTATCATAACGGACTGGATACCTTCTTGTGTCTATTTAAATTTTGAATGATAGAAATGAAACACTTGCAACTTCAATTCATTTGTTCCAAAATATTATTGTATAAAATTTGTTATTACAAAAATTTAATTTTATTGTAAAATATGGTTTGATTTTTCACATGTCCATCAGAAATTCAAAATTGCATAATTTCTCATCAAAACTAAATCTTTTACAGTTTATATTTCTTTATTTAGTTAGAGGATACTTTTCAAAATATATACTTTTCAAAAATTCTTAATTTATAAAAGTAAAAATTATATAATAATATGTAATCTTATCCTGGCATTTCTAGCAAAATCTTGATATAATTTTCCATCTAATCATTTAAAGAGATGAGGATAAAATTATAATTTTTGTTTTTGGAAGAAGATAAGTTTAAGTGGATTCTAGTTAAGATTTTTTTCCGGTAAAAGTGAGTATGAAATAAGTATTTTTTTTTAAATGCGAATATAAATTAAATTTATGTTTTGAGTAAAAAAAAAAAAAAAAACTTTCCCAACAGAAGACGACAATAAGTTTCCTGCACTGGACATATTCAGTTACAAAAAACTTGAGATCCATGACTCATTCTCATTTTTCTGAATTTGTTGAATCTCGTAGGTCACGCGGCCGCTTACGATTGTGAATTTTTCACATAGTCATCGAGTAAGGTAAAAAGGAAGTTGCCATATGCCAGCTGTTGATTAGAATTATTGTTCTCCTAGAACTCGTTCACAGTATATTAATTCCCGTGTGACACTCCTCGCTTTTGACGAAACCGACGCAGCACCGTCCTTCTCTTCCATTCCTTCAATGGCCGAAAGCGAAAACCCTCCTCCTCTTCTCTCTCTCTCCGTCGAAGAAGCTGCGGAGCAAGCTATTCTCTTCTCCCGAGTTCTCTGTCCCTTCTACGACTCCGAACCCGAATCCGACTCCGACTCCGACTCCAACTCCGAGTCCAAATCCGGCTCCGACTCCGATTCCGATCTCTCCACTCTCTCAGACGACGACGACTACCACTCTCTCCCCTCTTCTCCCATGGCGTCTCTGCCTCCCGAATCGGATCCGTTTCTACTCGATTCCTCTCTAGATTTCTTCGATTCGTGCCCTATGGAGACCGATGTCTCGTTCTATGACGAGTTCGAGTCGGATCGCAACTCCGATTTGGTGGAATGGGTCTCGACTGAGAGGATGAGTCGCTATTCTCTGGAGGTAGTGTCGGAGCAAGAAGCTGACGTGGACCTGGATTCTGAACGGAGCGATCCGGAGACTCTAGTGGATTCAGACAATTTGGGGGTTTCAAGGTTTGAGGTAGAATCCGTTTTATTAGAAGAGCCTTTCCCTGCCGACGAAGTGATTTCTACTTATGGGCATCTTGAGCTAGAAGCTGATGTAGACCCGGAGCCGTTTTGGGCCGACCCTATGGAGTTCTCCTCCATTCAAGAAATGGATGTTCTTGAGCCTGAGGTTACCAGCATCGGACCTGTATCGCCTGACAATTCGTTTCTTTTAGACAATTTACCAGACGATCTGCTCGATTGCTTACCCGAACCCGACCCGAATTGGGATGCAGTGTCTACTGACAGCAGTAGCGTCCCTGATTTAGAAGAAATGGTGAGAAATCTTGAATGGGAACTGCTCCTAGCCATGAACAACATATATGAAAATGATGCCGAAATTACATTCTTCAGGCAGTTTTTAGAGCAAGACAGTGCTGTCAAAGGGGGCCCTCCGGCCTCGAAAACTGTGGTAGAGAGCCTCCCGAGTATCACAGTTGATGAAAGCAAGGGGGATTTACAGTGTGCTGTTTGCAAAGAGTCTGTCGTGGTCGGTGAATCGGTAAAAAGGTTGCCTTGTTCGCATGATTACCATTCTAGTTGTATATTGCCATGGCTAGGGATTAGAAATACTTGCCCCTTGTGCCGATTTGAATTGCCAACTGATGACCCAAATTATGAGAGCTGGAGAGCAAGGCAGGAAAATCAGGTTTGAATTTGAGGGTTTTTCATGTATGAAACAGTTTTTAGTTTTAGATTGAAAATCTGTAGGACTTGTGATTATAAATACAGTATCTGTTGTTGGTTTGGTGGTTGCTCCATATCCATATTTCTTGATTCTTTTTGATGATTTAGATTGGTTAATTGGAGTTCAATTTAGTGGCAGCAATTTTAAATGCCTCTGTAGGAGTTCTTGCGTTTGTCAAACAGAATGAAAGATGCATGTTTTTTGTTATGATTAATGAAAATTGCGGTTAACTTACTGCGATCAAGCATTCAACTGACCTGATTACATACCAGTTGCTGTTTTACATCCCTTTAGTACTGAATTGCGCAAAAATGATTCGTGTTATCAGCCTGTACTTTTTTTGAATTATTGTGTAATTGTTGCTCTCATTCCAGTATGTCTGTGGTAAATATGATTTGTTGTTTGCTTTCTTGTTCGAATGAATTGTATTTGAGAATTGCCTTGGTCAGTCTGCTAATAGAACTTCAATTCTTTAACCTATCGCACAGTATTTTTTTTCTTAGAATGATCGAGTTACAATTTTAGCTCGTGCTCCGTGGATTTAAATAATTTCTTTTCTCTAACTCTTCTTTACAAATACAAAAATTGTAAGGGGTTTGCGAAAAAAGTAATTGGGAATGAAAGACGTAAAAAAAGGAGTAAATTGATTATAGGGTGTGTTTGGATGGAGGCCGGATAAGAATAAGAATAAGGAATAAAGGGCCGGATTTAGAATCGTGCCAATTCTTATTCTTATTCAAAATTCTATAGTTTTGTTAGTATAAGAATAAGGGATCAGATAAGCCTAAATTTCTTATTCTTGTGTTGTTTGGGTTGCACAAGAATAAAAAATTTGGAGCTTATTTTTATCCAAACCTTATTCTTGCGCATCCAAACATGTCCTAAGAAATAAGAGAAATATATTCAAATGCGATATGCGAGTTTCCGTATTTCGATAATTGGGTTATTATTTCAAGAGCTTCTCTATTAGTAAAACCAACATGTTATTAACTAGACATGATAAAAGAAATAAAAAACAAGACATGATAATGTCATTTGCTATCAGGGTTCAATTAATTGATAGAAATGGTTTTCAAAAAAAAAAAAATTATGAAGTCACAAAGTTATATAAAATGCACAAAAGGTAAGTTTCGTTAAATATTGAAATTATTTAAGATATTGTGAAGTTTCGTTAAAACTATTAATAGTCGGCCTACTATTTTTTTTTTAAAAAAAAAAGATACAATAATGGTTGAATATCTCGACTTTAAATATTCGCAAGAGATTTTCTAGCTGTATTTTGAACATTCACGTCTTTTTGCCGTATATTACTTCAGCCGCTATATTAAGAAACGAATATTCAAATTCGATCAATTTTAATTTGTTACTAATTACTATAGTGGCTGTGATTCAATAGGCTCAAATGTGAATTACAACCAACGGTCCAACTGTGATTCAATAGGCTAAACAGATCTAATATGAACACAGGTCAAATATTTCTGCTATTTATAGAAGTAGAATTCACTCAATATGAAAATTCCAAGCAATATCCTCCCAGAAAAAAAATAAAACATAATAAAACTGAAATAAAAATAAAAAAAGAAAGAAAAAACATTACAATTGCAAAATTATAAGAGTGCCCGAAAAAATTAAAACTAACGTTACTGTTCACACGAATTTCGAAAATAACAGTTAAAAATTCGGAATTTTAAAAATAATGTTGTTGGATCGGCGTTTCAATCGCCGAAATCACAGAACCCTTGGATCGGCGTTTCAATCGCCGATCCAAGGTCTGACCATTTGAGTCCGCTGAATTTGCTTTTTTTTAGTGCGCAATTTGATTTTTAAACACTTAAAGTTGGTTTGCAATAATTTTTTTTGTCGTTTTCCCGCTTAAAATTGTCTATATAAGTTCAATTGTCATCATTTATTATTCACAAACTAAGTTTTTCTCGTTAGTCTGAAATTGATAAACTTTCTCCTCGTCATTTCATATTCGCAATATCACTTCTTCGTAGGTAATAATTTTAAATTAATTATTATATTTATTTTATTTGATTTGCTAATAGAGTTTTAATTTTGAAATTTTAAGCAAATGGGTCCTAAACCAAGCTGCGTCTCTTCTGGTGTTATTTTGATCGGAGATCAGCGGACTAGCGAACAACGATTATTTTCTGCATTGATGTTACAATATCATGGGGAAAAATTTGTAGTTAAGAAATTAGAAGGAAATCAATATCATGTTAGGGGTCCCAAATTTTTTACAGATTTGGTTCAGAGGAATGGATGTTTTGATCTTAGAGGGTCGTGGTTGACTCACCTGCCAGCAGTTTCACCTGGTTTTGAAAATCATCCCGCAGCTTTAAATGTTGTCCATCTCCGCTAAATAGAATAGTATTATGTTTCTGTCATCGGTATCTTATTATGGTTATTATTAGTGAAATAAGTTTGTGTGACAGTCGTCACTTGTACTGTTTGCCTTATATTACTGAAATATGTTATTTTGTCTATTTACTTTTATTAAATTTTTTTATGATATGTATTGAAAATTAATATGCAAAGAAATTCAGAATTAAAAAATGCACACCATTAGAAGAAGAGCTAAATTTTATAACCATAATATAAAGTAACACACCAAAATAAAAAAATAAAAAACTACTTAAAAAACAAACCATTCAGTTGCTACTTAAAAACAAACTACCTAAGAAAACAAAATATTTAGATATTTTGGGTGTCCGCATATTGTAGAATTACATCCCACCATAGGTCTTATTCTTCGTCTTCCTTTTGTTGTTGGTTGCTCACACCAGGATTATCAGCGAATTGAGCGGCTTCGTTCCAGAAAGCTGCATCGGCTTCTCGTTGTTCTATCTCTGTCATTCTAGCTGCTGCAATATTTTTTTGTTCATCTCTCTCCTTGTGCCATCTCAGGCGCTACCTGATTTTTTTTTCCAATTTCTTTTTCTTTCAATTTTTGCCTCTCTTCGGCAGCCTTTTGTGCAATTTTTCTCTTTTTTTCCGCCTCATCTCTGTTTTTCCATTTCTTTTCTTGTTGATCCCACCAAGCTTGTTTTTCGTGGTCATCGTAGTGATCACGCAAGATGGTCTCTTTGTAATTGAAAACCTGACCACACTTTGTACATGTCAATGTGTGGTCTCCACAAAAGTTGTAAATTCTTTCATAAACGGTGCAGTGTGTTTTTGGTGCTGAATATGATTTTTCTGTTGGTGTTTGTTGGGGAATTGGTTGCGGTTTTTTGTAGTAATCTTCATACCAGTCACAATTCTTATGTTTGGGTTTGCTCAGCATTTTTTGGAGGTGCTCCTTGCGATCTCTTTCTTCCCCACCATTAATGTGCCACTGGTAGTGTATTTTTAAATCGAACTCTATCCCGTCATCTTCGTAGATATTGTATTTGAAAGTGCGAAAACATGTGCGACATCTTGCATGATAATCTCATTTTTCTATTTCATTTGTATTGACAGGGGAATGTTGGTAATTTGGCCAGTATTCATCTCGGGTAGCTGTTCGCCAATTTGGGACATCACTATTGGAGTGAGAGCTATTTCCTTTGTCCATGACAGTGAATTTTTCAGGAAGAAGAATTGAGTGTGTGTTGCATAATCTGGTTGATAAAAGGTGGTTTTATAGACAATTTTAGACTTAGAATCACATAATAAAAAATTAATTTCACGTGATTCTTTTTCAGACCACGCCTGTTTTTTTGCAGAGTGTAGATAGGGATCAGTATACTTTTTCAGACTTTATCAGACCACGCCTGTCCTTTTACAGAGGGCAGATAGGCATCAGTATACTTTTTCAGACTTTATCAGACCACGCATGTCCTTTTGCAGGGGGCAGATGGGTATCAGTATATTTTTTCAGACTTTATCAGACCACGCATGTCCTTTTGCAGGGGGCAGATGGGTATCAGTATACTTTTTCAGACTTTATCAGACCACGCCTGTCCTTTTGAAGGGGGCAGATGGGTATCAGTATATTTTTTCAGACTTTATCAGACCGCGCCTGTCATTTTGCAGCTAATTATTAGGTTAACAATAAATACTGCATTAATAATAAATGATAGATTCTTAATTTTTTTTTCATGCATTAATAATAAAATTGTGCAATAATAATAAATGGTCCATTAATGAAGTCTAATAAATTTACCTTAGTCTTATTTTTTTAACTATTAACAATTAATAATAATATTATTAAGCAATCACAAAAATACATAATAAATAATAATATTTAATAATTAAATTATTATTAATATAATAATTAATAACACTTACCAATTTAATAGTAATAATCATGCAATAATCACAAAAATACATAATAAATCATAATATTTAATATTTAAATTATTACTAATATAATAACTAACAACAATTACCAAATTTATAATAATATTTAATAATTAAATTATTACTAATATAATAACTAACAACAAGTAACAAATTTATAATAATATTTAATAATTAAATTATTACTAATATAATAACTAACAACAATTAACAAATTTATAATAATATTTAAAAATTAAATTATTACGAATATAATAACTAACAACAATTAACAAATTTATAATAATATTTAAAAATTAAATTATTACTAATATAATAACTAACAACAATTAACAAATTTATAATAATATTTAAAAATTAAATTATTACTAATATAATAACTAACAACAATTAACAAATTTATAATAATATTTAAAAATTAAATTATTACTAATATAATAACTAACAACAATTAACAAATTTATAATAATATTTAAAAATTAAATTATTACTAATAACACTTACCAATTTAATAGTAATAATCATGCAATAATCACAAAAATACATAATAAATCATAATATTTAATAATAAAATTATTACTAATATAATAACTAATAACAATTACCAAATTAATATTAATAACAATGCAATAATAATAGCAATTAATAATAATATTAATAAGTAAATATAATAATAGAAAATAATAATAAAAGATAAAACAGTAAAAGCATTAAAAAAGTAACTTTTAGCGGGGAAAGCAATTGGATCGACAATCCGAATTCCGATCCAAGCTTGGATCGGCGTTTGAAACGCCGATCCAATTGGTTTCCCGCTAAAAGTTACTTTTTTTAATGCTTTTACTGTTTTTATACTTTTAATTATTAATTTTTAGCTTGGATCGGCGATTGGAATGCCGATCCAACTGGTTTTCTGACTTTTTTAATGCTTTTACTGTTTTTTATGGTTTTAATCATTCATTTTTAGTGATTTTTATTATTAAAAGAATTGGATCGGCGTCCCAAATGCCGATCCAAGGTATAAATTGAATTTAAGTGCGATTTAACAGTGCGTTTGATTGCTCATAATTATTTCGACTTTCATTTGGTTATAAATAGAACATGCAGTTCCGAATTCGAAAATCACCCATCATTTTCAAATACTCGACTCTCTATACTGTCAAAAATATGATTTCCATTCCGGTTTTCGTTAATCAATCTCCATATAATCCATCAAATTATTTCAGTTTGGATGCAACTTCGCAAACTGATTATGAATCAATTAAAGAAATAATTTTATCAGCATTGGGATTTTATCAAGGTCATTATAATTTGAGAATTGTTTCCCATTTTAATACCATAATTGAAGGGAGGTTTCAGCAGATGCAGTTGCCGGTGAACTCTGAAAATGAATGGCGGTATGTACGACGTGAGTGCTTCCAAGCAAGAAGGCTACACGGCTTTCAACTTCACGTTGATTTGCTTCCAGCTACTGGTGGTGGTCTACAAGGTAACTTACGACAAATTTTATTAGTAAAATTACTTTATTATTTATTTTTGAATTAGGATTACATTAGTCATGAACATATGCAATATATAGTTTGCTTAAATTAGGATTATAATTCTTTACTAAACATAATTGGCTTATTAAGAAACTTTTGGTTAAAAAATCTTTTGCATAATTGGACAAAATTACTAATTAAATTTGTGTCATTATAGAATTGATAAAATTAGTTTTTTAAAGTAATTAATTTGCTCTTGCCATTAATTGTACGCATTTATAATTAATTTGCTCTTGCATTTACTCTTGAATAATAAAATTTTAAATTAAGCTTTTTAAAATAAAAGCAAATCAATAATTTTGATTACGATGACACAGAAATTATATAATTTTTTATTATATATTTTTAAATTAGGGAGACACACAAATTATAATTATAATTATGATTATAATTATAATTTGAATGAACAAGTCAATAATTCCGAAGAAGACGAAGAAAGAAATAATCAATACAATACGAGTGCACAGGGTTGGAATTCTTGGGAACAACCTGAGAGTAGTAGTCGACAACAAAGACAAGAGCGAACAAATATGAGTGCATGGGGTTCGGATCCTTGGGACCAACCTGAGAGTAATAGCGGACGAGAAAGACAAGATGAAACAAATAATAAGTACAACACCAATGCACATGATTGGGATCCATGGGACCAACCGGAGAGTAGTAGACCAGTTAGAGAAGAAGCAGAGGAAGATGATGAAGAAGAAGAAAGGGATATAGACGAACTTGACGAGACATACGACCGTGGCCCGGGTTATCAGTCGAATTATGCAACGGGGGAGGATTTCACTGATGAAGAGGAAGAGTTTTGGACGTCACAGGATATGGAGGGAGAGGGTTTGTATGCGCAGGATTTCGCGAATCACGAGTATTACATTACCGGAAGGACCGATAATTACCATTCCGTTAGCCAATTTCTGGATATCTCTGAGTATAGAAATTCGATTCCACAACCGTCTCAAACAGAAACTTCTGGGCCTTTAGCGCAAAGAAACATTTTTATGTCAAAATCACAATTAAAACAAGTTTGTAATAAATACGCCGTAGATAATAATGTACAGCATAAAACCACTAGAAGTACTCCAGAATTGTATGTATTGGATTGTAAGGTGCCTACCTGTAAGTGGCATTTGTATGCACGTACAGAAAGGGAAGGTGAATTTTGGAGAATAATAAAGAATGAAGAAGAACATACTTGCGTGAGAAGGGCCGGAGATTTCATGCATGAAAATCTGACGACAGAGGTAATCGCAAACAACATCAGGAATGCAGTGAAGAGAGATCTTGGTATTTCTATAGATGCCGTAAAATCTATATTGGAGAAATAATATCCAAATGTAAAACCAACCTATAACAAGTTATGGCGTGGGAGAGAGAAAGCGATCGAACAACTTTTTGGATCGTGGGAGGGATCATACAACAAACTTCCGAGTTTATTATTGGCTATACAGAGAATGACCCCAGGGACACAGATCAAATGGTTGACAGAGAACGTAGGGGATCCCAACAGAGCTATGTTCAATTTTTTATTATTTTATTTACTTTTTCTAATTTGTAATTAACTTATCCACAATTATAAAATGTACAAAATAATTCAAAAAAAGTTTGTAATTACATATTATAATTATTCTGATTTTTTATTAATTTTTTAATTATTTTTTCAATATTTATTCTATTTTTTTCTATTAATTACCTAATTAAACTAATTAAATTCAATAAAAAATTTTCAAATTACCTATTAAAATTATTTATATTTATTCTGATTTTTTACTAATTTTTTCATTATTTTTTCAATATTTAATCTATTTTTTTAATTACTTATCTAATTAAACTACTTAAATTAAATAAATAAACTAATTAAATTCAATAAAAAAATTTCCAAATTACATATTATAATTATTTATATTTATTCTGATTTTTTACTTATTTTTTCATTATTTTTTCAATATTTAATCTATTTTTTTAATTACTTACCTAATTAAATTAATTAAATTAAATAAATAAAATAAATATATAAAAAAAAAACTAACCTCAGAAGAGCTTCTGTCCCGCGCGCGCGCGAGAGAGAGAGAAGGGGTGGGGATGAGGGGTCGCTGTCTCGCTTATGTAGGAGCTCAGACTCTTGGATCGGCGATTGGAACGCCGATCCAAGGGTTCTGTGATTTCGGCGATTGAAACGCCGATCAAACAACGTTATTTTTAAAATTCTGAATTTTTAACTGTTATTCTCGAAATTCGTGTGAACAGTTACGTTAGTTTTAATTTTTTCGGTAAGAGTGCAATGGTCAAGGGAATTGAAGCTTACATGGGCCAAACTAGTACTGCAAGCCCATAAATTATTTCTTCTGCTGATAATACTCTTTCAGATTTTCCTTCTATGACAACCGACGACCTCACCAAATTCACGGTTTCCCTCCATATTTCTCTAGAATTCCCGCCAAATCAGTATCTATTTATAGTCCCAACTCCCCACCAATCCAATTTCCAAAATTCCCACTATACTCTCTATAACCTTTCCCTCTCACCGCTCACCATCGCTGGTATATTCCCTTCCCAACCACTTCGCCTCTTCAATCAGGTAAGAACTATGATCTGATTTTACAACCAATAGTTTAAAACCAACAAAAACTCACTCCTATATGGATTACTTGCACTTGATCGTTCTAGAACCTTATTAATTTGCATCACCAAATAGCGAATACCTATCAAGTCCACTCAAAACATTATTCAACCACATACTCTAGCATTTCTTGTAACCAGGAGTAAATATGTCCAGCCTCCTGGTACCAGTATGTATCAGTAAGCTGGTACCAGCATCCCAGGTATTTTATCTCCAGTATAGTCTGTTGTTGTAACACCAGTTAACATCCCCAAAGGGTCCATTTGTTTTAGAGGAATTATCTACCATTTGGAAGCGTTAATTCTTCTACTTTGTCTTGGTTATTTCATCTAGAGTGGCTGACCAATATACTACACTGAGAGTATTTAATATAAGCTATTCCTAACTGATTTGAGTTTAGTATAGTTATATATGATTCAAAAATGTATTTTCTTAAACCTCACAAAATATTATAAATTGTTGTAGATGACGTATCAGGACGACCAACGATGGAAGCTCTTTACTTCGTTGATCCACTTGCATCATTTGGCTTTCGTTAACCTTACTTGTTTTGTACTTTGTTGGATGGTATTCAATAAATTAGAGAATCAAGCAACAGAAGAAGAAATAACAGATGATGAGGAAGAAGATGAGCAACTTGTTGAAGAAGAAGGCTCTCCCAGAAAGAAGCAAAAGACTGAAAAGTTTAAGGATGATGAGATTGTCATCTTTAAGGAATTTTGCAAGACAGTTGTTGATGTAATTAAAGAGTCAACTGCAAAATTGATCAAGAGTCATCAGAGGCTTCAAATTCCAGCAAGTGAGATATGGGCCAATCTAGAAGAACTTCAACTTGAGAAAAAAGTTCACTATGCTGCATATGTCTATCTCGTCAAGAATCCAGCAGAGTTAGGAGGTTTTCTTGAATGTCCATGTCAGTCACGCAAGACTATCCTTCTAAAAATGCTTCATGATACTAAGGCTGCTTAATATTGACACATAGGTGTATTAACTATTAAGTATCCACTTTTTGCGAATGTTTTGTGACAAAACTTAGTTGGGAATATTAGAAAAGCATATAGCTATTTTGGTGGTGATTTCTTATTTTGGTTGTACTGTTAATTTGCAAGTTCTTACTTCAATCTCAAGGGCATTTCTGTGTCAAAGGCAATTAACTCACTGTTGAAGATAAATGCTAATTTATTTACTGATATCTGTTTGAATTTTTAAATTGCTTGACTGACTGACTTTGGTTTTGTCAAATTGTTTGATTGATTTACTGGCCATCATTTTTCTATTATATTCTCAACAACAAAGAAAAAGAAAGAGGAGATAGAAGAGCAGGTTGTCAGAAATATTTTCATAGTTTTACATATAACGTGAATTGACTATAGTACTATGTGCCTTTAAAATTGCACTATGAGTGACACGTAAATGATGGGGAGGAAAGAGACTGGAGAGAGCATCAGGAGCACAAGAGATTGGAAAGAGAACAAGAAAAAAGGAGACGTGTCGAAGAGTTGAGACGTTTTAGAGAAGAGGAGGCGGCGTGAAAAGGAGAACGAGCACAAGATTTCAAACGGTGGACACAATCTCACTAGATGAATAGAAATTAAATATGAAGGTGCAATGACCCCTTAAAGAGTATTACAAACATTCATTTCCCATTAAAATCTTATGGACGTTTATCATCAGGCCCTCATGCTACATTGCCCTTCTTCTCCCTCCTGTAGTCCTGTTGCGGTCATGCAACTCCAGCAGAATTAGCTTGACCTCAATCAGTCTTTCTTTTTGTACAAGGCCCCAGGCACCTGAATCAGTTCTAACTCCCACTAAAGTGTCGATTTTCTGACACTACACAAGGTTGTATTAAATTGTGCTTTATCCTGACAGCATGAATCTGTATCCTCTATGCATTAATTTTATTGATTTTTTTATTCCTTGACTTGAAACATTAATTTAAAATTATCTCTGAATTTTGTCAGAATAACTAATTATCTACTGCCTGATAATTAATGTGTCCGCCTCATGTGGGTATCTATTAGAACTTGCAATTTTATGGTATATCCAGCAATGGTTGCATATTGTTAGAATAAAACACAATTTAATCAAATTTTATTCTTTAGCAAAACATGTTTAATTATAGAATAGGCTAAATCTATGCGCCATATATTAATAAGTTAAAATTACCAGTAACTGGCTGTCGTTTTGCATATAATTTACGAACTTTATGTACAAGAAACCAATTGAATTTATTTGGTAAATGCCACTGTTGTATACTTGTAGGCAAGCATTGATCTTTATTATTTTGATCTATTAACCTGGCTTTTCAAAAGTTTGCTCCAATTTAGGAGCTGTTGTCCCTTTATACATCAAATTGATAATTGTCAATTTTTAGCTTGTGTGCATGCACAACGGCCTATCGAAGGTATTTTGCAGTGTGTGCTGCACTTGCACTGAAATTTTACGGTATTTATGCCGGAATGAAGATCAAATAAGTTTCACCAACCTCTCCCAATCACAGTTCAGTGAGTGCATATCAAATAGGGCAGCAACCTTTAACGATAAGACTTTTGTAGTAGGCATGTTATTCCTATGGTCGACACTGCATTAATTCACAATCTGATTTCTCACCATGATCAAACTGCATGAATGCATGATGATACCGAGCACCAGCTAAGCCTCTTAACCTGCAAGAGGTTTCTTTGGAGGAGAATTTCGCCTTCACGCATCAAGTCCTTTCCAGAAACTAATTTCTAAAAGCTCTTATTTATCAGGGTGTTTAATTGTAGTACTCGTACACCTGCATTATACATTTTTTTATTTTATTTGGACACCTACATTATACATACATATATAGATTGCGCCACAGATTTGATCATAAGTAACTTCCCCACTTGAGTAATTTTAAGGCGGCCCAATTGTTTGGATTTTATCTCGCATTAGCATGGGAAGAGTATTTTAATTTGACCGAAATTATAAACAATTACGTGTCATCTTAACATTTTCAATTTAAGAGTGTTTTTTGCAGAAATGACAACAGTAATACAAGAATTTGTCACCTACGTCATCTAGCCGTCAAAAATAGAAAAGACGCTCAATTGAATGCGGTCAAAAATAAAAAAGCGCTCTCATTTCCCCTTCCCTTTCTCCTGGTGTCCCTTCACTTCCCTTCTCTTCTCTGTGCTTTTTTCTTTTCCCTTGCACCTCTTCTCTCTCCTAAATTTCCTTTCCTCACCTCTCTTCTTACGTATTTCCCCTTCCTCCTTACTCCCTTCGTTTCCACCATGAACAGAATATGCCTTGATTTTTCAACATGAATATATAAAAAATAAAGTGGACACATACAAAAACAAAGCGAAAAGTTACAAAATATTGGCTAAATAAAGAAACAAAATGAATAGATACAACGAACAAAGTGAATATATATAACAGTAAAGTAAACATATATACAAATTGCTAAATAAAAAAAATCAATGATCATATTCAACACACATAACAATATAGTTAACATATCCAATAAACAAAGTGAACAGATATAAAGATAGCTAAATAAAACATAGAATGAACATATTGAAAACACAAAGTGAACACATAAATACAACAAAATGATAATATACAACAAACAAAATGTACATATAAATTAAATAAATGAACAAATAAATTAAAATAAAGTGAACAAATACATAAAATAAATTGAACAGATAAATGTATCAAAGTGAACAAAAACACAATAAAAATATTGCACATAATACCTTGAGAAAGATGGAGTAGATGAAGTGGTTAGGAGGGAGAGAGCAAATAGAGTGACATGAATGGAAGATAAAAGGAGGAATCAGAATGGAGGGAGATGGAGAAGAATGCGGCTAATAGAGGGAGGTAGAGGAGATGAGAGATGCCGAAGGGAGAGATCTAGGGTTTGGGAGCGCTGGGGTGAGGAGATATTTAGGGTGAGAAGAGCGCTGGGGTGATAAGGAGCGAAGGGGGAGAGAGGAAGCGCTCCGTGTGGATAACTCAGATGACGCTGGGGTTGGATGGTGAAAAGTAATTTTCTACTTTTTGGTCAAAATTTAAAAATCTACCATTTAAATTATGGGATGATAAGTGCAATTACTAAAACGCCATCCACACCATTCACTATATTTTAGAAAATCTCGCTAACCTTCTCTTATCAAAATTAATAATCGCTCCTTCCCCTTACCATTCTCTGGCGCACTCACTCTTCCTTCCCTTTCACTTCTCTTTCATGGGTGTTATCTCCTCTATCTGCCTCACTTTTCTGACACACTACCCCTCCCCTGACTCTCGCCTTTCTCCTCCTCTCGACTCTACTCCACTTCCTCTCTTCCACTTTTTCTCTATTGACTCTGCCTCTCCTTCCCTTCCCTCAATTACTCCATTAGAGAATCTTATTTCTCTCTCCGCCTTACAGTTAATAGATATACTTATATTAAGATGATCCTTATTACAAATAATTAAACAGTTATGCTAATAAGATGATTCCTTATTATATCTAATAAATATACTAATAAGATAATTTCTTATTATAACTAACGAGCATTTATACTTATAAGATGATCCATTATTATATTTAATAGACTTACAAGATGATCTCTTATTATAGTGAACTAAACATTCACGCTTACAAGATGATCCCTTATTATATTTAATAGATGCACTTATGCTCCTTTATTACAACAAACTGACCATTTACGCTTATTAGTTAGTTTCTTAATATAACAATTTAGGAATAAAACATAATATCTAGTTAGATGAGAGAAGAAAGAGAATGAATGAGAAAAAATATATGTGTGTTGTAGGTAGGGGAGAACAAAAAAAAAGGAGAGAATGTGACAGAATAGAAGGAAGAAAGAAGATAAAGCAAGGGGAGAGAATGAGACATGATGGAGGAGGAGAGAATGAAATGGGAGAGAAGAGGAAAGATGAGGAATTTGGAAGAGAGAGAGAAAAGAAGTGAGAGAGAATCATAGAAGGGACAGAGAGATGATGGATTTGGATGAGGGAGGGAGACTGAGGGGATTACGTGTGCACAAAGAAAAAGAAAGGGAACGGTGCTGGAGCATGGTAGGCCTATTTAACGTTTACAACTGCAATGAAATGGGCCATTCTATTTGCCGTTCCGTTGGATGAACGATATATAATAATTTTTTTGTTTGACGTTTTGCTCAACTAACGGCACCAACTTTGCTGCCGTTGACGTTTCGTTCTTTGAACGTTCAAACATTTGAATTACAAAATACCTTAAAAGACTTAGAATTTTACAGAGAAAAACATTACACAAGCACATCAAGCAGTCAAAAATTCAATAATTGGGTCTCAATTAGAGCAGTTCAATGATTAAGCCATTAAATCAGTTCAAACAATAAATGCATTTCAACAGATACAATCATTAATTGGGTCTCAATTAGAGCAATTAGAGCAGTTCAATGATTAAGCCATTTAATCAGTTCAATCAACTCAAACAATAAATGCATTTGAACAGATACAAGCATTAATCACTAATCAGTTTAAGTAGATAATGCATTAAATCAGTTAAATCAGCACAAGCATTAAATGCATACCAAAGTTCAGAGTATACAATTACAAATTAAAAATCATACTCATCACTTGAAGAAATGTCAGGCTCATCTACTTGTTGTTCTGCCATCCTTGCAACTGGCAACCTCAGAAATCAAAATGACCTCAATAAAGGAAACAGAGAAAAAAACCTTAATCAAGGAAACAAAAAATAAAAATAAACAAGAAATAAAGGAAAAAATAAAGAAAAAAATTAAGAGAAAAAATAAACAGGAAAAATAAAGAAAAGAAAACCTTTGTTTTCTTCTTCCTCTCAGTCGCCGTCTCTCTCTTCTTAGCCTCTGTCTCAGCCTCTCTTTTCTCTTCCTTCAAATAGCCAATATATAACCCAAAACTTCATCATTTCACTGATCCAAACCCTAGATGCTAGTGCTGGTTGTGCTAGCTTGGCCATCAGATTGGTCACCGTCTCACACCATCTCAGCCTCTAATTCGTCAAATCAGCCTCATATTGTCATAGTTTGGGGGAAAACTATTGACAAATTGATAGCCAAATGCTTCCACAACCACAAATAGCTAGGGATTTATAGGGTAAAGTGAGATCAGAGATAATCATTCGATTTTGAGACAAGGAAGCAACAGTACTACGCTTGCAAGTCTGCAAGGAAGAGAGATTGAGAGACAGAGAGAGTGGAAGACTGAGGTCATTTGGTCAGGTGAGGAGGAGAGTATCGAGGTTAAATCGGCGCAAGGACGAAGGAAAGAGGGAGGAAATCAGGGAAAATGAGGAGGCGGAAAACCCTAGGTGGATAGCTGTTGAGCTGCTTAGTCGACTTAATAGTCGACAATCAATCTCTCTCCCTTTCATCTCTGTTATATTTTCGATTGCAAACATATAAAATTTAGGACGAAACGTATCTCAAACGTGGACGAAACATACCATTCCGTTTGACGTTCCGCTCGTTCCAACGGTACCTCTGTGAATTCCGTCCTCCGTTCCATTTTCTGCGACGGAACATGAAGCCATTCCGCCACTCATTCCGTAAGGACGAAACGTGTACGGAACCACGTGGACGAATGCTCCGTCGGCAGGACTAAGCATGGATGGCTGAGATGGCATTGATCCGTTGAAGATGACTGTATATAAAGTAATTTCCATTAAATAATCATTTTCAGAAGTTCGGTATAATTTTCCTTGAAAATTATTTAAGAATCACAACCGTGCCTTGCAAAAAATTTTTTACAAAAATACCAAAATGGTAGTTTTGGGAAAGCAAGAAACTCCTAAATTAAACTAACTTTTATTTTATAATTCTGGATAATCAGGGTTTTGTTCTGTCTAATCACAAATTAAACTGGATTTCCCTTTATAGGTGGGTTTCAAAATCATAATGAAAAAGGCCAATCATGCTATCTAATTAATTTTGGCAAAGTCTGTCATAGATGAGTTATTTTTATATAGGTTAAAATCTAGACCATTTATTTAGGATGATAAATGACTATGATTGATTAGGTCTTAAATGAGCCTTAAAAAATTTATGCATAGCAGAATTTTTCCTTTACTTTTTACAAAATTTTGAGATGAAAGGGTCCTGGGCTTCTGACCAAGTGACCATGAAATGCTCCCTCCATAGTACTGTTATCAATTGGCAAGTGTAATATGTACTATTTCTGTCGAAATGCGCCATCATCTTATTATTATTTTTTATTCATTTTGCTGGGACGATATGCATGGACTCGTTGTGTTTGCTGTCATCATAAAGTTTTGACAAAAGGATACTGTATTTTCTTTTGAATAAATATATAGAACATGTTGACTTGTTCCTAATTTAGGATTTGTCTTCAACCCTCATACAATGGTGCAACTAATTAAAGAGTACGAATCACAAACTAAAGTGGGTGTCCCTAGACTCTCTCTTAGAGTCGCTATTACCTTGCTATCCCTCATGAATTAATGGTCTAAGTAATAAACAATAAAGTCTCATTCTCAAGTTGTATTTGTCTATGTAAATGAACCAAGTATAGATACTAGAACAATCTACTAGACATCGAGTCCATAAGCATTTATGCATGCTCTTAGTTGTTGGAAACAAAGTTATTATGGTCTTGCTTGACTTGTATTCAGTCATTTTTTCAACCCCCAACTCCACAAGACTACATGTTTTGGTCTTGACTTGTGTCATTCAATCCTCAACTTCCAACTGCACAAGACTATAATGGGGACGCATATCTGGGCACAAAAATCTGCACAGATTCAAGTTTTAACAAAATGATTCTGGATCCACTGTACCGCCTTCTCCAGAGCCTTCAGAAAGATGACTTGATAACTATATATAAAGCAAATTGTCCTGTCACAGGGTTCATGTGTTCCAAAACTAAACTATGTACTAAATTGTCGCAGTCGAATATTTTAATAAGAATAACTGAAATAATTCCAAACCAAATGGTTAATTTTTTATTTCAATATCAAATATTATCACATTAAAAAATATAAATATTTTAACTGTGGGAATCTAACATTTGAATTATAGTCAAATTTTGTGGGACTTCAAAGAAGTAATTCCTTAAGAAAATTGCAGATAAAACCACGAAATAATAGGAGAAAATATTCGATGGGAAAAAAATATATGAAGAACTCATGTAGTACAAATTTAGTGTCAGAAGTTTAAGATCCGTACCTTTTTATTCAAGACAGAAATTATTAGGTCATGATTTTTTGAATTGGACCGTCGAATTTTACGTGAAAAATGCAATATCAAATTATCAACTCATTAAAAGATGGGTTTCGATAATATTATTCAAACAAATTCGGTACTTTTTTTGAACTGGACATTTAGATAAAAAAAAAAGAATCTTTTTTTTCCTAATCCCAAATAACACTAAATTAAGGCGTAAAACCCTTCAAAAAATTAGAAAATCGTATACATCAGTGTCAGGCATCCTCCACACCATACACTTCATCGTACCCGGCCGTTAAAGAAAATCTTGTAGAAAATTGGAACGCTAATATATTAAAAAGAAAAAAAAATCAACCCTCCAAAGATGCAAATTAATAAAGAAAAGAAGGAGAGGCGTATGTCCCAGACTCGACACCGCATTAGCATTAGTAGAAAAAGGTGGCCGTGCACTTAAAAGCTGAAAGGTGACGCGTGTGTGACAAACCCACCGCATCTCTTTGCTTCAAATTACATTGGTTCTTTCATCGCCATTCTCTATTTATCCCATTAATTTTTTCAAGTGTCCCTTCTTTTAAATCTCGAATGCATATTTCTTTTTGCATTTTTGTAACTTTGTTTCTGCCCCCCCCCCCCCCCCCCGCGCAATAACTCAATAACTCTGTGTTAGTGGACCATTTCTTTTTAACTTTGGCATGTTATGCTACTCCAACTTGCGATTTACATACGCATGATAAAATGTATCGGAGAGCGTATGACCTTGCTGAGGTTTGGGAGATATTTAGAGAAATTGGGGGGGGGGGGGGTCTGAAATGTAAAATTGTACCTAACGCTATCCCATGAAGTAGCTAACTTAGGTGAACTTGGATAATAGGATAAAAGAGGGATGTACAATATTTCCGTTGTAGCTTTTTTATATTTTTGTTTTAACAAATTTGTGGCTTAATTATATGAAAAACAAAATAATATTTTTATATTAAAATATTTTAATATATTTAGAAAGAAAAAAAAATTAGGAAATTATGAGAAGAATACAATCATAATTGCACAAAACTTGTAAGATTCATAAATATATATTCAGTTCAAATCTCTTCATTTGAAAGATGCTGATAAATAATTCACAAATGTTTTTACTTGTTACTATCCAAATCTCTTTAGGCGTGAGATAATGATCAAAATTTTTAAAGCTTCTTCAATATAGTCAATAAATTAGAAAAATAAAACCTCCAACATAAATAATAGCACATTATGCAATAACTTATTTGATAATCTCATGTGCTCTTTAAGGAAATATTTGGAATCAGTCTGTGCTTTGATACTCTCACGAGCATAATTCAAAAGAGGTTGATGGCTCCAATAGACATAATCATTAATTAATATATTTTAAAATAAGATCACTAATGGTCAGGATCCGTAAAGATCTTCTTTGATTTTTCTCAGTCCTGATGATGATTATTAAGGGCTTTTTTTCTTTTTTTTGCTCTGAACTTTTCTTTATGGATGAGAAATGACAAATAATGGTGCATCCAATATTTTAAATTAGAGTATATTTATCAGTGAGGCAACTAATGGGATCAAATACAATGAATCAGGTTCATTATTATTTCCATTAAATTCTGACACACTCTTTAGTTGATTATCTTAAATTAACTTGTCTTATATTAATTATTATAGACTAAATTCTAAAGGATCTCCCTTATCACTGGTAGTCAAATTGTATAATAAATCAGCCGTTTCTACAAGCTACAAACGGAAGTATGAAACTAATCGCTCTTATATATTATATATTAATTAGCACAATAAAAGATTAGTTAGCGTATGGTGTAACACCATTGGTGTTAAGGGGAACATCAAGGATATAGAACCAACCTAACTAAAGAGAATGACTTAAGCAAGGACAGACAATGCTAATCATACCAAACATTTTACCAGTATTATTTATGAGCATAATTGCATATTAATTACCTGATTTATATATAAAATAATTTGAAGTTTTCTAATGTAAGTACCTAAAAAAATTTTCTTATTTCTTACACATAAGTATATAGATGTTAAGCATTTGGCAGCTGCAGAAAGTACATTGCCCAAAAAAGGAAAAACAAAAAACATGACTAGACGATCTTATTTTAGGCAAATAAAAAAGATCAAATACTCTTTATTTTGACAGAATTTTCAAAGGTCTTTGTGCATGCTTAAGTTGGGAATCTTTACTCAAGAAAAATTATATGTGTTTTAATTTTAAATAATTAAAAACAATTTTAGACAAAATTAATTTAACAGAGTAATATACAAAACTATTCTCTAAATTATTATCAGCTTGTGTAATATATAGAGAGCAAGTCATATCAGTGAATCATCGATCGAGTATCTAGACAGATGAAATTTTGGGTGAGGAAAATTTTCATCTTTTTCCATTTTTTTAACAAACAACGTAAGCATGCAAGAAACATATATGCCTGCAAATTTCGCCATTCACCTTTCGACTCACCAAGCATTACAAAACATTAAAAAATTAATACAATAATTGAAAGGAATAATTTTCCATTAGGAACTCGAAGTTTCAAGCTTCTCTACGAATACGAATCTCCATCTCATACGTATCCTCAAGAATACTTCTTCATTTTTTTTATTTAATTAAATGAGCACCTAAATACCTAATTAATGTGTTCTAGAAGGAGAATGCGACTCGGAAGACTTTCCTTTTTCTGAAGTATTAGCAGAAACAATCTTAATTTTTTTTTAATGAGGAGTAAATATGATTTTGTTAGCAAAATATTATAGTACTTAGAAATATACATATATTATTTATTAAAAAATAGAGAATATATTTCTTACAACGTAGATTGGCCTACGTATCTGTGATTCAGGTTAAGAGTAAATTATTACAAGTCCCAAAGTAGGCGGCTTCTATTTTATTTTTCTTTTCATTTGCTTTAACTAATTGAAGAGGACTTCATCCTTAATGTTACTTGGTAGTTTTGTAGTGACCCATCTTTTACGTTGTTTAGTGGAGCAAAACTTTAATTAATCAATTACTGAATTGCATCAGCTGAGAGGCTTATCTATTCTGAGCCAATCATGTCATGACAGAACTGAGTTGGCGTTCCAAATTGGAACTTGGGAGAGCACACATAGGTTATTGGAGTCTTGGAGACGTGAAGGAAAGCTATCTAGGGGTGGCGGATCGGAATTGGTATTTGAACAAAGTGGAATTTGTGGGTGCGCCGCTAATGGTGATTAAAAAATTATGATTTAGCAGGAAATCAAACATAGATAAAGAAATGCATTTGAGGGAAATTGTACCACTTGCTCAAGAAAGTCTAAGCTCAGTTAGGGACGGAGACGTAATTGCAATTTGGTTTTATCAATCTTATAAATATGAGGATATATTAAGTGCAAAAAATTTATAAATAATCATGGCATTTGGGTACCTAAAAGGGCGACATCGGAATCTTCCTCGTATATGGAAGCCTTACAATTAATAACTAGTAATGAATTTCCTAGCTACAAAAATATATAAATAAATGTATTACTTCCTTACATATTAAGAAAAGTATTAACCAATTTAAGGGATATATTGAGTAAAAGAGGAAAGAGTTTAGTTGTACGGTTAATATTCATTAATATTTGTCATGCGAGAACCAGCTTTTGGTCTAGTGGCAAAGAGCAATGCATCTTAAGTAAAAGGTTGCAGGTTCGAAATCCGGCTAGATGTCTTTCATAAAAATTTAATTAATTTAAAAATAAGTTGTGAGGCTTGACCCCCAATTTATCTTCAAAAAAAATATTTATCATGCATCTTGAATTGATTTAGAATTAGAATTATATAATTCAAATTTTGTTTTTTGAAGATAAATTGGGAGTCAAGTCTCCCAACTTATCAAACTTTTTTTTATATAATATGTTGTTTGGATACTGGTGTAGTAAACTATTTTTGCCTGCAGGATTAATTACAATAGTCTCTACTACTTATAAATGTGCGGATCCAAGAGGTGTTAGCACGCTAGATCTAGCGTACTAACACATGTTTATGCCGTTCAATCGATTTGATCTGTGGTTGGATATCAATCGCTAGACAAATCAACAATATGTTTTGGTTTTCCGTCTAATAAGAAAATAAATTGAACATCATAATTATATGTATCACTGATAGATTGAACAACATATTTTTATTGTCTAATATTATTTTCTTTCTTTATTTGCTCAAGCATCTTTTGCTAGTTAAAAAAAATGATGGAAACTATATGATTTTTTTTTTGAAAAATCGTCAAATTAGTTTACTTTACCAAAGTTCACACAATTCTATCATTATGTTTGGATGTAAATATTTGAATTTCTAATCTCTCTGTTGAATTTCTAAACTCTCTACAAGTTGTTTTCATGTAATGATTATTTAAAGACTTTGAAAGGGATCGATTTTTTTCATCTTCTTGTTTTTTTAATATTTGTTTAATTACTTATTTTTGTGAGACGGAAGGAAGGGTGGGGCTGGATGTAAATGGGGCATTTTGGGGACAAAGGAGGAAGGCCAAGACATTTTAGGGGCCCTTCAACTGCCCGACCTTCCCACAATCCCACCCTTTGTGGGTCCCACCACATTTGAATTGGTGCTCTTTTCATGGCAGGCAAAAAAAGTTTCATATTGTTTATTTGCTTGGCCTCAATTTTTTGTGCTTGTTTTTGATTTGTCGAAAACTTATTGGATGAGCATGGCTTCTTCATTAACAAAACGACGATTTTTGTGATACCCAAAAATGGACAATTAACTATGCTTTGGTCTTTGATATGGCTTTGCTTATGACATTTTTTAGGAAACCTAGCTAGTATGGCTACTGTAATTTAAAGAAATTTTGCACTAGTCGATCCTTGAATTATTTCATGGGTGCTGGCTAGAATCTAGTAATATAGATCCTCATGAAAGCATGTGTCAAAAGGTGAACTTGCTTTTAGATGTCATTCTCTGGTAAACTAATTCAGTTTAAAATCTAATTCTATTTTTTCACCTACATTTTGAGAAGAGAAAAAAAAAATTGAAGTTTTTTTTCATCCGCTATGATGCTATCTGTTTTTTCCTTTATGAAATGAAATAAAGAACTTTTTCCCTATAAGTAGGTCTTATTTAGAGATGCATGTCCTCATGTTTTTTATACTAATTTATAATTTTAGGTTTCATGGAATGTGAAGTTTTGAACCCATTCTCTATTGAAAAATAACGGAGTCATTAACCATTGTATTGAGATGTATTAACTTTTTTTAGAGATGCAATCTGATGTAAGAAATATGTCAATTTTTTTTTTGTATATATCCCGCAAACTGTAATTCATATTCTAATGAAAAAAACATCTGTTTATTAAATCAATTACATAGCATCTAATTTTTAACGCAACTAGAAATTAGAAATTAGAAGTCTTTAATTAGTCCTTAATTAGAACCTACTCCAAAACAATGAATTACTGTTCCACCAAATTCCACACTTCGATGAATAGCGCACAAACCGTTGGATTGACAAAGAAATAGTTTATCTGAAATCAAAAAACAATGTTGACACTGCCGATCGAGTTAGGTACGGAGGGAATGTGGAAACCTTTGATTTGTGTTTCATCAAAAGGAAAAACAAATAAAGCATTTTGATTTTGTGTTGAGGTCTAAATAAATATCCACGTAATAAGAATCTGAAGATTGAAGAAGGCGTCAGAGAGTGTCAGGCATCACAATGATTAAATCCTTGCACTTGCTTCTGCACAGGAACAAGTAAGTGCACTTGCAGAGCGACTACTTTTACGGAACTCTGCTCGCCAGTTTGTCCCCTTTTTCTTTTCTTCTTACCGACGCCATTATTTGATCCTTCTTATTTCTTTCTCCATATCTAGAATTTCTGTCCGTACACAGTACAGCCTATATCTCACCAAACGGATTTGAGGGGAACCCACTAATTCCCCCAATATTTTCATGTCTTCTTCACTAGTAAAATTTGGTGAGATATGTTTTCTTGTCCGGACTCAATACATTGACAGGAAACTATTTGCAATATATATTACTCATATCTATACTTCTATACTACTTATAAAAACACCATAAAAAGTTCATAACAATTTCACAAGACGGAGTGTAAACGATTGTTATATCAATTATGGACCATTGATTTACATGATCATCTCAACTGATGTGTGGTCTAGATGTTGATTTCAAATAAAAAGTTAGACTCTTTGACTTAACAATTTATTTTTTTGGAAATATATCCACCTATATCTTGAAGATTCAACTAGATAATTTTATATTTTCTAACATTATTATGTTTCTTTATTTGCCTACATATGGAGGGCATCTTTTGCTAGTTCATTGAAAAGGAATTTAAGTAATGTTTGAAATGGTGAGAAATAATCTCTAATTTGGAAGTAACCGTTTTAAATTATACTTATTTATCATAAAATGACAATCAGAATTAGTGATGTTTCATTAAGGGGTGATAAGGATCATCTCCAGATTTTATCATTCCCATCATCCCACGCATTTTTTTTTTTTTCAAAATGTCATTAATGAAGCTCCTCCCTACATCCCCATCATCCCCATCATCTCACGTTAACTATCTTCTATTTTTGTCGCTCATCCTCTGGATTTATCATCCGGAGCGCACTCCTCCCTCCCTTTTCTATTTTACCCTCCATCTCTTCACGTTATTTCTTCTAAAACAATTAGCATTTTTTTTTTCCAGCTCGATTATTTTTTTTCCATAACAACTAGAACAATTAGCTTACCAACTAGAACATTTACTTTCAACTAGAATAATTAGCTTACGAAGTAGAACAATTACTCATATTAACTAGAACAATTAGTTTCAGACAATCATTTTTTTTCCAGCTCAATTAATTTTTTCCTAGAACAATTAATATGTTTCTTAGAACAGTTAGTAATATTAATTAGGATAATTAATATTTTTTTCAAGAACAATTAGTACATTTGTTGGGACAGTTAATAAAAAAAATGTAAAGAATTTATTTGATTGAGGTTATCGGATAAGAAATGGGGACCAAAGACATAAATGGAAGAGAATGAGCATAAGTGTTGATAGGAATCATAGACATAAATGAGGACCAGAGTTGGGGACTAAAGATGACAAGATTTCCAAAAATAGAAAAGAAGAAAACGCATTTTGGAGAAGATGGTAAGGATGATGCTGAGGAGGGGATGATGATAAACAATTTCCGTTTCATTAATCAGTTCAAAAATTAAAATAGCATATATTGTTCTCGCTATATATGTTCTTCATCAAGATACACCTTATATATATGTGTGTGTATGTTTTTCATCCTCTTTTAAAAGATGAGTTGAATTTGAATCTAAGTAAGATAAAAAGGACTCTTATAAGACTAGTGGTATGTATTTGATGATCTCCGATCCGTTTGAGATCTTAATGGGTTGAATTTGAAAAAACATACACGGAGCGTACAGTTAGCATTGAAAATTGATTCTAGAATCTGATGAGATTGATAAGAACTGTTTGACATATAATTGTTGTGTTTTTTACTTTTTACAATAACTTAGTCAACATTAGATTAAGGTTGAGCAATGCATCTTGAGTGAAAAGGTTGCAAAAGATCGCAGGTTCGAAATCCGACTGGAAGTCTTTCATATACATCTAATTTAAAAATAAGTTGGGTGGCTTATACCCTAATTTATCTTAAAAAAAAACATTTAGATTAAGGTGCATGCTAACATATATTTTGCAAATTCGATGATAGATCAACAACTTATTTGATATGAATTTGTAAGTTTTGTGCTCGACGGAGCCGATATTTTGTACAGCTAAACTTCTGTCCAAAATAGCATCTAAGGATCAGTTCGCGGTATTGTTGTACATAAATAAATACATTTAGTGAAAAATATTGTAATTAATCACAAAATTTTGTTGTGATTGCATAGTATGATTTTGCCGATATATTGAAAAGCTAGTTGAGTCTATCAGCTTATTAATCTTCACTATTTTAAATCTAACAATTAACAAATCACTAATACAATGAAATAATTAATTAAAACTACGAGTAATTACTAATTAGATCTTGAGAAAAGTCAGTGAAAGATGAACAGGACATATAGGTTAAAAGTAGAGTCTATTTTATGCTTTCTAATTTAAAGATAATTACTTAATTTTTCTGTGGCTTGTTGAGGAGTATTACCTTAAAATAAATATTATCCACTGTCGTCGAATAATAACCACATGTAAAAGCTAGTTAGGCCTCATATTTTCGTGGTACTACCTTTGCGTCTCATTCATCTAAAATTTATTTATATATTACTCTAGAAGTGTGCTTGGCCTTTCAATTTATCACTTGCTGTCAAAAACTTTTCACAATTATGTAGCCACCATAATAACATAAAACAACAAAGAATGTACACAAATATTTCAGCAAAAACCAACACAAATTTGCAAGTGAAATAAAATTAATGTAAAATTGTATGTTACATCCATTCTTCTTATGCTATTCAATTATACTCTTATTGCTAAAACATTCCTAATAATATTCAATTTAAACCTTCCAATTAAATCAGCAATTTATTTTTTTTAATTTCCTGCATAAAATTTGAGTTAATCTGAACCGTCTGATTAAATTTTACACTGAACTCATCAATAATGTTCTGTATGGACAAATCAGCAGATATAAAGTGAGTTAATGCAACATTCATGTGGATGAGATATATTGAAATTGTTATAATAAGAAAAAAAAAAAAAGATAAAGAAGATATATTGATGACATTATTAAACATCATTGTTCTCAGGTGATATGTCAATATCCGCACAGGGTGTGCAGCGCGTGTTCTTTGTCCTGTTCTGGCCCTCGCAACTTGAAACTTCCAATCGATCGGACGGTGATGTGATGGAAGAAAAACAAGGATCCAACGGCTGTCAGATCCTGTGTGTGAGATAGAGAACCCTGGGTCGGTGCCTTTGAGAGCATGATAAAGATGCTTTCAGAGAATGGTCTCTATGAGGCACGACCGCACGACACAACAGGTGTTCTGTTAATCATTCAGAACAATCTAAGAGTTAACTGTTTCCCTAATGTGTCGATTAAGTATGCATGGGATTTACATGGCGAGTGTGTGTATTGGTGCCACGTAGGAGGCGTAGTTTAAGGTTTGTATTGGTAGTGAGGGAGAAGAGTTTGGTATTGTAAATGGCACGAGCCGAGGCGACTAAGTTGCATCATGTGAGATTTGTTTTGTCTTTTTTTTGCAAAGGAAGATTATGAGGCGAGGGGCCATGTGGTACTATATGTCACTAGAGTTGAGAGTTTGTGAGTTTGTGTTTGTTATTAATTAATTAATTCTATTATGGACTTGCACAAAAGGGATTCTACTTTTTTGATATGAGAGGACAGAACATTCTCACAATGGCACAATGACATTATGACAACCATGAAAATTGATAGCCAATTGAATATATACTAAATTTTACTATTGTAGAAACAAATTTTTTTTTTTTTGTTCTATACATATTCTACCTTTTAAGTGACACAAAAATTACATTCGTTATAAGAATATTTATTTTGTATCATATTTCTTTGTTATTATTGCGAGTACAAAAAAAAAAGTATTTTCTACTGATATATTACGTAATATGACGGGATACTAATCCAACCTTGGTTTTTCTTTTTCTTTTATCTTTATTAACAATATCCCCAACCTTGGCGAATTCAATGTTAATATTTAAAATTGGAATACTTTATCTTATTTTTATTTTTAACAAAATAATCTCTATTTTTTATTTCTTTTTAATGAGAAGGAGCCCATCGTTGATTTTAAGTTACTGACTGTTCAAGTTACTATCATCGTGATGGATTTTAACAATATTACTAGGATGACTCTCACAATTGATTATAAATATAAGTATTATTTTTAATCCTTAGAACTTTCAAACGGTACGAAATTGATATAAATGGTTTGATATATGCAAAGACGATTTGGTATAAATTGATAAAAATAATTGACTTTGAAGAGAATACCAAATCGTGTCAGAGGAGAACAAGGCTGAACATGGAGGGATAATTTGGTGTGAGGAGATATAAATGGTTTATGGAATCTGAAACTTCATTGTAATTCTCTCCCATAAACATGGAATTTTCTATTCACATATGCTCAATGTTAGGTAACCTCATTGTCAAATCACAAAATGGTTTGATATATGCAAGCTGACTTTTTTTTTTTTTTCTTTTTTACTTTACTCCACTAGATAAAAATAATGATTAAATAGATTCATTTAGTTAATGGAATTTTAGGCTTACTTAGCTAGTTTATCATGCTCTGACATTTTATTTTGCCAGGTAAATCGAATCTAGTGCCCTTAGCTAGCTGGAATTATACTAGAAAGTTACCGCGTGCATCACGTTTATTACTTTTAATTTTCTAAGTTTTAATTATTTTTTTTGGTATATTTACTTTAAGAAATCAATTTATTAATCTCTTTTTGGAGGGGCTGTATGAAAGTGGGGCACCAAATGTAAATCAAAATGGAAAGCATGCACCCATTATTTTTCAAAGTCTACATCAGCCGAGTTAATCGCAAAATACGTATACGTATTCTTATTCCTTGCATTTTAAGTGCCGGAGATTACATTAGTAAAATCTTCGGTAATTGGAATCCCACTCAAATATCTTGAAGTTAAAGTACCCATCAGCAGATAAGTCTGCACCAGTATCCGCTCTTATTCATAGTAGTTATCGAAAATTTTTAATAATAATTTTATAAAATTATTACATTGATATTGATACTAATTTTATCAAGGTTTTAATATCTAATAAAAATATCTTTAGTCGTATGCCCATGTTTGTCTCACAATGGATCACCTTGTCCACCAAGACATCCATGAGCATTTATAAAATTTATCCGTCATTATTCTCGACCATTGTCTAGATTGTGTTCCATATATTTATTTGTGTAAATACCAGATTCAAATAAAAAATAAAATTAAATATCATATTGTAACAATACTGACTGTTGTATGGTAAACCGAGTCTTAATTAATCTGTTAATTAGGTATTAAGAATTGCATGAATTATATGATCATGAAATATATGAAATAAATTAAATGCAACAGTAAAAATTGCGGGAATGACTGATCTGAGTATATGAAAATGTTCTTTGTGATTTATGAAATTTTTCTGTGTGATTGCCACATTCATCTGTTCTCTGAATAAGCTAAATTAAATTAATTAGTGAAATAACTAATTTACAAAGATATTGTCAGTGGATTATTGCACCGTTAGCTACACAGTTCCTGCCACATAAAATCTTAACCCTATTAAACATAAGCGACGAAGAGAGAGTTAGACACTCGTCTCGCTCGTCAAATTTCGCTAATCTGTCGCTTATGTTCTTCTCTTCTTCTTCTCGAGATGTGCTCGAGACCATGTCCTTCCTCCTATGCACCGCCTTACATGGCTAACCTTGTGTTGCCTTTGAGTTGACCTCTTGATTGTTGCCACCTCTTAGTGTTCTAAATACTTGTCGTGCCGTGTCAAACACGTCATGTCCGAATCATATGTCGTGTAGTGCCGTGTCTAAATTCTAAGAGATGGACACGACACACCTAAGGACACGGCACGCCTCATGTCCTCGTGTCGTGTCGTGTCGTGTTTGAACACGTTTGAATTTCATAAAACATAGTTATATACTTATGCTAATAGATGAATGGGACATTCAAACTATGAAATTATCCTTAAAAAATAGACAATATAAGGATTTTTCTTATTATTTCGTAACATTTACTATCTTTGATCATGATTATAAACTTGTTATGTCTCTTGGGTTGTGTCGTTCCGTGTCGTGCCGTGTCTAGACAATTCACGTGTTGTGTTGTGCCGTATCTATGCCATCAAAGTTGGACACGACACATCTAAAGACACGAAACGCTTAAGTTCTCGTGCCGTGCCGTGCCGTGTTCGTGTTTTACCGTATCGTGCCACCTCCGTATCATGTCGTGTCGTGCTGTGTTCAGACACGCCGTGTTTTTTTAGAACACTACCACCTCTTGTTTCTCTCTCGTGCTTGCACGAGAAGAGCATCTCCTTTCCTCCTCTTTCGATGGTGTGCTGTTAGACCATTATGAGGCCTCTGGCGTGGCTCTCTCATCTCCTCTGCTTCACATTGCCTCTCTTCTCTCTTCTCCTCTCTTTGATAAGGTATGCTTTATTATAAAAGGTCGAGTTAGGGTTTGGTTACTGTCGTGGGAAATTGGAGAAGAAGAGAGAGAAATTGAAGCTCATGTAGGTAAAATTGTTCTTGCTTTGTTGATTTCTTTGTTAATTGAATCAAATTATACTCGATTTGATTATCCCTAATTTCTAGGGTTTGCTCTTGCTTGTCAGATAGGCTGTAGAAGTGCATGGAAATAGTTTTGTTTTTTATCAGCATTTTCTTGATCTTGGCATTGGTTGTGTTAGAGTTTTTGAGGCAATTCCTTGAAGGCTCACGAGATAGGTATAATCCCTTTTCATTGTGGCTCTGTTAATTTATGAGTTAGCTAATTAAAGCACTAATGACATCTTGTTGTGCTTGAGTGTTAGTTGATTTTAGAAGCATTATCAGTATACTAAGGTTCTCTTTAGTACGGAAATAATAAACAACAGATATAGTAATATATATATATATATATAGAGATTGGCTAAAGTATATTCCAGCATACGGATCAAACCCGTATACTGGAGTCGTTTTTCAAAATTTAAAATTCAAACAGTCGATCCAAAATGTTTAAGTTGTTCTCTATATAAAAATATCCTTCAAGACTAAATTTTATATTTTTTCAAATTTTTTTGCTATATATTATGCTATTTTCAAATTGAAGGGTCAGAAATACTCCTTTATAGTGTTTTTTGAAAATAGCATAATATATAGCAAAAAAAAAATCGAAAAAATATAAATTTTGGTTTCCTAGGAGATTTCAATATGGAGAACAATTTGAACGATTCGAATCGACTATATGAATTTTAGATTTTGAAAAACGAGTCCAGCATATGAACGGTCCATATACTGGAGTATACTTTAGCCAATCTCTCTCTCTCTCTCTAGATATATATGTTGGAGTTGTGTCCTAGAAGTCAATATTTAATGACTTAATTTCTTAGTTTATGTTATTGATGATATTTGATCATTTGTTCCTAGAGTTTATTACTGACAGATCATTCAGGTTGAGGATTTGAATTGTAGATCTCTGTGGATCATTCATTAGAATGACAGTAATAAATCTAAATCGTCCGTAATCTTGATAACTAACAAAGGACATTAATTATCATAAAAGATTAGTATGCAAGTTAAGTGATGATTAAGTTCTACAAATCATAGGTAAGGTGTTACCAACATAATTGCATATGTGTATGTTATTAGAACATATTACAGGACATGACCCAATGAAATAAACATATGGATTGTGTTGTGTGTCATTGTTTATTTCATACGAGTTTGATTTTAAATTTGAGATGGTTCAACTTTTCCACATGAGGATATGTTCAATAAATATCGTCTACCGTTGATTCCTGATAAAGACTGCTATAAGGACTTTATTTATGTTCTTTTGAATTGTGCGGGAAAAAGTTGTTCATCAAGAAAACCGTATGCCCCTCATTAGTATATCTAGTGAGTGATGATATCTGTTTGGGCCCTTGATGGAGTTGGATTGTTTGGCCAACTTGTACAATCAACTCTACATCAAGAAACGTATAATCTGCAAGAATGACACATTCCTATCTTAGATTATACGATGATATCATGTGACATAAGAATCAGACAAGGAGATACTTTTATTTCTTATACAGGATTGAGATATTGTAGCAGTACATTATTTATTCGAATTGGAAATCATAACGTGTTGCTAGATACCGCTTATGATTATTGGAATTAAATGGCGATTTAATTCTATGGCCAACGTAGCATAAATCCTCAAAGGGTCACACAAATAGGACTTTAATCACACAGTGCATTATTTATTTATTCGCAGCAGTGAGTATTGCGAAAATATGATAAGTTGATTAATTAATTATATACCGTTGCGAACCGTTATAATTAATTAAGTCAAGAAGATTATATAGAAATAAATTAATGCATTAATTAATCCCAAAATAATTATTAATAAGTTAATAATTAATTCTGTTCAACACAATTTAATTATAGAAATTAAATAGAGCTTATGGACCTTTATTTAATTAGTAAATTAAAGGCCCGATTTAAGTACAAGAGAAATATCCATTAATTAATTGAATTAGTGGACATTTAATACACCACAAAATGGGCTTGATAGCCCATATAGTGGCTGCCCTAATAGGGGTAAAAAGGTCTCTAAAATTTGTGGAGTGGTTGGTCTATAAAAGGAGGTCATTTGGAGAGAGAAACCCTAACCACCATAGCCTTTTCTCTCCCTCTTCCTCCTAGAATGAAAATTAGAGAGAAAATTTCAAAATTTTCATCTCTTTCTTTTGCTCTTTTCCACCTCATCTAGCTCATGTGTTGAGATTTCTCCCTTCTTCATTAATTAAACTAGTTAATTGACAAAGATAGAAGAGAGAAAACCTTGGGGATTAGTTGCTCTCATCTTCCTTGCTAGCACAAGTTGAAAGAGGAGGTGATTAAACTTCTTGGTGGACTCGAGGCGGCCGTCGACAGAGGAGAAGGCGAAGGAGAGCATGCCATCAACTCCCATGCATTGGTCGAGTTTCGCGGATACGAATCCGCGAGAGGTAATCGATTCCTTCCCTTTTCTCATGTGTGTGTTGATTGCTTAGCAAGATCCTTTGTGCTTGATGTTTAATTAAGTTAATTAGTAACTAAAATTGAAAATTGAGCACTTTCTAACAGTGGTATCGGAGCCAGATTGTGCTTAAGCATTTGAACACATAATTAGATGAGAAATGGTTAATTAACACATGGATTAGTGATGCATTTGCTTGCTGTCTGGATCTGTTCTCTGTTTTCGAGATTGTTTTTATTTTTTCGATTAGAAAATCTTTCAGAAAAATTCTAAATTTAATTAGAGGTTGTAGATATGTGAGATGTGATCCTTTTTCCACTTATTTCACCTTTTTCTAAGCTGTTATGAATTTATGGTGAATTAAACGGTAACAGTGCGCATAACCAATATCTGTCTGCACAGTTCTGTGTTTATGGCTTGTAGGATTTATTTTTCGATAATAACTATCTGTATTTCTTATCTAAAAATCTTGTAAACTTGATGCTCTTTCTGAAAATGTAAAAATTTGTTGCATGCTTCGGATTTTATGTGGGCGTTCAAGTCATGAGAAGTGAATCGGTTGTCAGATCTTATTTTCCAACAATCTGATTGTTTGGATAAACTGTACTTATTGAGAAACGTTTATGAAAAAGTGTTTGAATAGAAAGTTTCTAATTGAAGTTAGAAATCTGTAAAAATTAGTTTCAAAGAATTTCATTAAGATTTGATATCTCAACTGAGTCAAAAGTTTTTAGTTATCAGTCTGTTTCAGAACAAGGCAAGTAGCTTGTATGCTATTTATCTTAATGATTTTAAATAGAACTAGTTGGTTTTCTTTTGATGGATTGGTAGCCAATAACATATAGTAGATTTATTGTGTAAAGTGTTTGCATGAAATCATTTTGGAAGATGATCCTACAGACCAAAAGAGTTAAACAAAAACAGAAAATCGGATAACGGTGTTTCGCGCACAGTTAGAGAATTTATTATTTTTGTTTCTCTCCGATGGTAACTGATCTCTCCCTGAAATTTTGACAGGTAGTTACACTCATAATAGAAAGTATGCATGATTTATTTCATAATTATTGGAGACCGAAAAATTTCGGATTTTATCGGGTCCCATTTAATATTTTAAATAGTTAAAGTATTTTCTAATTAATCGAGTTGGTTGAATAAGTTAATTAGAATACTCCTTAATACTCCTCCTTTCTATTTCAAATGTTGATTTGGCTTTTTAAATAGTTTAAGCAAATTGGTTGTTTAAAAGGTTAAACTTTTATGCGGAAAAAACCGAACTACAAGCGATGTGCAAAGACTCTAATTCATTGATGTTGATTAAGAAACAAAGGGACATGTGCTAATTTTGTTTTGTAGGAAGGATCGTGGGTTTAGTATGGCACAAAAAATCAATGTCTTGTGTATTGTAATTTGTGAATGCATGTGAATGAATGTATGTAAGGCCTTTGGTGCCATCGTTAATTAATTAATAATGATTAATTTCTGAATGTAACTTGTGAGGCTTGCATGCCCCTAAGGCTAGGTGGGAATTAGGAATATTTTCACATGTATTTTTGTTCCTTTAATTATATAGGATATGATCCATATGATTAGTGGGAGACACAATTAGATTAGTTTTGCTATATGGAGATGCGGCGGAACTAATGCAAGCATGAGCCATACAAACCCACAACAATGCTTGAGATACTTATTATGTGAATGTTTGTGAATGCTATGAAATGTCATAAGATAGGTATGGGTGTATGATTACACGACCACCAAACAAGAGTCACATAATTGTTTTGTCCCATGAATTTGATTAAGTCGACCGCCCTCTTTCTCTTTATTCCTTTCATATCGTTCGATGCCAAATGACGCTTTCTCGTCGACGCGGGACGTCATTGATTAACCCTCGAAGTCGGAGTGTAAATCGGATTTACTAGGAGCAAATAGAGAGAGGTTACTTATCGATGGACCCTAATCGGATTGGACATCGGGACGAAGTTTATGGATGTAAATGAGACATTTCACAAATCAAGAGTCGTATGGTTAATATGATTGGTTGGAGAACCTACCTTATCTAGTTATTTTTTGTGTCATGCCGACGCTGGCCCCATTTCAACGAAAATAGAGATCTTGGATACCCAACTACATTTGGGACATTAAATAAATGTAGTGGGAGTTTTGTTTATCATTATAAATAAAACATTGCATAAACTAAATGAACTTTAAATTGATTTTGTTATAGATATTTAAACATGTTAATTTTGTTGCGATCAATATTTGAAAAATAACAAGCTCGTTTCTAAATATATTTATTTGGAGAAATAATACCGATTCCCAAAACACGATCTTAGTGAAAAGAATTTTGAGCATGCTTATTCCAAAAAAATTTCCTCAACTTCTCGAACATAGCATCGCAATGATTGATTGACTTTTAGCGAAAAGTTATTCAATAAAGCGGATGCCTATATCCTCATTTTGGAATTTCTAGACTTTTGAATTGGAGAATTCATACGGACTAGATTTGACTCCTACGTTCTCATCCACTTACTTAAGAAGTTTTTCTTAGAGAAAGTAGATATCGACTCAATCATTTATGATCGAGTAATAGAGTATGAGTTAACCAAGAGATTCTTCTTCTATAAGAAAATATATGAATGTTCCATTAGCTTACAAACCGAAAGGTATGAGTTGCTAATTGCCAACTAGAGATATTAAGATCTCCAATATCAAGGATCGTTGATATTGTAATGCAATCTCTTACTTAGTAATGAAGGATATTATGTTATTTTTCGCTCACTTGTTTGTGCAAAAGGTAATTAGTTCAGTATTAAAGGAATACTTCGCTAAGGTATGAGTTGAGACTTCGAGACCCTTATTTGAGATCGTGTATCACATGAGACATTTCATTTGTCATTTTATGGAGGCATTTGAAAGGTAGTCCGAAATATCATGATTATGATAAATAAAAATGTTCTAATTCTTAAGTTATTTGTCATTCAAATTATCTCTCTAATTCACACTAGTAATTATGTACTAGTTCATGTGCTCGCATTTAACGAAATGTGCAAGCAATGAAGAATAAGAGAAAGTTCGAAATAAATAAAGTAAATTCCGTTTTGGAAATGGCTTGTTCGTCTAATCCACTACCATTGAATACGTAGAGTTATCTTTAGTTTGTTTAGGAATTAGAGGTTAGATTTCTTATTCCTAACATCTCAAAAATCCTTATCTTCACTTCATACTTGATGATGGATGATAATGTTTTGTAAAAGAGAAATATTGTTCTCTTATTATGGATTTGTTTATATGATTTCATGCATCTTGATTAAATTTGCTTAAAATAGATAAACAAGTATTGAATGACAAATAGGATACGTAAGACTTCACGTAAGTATTTGACTTTAATGTGAAATGACCGTTTAGTCATAAACAAATGAGAATCGTATTATGAGAGTCTATGTAACGTAGAGTTCGTAACTCAATTCGATTGCGAATCAATTGAAATATGCGAATCATGTTTGTTAGATAACAAAAGCGCCTTTAACCTACGAAGGTTTAAGGACAAGTGACTTGATTAGGACTTATACATGTCGATGTATATAGACCTATAAGTATTTGTGCAATAAAAAGTTTTGAAACTTTATTGCTTGACCAACGATCATAATAGATATTAACATATCTATTTTATAAGGTGTAAGTATGAACTTTTTGACTAGTTCAAAAGAGTTCAAGAGTAAAGTTAAAATATCATTCAAGAAAAGTAAAAGTCTTATGATGGATCATGGTAAATAGTTAAGCCATATGGTTTGATATATTATCTAAAGAGTATGAAAGTCGTTCCACAACTCGTTCCATGAGTATATTATATTAGAATAATATGTTCAAGAATGGAGGTATCGAATATTGTTTGATATCGTTCGATCGGTAATAAATCAAGTTGACTTATTCAACTCGTATTAGAGATTTATGTTTGAGGACAATATTATTTACACTGAATAAAAGTTCCTGAATTTCGTTGAGAAAGATATCTTACGAGATTTGATCTCTAAGTACGTTATTTCTCAAAATTAGGTGTTAAGAAGCTTATTTTAAGGTTTGTTGATTGATAAGCTTGGACCCAAATTGAACAATTGATAGTTTGTAGTATATCTTATACTAACCGAAAGGTACTACTTCTACAAACATGATAAGAACAAAATAGTTGTTGCTCATCATTACGTAGTCTTGGAGAATGATATTCCCAAGAAAAAGTAGTGGGAGTAAAGTGATTATTAAATAAGTTTATGCATCACGACAATAAGTACTCTTATGGGAAACTTGTCACTCCATACATGGTGCTTAATGGGAGTTGAACGAAACTTCATTCACAAGCAGTTGTGAAAGGAGGAAGCTTATATGCACGCTCGCTTCTAAAGAGTACTCGAAAATCTCGTGAGTAGATGATGTTTGAGAAACTCGTGCGATATATTAGGATCAAGAACTTATTCTACAAGTTGTTGTAAAAAAAAAATAGTTCATGAATCTCGAGCATCAATCCTACAAAGGTCAACGAGAGTGAATCGGCTAACCGAATGGTACATAGGTTTCACGATATCCTCGTACTTGTTATATGAGAATCCGTTGATAAATAAAGAAATAATGGAAGCACCAGATTCCACAAGTATGGTTTAAATCCATACAATCTTTAAATACAATCCATGTATAACAACAAGATACAGACCTTGGTTGATATTCATAAAGGAGCAATCCATCAAGAATATTTAGATCTTTAAAGGAAAGATTGACATGGATGGAAAGTTGACTATGTACAAAACACAGCTTCGCGCTTGTAGCTATGCCTAAGTCGATAACGAGTTAACTATATACTAAGCACGGCTTATTACTTGTAGCTACGTATAAGTCAATAAGAATCGTTCTAGCAACGTCTATATTTCGTATATATTGATATATGAAAATGAACATCAAAGCCACCTTCTTCGAATAAATGAAGGAAAATGTTATGTATATGATACGAACCAAGGACTATGTTTGATGTATTGCTAGAAACATATACATACTTCAAGTATCCATTAATGGATTGAAGTAAGTATTGTGGAAAGTGGAATAAACATTTTGACAAAGAAGTCAAGGAGTTGAACTTCGTCAAAAGCATCTTGTATTGACAAGATATTCAGTGGGAGCATTATTGTGTTACTTGTATTGTACAAGGTAACAAGATATTAATTGGGAATAACATTAAGGAAATGAATATTGTCAATATCTCTTTGGAGAATTTTTCTCAATAGAGAACTTGGACAAGATCACTTAAATCCAAGGAAACATAATCTATGGGATAGATTATGATGGATGTTAGGTTTGAGCTAATATGCATATAATGACGAAGTGTTCTAGTAACACATTATGGTGAACTCCGAGAAAGGATGTCTAACCACGTCATATGGAATAAGACTTGAGTTTGACTCGGTTTATTGCAACTCAATTCGAGAAGAAATGCATGAAATAGTTCAAGCTTTCTTCTATTATGAGTTTCATTATGTACGCTATACTTATGCACATGCCTCAATGTGTAGTATCCAAGGAGCATGATAAACAGTTATCAAATGGATACAATAGAGACACATTTGGACAATAGTCAAGGATATCCTCGAGTATCTTGTGAGAAAGAGTGATATGATTTTTCCATCCTTTAAGATGAAAGAAAGATCATATAAGTTGTTGCACTAATGCTAGTTTTTCGAAAGATTGATATAATCACAATTGAGGAACATATTTTGCATAAGGGTGGTGTTGTAAGTTTAGAAAGTATTATAAACAGGATAGTACAACCGTTTCCGTCACCAAAACAAAATACATAGCAACTTGTGAAACAACGAAAAGAATGATTTTGATCAAGAAGTTCTCAGTTAAGCTAATATGGCTTTATGCATCTCGAACTATAGCTTAGTCCTGAAAAATCCAATACTAAATTGGTGATCAAACTATGATCTATGACATTATCACTTAATCTCATATGATGATGATCAAGAACATATATATATGAGTATATATACGTATAGGGTCAAACAAAATTGGATAGGTTCGCGAACACAGCGAATACTCTGACATAACCTTTACCTTGAGCAGTACACGAGATGCAGTTGTGCATCCATACGTGATGGACGTATGAGTAACTTGCTTTAAGCGTATTATTTCTTTTGAGGTTCGAGACATGTATATATATGGATATATGATATCGGTCTAAATTCTTCACTGGCTAGAAGTCACTACTGATTGACTCTAGGTCAAGTGGGAGATTGTTGGAGTTGTGTCCTAGAAGTCAATATTTAATGACTTAATTTCTTAGTTTATGTTATTGATGATATTTGATCATTTGTTCCTAGAGTTTATTACTGACAGATCATTCAGGTTGAGGATCTGAATTGTAGATCTCTGTGGATCATTCATTAGAATGACAGTAATAAATCTAAATCGTCCGTAATCTTGATAATTAATAAGGAACATTAATTATCATAAAAGATTAGTATGCAAGTTAAGTGATGATTAAGTTCTACAAATCATAGGTAAGGTGTTACTAACTTAATTGCATATGTGTATGTTATTAGAACATATTACAGGACATGACCCAATGAAATAAACATATGGATTGTTTTGTGTGTTATTGTTTATTTCATATGAGTTTGATTCTAAGTTTGAGATGGTTCAACTTTTCCACATGAGTATAGGTTCAATAAATATCGTCTACCGTTGATTCCTGATAAGGGCTGCTATACGGACTTTATTTATGTTCTCTTGAATTGTGCGGAAAAAAGTTGTTCCTCAAGAAAACCGTATGTCCCTCATTAGTATACCTAGTGAGTGATGATATCTGTTTGGCCCCTTTGATGGAGTTGGATTGTTTGGCCAACTTGTACAATAAACTCTAGATCAAGAAACGTATAATATGCAAGAATGATACATTCCCATCTTGGATTATACGATGATATCATGTGACATAAGAATCAGACAAGGAGATACTTTTATTTCTTATGCAAGATTGAGATATTGTAGCAGTACATTATTTATGCGAATTGAGAATCATAACGTGTTGCTAGATACCGTTTACGATTATTGGAATTAAATGGCGATTTAATTCCATGGCCAACGTAGCATAAATCCTCAAAGGGTCACACAAATAGGACTTTAATCACACAGTGCATTATTTATTTATTCATAGCACTGAGTATTGCGAAAATATGATAAGTTGATTAATTAATTATATACCGTTGCGAACTATTATAATTAATTAAGTCAAGGAGATTATATAGAAATAAATTAATGCATTAACTAATCCCAAAATAATTATTAATAAGTTAATAATTAATTATGTTCAACACAATTTAATTATAGGAATTAAATAGAGCTTATGGACCTTTATTTAATTAGTAAATTAAAGGCCCGATTTAAGTACAAGAGAAATGTCCATTAATTAATTGAATTAGTGGACATTTAACACATCACAAAATGGGCTTGATAGCCCATATAGTGGGTGCCTTAATAGGGGTAAAAAGGTCTCCAAAGTTTGTGGAGTGGTTGGTCTATAAAAGGAAGTCATTTGGAGAGAGAAACCCTAACCACCATAGCATTTTCTCTCCCTCTTCCTACTAGAACGAAAATTAGAGAGAAAATTTCAGAATTTTCATCTCTTTCTCTTGCTCTTTTCCACCTCATCTAGCTCATGTGTCGAGATTTCTCCCTTCTCCATTAATTAGACTAGTTAATTGACAAAGGTAGAAGAGAGAAAACCTTGGGGATTAGTTGCTCTTCTCTTCCTTGCTAGCACAAGTTGAAAGAGGAGGTGATTAAACTTCTTGGTGGATTCGAGGCGGCCGTCGACGGAGGAGAAGGCGAAGGAGAGCATGCCATCAACTCTCATGCATTGGTCGAGCTTCGCGGATACGATTCCGCGAGAGGTAATCGATTCCTTCCCTTTTCTCATGTGTGTGTTGATTGCTTAGCAAGATACTTTGTGCTTGATATTTAATTAAGTTAATTAGTAACTAAAATTGAAAATTGAGCACTTTCTAACTATATATATATATATATATATATATATATATATATAATGGCTAATGTGCCACGGGTGGCAATGCCACCTATTTTTCTTTTAAGTCCTTTTTTAATATCCAAAATTCAATTGGTCGATCCAAACCGTTTAAGTTGATTTCTATATTGGAATATACTTGGAGACCAAATTTTCAAAAAACACTATAATTGGAGTATTTCAGACCCTCCAATTTGAAAATATCAAAATATATAGCAAAAAAATTAAAAAATATATAAAATTTGGTCTGCAAGAGTTTTTCAATATGGAGAACAACTTGAAAGGTCTGGATTGACTATTTGAATTTTTTATTTCGAAAAATGACTCATGTGTACGGGGATAATCCGTACACATTAGTGTATTTTATCCATTATATATATATATATATGTATATATATGTGTATATATATATGTGTATATATGTGTGTGTGTGTGTGTGTGTGTGTGTCTATAGAGTTTTGCTATGGTGAGTTGCAACTCACCAACGAGTCCGTGAGATGCTATCAAAACTGCTAGATATAGTTTAAAATGACTGATCTAAACCATCCAATATGATCTCCGTATTAAAATCTTCATGCTGACAAAATTTTATATTTTTTTGAGATTTTTAAGTATTTTTTTCGGATTTTTAAAAACGACTGTTTTTGAACGGTTCAGAACTAATTAGATTAATGATTTTCTAAAATTTCAAAAAAATACTTAAAAATTTCGAAAAAATTGTAAAATTTGGTCTACAAGGAGATTTCAATAGAAAGATCATATTGGATGGTTTGGATTGGTAATTTTGAACTGTATTTAGGAATTTTGATCGCAACTCACCGACTCTTTGGTGAGTTGCAACTCACCATAGCAAAACTCTCTCTCTATATATATATATGGAGTTTTGCTATGGTGAGTTGCAACTCACAAGAGGGTTCGTGAGTCGCGCTCAAACCTCTTAGATCTAGTTCAAAGTGTCCGATCCAAACCGTCCAATACGATCTCCCTATTGAAATCTCCATGCAGACCAAATTTTATATTTTTTGAAAATTTTTAAGTATTTTTTTTATTTTAAAAAATCATTAATCTAATTAGTTCTGAACCGTTCAAAAACAGCAGTTTTTAAAAAATTCGAAAAAAATACTTAAAAATTTTGAAAAATTATAAAATTTGATCTGCATGGAGATTTCAATAGGGAGATCGTATTGGATGGATTGGATCGGTCATTTTGAACTAGATCTACGAGTTTTGATCGCAACTCACGGACCCTCTCGTGAGTTGCAACTCACCATAGCAAAACTCTATATATATATATATATATATATATAGAATGGCTAATGCGCCATCGATGGCACGTGCCATCGATTTTCTATCTACTCGTTTTTCGAGATCTAAAATTTAAATGGTCGATCCAAACCGTTCAGGTTGATCACAATATTGAAATACCTTTGGAGATCAAATTTTATATTTTTTCAATTTTTTTTACTATTTATTATGATATTTTCAAATTGGAGGGCCTGAAATACTCTAATCATAATGTTTTTAAAAATATCATAATAAATAGCAAAAAAATTCGAAAAAATATAAAATTTGGTCTCCAAGGATATTTCAATATGGAGAACAACTTGAACGGTTCGGATTAACCATTTGGATTTTGGATCTCGAAAAATGACTTGATGACACGGGACCCTCTGTGTCATCGATGACGCGTTAGCCATTCTCTATATATATATAGAGAGTTTTGCTATAGTGAGTCGCGACTCACCAGAGGTCTGTGAGTCGCTTTCAAAACTCCTAGATCTAGTTCAAAATGACCGATCCAAATCATCAAATACGATATCTTTATTGAAATCTCTATCCAGACCAAATTTTATATTTTTTCAAAATTTTAAAGTATTTTTTTGAAATTTTAGAAAATCATTAATCTAATTAGTTCTGAACTGTTAAAAAACAACAGTGTTTAAAAATCCGAAAAAAATACTTAGAAATTAAAAAAAATATATAAAATTTGGTTTGCATGGAGATTTAAATAGGGAGATCATGTTGGACTATTTGGATCAGTCATTTTGAACCAGATCTAGAAATTTTTGAGCGCGACTCACGTGAGTCGCAACTCACCATAGCAAAACTCTATATATATATATAGAGTTTTGCTTTGGTGAGTTGCAACTCACCAAAGGATCGGTGAGTTGCGATCAAAACTCCTAGATCTAGTTGAAAATGACTGATCCAAACCATCCAATATGATCTTCCTATTGAAATCTCAATGTAGATCAAATTTTACATTTTTTTCAAAAATTTTCAGTATTTTTTTGAAATTTTAGAAAATTGTTAATCTAATTAGTTCTGAACCGTTAAAAAACAGCACTTTTTAAAAATCCGAAAAAAATACTTATGTTTATTTCATTGGGTCAATACCTGTGCTATGTTCCAGTAACATACACATGCAATTAAGTTGGTAACTCCTTACCTATGATTTGTAGAACTTAATCATCACTTAACTTGCATACTAATCATTTATGATAATTAATGTTCCTTATTAATTATCAAGATTACGGACAATTTAGATTTATTATTTACATTTAATTAAAAATAAAACACAGAGATCCACAATTCAGATCCTCAACCTGAATGATCTGTCAATAATAAACTCAAGGAACAAATAATCAAATATAATCAATAATATAAACTAAATTAAGTCATTAAACTATTGACTTCTAGGACATAACTCTAACAATTATAACTTCAGGTTATAATACTCAATAACTTCTAGTTATTAAAATTTTTTACTACTCAAATAGAAGAATTTAATTGAAAATAACTTCAGGTTATTTTTCATCCAATAACTTCTAATTATTGAGAAATAAACTTCAAGTTTTTAATAAATAAAAAATTCATACTTAAATATCTCCAAATTTAAAAAAACGAAATTAACAAATATAAATATTATATTATGTCAAACCTTTTACCCACGGACTTGACTTTAGCAATTGTTCAGATATATCGCATGGTGATTTACCTCTTGGCAACTTCTTTGTAATTCCTCCCGAGCAAGTCGTGCTAATAACGTGTTGTAAAATAAAGTGGAAGGAACAAAGAGTAAAAAAGAGAGACAAATATTCTCTTGTGTATTTCTAATTCTCAATTCTTGGATTACAATATACATGTACAAGTCCCTATTTATAAGCTAGAAAAAAAAACATTCTAATAAATGACAAAGATATGTATCTCCTATAAAAGATATGTATCTAATAAATGCAATAAAGAAATATGTATGGTTAATTGGTTATATACAGATCGGAAATTATGTATTTTACCTCCAACAATAAATTACTTATCACATTTTAAAAAATTATTGATAGCATTGACATTTACTTGGTCCCAAAAATTAATTTCCACACTCTGAAACTACCGAAATATAGCTCTTTCACTACATATACTGCCGTATATAGAATGCCACACATTACACATATAACAAGAATGATATTCTTGTTCTCTTTTATTTTCTTTTAGTTTGCTCTGAAATATTATATATATATATTCTATTGTGCTAAATACAATGAATGCTGGTCAATTGACACTTTGACAGCTACCAGAGAAGCCAAGTTGCTGGAAGTGAGTAACAGCCGAGTTCACCATATTTTGGGCATGAAAGCTAACTTAGTGAAGCTAGTTAATTTCTCAGTAGATTGGTCCCAATTTGAGCTCAGCAGGCACCAACCAATAATGTCTGCAACTTGCATGAACTTTCTTTTTGGGAAGAAAAAAGCAATAAATTCAAGAGCCGCAATAAATTCGGATTATATTTGCAACTTGTAATGTTGCATTCAAAGGAAATATTATGCAGAAGACAACCTGCAATGCAATATCCAGATAAATAATGCAATGTATGTTACACATGTATATTTCAATTTTTTTAGTAACAATAATTGAATGTGGAAAAACAATATTTAAAGTTTATTAAAAAAAATTTGTTTGAAAAGGTTTGATTTTTTTTTTTAGGGCTAGCAAAAGCTAGCAATTTTCATTAATAAAAGAAAAGGTTTACAAAAGTCTCAAAACAAAAAGCTTGTACCAGAACCGGTAAGAACATAAAAAAAAAACAAACTGTAAAGAAGTTTGCATTCTAAGCCAAGCCGGTACCAATCCTGTACCACCAAACACTCAACATTCTAAACAAACTGTAAACAGGTTTCGGGCGGGGTAAGTTTGAAAAGGTTTGATTAAAAATTGTGTTGCAATATTGTTTCCGGAGATCGATAGCATATATATATAGCCAGCAATGACCATGTAGGGTACGTAGCATGAAATGTTAGATTATTTGGTGTTGGAACGGCCCGTCCCAATTCTGGGGCGGCCCGGTTCAATGCTCTGGGGCGGTCCGGTCCAAGTCTGGGACGGCCCGTTCCAGACTCTGCGCCATATTAGGAAATAATCTATTTTTGGTGGGCTGATTCTGCTTGGTTTCCAAGTCATTAAGTTATATGGTAATAGGCTAAACGTGGCTGTGAAGAAAAGTAAAGTTTTGTGCAGGGGTGTGTTGCCTTTTATAGGTGGTTATATTTAGAAACAATGGCTATTTTCTGATGGGTAAAATAGGTATTGTTTGGAGGCCAAGAAGTCTTTGGCTCTCTGTATATAAAGGGGTTGGTCCCCAAGGGACAAGATAATCACGTTGCTGGCTGTATACATGTGTTGATAACAGCCATCTTCAGCCTCTCTCTCTATTCTTCCATCACATAGTTAGAGAAGGTGCCCTAGTTCAGGCATAAGGGTACCAAGGCGTGTCTTGTTCTCTTGGAAGACTTCTCTCCCGACTTTGGCACGTGGAACAGAAGGTGTAAGGTGCATACACATCACAAGATATCAAGAACTCGAGGAGATCCAAGATTCAGGCCATAGCGATGGAATTAGGTAAGCTTCCGCTCAAAGATTTAATTTCTGGTGTTTTGGAACGGTCCGGTCTATGACCAGAACGGTCCGTTCCAACTGCTGGTTCAGCGAGTTATGTTTAAGTTTCTGGGTTGCTTATTTGACATGTTAGAACTGTTAATCCTTTGGCCTTTAAAGCAAACCAACAAGTGGTATCAGAGCCACTCGTCGTGAGCCAGTAGCATGACACATAAGTTTGGATCTATTTGAATTGATTTGGTGAGATTGTTGATTTGAACTGAACTGTTTAAGTTTCTGGCACATATGTTCTGGAACGGCCTGTCCCAGGTCTGGAACGGCCCTTCCCAGGACTGGGACTGCCCTTCCTTGGACTGGGACGGCCCGTCCCAGGACTGGGACTGTCCTTTCCTGGACTGGGACGGCCCGTCCCAGGACTGGGACTGCCCGTTCCAGACCTTTTCTGGAATTTTTCCTGGACTGTTTTCTGAACTGTTTCTGCATTATCTGGCATTTGGACGGTCCATTTCATGGCTCGAACGGATCGTTCCATTATTTTTTGGATTGATTAATGATATGTTTATTGAGTATTGTGCCAGAATTATTGATTGTGAAATTGTAATTGCTTGAAAAGGTTTTGAAAATTCAAAATCGGTTAAAATCTGACCTAATTGGATGAATTAGATTTAGAGTAGATCTATTGTCAGGTTAGGAGAGAAATCTTTAGGGTTTCTCGACCTAGATTAGGACGACAAATTCTACTCTTCTCTGCGGTTTTCAGGCGGTCCGTTCTACTCCAGGACGGCCCGTTCCACTTCAGTTTTGGTTGCAAACTGTTAGGTATTGACCAGAGTATAGGACGGTCCGTTCTACAACCAGAACGGTCCGTTCCAGAACCAGATTGTTAGGTTTTAAGCCAAAATTCAAGTTGTTTGTACTGGTAAGGTACAAATGACACTTTATGCATCCCTCCTCTTCTCTTCTTTGCCGTGGTTTTCATTAGTAAGAGCTGTAAGCGTTGGGTTACACCATGTTGTCACGAGGACAAGTTCTGTCGCAGAAAATAAGGTCGGCGCCTAAAGTGTCCATATGACCCTGGCCTTTTCTGGGAATCTTGCCTGGATGTGGTGTAATTTCAATGGCTGCTGGCTGAACGGGAGACCACCGCTTTCTTTTCTTACCTCAATATGACTCGTACTGGCTTGTATGGTCATATCTCTCTTTGGTTCTCTTCTGGTCTATTTAGGGCGGACCGTTCTCTCACCAAAACGGTCCGTTCCATGTTTGTTGGTTCGTATGTATTTCATACGATTCAATGTGTATACCTTAGGGTTTGCAACTGGGTCCTAAGTCTATATCATCCTAGGTCAGTATTTAGTTAGGCTTTTCATATTAGGATAAATGTGCATAGTGAAAAGTCTAGGATTAGGTATATTTTAAGTCTAATATAAAGGTAATTTGAGTTGTATTTTGAGAATTGAACCAATATTAATATCATCTCGCCAAAGTGGGCTCTCATATTAATGGTTGTTTCAAAGGCTCAAGTACAAAGTGTATTAAGGTACATGTAACTTCTAAATTATGGATCGGCCCAAAGGAAGGACATAATTTAAAAGACTACATGTACAATGTTTTGGTAGAATCAAATGGGTAATGATTATAAGGCTTTGCATATAATTAATTAATCGGCCCAAAGGAAGGTTAATTAATTAATATGTTATGAATCGTTACATTTGATACTACATCTAGTTGATTGAAGTTTGCTTGGAGACTCCAAAGAGCACTTGCAAATGAATAAAGACTAGTTGATGGGATTTAGACCTTTATATTTTATGATTTAACTTATACATTATGGTTATTAATATTAGTGTATTTTGTCTTTGGTTTATTTTAGCAAATATTCCAGCTAGCATTAACAGCATACCCATGCTGACTGGTTCCAACTTTAAGGAATGGAAAGAGAACTTGATGATAGTTCTCGGTTGTCTAGATCTTGACCTTGCATTTAGGGAGGATAAACCACCTGAGATTACTGCTAAGAGTAATCAACAACACATTCAAAGTGTGGCTTAGTGGAATCGCTCCAATCGCATGGGCATTATGATCATAAAGAAGACAATCCCAGAGGCATTCAGGGGTACCATTTCTGATTCCGATGAGGCTAAGGCATGCTTGGAAGAAATTGAGAAGAGATTTGCCAAGAATGAGAAATCGGAGATTTGTACATTCATGGCAAGACTCACCTCTATAAAGTATAATGGAAAAGGCAACATTCGTGAGTACGTTTTGGAAGTATCTAATCTTGCTTCAAAGTTACAAGCCCTTAAGTTAGACATATCTGAAGAAATTCAGGTGTGTCTAGTGCTTAACTCTCTCCCTAGTCAGTATAACCATTTCAAGGTTACTTATAACTGCACTAAGGACAAGTGGACTCTGAATGAACTGATTTCGCATCTAGTTCAAGAAGAGGAAAGGTTGAAGCTTGATAAGACACATAGTGCTAACGTTGCCTCTACTTCCAAGAATAATGGGAAGAAGAAACAAAACAAGAAAAAGGCTGCTAATTCAGAGCCAAAGAAGGAACCCAATAAGGGAAAGACTGGCAAGAAGTCAAAGAATCCAAATGGGTGTTTCTTCTGTGGCGAAGAGGGACACAAGAAGACTGATTGTGCAGGCTACATAGCTTGGCGCAAGAAGAAAGGTATGTCTCTCTCTTTGGTTTGTTCAGAAGTTAATTTAACTTCAGTACAAAAGGATACTTGGTGGATTGATTCGGGTGCTACAACTCACATAAGTATCTCTATGCAGGGTTGCCTGAGCTGCCGCAAGCCAAATGATGGTGAAAGATACATCTATGTGGGCGATGGCAAGAAGGCACAAGTTGAAGCTATTGGGCATTTTAGATTGTTACTTAGGACTGGATTGTATTTGGATTTATATGAGACTTTTGTTGTACCGTCTTTTAGACGAAATTTAGTTTCTATTTCTGTACTGGACAAATTCGGTTACTATTGTTCTTTTGGAAATGGAAAATTCAGTTTATCTCATAATTCTAAATGCGTTGGATCTGGTTTTCTTTCAGTTTATGACAATCTATATTCTTTGGAAACTATTGCTTCATATAATGAATCTTTGCATACAAGTACTAGAAGTGTTAAGCCTAAATTAACTCATGAGAATTCAGGTGCACTTTGGCATAAGCGTTTAGGTCACATTTCTCCAAAGAGAATTGAAAGACTTGTGCAAAGTGAAATACTCGATCCTTTAGACATGACTGATTTAGGCCCATGTAAAAGTTGTGTTAAAGGAAAACAAACCAATAAAAGGAGATATGATGCCAATAGAACGAGTGATGTCTTAGAACTGATTCATACGGATATTTGTGGACCATTTCCTACACCTACAAGGAATGGTCAAACTTACTTTATCAGTTTCATAGACGATTATTCAAGATTTGGTTATCTATATCTATTAAGTGAAAAAGCGCAAGCTTTGGACGTGTTCAAATCATTTAAGGTTGAAGTTGAGTTACAACTCAACAAAAGGATTAAGCAAGTCAAATCTGACCGTGGTGGTGAATACTATGGTAGATATGACGGTTCAGGTGAACAACGTCCAGGGCCTTTTGCTAAGTTCCTAGAGGAAAATGGCATTGTCCCTCAATATACCATGCCAGGATCGCCTAGCATGAATGGAGTAGCTGAAAGGCGAAACAGAACATTGAAGGACATGGTTAGGAGTATGCTCAGTCATACTAATTTGCCAAGATCTCTTTGGGGCGAAGCGCTTAAAACGGCAGCCTATTTACTCAATCGTGTACCAACTAAGGCAAATAACAACAAAACTCCCTATGAAATGTGGACTGGTAGGAAACCAAGTTTACAACATTGTCGTATTTGGGGATGTCCAGCTGAAGCTCGGCCTTACAAGCCAAATGAGAAGAAGTTGGACGAAAGGACAGTTAGTTGTTATTTCATTGGATATGCCGAACGTTCTAGGGGTTACAAGTTTTACGATCCCACTAATAGGAATATATTTGAGACGATTATAGCTAAGTTCTTTGAGGATGTTTTGGTTGTGGGGGGAGATATGACACATCAGGATATTATCTTAAAGGAGGAAACAAGCACTGATCTTCAAACGGACCGTGACATGGCTGAAACGGACCGTTCCAGGATTGGAACGGACCGGTCTGAAGCTGAAACGGAACGGTTGATCATAGATACAGTGCCCAGGATTGAAACGGTTGAGATTTTATTGCTATTTTTTTCGATTTTTTTAAAACCTGCTATTTTTGGAATTTGTAAATAGTAGTTTGTTTCCAAAAATGGCAGGTTTTAAAAAATTCGAAAAAAATAGTAATAAAATCTCAAAAATTGTAAAATTTGGTTTGCTATGAGATTTCAATATGTAGATTAGATTGGTTAAATTAGATTTGTCAATTTACAAAAATACCTCCGAAAAAGTCCGCGGTGCATAGAACGCTCTATGCACTATGGTGCATATTAAACTTTCTCTCTCAATATATATATATATATATATATACTTAACAAAAGAACGCAACATTTAATCAAGTTTTGAAATGTAGGGACGATCTATTATCTCTTGTGATTTTGGAGTGTTTGAGGACCAATTTGACATTAATGACTTGATTTTGGCGATCTCTTAATTAAGAATTTCCAAAAAGCTACTTTAATTAAAGAAATTTACCAATGTGATAGACTTTGTAATTATTAAGCAAGCTTTTATTTTAACCAATCAGCTGTATGCATGGACCGTACGTGACAATGCACCAATTGATCAAAGGCAAATTGTGAGAAAATCAAAGACAATGCTCAACTATTCTTTTTTTTCCTTTTTTTTTATGTTCCATAAATTGCATAAGAGACAAACAGGTCTTGTGTGGATAAGCTTTGGTATAGGGACAAAGATTTATTGTCTTTTTTCTTGAAATACGGACAAAAGAAAATGGCTCCCGACAAAATCCAATTTTACAGATACGAAGAAATTTTGGTTGATAAAATCATCCCCACTTTTCATATTGGACGAAAGAAATTTTCTTTTTCTCCTGTTGCATGATAATAATAACTCTACTCATCCCATTGGTCTCAGTCTAAACAGATCAGATATCTAAATTTCTATACGGATTATCTGATATAGATATCAATATTTTTGTAATGTATAGACAGTTTTTTTAATTCAAAGCAGCTATTAATACCAATAATGTTTTGGATCTGAATGTTTTTGGATACTTATATATGACTTTTAGACACTTATATAACTTAATTTGACACTTATATATGACTTAATTTAACTTTTAAGTGTAATATACGATTTTTTTTTTTACCAATACAATCAATAATCTTTAGACGTAAGTAGTTATAACTACATACTTTATATTTCATTAAATTCATAGTTTCTTATTGTATGTTGACTAATAGTGTGATAAAAAATACTTATAGGTGAATTGATTTTTATTTATTAATACATAATTATTTAACTAGCAAATTAATTGTGGAAATATTATGTCAGTAAACTACGAAAGCGACTCCACCGTTTATTGTAAATTTTTTAAATTACCCTGGCATGTTTTTATTTTTAGCTTGTTCTGAACAAAACCTTCCCCCAACATTGCATCATGTTAGTCCTATTAGTGTAAATTTTTCATAGACTTCAATGCCTTAGTTAATTGAAAAACGACAGTCTTAAAAAATTTTATGTAAAACTTTGTCGATATTTACTAGCCATTATATAATGCCACTGTCATTTTTTGTTTCACAAATGAGTAATATTTGAAACCATTGAAATAAAAAACTATTCTAAGACGTTAACTTATATAAACTTCATCACGTTATTATTTTAATTAGTTGGCACTACTAACAAAAAATAGATCATTTTGCAACTCTCTTTTAGTGAATGTTAGTTGGCACTATACAAACCATTGGGCTCGTTTTGGATCGTATGGGAATAAGGAAGGAATAAGCATTTTAGGAATAAAATATTGGAAAGTGTGTAACTTTGTGAAGAAAATATTGTCTAGAAATAAGCTATTCCGAAGCAATCCAAACGCCCCCAATAACAGTTACTGAGAAAAAGCTAAGGCATTGTTATAATTATGTTGAACAAATTTTGTGACGATTCTTTTGGGGGAGGGGGGAATAGTCTCTAAAAGTCTGTTTTAATGATGGTTTTTTCAAAAAAAAAAAAAAAAGTCCAAACCGTCATTTTTTTTTTAAACCAGTGGGTTTTCCACCACTTCCTATTACTTTGTGTCATTAAAATGATAAATTAGTAATAAACTTGGTTCATCACTATTGCATCTAAAAAACTGAGAAATTGTAAACTTATGTCATCTCTATTTTTTTATTTTTCTCTTTTTACTTATTATTTGGAAGTTTGAAACTAATGGCCGATATATACCTTCTGTTTTTATATGTAAAGTGAGTTGTAAAGTTATTTTGAGGATAAATTAGACTTAAAGTCTCATTTGCTCCCATAATATATAATTGCATATGGTAAAATTTTCTAATGTTTGAAGAGGACGAGAAACTATATGGACCATGTGGGTTAAGCCGATGACGATCTATAATTTCATATTATTAATTCCATGTACCGTTCGAAAATTCGCTCTACAACTATTATAATAATGAGGTGCTGACAATTACCTATATATATTCTTCACCAACAGGCACCAGCACATTTTTTATTCTCAATATGATGTGGAAGCCAGAGTTCTGTCAAATCAACTACCAACATAATTCCATAAAAGTCAAGCAAAGAATCTTATGAGTCTGGTAAAAAAAGTGCCCCATATTCTAGTTCAGATTATTCAATTTAAAAATGCAAAATCGTCAACTGCAATATATATTATATAAAAATTTTGTGTATAATTATTTATTTTTTTTCATTCTAGTTTGGATGATACAGATCACAACAAGAGGATCATCTTTTTCTAAAGAAGAATAACTTAACTCGAATATGATGAGCCAAAATAATATAAATGAACAAATAAGACCGACGAGTTGACTTCGAAAGTTGATTTTATATATGAATCTATTCATCCATTTTAAATCCTACTACGACCGACCCAACTGATAAAAGTCATTCTTTAATAGGCAACAAAAAACAACAATTTTTTTTAAAAAAAAAGGAGTAAATACTTATACTAGTGGATAAGTTTTAGAAACACTAGCAATGCATTTTCTCCTTCTAGCAATATGTTTTCTCGTTGTAGCAATATACCTTTTGGTTTTAGTATTTATCCACAAGAAAGGAAATAATAAAGCATATGCGAAAAAAAAACATAATCTCATAACAGTGAAAAATTTGGGAAAAGGGCAAACTGCCAATAGTTTTTGGGCCCCTCCAAATGCAGCACTTGTTCTTCTTTCGAAAAGCAAATTTCACAGATAACGTCAGCTCTACCTAAATTGATAGCCTCCTTCAGCAATTAATGAAAAAGGCTCTATCCAAACATACCCATTAATATTTTCAATTATATACTCATACTTACATAAATTTTTTTAAAAAAAAATTGTTCTTTCAAACCACAAAATCACTCATGTTTTTCCTCTTGTTGATCATCCTTTCTTACGACAATACATTACTAATGAATACATAAGATTCTTTATAACCAAATAATCATTATTTACATTTTGAATATAATAGATAAATAAATAATGCTCAATTTTGTAGAATGGATAATTGAAAATAAGAAAATTAAGACAAAAAAAACCGATCAATAATAATTATGTCAAACAAAGTCATTTTAATTCTAACAACTCGAACAGAATGATTTTTGTTTTTACATTTCATACAAAAGTTAATGGTAGGCGGAAATGTTTATTTTTATTTATTAATTGATGAATGTTTGAAATTTATAGAATTTGAAAGGGTGTATATGAAATTCGCCATTTATTTCTTTTAAGGATGGTACTGGAAAGATGTATTTGAGGAAAATTAAGTGGATTACATATGCCTTTCCCAAAAAAATAAACAAGTGGAAAAGAAAAGGAAAAGAAACAAGTGGATTACATATGCATGCATCTATCTAGAGAAAAAAAAAAAAAAAAAATGCAAGTGATATTATTGTGATCACAGGAAATAGATTGAATACAAATGGTCAATTAGTTGTTCAGCCGCTGCCTCGATTGGAACCAATTATTGGTTAGATTTTCGTGTCTATTTTAATCTAGTTCTAAATTATTGATCTGATTCTTTGTATAAATGAACTAAAATTTCTTATCCAGTACTGCTCTTTTCTGCAAGATATTGCCCTTATTAATATAAATTCACATTTTCTAAATATCTTCAAATATAATAAGTATAATGGAAATAATTTAGAACACAGAAATCACCAAATTGTGGAACACTTTGACCGAACATCCATTGGCCCATTTTGAATATTTTCTAATATATTCTTGTATAATTATATACATGACAAATTACACACTGGACTGTTTTTTTTTTATGTGGTCATTATCAACTTCAATTCTCAAGTGATACAGCCTTCATGAATAATTGAAGCATGAAAACGAAATGCATCTAGCCAAATTAATGAAGCAAACCGGTGTCACGAGGAATCAGGCATGCAAGCTGATGTGCCCTAATACCTCAAATTTTTTTTTTTGACAACTAGTAAGTATTAATTAGAGGTGTCTATAAAATCCATTTATCTTATTATCTATTCTATATCTTATTTGATAGAATAGATATGCATGAGTAGGGATCTTTTGTTAGTTTATTGGGTAAGGGAAAATATTGATTATTTTATTTGATAAAATAACTAATAAGAACCAGTTCCCACTCCTTAAGAGGATAATTAATATAAAAATGATCATATATAATAAATCTTTGTTCATTCATTTATTAATATTTATTTACTTCTATGCCAAGGTTGATTCACACAATATTTCTCATAGTTATGTTCAAAATATTAAATTTTTTGTTATATTAGTAGTAGGACCAACATTTATCATATATTTAGATTTTTTTTAAAATATTAGTAGTAGGACCAATATATGTATATTTTTTTTATATTTAATGATATTATGCACATGATGTATTTAAAGTGGGACATATATCCGTCCATTTCTTTGTTTGCTTGGGTTGGATTATCTAAGTTATCAATTTATTCGATAATTATATAACAAAATTGTTTACTTCATACTCTAAATCAATTTATTTTCATTTTTTAAATTATTTCAATTATTTTGTATTATAAGAGGCACCAGAGCTGGTGGTAAATATCACCCACTTTTTACCAAACCTACATTGAAGAAAAGATAATAACAATTAAGCCACTCTAATTATCACAGGATTGAAACAATTATTAGGTTAATGGGAAGGTGATTGTGAAAATAAAACAAACTGCATCATGCATCAGCTTTAACCTACATGATGATCACATGCATGATACTCCCCCACAAGCACTATACGCCTACCACATCTATTTTCCTGTATGTACTGTGAATCGCGCGCTCACATCACGTTGAAAGAGACATTATTACAACCCAATTGCTATATGGAACTGTATATATTTGATTCTACAATTGGTAGAGGCTAAATTAAGGTGCATTTTAACCCAAGCGTGGTCCATAGTTGTTTGGCGCTTTCAATTTGACCCATTATTTAAGCTTGACCATCGCATTGAGTGAAGTTGGTACATAGGTCAAGTAAATTTTTTGCCTCTATTGTAAAAAAAGTGACGGCGCTCGATTGTCATAATTAATTTTTTTTATACAGATTGTCAGACTCAAATTATGTAATAGAAAACATGTTTTACTTTTTCGGAAGATTAACTGTTCATTTATTAGTTCAGTTATGACAAATAATTATTATGATTTTTGTAAACCCAAATATATCATGACGAAGCATAAGAACTCTAAACGCAATAAATTACCAGACCATACTTAATTTATTCGTAGCTGCTATGAAGGTTTTCCAAAGATATATATATAGAGAGAGTTTTGCTATGGTGAGTCGCGACTCACCAGAGGGTCTGTGAGTCGGGCTCAAAACTCATAGATCTGGTTCAAAATGACCGATCCAAACCGTTCACTATGATTTCCCTATTGAAATCTCCATGCAAACCAAATTTTACATTTTTTCGAAATTTTTAAGTATTTTTTTCGGATTTTTAAAAACTGCTGTTTTTGAACGGTTCAGAACTAATTAGATTAACAATTTTCTAAAATTTTAAAAAAATACTTAAAAATTTCGAAAAAATATAAAATTTGGTCTGCATGGAGATTTCAATAGGGAGATCATATTGGACAGTTTGGATCGGTCATTTTGGACAAGATCTATGAGTTTTGAGCTCGACTCACAGACCCTCTGGTGAGTCGCGACTCGCCATAGCAAAACTCTATATATATATATATATATATATATATATATATATATATATATATATATACCCTAGTAACATAATCATTTTATAATTTCAAAAATGAATTGAGAGTTAAAATCCAAAAACCCACCTTTTTTAATATTATGCATCGTATTCCAAACTTTGCATGTCCTACAATGAGGAGCAAGACTTGTCCTACAATCAAAATTTATTTGATCTTATGTCATGATGCTTCTTGTACTTATCAAAAATTTATTGAGCTTGCAAATTTCATAGTCAATAATTATTAATACTATTATCGGAGATTAACTCAAGTTGTAACTGTTGGTTTAAACAACGTCATTCTTGATTTGTCGATATGCAAAACAAACCTATTCACACTAACTTCAACTCTAAGCGCTCAATTAGGCTTGAATCTGAAGCACTGCAGTTACATCTTGCTATACAAACTAAGGAGCGACTCGAGACTCAGTTTATTCATTTAGAGTCTTTATTTTTGCTTGTTTATTCAGTTAAATTCGTTTAAATGTGATTTTGCTGGTAAAATGCTCAGTCTCAGGGTCAGTGCGTTGTGCAATGCAATATCACATTACACAACGCACCAGAATGATACAGGTTTTCTGATTTTCCTTCTTTGACTTTTCTGTGCGTTGCACAACGTTTTGATCACGTCGTGTGACGCATTGGGTAAGTCATACAACGCTACTTTTCCGTCGTGCAACGCAAATTTTTAGCCTTTGCCAGAACGTTGTATAACGCAAGAAGCGTTGTACAACCTTCCTTTGTATTTTCTCTGGAATTTTTCGCTCGTTTTTGACACAAAATTCTGATCATTTAATACCATTTAATGCGCGTTGCACAACGGGTCTTTGGCGTTGCATAACGCGTCTAACAAGCCTTGACCGTTTGACTTGAAACTTGACACGTTGTACAACGGGTTGCTTGCGTTGTAAAACGCGTCTGACATCTTTGTAGCCGTTGAGTCGTCAGTGCTTAGCGTTACACAACGGGTCCTTTGCATTGTGTAACGGACTGACAATTCAAACGGATATCTTATCCGTTTTGTTTGATTATAATGATTATCATGTACGTTACACAACGGGGTATTGCGTTGTGTAACGCACTGATAACGGATAGTTCAGTGTTTTTGGCCTTTTTATAACGGCTAGCTGTGCGTTGCACAACGTGATTTTAGGTTGTGTAACGCACAACAGAAAACTGTGTTGATTTGAAGCTCTTGACGCCCTCTATAAATATAGTCCCTTTTGGGACTGTTTAAATCTGTTGTTTACCTTGCTATACTGCTGTCTTTGAGTTTCAAACACATAGACCTGATCCTTGAGCATTTTAAGAGCAAAACCAATAGGATTAGATTGCCACAAATCAAACCCTAGTGCATTTAGCCATATTTTAGAGTGTTTTGATTGTGAGTATCATTCCTTGAGTGTTGGTTGAATAGGTTAGTGGTTAGGCCAATCCACCTTGAGTGTTTTGTGACAAGGTGATTTGGTTTGAATTTGTAGACCCGTTCGGTTGGAATAGAACAGAGCACGTCCGATTTGTGGTCGTGAAACTTCCGGAGACGTACGACTAAGGCTAGCTTCATCTAGCAGGTCGGAACTCCGTAATCAATCGCGTGTCATCTCTCTCTCTCTCTATTTACTTTACATTTGACTTGTGTTTGATTGTTTGTGTGTGAACCAACTTGAATTGTTTATTTCTGCAAAATTGTCCAAACCGGTTTAGGATTCGATTTTGTGCCTATTTACCCCCCCCCCCCCCCTCTAGGCTTTTATTTAGGGACAACAGTAACTTATACAAGAAACAACAAATTCTGCTCAACAATAAAATGCTAGTGGAATTATTACGGGCCAGTGATCGCAAGGGGTGCGCTTCCAAGCCAAGCAACATGCTTTACTATCCGGACTCAATCGGTTTCTAACTTTTCACAAGTTCTTTTCGAATTTCTCATTAGATATGATAGTCTCCATTCCATCTTGATTCTCTGTAAGCTAATGAGATATTGTAATGTCCAACAATACACATCAATCGATAAATTTTATAATCAGTGATGACAGAAAGCCAATGTCATACATAGAGACAAGTACATAAGACAACACTACACAGTTAGTCTTATCGCACAACACTTGAATTAATACAAAAGATGATATAACCTAGACACATGATCAATTGAACACAACCAGGACATCAAGTCCAATCACATGTACTAAACACACCACCTTCCAACCAACTTGATTGGCGCAATACACAAAAATTGAATGAGACACAATAGTCTACATTTCAAATTCACTCTTTGTGTACTACCACACAGTTCTAGCCGGTACCCAAATGTGCCATGCATACAATCACAATAGTGAGATGGTACCACATATACCATCAATCACCTATAATGCAAATATGCACCTAAAGAACGATATAAACCATGAGACTATCGTCTGGATAATCTCATATACCATTTTGGACATATAGGAAAATTTAAGGTTGGTCAGATCAAGTCATTATTGTAATAGTAATATTAGTTTCTATCAGACTCAGATCTAGCAGCCTACTTGGATTCTCCAGTAGTCCACTAAAACTAGACGGACAACATTATACAGGTCTTAGATTTCTATTCAGACGACCCATAGGCCTTGCTAGCGGTCTGACTGATAACTATGCATTACGACCCTTGATTTTCTGCCAGCAGAGTTATCAGTGGTCTGTTAGCCCTACAAGCGGATCGTTGGGTCTTGGTCTCGCGTGCTGAAATCCTAATTCTAGTATCTCCATCAATGGAGTACCTCAGAATCAGTATTTCGTGTGCTAAAATCCAAAGAAGCCCTTATGGCTCTAATACTAATGTAGCTTTCAGTAGGTAGGAGAACTAATACTAATCATGACTGTTGGAATATGATGCCGTAGAAGATCGTACCCAGGATCGGATGCATGGCATGAACAAACGCTAGTGATATCGCAGAAGATCATGACTTAGATCTAATATGACGCTTGACTTGGCAAGAAAGAAATGCCAGACTTGGAGCACAAAAAACGCTTGATTTGGCATGCAAGTCATGATTGACTTGATATGCAAGAAACACTTAACTTGCTGTCAAATAAATCTTTTCTATTTATTGTCTTTCTCTCCTTGTATTGTATCGACTCAGATTATTCAAAAATAATAAAATAGTGTGTGTGTGTGTGGAGGACGTAGGCACCGAGTTGGTGCTGAATTTTGTTAAATCTTGTGTCTAATTTTATTTATGTGCTTCATTGATTTCTAACTTCAATGTATCGAGAATCTTAGGGGCACGGTTCGTGTGCGATGGCACTCGAATCGTGCAACCCCATACCCGACAAAACGATGAAATAATTCTGTTGCGACGACTGACGATATTTTAACAATGACTAATGTAAATCTAATAGGGATTAGATATAATGTTATGAAAGGATCGAATATGCCAGACTTCAATCTCGTAAACAGCACTGCAAGTCATCAACCACCATTATCCGTTGCCCACAAGGTCTCCATCTCTCTCCGTATGTGCCGATACACTATGACCTCAAGTTAGAACCCAGCATCACCTTTTCACGATTTCAAGAACCCGACATGTAGTGTTTCTCTTTCATACTTGAAAAATAATCAAGCAATGGAGGAGGAGACTCTCATTCTCTCTCAAATGTTTCTCTATAGTTTTGGACATTTGTAGGCGAAACCATAAAAAAACTGAATCCTAAATTTGAAATTATATTGATCTATAATAATCTACAAAATCGGAATAGACTCGTTTCTGGATTCGCCGCCCAGCGGATCGACCGCTAGTGGTCCGCTACCAAAAAGTTCTCCGCAAAAAACAAGAAGAGTACTATTGGATTTTTTTTTTTTTTTTGGTTAACATATATAAGCAATTGGACCAAGGCCATGAGTTACTGTTCTAATTACTATTTAAAATCAGGCACACTATTGATTTGAGCAGTTATTCTGGCCTAGCACACCTTTTCTTTGTCTGATTCCGGTACGAAATAGACGACCTTGATTTGGCTGGAAACTTTAACAGGAAGATCCGATCACGAACAATAATCCTTATCCAATTCCCCTATTTCTTCCCAAAAAAAGAATTTTATTTATGGTGAAATAAAAAAAATAACAAAAAGATTTTAAGAATGGAGGTCACTATTAACCAACCAATAAAGGCTTCAATGGGAAGAGCACCTGGTTGGGTGCTTAAATGTGTGTGATGTTATTCAAGGGACTTTTCTTTTAAGTCCCTTGTTTGCACTGTTGCTTGATTTGGAGTGAACAAGGTTTATACATTCCCTTTTGGGGACATTCCACCCCACGCTAAAGTTTTTCTCTGCTAAATCCCTATCATTTGCTTGATAATTCAGCGTAATAACTGTACACGTACACGGACAGATACTTTCGAATAGCGTTGTTGGATCTTTAGTTATGAAAATCACAATCCAAAAATTTAAGGCCACATTTTTTGTTGTTGACTACTGTTCCAGAAAGTATGTACAGTTTGCTCTATCCATTGACAGGAAAAATCATTATAGAACAAAGAGTCAGGATTATTTTTATAGAATAAGAACAAACTCTTATTACTTTATTGAATAGATATAGCTTGTCTATGCTTTTGTGATGGGAATCGCTAAAGTACAAATAAGAATATATTTCCTAATTAAGTCTTTCCGTCTTTTTGCCTGTTGTTATTATTTTTCCATGGATCACAACAGAGTGATATACCTTGTAATGTTCTTTTTATAGATAAAATTTCAAGATTAGACCCCCACCTTTTATTTTATTTTTAATAATTATCAATCTTAGTAAAACAGTTGATGATTTGTGCAATTTGTAATTACCTTTTAAGAATGTACAACGCTTTTTAGCAGTACTGGTTTATGTATTCTCAACCCTTTCTATATATTTTCATATGGACCTTAATTTGGATGGATATTGTGGGTCAGTTTTTGGGGCCGGAGGGGTGTTGTTATGATCAGGTTTTATTTTTGGAATTATGTGAATCTTAGGCATGATTGCATGACTTCTGAAACAGGGTCCCGTTAATGAAAACGGTAATTATAAGGCACTCATATGACGAAAAGGAACTCTATGCACGTCACATGCAGTACTAGCAGCATGATTATGTCATGGAGGTTAATGTAATAATAACAACATTTTGGAGGTCTTGGTTGGGTTCTCCGTTCTCAATTCTCATAACAGCAGTATAGGGGTCAAGTCTTTGTTTTGCCCTTTTACTCTTAATTACTTGAGGTCCCCTATATATGCAAATTCTTGTTACTTTCCCTATTAAACAAAGTCTTAGAGAGTATGCTTGATAGAAAAGTTGAGGTTCCATAACATTTCCAGGATGCGATCCTCTTAACACACTATAAATCCCCCACCAAGCTCTTAAGCAATCCTGCTTGATCTTCAATCCTCTCTCTCTTTCCATTTCTCTCTCATTCTCTCTTCTATCTCTCCCTCTCTATCTCAAAAAACAATGTATCGAGGAGGAGTTGCAAGCATGCCATACGTGCCTATACCAAACCCTTCTTCTTTCAACCCCCATTACTACATGTCAAGAGATGCTATTCCCTCATTCCATTTTGGGATGCACATCCCCTCAATGCAACTCATGCATGATCTTGTTTTACCTGCAACTGAAGTTGCAACTACTTACAGCAAGCGTAGCTCAGATGAGATGGACGAATACCAATTTCGACAAGCTGAAGAAAGGAGAAAAAGAAGAATGATGTCTAACAGAGAGTCGGCCAGGAGGTCACGCATGCGGAAACAAAAACAATTGCATGAGCTGTGGTCCCAGGTTATCAGTCTCCGGGGTGCCAATAGGCAACTGCTTGATGAGTTGAATGGAGTAGAATGTAACCGTGACCAAACCTTGCGTGAAAACGCCAGGCTCAGGGAAGAGAAAGCTAAACTCAAGAAGAAGTTGCAGGAGCTGGAGCATGAAGAGAGACTTGAGGGACATGAAGTAAACGGAAATGAGAACTGTCCAATTGAGAAATAAACCTACAAGGCATTGAGAGCCTCTCCATTATTCTTATTTTAAAATGTTATTTTGGCGCTTTTTTGAGTTTTATTTTTCTTGGTGCATGTCGGCATGGATATTATTCAGATTCGATGAGTTCTCTTTTCCTATAACTTCTTTATTAATTTATTATTTCTTGAAATAGGGAACGTCTCAAAAAGGTGAATGAACGAGTCTCATAGCTAAAGAACATACAATTATTTATTCTAATTTCTAAAAGTATACAAATGGAAGACAGAAATAAGCATGTGGTAGTGCTATGAACCATGAAAATACAATGACAAATTTCAATGAGGAAAAAGCGACTCAATTACGTTTTCGGGAACTACACAGAAAAGAAAATCTATGCAAACTTATCTGAAGTAATTATTAACATTTTTCTCATGCTCACTGCAATTAACAAAGACAACTTTTGGGAATAACTTGTAAATCAACCTAAAAAAAAGAACCAAAAAAAGGATGAAGTCAGAAAACAATAGGCCAAACTGCTACCAAAAAATCTTTTCACGTTAGCTTGATAAACACTGATAGCCACATATGTTGGAAACAAGGAAAAAGCTTGATTTGAGACCATTTACTTCGAAGTAAATACCATTATGTGATACCTTTGGAAATAAAACTATAATCCGATATGTTGACATCAATTTAGTTCCTGGATTTGGCTCACTAATTGAAGTGTAAATCTTTCAGAGAACAATGCAATGCACCTTTTACAATCCAACAATAATAATTGGTAACATTCAAAAAATAAGGGTGTAGGTTTCAGGTACGAGAGAAATGTAGGGTCTCATTTGAGAATTTGATATGTAGAAATCGAAGCGGATAAGATCTCTACTTTATTAAGCAAAGAGAATTTAGGTTTGATCAAGTACAAAACCTCTAGAGAACCTTTTAGTATTAATTTTTAATTTGTGAAAAGCCATTAATGTTCTGTATGGGGCCTCCAATTGATCTATAAGTGTTCAATCAGTGACGTCTTATTTTTGGAATTGGAAAGCAAAAGCACCTTCAACGTTGACAGCCACGAACTGTTTCAGAAGCTGCTGCATGAGCTCTTCTCTGTTATTTATCCGATTGAACTAGCATGGAATTTTATGAATCATACAATGGAGATTAAAAATTGAAATTTTCATCACCATCAAGTTTGAAAATCCGAAGCACTAACCTGGTTGTAAATAATTTTAAATTTGGGAATATAACCAAAATAATAAAGGGTACAGGCATAGCCTTTTCCTTTGTAAAATCAGAAATAAGGTGGAAGTTTAACCTAAAAAGAGAATGAAATGGTAAGCATGCGCTATATTTTATATAACAAGCACCAAAATATTTCATTCTGTTAAAAATGTTCAACCGGGCCAGAGTGCAGTGCCTGAATCGAAGATTACTGATTTGAACCAGTTCAGTAGTTGCAAATGCATCCCTAGCCATTCTTAGGGACTACTGAACAAGACAATGCAGAAAGGAAGCAATTGAAGAAAATAATTACATGAATGAAAAAAAAAAAACTTGTGAAGAAGTGATACCTATGTATATTTTCTTCACCTACTACCTCTCAGTAGTATAGACTTGAAAAGGACTTGTGAAAATGTTATACCTATGTATATTTTCTTCTCCTACTACCTCTCAGTAGTATAGATTCTGTCAAGCTACACAAACCTCTTCTTTTAGCAAACAAGAATTGATAGAGAACCTGAAGAGGGAGCAGCATCACTCTCCAATTCAGAATTATCACAGTTCTCCTCAACCTTAGTGCTTAAAATCACTAAAACTAGATCATTAAGTTCCTTCTCTTGAATTTCCAATACTTCCTCACCATTCTGTTTCAGGTCTACAAGCTGTGCACACAGCTTGTTCTTATGAAGCTCAGCTTTCTTCCTAAGCTGAACCAGTGTATCCACTGCCAACTGGGCAGCATGCTGGTGCTGCACACGCATCTCAGAGCTCTCTTTTTGGGCCCGCTCAAGGTCAAGTAGCAGGTGTTTCACATACATGGAGATGCGTGATTGGAAGTCAGAGATGTATTTCTGGAGACCAATAGCACGCTCAAGACGATGGTTGGTAGATGAAGCTCTTATCTCAGCTAGCACAGCAATTCTTGACATGTCGGCCACCTTCTTGTGGATTTCTGATGCATCTAATTCAAGCTGGGCCATGTGAGTCTCGAGTTCACGCATTTTGGTTTGCCAAATCTCATTTATTTGACGTTTACAGGACCCGGCACAGGAGGTGCGTACCATTTGCACATACCAATGAAACTGAGCACAGCACCATCGTCAGAGCAGTCAAAATTGCCATGTAGCAATTTGGAGTCCACTATCAGGTCCACCTCACTTGCTGTCTGTATCGAAACAGGATCAACATGAATCTTATTGTGGATAGCTTGGAGAACCTTTTCAAAATACATCCATTTCAGCTCTAAGTCCAGTCGTGCTACTTCTGATGTGATAGTGGAGCGGGTCCATGAGATGGTGAAAGCATCAGGATTTTTGCTATGAGCAAAATCTGAAGCAAACGAGTAGCTGTCAAACATTGATTGGAGACTGGATGCCATAGTTGAGACCTCATTACACAACAGTGCAGAGAGGCGCTGCTCTGTGGTTGGTGGTGGTCTCAACATTTGTGTGGCAACAGAGGAAGCGTTTTTAAGGGATGATAGTTTTTCACGTTCTGACATCAGTTTGACAGTTTGAAGAATAAGGTCTTGGGTTAGCGACTTGAACAAGATACCATCTGATGATGCCACTGACAAGAGGTGTGATAGGTTGTAGAGGTGAAACTGGTACAGCACTGTGTAATGTGTCCATATATATAGTAATACTCTGTTAGCGAACAATTCATTTCTGTCATATTGTACATATTGTTACTCTGATCTCAAAAGACTGCAGGCAGAGTAATAATGCCTTGTACAATTCAGATGTGGAATGTGATATGTGCTAGATTAAACTTGAACCAATTTTTGGCTCACAATTCAATTTTGGTGTATATGAGCTTCTCTTTCTGTACAGATTTAGTCAGTAAAGATCCCATAACAAGAACATATTTTTTCTAATTCGGCGCACTTCTACAATAATTAATAAAGAAAGAAAAAACACACACACCTTTTCTTACTTCTAGTATCTTTAGTTGATTCTCCATATCTGGAACATCAGACTTTATCATTTTGCTCTTCACCTTTCTATCAACCTTTGCTTTACCTCTGCTTGGCTCCATATCTGACTTACTGAGATTTTTTATTGGAGTCCTTTTACCATTCAGATTATTCATGGTGGTTTGACTTGTGAACAGGGACTCATTGGTTGCAGACTGCTCTGTATCCTTGAGCTTGATGTCTGTTGAGACCAGCTTGGGGAGATATATCAGCTCAAGATCATGCTTAATTTTCTCAACTGTGAATAAGTAAAAAGACCTGTTAGTGATTCAGAATTCTGAGGGAATCTACACAATCAACTCCAATTCAGATCTAATGATTAAATTTTTTTGGATTCAAAAGTCTAGTTAATACATATATTGCCTTAGACAGCTTTACATTATGCAATAAAACCTGACTGCTACTTCAATTTCAGTTATGACTTAATTTAACCTAATAACTTGATTAGCCACAGAGCTGCTAGGAGCAAATACATAAATATCAGCAAAGCATGGAGAAAAGAGAAAAATGTCAGATCAAAGGATTTCATCCAGTTCAAAGCTGATCTGTCCATTCCAACCTAACACAATTTAGTATCGCACGATCATTACAAATAAGAGAGGAAACGAGAGACAACACATACGGATCTCATTGATTCGGCCAGATGTGAAGTCTTCATTCTTCCTCCATTTCTGAGAACATTCAAGTAATTCTTCCAGAGCATTCTGCAGGTTCCAACCATGCTTATGCAAGGTTTTACAATACCTATCAATGTGCCTCCTGTACAGATTGTACTCCTTTTGAATCGCTGCTATAGCCATCTCACATTCCAAGGCATTAGATGCAGCTGCTGGATCTTGTATGGCCTTCTCTTTCTGGCTGTTTGGCTGGATGGACATGCTAGCTTGGCTAGTAGAGACAGTTTCCATGTGTAGATTTGGTTGCAATGCCTCCATATCAAGATCTGTAAGGATTAGCAAGATGTTATTTGAGTTTCAAGTTTATGGATCTGTCATACTCGGTCTTGAAATAAATTAACAAATAAGAAGCAATGGTGTACGCTGGTCTGAATGAATGATCTCTGTATCAGAGGTTGACATGTGGAAGCATCTATAAATGACTGGTTGCTTCAGATGTGGGTAACCGAGAATGTTTTTGGCAACACTTTTGATCTACAATCATTGTCTCATTAAGAAGAATCGTCAAACAGGAAGAAAGGAACAGTGATCACTGATTTCTATAAATCAAGCCTGCTAAAGTTCTTATCTCTGCTGAAACTAAAGTAATTTGAACAATTAGAGATGAATATAAATGAAATTCTTGAGCGCCGTTATTCACAAAATTTGAAAAAGTAAATCATTTTGTATCAAATTGCATGGATTTCCTAATTTCTCACAATCTCTTTTCTAGATCTTTGCAGAACACAATTCTCTTACTTGCATCTCATGGATAACTCCCTAAGCTCTCTATCACAATCTAAACTTCAATCTTCAGCACAAAAAATAGGGAGTTTGATTAAGCATTATATTTTCAATTTTAATTTCCTTATATGCTACTTTTAATACCCCTGCATAGCAGGTTCCAGCTTTTTTAATCTGACCCATCCAATCTAAACAGATGGGCCGGGTTTAAAGCACTGGTAAGAATTAAGGAGACCTTTAATTAGAGCTGTCTATTGAGAACCAATCCCAAATGCAAGATAATAGTCACACAGTCCAGAACACCCTTCTATTCTTTATATTCAACATCAAAAAGCATCACACAAGGCCGGAATGATATCCTCTGCCAACCTTGTAAGGTTGGTAGAGTGTCCACCTTTCATCTGAACCGTTAGATCTAATCTCAACGGTTAATGGGAGACCCGTGCATAATACCAGATTGATAGGCCAGAAAAATTTTAACCGTCGAGATTAGATCGAACAGTTCGGATCAAAAGTTGGCACTCTACCAACCTTAAAAGGTTGGCAGAGGATACTCTCCCACACAAGGCCCTTTTTTAATTAAGTCTTAGGGTCAGTCAGACCATCTCAATCTGGGTATGTAACCTTCTTTGTTGTACAGATTTAAACAAAAAAGGTACAAGCTGCCATTTACACAGTACGTCAGTAAAGAGATTATAAGAAGAGACTTCCTCATTTGGGCCACTTTTAAAATTGATTTTTTTTTTAAAAAATGTACCTTTTTTTTACTCCTAGTATCTTTACTTCATTCTCCATATCTGGGGCTTTGGATTTTACCACTTTGCTCCTCCTCACGTCTGCTGTATCAAGTTTTTCTATTCCTTTGTTTTGCTCTATATCTAACTCACTGAGATATTTCGTGCGAGTCCTTTTACCATACAAATTCTTCATGGTGTTTTGACTTGAGAACAGGGGATCCTTGGTGATCTTGGGGGGATATATAAGCTCGAGGTCATTCTTGATTCTCTCAACTGTCAGAAACAAAGGAAACATTATTTATTGAGCATTGCAATACAATATTTGCAAAGTTCAGACTCAGTTCAGTTCTATTGACCCAATTATTCCTCAAATTAAGTCAAATTTACAACAATTTTTGCTTGAATGAGCGCTAAATTATGCATTGACACCTGACTGAGACTTAAATTTCAGTTATTGCATAGTGTAGCCTGATAGCTCAATCAGCCATATGCTGCCAATGATAATACCAGTAGCTACGAGCAAATAATTAAAGATCAACCATACAGAAAAGGAAAAGCCCCGAGGAAAATCAAATCTCAAGAAGAACAGGTCTCATTCATTCAAAGCTGATATCTGTATTCCATACGACATGTACTTCTTAGCATCACGCTATTTTTAAAATGAAGATAGAGAGAGTGCTCACGGATCTCCTTGATTTGGCCAGAGGTGAAGTCGTCTTTTTTCTTCCAATTCTTTGAACATGTACGTAATTCTTCTAGAGCCTTCTGCAAGTCCCAACCATGCTTATGCAAGGTCTTGCAATACCTATCAACGTGCCACTTGTACAGATTGTACTCCTTCTGAATTGCTGCAATAGCCTTCTTGCATTCTGAGGACTCAGATGCAGCTGCAAAATCTTCTGTGTCTTGGCTGAGAGAGACAGCTTCCAGGTGTAGATTTGATTGTGATGCCTCCATTTTGAGATCTGACAGATTAATGTGAACAACAATTTCTGTCACAAAGTAAATAAATCAGAAGCAATGGTGTTTTCTGGGATAAAAGAACTCTAAATCAGAGGCTGTGATGCGAAATAATTAAAAAAAAAAAAATGTGACTTCAAAACCAGAGCCGTTATGCATTTTTCATAACATTTCAGATCTGAACAATTGAAATCTCACTGAGGCAAATCATCGAACAATACGGAAGCAAAATGAAATTTTGGATCGCTATTTAATAGATCAAAACAAGACACACAGTGCTTCCATTTCAGGCAATGCACTAAAATCTCGATAACAAAAATAAAGAGAAATCACAGCGAAAACAAGGCAAAAACAAATTTCGAGCGTACTCATTCACACATCAAAAGGAAATGAATTAACTGCGAAAGTTCATACCAGATCGTGAGAATCCGATTCTCAGGATCGCTCAGATCATCAACGCCTCTTCAGACTCTCTCTCTCTCTCTCTCAGAGTACGGAATTCAATTTTGAGCTCAAGAAAGAGAGGCGGGATTTCGATTGAGAAATATATATCGAATTTCGGGTCAGTATCTGCTGCTTTTCATGTCCCAGCATTGCAGGGTCCTGCTATTCTAATCTAATCCGTCGGATCTAAATAGAAGGACCAGATTTAAAGTACTGGCCGCATTGCAGGGACCAGATTATTTTTCCCCGCTGTTTTTCCTTCGTAATAACAGACTCCGGCTATCTTATGTCTCTCTGCCATCTGATCTGACTAACGCAACGCAACGCAACGATTGGTCCTTTATGAATGGTATGGATATGGATGCATTTTGGCTAATGGCTGGCAACAAAAAAGATTGCGGCTCATAAATTGCTCGAGTTTGATTTAATAATCGTTCGCAATTAAAATGTTTAAATTAATTTGGGGACTGTCATCCAACCGAGCTAGCAAATTCGATTCACTAACGTTTGAACAATAATCACATTCGAAACTAATCATTTGGGTGTATTTAGACGCGCAAGAATAAGGATTCGAATAAAAATAAGCTTTAAATTTCTAATTCTTGTGCAACTCAAACAATCATAGAATAAAGAATTTGGACTCTTAATCCATATTCTAACAAAATCATGAAATTAGAATTAGAAATTTGGACAAACACACATTTCGAGATTCTAATTTTTATTCATTATTCAACCCCTCATCCAAACACACACAAAACATATCAAGTTCGTTACATATACAAGCACTTAGGCTATGTTTGGCAAGGAGCCGAACTAGACTAGTTCGACGTTACCAAACATGAGCCGAACTAGAACAAGACCTAGTTCGCCTTCCAGTTCTAGTTCTACCAAAACTAGGGCTGTACAAGGAAATAGAAAACCCGTCCAATCCGTTTCACCCGGTCAATCCGACCCGTATTTTACCGGATTCAAAGATTAATCGGGTTGGGTCGGGTTTCAATTTTAGTAACCTGATTGTGTCGGGTCGGGTCTTAATTTTACAATTGATAACCCGTATCCGACCCGACCCGTGTAAATCAAATATTGATAATCAAAATAATCAAATATTCTGTTATCTGACCTATACTATCTGATTGAAGGAATAAGGACAATGAAAATATATATATATTTTTTTTGCTACCCATTGTTTACAGCAGAGATTAGGTTGAACCAGCGACCCAAAAATATTTTTCTTATATCATGTTGATGCCATACACATAAAATAAAATAAAATCATATGACATTGAAAACAGATTGTTGGCATAAATGTAGATCTGAATAGATAGCATAATCGTTTCCTCATTTTTTTTTTTTGGGAGGATAGCTTTGTTCTTACGCTCCACATTTTTTTGCGAAGCAGAATTCAAGTAGATTCTGGATCTCCAGGGTATTGGTAAAATGCATACGATGGGACCAGTATTAACCATGATTTATTTCCTTTAGTAACCTAGGAATATAAATATTTTTTAATTTAATTAATATTGTCACTTTTATTTATGTACTATATAAATCAAAATCCGTTTTAACCCGAAAATCCGTAGAAAAAAAATTATACGGGTTGGGTTGGGTTATGGGTGGGTCAACTAAGAAATTTTTACAATCCGGTATAATTGGATTGGGTTGAAATATTGATAAAAAATTACAAACCCGCCCGTTGTACCAGCAGAACCAAAACCATAGAATTAGAAGCCGAACTAGAACAAGCTTTGTTCTAGTTCTTGTTCTAGTTCGGCCCATTTGCCAAATATAGCCTAAATGAATTTCGTAGGCTTAATATGGCGTATTTGGTCCAATTAATACGTGCTGTTTCTGTGATATTAATTTGTTATTTATTCTCTTTAAATATTCTTTGGAGATCGATATGTATTTTTCTTTTGTTTATGATGCGGATAAATCTCGTCACAAGCTAAAAGCAAATTCGAATTTTAACTAAGCATGTTCACGAGCTAGTCCGAACTTAAAATAAATAAAATTCAAGTCTGATTACAAGATCGAAGGTACCTTTTGATTCAATATAACTACGAAACAAAATTGAAAGGAAGCGAGCTCATTTTACTTGAATTCATTATCACCTCTGGATTGGAATTTGGACTACATAAAGGAGGGTTGTGTTATCCTCCACTTCGAACCTTCCAAAGACGATGATTTTCCTTTTCATTTTGGCGAATGCTATCATACCTCTCAAATTTTAAGCGAAATTAATAGTTCAGAAGGTAATTGTATTACATTGAAATTGAGATAATAATTATCTACATTATATGGTAAGAGGATTTTCGCAAAGTGAAAGTTTGCCGAATGCGTGGCGTTGGGTCTTTTTTTTTTGGAAATCGCTAGATAAAAAAAAATATATATATTAATATTTTCCCAATCCAGTTCTTACGACTCTTCCTCCCACTCATCTAGTCAGACTTTTAAATAAAATATTAATATTTTCTATTAATTGATATTAAATAAATATTAATATTTTATATTATTTATATTATTTTAATTAATATTTTAAATAATTTTTGAAAGCAAAGACTTGGATCGGATTCTGCACAATTTAATATTTTAATTAATTTAATATTTTGGATCAGATTCTAGGAAGCTTGAATCGGATTCCTAGAATCCGCTTCCTACAATCCGATCCAATCGATTTCTTGGATCGGATTCCTACAACATTATTTTTAAATTCAAAAAAAAAATTAATTATTTTCGAAATTCACGTGAACAATAAAACTATATTTAATTTTTCGGCCACCAAAACCCATATTGGATCACTCCGGTCACTGCTCCCAAAAAGGAGAACTGAAAAGATCATATTTAGGATTGGAACCGTGGCTTGTCTAATTTCATCTGTTGAAAATATTTAAATTCCTAAAAGAAAAGCATGAGACAAATAAAAAATAACCACCTGATATTCATTTGCTTTTCTTTTCTTCCAGGAGAAAATATGTGCATTTACATTGCTTTGAATAACCAGCAAAAGCAAAAACTAAGCTGGAAGCCGTCAAATAATTATCAATTAAACTTGTACTGCCTTTTCTAATATTGGGATTGCCCCAATCCCACCAAGTTATTTATTTTTGGTATAATCACATTTTTTTTGCATTTTTAATCGAAATGAAAATCACAGAAAATCTAAAGGGAGCTAAGGAAATTCTTTATGAGTGTCAATATCTGCTCTTCATCTGTTGCTTCACCCAATCCTTCAAATAAGATGCTGTCCATTCTTGCTTGAACACCAGAAATTGCTGACACATCACTCAACACTTGTTTCGCTGCTTTATCGATGCCAATCAACGAACTGCCAATGCCGGTCAGAACATCCTGTAGACTGGGGCTTGGTTTTGACAGCTCCACTAACCTAACCTGAAAATATTGATCAACTTCTATGAAGCCAAAGAAAAGAATCAAGAAAAAACATTTGCTATTGAACTCAAGCATCTTACAAGTCAATTTGGCTTTCAATAAACTTCAGACTTAGGATAGAGTAGTCAACAAATTTCACCATAATTAACCCTCAATTTTAACTGTGCCAAATTTGACCACATATTCCTGATTTTGCAATCAAGCCAAGTGAACATCGACTAACCATACGAAAAAGTTTTGAAATAGAGCAGCAATTCAATTCAAAATTTCCTTATTAACTAGCAAATCTTTGAATTATGCCATTGCCAAATCAATAAATCACACACAACAGAACAATCTAACAAAAAGGGTCAAAAAAAAAAAGACAGAACCAAAAAATTAAGAAAACCACCACCAAGAAAGCAGCTTGTTGAAACCATTTTGCATTACTCTATATCGACCTTACAGTTGTACATTAGTTATGTTATCCAGAAACCAGAATTGCAAAAGAACCTTTTCATCCTGCGGTATATTAGCCTTCAGCTTGGCAATGGCAACAGCATGATAGAATCCACCAATTGAGTCAACCAATCCTCTTGAAGCTGCATCCCTGCCACTCCATACCCGCCCTTGTGCCACATTCTCCATTTTATCAACCTAGTTATCAATTACAATCTCATTTAACCCCTCACAACCAAAAACTAAAATTTAGAAAAGGGTTTTCATCTGGGATTAACCAACCAAAATAACAGTTTACACTTACCTTTTGCAGACTGTAAAACACACTGGCCAAGCACATAAAAGGAAACTAAGGGGAGAATTTTATTGTAACAATAGTCTTGTGTTGGTTAAGACTTAAGACTGAACCCAGAAACCTGTACTTTAGCTCACATTAACCATTTAAATGTTCTAAATAGTCTCAATATTTAATACAATGCTTACATCCATTGACCGTGAAAAAGCTGCTTTATCACGAAATAGTCTGTATGTGTTTTGCGTCGATTTTGTGAATAGCTCTGCTTCGTCTGGTCTGTCAACAAAAGCTTTTCAGTGGTAAGCTAACTAAGACTATTAAAAAGCCAATAAATGCCAAAATATAAGCTTTGACATATTTCATGATTATCACTTTGAATGTTTTCCCGATTTTACCTGAGGGGCCTTTGATCAGCGGCTCTGAACTCCGAAAATTTACCCCTTGAAAGAACCTCTTTGTTGAAACCAATTCTCTCATATAGCTTCTGTAATGAAAATCTCCCTGAAAATTCAAAAATCATATACAACTAAAAGCTAAATGGGATATCCAACCTCATGTATGAGAACATCTAATAGGGGAAAGTTTCTTGCATACCCCTTAATCAAAAAATGGTAATCTCTCTAATATTTCAAAGTATTCCTCAGTCACATTGAACATCTAAGAGAAAAAACTTACAGCTGTCTAAAAATTTTTTGAAGTAATTTTGACAAGATTTTTCTCATTTATTTATTTATTTTAATTTTTTTATGGACAAGCTGACAAGTTCCACAACCATATTTATTTTCATGGAGTTTGACCCATCATCTCTTGTAGGCACTATATCATTTTATGAGCTTATATAGTATATTGGGTTTTCAAGGGCGTAAGATATGTAAATATCCATATAAGAACATGACAAAAAATAACCTGTTACTACTCCAATAGAGCCAGTTAAAGTAAGCTTCTCTGCCACAATTATTGGTGCAGCCATGGCCATGTAGTACCCACCACTTGCTGCCAGATCAGACATGGATGCTATCACTGGCTTTGATTCAGCAAGAAGCCGAATCTCCCTCCACATCCTACACCAAAACCAAACCTAAAAGATAATTAGGTCAACGAGTATGGGGATTCTGATGAAGGACCATGGTTCAACCAATGAATCCACAGAGGAAAATGAACAAAAGAATTGTTTTAGAAATAACAAAATAACTTACAAATCAGAAGCAAGAGCATCTCCGCCAGGACTGTCAATTCGGAGTATTACCGCCTTATACCTGTCTGACTCTGCAAAAACAAGTTGTTTGGAATTAATACTTCCCATTTAAGTCAAATTGTATAATTCTACCCTTTTTAGTCAAATTGTATATGATAAAAAGGAAAAGGACAATGAAGTTAATGCTGAATCTTAAATACAATACTCAAAATGCAACTAAGCCTCAATTAGATTTTTAGGTGTGCAATAAAGGCACTGCTTTACAACAACAAATCATCAACTCTGCAACTGTGCAATCAAGTTCAGCCAAAGAGCCTTATGATTTCCCCCTCAAAGGTGAGACAAGACACAAATCTACAAAAGAAAACAATGCTACAAAAAGAAATAATATACAAGTATGTGACCAAAGTTTCAACCCAATCTGTAAAACAATACAAGTTGATGCCCATGCAGATGACACTGACATTTTACGCAATAGTTCCTCGCACTGAACTTACCTCTTACACTACGTATCTTCTCTATCAATTGCTCAGCTATTATACCAGAGCCAGGTGAGCTCAAAGGTCCACGTGTTCGGCTGATAGATCCTGATGCTCTTATCACAGCAATTTGCTTGCCGCCACCTCCTAATCCAACAGTCCATTTCCTTACTCTAGAGTACTTGCTATTGTAAGAGATGCACAAAAAAAAGTAAAAATAAAATAAAACAGAGAGACTTGTCAAATTGTAAACTAGGGAGATTTCAAGCAACAGTAACCAGAAGTGGTTTATCTCTGTAAGATTTTCCTCACCTATAATCAACTGTACGTAGACTTTTCTTGTCCTTTTGTCCTATTCTTTCCTTCAGCAGTGATGAGATCTAAATCAAATAAAGCAACAATGCCATATGAAAATATTTCATGCGAGAATGAACTGACACCTTTCAGTCCAGTGATGCAGGCTTAAAGATATTGTGATCTGGTTAATGTTTCTTTAGGTCAACAAATTAACCTTCAACTTTGTGTGAAGTTCAGAGGAAACAAATACTTAGTTACATTTAGAATTGACAACTCTTTATGTCATCAAGAGGGGGAATTTGCACCTCATCATCATACAATATATTTGTTACCCAACCTTCTTCTTTAAGTCTTTCAACTTGATAAACTCCAGAGTTTACAAACTCCTCAATATCCTCTCTACTCTTTCCTGGTACAGGTAAATGAACACGATTTAAAAGAACTGAGAAAATATGCAAAACAAATTCAAATAAAATAACAAACATCCATGATTGCCTAAATTGTAAAACAGACCCTCCCTTTGAAGGAATTGCAATTTGGATATCATAAGGACAGGAAAGAGGGTCTTATTCAGAAGTTTGGCATGTTAAGAGATCCTATGCAAATTTATCAGTGGAGTACCTAGAGTAGAAGAAATAACATCCAGCCAATTTCCATATATATTATCCAATATAACAGTTAGCATTTCTTTGACTTCTTCTGATATAGTCTTTCGCGCCAGTTGGTCACCAGCACTTTTATAGTTGCCAATTCTCTGAATTTCAGGTTCCACGCCAATTTTCTCTAACAGACCTGTGAGTAGGCAATTGTGATGGCCCAGATTAATTGCATAATTTTTACCCTGTACAACATTTCTATACATAAAGATTGAGTTCAGGTTCAGACTGCCTTGTCCGACTTTCTCCTAAGATGCACAGAAAGGGCTAACAAATTAACTACTGAAAAGGGGAGGCACTGTATTCTTTTTTCACAAATCATTCGGACCATCCACATATCCGATAATCCTACCATCCTCGATTACCATTTGAACAATATTATATTTCAGCATATAATACAAAAGTTTTCATATTACACCTATTTTGTACACAGTATAAACAGGTTATCATTCCGAGCCAATATCTATTTGGTGTGCACAAGCACAACAATAGAGGCATAACAGTTTCATGAATCATTCTCGAAGTATAATAAAAAAACTAAAATAAAATTGTTACCTCTTAGAAATGTTTGCTGCACGGTCAAACCAAGTAGTGACACGTACGCACTAGGAGGGACATACAACTCGCCACATGCACATGCAAGGTAATATTCCTTCTCTCCACAAATAGGCATATAACTCACAACAAACTTTCCTTCAACAGATAAGAAGGTAGAAGCTATTACTAATAATATCATAAGACATGCAACATGTGAAATTATATAACTTACTATCAAGGAATAAAATCTTGGTGTTTCAGTTTGAAGTGCAGCATTTATTGCTGAGCCTGTCATACTGCATATGACTAATGCTTAATGCTCAATTGAGCCTTTAATGCATACCTAACCAGATTCAAATTTCAGAATTATGGGATAGCAATTGACTTGATGCATTTATTTAGTCAGACTCGGTGTAACCTCTGGGGGTGTGTTGCTTGCTATACTGCTGAAATTAAGACAAGTGGGTTTTGTAGGTTTTACATCTGTATGTTGCCAATTCCTCTGGCATGCATACATTTTGCATTTCCTGTGAAATTTTTCACCCCAAGTTAGCAACGTATCCTGGATAAGGCTTGTATGTCCCTCGTTTTCTATATTATACCAACCCATGGGGAGTGCAGGGGATGAATTGGGCTTGATACAGGGCATATTTTGGTGTTCCTCTAGCTCTTTGTAAAAGAACTTTAATTTCTAATCAATGCAGAAAGTTTGTTGGTTTTTCCAAAAAAAATTAATAAATAAAGAGACTACATGATTTTTCAACAAGGTACCTGATTTCTTGAAATCTATTATATGCCTCCGTATTTCATCAACTTTGGCCCAGCCACAGGTGAGTGGATCTATATGGAGGTAAATACCAGATATACGAGGATCATATGCTGCCTTGATAAAGTTTTCGCAAATTTGAGGTAGAGAGAGCCCCGATGCAAATCGGGTTTTTAACTGATCAGATATCTGAAATCATTAGAGAGAAAGTTTGCGTAAAGATAACTCAGCATAAATTCGTGAAGTTCTAGATTCAAGTTGAAAAGGCATCCAACGCCAGAAGTTACATTCATTGAAGTGTTTGACCGGTTTAGTAAATAGATACAAATCAAAGGATAACAACTATGAATATCTACAATGTGGGTCCATATCCAGCCTGTATATTGTACGCAGCTTATACCAATATTACGGCGGTTAGTCAACTACATTCATTTTATTGGCTTGTTATGGTGGCTATGACACAATTGCTGCTAATTTAGGTTTAATCAACGTTCATTCAAGTCAAAATACTCTACAAGTCAACTAACAATCATTCTGGCAGTTGCAATTAGAATTCAGAAGGCAAACAAGTTTAAAACAAAAAATTAATAACCTGGCCACGGAGCTTCATGGAAAGCACACTTCCTCTTCTGACACGCTGCCATGGAGGGGCGACAAGCATCCTCAACTTGACCACAAACTGACGCCACCACCCAAACTCCTCCATCTCAAATTCGCCACTGGGAAACTCCTCAGAAGCCTTACTTGCATAAACTGATCGAAGCGCGCCATCGCCGGCCTCAATTTTCGCCTCTTCGCGCTCCTTTGAGGAGGATTCGACAGCTCGCACCGTGAAAGGGAGGCGGAGGGGTCTGGTCGGAGGAGAAACGTGGAGAAAGGAGCGGGAGAGGTAGGATGGATTCGAAGGCGAAGATAGGAGGAAGAAGGAGGAGGAGATGTTTGTACGCGCATGGTGGTGTAGAGAATGGAAGGCGCGTGGAGGTGGCTTGAAGAGCAGTATCTTCGCCATTAGCAGCGAAGGAAGGAAGGTAGGAAGCTGAGAGGTTTCTCTCCAGGTGGTCTCAAGTACTTGAGACTAACTGAGCCAAGGAGAGTGGAGACTTGATCCGACGCAGTAATATATATGTTTATAACCCTGTGCTGAGTCGATACGATCCTTGAAATGTAAATGTGGACCCATAATGCAGCGACTGGAACAGTTGTTATGAGTCGAAGAGGGACGCAGAGAAGCTGGAGAAGCAGAGGACGGGAAGGATTGGGGCGCCAAGGTAGCATTGCTTCCACGTTAGAAAAGGCTCCGCTTGGACCGCTTGTGCAATTGTGGGTTTCCGGATTGGCATCCTCGACAGCCGGTTAAACCGGCTGTTTGGCACAGCCAAGTGCATTTTAATTAATATTTTAAAATTTTAAAATTAAAATGTTGAATCCAAACCGTTGATCTTGTTCAATTTAACGAGCGATGTGTTTTCATATAATTTTTATAAACTTTAGAGTCGATTTGATACTTGATTAAGTGATCAAATTATGAACGTATTAGAATTAATCTGTGATAGTTAACCAGATTCGTTCATTTGTTGACCACTTGATCTAATATCAAATCAACTCCAAATTTTACAAAATTTATATAAAAACGCATCGCCCGTAAAATTGAACAAGATCAACGGTTTGGATTCAACATTTTAATTTTAAAATTTTCAAATATTAAAAAAATGACACTTGGCTGTGCCAAACAGCCGGTTTAACCGGCTGTCGAGGATGCCAATCCGTGGGTTTCCCCAATCAGACCTACTTGTTTTCAAAAATCTCATTTTTTTTGAACGTAGGATTTCATTTCATTTCGTTGGAAAATTCTTAATCAAAATGAATAGATTTGATATCATTTAGTTAGAATTTTATATATTAGATCCAACGAAATCCTACATAAAATTGCTTAAGTAATTCAATTGTCCATGGTTCTAATAGACCGTTTGAGATATCAAACAGATCGTTTGGAACTAGCTAAATAAAGAAGTTATTAACCCTAATTGCGTGAGACTTTAACTTGATACGTGATAATTTAGTTTAGATTAATTTTAGAACTTATTTGAATTGTTTACTTTAATTTCAACTCGCCCAAATTTTTTTTCCAACATCTTATTTCATAACATCCCATGTCAATTGAGAGTTAGGTTTAGTTATCAAACAAACCGTCCTTATGCTCGATTCCGAGATATACTTAGCGTAGGTTGTATGCTTACAACTAAATTAGATATAAATTGGATTATAAATTACAAGGTCTAAACTCACATCAATATTTAAATGTGAATAGTTTATAATAGTTTTTTTATTGTTTTTAATAGTTAAAAATTGATATAGTCTTTCCTGTGTTATAGATATAAAAATAAAAATAATTTAATACATAAGTTGAAATTTAAAATGTCGATATGATAGTTTATCGACTATTTTATCACCGATTAAACAATAAACACTAAATCAGCAATCGCTCAATAGCATGAATCGTTTGCCTCAGATTCAAAAACTGATTGGTTAATTTTCTTGTTGATGCCTTTGGTGCTTTCTCTTATGATGAGGTGGGGTTATTCATGCATACTTCATCTGTTTTTTTTTTTCGATCTTTTATCATCATGAAAAAATATATGATAGGGAAAGGCGTATTCTAATTTCATTTGTTAAGAAAATATGCGCCTGAGCTTGAGTTGATGCCTGATGGCACCTTGCATAGTTTGATCCCCACGTCCTCTATAATTATCGTTACTTCTATTTTTATACCAATTTTGTACCATTTAAATATTGTTTTGTGCACATGGAAGATAATCCTACTTTCTATGATTGATTTACTTTATGCATTCTACTCTCTACACTAGTACACTACCAATCCGATTCCCGTGTCGCGCGACACCCATGTGTAGCGCACCTACGAGCCGTCCGATCTGATCCGGACGGTTCATTTTTTTCGGGCCTTACAATCTGGTTACATGCACGGAGCTCCCATCATCCATCCGATCTTGATCAGACGTCCAGGAGCTGCGCGACACCAGGCGTCGCGCGACACCTGATTTCATTTCAGTACACTACCTACACGCCTGCGGCCTATGTTTGACTTTATCAGCTCTTAGCATTTTTGTTTTAAAAATTGAAAGCCTACTTTTCAAATGAATATTTTACATTAAACATTTTTAACAGCCGGGGGAGAAGTTGTGATGATTTGAACAGATTTTCCCTTTTTTGAGAAAGTAAACGGCATCTTTTTGAGCTTTTCACGTGTCGTTAGAACTATATCTCAACCTTTCACACCCAAAATTAGCATGAAATTACATTTCTGCACAAATTGAAACTTAGAAGCATTAACGTCTTTCTTACAAAAAAAAAACGCACCAATGTTCGGGTTATAAGCTATCCTGAATAAGCCCTACCACGTCCCAAGAGCCCAAGAGGAAATATAAAAAATAAATAAATAAAAACAAAGCAATACAAAAAAAAAATAATAATAAGGACAACAAAAGCCCAATGGCATATGTGATAATTAAACTAAAATACATGGGCAAGCCCATCCAATAAACACTATACGCAACTGCAACTCTGTCCTTCAATTAATTAGTAAATTAATTTATCTTTTTGGGTTTTTGGGTTCGTGTAGAACATAATAGAGTGGGAATTTCAATTCTGACATTGAAACGGAGAGATTTTTATCTCAAAAAAAAAAAAAAAAACCAAACAAACAAAAAACAAAATCTCCATTGAAGATTTCTCTAATGGATTTGTTGAGCTCGCTGGATTGGGAGAGAGAAGCCTACCCCGCGTACAGAGACTTCCTCGCTCTTCCTTTCTTCGCTCTCTTCTTCCCCACAGTCCGATTCTTCTTTGATCGATTCCTTTTTGAGGTTTGTTCCTTGATTGTTTCCCTTTGATTTTTGTTTTATATTTTTCTTTTATATTTTCCTTGTAATTTGGCATAATGGCATCATCAGAGTTGCCTTGAGCTCAGTCAAGCTGTTAGCATTATTGCTTTTTGTTACTAAATTATGAGGTAAACATCCTTTGACCATGCATTATGAATTCAAAGAAGAATCTACTTTGTTAGATTGCTTTCAAAGAAAGCTGTGGTAATGTTTAATGTATGCAACTATGCACTGAATCTAATCTAAATATCACTTCATTGCAAATTGTGTAGAAAGTGGCAAAGAGATATATCATTGCAAAGGGGCAAGAAAAGCTTATTGAACCGGACGAGAGCCGAAGAAAGATAAGGAAATTCAAGGAATCAGCTTGGAAGTGTGTCTATTTTCTTTCTGGAGAGGTTCTAGCTATATTGGTAACATACAATGAGCCCTGGTTTACAAATACCAGAAGTTTTTGGGTGGGACCTGGTGATCAGGTCTGGCCTGATCAAAAAATAAAGTAAGCAACATAACTCAACTCCTTGAATTTTTGCATATGGATTTTATTCATTACAATGTCATATTTGCTCCCTTAGAATTTTAAGCACGTGAGAATTGAAGAAATGTAAAACGCAGTCTAGTTGAGATGAGGTTTTGGCTGGTTTATATAAATGGTATAGATAGGTAGCCCAGACGAGATTTTAAGTACTGGTGTTTAAGACCAGAGATAATGCTGGTAACCACTGACCTTCTAGCTGAATTAGTAAACCATAACCAAACAGAGGCACAATTCAATACAGTTTAGACCTAATTGGCTAATTCCAATTGAAGAACCAATGTAGGAACAATTTACACATAAGATAATGGAGTTTATAGGCAGCAAAACTTGGGCTTACTTTTAATTTTCTCATTTGGTCAGATTGAAATTGAGAAATTAGTGAAGCATAACCAAACAGAGGCACAATTCAATACATTTTAGACCTAATTGGCTAATTCCAATTGAAGAGCCGATGTAGGAACAAATTACACATAAGATAATGGAGCGTATATGCAGCAAAACTTGAGCTTTTAATTTTCTCATTTGGTCAGATTGAAATTGAGAAATTAGTGAACCATAACCAAATAGAGGCACAATTCAATACATTTTAGACCTAATTGGCTAATTCCAATTGAAGAGCCAATGTAGGAACAAATTACACACAAGATAATGGAGCATATAGGCAGCAAAACTTGAACTAACTTTTAATTTTCTCATTTTGTCAGATTGAAATTGAGGACAGTTTACATGTATGTTGGTGGTTTCTATGTCTATTCCATATTTGCCCTTATGTTCTGGGAAACCAAGCGTTCTGACTTTGGGGTTTCAATGACACATCACGTGGCAACTGCTGTTCTCATAGCTTTATCTTACATATTCAGGTTTGATTTTTTTTTTATGCACTCTATGGTCAAATTCAGAGATATTTACAGTATAGTTTGAGGGTTCATATAGATGGATTAGGGTTGTAGTTGAACATGCAGCTAACCAGGCTTCCGTAATTGTATTGCATGGTTGAAAGAACAGCTATTAATTAAAAATTAGGTCACAGCACCAAACACAAAAAAAAAGAACTTATTATAATTATATGCCTAAGTTGTTTTCTATTAGTATACACAAATACTCTAACCCAATAATGTAGGAGCAAACTTTATCTGATTTCAATTTAATTTGGATATATGTAAAATGAGTTGTCTGATGTTAGGACAAAATTTCAACATTTAACAAAATTTACCCTTTTCAACATACCAAATTGAGATTCCAAATTTCGATTTATGCATCAACTTTTTTAAAAAAAAAAATAAATAGAACATACTATTAGATTTCAATGCATTATGTTGATATGTCTTTATCAGATTTGCGAGAGTCGGCTCAGTCGTGCTAGCCATTCATGATGCCACTGATGTATTTCTGGAGATAGGAAAGATGGCAAAGTATACCCATTGTGAGTGGCTTGCGTCCTTTGCATTTCTTCTCTTTGTTGTCTCATGGGTTTTTCTTCGACTTATTTGCTTCCCCTTTTGGGTTATTTGGAGCACAAGGTAATTGGATTTTCTCTATTTTTCTTCAGGTCAAATGGTAGCAATCTTAAACCATGTCAATGTACTTTAAATATACAAGCAGAGCTCCCTTAGCATGATGCCAAGTAAAGTTCACTTATTTGTGTTTTATTTGTATATATAAGAGTTAAAAGTTCATAAACTGGAATGGGTTATAAACTACCATTGATTTATTGTTCGTCTATAAATTTGAACTGTTCTCAATTTTTTTTCATAAATTTTTGGATGTGTGTATTTGCAGTTCTTCATATTTTAGTGAGAACTGAGAACTGTCTGGGTTGGTTAGTTTTGGTGGGAATATCCTGGTTCAAAAAAAAAAATAATAAAATAACTGATTGTGTATCAGCATTGATTAGAATTTTCGTCCATCTTTTATAGAAAGATCATGTATGACTACTGTTTTCATATTTTAATGTCTAGGGACCAAAATGGAAGCTTCAAATTGTGAAATTCATGATAATTGAAGGATACATGTGTGGTTTACTTTATGTTTGGAAATTATGGAAGAAACATTATGTATTCATGTATTTTTGTATGACACATTTATATCTCAGTTATGAGGTTCTTCTGGCTCTGGACAAAGAGAAGCACAAATTTTGGGGACCAATATACTACTACGTATTCAATACCCTGCTATTCGCTCTACTTGTTCTGCATATATATTGGTGGGTTTTGATCTACCGCATGCTTGTCAAACAGATACAGTCGAGAGGTCGTGTTGGAGAAGACGTTCGATCTGGTAAGTTTATGAATTGCTTCACTAATTAAACTCTTCTTCTATGCCAATGTTATCCCACTTCTATTTGAGCCCTCTATTGTTCATGAATGTTGAATTCTCTTCAGCTTAGTCCCTAGCGTGATTTTCTGATGCAGATTCTGAAGACGAGGAAGAGCATGAGGATTGATTGACAAAGCAATTTTCTAAAGGTGGAAAAAAGAAAAGACGGAGACATTAATTCTATTGAAAAGATTGACATGTCTCATATTTTTAGTACATTTTCTCTTGAATTGAGGTTAATTGTACATCAGTATTGTGAAAAACAGTAGTCGTTCATCTTAGGGCATTTATTTCTAGTGTTTTCTCTTATTATTTGTCTTACATGTGGTCGCTGCCTGATGGATCCTGAAAATTGTGAAATTGATTTTATTAAAAAAATGTCTCTCCCCATTCCCCCCAACTCATGCTGGCACATGTAGACTGTAAAAAGTCTCAAAAGGTCGCGCACAACCAAACAACACATGAACCCACCTACACACACAAAACGGAACACTTATTTTAGTCAAGTCTAACTTTGTTTATATTTTTCAATCTACCCTCAGGAAGTCAAACACTGCACCTAATCATGTGCATGCTTTGTAGTTTCTTAGATATTTGTATGCAACGAGGTTAGATATTTCTTCTGTTAGATTTTTCTTTTGTATCGGAGTCCTTTTTCTTGAACAGCGATGCTCCTTCTTTTATTGGACATCAGACTCTTCCCAGCTAGTTTGCATCAGAATCATGTTCTTCCTTTTCATTGGATATCAGAAAACGAATCTTATTCTTTGAATACCATCTCTGTTGAAATTTCATGGCTCAGACTCCACCTACATGCATCCGAATAATGGCTGGGGCAAACCCACAAAAGAGAGAATAATAGCTGGGATGAAGACAAACAATGTGGCAGGTCAAATGTTGCATTTATTTTTAATTACTCTCTGTTGTGAGTTCTAATTTTATCATTTAAATCCTAGAGGTGCAGACACAGGTTTGTTTTGAGCATAGTTAAGTTGGGGTCAACTTCACATATCAGGTCTGGATCACCTTTTGTTTTTCATTAAGGATCATATCTGGATTTGAGTAGTGCATGTTTTTGTTTGGGTGAACTTCTTGTCAGGTCAGGTAAATTTGGGTCTTGGCTGGGTTCTATGGGATTTTTGTTGAAGCAAATTTAACTGAGATCCTAATTTAGATATTTTTGGTTGTACTGTATTATCTAAGGTTTCGTTCAGTGTTGGTTTGAGTTGCTTTGGGTGGGAACTAGCTGCTGGTCAGTCAGGTGTTTGAAGAAAAGAAAAGGAAGAATCTAATGTCGGTTAGGTTTGGTAACTAGGTATAACAAGATGTATTTTTTTAATCTGATGAGAAATAGGAAGTGATGTTTCTGTTATCTCTATTTACAGGTAGGGTGGAGAAATATGAAGTGATGTTTCTGTTATCTCTATTTACAGGTAGGGTGACTCACTACACATTTGTCTCAAAATTAGTTGGACAGGAGGTAAAAAGTCCAAAAAACGAAAAGTGTATTGCCTTGGTTTTTGTCTTTGAAACAAGGTAGAGCCCACAATTGGTACCCTTATGCTTTAGTATTACTTTCTGGCACTGGACCCCCTCTGGGCTGGTAAGAGGAAACTGACCAGAATCTAGAGGGAGCTCTTTGTCTACATTAGATGATTTGGACAATGAACTTTGCCAGAAAGCATAGCGGTTTCAGTATTGCTTCCTATATTATCTGGTATATGCCTAAACGCGTAATCATCACTTATAACATGATTACTGCTGACCAACTGAAATGGAGGAGCATGATTAATGGTTTTTGGTATCTTATACATGCTGGTATTAGCTAAGAATAAAAGAAATTTTTTGGTCCTTTGTTTTAATCAACGATTCATGTGGCTTTAATTTTTGAAGTATCTAGATAATTTATATTAACATTATTATCCCTGAATTTTCTTCATGAAATTTGGTGTTGGTGGATTCATGAGAGCTTTATAACTAGGAACGTGATCTTTTTTTATTGTGAATGACTGAATTCATTATTGCAGTTAGTACTAGAGATTATTTTGTTGAGAATACACCTATCATCACTTGACTCTAGCAATTCAGTTTGTCTTCCTATAAAAGAGTGAGATTATAAAGTAGGTCCTCAAGAAAGATTTGATGCTAGTGGCAAAAGCAAAGGCAAACCATCTCTTTCATTGCTTCCCTTTGGTTATCATGATTGATAAGAGGATCCATCACCTCTTGTTAAATTGTTTTAAATCTTACCTTTAGTCGGTTTTGATACTCAGTTAAGCTCACAGTAAACACAGTCAAAGCATGCAAATGTCATTCAGAAGATTCTATTAGAATTTTGGTACTGGTGTTATTCTCAGTTCTTTGTCAGTAAGGTATAAATATTTTCAAGGAAAATCTTGTAAAATTACATAAATAATTATTGCTATGCAAAAATAATGATATGCTACTAATTAAGACAGCTGCTGTCCTTCTGATAGGATAATTCTGCAGGAAGAATATCTTATGCCAATTATGGACTGAAGCTTGGTGAAAGAAGATTTTAATCTGATAATTGATGGTGGAGACTCATGAAATTATAAAAAGAAATAATAAATAAGGAAAGAACAAAGGTACATTGAACACTCAGTTCACTTTCATTTTTTATTCTCTGCATCATTTTCCTTTTATGATTTGACTTCTTTATATGTCCATTTTTGGTGCTAGGTTTTTAGGGTAATTGAGTTTTTTTTTTTTTGTCCTGAATGTCTATCATCTCAAAAATGACAATAATGATGATCGTAGTAGTAGTAGTAGTACTGTTTATAATAACAATAACAATAACAACAACAACAACAACAAATAGAAAGATAAATGAATAAATAAATAAAAGAAAAACACAATGAAAATTTAAAATTTATCTTCCACCATCTAAATAATTTCAATTACCCATCAATCCATTCGAACTCTGCAATCCAAACACTTGATTTTAACCAAGGAAATAAACAAAATTATACAATAAACTACTAAAATTGCTCAGAGGATATAAAACAGGTGGCTAAAATTTCTCAACAGATATGAAACAAGTGTCTTATTGCAATTATTGCCTAGTCACATCATCCATTTGAACACAAGCCACTTTACACAGACAACCTTAATTTACTAATTAATAATCTCAAATTAGAAGTACTTCCTCATTTTTGTAATTGCTAAAACCATGGCACGGCCCCATAACTCCCTTCTGACAAAGCACTTGGAGAAAACATCTGATCGACTTCAAGCTCTATATCTGACCTCTTGGCGAACCGGCCTTTTATTCGGGGCCTTGCCTCGGCATATGCCTTCCTCGAAGCATATCTTATGGTCTTTTCAAATTTTCTCATCTTTTTCTTTTCCTTGTATCTCATGACACGCGCTTCTCGGTCAACTGCACTGAAATGAAGATGCATCTGAAGTGTGGGGCCCGAGTAGAGGTCGAGGGTTCCGTTTGAGGCAAGGAGGTGAGAGTTTGAGATGTCATTGATGGTCGTGTCAGGCACGACACTCGCCTCCAAAGAGGAGAAAGATACCTGAGAAGCACTAACTAAATGGTAACTGAAGAATTTTAGTATATCTAAATAGGTAAAACAAGGGACATTCATGTGTTATTTTTTGATTTAGTGTTAAGTTTGGTGTTTAAGCAACTTGTTTATAATATTATTTGATTAATTTCTGATAATTACAGTAAGCACATCAAATTGACAGTCATTGTAGCAGAAGAAATGCTGTTATCTGAAAATATAAAATGCGTAATGGAGGTTCTATGTAGCTATTCCAAATGAGGCATGTTAAAATACGGTGACAATTTTTAAAGAAAGTAAAAGGAAAATCCCATTTACTGAGAAACCGAACTGGTACTTCATGTTTATGGTGTAGCCAGCAAGATGTTAATGCTCTTTTCTCTTTATTTTCTCTTTATATTTTTACTTGCAACTTAGTCTCAAAATCCAAGAGCTTATCCTTGCTATCTGCACACAAATATATTTTGCACATACAAAAATCTGTTAGCTTTGATTGAGTAGGAAAGAGTGGCTCACGCTGTTACTTCTTGATGCTGTGTAGCTATAGTCTAGAGTAGATGCGTCCCCAGTCGGTGTTGTTGCAGCTGCCATGACACGTGATGGCACAATGCACTCAGTTCCTTCCTTGCTTTTCATCTCTTGCATCATCATCCCCTCTTGATTTGCATCGCCCAAATTTTCATAACAAGAATTCAACTCTGCCATATCTAAGTACTCATCGACCTCCCCGCCATACATGATTTCATTATCCTCCTCATTGTTCTCGTTTACAACATTTGTTGTAGTACCTAGAACATAACATTGAAAAAGAAAAGTAAGTTAATCTATTGAATTGATTACATTCTCCGAATAATTTACACCAAATGAAGACCGGTTAATATATATAGATACAATCATAAATGGATATCCTCAGATAATAATTTGACTAGATTAAGAAATAATTCCTAGATTGCAATACCATCATTTGTACTTTCCGGGAAGAATGATGGAAGGGGAAGGATTGGTACGCGTTGGTGGCGTCCAGCAAGTGGGTTGGCGGAGTGTACCAGTGCATCACAGGCTGCACAAAGAGTGGCTGCATCAGCACGGCAAGCAAGCACTGATGGGGCCTGCTCACATGCGTTGCACACCGGCACCCGCTCGTGGCGGGAAGCCACGCGATTGGCCACATGCACTCGTGAATCGCATGTGTTGCAGAGATATGCTGCATCAGCATGGCAGTATACTGATCCAGGAGCTGCCCCACACGAATCACACGGCTGTGCCCAGTTTACCAGATTAGTGTTCCCAGTGGTACCACAGCCTCCATCTGCGTCTTCATATAAGGTGGGGTAAGTATTGTTGTAGTTCATGTAGGATTGGTGTTGGGAATTGTTAGGGTTGTGCTACTATTAGTTCTGTTAGCCAGCATGTGGTAGACTTCTGAGGATTTCTCTTTTTCTTTTCTTTACCCTTTTCCTTTTTTCTTTTATAACTAGTTTTTAGATGTATTTTTTTCTGAATATAGGTTAGGGAAGAGGGGATGGAGAGTATACTAATAACCGACTCTTGGATGTGAATGTGTATAGGTAGGCCTGGTAGGGGCAAAGGTTAGTAATTGTGGAAAATGATAGTGACACGTGCCAGGATTTGAGCAGTCTGAGAAGTGACCCTAGAGTGCAGAGTTGTTGTGATTGGGTCCCAGTCTCACTTATTTTTTGTTTTCATTTTTCATAGGTTTGATGAGACTGAACCCGAGATGTGTAAAAAGTTTTCTGTTCGATTGCTAAAAGAAGGAATTTGGAGGTGTGATGAGATTTAACCCAGTGTGTAAAAGTATGTTGGCTTGTTACTAATAAATAAAAGGCAAATGAAAAAAAAAAAAAAAACTTTAGGCCTGGTGACATGACAAGTTCGATCCTCTACTTAGCATATTTTTGGGACTATTAAAAGTCTCAGAAAGTGAAAACTTGAGAATTTATGGATTCCAAATCCTTTTTAAGTAAGATTAGATCTAAGTGTTCAATTGGAATCTCATTGTATATGAAGTATATATTATATATAGTGACATGGGGAAATAGACATGCTTATAAGGGTAAGATAAAGGCACCCTCAAACGGGTAATTCGGGTCCAGATCACTTGGGGATATCCAATTGTTCAGGTCATGTCATTTCGGCTAATAGGTAATTTTATAGGAGTTTCATTTTTAAGTCTATGATTATTACCCATAACAAATTGTCCTGACAGAATAATTTGGCATCACTATTGTTTAAGTTTTTGTCAAAAGTAAGATACAAGTTAGTTGTATTTTTGTTGAGGTCAGATCTAGTCTGGGAACAAATTATTTATGGTTGTAACGCAAATGAGAACCATTGTTAAAAATAGCTGTTATAGTAATTAGCGGCAAGTTTTCAAAAAATATGATTGAACGATTTTTTTATTTCCTAGCGTGAAAATTCTTTAAATTTGACCCAATAAAATGATTAAATTGTCTAAATCGTTGAATGACATTTCATTGTTCGATGCAGCTAGATGCTTTTTTTTTAAAAAAAAATGGTTTTATATTAATACCTTAGTAAAACTATCTAAAAGCTAGTGTGATGCGGTCAGATTACATATAATAAAGATGATCAGATGGATTGTATATATTGACATAGTTAGCAGAATATGCCATTTAGGGGATGCTTGCAATAGGATTTTTGAGGAAGATGAGGATCTGCTAGGGGATTAGGGTTGAATTTGTTTCTGATACTAGCTGTTTTTTTTGTTTTCTGTTTAGCTTCTGGTTTGGTTTGGTTTGGTTTGGCTGAGAAATGACAACTCCATCTAAAATTTTGTCATTGTTTGAATAAAGTGAACACATAAAATAGATAAGGTAAACATATACATGATCAAAGTGAATGCATACATAAAAATAAGTCTTATCATTCTTTGTTTAGATTTTTATATGCATATTCAATTTATTTTTATTGAACTTATTTACTTGTATGTGTTCATTTTGTTCAAACAATGACAAGCGATGGCAAAACTGCAGATGGCAGTAATCAATTTTCGTTTTGGCTAGTTTAGCTCAAAGTTTATTTTTGTGCTTTTCTCAGTTTCAACTAAGTTTAACTGTGTACAAATTGCCTTTTAGTAATTCTCTCAGGACTCCCTGTTTTGGAGTCTGTTTGTTTCAAAAAGGGATGCTTGAGTTTAAAGGATAGTCATATAATACGTCTTATCATCAAAAAGTGTTATAGACTTATAGTTACTAAGGGTCTGCTTCAGGAGGAGCTTTTCGAAGGAAGGAAAAAGAGAGGAACGAAACTCATTAAAATATTTACTCTGCCCGACATGTAACCTGCTCCACAACAAGTAAAAAAAGAAGGGAAAGGAAAAGAACGGGAAGGAAGAGATACAGAAATTAGAAAAATTTTAGAGTAAACTTGTACATTGCAATTTGAAGGGTAACAAAAATTGGGTAACTCTTCCTCTCCTCTACTCTACTCTCCTTTAATATGCATGTTCTGGAGCAGACTCTTAGGCTGTGCTCCAAAAAGACGAAGGAGTAAGGGGAAGGGTGGGGAGGTAAGGGGTGCTCGGATTCGTGAATCCCCAAATCGGGATGTAACAATCCGAGATTAAGTCTTCATGAAATCAAGGGCTCTCTCACTTCGGCGAATCCCCTTTCATCCATGTGATCCCCGATCTGGAGCAAGTAATCATTTACGGGCAGCTTACCAACTTACTCTCCTTCGTCACCTCATCCCTTCTCTCCTTCCAAATTCGATTCTGGAGCACAGTCTGTTACTAAGGGTGTCGCTTTGGGGATGCATCTAAAAGATATCAACGAAAGGGTGCGAATAATCTATAGATAGTATTAATTGTTGTGACTTGTGATTATAATTTTCATTCCATAAATTATTGAACATTCCTTTTGAATTTTCTTCCAATATATATATTTTACATTACATCGGAATAGAGCTGCTATTACAACATAAAAGTGTTCAGCTTAAGAAGTTCCAAAATTATTTTTCAACAACACATCTTTTACCCGAAGATAAAATGGTTTGAGAAAATAATTAAAATTTTTAAACTGTGACAAAAACAGTTAGATAGAATAAAACATCAAAGATGCATAGAAATTTAGACAAAAAAAAAAAAATCACATACTATAGTAATTTATTTTTTGCATTGAATGAGATAGATCCCAAGCATTAATCTGTGAGTCTACTGTGTGTACAAACTACAAAAGGGACAGAAACCAAAAAGAAAAACAAAATAGAGAGGCAAGGAAAGTTATACACCGATCTCCACATTCACGAGCTCTCAATTTCTATTTTAGTGTAGGATCGTTGATAACTCAATAATGCTCGTTTTAGTACAAAGTTGCACCACTCAAAAAAATAAAAATAAAAATAATTCTTTTTTTTTTTTTGAAAGGCTAGACAGTGGCTGCCTAGTAGAAAAAAAAATAATAAACAAAAATAAAAAAAGTACAATTGCCAAATTTAATATCTGGTATTATTCTATTCTATTATATGTTCTACAATGTTACGCAATTGTTATAAATTCAGCGTCCCCCACAAAGACCAAAGAGGCATGCTTATCATGACCATGATGATCATCTCTTCTCCATCTCTTTATGCGTGTTATTCTTTGGTAGAAAAGGGAACAATGAGAGAGTGAGAGGGGGGTCTACCAAGATTCCAAAGCCGAAGGTTTTTGTGGCAGTCGTTGGCAACGAGAGGCACCCCTGCTCTTTTGGATCCGAATCCTATTGCATGAGGTGGGAAAGAAAGATTCGCGTAAAAAGCACTAAAGCGCGCCGCCACGTCACCAGATAGTTTTGTCTTGCAAGATTTTTGTGCCTTGTACGGATCTTCTTTGAATATATCAATTGAACACGTGGATGTCGAAATAGCGTTTTGACTTTTTCACGGTGCCTATATTATTTGCGTGACAACTTTCAGTTTCGACGATTGGAAGCTGAATTTGTGGTTACTATAATATTTTGATGCAGAATTTATTTCATAAGAGAAATTTTCAGAAGATATCACAAGAAGCTGAAAAAATTAAAAATAATTTTAAAATAATCAAGAATTTCGATTAAAAACCAAAAAAAATTCTGAATTTTTTAAATGGTGTCGCGATATCGGTTTCTTAAAAGCCGATACCACTGGCGGATTTTGAAAATCCGATACTGCATTGTATCGATTTCTTAAAAATCGATACTGTGTTGTATTGGCTTTTAAGAAATTGATATTAGCGCTCAACCCCGATATAAGAACGATACTGCCCTCTCCCCTCCTCACTTCCTTCTTCCTTGTGCGCGTGAGACCAGAAGCCTCCTCCTCTTCTTCTCAGGTAATTTTTTATTTAATATTTATTTGAATTATTTAATATATTTCCTTTAATTAGGTTAATAATAGAAAATTATGGATAATTATTGTAAAAATAGTAAAAAATTACAAAAAATAGAAATAAATATTATAAGTAACATTAAATTTTTTTACAATTTTTTACATTTAATAAATATTGAAAAGTTAATTAAAAATTAAGAAAATTTAAAAAATTGATAGAAAATTTTTAAAAACGAGGAAAATTTTGAAAAAATATTTTAGGTTAATTTGTGTTTATATATATATTTTTTCATTTAATAATTATGATTGTAATAATTTAAAATTAGTAAAATTAATAGAATTATTTTAAAAATGAAGGAAAAAATAGTAAAAAAATTTTAGGATAATTTGTGTCTATATAGATGAATTTAAGTAATATTTTTATAGTTAAGCAAGTAATATGATGTTATTTTGTGTGTAATTATGTTAATAGTTGTGGAATTAATTAGTTTCTCGCTTGTATTTTTTTGTCTAATGTATGGGTGGGGTATTTTGTGATATTGTTGTGTTATTGGAAAGAGGAGGAGAGTTAAAGAAAGGAACATCTTCGGTTTCTTAAACAAGAACCTCCTAAATGTGACTGGTATGGAGAATATGTCGACCAAGCACAGGATCCCTTCGCCGATAAAGAACCAAATCCAGTTCCATATTGGAATGGTACAATAGAAAAAACACCCTTAGAGGTTTACCTAAAGATCTACAAATTGCGTAAAATCCACCCATTCGAATACATGGCGACATGTACATGGTGTGATCAAGTTTTCAATTCCAACCAAACCAGTTTGCGTTACCACTATGATGACCATAGATGTCGCGACAAAGAAGAAGAAAAATGGGTGCAAAGGATACGATGGGCAAAAGAAGAGAATGAGCTTCGTGAGAAAATAGATAAGGAATGCGCTAGATGTGAAAGGATAGACGCATTAATGAAAGAACATAAGGAGATAAGGATGAAGTGGGAAGCAAAAAAATGGCAGAACGAAACAAAAAAACAAGAGGAGAAGAAAGATAAGGTGGATGCTGATGCAGCTTTTTGAGGAAGAAGCTGCTCGGTTGGCTGACAACGCTGGTGGAAGTCGTCAGCCTGAGCAGGAAGAGGAAGATGAAGAACCATGGTGAGATGAAATTCTACAATATGCAGACAGCCAAAATCTCTAAGTAGATTTTTTTTTTTTTGTGTGTTACATTATGTTATGCTTCAATACTTTAAATTATTGTTGTAGTAGTTTAAATTATTGTTGTAGTACTTGACGCTTGTATGATTGTATATGAGCTTAGTTGTTGTTTTTTTTGTCTCTCTTTATATTTATGTTTTGAGTTTTCAATTTAAATATAATATAAAATCATTAAAAAAATTACAAAAGTACATAAACAACAAAGCATAAAACATAACAATATCTTATTTCATTAATATTAATAAAACATTACAATTGACATTTAAAAACAAACCATACAGTACAACCATAATAATTAAGTCATAATAACCATAATAGCATACCACCTACCAACCATAATAACTAAGCATAAAGCACAACAAAATACAATAGTATTCCATTTAGTGAAGATGGACAACATTTTCGGCAGCGGGATGATTTTCAAAACCTGATGGAACTGCTGGCATGTGACGCAACCACTTGTCTCCAAGATGATAACCTCCTTCCCTCTCAACCATATATGTAAAGAACTTCAGCCCATTAACATGAAATTCATTTTCATTTATTTTTTTCACATAGAATTTTTCTCTTGGGTATTGAAAAACTAATAATGAAAGTAACTGTCTTTCGGAGGTCTGGGCATCTCCTATGGGAAGAACAGCGAAAGAGACATTGTGTGGCTTAGGACCCATTAACAACTAAAACAAAATATATTCTTTTTACTATCAAAATTTTATCTATACATTTATAATCTTTTAGAAATTTTGTAAAAATATTAAAGAAATAATAAAGTAATTGACGATTGTATTACCTGAATAAGCCTGACAAAAAAAGATTCTACACGAAGAAGAAATGATGAGTACAGAAGAAGGGATATCGCGTTTATATAGAGGATTGAAAAGTAGTATCGGTTTTCTAAAAAAACGATAATAATTTTAAAAAGCATTAAACTATTCAATTATATGAGAAAAATCAAAATCAACCACAAAACACTGACTGCATAACTCGTGGGTGGTGGAAATGCTAGTATCGCTTTACTAGCTTGTATCGGATTTTCAAATTCCGCCAGTAGTATCGGCTTTTAAGAAATTGATATCGCGACACCATTTAAAAAATTCTAATTTTTTTTATTTTTAATCGAAATTCTTGATTATTTCAACATTATTTAAAATTTTTTTGGCATAAGAAGTACAAATGTCCCTGCTAATAGAAAGATACTGTGCTTTTCAAAGCATGGATTGAGCGGTACTTCGCTCTTGTAGCTCGAATTTTGATGTTTAAATAAGCCATCCAAACTACCAGTGTTATTTATATTGAAATTTTATTAAAAATAAAGTTATATATACAATATTTTATAATTAAAAAATTAATATTAATAAACAATTCAAAAATATTTGATCACAAGCGATTTTCTATATTAGTAAAAATAGTGATAATTTTTGAAAAAAAATGTAAAATTTGATTTCCAACAAGATTTCAATATGGAGAACACATTAAACAGTTTAAATAGGCCATTTAAATATTGAAAAATCAAGATTTGACGTGGAAGCACCGATAATCCATGCTTTCCAAAGCATAATATATATTATATATTCATTCTTCTTTATTAAATTTTCTTTATTAAGTTGTCGGTATTTTGCACCTTGTTATTGAAAAGAAAAAATGAAAGATATTTCTTAAGTTTTAAAGATGGATTATAACCATACTTTTATACTAAATCCTGCAAATAGTAGCGACCATCATAATCTTTTTGGTAGCAAAGTATATAAGCCCCTATCCAAACTCAATTCAACTAATGTGGAAATTAAAATTCAGAATTTAGAATGTGGTTTGTGGTTCCGTCGTTATTCTAGAGGTAACGGGTTCAATTCTCGCTAGACGCGAAAGAGGAATAAACTCTATTTCCGAGAGTGAACTATGCCTCTATATTTCAATGGCAATAAATGGCCTTTTTTTTAAAAAAAAAAAATTCAGGATTCATACAATTGCACAGTTAATGTCATAAGAAAAATTTTACTCCAATAGCTACCCATCGATTGGCACTGGTTAAAAAGCAAGTTTTGTTCACATATACAAATTTAAATAAGGGACATTATAATAAGTAACTTTAGTTATTATATCCTATCTAAAAGATAACGGACAATTGTTGAGTGGAATATTTTCTTATTTATTAATTATAAAATTTTGTTATTACTATGACAATTTTATTTGCCAATGGCAATCAGTCAAAAGAGTTGTGGAACATACAATGCATTGGACCATTGGACGCCAAATTAATTTTTTCTCTAATGTCAAGTGTCAATTTTCCCAAACCGACAACGACAAACGGGGGATAATGGAACATTTTATTTTCTATTTTTTCCCTTTTTTCAACATCAAACTACTCTGTATTCTTTCCCATTTTTATTGGGCCAAGATTGTGTCAGGTTTACTTTGTTAAGAGATAGGTTACTTGAAATGGGCCGAAGACTATTTCAGCCCAGAATATATAAAAAGGGGTGTAAAAAGAGCACAATGGGGGCCTGGGGGGATTCGTGAATCGTGATTCATCAATCATCACTCAGGTTAGGGGTGCAAACGAAAACCGTTTCAACCGTATTTCGTTTCGTTTCGTGCCAAACGAAACGATAACGGATTGGAAAATCTGGTTTCGTGTAAGGGGTGAAACGGTTCGCGCAAATAAAAAGAGTTTCGTTGGTTTTAACGAAACGGTTAACGGAACTGTAGGATTTCGTTTCGTTTGTTTCGCGTAAGATTCTACGACGCTGCTATTATACAACATTGCAGGACGATAAACAGGCGGATGATACGAAGCTGTAAGTAAAACCCTAACCCATTACCCATCTCATTCTTCACCGCTCCAACATCTTTTCTGCCGCTGTATCTCTCTCCCTTTCCCGTTTCTCTCCTTCCATCCCTTTCCTCTCTTCCCCACAACTCCAAAACCCTAACCCTAACCCTAAAACCTTCTCTCTCCCACAAGCGCCGTCACCTCACCTCTCTCCACCTCCACTGTGCACCCTCTCTCTCCACTTCTTTACTAGTCACACACCAAGACCTCAACGAGCGCGACTGGTCCTTCGTTGAACCCCCTTCCGAGCATCCACGTCAGCAACTCCGCCAGGTCATCAATTCAGCCTCCTTGCCTTCTCCCGAACTCTCCTCTCTGTACTCGCGCAATCTCGTACGATCTAAACTCTCCTCTCGCACGATCTGAACTATCCTCTCGAGCTCTGTGTCTCTCTCAAATGCTGGTTGCGGCTGACAACGACACCATTACTGAGCAGATGATAACACTGGCCAAGGATTGGTCGCTGCACAAGAGGATATAAGGTATTTTCTAAATCACATTTTGTTTTAATTCAATTTTTGTATTTTTATATTTTTTGTGACTGGCTTTTTCTCGAGGTTCTTTTCTATGCGAGATTCAGACATGGCAAACAAATGAATTTGGGAACTGATTTAATAATTCGGAAATTGTTCTTTTCTCAAATAAAAATTTTGTGACTGGGTTTCACATTTTAATTTGGGAACTTTTGCTTTAATCGCAATACTGCATTCCTGCTGGCACACACACTGGCAAACCAAGCAAGGAGGAGAAAATTGCAGTACTAAGGACCTCTCATGGAGTTGACTTGTGAAAAATCTGGTTTTTGATGTCAGATTACATGGTGCTTTTTTTCAGCAGGTAGAGGAAGCACCGCCATGAGGAGGAAGTATTATTTGTTCCCCCCAGCCCCTGTAATTGTTGCGTTGTGTTTTTTTCAATTTTTTAGGATTTTGGTCTGTACTGGTAAGTGCTGGTAGGAAGAGTCAGGGTAGTACGGTACCTTCGTTTCTTTTTAGTTGCTTTGTATTTATAATTTTTTTTAGTTGTGTATTGTATGGGTGTTTGGAGATGTATTGAGGGGTAGTTCGCATTCTTATGCACTGGATTTTATCTCAACATTTGCATTATTTTTTCGATCAATGGTAAGCCTCTGTGTAGTATATCAATGCTTCGGATGCATTTTTTTGTATTTGAAGGTTTTGCAAGCTATTAAACGATGAAACGGTTATAACCGTTCAATTCAACGGAACGACAAACGCAACAAATATTTTTTGCGTGCAATGAACGGAACGAAACACGTAACAAAAAAAAATTTCGTGACTAAGAACGCAACGATTTACGAAACTAGTTATTTTCGTGATCGTTACACACGTTATGCACCCCTACTCAGGTAGCTTATGTTGGTCAAGTCAAGCTTGGTTGAGTACCGAGAAGCAATCAATCAAAAGTTACTAAAGAAGCACCTATGAAAGCTACATCTCTTGAGATGCAAATCAGTCTTAATTTTAGCAAATAATGAAACAGAAACATCCCAGCAAACTCGATTTCGGCCCGAATTCGCTCGAGTTTTCCACGATTGGTAAACCCCAAAGCACCAAACACCGAACCACGTGCCATTTGTGCTGCTTGTTATCGGATTGAATCCTATAAAATCCATATCCGACCCGATAAACCACTACTAATTGTCTCCGCGTCCACAAAACCTACATTATCACTGTATTTCTTCAACACTAATTAATAATAAATTGTGTGACAAAATTACTTGGAGCATAATTAAAATGTGCTAGAATATATATGTATCTCACCAAATATGATGGTGAAATCAGGAAAAATCTATGAAGCATTGTTGCAAAATAATTGGGTCATCGGATTATTGGTTTTATAAAACCCACTTGTTGACTTGGCTCTCTAGTCCCTAATTTTCAGGTTGCTAACCTTACCCACCTAACGTATGCACTCGCTCTCTCTCTCTCTCTCTCTTTCTAAATTTGAACCCGCCAATGTTAGTTCATCTCCCTCTTGACTCAGATCATGCCTTCACTCAATTAGCAATCACATCCCATAAAAGCCCATGCATGCTGGTCCCTCCCCAACAAAGTCTCATTGACATCACCCTTCCAAAGAAAAGGAGAACACAAAACCAATATGGCATCCTCCAAGTCCATGTTTCTGTTCATGTGTTTTGTTTTTGGCAGTTTAATGCAATCAATGAAGGCTCAAGACCCTTCAAAGCTGACCCTGGATTACTATACCAAGACTTGCCCCAATGCACAACACATCGTGCGCACTGAAATGGAGTGCTTTGTACGCGCCGAGCCACGCAATGCCGCTATTATGCTTCGCCTTCATTTCCATGACTGCTTTGTTCAGGTCTTTTTCACAAGTATTATTTTCTTTCTGAAAAACAATCCAAGCACCGTAACGTGTGTATATATACTATTATTTATATTATCTGTAAGCAATAAAAAGGTAGAACATGAATATGTAATACAGAAATGGATCATTATTTTATGTATATTTCAAAAAAAAAAGGATCGTTAAATATATATGCAATATATATAGTCATAAATTGGTTAACCCTTTTTCAAAAAGGAAATTAATATCAGAACTTTATACAGTTGGGTAATGAGAAAATTAACACAAGAAATATATTGCTCCTGATTGTTGCAGGGTTGTGATGGATCAGTTCTGCTAGATGACACGGCAACCTTGATTGGCGAGAAACAAGCAGAGCAGAATATAAATTCACTTAAAGGTTTTGATTTGGTTGACAAGGTAAAGGAGAAGCTCGAGGCCGAGTGCCCTGGTGTAGTCACATGTGCTGATTTGCTCGCCATTGCTGCTAGGGACGCAGTTGAACTGGTACACTGTCATAAGAAAATATAAAAAAATAAAACAAAAAAGCTAACTTGTTTTATTACGACGAATAAACATAAAGGAATAGGCAAAATTGGATTTAACTGCAGCACATTGCATCATTCCCGGATTTTATTGAAAAAGCAAATCTACGTGTTAAATATTTCTTGTTTAAAAATTCCATTTTGGGTAACACCAAGAAGAATTTTATCTTTGTTTCAAAAGAAACATGCTCAACAAATTATAAAATCGGCCAGATTGAAAAGGAAGTTAAACATTTGGCAGGTTGGAGGGCCGTACTGGGATGTGCCAGTGGGTCGATTGGACTCAAAGACAGCAAGCCTGGACTTAGCCAACACTGACATCCCGACTGCTCAGCAAGGCCTTCTCACCCTCATCTCCAAGTTCTGGGCTAAAGGCCTGTCTGCAACCGACATGGTCGCTCTTGTCGGTACGCTCTTTTGTTTTTTCAAATTGCTACTCAATTAATTTCACTGAATTTCATTGAATAATCAAACGGTACTCGCTCCAGATGGAAATAAAGGTACTCACAAATGCAACATTCTTGGTTAAGTTTGTGTTAAACAATAAAATTGGTTGCAGGGTCCCACACGATTGGTTTTGCAAGGTGTGCGAATTACCGTGATCGCATCTATGGCGATTTCGAGCAGACTTCCAAGTACAACCCTTCATCTGAGACCTACTTGAGTAAAGTGAAGGAAACATGCCCATTGGATGGTGGTGATGACAACATCAGCGCAATGGACTATGCAACTCCTGCTGCCTTCGACAATGCATTCTACGAGCAGCTGATCAAAGGAGAAGGCTTGTTGAACTCCGACCAGGAAATGTGGTCGAGCCTGGTCGGTTCACAAACTGCCGATTTGGTAAACAAGTACTGGGCTGACCCCGGCTTGTTTTTCAAGCAATTTTCAGACTCGATGGTGAAGATGGGGAACATCACAAACCCTGAGGGCGGCGAGGTCAGGAAGAATTGCAGATTTGTCAACACATAAATTTGGGTATATTTGAAGTTCAGTAGATCTTGAATGTGTTTTGTCTGTTTTTGAATACTTTGGTTACAATGTCAAATAATACGTTTATTTTGAGTTTGATGAGATCATATTGGTGATGTCCTCGTAAAAATGATAGCATTTGACTGAGATATACTTGCAATTTGTTTTTACATATTGCTTCACTCAACCTGGAGTGAAAATATTTCATAGTAGATGTACAAGACTGAAAGTCCTGAACATAAGCCAGTAGATTGGTGGAATGATACCAATCTTAAAATTGGCAAGCCATAAATAAAAATAATCAAACATCCTTAAAAGTCAATAACTAAAAATTACAGCAAAACTCAACTAGTTACAGCTTGCAAACATCCAAACAGTGCATAGTTTAGAGCTCTGTCATCTTATTTGGATTGCCGAATTACAATTCATTAAAATACACCAACAGCGCTACGGGCTTCTTTCCTCAAAAAAAAAAAAAAAAAATACACCAACAGCTGCTCTTTTTTTGTACAATGGTAAGAAACATTAGGACCGTATGGTTTCAACAGTTGACGAGCAATTCAACCAAATACACTGAATATAAGTAGTTCCTTTTTTCGTACTGTACAAATTAGTTACAATGGAGCCACTAAAATTTTAACATTTTTGCACCAGACCACTCAAAATTTTAAATTTAGTTTGCAACGGACACCTCCCATAAATCTCCAATGAGATGGTTCATTTCATTAGAAGAGCCAAACATTCAAATCAAACTCCAAACACCGAAAACTCGTGCAAAATATGTTTTGAACTATCATTCCCTGAATGTTATCACTTACTGTAAATAGGATTAACTGTAATTGACAAGGCAAAGTGATTTGTTGGTCATTTAGAGATTTTCCTCTTTCGGCTGATTGGAAAAATCTAGTGTAAAATGTCAACGTGCAAAAACAGAAAAATTTGAGTGGCTCATTTAAACTTTACTTTTTATGAATTTTGTAGTGATATCACCTTGGGCCAGAGAGCTCAACTGCCTGAACTAGCAAAGATGAGTCATCAGTTAAGTCAGAGTAGCACCGGTTAAAGGAGAAATCAGGAACCTTGAACTTGTGTGACTCTACGCGCTGAGATGCTTCCCACCTCTCAGCAAGTCCATCCCCTTCTAGCATCCGTACCACCTCTGACATTTTGGGCCTTTGACCTGGAAGGAATTGCGTGCACAAAAGTGCCACTTGCACCATTTCTTCAAGCTCGATTCTATCGTAGTTGTTCTTCAGACCCTTGTCAACTAGCACATCGAGCTTCTTTTCTTGGTGCATCTTCTTCACCTGAAAATGAACAAATACAGATATTTATACAAATTATTTTCCTAATTTTTTTCTGTTTTGCTTTGATCTTCGGAGCTTTATTGCAAAAATTGAGGGTAATTTAGGGGATATTTCAGATAATTTGAGGACGCTTCAATTCGTGTAGGATAAATAGGGAGAATTGAAGCATGCTGATTCCTCCATATTTAATTTTGTCCAATTCAGTTAAATTGAGGACAAAGTAAAGAATATCAAATTTGAGTATTAATAAACACAAGAGGCACAATGAACCTAAGCCATATTATCAAAATATTAAGCTGTAGAACTATCTAAAAAAAAATACTTACCCAATCAAGCATTGCTCCCTTCTGGTTGGATGCTTTACCAAACTCCAGAGCAGTTTGACCTGTAATCAACTCCAACAAAAGAATCCCAAAACCAAACACATCAGTTTTTTCAGATGATTGGCCAGTTGACAGATACTCAGGTGCAATGTGACCCACTGTGCCGCGAACTGCTGTGGTGACGTGTGAATCTCGGTGGTCCAAAAGCTTTGCAAGTCCAAAATCTCCTACTATGGCTTCACAATAGTCATCTAAAAGAATATTAGCGGCCTTCACGTCTCGGTGTATTATTTTGGGGTCACATTGCTCATGGAGGTAGAGAAGCCCTCGAGCAGCACCAAGTGAAATTCGCTTACGTGTCATCCAATCCAATGACGGCTTCCCTAGAATTGAGATTTGAAAGTAAAAATCCAATTGGTAAAACTTGGCGTAATATCCTGGAACAGCATGCCATACTGATATGTACTGAAATAAAAAACTGATTAAAGAACAATAGTGAACTACCGCATTTAATTAATCAGTTTTAATTTCCTATACTTAGTGGTAAAACAAGCTTATATTAAAAAAAGGAGCTTTTGAACCACACACTTGACTACAAAACAAAACTTAACATTAAAAGAAAAGGCAATCAGTAAACAAGTACAAATGAAAAGAAGTAACAACACTCAAATATTACCTTTAAGACGAGAAGCGACACTCCCATTAGACATGTAAGGATAGACAAGCAGCCTCTCAGTGGCAGTCATGCAAAACCCATATAACCTGAGTAGGTTTCTGTGCACAGCCAAGCTGATCATCTCCACCTCAGTCTGGAACTGAATCTCACCACCGGCTGCGTTGCCATCCTTGAGCCGCTTGACAGCAACCAATGTTCCATCTGGCAGCTGACCACGGTAAACGTTGCCGAAACCACCCTTGCCTAGGATGTTCTTTCCACTGAAGTTGTCAGTTGAAACTTGGAGCTCCCTGAAGCTGAACCGCTTAACATTTCCCAAGCTTACTTGGGGTGCATGTTGCTCTACAAATTAAAAGAACATCACAATGAAGCTTGGAATAATTAAGAAAGAACATGATTGCAGATTCCATGCCAGATAATTTAGTTGGCTTTGCTTCTTGTAAAACACAAGGGGAAAGACATGCTATAAGAATTTGAGCTGCAAATAGATAGGCAGGTTGAAATTATTACATATACATACCATCAATGTCAAATAGAATCTGTCTATTACGCCGTTGCCTCCACCAGAAAAATAATCCCACTGTTAGAAAAATAAAACTCATGCAACCAATACTTGCGCCAAATGCAATTGCAACCTTGTGATTTCTTCTTTTCCCTGGAAGGGAAACACCTTCACACAAAGATAGTTCAAAATTAACATTCACTCCCTTAACATGCAAGATATGTCCTTTTTTTTAGTCTAACAGGACAATTGTGCGAAAATTATTTTAAAAAAAATTTAAAAAGTAAAAAGACTTGAAGAGAGGAAAGATATCATTTTTTTTATACTTACTCGGTATGTCTGTGAGGTTCGCCATGGGAATTGGTAGTGTACCAGAACAACCATTCTGTTGACCAGTTCCACATATTAGTGGATTGCCTACAATACTGGATATAAAGTTGCGGGTGTAAGTTCAAAAGTCAAAATGTTGGAAGCGTATCCAGCAAGCGTGTACATATTCATGGGGTTTTCAGAAATCTGGTGCTGACATGGCCAATTGGTTGTGTTAGGAAATATCTACTTGTTCAGAATTGAACATTTGTATTTTGTTGTATGATTGATTTGATATACCCAATGGAACTTTGAGTGGTTCTGTAATTAAATTTTTATTTATCTTTGCATGCTTCTCTTTCTGCAAGTGAATAAAAAATTACAAAAATATGTAAGGAAATTCAAGTTTTGTTTAAATTTTTCTTAACACATGCATCAAAAGACTTTGATTATTAAATAAACAGTTCCATAGCAAAAGAGATTTCTTACTTGTATGTCCTTGCCAAAATCCAAGGAGGGAGAGGACCACTTAAATTATTGTACGACAAATCACTACAAACTCAAATGAAAATATTTAGAAAAATATGGGCAATAAAAGGCAAAACAATTATAGTTAACAAAAGACTTCCAATAAAGCACTTACAGGAAAACAAGCTGTGAAAGATATTCTGCTGACACAGGAAAAGCTCCAGAAATGTCATTATTGCTAAGTTTCCTAGCCATATTAAAAAAAAAATTAAAACAGAAAATTAAGAGATAACAAAATGCAGGGCTCAAGAAATGTTAATAGTAATATTTGAGCATAGAAGTTATGAAGGTAGCATATGACATATATAACATAATCTATATGGGCCTTTTTGGATTTGCTCTTTTTGCAAAAGGACATACAAAAAGACTTGGCACAATGCATGGGTGGCTGGGTGCACAAGTAAAATTCTCTTAAGGTAAAATAATAAAAAGAATTCAGAAACATATGCTTACAAGTATTGAAGGTTTTGTAGGTGACCAAATGAGGCAGGAATTTGCCCATAAAAATGATTGTTTGAGAGATCAAGTGTTTTGAGGCTTGAGAGCTTGCCAATTTCTGGTGGAATGTTCCCTGATATGTTATTGCTCTGTAACAACCTAGATAAACAAAAGAAGAAATGTTCCTCAATTAAACCTGGATAGCAAAACATGATGCATATGTCATCTGACACATTTTCATATCATATTCATACCCCACAAAACCTTTAGATGGGGTATAGTTTCAAAGGAAATAACATAAACCCACTCTTCTTCTTTTTAGCATTTAATGAAATCACCTTCAATGTTCCCAAACCCCAAAAGTTTCAGCCAAAGCCTTCAAAAACATAAACCACGGCTGGGAGTAATTTTTTAATGATACTGACGATTAAATACATTACTTCTTATTCTTTTGTTTTTCCCTTTTTTTTTTATAAGGGAGCGAGAGGGTACTTCTTTCTTGGCAGCCATTTTATAGACTATATATGTTATTCATATTTTCAGGGTTAGGCATAAAAAATTCCACAAACAGTAACAAACAATTGAATAAGCAAACTTACACCGTGACAAGATTCGTCAAATTCCCTATGCTGGGAGACAGTGGCCCGGACAAATTCTGGCTTGGAGCTACTCTGTAATAAGTAAATAAACAAAACCCAGTTTTAAAATTGCACACCAATTCCTTCTGTTTTTCAAATACCAAGCGAACCTTAACATGTTGGAATGCTTACAAAGATATAACCAAATTTTCAGAAGAGCATGTCACCATGGTCCAGCTACAAGGATCAACAGCATCTTTGTCCCAGTTCTTTAAAGCGCCGTGCGGGTCCCTTAGTAAGGATTTTATACTCATCAATGCTTGCACTGTTTCATGAGAAAGAACAGAGGATTACACGACGTTATGAATTTAAGTTCATTCTTTGCATGTCTTGAGAACAAAAGAGCAATAAGGAGCTATCAGTCATCAGTTAAAGTTCAATTTGAGTTCCGTTTCACCATGTTAGAAGAAAAAGATTGCTTTTTACTTATTTTGGGTAAAAAGAGCAAAAAACCCATCAGTTAAATTTCATCTTAAACTGAAAGAGGAAGAAAAAAATTTGGTTCTTTGTTTAGAAACGGTTAGAACTGATTTTTGAAAAGAGAAAATTACCTTCAATGTTGACACCTTTTGAAGTTAGAATGCCCGAAGCAGAGAAACTAGAAGCGCAGAGAAGAAACATGGCTAATAACACATGCATAATAATAGCACTTAACCACGGTGCCACCATTAAACCAGAAATCTCCAAACAGGAGCTTCGCATTTATGAGAGAAAAGGAGAAAAATCAATGCTCGAGGGATATTATTCTCAGAAGATAAAACCCATCAATGGGTTTTTTTGATGGGTTTTGGTTTCCCTCTCTGTGTCTCTCTCTTCTGTGTCTCTGTGGTTTTTATCCTTCACGGTTTGTCTTTGGTGCTTGGTGCGAGCTGTGGTACTGAGACTGAGAGAACAAAAGCATGCAGCCTTATTTTCTATCTTTGTTTTGGCACTGTGAGGTGTCAGTAGAAATTGACATAAAAGAAGATGCTTGTGTGTTGGGGTAGCAAGTAAAGTAGGGAGGAGGAGAGAGAATAGAGAGAGAGAGAAACAAAAGGAGAAGGGAACAAACATGCCTGCCACCTGAGGTTTGCTCGATTAAGGAAATTATGAAATTAACAAAAACGTGCTTTTCATATACATCCGGAAAGTTTTAAAAATAGTGCCATAGAAATTTTCCACGGAAAATTTCCGGACTAATGCAAATATAGCTGTTATTCTTGGGCTTGTTTGCAATAACATGCTACTGTTATTGCAAACTCGAGGGGATTGGTTGATGTTATCACAACTGGAGAAAATATGAATTCACTGGTGGAGACCACCACTGAACAGTTGTGCACTTGTGCTCTTTAGCACTTTAGGTTTTTTTTTTTAAGGTTGGTTTGAAACCAACGATTTTGTTATAAGAAAAAAAATTTTGAAAATAAATGCTCTCTCCGTGAATAGAGCGAAACCACTTGGCAAGAGGCTTTAGGTTTTATGGTACGGTTTGTGAATTCAGGTTTTTCATTGAAAATGCTAAACTCGTGAAAATTAGATTGATCTAATCCTACTAACAACTTGTGTGAAGGCTTTAATTTGCACACCACATTTTATATGATTGAAAATACAGCAACTAAATTTTTTTTTGCCAATTAAGGCCCTTAGGCATTTTATTAACAGATTTTTTAAATGGAATGCTACTATGCTCAGAGGGTCTGATATAGTAACTCTAATTGATGGTCAATCATCCACTGTCAATCAGTATATCTATTCTAGCAAATCTAACTCATACCAGTAAATACAGAAATATATTTATACAAGTAAATCCCATTACTGATATATCTAATATTATTGACCCAATTACAAGGATTTGGAGATTTTTTTTTTAAGTAAAAAAGTGCACATGTACACAATATTTCATTAAGATCTAGTTGGTAAGTTAACTGACATGGAGGGTGGTCTGTGAGAATTTACCTATCCGTTATAAAATGATAAAAATTTCTTAACGCCGAGGACCTGAGGTTGGGGAAAGACAGAAGCTTGGGATCAGACGTTTAAAAAAAGAAAAAGAAATAGCCAGTAGTGGGGCAGTTGAAGCACTTGCTAGGGAAATGTGTTAGAGAGAATTTTTGTATGCAATATTAAATTAAGGCAAAGTATCTTTAAGACGGAGAAAGACAGTGACTTTGACAGGGAACAAATGCTTCTGCCATCGATGGCTTGTTGCATATGTAATCTCTGGGAAATATGTACGAACAAATTTGTTAGCAAAGTTTTTCGGTAAAACTTAAATTTTGATGTGACCGTATCAATTGCTGAGACCGAGAGCAGCAGGCTAAGTGTGCTTTGATATAGATATATAATAAAGCATCCGAATTCTGATAATTTTAATTTTTACTGAAATTCAATTGCTGAGACTGAGAGCAGCAGGCTAAGTGTGCTTTGATATAGATATATAATAAAGCATCCGAATTCTGATAATTTTAATTTTTACTGAAATTTGAGTAGTAATTTCTGCCGACTTATTAAACAAATTAAGAAAAAGGATTAGAATACTATTCGGAAATACATATTCAAGAGGTTAGTGCGTTTTTTTTTAACTCGCTAATTAATTTTTTTTTTTAATAACAAAACATTGAGTGACAGTTGTGAAGTTCGAAATATTGCAAATACAGCCTCATCATTCGAAATTTCCTTTTTTTTTTTTTTTGACAAGCTAGGTAGTGGCTACCTAGGAAATCATTCGAAATTTCTACTCGCTGAAATTTTATAAATTTTTTTTACTATAATTTTGTAAACTACAAACTGTTGACAACTATAACGCACAATTAGTTTAAATTTTAAAAATGTAAGGCAACAAATTCATCATTTAATAGTTAAATTTGAAATATTGATTAAATAAAGTTCTGCATGCATTAGAACCCTCGGCAACTAATTAACCAACTGTCCTTGATTAAAAAATACCCCACGATACAACTTCAAGTCACAAAATTATTTAGTAAAAACTAAAAACAAAGTTAAGTGGAAAATGTAGTCACTAAAAGTGACAATGACATAATGGAGCATTTTTATGTCACTGCCAAAAATATTTGAAGAAAGCTCCAATGCTCCATCGACTCGGCGGGTCCAGGCATAACTCCCGTGTAAAACCATATACATGTCGTTACAATCGTATGATGGAAAACCATAAAAATACATACCTAAGTGACGCGTTTGAATAAACTAAAAATTTAGTAGTTTTTTTTTTAAATTCTCGATATTTTATTTCCAAACTTACTATATATATATTATATGAATCTTTGGCCATCTTTTGGAAGACCGTTCTAAAATCCGGATCGGACCGGCCTTTCGAAGGACTTACGACAGACAAGGGTCTACAAGGACCGGGTCTAATTTTAAAATTGGATATAACCTCTTGCAAACTTCACCAACCGGAAATAACCCCTACAATCATTTAAATTGGATATAACCCCCTATAATCTTTATACTCTTGGAAATAACCCTTTTGATTCAATCTATCTTTTTTTAATTAAAGAAAATCAACGGCACAACTTTGTGACAAAATTACCCTCCTTCCCTGCCAAAGATGTTTCATCTTCCTTAGCAATACAACGGGTCTGATTTTGCATCCTTAAAATGAAAACTCATTTTCGTTTTTTTAGGTCTGTCACGTTAAATGAGTTCAACCATTCAAACAATCTTGAATATCAAGTGAAAATAGCATTTGTTTGCTAATCCACGTTATTATTTTTTACATGATTTTTTAAATTATTTTCTAAATTTTATCTTCAAAAAAAAATATTTCTAAATTCAATGGTATAATAAGGACAACGTTAAAAAGGAGACTTTTGCAGCCTCTTCAAAATTGATATTTCATGCATAATAATTGATTTGACTTTGCTGTGGTTTTTTAATTTTTTTTTCTACACAAACCATTCATGGGTGTGAAGAGTTGTTTAAGTTTTGTGCGCTGTTTGTTTATTATTGTTTTGTTTTTCATTACGAGAAAGAAAAGTGAATTGATCTTCCATGAAAAATTAGCTCTTGATGTATAGTAATTTGATGAGTTTAACTTTAGGCCAAGTAACAAGTTCAACACGGACAAAATAAAAAATAAACAAGATCGCCATTTTTAAGAATGCAAATCGTCAGGGGAAGTGAAACGTCTTTGGTAGGGAAGAAGGGCAATTTTGTCACAAAGTTATATTGTTGATTTTCTTTAATTTAAAAAAAGATAGATTTAATCAAAAGGGGTTATTGTTGGAGTTATGTCCTAGAAGTCAATATTAATGACTTAATTTCTTAGTTTATGTTATTGATGATATTTAATCATTTGTCCCTAGAGTTTATTACTGACAGATCATTCAGGTTGAGGATCTGAATTGTGGATCTCTGTGGATCATTCATTAGAATGACAGTAATAAATCTAAATTGTCCGTAATCTTGATAATTAACAAGGAACATTAATTATCATAAAAGATTAGTATGCAAGTTAAGTGATGATTAAGTTCTACAAATCATAGGTAAGGTGTTACCAACTTAATTGTATATGTGTATGTTATTAGAACATAGTACAGGACATGACCCAATGAAATAAACATATGGATTGTGTTATGTGTCATTGTTTATTTCATATGAGTTTGATTCTAAGTTTGAGATGGTTCAACTTTTCCACATGAGAATAGGTTCAATAAATATCGTCTACCGTTGATTCATGATAAGGGCTGCTATACGGACTTTATTTATGTTCTCTTGAATTGTGCGGGGAAAAATTGTTCATCAAGAAAACCGTATGTCCCTCATTAATTCACTTAGTGAGTGATGATATCTGTTTGGGCCCCTTGATGGAGTTGGATTGTTTGGCCAACTTGTACAATCAACTCTAGATCAAGAAATGTATAATCTGCAAGAATGACACATTTCTATCTTTGATTATACAGTGATATCATGTGACATAAGAATCAGACAAGGAAATACTTTTATTTCTTATGCAGGATTGAGATATTGTAGCAGTACATTATTTATGCGAATTGGAAAATCATAACGTGTTGCTAGATACCGCTTATGATTATTGGAATTAAATAGCGATTTAATTCCATAGCCAACGTAGCATAAATCCTCAAAGGGTCACACAAATAGGACTTTAATCACACAGTGCATTATTTATTTATTCGCAGCAATGTATTGCGAAAATATGATAAGTTGATTAATTAATTATATACCGTTGCGAACCGTTATAATTAATTAAGTCAAGGAGATCATATAGAAATAAATTAATGCATTAACTAATCCCAAAATAATTATTAATAAGTTAATAATTAATTTTTTTCAACACAATTTAATTATAGAAATTAAATAGAACTTATGGACCTTTATTTGATTAGTAAATTAAAGACCCGATTTGAGTACAAGAGAAATGTCCATTAATTAATTGAATTAGTGGACATTTAACACACCACAAAATGGGCTTGATAGCCCATATAGTAGCTGCCCTAATAGGGGTAAAAAGGTCCCTAAAATTTGTGGAGTGGATGGTCTATAAAAGGAGGTCATTTGGAGAGAGAAACCCTAGCCACCATAGCCTTTTCTCTCTTTCTTCCTCCTATAACGAAAATTAGAGAGAAAATTTCAGAATTTTCATCTCTTTCTCTTGCTCTTTTCCACCTCATCTAGCTCATGTGTTGAGATTTCTCCCTTCCCCATTAATTAAACTAGTTAATTGACAAAGGTAGAAGAGAGAAAACCTTGGGGATTAGTTGCTCTCATCTTCCTTGCTAGCACAAGTTGAAAGAGGAGGTGATTAAATTTCTTGGTGGACTCGAGGCGGCCGTCGACGGAGGAGAAGGCGAAGGAGAACACGCCATCAACTCCCATGCATTGGTCGAGCCTCGCGGATACGATTCCGCGAGAGGTAATCGATTCCTTCATTTTTCTCACGTGTGTGTTGATTGCTTAGCAAGATCCTTTGTGCTTGATTTTAATTAAGTTAATTAGTAACTAAAATTAAAAATTGAGCACTTTCTAACAGTTATTTCCAAGAGTATAAAGATTATAGGGGGTTATATCCAATTTGAATTATTGCAGGGGTTATTTTCGATTGGCGAAATTTGCAGGGGTTATATCCAATTTTGTCTTTTTTCAAAGACGGATGTCGAAGGGCCTAAATGTTGGTATTATTATAGAAGGACTTGAAGGGCCAAGGACCTAAAAAGGATAGATTTTTTTAGGGCGGTCTCATATTTCAAAAAATAAACCTGTCTAATATCGTCCATCTCAATTCTTTTTCTCAACCTGGTCCGACCCAGCCCTTCTACCAAGCCTTTCAAGTCCGGTCCTTCGATATCCTGGCCGACTCTTTTGCCTTTCATTGTATGTGATTTGTCACAAGTTACTAGATAAGTTTTTTTTTTTTTTGGCCATTATTCCATTCAGTGGCGGAGGGAGGGGGAGGCTAGCGAAGGTCAGGCCTTCCCCTAATAGTTGGTTTTTTCTTAATCACATATTAAATTTAACTAATATGATCAGAGGTAAAACCTAAGTCAAATTAAAACCTCAAATCTAATCTTATGCAGTATAGCTTGAGGGTCGAATCACAATGACAGATTTTCTAAACCTTTAGTTTCTAATAATTCAATTCTATTTAATCTAGGAGTATAATGGTCAAAAACAGTTAATCTAGGTTTGTTTAATTTAAAACTAAGAAAATAACTTAAGAAATTAAATCTAAATTACTGAAATACTCTCTAAATTAACCTAAGAATTAAAGAAAATTAACTAACTCGAATTTATGGCTTAAACTAGGATCAATTGGTCGGGTTCCTCTACCTGACCCTATTCAGGTGGATCCGCCAGCTTCCTGGCGGGGTCGCCAGAATAGGTCGTTAACTCGGTTTAATTTGGTTATACCTTCTCTAAGTGTAAGTTGTTGGTCAAACCTTAGGGTCAAATATTAACTCTCGTTCTCTATTTGGATAACAAAGTTTTAACCTTCAAACTTCTTAAAAATCATAAATTTCAACTTTCGTTCCTTGGCTTAGGGTTTCTAAGTTTATCTTTCTATTTGGTAGGATATCCTATATCTCTCGATCATAGGTAAGAACATACTTTTCAGCTAAATTCTGGTTTTACCTCTCGGTCTACTCCCTATCCTATGTTCTGCAACTTTGAACTATCTTGAAATTAGGGTTTTTGTTACCAAACTATTAGACAAGGCCTTAATCTAATGGGTAAACCTTCAAGTCAAGCAATTCAAAAATCACAAAGCTTCAGCAATAATAAACAAGAAAGGTAAAGCAAATAGAAGAAGATATATCCTAATTAAACTTATATTAACTACCAAGTAAAAGGCTCCCTACAATTGCCCCTAAACTAAACTACTCGCTACTTGTCATATTCAACATACAAATGATGTTCATTATTTATATACATATTTTGACCATACTTAGCACCAAAATGGCACTCAAACCAATACAATTGCTCATGATTAACTGTGTTTTCTAAGATTTTGGTACTGCCGCCGCCTCTATCTTTGTTTTTGTAGAATTCTCGTGGAAATTGAAGACGGAACGTGCCAAACAAGAAGAATGGAGTCCAATCCTTAGCCGGATGACTCATTCCCGGCCCACACACACATGCCAAGGACCAGAGAAGACTTCCATGGACCGAGACAGATCAGACATCGCACGAAGGCCCTAGTCTCAGCCCAATTCATCTCGCCAGCGCCTGATTTTGGTCTGAAATGCTCCAATTTCGGTCCGAAATCCATATATGGAAATGAGTTTTTGAAAAGTTTCGAGGATGGAAAGAGCACCTCTTGTCCTAGCCTCCTCCTGACCTTCCTTAGGTGGTATATATGCGTGTATTTTCATCCAGAAGGGGGTTCCACGTTATACCTACCTTTTTACACCATATTTTCCATTGTTTTGGCATTATCTTGGCTCTTTCCACGGTTTTCTTTGAGGAGCAGCAACGTTTGTGTGCGACGACAGCGACCTTGACTCTCTACATCGATTCCTTGGCCTTAGAACAACGAGTATTAGCATAAGGATCTCTCGGTTTACTCTTTTATGCTTCTATTTCATTGTTTTATGGGTTGTATCTTTATTATTTGCATGATTCTTGTTATTTGCTGTTTGAAACATGTTAGGCTAGATTTTATGATGTCTTAGGACCAATTAGTAGTTTAATTTAGTACTTTGGATGACTTGATGAATTTATGTTATTCTATGTGATTTGTTTAGTTGAGAAATTATTATTTTGCTTAGTCAAATTCATTACTTGTTTGATCGTTTACCTATTAATGAACTGCAGCATTTATAGAGCATTAGACTAGAATAATTAATTAATTAGATAAGTATTTCAGGTAAGCCAAACACTTGAAAGAGGAGTTTAGTTCACAACCGAAAGGTGTAGCTTTTACTGATCCGACAGGACTTTAAATACCTCTAGAAATCCTTCTAAACAATCTTAAATAACTAAAATCCGACGCGAAAGTTTAGGCTTAGTTATTTACGTGGTGAAAATCGAGTTCCTTGGGTTCGACCCTTAGCTTTACCCAAACGACTAGTAGGGTAGAACAAGGAAACAAATTTATTTGACCTAGGTTCTGAAACCTCTATCAACAAACATCAGGTTTCATCGAATCAAACATCAAAGCAAATAAATAAAAAAAAATACAACAATAGGCAATGATTTTTCCTCTCAGCTTGGATTCAGGCAGGATCGACAGAATCCTGACGGGGTCGACTAGATCTTGGCTGCGATGATTTGCTGCAACTTCCTCCCTTCAATTCTTGCTCTAAAATCTGACTCTCTCTGAAATCTCCTCAAACCATGTTTATATAGGCTTTAGCATTGATGGGAGACGCTCATAATAGCAGGAAGATGCTTATGGACGTGATGGGAATAGTAGATAACCGCATTCCTAAGATAAACCTCTAAAACGGAAATTTTCTGCTAATTCTGGCAGGTTTTGGGCGGATTCGTCTGAAATCTTGCCAAGAACGTGTCGTTCGGAAATTTCAGCACTGCGCCTTGTTTGTATTTTGCTCATATCTTTTTCATCCATACTCCATTTGAGGTGATTCAAGAACCGTTGGAAAGCTTGTGAGAAGCTCTACATTTTTATGGATTCATATATGTCATGTTTTTGTCCAAAATCTGCATAAAAATAAGGATTATTGTAGTATCTTCTTCTTTGACTCAAACTTAATTAAAACTAACCTAAATATATCAAAATCTAACTAAAACACAAACATTTAATTGAAATTAAGGCCTAAAAGAGTTGAATATTTCAATGTGAAACACGTCTATCATAATACAATCAAATAAAATTGGTCCCTTTGCCCCCTTGTAAATTTTGAAGTCCATCATCAATAAAGGATTTAATAAATTTCATAGAGGTTTGAGAACCTAGATACCAAATAAATTTATATCTCGTTTCTACCCTACTAGTCGTTGGGCAAAGCTAAGGGTCGATCCACAGGGACAGTAAAAATGATTACCGAACTTAGTTTTTCTTAAAAGCTAGGCAGAATAATTTTTGTGAGGTTTTGGATTAAAAAAATAATATAAAATAACAATAAAAATTGAACAAATAAATTATATAATATTTTTTTATTGGTTTTTATATTTTTCTGTACTCAAACAGATGCAATAAAATGTCATAAGGCTTTAGGTTCATCATTTAATTTGGCTCTGAAACGCTGCTGACTCGTGGTTTTGCACAAACCAAACAAGATTTCGGACCGAAATCGATAGATTGTCGTGTCGAAATTCGTTCCAGACTCTCTGTTTTGGTTTGATAATTTCAGGTTAAGTTATGTGAAGGATACTCGTCGACCAGACCTAAATCCTAGCCTCAGCTGTTGCAATTCTAGTTTGGATTTGGTTTGGAACTCGATTTTTACCACATAACCATCTAGTCCTAAACTTTCGTGTCGGAGTTTAATTGCTTAAGGTCTTTGTGTTGAAATTCCAGAGGTATCTAAGTCCTTTCGGATCGTAGAAACTACACCTATCGGTTGATTAGTTAACCCCTCTTTAGAGTGAACAGCTCACCTCAAGTACTTAGCAATAGTCACAATTTATTCTAGTTTAATGTCCTAAAGACGCTGCAGTTCATTCATAGGTAAACAATCAAACAAATTATAAACATAGCCAAGTATAAAAATAATATCTCAACACATCAACATCACATAACATAATCGTATCTCATCAAACCATAGCAAATACCAAATTAAACTACTACATAACCTTAAGACATACTAAAATTTAGCCTAACACGTTCAAACTGCAAATAACAACAAGTAGCGTGCATAAAACAACAAATAAATCCATAGAAAACCAAAATAAAAGCATGAAAGAGATAACCAAATAGCCCTTATGCTTTACTTTTTCTTCTATGGTAAGAAGTCGATGGAGAACAGATCTGGATTGCTGTCGTCTTGTCCAAACTCGCTGTCTTGCCTTCAAACTTTGTGGAAAAAGAGCCAAAACACCATGCAAGAAGGTAGAAAATTATGTGGAGAGGGTATGATCCTTTTTTGGTCGAAAATCTATGCCTAAATACACCCGAGGAAGATTCAGGAGGCGGCTAGGGCAAGAATTGCTCTTTCCTTCTTCGAATCTTTCCAAAATCCACTTTCCATACATGAATTTTGGACCGAAATGTATGTATTTCGGATCAAAATCTGGCTCTGGCGGTGTGAATTGGGCTGAGACCAGGGCCTTCGCGCGATATCTGATCTATCTTGACCCATGGAAGTTTTCTCTGGTCTATGGCACGTGTATGTGAGCCGGGAATGAGTCGTACGGCTGAGGATTAGGCTCCATTCTTCTTGTTTGGCGTGTCTCGTCTTCAATTTTCACTAGAATTCTACAAAACAAAGAGAGAAGTGGCGGCAGTGTCAAAATCCTGGAAAACACAGTTAATTATGAGTCAATTATATTGGTTTGAGTGCTATTTTGATGCTAAATATGGTCAAAATATGTATATAAATATGAGATATCAAAATTATAAGTAAAAAATTCAAAATATCATCTCAATTTGACAATTTTAATTAAGTTTTTCTAAAGTAACTTAAATTTTTTAAATTGAAAAATTATTATGAGCATATTATCCTAATTGATTGTTTATCAAAATTTTTTGCAACGAGTCACATTGATGTGTTATAAAAAATTATTAAAGTATGGAACATTGTACTTTTCAACTCGATGAAACATATTATCATTCATTTTTCTCTATTTCTTTTTTCGCGTTTTGAGTTCAAGAGAGGGAAAATAAACATCAATACTAAGCGACGCCAACTCGCTCCGACGTTCCGTCACTCTGACTCTGCGCAACCACCTTTCTTCTTGCGCTCAGACTATACCCAGACTCTTATGTTCTTTCATTCGAGCTCCGTTATTCCTCTATCATGCCTTCGCTACTAATTCCATTACAACTTACTATGATTCGTCATAATTTTTTGCCATTCATTTTACATTGGTGGCGAAATTTTTTTAATAGTTTTAAAATTTCGGGAGAAAAAAAAATAAAAGTATATTTTATTCTTGACTCGGGTCCATTATTCCATGATTTAATTAGGGGGTCAGAAAAGTAGTCAAGTAGTGAGAACACGCATAATTAGTCCAAAAGGTGGTGTCATGCATGTCATATCTGGAATCATGAAACACACCATCACTTGAGGAGCTCAAAGAAATTTTTAGGATAAACTGGATTCCTAATTTTAAATAAAGTATATAATCAGTATATAATCTGTGACATGATAATGATGCCTCCAGAAGCCAAGTTTTCTTACAATCGAGGACGACGGTCTCCGTAGAAAAAAAAATTAATTTGCACGAATAATTTACGTATTGCGGGACTTGTTTACACAATTTTATTATTACGATTTATTATTTATATATCGTGGTACCTTGAATTAAACTTTCTTAAGAAAACGAGTAAGATTGTTTTGCTTTTTTATAAATTTCTAATAAGAATCAAGATAACCTCACGAATTTTTGTTTTAAAAAACATATCAAGCTACTTTGTATTTTCACGGTTTCATACTTTATCTATGGCACAAGACAACAACATGCCACGGTGGGGAAAAAAAAAGGATGAAGGGCAAAAACATTATATCAATCTTTTACCTATTTTTGAATAAATTTGAAAAATGTTAATTAATGTTTCTTTCCATTCTTTTTTTTTTGTCTTAATATAATGGTGACAATGTTAGCATTTCTTATTTTCTTTTTCCAAAAGCAACCGTGATATTTACTATATTTTCTGCTATGATATGTAGAAGGGGGGGGGGGGGGGGGAAGAAAAAGCAATCTTGCTCATTTTCTAACAAGGTATTTCTAAATTATCAAAATAAAAATAATGCCCCTCTTTAATTGATTGCTTTTTTATTCGATAAACCCAGTAATCAAGTTTTGCACCGAGAAACCTTTGGCATTTTGTAATTTTTTTTAATAAACAACTTATTAAAATTCCTGACTTTTTTTAAGATAAAGATGTGATCGTATCTTTCGACTTTAAATAACAATACTATTTATAAAAGTATTTATACAAAGTTTAAACAATATCAGATAAAAGGGTTCAAACAATCTTTAACATCTAATATGAACCATTAATTTTTACAATTTAATGTAATATACGTGGTATAAATTCTGATAAAAAAATAAAAGGTTATTAATATATGACTTTTGTATCAAAAGTTAGGATAGCATTGCACGTACACAACAACTAATTAACGTAGAGTGATTAATTGATCACCTAAAGGGAACGAACACACACACACACACACACACATAGTACATTATTTGTCCAGCCATTGAATGTATATTGTCTATAAAAATTTCAAAATTTCTAACTTTTTTTTTTTTATAAAGATGCGATATCTTTTGACTTTAAATATCTAAAAAAACTTTAATCGGATTTTGGAACAAAATACCGATTAGAGTAGAACTTAGCACTGCCAACTCTTTTTCCGCTCGAGCACGGAGCACAGCACTACAAGCTTTACTGAAAAAAAATTTCGAAATAAATTGTATCGTTATCTATTTCTAGTTCAAAACATTATAATTTTCCAGCATAGAAAAATGTAAATTCTTATTGATTATCTAATTAAATGATCTACCGAAGAAAAAAAAAATAACACGAACTTGTTGCGTTCCATTGACAATATTGGGTGGAAAAAAAAAGGATTCTCTATGATTGACATATTTTCGTGCAGAAGACAGACCAGACATAGACATCGTGACATTTTAGGCGTTCTTAGGTTCACGTGAAAATTGCTCAAATAAAGCCTAAGAAATGGGAATGGGAATGATAGTTGGAGTTGATTTACGTCTTAAATTTGTCGTCTGGCAGTTGACATGCATCAAGGACATTTCGATCGTTACTTGGTTAACAAAGTTAGCACGTACATTAATTTAAATTTTCAAAATAACTAATCATATTTTGAATTAAATAGCCAAATAATATAGCTTATGTTTGGATGGTTTAGAAAAAACTAAAAAAGATTCTTCTTCCCGGAAGAAAATCTAATCCAAACACGTAAATTAAAAGAAGAGCGGAAGAAGTATTCATTATTCAGAATTGTTCTTCCGACTCGAAGTTGGAAGAAGAAATTCGGAAGGAATATGAATAAAATATTATTTTTTCAATCTTGTAGAAGCTATTAAGTTGATTAATTATTATGATAACAAGGAATATGATTTATTTTATTATAATAAGAATGTTATAAAATATATTATAATATTTTTATTATAATATTATAATTAAAAAATATTTATTAATTTTATAATATTCTTAATCTTATTATTACTTATTTTATTAATAATATTAAATAATAATAATTACTTTATTTTGCAATATCAAATATTAAAATAAATAAGGAAAGAACAATAAATCAGAAATTGGTTGGGAAAAAATGATTATTTTTTTTCTTTCATTTTTATTCTTAACTACCATCAAAACATCATTTCTTCTTTTCGAAATAACACTCTTCCACTCTTTTTCGAATAATACTCTTCCTAATTTTTCTTCCTGGAAAAGTTCTTTCTTATTCTCAAACAATCTAGACACCCCCATAATTAAAGATTATTCATGTATCCAAACGCTAAATAATATTTTAAATAGTTGCTATATAATCATTGTTACATGCACTCCATCAACAAAACTAGATTACCCAATCATTATTGTTATAAACGTGGAAAAATAAAATAAATATGCGAATCTCAATTTTTTGGTTGCTTAAAATGCTTACAGTATACAGCAAACCAACAAACAACTGATTGGATTGGATGTAATCGGACCAACCTGTTTAGTATTGACGTAGTTTACAAACATTTACTAGACATAAAAAGTGAGATTAAAATTTACAATTTGAATTTTTTATAAAAAAATATTTGAATAGGGTGTTAACTCACTCACTCCACAGAAAAAAAAATTTTGTTTTTTAATTTACAAAAAAAAATAGTAACAAGATTGTAGTGTGCTGTCAATATATGTAGCTCAAATGATGCCTACGGGTGTTTTTCAAAAAAAAAAAAAAAAAAAAAAGCTCAAACGACTTGTACGGTGTTAATAATAATAATTGCATTGACTAATTTTATTCGATACCGTGAACACTACTAGAATCAAGTAAAACAAAATTTGACTCCTGATATTTTACAATTATAAACTTTGTGGATTATACATACGAATTCCACCCACTATATAATACTAAAAGACGTTGACTGTGAGCCAAAACATATATTCGCAAACAAAATTATTAATTTTCTCGTTTTCTAGTTTTTATGTTTCATTGTTTCGGTGCTCTTTTTAGGCTGTTTCGATGTAAGATAATTAGAAAACAGAAGAGTGAGTTCATGCTCGATGCTTGTACAGCGTGCATCGCAATGCACAGCGCAACACAAAATCGGACGGTCCAGTGCACTTCGATATTCGTGCCATCTAAAATGGAGCCTCCTTGCTCCGCCGGATTTGTACTCCCAGCAGTTAGCTTTAAGATTCGTGCTGGACGACTTAAGTTTTATTCATCTTAATGAATTACTTCACTGAATGTCTGAATGTTAAATTTTATATACTAACCCATAAAAATAAAGGATCAAGAATTCAAGATAGCATCTAGCCAAGTAGTTATCTAAGCTGTCTATTTTTCGTACCAAAATTGAACCACATTATTCCGAGACGAGTGAGCTAAATCTTAAATAAAATAGAAACATATTTTGAACGAATTAAAGAGGTGCTGAACATGTATTCTAGATTATATTAATATGTTTTGTATTTTCTATTATATTTTTTTTCCTTATGTTTTGTAAGAAATTTTGTATTTTCTATTGTAAAGAAAAAAGAAGCATTAGGTAAGAGTGATATTCTTATGTTTTTTTATTTTTTTTATTTTTGGTCTCTACCTTTTCCCTTTTCTCTCCTAAAGACCCAAACAAAGTTCAAATTCATACAGCTGGAAAGAATCCATATTACATATATATATCCAAGCTCAAGACATCATCATTCTAACATGAATTTGTACAAAAATAATAATCTCTTACCTACTCTCTTCATCAAACGAGATCAGGTGCCATGGGGGACGGTGCAACACACCTGATCCCACCGTCCGATTTAATTTGTACGGCCTCTAGAAAATACCGGATTGTAAGATCTGAAAAAAGATAATCGTCCAGATCAGATCGGACGGTGGGATCAGGTGCGCTGCACCGTCCTGCGCAGGAGGGGATAAGGATTCAGTTTCGTCACTTTTCTCAGATACTATTCTATTAGTAGTAGAAAAATGGGCTGATGCCCATAACTGGTACGGTCCAAATGTGACTTGGTCTACGCGAAAAACTCTGTACCGAAGGAGAGTTGGTATTGGAAGAATAAAAAAAAGCAACGCATAAAAGCCAGTGCCGTGCATGTGGACCAATTATTCTATTTCTCTCTCTGCTGTTTAAATACCAAAAGGCGAAAAAAAGATGGCAAACAAAGATATGCACGCACAATTCTCGGGTTTTGAACCCGCTTTTTCTCTCCCCCTTTTCCCCACGCCCAATCAAACCAAACGAGCGAATTTGGGACACAAATGCCTGGCCAAACTTGAGGAATTATGAAATTCTCTTGGGATAATCATGCCTCCAAATTCCTGGAATAACTCAAAAACGACACCCAAAATTATGTGTTAAGATTAGAGTCTATCGACTCTATTCTAAGAGTGGTGAAAAAAATAGAGTGTGTTTGGATGTTGGAATTTAATAGGCTATTTCAAATTTGGACGTTGGATTTCTCTCTCTTGCGTCCCAATTAACAATTCACCTTCTTATTTGTCTATATACATGAAATAGAAATAACCCCCCAATTAACAATTCAATTCTTATCGGATTTGCTTGTTCCGTGTTTGAGTGTTGCACCAATAAGTTTTTTGGGTCAATTGCTTATTTGGTGCACTACCAAACACACCCTAAAGTTATCGAAGGTTTAAATTATGTTTTTCGAGGGTCAATTAGCATGTTTTTCTTTTTCTTATTTGGAAGGGTTGTATTTGGTAATTGAGGTAATGATGGGGTGGCTTGGCATACATGGCTGTTATTACAATCTTATATCCCCTAAATAAGTCTTTGAAAACTTTTCAAATGTTCTATATTCCATTCAAAGCAATTATATCCAAAAGCATCTTATGCTCATTGTTGATTTCAATTCCATCCAATTATAGAAATGGAGGTTCTAGACCACGCAAAAGATATATTTGCAATTTGGCACTGATGTTCACCTCCCTCTCAGGTACCATGGCGGTGCCAGTGTTATGCTTTGTGACGTGTGGGCTAATATAATAAATCAAGTCAAACAAGTAAATTAGTGAACCATAAACATATAAATGGCAAATTTTGTTAGGAACTCAAGTCCTTGTGCAATTTTAATTTTTATTACTAATTAATAACTAATTAATCATGCACAACAACAAAGATCTAGTATTAAGCATCAAGCACTCATGAGAAACGGGGAGGAGTTTCGTACCTCTTCCAAACTCGTAATTGGAAGGCTCGATCCATGGTATAGAAGTCGATGGCGTGCCTCCAATCACCACAATCACGCTGGCCTCGAGTCCACCAAAAGCTCTAACCAAATTCTAGAGGTTCGTGCTAGCAAATCCTAGAACGGGGCTAATTCCTTGTTACCTTTCTTCACAAAATTAACTATTTAATTTGTGACTAATATTCAACACATGAATTCCTATGGAAGAGCAATAATATGAGAGAGCAATGGAAGAGAAAAATCTGATATTTTTTTGTAATTTTCGTCCATATTAATTAGGGAGAGAGGAAGAGGTTAACGCTAAATTTAGCGGTGCTGTTTCCTTAATTAACAACCCTATATTTAGGCATCCAAACCTTATCCTTCTTTCATCCAGTATGGACAAAATTACTCCCTATATGCTGGCCACGAAATGGCCTAATTTAGCCATTTCATTTTGTTATTTTGCTCTCATATTAACACATTAAATCAATCATTTAATGGTCTAATTAAATTGCTTTCTTATTAAGCTGAATTTTCAATTCAACCAATTAAAATATGTTGAATAAAATTAATTATCAACTCATTGATAATTATTTTGGAATTAGCAAATGCATTAATTTATTTCTATATGATCCCTTTGATTTAATTAATTATAACGGTTCATAACGGTATATAATTAATTAATCAACTTATCATATTTTCATCGCACTTATTGCTGTGAATAAATAAATAATGCACTGTATGGTTAAAACTTTATTTGTGTGACCCTTTGAGGATTTATGTTATGTTGGCCATGAAAATAAATTGTTATTTATTTTCAATAATCATAAGCGGTATCTAGCAACACGTTATGATTCCCAATTAACATAAATATTGTACCGCTACAGTGTTTTAATCCTGCATAAGAAATATAAGTATTTCCTTGTTTTGATTCTTATGTCACATGATATCATCGTATAATCCAAGATAGGAATGTGTCATTATTGCAAATTATATGTTTCTTGATCTAGAGTTGATCGTCTAGTTGCGCGCATACGATCCAACTCCATCAAGGGACCCAAACAGATATCATCACTCACTAGGTATACTAATGAGGGACATACGATTTTCTTGATGAACAACTTTTCCCCGCACAATTCAAGAGAACATAAATAAAGTCCGTATAGCAGCCCTTATCAGGAATTAATGGTAGACGATATTTATTAAACCTATCCTCATGTGGAAAAGTTGAACCATCTCAAACTTAGAATCAAACTCATATGAAATAAACAATGACACATAATACAATCCATATGTTTATTTCATTGGGTCATGTCCTGTACTATGTTCTAATAACAAACACATATGCAATTAAGTTGGTAACTCCTTACCTATGATTTGTAGAACTTAATCATCACTTAACTTGCATACTAATCTTTTATGATAATTAATGTTTCTTGTTAATTATCAAGATTATGGACAATTTAGATTTATTACTGTCATTCTAATGAATGATCCACATATATCTACAATTCAGATCCTCAACCTGAATGATCTGTCGGTAATAAACTCTAGGAACAAATGATTAAATATCATCAATAACATAAACTAAGAAATTAAGTCATTAAATATTGACTTCTAGGACACAACTCCAACAAATTTGCAGTGGACCAATTTGCTTACATGGACTGAAAATACATAGCATTCATTTCGGGCTGTCAATGATACCTTTTTAATCGTTTACCCTACCCATATCGTATTCGATAAGACGGATACGGGTAAGGTTTTATTTTCGTTAAGTTATCGGGTATGGATATGGATAAAAAAAAAATTCGTTAGTTTATTGGGTATAAGGGTATGGGTAAGGTTATTTCGTATTCGTTAATTACCCATACCGTTAATCTTTATCATGACCAAAAAATATAATTGTAAGATTAAATTAATACGTTAATAACAAACTAAATTCAGAAAGATATATTTGTAAGATTCAATTGATATGTTAATAATTAAACTAGGCAATTAAATTGTAAGATTTGATTGAGATAATACTACATTAAATTGGAAAGATATGATGGTAAGATTCAATTGATATGTTAATTATTTTTTTTATTTTCATTCACGAGCTATATTGCTCATTCAGGGGCTACATTAAAAAAATAATGAACTTTTGCATAAGATCTTTTATTCTCCGTTGTCATTTGAGAAAATATTGTATAATAAGCAATTAGTTATGTAATTTTTTTTGTGACAATTGATATGAGAAGATATAGTATGATTTTATTATATTTAAAGTATTATTCAATGTTGCACTTTATTAATATATTTATCTAATAATATTTATTTATCTCTATTGTACAATTTTTTTCATTGAGTTATTAACATTATTACCCATTTTCTACCGTTACCTTATCCTTACCGTTAATTCTTAACGGGTAAGGGTAGGGTACGGGTAAAGTCAATTTTTAACGGGTAAGGGTAGGATATGGGTAAAAAAAATTTTAATGGCTATGGTTATGAAAAATGTCTCCACCGAATCGTACCCTATCCATTGACAGCCCTACATTCATTTGAAATTCTAAGCAGTTTGTGATTATTTAGAGCTCAAATCGAATTGAGAATATCAAGGGAAGAACATCCCTGTTTAAATTGAGATTTGATTTGAGATGAACTTAGTTACAGACTTGCAGCCTGGAGTGGAGGTTCTTCTTTTTTTCTTTTTGGGTGGGGGGATGTGGAGTTTATCTGGGGGTTCGCTTTCTGAGATTATTTTAATTATTTTGATTGATACAGTAGTGATAGTATAAGCAATTATCTTTTTTTTTTTAAGTTATATGTTTATAGTTTCAGTAAATACAATAAGTAAAGTAGTATGGAAAAAACCATTTTGTTTCAAAAAAAAAAAAAAGGAGATAAGTTCCCATTTTACATCTAATGTAATAACAATTCGGAATGGAAACGTTAAAACATTTCAGAAAACACAGGATAAGGTCTAATACGTCTGGACATTTGGAGTTTTTTTTTTTTTTTTTTTGAGGCTCAGGTGGCAATCACCACACCGGCAGTAATTTTATTAATAAAAAATTTGGACATTAGGAGTTTTAACTTCTATTTTTCAATTTTAACAGGCGCATTTTGCACCAAGACAAGACTAATAATGGAATTTAGCTAATAAGAACTGAACTTAATTAATTTTAAATGGGCCTACTTGCTATATACTTTAGGCAGTCTTTCCAATCAATCAAGGATGACTTCCCCAAAAGAAATTTTAAGTACGCAAGTAATATCCCGGTGCTCACGTTTATTTAGCGCAAGGGGTTTTGTGATGTCAGATGCACATTTAAGAAGTGAAGGGCTAAACTGAGAGTTAATGCGTAGCTTCATGCATTCAAAGCATAAACAAGGGTTGAGACTAGTGGTTAAAAAATGACACTACGACCTTGCAAGTAAGGACTTTGCACAGGAAAAAAAAAATAACATTACAAACTTTATACCAAAACTGCAATTTTTTTTTTTTTGCAAGCAAAAAACCTAGAAAATAAGATCATCTACTGTCGACAAATCACTGTCAGATAGATAAAGAAGTATCAGGGTGAAATTTCTACTTGTCATAATCAATTTTTGAGTATTGCAGGAACTACAAATCTACGATGGATCAGCATGCACCAAGAAACGAGATTACGATCCGTCATAACTTCACTTAGGACAGAAACAAAATTAAAGAGTATCAATTCTAGAAAATTCTTTCATTTAAAATTTATTTATTTAATTTTTTTTTTAACAGAATGATCTTTCACTCAAGTTGCCATTCCTTGTATGTGTAACCTGAAAACCCGAGGGAAGCATAAAGGAAAAATCTTTGAAGGTCTGAACCAAAATTAAATTAATTAAACTGGGGCAAAACCTTAAATTTGCACCATATTCTATGTATCTATTGATTTATCAAAATATGGTAAGAATATGCAAAGCCCACATTTGACAAGAATATATATACGGCTTCAGTAACGACTTGATATGACCTTTCCGAAAGAAGACATTCCATAATCACAGTAGGCAATACAATATGACAGCAAGTGGTAATAAAGTAAACAGTAAGCATAACTAAATTTCATTATGAAAATCTTAAAACTAGAAAGCATCTGATAGCAGTCCTACAATGAAAATCCTAATGAAACTAGTACATGTTTCAACATCATGACATAGTGTCACCATGAAAAAGCACCTCATGAGGAAAACATGGCTCCGAGTTGGTAGATCACATATCTTATGAGTACAAATTTCAGGCGCATGTTCTTAGTACATGCTTGATGTAATCTCAACGATTTCTGATACGACCTGGTCATAGTCTGATTGCAATTTCTCTTTTACCTCAGTATCAAGCTCACCTTTGGCTGGCTTAGTTGTGACCAGAACACAACATGTAGGTCTCTTTGTTGCCCCCGCATTGGCAAGATCCTATCAGCCAAAAAACACATAAGAACCACATGATTAAATAGGGTTTATTCTTAAAACAAACTCAACATATGATGTACAGCCCCAAAAATTTTGAAATACCACCATCTGTCAAAAAAAGTGTTCTGCTGTCTTCATATTTATATAAGAAAAGATATGGCAAGGAAGAAAGAGGTTGCTTTCGCCATCCTTTGAACAAAATGCAAAGAAAAGGACCATAGATAAGGTTTAATGTTTAACGGGGTACATACTATGTGGTATCTGACATGCTGATACTTCTAAATTCAAAAGCAATGGGTCATAGATATGAAGTTTCCACAGAGGTACTTGTGAGGTGTCGTTGTCATTTGAGCCATTCAACTTAGTTCTCACTCAACAAGGCAGCCAATATGTAACTTGGTAAAAATGCAACTAAAAATTTTCATGCATTAACGTACTGTAAATTGGTAGTACTATACATATTGTTCTTAATGAGAATCTCTCTGGAGTTATTCGTTTGTCTAATCTGTCCAATACACAATAAAAAACTAACATTTTTATGATTCAAAATGACACTCAATAACGAAGGAATTAACCATGCAAATTTTGAGTAACTTAATTAATTGACGTCAATAGATTTCTTAGTCACAATCACAAATGTTACCTATACAGCCATACCTTCTAACCAAGCTATTTTGCTTTCTAGAAAAAGAAAAACAATATATTACTTGATATACTGACCTCTTTTGTAGGCACATAAATGTAAGGAATGTTATTTTCTTCACATAATATCGGCAAATGTGTGATCACATCAATTGGGGAAATATTTCCAGCTATTACACACAGCCTATGCAAGTCAAAATCAAGAAACAACATATCAGTAATATTGCATAACAGAAACTTCATCAGTGCGGCATATAGGGTTCAGTTGTAATCCAGCTAGAGTAATCCCCTTAAATAAGGTTGTCAAGTTATCTGGCAATCTAAAAATTGATGTACCACAGACAACAAACAGAATATTTAATTGGACTAAACTACAAATGAATGGAAGACTAACCCCTTCTGGTTTCGGCGAATGCTTTTGACCACTTCCTTCACTCCTCTTCTCAAGCACTTGGATTCAGCAGCTGAGCAAGAACAAAACATTACACATAATCCAAATTCAGAGGCACAACACAAAGATTGAAAATAATGATGAGCAAAAGTTACCTCTTCGGACGAGCTTGAAAGTGCGCTTGCAGAGCTTCTTCCCAGCAAGCGGCTTGGCGATCGGCATGAGCGAGTTGAGCTTCTTCTTCTCCTTCGCCGCCGACCTCTCAGTCTCACTGTCGCTCCCCATCTTCTCTCCTTCTCCTTCCCTAGTGGCGGTGCTGAGAGATTAGAAAGGGTTTAGGTTTTCTTGCGCGCTAGGGTTTTAGTTGGAAAATGGCAGGGAGGCGGAGAACTCCTCTTTTGTTGCTTCGAATGGGCCTGCGAAAAATTAGAAAATTAAAAGTTTAAAATGGGGCCTTTCACGGGCCAATATATGGGCCTTAGTTCTCTCTATTTTTCATTTTTTCTACGATTTTATAGAAAAGGACTTGAAGAAAACTGATTTCCGCTCTCTTTCTCTCTCCTTCTCCTTGCTTTCGTTCCCAGTTTCCCACTGTCGCAGCCGCCGGCCGCCGCATCTTCTCCGGTTTCCCACGATTCCTTCTCTCCATTTGGTTTCTCTTAGTTCGCTTAAACCAGTTTGAGTTGCAAGGAGAGGTGTTTGTTTTACTACTGGGACCTGAACTCTCTCTTTCGACATCAAGCCAATGGCGAAAGGTTTTGTTTTCTCCTCAAGTGTTGTTCGCTTTCCGACAATAATTGATCACTTCTATTGTAATTTCTCAGGGTTAAATGTTTACGTATTAAGGTTTTTTTTTGTCTGTATAGATAAGAAAGAGAAGCGAGAAGAGAAAACGATGAAGAAGGCTATGCTCAAAGTGAAACCAGAGAAGAAATTTAAGAAGAAAAAAGTTGTGAATGAAGCCGGAGGAATTAACCATGCCACGGAAGAGAGCGAGCATGATCAAGTAGCTGTAAAAGGTTTAATTTACATGCCTTTAGTTTACCCCTTGTGATGCTGTAGTTAAACCCTTGAAATTGTAGTTTTGATTGATACATACACTATTGGCCTCATGGAACCCTGATACACATCACCAAATTAAACTCATTCTTACTTAGTTGTGTTATAATTAAGCCTTAAAACTCAGTTTGGTAGTTTACTTGAATTTTGATTGAAGGCCAGAATGCTGATAATCAGTGAAAACAAAGAAGTGAATAACAATAAAACTGAACTGGCTAGTTTTCTGCACTGCATTTTGTGGCAGAAGTCCGACAATGTTGACACTGTGAGTATGGTGAGGATGGACTTTTTTTTTTTTTATAAATTTTACTGCTTCATGACTGAGCTTCTGCATATAGGTTCATTAGGGAACTTTGATATTTGGCATTGTGTGATGAGTTTTAATTCCTATTCTATATATGTTGGATATTGAAGGTCTAAAATCAGGAAAATCTGAAAACAATGCATCGACTAAGATAAAGAAGAAGAGGTTAAAAGAAAAAAAGATGTCTAAGAGTACCAGCTCTTTAGAGGCCAACTGTGAAGAGAGAATCTCTGCCAGAAAAGAAGAAAAAACAGTCTCACCTGGTATGTGTTGATGCTTCTTAATTTCTTATGTGTTTTTCTTCCTATTTATTTCTGATACATAAAAGTTTGTCAAATTGATATGTTAGGTGAAAACTTGAGTAATCAGGAAAGGTCAAACAGTGTTGCAAAAAAGAAATTAAAAGTAAAAAGGATGTCTCAGCTTAAGAGCTCTGTAGAGGCCAACAATAAAGCGAGACACTCTGCCAAAAAAGAAGAAAAAGCAGTTTCGAATGGTATGAACCGATACTAAGTTTTTGTGTGTTTTTCTTTCCTAACGACTTTTGGTACATAACATTTGTCACATTGATTTGTTAGGTGAAGACTTGGGTAACCAGGAAGAGTCGAGCAGTGTTTCAAAGAAGAATACAAGTAAGTTCTAGATTTCAACAGTCCATTCACAAACTGTTTTCCCAGTTGAAATTTTAAATGCAATGCTTTGCGCTGTTTAATTTTTTGCCAGAAAAGAGGAACAAGAAAGGAAAGCAAATTTGCAATGAGCAGGGTATTCAATCAAAGCCTGAGGCACAGAATCTTAAGGAGAAGAAATCACAAGAAAGTTTTGAAATTGATATGGAAAATGCTGTAGAAATCTCATCGGTTGATGAAGATAGTTCAAGAGGAATGAAAAGTACGGATTTTGAGATAAGATTTTTATTTTTGGATCTGTTTGGCATAATTTCTTATACATAAAGTTTTGTTAACTTCCATTATGATGTTTATTAGTGCAAATTAACATGTCAGGTGCTGATATAGTACCAGTATTAGTCTGTTAGCGTTATGCACCGGCCCAGTGTGAAACATGGGGATTATTTTCTGTAGTGTTATAAATTTGACATAATATATGATTATATTATGTAAAAGTATAATATAATGGGCTTAACAGAGGATAATTTCAACAGAATGGCTTATGGAATACAAGGATTGCAGACCAGGGATAGATGTACTTCAACAACAAATAGATGATTTCATATCTGCTCACGAGGAAAAACTGGAGCAGGTATATAGATACATGTCTCATAAGTCCAATTTTTCTTAATTCATTCTTCTTGCAAGTTGTGGTGGTCTTCTAACAGTAAATTAAAAAAAATATAGTTGTTTTGAGATGATTTTTTTTTATTTTTTTATTTCTTATTTGTTCCTGTATTATGTGTTTTATGTCTCTGTTTATGCCATAGTGCCCTTCTCCATATGAAAAGATGGGAGTTGTAGAAAGTGAAGTAAAGCACAAAAACAGAAAAAAAAAGAAAAATATAAAGGTGCTGAAAGCAGGTAGGAAAACCCACAACATGCATACACAAATTTCCACGATTATATATTTATATCTGATGCCTTGGGTTGGATGAGTTGGTTGTTCAAATAAAGAAATAGTTTTTTTTTACCAATTTCAAGAATAATCATAAAAAATTGTGATGAAAACAGGAAAAGAAAGAGAGAGAAGCAGCAGCAGCAGAAGGGGGCTGGACAGTTGTGGTACACCATAAAGGTAGGAAGAAGACAACAGATACTGAAAGTGGAACTACTGTAGGTTCAGTCGCATCAGCTGCTGTGCTAGACAAAATGTCCAAGAAGAAGAGTAAGGAGGTTGCTCTCGACTTCTACCGGTTCCAGAAAAGAGAAGCTCAGAGAAGCGGTATGCCTCTTACCTTCCTTGTGGCTTAGTTTTGTTAATATTTATTTTTTTCTCTATAATGTTGTTAACTCATTGAGTTGGGTTCGTCTACTGGTAATTCCAAGATTGTACTGTTGTGCTAGTATATTTTGGGGTAACTTTTATATTGTTGTGTTCAGGTATTAGTTGAGCTCTTAAATGTGCAAGGAATCAAAGAGTGGCATAATCTAAATAAACAAACATAAAGAATGCAACAAAGATCAACAGGCACTGATTGTTATTTGGTTGTTTAGGACATGGTACCTAAAACCACAGTAAAAGGATACGCGTTTTATTTTTCTTTTTTTATTTAATTTTCTTATGTAAAAATGGAAAATACATTTGAAAACATTGTTTAGACTCAACCCAGCAATTAAGCACCCAAAAGGCCCATTTGTTCTATGAGCATTATAATTAAGCGAACATAAATTGTGCTGCAGAGATAATGATGCTTCAGGAGAAATTCGAGCAGGACAAAAAGCGCATACAACAGTTGAAAGCTGCCAGGAAGTTTCGTCCTTATTAGTGTTTATTATAGTGTTTTCCACCTTGGATATTACTTTTCTTCCCTGGCAATTTCTTTTATTGCACATTTTACTGCTGATTGTGGGTTACTTTTGTCGAGATTTTGTCATCTATTGTAATTTGCAATCAGCATCAAGCTCAGTTTTGTAATTTTTAGCATGTGATAATTAAGGTCTGCTCGTTCATTGAGTGTAACAAAAATTATTTCTGATGAAGCTGTACTTTCTCAAGCTATCCTGCCTATCCACAGCTGTAGGTATGCATGTTTATTTTGAACATAGTATAGAGGGTTAGAGAGCTGCACTGAAGCAATAGTAGGTGCAGTAAGAAAGAATTAAATTCATCTCTAATAATGCAGCAGTAATTAAAAAATTTACGGTAAGCTAAGATAACACATAAAATGCAACGGTTTGATTAAATGGCGAGATATAAAATGGCTGCGTTTTCTACAAGTTTGCTGCTGGTAGGAAAGATGCATGTTCAATATTTTACGCTCGTCACTGGAATGATTTGACATTTTATCTCATGCTTAAAAAAAATGTCATGTCTTACAGTCTATGAAACAATATATTGTTAAATTTATCACAGAATTAGAACTACTTGATTATTATATCATTTTGAAAATATTGCTTGTGACTGTATGAGATCAAATCATATACGATCCATCATTTTTATTCTAAAACTAAATAAAAACAAATTAACAATTACAGTTCTTCAGAAATTACATACACAGTGTGATTAAAATTGTGTTTGTTTCATCGATACAATTTATAAACTTATCAAACTAGACGGTTTGTGTGAAATATACATTTTATCCGTACTCCGCTCATAACGGGAATTGAACTCATTTCTTCTATGAAAACACAATAAAATAACTGACCAATTGTGGTGGACTCCGATGTTCTTTAATTTTTTGAGATGCGAAAATAAAATTTCGTTTTAAAATAATTGATATAAGACTATTATTCTTCGCTTGTCAGAATGTCAGGAACTGCAACTTACAATTAGAAAGAAAAAAATTGAGAAGATCTTGATTCCTGAAATTAAAAAAAAGAAAAAAAATAAATATAAGGATATGACAATTCAAATTTCGAAACATTGAGTTTGTATTAATTTTTGCCAATTAAATTTAGAAACGTTAATGACTGGTCACATCATGAACATCATCTAATCTAGAAGCACACAACCAAGTCTTTCCTTTACAATTCTTTGACAAAGAGCAACACACTTGCACTTTCAATAAAAATTACAGGTTCGAAATCTAACTAGAGATCTTTTGTGACATTTAATTTCGAATTAAGTTGGAGGACTTGACCCATTTTACTTTAAAAAAAAAAAAAATCCTGGTGTGAGGAACTACTGACATGCAGTGTCCCACGCGAATAGTTACATAAAAAAAGAGCACAGAGAATCCATACCTCTAAAAAACCCTAAAAACCCTCGCCCCTCATTTCGCGCAAGACTTCGCGGGAAAAGTGAACCCACTCCATTTCCATCCTCCACTTCTTCCACCAAACAAACCTGAAATACGATTTCTCAGACGAATCGGGACACAAGAAAAGACGAATCTCGAGTTCGTGCGAATGGAGTTGGGCTTGGATGAAGACCAGAAATGCTTGATCGATTGCCTCAGCGCCACTCTCGACACGAGTCACGGCGTCAGATCCTTTGCTGAGGAGTCTTTGAAGCAAGCCTCCCTCCAACCAGGTCCTCAATTCTTATCTTTCTATTGTTTTGCTTACATTTTTCAATTTTCATCTAATTACAAGTGCAATTATGAGCTCAATGGGGAAAATTCAAACTTCAGTATGTACATTGCTTGCTGCCTTCTATATGAGATTACTACTAATTAAATTAAAATGGAAATTATACTAGTTAATTCAAGATAATTTGGTGCTGACTAAATGTTCATGGCTCCAATTCCAGGATATGGTGCTGCTCTTGCTAAGATCATATTCAACAAGGAAATTCCATTTGGGTTGCGTCAGATATCCTTTTTAATTACTTTGCTTTGTTGATGTTGAATGTACATTTATTTGTGTCTTATTAAGAAATTACATGATATATATGTTAAAAAAGGGTTCACTTTCTTATTCCATTCAGATAATAATTCATATTGCCAATCTTGAAATTTGAATATACATGCATTTTCATGCTATCCCACTTTAGTCATCTATCAGCTCTGCTGGAAATCGGCACATATTTTACATATCTTTGTTTGATAGGATGGATAACAATACAGTGAATTGTCTTTACAAAGCTAAGTTGAAAAATACAAAGAAACCAGAGCACTTCTGTTTGTTTTCTTTAATTTTTAATCACCTCTCAGCGGTTTTGCTGAAACAGTTTATTAAGCAGCATTGGCAGGAAGATGAAGAAAACTTCATGCCTCCAATTGTTTCTCCTGAAGAAAAGGTACCTTTTGATATTTTAATTCCAATTTCTGTTTTATGATGCTTTTGGACAGGTCCAAAAGACGATACTTGTATTCTAAGCAAATGTTGCCATAATTTCTACTTTTTTTCTTTTTCCTTAAGAAATAACTATTATCACCATTCTTTCTTTTTCTCCCTTTGTATATTCTTTATAGAATTGTTACCTTAAGTTCTCAATTTTGTAATTATGCATGCTATGAACTCGACATTGGGTAAATATTTGAAACCCCTGTTTTCTTTTCTTTTCTTTTCTTTTTTTTAGGGTGTCATTCGACAACTTCTGATGCTATCTTTGGATGACTCTCATGGTAAAATCCACACAGCCGTTGGCATGACAATAGCTACTATTGGGCAGTATGATTGGCCAGAAGAATGGCCTGAGTTGCTTCCTTTTCTCTTAAGGCTAATTAATGATCAAAACAATCAAAATGGAGGTAAAACAAACTTATTTTTCAAGGTTACTAATACATCTACTGATACCAGGCATCTTCAACATGGATTCTGTTTTTAGTGGTCTGCTACAGGTGTATGCCAGCTCAAATACCTATTGCATGCTAACAGTTACTATTAATGGTTGACTTATTGTTTAATTGCTTAGCGGCTTTTTTTATTTTTTATTTTATTTTTCATGTGGCCAAATGACACCACAAAGTAACTCTAAATTGCACTACCATAATGGACCAAACAATTTTGCAATGATATTTGACTGGTCCTGCTCAAGTTTGGAATTCTTTGAATAATACAGTTGCAAATACTTGGTGTTGTGATAACATATACTTAATGTTAAACAATACTTTGGTGGTGTGGTAACAAATACTTTTATTGACTGGTCCTTCTCTCTCTTTCTCTATTAGTTCGAGGAGCCTTGAGATGCCTGGCCCTTTTGTCTGGTGATCTGGATGATGCATCTGTTCCGAAATTAGTGCCAGAGTTGTTTCCATCTCTGCACAAAATAATCTCGTCACCAGAAGTGAGTTCAAAGTTTCAGCATACAAGTGTAAATAAAATGCATTGAACATGATATTGAGCTTAGTTTTTCTTGGTATCTGATTTTTTATTTGTTTTTAAGCTGTATGAGAAATCTTTACGTGCAAAGGCTCTTTCCATAGCTCACGCTTGCATCTCTGTCCTGGGTTCCATGAGCGGTGTTTATCAGGTATGTAGCCGACACTTTATTCCATGCACTCCCTGCTCATTTTGTATTAATTTATAGACTTTGGGTCTTGTATTTTTTTATGAAGCAATTAGAATGTAGATATAAGAATGGCAATTTGTTAATGTAGGTCCAGTACAAAGTACATTAATTGGCACTAGTTCCATACCCATTGATCTAGTTTCCGACATTTTGTTGCATTTGTTCAAATGAAGTTGTCTGGATTGATTGCTTGAGTCTTAAATATCGTGCTCATCAAGAAAAGGGATTGCCAGAAATATGTTAATTAATAAATAAAGCGGTGATTAGTTCAGCCAGCCTGATTAATCTCAATAGGGTGCAATTTTTATATAATTATCGAGTGTTATAGTTCGTTTTCTTAACTTGTCTGGATAATAAATTGATCTGGTTCATGGGTGCAGAGAGAAACTATGGATATGGTAAACTCAATTCTTGCTCCCTTAATGGAGAAATTATCAATTCTATTGCAATCTCCAGTGCAATCAGAAGATCCTGATGACTGGAGCCTTAGGATGGAGGTAGGTTCATAAACTTGAGATAAACCTTACTTACATTTATACCTTAGAACAAGTCAGTTTCTAACTGTTGTATTTTTTTTCCTTTTCTCTTTAGGTGTTGAAGTGCTTGCTTCAGATTGTTCAGAATTTTCCTGCAGTATTGGATGGACCTTTCTTAGGTAAGTCACTAGCATATTAAATAAAGAGCTTCGTCGATTGATACACTGAAATTTTGGCGAAATAGTTCCAAAGCTATAGCGAAACATGCGTTTTTTTTCTTTATTTCCAAAAGGCTTATGCCTTTTCTTTTCGTTTCTAAATTCAGGAGTATTGGCACCTCTATGGCAAACCTTTATCTCTTCGTTCAAAGTCTACCAATTGTCGTGCGTACAGGGTACAGAGGATTCCCATTCGGGTAGGTATGATTCGGATGGGGTCGAACAAAGTTTTGAGGCCCTTGTCATTCAGGTAAATGCGGTTGTGTGTTAATGATGTAATATAACAAAAGTGACCCTTATCGGTGGTAAGTCAGATCAAGCTGCTTGAATAACTGGCCAATTAAAAATTTCTATAAGAAATCTTAAACATGTTCTTGTCTTTAGTCCGACATTGGGCCTCCCACAGAATTTGAAAGAACGGAGGTAAGTATAAATTGCATAAATAATATTTCTGATAGCTGGTTTGGTTGTGATTGGTGCTAAGAATGAACAGCAAATGTCACTTGGATTAAGCAAAATATGTAATAAGTACAAGCTATTTTGCTACCTAATATTTTTCATCTCTTGAATCGATTTGTATTCCTTGCTCATCCTTGTAACAAGTTTATTGTTTTCATTCATTGCAGTTGTTTGAACTTTTGATAACTATAGTTTGCAATTCAAGATTGGCTAAGGTATGTTTTCTCGTAATATTCAGCATTCGACAATACGCATATGACCTATAATTTGTTTGATGTGAGAAAGATATCAATATATGCAGGCCATTGGAGGAAGCATCAAGGAACTAGTGTACTATGTAGTGGGTTTTCAGCAAATGACTGAAGAACAGGTATTGCATCTGTGTGTGTATGTGCTTATTTTTATTTTTATTTTTTTCTGTTGTCTTCATTCACAGAGTAATGCTTCAATATGAAGGACACTACCTGATATCAATAATTACATCGCATCACGCTTTACACAATGTTATGTGAACTGAACCGGATACTGACCTGGCCAAGCTTTGGGTCGATGGTTTTATTTGTCAGACCCGTGAGCCAACTGTTTTGACCAATGGTGATTAATATAGTTATATATGTATAAGATATCAAGACTGCATATATAATATTCATATTTTTATGCATTTGTATATACATTGAATGGTATACTTAGAAATTTTATTGTTAATAAAAATATTTATGAAACAAAAACTTATAGAATTCTGCATGCTTGTACAGAAACTTTGGTTGTTAAAAAATGGCATAATTATCTCAATCCAGTAATTCCCTCCAATATATGCTGAAAACCAGCATTTTCTGAATCATGAATCATTGGCTTCCTATTACAAACTGGTTATTTAACCTGGTTTTGATGAGTCCAGTTACATATGTGGTATTTTGAAGTACATTACACTGTAAATGCCTCCATGCCAGTGTTTTTGGGATCTGTATCCTCTATTTCCAGAGTGGACATCTCAGTGAGGACTGTCCGATCTAATCTCGACGGTTATTTTTTTTTCGGGCCTATCAATTTGGTATTAATCACGGGGCATCCATAATTGATCGGATGGTTGTGATGCCGATGTCCAGAGTGCGCGACGGGCAAAGGATATCATTCCAGTGTTTTTGCATCTCACTGATTGGTCCAGGCTGGGTCTATAACACTGATCTACATGTTATAGACTTACTATTAGATTGTAATTGCAATTATTTTATTTTATTTTTTTATGGCCTCAACAACTAAAATTCCAGAAATAGAAAATTAAGAAATGCTAGACGTCTGGAATCTAGGTATAGTAATATAAGTAGTCAAATTGGGTAATTTTATTTATTATGAATTTCTGTAGAATTGATAAGGAATTTGAGATGCTTACAATGCCTCTGAAAATTTTAATCTGTTCTGACATGTCATAGGAGCTCTCTTGGTCTCTTGATGCTAATCATTATGTGGCAGATGAAGATGACGCTACTTATAGTTGCCGTGTCTCTGGTAAGTGATAAATAAGTCACAATTGCACAATGGTACTTGCACTTAATTTATACCTTGTTATCTTTTAGGATATTGATTCATACCTAAAGGGACACGTCCTTGCATCTTTTGCAATTTTGACCTCTTTTAATTCTATGGTCCATTGATTAGAGTTTTTTTATTTAATAACCCTTAGGTTCACTTCTGCTGGAAGAGATCATAAATACATATGGTCAAGAAGGCATTAATTCAATTTTGGAGGCTTCTCAAGCACGATTTCATGAGTCACGTGAAGCGAAAGTTGCAGGCCATTCTGATTGGTGGAAAGTGAGTTTCCCTAAATTTCAGTATGCAAATTTGCTATATACTATGGTTGTACGGCACTTCAGAGCAAGAATAAGTATCAGCTAAGCACAAATCAGTTGTTATATTAAGGGCATTTGAAACAACCTAGACATGAGAAACTTCTTGTTATTGCACTCTTTTCTGACGCTTAACAAGTAGGTTTTTGTTTACTTACATGGCAGTGGCAAGAAGCATCTCTTTTTGCACTTTCTTCTATTTCTGATCAACTACTCGAAATACAGGTCCTCCCTCGCTTCCCAGTTCTCTGTTTCTCTGTAATCTTTTTATTTAGTTTAAATGCTATAAAACTTGCAAATGTTATTTTATTCAGGAATCAGAACCGACAAAGTATAACTTGGGAGAACTTATTGAGCAAATGGTGACCGAAAGCACTGGAGCTGGTACTTCTACACCTCGTCATATTTTTAAAGTCAATAGTCAGGACTTGAGTTCATCTTTTTATGTCTTGTGGGCTTACAGGGGTTGACGTGCATCCTTTCCTACATGCTCGTGCATTTGCCATGGTCGCCAAGTTCCATTCAGTGGTAATTGCCTAATGAACCTCCTTCATATGTTAGATCATTCAGTGCTATTTATTATGATATTTTAAAAAAACATTATAATTGGAGTATTTCAGACCCTCCAATTTGAAAATATCATAATAAATAGCAAAAAAATTCGAAAAAATGTAAAATTTGGTCTCCAAGGGTATTTCAATATGGTGATCAACTTGAACGGTTTGGATTGACCGATTGAATTTTGGATCTCGAAAAATTAACTCAAAAGAGAAATGGATGGCATTGCCATCTATGGCACTTTAGCCATCCTCTATTTGTTTTCCATATTTGGTAACTATATTGTTGGATACCGTGCATATGTAATTTTTCTTAGCTATCTGATGGTATTACTGACTAACAAAGCTTATCCTTTTCTTTTGACAGATCAGCAAGAGCACCTGCCAACAATTTCTCTACAGAGCTGCTCAAGCAATAGCTTTAGATGTGTATGTACAACACCATTCTTGTATTATCTGTTATTTAATACATTTCACAGACTGCTCTTAAGGTATCATTTGTACCTTCTTTTTCCCATAATTTTTGAAGTTATTATCCCCCAGGTAATTGAGTTTTGGTAAATCCAGCAAGGTTAAAAGTGGCCCATTTTTTTTTCCATACTTGGCCACGATTGCTCGGGTGAGGACTAGAAATGGAATTACTCACTTTCCGAGCACAGGTGTTAAAGACTTTTGAATGGTACTCTATAACAAAGTTTGTCTCAAAGCTATTGTAATTCGTTGAAGTGGATCAAACTTTTCCAACTTTTACAGAGGACATGGTCTATACATTAAGAACAACCTTTCATTTCTGGTCATAATTGCATATTTGTTTTTTCTTTATTTATAAAGAAGTATTGGAGTGAAACAGCATAGCAAAGAAAGAAGCATATTGTTTTGCTGTGTATAGTCAGCCTAAACGACTGAGTCATTTTTAACACAAAGATTTTTTTGCCAAAATTACTCGTATCAATGCAGAGTTGCAGACTATGATTTTCTTCCAAACAATTTTATGGAGCCTTCTTTGTTGTTTATAAAAAGTAAAATAAATGGAAAGATTTGAACTAAAAGGGTGAAAAATGAATTGACAGATCCTTACCAGTAAAAATTGGAGCTTGTCGGGCATTGTCACAAGTCTTGCCAGAGTCTAAACAGGAGGCAATTCAACTGAATACAATGGGTTTGCTGTCCTCTCTTACTGATCTCCTGACAAAGGTTACTTCTTTCAGCCTTGATTTTCTTAGCCTTGTTTATCAAAGCCATTTATAGTCTATTAGGATTGTGTATTTTACCTGTATGTGGTACTGCTTTGTTCGCAGATTGTCTACCTATATTTTTAGGTGTCTTGTTTATTATTTGCCTAGATGTGTTGCAATCCCTGACCCAGTTTGAAATAAGTGCTGGACTCAGGGTTAAGTCATAGGATACTATGGGGTAAGTTGAACCAAAGTTTAACATTTGAGCACAATCTCATTTGGACTCTCTGTCATACATTCTGTGGATTAGTAATTTTCTTTCTGAATTGAAACATAAAGGAAACAAAAATAACCTTTGCAACAGGCGTCTGAAGAGACACTACATCTTGTCTTAGAAACTCTTCAAGCAGCCATCAATGCAGGTATTTCCCACATCTTATTATATTATATAGTTTACTTCTACATAGGTGAAATGTCTCTACAGTTTTGAGAACTTAAAAAATGTCAAAATGACCTTTGGCAGGGTCAGTTTGTTTGTTATGTGAACTTGGATATTTGGAAGGAACTTGGATATTTGGAAGGAACTTGGAGGAAATTATGTTACTGATTTTGCTATAGAAGAGGGTTTTAGTGAAACAATGTTTCGTTATAAGTTTCTACATCCCCCCTTTTACTTTAACAAATTTTGAAGTGCATATCCTAACCGTTGATGGATTTTCTCCACCATTGATTTGTCGGAATAAGAAGTTTGTAAAGTTCTTATATTGTTATGTACATAATCAAAAAGGAAGAAGATTGATGTGTAGAGTTCTTGTTTTATTAGTTACAGCGCTCAAGTTATTTAATCTATTGTTTCTTTTCATCTCCTTTTGGGCATGTAGCCGGTGAACAATTTGCATTGGTTGAATCGGTCCTTTCTCCTATCATTCTAAATATTTGGGCTCAGCATATTTCTGATCCTTTTATCAGCATTGATGCAGTCGATGTTTTAGAGGTCAGTTAATTGGTTCTTTCTTTTAATGTCATGTTGTGTTTATTTAAAGGAGAGCTTTGGATTAGCCTGACATTGTTTTAGATTGTTGTGGATGCATCATTCGAAGACCACTATTAACAATTGTCCCCTGATATTGAACTTTTTTGTACAATGTGGTTCCTTGCCTGCAAGGTACACTACAATTTCTACCATTGGGTTCAACTTTAGATAGTTTGTTTAAAGCAAATTACAGCAAAAAGGCTGTTAAAAAAAATTCTACGCATGTTCTGTTGAAAAACAGCCTGGGATATTGCCATGGTAATTGCAAAACCACAATCAACCAACTGTTGGTTGCTCAGGTGGTTGTAAGGAATCCTCCTAAGGTGGTGCCATGGGTTCATGTCATAGTTGGACAGGAGATTGCGAAATGAGTTAAAGCAGGATATCAAAAGATGTTTAATTTAGGCCCTTTCTGAAAAAAAATGAAAAGAATTTCTTGATTTTCAGATTACTAGACCGATCAGATGGGGTATTTGTTTTGACATATAACTTCTGCAGAAACTTGTTTTGCAGATCCAGTTTGTCTCATTTGTTAAGAAATAAGGGAAAAAATTTAACACAAACTAGACTTACAAATAAGAGAATAAGAACAAATAAGACAAATTACATTTTATAAATCTTAAAGTAACAAGTCCTGAATTTGATTGAATAGTGAAATCAAGGCTCAAGTGGTCAGTTTTTACTTCTTCCATATCTTATTGTTGTGCAAGTATTGAGTTCGTTTTGCAAATATCATAAATCATTGTTCCTTTGCTAATTTGTCATAAATTATAACAGGCACCAATAACCTTTGTTTTGATAAGTAGAAAAGAAAATCTGTTCGAGTTTTATGTGACTCTAATTTAGCTTTCAGGCGATCAAGAATGCTCCTGGTTGCATCCAACCACTGGTTTCTTGGATTTTACCAACTATTGTGCCAATTTTACAAAAGGTATGCTTTTAGAAATTCTTTAAGTACAATAATAAAGCTGCTCCATTTGTTATTCTTTTCTTAAAGTCAGCATTTCTTTTCTCGTCATTCATCCATTGTTATTGAATGACACAGCCAAAGGACCAAAGAGAGAATTTGGTTGGTGGCTCACTTGATCTTTTAACCATGCTACTTAAGGTTCCATTTCTTTATCTTTTATTTATTTTTATTACCCTCCTCTATTTATTTGCCAAGCTCTTCGTATTTTATTGTTGGCTTGTAAAATTTCAGAATGCCCCGATTGACGTAGTTCAGGCCATTTTTGAGAAATGCTTCGATCCAACAGTTCAGATCATTTTAGAAAGTGAAGATCATGCAGAGATGCAAGTGAGGATCTCTTAGTAGTTATGTTATTTGATGTTTGTTTTTGTTATGATTTAATAATTTGTCTTTGTCTTATTTGTACTTAATTGAGTCGTTTTCACAGTGCTTGTTGAGGGTTTACATGCCAAAACATTGACCAATAAATCAGTGAACTGGTTTTTAGATTGTAAAAGATCTAACATCTTGTATGAATGGAATAGCAACCCGGGGTCATGACCGACAGTACCCAAATGTGGGCCTGAAATTGTTAATTTTATGCATTTTCCCTAGTTTTGGGGCATAATGTATAGCAAGTGCAATTATTTTCATTTTTTTACAACTAACACCAAGCCTTACAATAGCAAACTTATCTCAATGTAGAATGCCACTGAATGCTTGGCTGTCTTTGTGTCTGTGGGGAGGCAAGAAATGCTTACTTGGGGTGGTGACCCGGGATACATCATGAAAAGACTTCTAGAAGCAGCTTCAAGGTTTCTTTCCTTTTTGTTTTCCCCAAGAAGGGTCAATTGTTTTCTGCAGATTTTTTAGATGATGAGATTGTCACAGTTGCTCGTTTGCACTGATGCTATTTTGACTGGTACAGTCAAGAACATATCCAGCCAAATTTCTAAAATTTCATGGTACACACTTTTACCTGTCATTGCTGGCATGGCATTGACTAGGGTGTGCTTCCAATTTTGGGTAGAGGAGTGAATTGAGTGGAAGGGAACGGGGTGGGGGAAAATGAGGCTAATTCAACTTGCTTCTGTGTTTTCAGAAGGTGAATAGAAGTGAATGTAGGAAAATGGAGAAAATTTCTCTATTTATTTCGTCAAGGATTGTTATTTCCCAATTTTAGTGTAACAAATTTAACCTTCTCATCTTCTTTCCTCCCCTTTTCTATAAAAATTGGGAGTAGAGGGTACTTTTTGTTCCTTTAAATATGTGCTATATTTTCAGTTCTAGCATTAATGAAGCTTTCAAATTACTAGATCAAGCATTTACTAAGAGAAAGACACTGAGCAAAATAATCTTTACGTTCTCTGTTTCCTTATTTGTGTTATGTTTCATCTAGGCTTCTAGATCCAGAGCTCCCAAGCTCTGTATCTCTATTTGTGGGAAGTTATATCCTGCAACTCATCTTGCACCTACCTACGCAAATGTCTCCCCACTTAAGAGATCTTGTTGCTGCTGTAGTGAGGCGATTGCAATCTTCAGAAATAGAGGGGTTGAAATGTTCTTTGATTCTTATCCTGGCCAGACTTGTGAGTTTTCTTCGTATACTGTCGCATATTTTTTTAACTGTCTAGTTTTTAGGCGTTTCATTCTTGGATCAAGTGTTAAATTAGGCTTGAACTGCTTGTTATGGTCATGAAAACCTCAAAGAAAGAATGGTTGTGTCACCCTCAAATAACATGTTATTTTCACTTGTTATATGCTGGAAAAAAGTTTCCAGTCATTAGGCTAGCATTTGGGAAAAGGTATGTACTGTTAAATATTCACAATTTTTCCTTTCAACTCTGATAACTCTCCTCTTCCTACAATTCTAAATTGAACTAAGACAAAGAGTAAAGTTTGTTGAGCTTAAAGGTGTGCTTGGGTTTAGTTGAAAAAAATTGTGGGAATTTAGTCATTTTTTGCTTGACTTGAGCTTTGGTTAATTGCCGAGTTTTATTTCCTCATTATACATGTAATACACACACACAAAATGTTTGTTGTTAATTTGCCTATACTACAATCTGTAATAAGTTCTAATATTTGGTGTTGTTCTCTTCTCAGGTACATCTTAGTGCTCCAAATACTGATCATTTTATTAATTTGTTGTTAAGTATGCCGGCTGCTGGTTATGAGAACTCTCTTTCTTATGTCATGTCAGAATGGACTAGACTACAAGGTTAATTTCTGGAACTCTTCACTCATTATATTAATTATTAAGTATTTTCTGAAAATTGTTGAAGAACGTTAAAATTCTTTTAAGTAAGATACTTTCTGTATTAAACTGATGGACATGTCAAAGTATAGGTGAGATTCAGGGAGCATACCAAATAAAGGTAACAACAACTGCTTTGGTCCTTCTTTTCTCTACTCGCAATGTGGAGTTATCAAAGTTGCAAGTCAAGGGGAATCTCATCAAGGTATGATAAAAAAAATGACAGTTCAATACCAAATTTACACCAATTATCTGCTTGGCACACAGTTTTATGCTGCTGATAGAGCAGTACAATCAGTGGAATTTTGAAGTAGTCTTATTTTAAGATTAGGAATGAACACCTTGACAGCACTCAGACTTGAGGCTTGCAATAATAAAAGGAAAAACAATAATAGTTTGTTCTGTGCAAATTTGGAGTGAATGAGGACCGGTCATGGCTGTTATGAAAGATGCCATAAGAAATATACCTTTTTTTTTTTGGTTTTACTTGTTCGTTTTTCTTGATTAATGATGGGAACTACAGAATACTGGAGGCATTAAAACACGATCAAAATCCAAGTCGGCTCCAGACCAGTGGACTCTGGTTCCTCTTCCAGCGAAGGTTTACCAACTTTGCTTTTATTTGCCACTGCCATCTTTTGAAATTTGAAAACAGTATACTTTGTCCTTAGTCACATTTGGTGTTTCTTGTTGCTTGTAGATATTTTCACTGTTAGCTGATGCTTTGTCTGAGATATTTGAACAACCTACAGATGATGATGATGAGGTATATTCTTTAGCAGTGTTTTGCAGTACTCTGTTATAGGGCATGTTTTGTAAATAATTATATCTTACATGTCTAATTATTTTGTTGCTGTTTCTTTTTTATGTAACAAGCAGGATGGTGCTTCAGAGGTCTCTTACACTGGAGATGAGATAATGTATGCTTCAATGGTGCCGTCAAATGCTAATCCATCAGTTCAACACTTGGATGCTATGGCTAAAGTTCTTGATGAGGTTGGTCTTAATTGAATTTAACTCACAATTTTTGGCTGTTAGATGCTTTTAATTGTACAATAGAATAAACCATTCACTCGTACAAAAAAAATAAACTCTTCTCTCGATTTGTTTAGGATGATGAGGATGATGGATATGATGATGATCTCACTAAAGTTGACCCATTGAGTGAGGTTTGTCAGCAGTTGTGTTCATATAGAAAGTTTTTACTGATGTAATCATACAATGTCTGTGCAATTTATTTTTGTTTTTTTTTGGCAGATAAATTTGGCAGAGTATCTACAAAACTTCTTTAGGAGTATATCTGAGAGCGATAGATCTCTTTTTGATTATTTGTTCCAGGTAATACTACTTTGAATGCTGTGGTTCTTTCGGTGGGTAGTTAGCAAATAGTTTCTCTATCATTAGAAAAAAGGTGCCTCTTCCTACTCTATTGGAAAGTTAATAACTCCCATCTCCACTGATGTTTATCTTGTGGAGTGTCCCACGCATTGGACAGAGGGGGTCCGTCCAATGCGTCCATTTTTGAATTTCGAGCTTCAAATGACCGATCCGAACCATTCATGTGATCTCTTTATTGAAATTCAGCATGAAACTGTTTTTTTTTCATTATTCTGAGTTTCGTACTAATTTTTTCAGATTTTTGAAAATCGTTATTTTTTATTGTTCATAATATTTTAGATCGATAGTTTATAAAAATTTGAAAAGAAATAGTAAAAATTCAGAAAATATAAAATTCGGTTTCCTATTAGATTTTAATATGGAGATCACATGAAATGATTCGGATTGGTCGTTTTAAGTTTCCAATTAGCATTGGACTTTAGCCTTGCTTTAAAAATTATTCTTGCTAGCATCTAGTGTATAGGGATATATATGAGCAACATTTTCAGATATCTCTAGCTTTAGTGCCTAATTGTCTATATGCTCAGTATCGTGCTTTGTTTTGTGAACCATCTTGCAGAGTTTAACTGAATCACAGAGGGCTTCTGTTGCTAGAGTTTTGAGCTCATGAAAGATGAGAACTTTGAAATTGTTTGAATATTTATGGTGTTCTACCTAGTTCTGTTATTGGGAAATTCTTTGTATTGGTTTATTCAAAAAGTGTAGATGAAACTGTGTGCATAAATTCAATAGAAATGTTTTTATTGTAACTGTATTTGTACCGAAATACAATTTTTTTTCCTCTGAAAAGGCCAGTTGAGAGTCATAAACTTGTTTACCTTTGGAGAGTCATTTTTTGTGTTCAAGGTTAAAGAAGAATATATTTGATATAATGAGAACTGAAGTTAAAAAAGTGAGAGCAATTGAGATAAAAAAGTAAAGTGCCCCAATTTCGTACAATTCTTCCGTGCTTAAATCTCCTATCTTTTCTTTTGCTGTCAACTTCGGTGATCATCAGTTCCTCAGATTAACATCAAATTTATGCTGTCATCCAACATTTCAAGACACTGAAGTATATATATGGAGAACTATATCCACGCTTAACCACATAATTCTGACTGAAAATAAAAGTATGCCCACCCGGGCAATTTTTTAACAGTTACTAAAATCATAACCAAAAAGCTTTCATAAGACTGGGACTTCAAACATAAACAGCCAGAATTAGAGAGCTGCGTTAATGCTTGTTACTATAGCCTATTTTTAACTTGTCACTATTTCACATAGAAATTAAAGAAACCCACAATATTTGCATTTAGATGAAATTCAATGATCATATTATCAGACACTCCTACATCTACATAGCCTCAAGCAGAAACAGGATCAGCACGGGGCTCATCAGTGCCGGTCATGGTCACATCAGGATTGGGCTTGGGGTCGTCAGAATCAAGCATGGTTTCATCAGCATCAGGCACAGCTTTGTCAGATTCAGGCTTAGGCACATCAGCTTCAGGCATAGGCGTATCAGCTTCAGGCTTAGGCACATCAATTTCAGGCCTGGGCATATCAGCTTCAGCCTTAGGCACATCAGCTTCAGCGTTAGGCACGTCAGCTTCAGGTTCAGGCCTATCAGCTTCAGGCTGGGGCAAGTCGGCTTCTGGCTTGGGCAATTCAGTTTCAGGCTTGGGCTCCTCACTTTCAGGTTTGGGCTCATTAGAGTCAGGCTTGATTGATGCTTGTGTTTCAGACTCAGCTTTTATTGCATTTACACTGTTTTCCATTTCATCAATTCTCTTGCCTAAGTCATCTAGTTACAATATGTTAAGCACAACAAATATAAGACAACATCACAGATTGGCATAACACCCATTGCCACATTATAGTAACATAATTCTAAACCTGACCAGTATAGTGCCCCAAGCTAGTAAGGAACCTACAGTGCCAGCATGTATACATATATCTTTTTTCTTTTCATTCTTTCTTTCTGTCAATTATTTTGGTGATTGGTATTTCATATGGAAAACACAAATGTTGTATAGAGACTGACACAGCATGAGAAACAAAAAATTACAACAATATTAAAGAGATCCAAAGGATATTTCTCAAGAGAATCTCAGCAGCCAGTTTCTCAAAATTGTGATTCTGAAAATTCATTATTTTATTTCGGTCAGTAATATATATATAGTATATACAGACAAAAATAACAAAGCATGACCGATATTAGAAGCACCTACCATTTTCCAAAGAAGATCTTTCACCTGAGAAAAAGAAAAAAAAACACAATTAACAAAAAATGATGAACCCACATTCTTATTTGGAGGTTTCCAAAAAATCCTAAACTAAACCAAAAGTTTGCAAATTTCCTTTTTCAGAAAATTAAAATCCAGTGCAGCCTGAAACCCCTCTATTATGATGCAATAACTTTGCATCCCTATGATACCCTGAAATATCTTGCATATACTTCAAACACAAGAAATACAATACTGGCACTCTTGACCTTTGTATAGATGGCCAAATAATCCCTTTACCAAATATCTAATGAAGGACTGAGGGTAATTTGGTGACTTTTGGTACTTTTTTTTTTGGTTGACAGGGGTATAAGGATATTTCCGTATTTTAAAAGTAATATAATAACCGAAATTCAAAGCTGAGAAAGAACAAATGCAAGGTCATATCCCAAAACATAGAATTTGGATAAGCTGCAATTTATTCCAATAAAAGCAATTTTGTTAAGGCAGCTGAACTTACAAAAGTGGTGACGTCATCACTCGACTGAATTGAGCTCTCTGCATTCGGTTTAGCCTACAAAATTCCAATTGCACAATATAATTGCAAGAAAAACAACGTAATAACAAGAGAATATTAACTAGCGATCATACCACTACACTAATGGCAACGCCACACTACCGTTACAGGAGAACAATGATCAATTCTTGCGCTTATATAAGCAAATAAACTAGAAGAGGTAGGTTTAAGCATGGATCTAGACTCTAGGGATCTGGTTCGAAGGGGAAGAAAAGGATGAAAAACTAGGGTTACTCACTTCGGCCTTGAGATTTGGCTTGGTATCGACTTCCATGGCGCCGATCACGAAACCCTAGCAGAGAAATTGAGGGGCACTGAGGGAGAGAGAGAGAGACTGAGAGAGTGAGTGTACGGGAAATGTTGGGAGGATTGGCAAAATTGGGCTGATAACCCTCAAATCTTCCTTATTTAGATATTACCTCTCAAATCATTAAAATCGGTCTCATACCCCCCCCTCAAATCTTGATGAAACTAGATACATACCCTACTCAGCCATTTTAGTTAATTTTTTTAATATAAAAAACTGATTTTTATATGTAATGACGAAATTGTCCTGCTCAAACTCTTCTCCCTTGTCAAAGAGATCTTTAGATCTTCCTCTTATTCTTTTCTCCATGCGATATAAAACTTCCTGCTAATTTTTCCATGCGATATGAAAAGTACACATATAGTTCGTCAAGAAAGGTTCCAACTGACTGGTGAGACTAGGTTTGTTTGCGTGATGAATGAATGAGTGGAGATGAGATTTTTGGGGACTGGGATTGGCTTGCTACGAGAGTTTGATTTGGTGAGCAAAATTGAAGCTTAAGCCAACATTGATTTTTCTTTATTTTCAAATCTGGTATATGCGGGCCACAAATCCAAATAGGCCGTGAAGAGAGTTTGATTTTGTAATTTATTTGAAGTTGTGAATATGTGAGCCACAAATCCATCCTTGATTATATAAATTTGGAATTTTCTTGAAGATTTCAATCAAAGCATAAAAAAAATAATTTACCCGTCCTCAAATTATTTAAGCGAAATCTGATGTTTTATGATTGTGCTAATAGTCCACTTCACTAGTAAGTATGAAGGAAGAAAATAGAGAACGGAGAAAAAAAAAGTGAAATTAGAAAGATATATTTTTCACTATCTAACGAGTAGGAAATATTTTTTTTTGAAGATAAATTGGGGGTCAAGCCTCCCAACTTATTTTTAAATTAAATGTCTATAAAAACCCCACAGTCGGATTTCGAACCTGCGACCTCTCACTTGAGATACATTGTTCTTTGCCACTAGACCAAGAGTTGGTTCTCAACAAGTAGGAAAGATTTAAAATGAAAAAGAATATATATGGGATGAGAAATTTTTTTATTTCATGTGGACGTAAAACTAGCGGAAATACGAACTGTCTCTTTGGGCTAATAGGGAAGATGAGTTAAGTCAGGGGCAATTTCGTCATAAAATATGTGAATCAATTTTTTTATTCAGAAATTAATTAGAATTGCTGAGAAGGATATATATTTAGTTTTATAAAAAATTGAGGGGTATGGGGCTAATTTTAATGATTTGAGGGGTAAATATCTAAATAAGAAAGATTTGAGAGGTATAGGCCCAATTTTGCCAAACCAAAAAGGAGAAGGCCAGATTATGGGGTAAAAAGCCAGGTGCCCCTAATCAAAATCTCTAAGATTTAATTGACCGTTTATTCATTAATTAATCACCTTCTAATCTGATTATATATTTTTTTCAAGGATAAAAGGTCATCAAGCATCATTTTTGAAGAATTTTTGTTTAATAATATATTTTTTTGAATGTTAAAGCCGAAAATACATTTTATTCTTCTTTTCTAGAGACAGCTCTGTATATACGTTTTATTATTCTTTTATTTCTAAGAAAAATTTAATATGTTTTCTGGAAAACTATAAACGCATCGGCATATTATCTGTAAAAATATTATTTTTATACATTAAAAATAATTTTATATATTAAATTATAACATATATAAAGATCAAAAAGAGGTGGCACTATTTTATCTACGGTGAGGTGCTTACGAATAGTATTTTACGGATATATAATTTATAAATTTTCTCAAGCCTATTTTTTTTAGAAATAAAAGCATTCAAAAATTGATATCATCTAATCATTGGTCAAAACCCGAAAGTAATAGAAAGTGTTACATTAAAAAAAAAAAAAGGCAATGTGACTAACCAACAACTGTAACTAATATCATTTCTCTACCAAAAGAAAAGACAAAACACACCTAGTTAGTTTTAAAAATACCACCACTACATAAAACTTGTTAAAAGACGATCAAAACAAGAACAAATTATTCAAACTATGCAAAACTTTTAAAACATTTCTTTAGAATTTTCTATATTATATTTGTCTCTATTATCTTGAGTTTGAAGCTGTGAAAATTGTCATTAACAAGATTGCACCAAAGAACACATAATAAGAATTTTGATTGCTTAACACATTATTTAAAAGCTCATTTTTCCTATTATTCTATTATTGTGCATAGCGTAGATAGCCATGACATGAGGAATATCTGAGTATAATTCCTATGATTTTCTCAAGCATCTTAGTATCATATATATGATTATACAATATTTTTAGAAGATAACGACAAATTCTTTTGTTATAAAGTTTTACTCCTTTTCTAAATATAACAAATTATAGCAAGTATCATTCACATATACGTCAACAACAACAACAACAACTTTTTGTTCCAAATAAGTTGAGGTAGAATAGAAAAGAAACTCAACGAGATGAAGGTCATCAAAGAATAAAATAGTAGTAATAAAATACATAATAAACAGCACATGCATGATGGATCATGTAAAAACTCTCTCTCCACATGCAAAACTTCTTTGATGTCATTTTACTTTTAAAACTTGTAAGACACATTTTGCTGATTAATTCTAATTGACATGTACTGCATTAGAATGGGAGACTTAAGCATAAATAGTTGCAATGTCATAAATTAAAGAGCCGGAAAGAATAAATAGTATAATTTTAATTTTTTTTGTAGGTCTATTGTTATAATTTAAATATATGATTTCCTCTATAATAGTAAAGAAATAACTTTATGTTAAAGATATATTTGTTGAAAAGAGAAATAAAAAAAAACTGCATTTTTGTAAAAAATAACGCAGATATATATATTTTGGAATAAAATGACAAACGTGAACATAAATCACATAAACATTTTTTTTAATTTGAGTTTCTAAGTGATCACATCATATTAGTTGACTACAACACAATTATAAAGAAGATAAGTATTGATGAAAACACACTGAATACTACGTACATCATAAGATTTATTAAATTTACGATTTTACTGCAAACACATGCTTTAAATTATATGCTTTAAATGGTTTGCATACTTAAAAAGAATAAATGTAAGTAAAGTTGGGAGATAAAACAATCAACCTTTATTTAATTTTTCATTTGCCCATTACGTGTGCACTGTGATAGTCATATACTCATATGCGATATTTGCACTTTGGTTTCATGGAAGAAGAAACAATCTATAAGTGGTACTGTTCATTCGCCATCCACCGTTAAAGAAAGTATAACCAAGTAATTAAACAAATTAGAATTTTTTAGATGACAGCATTTATGTATATTCTCCATAAAGATAGTAATCACTCTCGATTATTGACCTAATTAATTTGAGTTAGAATAAGATTTTTTTTGAAGAAAAATAGGAGTCAAGCCCCTATCTTAAATTAAATAATAAAATTTAAATAATTACAGAGTTATTAGCGAGAAGCTAATTAGTTAAAAAAGGAAAACCAAAATAAAGTACAAAAATGCTCATAGAAAAAGAGAAGAAAAGGAGAGAAGTAAAAGTAAAATAAATTAAGTTTTCTTCCTAAAGAAGTCCCACTCCAGCAGCACCTCATGCAGTAGATCAAAAGGTTGTTTGACAGTGTTCCTGAAAACTCGAGCACATCTGTCCCGCCAGATCACAAAGAAAGTGATTGCAAAAAGGTCCCTATAAGTTCCCAAAATTGCAGAATTTTGCAAGATGGCAGAAAGAGAAATTGGAAACGCAGCACCAACAGTAACTGAAGTAACAGAATGACATTGTAGCAACAAATCTCTCAACTGCTTGTAGAAATCACAAGAGTTGAACAAATGGAAGACTGATTCACTATCAGCACAGCAGAGAAAACATCTGTTAGATAGACTCCAGCCCCTCTTCTGCAAATTGTCCAAAGTGGCAATCTTGTTCTGAATCATTAACCATAAAAATACCTTAAACCTTGGAGGTATTCTCATAGTCCAAATTGCTGGCAGATTAGAAGAAGTCTTTGGAAAGTTTGAAACCAGTTTATAGAAAGAGCTTGTAGAGAAGGATCTGGTAACGTTTTCCAAACTCCAAATGACAACATCATCAGCATTAGTATTCTGAATAGTAAGCAAAGGTGAAATGAGTTGCAAGAGAGTAGTGAGCTGTTGCAAAGCCACCTGAGAAGTGTAGATTAAAGGTGAAAATAAAGAGGCAATGTTAAGGAAATGGCAGTGGAATTGAAATACTGTTATCATAGGATCAACAGCAAAAGAGTAAAGTTCAGGAAATGAGAACTTTAAAAGTTGTGAAGCCCAGTTGTGTTGCCAGAAGAGAATAATTATTATTAGAATAAGATGTATGTATCCTACAAAAGAATAATTATTATTAGAACGACTATTCATAGAATATTTTTATATTTTGGATCAACATGAAATCTCTTCAAAAGCTGTTTACAGTTCAGGTAACCTCAGATGCAATGAATTTAAATCAACACTCAACTTACAACAATTTTGTTCAACATGCATCTATACTCACCGTAAAACTTATTCTTAATTTCTAAAAATAGAAAAACCACCTCAAACCTCTCCATAGCATCACTATCCACCCCTAAATTTCAGGACCTTAGATAAAAGAAAAGAAAAATCAAAGAAGAACGTTGAGGAGAAAGATAGGAGATAAACACAAACGAATTTACACCCCTTCCCTCCTCTTTCTCTTCCTTTGTGCTCCCCTCTGTTAAAAGTTAAAACCATCAAGGAGGAAAAGAGCTAATAAAAATGGCTCGTATAAGCAATGGTTTAATTGGATTTTTAAATATTCTCATCCTCTTATTTTCTTTTGTGGTGATTGGTGTTGGTGCCTATTTCTCGCTCCAGTCAAGTGCAGATTGTGAGAGATTTCTCCAGTGGCCCGTGATAATTATTGGCCTCTTCCTATTAGTCGTCTCTCTTTTCGGCATTTTAGGCTCATGTTATCGCATCTCCTTCTTCCTTTGGATTTACCTGTTTGCAATGTTCCTTCTGATACTGGCAATGCTCTTTTCAACAGTTTTCGTGTTTATCGTGACAAACAAGGGGGTAGGAGACGTGATATCGGGTCGTGGTTACAAGGAGTATCGGCTTGGGGATTATTCTAGCTGGCTTCAGAAGGAGGTTGGGAATTACAAGACATGGTCAAAGATTGAGAGCTGCCTAAGGACTGCAAAGGTTTGCCATGGTTTTACAGCAAAGGAATTGGCAAGTGCTAATGAGTTTTACAAAAAGAATCTTTCGCCTACTCAGGTAGATTTTTTTCTTTTATTTTTTATTTTGTTCATACAAGTAAAATCGGCCTTCAGTTGAAATAAGTCCATGCAATGTCTCCCATTTGCACCGTTTTTATTTAATAATTACCAATTAAGACTCTACACAATTACAATTATTCTTTACCAAATTGCTAATGGTTGTTTTTTGATCGATATATCAGTCCTAAAATTTGAGTATAAAAATTGTACTATATTGCAGTCTGGCTGTTGCAAACCCCCCACCTACTGTGGTTACGATTACGTGAATGCGACATATTGGGACACACCAAAAACCGGGATCAAGTCAACTGATGTCGATTGCAAGGCATGGAGCAATGACCAAGAGAAGTTGTGCTATGGTTGCAACTCGTGCAAGGCCGGTGTTCTCGCAACAATGAAAACTAAATGGAAGGAAATTGCAATTTTCAACGTGGTCCTCATTGTTTTCTTCGTTTTTGTTTACACAGTTGGCTGCTGCGCCATGAAGAATAACCGAAGTGATAAGTATAAGAGGCAGTTTTATGGTTATCGTTGATCATTTAATTTCTAATCCAGTTGTTGTATTAGTTTCTCTCTATTTGTTCCTGATGATTGATTTATTCGTTGAACTTGAATGCATGTGTAGTTTAATTTGTTGTATGATGATGCATATTTGTTCAATATTTTGGCACAATTTATCGTGTTTGCTACTTCTAATCACGGCCGCAAACGAGACGAAATCGACCGAGTTGACTCTAGCTCTAACTTGCTTTATCGAACTCGAGCTAGTCGAACCAAGCATTATTGAACACAAGCCACTCTCGAGACATAAACGAGCTCAGTTATTATAATTTTTTATATAGATTATTATTTCATAAGTTTCATTGAACAGTAACATATATACGTAAGAAATAAGTATATTTTCTATCAAATTGAGTACTAAAAATAATAAATTAGGTAATAAAATTATATATCAAACTCGTCTTACTACCTTATCGAGCCTTAACGAGACGAGACAAGCTAGCTTGTTAATAACTCGAACTGTAACGAGACGAGCTAATACAAGCTTTTGTCGAGTCAAACACGAGTGAGCTACGAGCTTTTCTTGCATCCCTTTTTCTAATTACCAGCAAGGCTTTAGTTTAGTGTTGGCTATTGTCAGGATCACAAAGTGAGAGAATTGAGAAGGAAGGCAATATTGGAGCTATTGATGGGTGTCAGATTCTAGAGTTCATTAACTAGGAGTTTTTAAATCTAAAAGGGTTGACAAAGTCAACAACTCAAATAATAAAAAAGTCACTTATGAAAAGATAGAAAATATTGAGAGGGTCGTTAATTCACTACGGCTGTCTTATGGGCTCGGGTTAAATGATTTAACGATGGAGACAGAGCGAGGAGATCGCTAACTGACAAACTTGTTGAGCTGAGTCACTATGGGGGACCATGGAGATAAAAGAAGAACTATGAGAATTTGATGCTTCTATTACTTTCTTCTTTTTACTGGTTGTAATTTTCTCTCATATATATAAGCAGTTAACGAGAGATGATGGATATGTCTTGAAATCTGAATCTGAAAACAATTTATATCATTTTATCCCATTTTATCATTATTTTTCCAATCTTTATTTCCAATCCATGTATCTTTGATTTTCAACAAGGGTTAATATTCAAATCTTATGTTATTTCAATTGTTTCTTATTCTATTGTTATTTTCAGTCTTCATTTTAGTTCAATTTCTTGTATTTGTGTATCAAATTAGAGAAATCTAGACACTAGTCTGGCAAATATTAGTGTCAACTAGCTGAGATCTTGCCGAAATCCATTGGTTTCGCTGAGAATCAGTGTTTAACCTTAATTTGAAGATCTAGGGTCATGGCATTTGGTATCAGAGCACCGGTCATTAAGGGCCGGTGTAGTGGATATGGCCATTGAAGATTGGAGATCGAGACACGACCAATTGGAGGCTGAGTTAAGAAAATTTGAAGAGAGGTGTAGATAGTTCAATCAACTGAGGCCGGATTGCAGTAATACACATCAAATCAGGATCAAATATCAAGAGTTGAGAGAGGTAAACAGTGTCAACCTATTTGTTAGGAACTTGGACAAATTGGCTTCTAGTTTAAGGTTGTATGCATGGTATTCATCCTATGGATACATTCTCACATGTAAAGTTACCTTGGATACTGAAGGCTTATCAAAAGAATATGAGTTTGTCCAATTTGATGTTGTTGACTCAACAAGAGAAACTATTAGTTGCTTGAATAAAACTGTTAAAAATGAAAAGAGAATCTGGGTGCGACCATTTATTGCAAAAGAAGAGAGACAACTCGAGCAACTATGTGAGAAGAAGATGGGCTCTGGAGGTTATATCAGGGAAGAAGCTCAGGGTGAGTTGAAACAATCTGATGTGATTTCAATAGCTCCAGTGGATAAGGCGGTTAGTGAAAAAGTATGTGCTAATGTGGGAGGTATAATTACTTTTGGAGAAAAAATGATCCAGAAAAGAAGATGATGGTATTCTATAGTAGTGAAGTGAAGCTTAGTATAGAGGAGTCGGTTGTTGAAGGGTGTGTAATTATAGTTGGAGGAGAGGAGAATCTAGAAAAAGAGATGAGAATTAAGGTGCAAGGGGTGAAATCTACTGCAGAGCATGAGATGCAGCTCATAACTCCACTTGTTACAACTCCTAATCACTCTCTATTTGAAAATGAAGAGCTGATAAGTACCAATGAAGTTGAGGATAAAGGAGGAGGAGGTGAGAACATAAATAAGCAACTTAAGATGAATGATGAATGTGAAAGGCTAGTCATTGTTGAAGTTGTAGGTACACTTGAAGGAGGTAAGAATCTAGAAATGGATATAATAATGATGGGGTTCAATAACAGTGAAGAAGATGAAGAAAAGAAAAGAAGTAAGGAGGGTCCATTATTACTTGTAAATGAGATGAATGAGAAAAGTGAAGGGTTGATATTGGCTGAATGTATTAGTACAACTGGTAAGAGAGAGGAATCGGAGTTGAGTAAAGAAGTAGAGAGATTGAAGTTTGTACAATCGGTGGAATATAAGCTAAAATTGGTGCAACTTGAATCTCAATTAGTGAATCCTGCACCTTAGTAGGTGCCAAATATAGTACCACATCACTTGCAACTAACATTCCATCCTATGAAAAATGCAGCACTAAAATTGATATAGCTTATGGCCAGGAGAGATGTTGAGGATGGAGGAGGAATGTACTACTATAACCCTAAACCTAGACAATACAATAGATGGCTACATAAGAGCATAGTCAATAGTTCTAATTATAAGCAATTGATGGATGAAAGGAACTCACAAGTTGAAGAAGAGAGGAATCGTAAGATTGGACATTTGAGAGAAGGGTGTGAAGTTTTAGAAATTTACAATATTAAATTGGTAGTGATGTACTTTTCTAAGGAAATGCAAAACTGGTACATTAATGTGAAGGCTGATACCCACCATCTACCATGGAAATTGTTGGTACTGAAGTTATTTGAGAAATCCAAAAAAACGATGTTCCGAAACATGTTGGAGGAGTAGAAGGGTGCAACATAAGGATTGACAAAGGTAGAAGAAGGAGGTGCACCATTGGATGTGCCAATTTAGTTGTTGAAAATAAGGTTCTAGAGAAGAATCGAGTAGTCAAGAGATAGAAAATTATGCTTGAAATGTACCCTCAGATGCAATTTACATTTCAGCCGATGCAACTTGCATCTCCACTTGTGCAACATGAGTATCACCAGCAAGTGCATGACTCAAAACTAGAAATCCGTGACACTAATGAGAAGGAAGGGTATAATAGTAAATGGCAGAAATCTGGCTTTTCTTATGCTACTGATGATAATCTAGGAGGCTGGCAAATGAAGCATCAAATTTGGGAAAAAAAAATGAGAACCAAAGAACTTTTAACAATTCTAGAGAAAGGATGTTATGTTATGTTACTACATTGAGTGAAAAAAGTTCGTGATGGCTAAAATTGCTATAGCCTAGTTAAGAAAATGAAGGGTGTTATATGAGGTACAACCTGAATTATAAGTTGCATCAAAGCCAGTATGCCAGACATGTTGCACCCTACAAGGCAACATGTTCAGCCTACATTTCACATTGTGCAACTAGCATATCAAATGGCACATTCTTTAGGTCAGCAAGTTGAATCTGTACTTAGTATAAGTATGAGAAACCTAAGATGGTACAACTTGTTTCTATGAAAGCCGTAATGCAAGAAGAAGACATGATGCACATTGTTAAGTAATGTGAAAATAATACCGATGAACAAGAAGTGCAGCAACTAATTTTAAAAAAGTTGGAATTGATCTCTAAGGAGCCAAATGATTTGGTTTCTTAGAGAAAAGACACGCACTCTGCATGTTTTTTTTTTGAAGATAAATTAGGGGTCAAGCCTCCCAACTTATTTTTAAATTAAATGTCTATAAAGACCCTCCAGCCGGATTTCGAACCTGCGACCTCTCACTTGAGATGCATTGCTCTTTGCCACTAGACCAAGAGCTGGTTCTCTGCATGTTTAAAAAAACATAAATAAGGCGAGCAATTTATCCTGTGAGAGGAGAGAGAGAGTAGGGTTTTGTTGACGAGCTATTGATTATTAGTAGAATTACTATTCTAGTGCCCTATTTTTGTTTCCTGCGTCACTTTGTTTAGGAAAAATTTGATTTATGCCATTACAAAACATTCAAATTTTAAATATGCCACTAAAAAATGACTAATCGGATATATGCCACTACAAATCTATACAAATTTGATATATGTCACTATTTTAATAAGAATATATTAAAAATAATTAAAATTAAAATGCCTAAGAGAATGATGCCAGATAATTAAAATTAAAATTAAAATTAAAATTTTCATGTCAGATTTTTATAAATGCCTAAACTACCCAAGAGAACGCTCCTCTCTCTCTCTGTGGCGAACAATGATGCCCTTCTGAACTCGAGCCGAGGAGCTCCTCCTCTCATCTCCTTCGTTAGACAAGACCAAGCTTCGTAAAATTCATTATCGTTCCCCTTGTCTCTCCTTGCTTTTAATTTGTCTTTTAGGGGACGTTTGGATTATATAAGAATAAAAATATGATTAGTTATTTGGAGTAAAAAAATATTAATTCTAAACGATCAAGAATAAGGTTTTTGGAGGTCTAGAGACTTATTTTTAAGTGGTCCAAACTATAGAATAAATGTTTATTCCTAATGTGTTTGGATCATTTCTTAATTGGGATTAAATGTGGTCCTGACAACTTCTTAATCTGAATTAAGATTAGGAATAAAAATTGTCACAAGATGTTTATCGTTCCCCAAGTCTCTCCCTACCATTGGAACAAAGTGACTCATAAGAGACGAAATTTGACACAATTAGAATCGGCATTTTCAGCCTAATGGAAAATTGGTTGCAATTCCTTAATGTAGAGAATATTATATGCATTAAGAAATTGGTTGCTATCTTTTTGCAATGATTTTGTTTTTTTTTTTTGAAAGTAACGACCGTTGTCCGGTTCATATGTTCCATTATGAACGTGATTCAAATGAATACACATTTATCCTGCGTATTGGGTATTGGGTGTAAAGAGATAATTAACTTTCTAAGTGTGCTGCCTGGCGTCAAGAAATGGAGAATAGAGGTCCAGATAAGATTAAATATTCAAACCAAGGTAAATTAAATGTTGAAAATGGTGAAGGTTAATATAGTCATTTTAATCAGTTGGTGGCATAAAACTAATTATTATTGTTCTATAGTGGCATAAAACCAATTAGTTATTTTGTGATGGCATATTGTGAATTTTAAGTTTTTCTAGTGGCATAAATCAAATTGACCTTTTTTTTACTACGCAAAATTTAATAAACTAAAGAATCATCAAAATAAAATCTATCACAACAATTTTGCAAAATATCTAATGAAATTTTTTTGCAAAGTTGTGTCATGTTTTATATTTTCTAATTTTGTCTTCTTCGCATTAATTTAGATTGACTAAAAAAAAATTATATTAATGGGATGAAAAGAATTTTGCATTAGTGTTATTTCCATTCTAATTATAATAATCAATGAACCATATTGTTTGTAACCAAAGATTTGATACATCTTTGGACTCAAAATTGAATATATTTTTAGCACAGATTGGTTAGACCTTTGGATTGATATTTTTTATAAAAAGTAGGATTAAAAACTATTCACATCTACTAGCAACATTGAAAATACACACACACACACATGTGGAGACATATATTTTATAATGACGTCAGAAAACTAGATTATATTTTTACCTATTTTTATCACGTAAATAAATATTATTATGTGGAGTAAGTTTTGGGGAAATATAGTTAGTGAAAAAAACTTTCATGATATCACACAATGCGCTGACTCCACCTGACCCTTAAAAAAAAAAATACAATGCCAACTAGGATTTACGGTTAATTGTTTCAATTACATATATTAGTACTTAAAACCTTATTTTCTCCTAACCAACAGTTGCGATTAAAAAATGCATAGACCAAAAAGTTGTATTCTTTTAAACAATGGCACACTGGCAGCAACTTGTTGATAATACCTAAGTACCTAACACAGTTGCCAAACATGAATTATGCAACCAAACGTACAAGTTTGATCCGTGTAGTGATCTTCTCAATCCTTATCAAGACGAAGCTAATTGACGTCCAAAAGACACCATTCATACTCTTACGTATTGTGAACTGTTACAAATCATAATGCACAATTTTAACAAACAAATTTGTGGCGAGAATTGCAAGCGACAAATGAAGCAGATGTATGTATATACAACCAACCAAAAAACAGTATTAACTGATCAAGGGCCTGGAAGAAGCTTTCTTTGTTGAGAGACAGGAGCTGAGCTTGTCGTACCAAATCGAGCTGGTATAATACGAGAAGGAGATAAAATCTCAACAAGGGATGAGCCATAGGAGTCTATGCCTAGCCGGCTTTGGAACCATCCTTTTCTTCCTGAGAAACCGTCTGTCATTACCCAGCAGTTGCTGAAGCCAAGACTAGTCAGTGTCTTCGCAACAATTTTTGCAATGTCAGAGTACCTGTTTGGAGTCGAAGGAAATTTCAGGGTAATACAGGGAACTAACCAATTCTGAGTAAATGAGGATGTAACTGTGTTGAATTGACACTTATTGTACATTTTTTGACATATAATTCAGATTTAGAAAGGCTAAATTGCGAGTTTGGAAAGACTACAAAAAGTAGAAACTGCCAACATGCCTACAGGATGATGGTAATGGAATATGTTTGCCACAGTTGAGACCCATGTTTAAATTCAAGCAAATGGCTGGATTGAGGTTGGACAATTGAAGGTTCTTATAGTGCCTATGGGAGTGTAATAAAAAAATTGTAGGAACTAACGAGTCCATGATGATGATGTTGGAACCCTTGTTAACCCGTTTGAGATAAGATATCTTCAGTGCAACTATTTCGGCCTCTACTTGCTTTACGTTCCTTACTAGACCTTTTAGCTTGCTAGGAAGCTCCTCCAACCTAATAGAAAAGAAAATATATATATAGCAAAAGTATTGGATAATTCTTCTTAAATTTGTGGAACTGTAAATGGAAAATTTGGCCTGTATTATTCTGAAAAGAGAGATATATAGTCTACAAAACTAAACTCCAACATTTTTACTAAACATACCCAAACACTTTCATATGATCCCCCATCATAACATAAGTACTTTAATGATACGACCATTATTGCATGAACTTAAATGGTAAGAGATTGCAAATAATGAATTTGCTACTCACGGGATTGAGATAAATTTGTTTTTGGAAGCAGCTGGCAACTGAGGCACTCCTGCTTTATCCTTGTCCTTCTCTGAACGTACGTCAATTAGAACATAGTTTTGTGTTGATACTGAGTCAAGAGCCTGTGCAGGGGTTAAGCTACCTACAAAAGATGAAAATATCAAAGTCAAACAAGATTAAAACAGAAAGGATTTCATATTTGAAAATTGCACACAAAATAGCCTGAGAAAATGCTTTCATATCTTGATATCCTTTTAGGACCTTCTGAAATCTGGCTCAGATAATATGTGTTATTACTGGGATGTGAATCAATACTAGCTTCTTGGCAATTCAATTGTGCTCTCTTAGCTGTTAGGATCGTTTTCCTTGACAACAAACAAAAGTTACTTAATTGACTCTACTAATTTTACTGAACCTTAAAAGTAAGTATCTGGCTATCTGCAACTACCAAAGTCAGAAAGTACGGATTCAATGTATTATTATCTAGCATAAAAGTGAGAATTTGCCAGTAACTGAAGAATTAAACCAATGAAAATGTTTTCACTTTTCAGTACCTTTATAACCACGAAAATTGAAAGAGACCAGTGACCAGATTGGGGGAAGGAGAAGGTAGGCAAGAAACAATGCTCCGGCTGACACAACAAGAACCGAAGGATCGGATGATGTGATAGTCTCCACAGTTGCGGAAGCAATTGGCTTTGCCCCTTCTATCACTTTTGTGGTCTGTTGTGCTGCATCTGCAACTGTCTACTGAGAAAATAATTATCAGTAATTATCATAGAAGCCACCTTGAAATTTGGCACCATACCCCAATAGGGTCAGGTGGAGAATAGTGTATCTGCATGTGCTAACCAAAAGGAATTGATACTAAATAGATAGGTACTTTGAACATCCTTATCGAGTTTCTCAACTTTTTCATGTTGAAATGAGGTATCTAAGAGAACGAATTATGATATTAGTAGCAAATATTTGATTCCTTTTTCTTCCCAACTTCTTTTTTTTATTTTTTTATTGCAGGATCAGAACTGAATTTGTGCTCATACGATCAGTATCTTATATCTTCTTTGTCGTACCCAGTCAATTCAGTTCTATCAGGATCTTATGTCTAAAGAAGGCCAATAAAATATCAAATTTATTTCCAAAATCAACAACAACAACATCTAAGCCTTTTGTTCCAAACAAGTTGGGGTAGGCTAGAAAAGAAACCCAGCAGAAAAAAACATAAAAAAAAAATTTTCCAAAAAAAAAAAAATGAAAATGGTACCTTTGCAGCAGAAAGGACAGGGCTAGGATCAACCCCGGTGCTTTGAAGTGCCTCCTTAGCCTGCTTGGAGACATTAGAAACCACCGGTGATGCAATTTTCAAGGCTTCTTGGCTAGCACTTTGTAAAACCGGCACAGCCGCATCTACTCCAGGCTTAAGTACCTCACTCAAAACCTTGAAAACATTCGAGGCAAAGTCTACGGCCTTTGACCCTGCACCACCAACTTGATCTATTGTCTCCTCCACCTAATAATTATCCCATCAGCAGAGTGACATAATAACAAGAGTATAAGGCTCTAAATTCTGTTAAATTTTTAATAATCAGTCAAATTCACCTTTAATTATGAATACCTACAATAAATTATAATTGTTTTCTCAAACTGCAAGTGTCATGGTCAATTAAATTGCAAATGCTCTCTGACTCTGAGCACAATATATTGTTGCAAAAGATTATATTGTAGAGAAAGGGTTTAAGAAGATGCCTTGGTGAGAGAAGAGACGAGATCTTCCTTAGAAATGGCGACAGCCTGGGCCTCGCACAAGGCACCGGGACTGGTAAAGAGAGCTAGTAAGGAGAGAGAGGTAGGCAGTGGAGAGAGCAATGGAGAGGTGCGATCACTGGTGGATTTAGGTTGTGGTCTGGTCGTCGGCCGAGGCGGGAGAGACGGTCTGGTCACCGCCGCCGCTCGGATAACCAGCGCCATTGTTGTCTCTGTTTCGCTTTTCTTTTTTATCTCTCTCTCTCTCTCTCTCTGCTTACTGGACTGGAGAGTGGAGACTGAGCAGAGCTGCACAGTTGGATGAAGTTGTGAGGCGCCACACAGTTGTGTTGTGACAGATGTGTGGAGATCCCAACTCTTGGTTGAGAAATTCGCACCTCAGATCAGGTGGGGCTTTCTTTTTTTTCTTCTTTTTCTTTTTCTTTTTAGACTAGTGAAACTGACTTACCTTTACTGCTGGATGGAATTTTGAAAACCAAATATTTTGGATGTGAGATAAAATATAGATCGTTCGGTTCTGGCATGAAAATATATTTTCAGGAAATTTTACAATTAATTTTTTTTTGTTTTGATTTTTATTGTTGATGTCTTGTAAAGCTTTCAATTTATTAATTTTATTAATTGCTGTTCGAAACTTGATAACAGTTATTTTATAAATGTATAAATATAATTACATAATAACTAGAGAGAACAAATAAAACACAATTTTGGGAAAGTAACACATTTGTTAATACTTTTAGTGCCACAACAAATCCATAGCTATGTTTTTTTTTTTTTTTTGGAAAGTAACGAGTCGAGCTCGAGCTGGCATTAGCCAAGCTTGATTTGAAATTAATTCGAGTTAGTATCGAGTTTCATAACGAGCTCATCGAGCTGAATTATAGTACTTTTTGCATAGATATTTCAAGCAAGAATGTACAAAATAATTAAAATTTATTGATTTTTACTTTATTTTTATTTATAAACTAATATTTTATTTATTTTATAATGAGATTTTAAAGAAAAGTAGTATTTATATATAAGACATAAATATATTATATATCAAATTAGATACAAAATATTACAAATTATTTAATAAAATTATATATCGAGCCAAATAAAAGTTGAGCTAATCTCGAGCGAGCTACGAGCCGAGATTTTTTGCCACCCCTAAATGCCAACCTATAAAAAAACGGAAGGTAAGAACATACATATGGCAACAAATAGCGAAAAGAGAAACAACCTAGACCCCGGGTTATTGATTGTTCATAAAAAGGAAAATAATGGGATTTCGTTTTTGTCACTGCAATTATTTGTTACGGGATTCCCCTCCTTTTTGTCTTTTTTTTAATACTATGTATATTCCTTTGTAATTATAATGGAAAAAGATAAGCGATGGACATCAACAGACAGAGTATACCCAACGGATTGACGGATAACAATTACAAGAGTAAAATTTTGAAAGGGCCGGCCGATCGGTGATCAAGACCGTACATATATTTTTTTAAGAAAGAATGAAGGTTAATTAACTGTTCCATTTTTTAGAATTTAAATATGCTTACAAAAATTTTCAGTCTCAAATTTGCGACCTTCGCTAAGTAGGTTGCCTTTTACCACTAAACTAAATCCTAGTTATTCTCACGGATTTCACATATAACTCCAGATTTTTTTTTTCCTTTGAAAACAACTAAACAAGTGAGGGAGCGCCTCACCACTCTTTTCCATTTCCTACAAAAAGTACAAGAGTAACAGAAACTATCCAACGCGTAATCAAAAGGTATTACAGCCCTATCAATCCCAAATACTCAGCACCCAACTGGTTTATTCAAATCACTACCTTAACAAGCTGGCATCGGTACATACCAGAATCTGTGTAGTACCGGTGTGCCATTATTATCTATTATTCATTGTTCTATGTACATATAACTCCAGATTGCACTTCATAATATAACTAATGCTAATTAAGAAAAAGCCGAATACAGTTTTTCTTTAATTAATGAGAAAATAAAGAAATTAGGTTCCTCTAATGTACTGGTCCTCGGTGGTATGTTTGTTAACTCGATTGGATCGATATCAAGTAACTAGCGAAGGGATCTTTATTTATTTGTGAAAGAACTGATCCATTTGAAAGAAAAATTAATTGAGGAGCTTTCTGTTCATGTTTCAAAAATGTGTTTTATAATATGCATGCAACTGGTAACTGCATAGCAAATAAGAGAGATGCAGATCCAAACGCAATAGGATGTGTGAATGGAACATATGAATGTGTGCTATGTAAAAAGTTTAAAAATTGCAAACTAAATAGATTTCTTCTAGAATTTATGTAGAAAATAAGAAAAATACACTAATAGTATTTAATTTATTAAATGGTAGAATTATTTTTTTTAATTTTGCATGTCTAATTATATGCTTGCATTTATTGCATATATGTCATGCCGAGGGAATTCTATTAATTAGTAAGTAGTAACAACTTAATAGTATGTAGGAACTTACCAAATTATATATATGGCACAATTAATGATGCAATTAATGTAGTCCGTATTTTCAAAATTATCGCAAATAAAGTTTTGTTAGACATAATTTTGAAGGATCGTTTTGTATTATATGATACAGGGACACTATAGTCTTACGCGCTATAGAAAAAAAATTATAAAATGTAACCAATTCCGCCCCAATTAAACAACAGTCTACAATACTGGCCATCCAGCAACACGTAGATGCAGCCACAACAAATTCATCATCGAACAGCAACTAACCAAACTGCTAATTCTCACACAATTGTTTATTGTTTACACCTAAAATTCTCACATGAAGCGCACCAAACAAAAAAAAAAAAATATTAAACCTTGATAGACTTCTGCCCAAGTTCGATCTTCTTATGATATATGCTAGTAACACGCTTGTCGTGTTCGGAGAACTTCTCGTTTCCCACAAAAAATCCGAACAACTATTATCCCTATTACAGTGAAGACCGAATATTCAACAAAGATGACAGCAATTGATATTACATCGGCGTAATCATATTTAGTGATTTCGGTTTGTTGAGTCTCTTTGAGATCGGCATGCTTTCTTTCTGTCCAATCCTCTATATCTTCATCGACTTGCTATGTATTATGCATGCACAAATCAATGTAAGTAGAGAGTTAATCATACCAGTTAGAGTCGGATCAAAATGTATAACGCATTTGATGTTCAAATTTTAAACTTTAAATGACTGATTCACTTTAATTTGTTCAATGTGATATTCATATTGAAATTATATGTAGGAAATAAAATGTTTATACTTTTTCAAATTTAGTTTGAAGCTCGATATATAATTGAAATTCATTCACTTTACTGATCTTTTCCATGTAACATGTTTAATTGGTTTATTTAGAGCTAAGTAAAATTTTAATCGAAATCCCTTATTTACCCTTCTCTCAGTCTCTCTTGATATCAAACAAATGTAATATTGGAACAAAAAGTTTCAAAGTTGATCTTATCACAAGACTTGATGTATTAGTGAACCGGACAAAATCAGTTTCTAAGTTGTGGTTATAATTAAATAGGAAGTGTTAAAGAAGGGCACTGGATATTGATAGAGAAAATTCTCTACCAGCGCTCATTGCTCTCAAAATAGCACTCTTTAAAAAAAGCACTATATATAATGAAATAAAGTTAAATATTCTAAATGTAAAATTTAGGTCAGGCATGGGTAAATCTAAGATATATATAATAAAAGCCGTGGCCGCTATTAGATTTTCGCCACGGCTTTTAATTAAAAAAATAATTTTTTTAAATAAATTAAAAATAGTCGTACTAATCATTAATATTAGCAAGATTTTTTTGGGCAGAAAAATTATGTCAAGTTTATATATAGCGACATTCTCTGGAAGAAATTACTAACTTTGAACTTACAAATTTTTGTCTATAATTTTGACAAGTTTTTTACTGCAGATTTTTTATATTTTACGTTGGAAATTTTTATATTTTACATTGGAAAATTTTATATTTTACATTGGAAAATTTGCAAGTTTGACGAAATAGATTGAATTATTCTTCAATCTAAAAAACATAGCGCAGCTTCTGGTATGTCTAGTTAGCTTTCTTTTACAAATTTATAACACACGTTGCACTGGTGATAGCAAAGGTTAATAATATGTGAGGTGATGGAGAAGAGAAAACAAATTAATAAAAGATATACTGGTACCTGATGATGATGGGAGTGAGAGTGAGCGCGTGACATCAATTTTTTTTCGAAAACCTCGACAGCAGCTGTCAACGAAACTGGATTGGATATAATTTGGAGTCTGTATTGGGACTTGAGAATGTCTTGCTTGACCTCCATAAGAGACTCTTGGAGTTTCAGTTTCTCGTCCATCAGCCCTAGAATTTGGGTACTAACCCGGGACAGAGCCAGCCGTGTAGAAAACAATTCCTCACTATCAGTCCCATAAGGTTCACAACTATCAATAATACCTCCTCTTTTGAGGTCGTCGCATTGGGCTTGGAGGCGCGCCTCTTCGTCGCGTAATGCCTCCATCTTTCTCTCCAGCTGGTGAATCTCGCTAGCTAGTTCCTCTGCGTCTTTTTCATAATACCCCAATTTTGTCTTCACATGCTGTATTTTACTCTGAATACCCTCATCCATCTTTCTCGCCGACTCCAAACTATTTATTCTCCTGAAAAGTCTCTTACAACTCTCAAGCAACACCTGAAATTAACACTAATATATATATCATACAATGCAATATGTATATGTATAGATAAGCAATATAACATATATAGTTAATCTATGTATATATGGATGGATGGGGGTGCGATTACCACGAATTCAATGTCATAATCATCATCCATGGACGTGGCCATGGTTGTTGGAGCTTCCAGTGCTCCTTCCTCAAACAAACCATCATTATCAATGGATGCAATGGATGCTGAGATAGAGACGCCGGTTCTGATGATCAACCCCAAAACTACCAAGAGCAGCAGCACCTTCATTTTCAGATGCACCCCCCTTAATTAATTAACCAATTAGACAGATAGACTAGTTGATTTTACAGCTACGGTGATGTTTATTTTCTGAATAAGATATAAATACTTCACAAATATCATATTTGGTTATTCTAATTCTAATTTTAAATTAAGTATGCCCCAAATAGACAAAGACCTTAAAAATTTCTTACCTTCCGTTTTTTAGGTCTTTGTCTATTTGGGGCATACTATTAAGTTGTTACTACTTACTAATTAATTAATAGAATTCCCTCGGCACGACATATATGCAATAAATGCAAGCATATAATTAGACATGCAAAATAAAAAAAAATAATTCTACCATTTAATAAATTAAATACTATTAGTATATTTTTCTTATTTTCTACATAAATTCTAGAAGAAATCTATTTAGTTTGCAATTTTTAAACTTTTTACATAGCACACATTCATATGTTCTATTCACACATCCTATTGCGTTTGGATCTGCATCTCTCTTATTTGCTATGCAGTTACCAATTGCATGCATATTATAAAACACATTTTTGAAACATGAACAGAAAGCTCCTCAATTAATTTTTCTTTCAAATGGATCAGTTCTTTCACAAATAAATAAAGTTCCCTTCGCTAGTTAATTGATATTGATCCAATCGAGTTAACTAACATACCACCGAGGACCAGTATATTAGAGGAACCTAATTTCTTTATTTTCTCATTAATTAAAGAAAAATTGTATTCGACTTTTTCTTAATTAGCATTAGTTATATTATGAAGTGCAATCTGGAGTTATATGTACATATATAGAACAATGAATAGTAGATAATAATGGCACACCGGTACTACACAGATTCTGGTATGTACCGATGCCAGCTTGTTAAGGTTGTGATTTGAATAAACCAGTTGGGTGCTGGGTATTTGGGATTGATAGGGCTGTAATGCGTTTAGATTGCGCGTTGGATAGTTTCTGTTACTCTTGTACTTTTTGTAAGAAATGGAAAAGAGTGGTGAGGCGCTCCCTCCAATCTCCATAATCACATAAACTTTGTATGTAATTTATTTTTGATCACTGAACTTTAATTTGTCCTTCCATAATCACATAACATTCAAATAGTCGGAATTTAATCCTGTTATGATCTGTTTGATTGCTAACGTCTAGGTGAAATTAGGAGCCCCCAATCAATTCTTTTTGGGGCCGTTTGGATGGGGTTAGGAATAGTCTCTTCTTAGAAATTGGCTATTTCTAGCATTAAATCTCTCTCACAAAGTTACACACTTCCTAATATTTTCCGCCTACAAATAGACTATTTCTCAAATTCCTAAGCGATCCAAACGGCCCCTTTATTATTTTTCTTTCTTTTCTCCCAACCGAGCGCATCTCTTTTTTCTTTTTTTTTTTCTCCCTCCTTCCCTGTCACAACACCTCTGTTTCACGGATCCAAATAGTGCGGCACAGGATGTAGCGCAAAAAAGACAAAATTCTGCAGTGCACAGTGATTGAATTTCTCAAAGAAGGGGCTAATGGACTATCACCTTGGCTGTTCCTACCATTAGTTTTGGACAAATAATTTTTTGACATATATACCCCTTTAATAAAAGCAAAAATCAGCAATTGGATGTTGTCATTTCCTCCATGTAATTATTTCAATAAAGTTTTTTTAATTAAATTATCGATTAAACAATAATAAAAAGAATTTCTAAGCTGCCACTTTTAGAAAGCATCATTTTTTTTTTAATTTGAATCAACATCCAATATTTAGAAAGCAATATTGTCGGTAGTTCATTTTTTAACAAGGTAAACAATACCTTTACCGACATCCAATGACTATTCAATATTGTATTTTTATGATAACATAATTTAAAATATTACATTTTTAAATCAATCCAAATTCTTTTAAATAATTTATCATAATTATGCTTTCTAAAAGTGGCAGCTTAGAAATTCTTTTTATTATCGTTTAAGTGATAATTTAATTAAGAAAACTTTATGTGAAATAATTACATGGAGAAAATGACAACATCCAATTGCTGATTCTTGCTTTTATTAAAGGGGTATATATGTCAAAAAAATATTTGCCCAAAACTAATCGTAGGAATAGCCAAGGTGATAGCCCATTAGTACCTCCCTTTGAAAAATTCAATCACTATGCTAATAGGATTTTGTCTTTTTGTGCGCTACATCATGTGCCGCGCGGCACAGGATTTGAATCCCTGTTTCACCGCCCTCCCCTAGTCACCATGCCCCTATCGATCCCCTCCCTTTTGAAGACCCTTCTTGCCCCAAAATTTTTTAATTTTTCATAATAAGCCCTGTCCTGCATTCGATTTTAAGTATGCTTATGTAAACCTTTTAATTAAAAATGCTAGCGATAAGTTCACATGGGCAATTAATGTCTCTTAGTAAATGTGTTCAATATTATTAATCTTTTTAATTATGGTATCTAATTTATTGTTGCATCACCTTATTGATGCTTTAGTACTTAAGGAAAAAAAAATTAAAATAGCATATAATGCATGGTTGTACCTTCACATGACTTTAGGAAAATCAAGAAAAAAAAAAGGATAAAAAGGCTAGTTCAATTTGATCGAATATGCTTCTGGTCCAATTTTATTTTGACAAAGACAATTTCATATTTGGGGAATAAATCGAAGTCAATTAAATGCTATTTAAGAATCCAGAGTTTGTTGCTTGATGTAATTAGCTTCCTGATTGAAAATAACAAGCTAAAATCATAAGTTTTCAGTTTTCACCTATAGTAATTGGATAAATGGGTCTTGGCTGCCAGCTTATCTTGAATCTACTTTCTTGTTTAACCCAAGACAACATGTGGAAACTAATTGGTACACCATAACCTAATTAAATCAGACACAATATACATTACACAAAATATTGCTAAATCTACATCTAAATTCTTTAAGTCTAACAAACAGTTTGGTTACAAAATAGATGGCAACTACCTCAATAGAGCTGCAGTAGGTGGGAGGGAAGACGTAAGGCCAAAGTGCCAAAGACCAGTTAGCCAAAACAGATAGCAAAAAACTGTAAAAAAAAGCACAAATTGAAGAAAATCAATATCATGAACCAAAAACCCCAAACATGAGCAGAGGTAAAGAGCAGAAAACTGAGCAAATATATCATCACAAATATCCAAAAAATAAAGACAGGACTCACCCAAATGAGAAAAATCGGAATTGAGGAAGCATGAACAGAAGGAGCACCAGAGAAAAATGACAGCTCTTAGAACCAATTGAACCAAAATCCTAGAATAGCTGTAAAGGGGAATAAAATTGAAAGAAAATAAGCGATTCCATCTTCACAACTATCGTGGGACCTCAATCGAGACCAACATTTGTGCGCGACAGTTATCACTTATAAAGCCCAAATCCAGATATGACCAAAACCTTTCAAAAGGACACCATAAACATAAAACAGGAAAAGTAAAGTAGTGATCATCAGCCCTCTTTTACAAATTACACCGAACCAATTAACCAAAACAGTGCTTGTAGCCGGGCACCATCGATGCCTCCCCTCTAATGGCTACCCGCTCTCCATTTCTCCAGCGACAATGGGCTGTTGGAGAACAATTGGATAATTGTGTTAAAGGTTCAAATGGAGAGGAACATGCTATTGCTACAATCTCAACAAACTCCTCTTGGAACGCCATCGTATCAGTGAAGACCACTGAGAATCATTCTCAGCCAAGTAATTGAGTGATTGTGATTGGTTAGAATAGCTAAGACAGTTGTATTAGGAATGAGAGCAATAGGTGTTTCTACTTCTCTATATATACATGCGATGTACCACTGTATCTTCTTAATACAAATTACAGAATGAAATCAATACATTAGAAAATATCTTTGTTCTATCTCTATTTGTTTCATGATATCAGAGAGCCATGTCGATCCCTTCTACCAACCTTAATTTGAGTTCTACAGCAAATTCTTCAATTCAATCCACAGAATCTATTATTCCTCTTACCCTTCCTATTGCAACAAAGCTTTCTAAATCTAATTTTTTGGCATGACAGTCTCAAATTGTTCCTCTTCTCCATGGATATGATCTATTTCGATTTGTGCATCTTCCTTCACCACCAGATCCTTTTCTCCACCACACCTCCAACTCCCAATCCATCTTATCTACTCTGGCACAAACAAGACTAGCTACTTCTCGGATGGTTGCATTCTTCGTTGATAGAGCTGTTGCTAGCACAAACTGTTTCTTGCACGACTGCTGCTCAGCTTTGGTCGATGCTTTAGCGTACCTTCTCGGCAACATCTCAAGCTCGCCTTATTGATCTTCAAAATCAACTTCAGTGTGTTACCAAAGGCGGATAGACTTGTGCCGAGTATATTCAGAAGATCCGTTCACTGGCGGATGAGTTGGCCTCCACCGGCTCCCATGTTTTCGATGAGTCAATACGCGCTTCGTGGCCTTGGATCCGAGTTCAATCCATTGGTTGTTGTAGTTACAACTAGGTCAGATCCTATTGCTTTATCCGATCTCAACTCTTATCTTCTTACTCATGAAAATCGCCTCAATTCACAACACACACCACCTTCTCTTCCTGTCGCACCAGATCCAGCAATTTTCTTCTCAAACTCGAGACCCAATACAGCATACCCGAATCCGTTTAGACCACCTAGGTTCAATCCTTTTCCTACCAGGCCCATTTACCCTCGGCCCACTACCAATCCCAGACCCTATGGTTTCCCTCACGGGCCTCCTTTTCAACACAATAATCCTAGGCCCACCTACCCTTATAGACCTCAGTTTTCCCAATTTCCAGTTCAATAGAATCCCATTCCTGTAGCGCCTACTGAACCTTGTCAGATTTGTGGAAGGAGAAATCACTAAGCCAGGATATGCTATCATCGGTTTGAAAATTAGTACCTTAAGCCCCTGCCAATGGGTCCCATTGCTGTACCTATCGTTGCACGACCACCCTTTCAAGCATTTGTTGCTCAACCATCTTCTCTCCCGACTCCTCATGAGTGGTGTATTGATTCGGACGCAACACATCATGTCACCTCTGACATCAACAATCTCTCATCCTTTCTTCCATATGAAGGTCAAGACACTTTGCATATTGGTAATGGTGTAGGTATGGCTATAGCGCACATTGGCTCATCTTCTTTTTATTTTTCCACTCATTCTATACATCTCAATAACATTTTCATGTACCGGCCTTTACAAAAAACTTATTGAGTTTATCAAAACTACTCCAAGATAATTCTCTAATTGTTGAGTTTTCTTCTACCTTTTGTTTTCTTAAGGATCGTCAAACCAAGGCTCTTCTTCTACAAGCTCCACTTATTAATGGTCTTTATCTTCTTCAATTACCCTCTTCTCAATTTCAACCACAAGCTTTGCACTTGTAAATTTGAATCTTTGGGGTCCGTCTCCCATAATTTCAAAGAATGATTTTCGTTATTATATTATATTTGTTGATGATTACACTCATTTCACTTGGATTTATTTTCTACACACAAAGGATGTATTGTCTCATGTCTTTTCTCTTTTCAAACAACAAGTGGAAAATCTTCTCAATACTTCAATTAAGGTACTTCGTACCAATGGTGGTGCGGAGTTTAAACCATTATCTCGTCTTTACCCTCAAATTACATTTCAAGTTACTTGCCCTTATACCCCAAACAAAATGGGGTGGCCGAACGAAAGTATCGTCATATAGTTGAGCTCTCTCTTGCCACCATGAACCATGCTTCTATGCCACTCTCCTATTGGGATGACATTTTTAGTAGCATAGTTTATCTTATCAATCGATCGCCTTCTTCTTCTACTCATTCTATTCCCTACTTAACATTATTTGACAAAAACCCAGAATTTTCTTTTCTCAAGGTGCTTAGATGTTTATGCTACTCTTATCTTAGGCCATATAATGACAATAAATCACAAAATCGATCCTTGCCTTGTGTGTTTATTGGTTATGCTTACAACCAAAAAGGTTACAAGTGTCTACACCTACCAACCAACAAACTTTATGTATGTCAGCATGTTATTTTTGATGAATTGTATTTCCCATTTAGCAATACACAGACTTCAAGTGGAGATGTTTCAACGCCTCTGTTTCTGACTTGGCCAATTCCTATGGTTGGCGCACCTCAGGATTTAAATTCCTCCCTGCCCATTGCTGCCCCAGATTCAAACACAACTGACCGGCCTTCTACCTGAGTTGATGGACAGCTTCCTAATGAAATCGTTGCCCCTCCTTTTACACCAGCGCCTGACCCAGCTGCCCGACATTTAAATCAAGTGACCCCTTCTGACCCAGCTGCTCGTCCACCTCTTTCTCCTTCTTCTGAAGCTATACAAACCCCTGTGCCTTCGACCATTGCTTCATTTTTCTTCTTCTCTACACCCAATGACTACTTGCACCAGAGACAATACTCGCAAACCTCAAGTTTTTCCTGATCATGTGGCATTTCTCTCCACTGCCACTTCCGAAACTGAGCCAAACACTTTCAAACAAGCCAATAATTCTCCTATTTGGCGTGAAGCAATGAGTAAAGAAATTGCCGCTTTAAAGGCTAACAACACATGGACTCTTGTGCCTCCTCCTTTTGATCACAATGTTGTCGGTTGCAAGTAGGTATATAAGATAAAGCGTCATGCCGATGGTTCCATTGAGCGCTATAAGTCTCGCCTTGTTGCACGGGGTTTTACTCAAGAAGAAGGTGTCGATTTCTTTAACACCTTTAGCCCGATAATTAGACCCACCTCCATTCGACTTGTTCTCTCAGTGGCTGTCACTCTTGGCTGGCCACTACGGCAACTTGATGTCCAAAATGTATTTTTACATGGTGATTTAAAAAAAATCGTATTTATGGTGCAACCGTCGGGTTTTGTTGACCCGTCTTTTCCCGATCATGTATGCTATCTTTCCAAGACTCTATATGGTCTCAAACAATCGCCCAGAGCATGGTTTCATACATTAAGCTCGGCTCTTGTTGAGAATGGTTTTACTCCTTCTAATTATGGTCCTTCTCTTTTTGTGTACCATCACACTAGCCATACCATTGTCATCTTGGTTTATGTTGATGATATCATCATCACGGGGAGTGATTCTGATCTGATTCAACACATGACTACTCAATTATAGTCCAAGTTCTCTCTCAAGGACTTGGGTGTACTTCGGTTCTTCCTTGGCATTGAAGTGACTTCAACAGATGGTGGTTTACACCTTTCACAAGCCAAATATTTGCATGATATACTTTACAAGGCAAATATGCATGAGTCAAACCCGTGCCCATCTCCTATGGTTGCTCAACTTTCATTATCTCTACATGATGGTGATCCAATAGAGAACCTTTTTTTATATCGCATGATTGTGGGTGCACTTCAATATGCTACGATGTACCGCTGTATCTTCTCAATACAAATTACAGAATGAAATCAATACATTAAAAAATATCTTTGTTCTATCTCTATTTGTTTCACTGGCCAAATCGCCACCATCTCCGCCGGAGTTCATCTCAGTTCTACACTCCGACGCCTCTCCTCCGACTAGCTATCTGCGCCTCCTCATTTGCTGTCAATCCCAGACAAAAACTTTGCTGCAAACTGATACTAAAGATGGCCAAGATTGGGAGGTAGAGAGATCAGCGCCTCCTCCTCCATAGCTTGTTGGAATTGGCGGAGAGAAAGAGATAGTGCAATAGCCATTCAAGAGAACAGGGACTAAAGGGCGATTGTGATTGAGAGAAACCCTTTCTTTTGTCTATTTTGATGAAGAGGAGACACGAGTGTTAGAGTTATGTCCTAGGAGCCAATTATTAAATGGCCACTTCTATGGTTTATGTGATTGATGATATTTTATCATTTATTCCTTGATTTATTAATTGACAGATCATTCAGGTTGAGGATCTGAATTGTGGATCTCTGTAGTTCATTTATAATTAAATGACAATAATAAATCTAAAAGGTCCGTAATCTTGATAATTAACAAGGAATATTAATTATCGGATAAGATTAGTATGCAAGTTAAGTGATGATTAAGTTCTACAGATCATAGGTAAGGAGTTGCCAACTTAATTGCATATGTATATGTTATAGAACATAGTACAGGACGCGACCCAGTGAAATAAATATATGGATTGTGTTATGTGTCATTATTTATTTCATTTGAGTTTGATTCTAAGTTTGAGATGGTTCAGCTTTTCCACATGAGGATAGGTTCAATAAATATCGTCTACCGTTGATTCCTGATAAGGGCTGCTATACGGACTTTATTTATGTTCTCTTGAATTGTGCGGGGAAAAGTTGTTCATCAAGAAAACCGTATGTCCCTCATTAATTAACTTAGTGAGCGATGATATCTGTTTGGGCCCCTTGATGGAGATGGATTGTTTGCTAGCAACTGATACAGTCATCTCTAGATCAAGAAACGTATAATCTGCAAGAATGACACATTCCTATCTTGGATTATACGATGATATCATGTGACATAAGAATCAGACAAGGAAATACTATTATTTCTTATGCAGGATTAAAAATATTGTAGCAGTACACTATTTATGCGAATTGGGAATCATAACGTGTTGCTAGATACCGCTTATGATTATTGGAAATAAATAGCGATTTATTTTCCATGTCCAACAGAGCATAAATCCTCAAAGGGTCACACAAATAGGTTTTGACCATGCGTGCATTATTTATTTGGTTGTATTAAGGAATGCAACAATATGATATGTTGACTGATTAATTATGTACTGTTGCGAACCGTCATAATTAATTAATTAAGTCAAACGGATTATATAGAAATAAATTAATGCATATTCTAATCCTTAAATAATTATCAAAGTGTTGATAATTAATTTTTGTTCAACATGAATTAATTAAAGTAATTAATTTGAGCTAACGGGCCTATATTTAAATTGTAAATTAAAGGTCCAACTTGAGAGCAATTAATTGGGCCACTAATTAATTGAATTAGAGGACCAATTAAATAATTAATGGAGCCCATTTAGGCCCATTTTATGGCTGCCCTAGTGATGGCATAGTTGTAAATTAGTTACAACTTTTTGGGAGAGTGGTTGGTCTATAAAAGGACCACTTTGGGAGCCAAAACCCTAGCCACCTTGCCTTTTTCTCTCTCCCTAATATTTTGGACGAAAATTAAAGGAAAAATTTCAGAATTTTTCCTCTCCACCATTGCTCTCTTAAGCTCATGTGTTGAGCACCTCTTGCCTCCATCCAATTAAATAGTTAATTAAGGCAAAGGGAAGGAAGGGATTAGGCTTAACCTCTCATCTACTAGCATAGATCGAGGTTTTGGTTAATACCTTGGTGGACTTGAGGCCGAGACACGCGTGGTGGTGCGCATAACCTCGACTCGACGGATTCGAGCCTTGCGATTACAAGTTCGCAAGAGGTAGCCCTTTTTCCCTCTTTCTCTTGTGTGTTTGGATGGCTTTTGCACTAGATCTCCTTTGCACTTAGTTTAATTAGGATTAATTAAGAGTAATTAGTCTAAAAATTAAATTTGTGCACTTCCTAACAGTGGTATCAGAGCACATGGTCGTGCTTAAGTTATTTTGACACTTAATTAAGAGAAATTGGTTAATTAATGGATTAGTAGAGTTGATGCTATTGCTTGCTGTCTGGAAACAGCAATTTCTGTGTTGTTATGCGTTTTTCGCTATGAAATGTTCTCTGGAAATTTTTTCTGTCAACTAGAAAGTTGTAGATCTGTGGATTGTGGTTCTTTTGGCGTTGGATTCACATTTTTCTGAAATTGTATGGATTTACTGTGAATAAAATGGCAACGGTGCGCAGAACCAGTTTCTGCTTGCACTGTTCTGTTTGAATGGCTTAAAAGATTTATATTTTGAATATAAGTACCAGTGTTCTTTGGCTAGATTTAAAGAGGACTTGAAACACTTTCTGGACATGTATAGAATGTTGCATGGTTCAGATTAATTCGTGGTTTTTCAAGTATGAAAAGAAAGATCTCGTCAGATCTGGTTTATTGAGCAAACTGATTGTTCTAATAAACTGTACAAACTGAGAACTCTTTCTGGAAAATTGTTTGAATAGAGTTGTTTATTTTTAAGTTAGGATTCCAGGAAAATTAATTTCATAATTTTTCATGGAAGTTTGATACCTCAACCAGGTCAAACCTTTTCGGTCGATAGTCTGTTCCTGTACAGGTCTAGTCGATTGTTAAGCTTGTAACTTGAATTTCTTAAACAGAACTTAGTGGTTTTCTTTTCATGAATAGTTAGCCAATAGATTAAACAAGTTTTTCTATGTATATTGTATGTATAAAAACTGGATGGAAGGTGATCTTTCAGACCGGATGGTTGAGAAGAAAAACAGAATATCTCAAAACGGTGCGTTCGCGCACTTGTTTCAGATTTGTCTTTTTTTATTCTCTCAGATGGTATATGATCTCTTCCTGAAATTTTGACTGGTATTTACAATCTAGACAAGGAGCTTATATAAATTATTTCATAATTTTTGGAGACCGAAAACTGTGGATTTTGTCGTGTCCCATTAGATACTTTTTTATCAAAGTATTATTTATCTAATTATTCAAACTAGTTGAAAAAGTAATTAGGATACTCCTTGTGCGATCTCCTTTCAGTTTTTTGATGATTGAAAAGTTTTCAAAAGGAATTTAAACAAGTTTGGTTGTTTGAAATTTGAGCATTTATACACGGAAATTGCGAATGGCAAATAATACGCAAAGACACTTGAAAGTCATTAATTATAAACAAAGTACACTAGTGGATAGACTTGTGCTAACTTTGTTTTGTAGGAGGATGTGGGTTTAGTATGGCTCATGATTCAATGCCTTGTGGTTTGTAAATTGAATGCATGTGTGATTGTGTGTAATTAGGCCTTTGGTGCCATTAATTAATTTTGATTAATTTTTGTGTAACTTGTGTGGCTTGCATGCCCCTAAGGTTAGGATGGGAATAGAAATTTACACATGTAATTTTGTTCCTTTATTTTATATAGGATTTAGATCCATATAGAATTTAGTGGGAGGGACAAAGGTTAGATTAGTTTTGCTACATGGAGATGCGGCGAAAACTAATGCAAGCGGGAGCCATACAAACCCACAACAATGCTTGAGATGCTTATTATGTGAATGTTTGTGAATGCTATGAATGTCATAGGATAGGTATGGGTGTATGCTTACACGACCACCAAACAAGAGTCACATAATTGTTTGTCCCAAACGATTGAGCCAAATCACTCTCCTTCTCTCTATCCCCTTCACGCCTTATGTTCGGCCATTGATGCATTCCGCCGACGCGGACATCGTGGTCCACCATAGGTAGTCGGGGTGTAAATCGGATTTGCAAGGAGCAAATAGAGAGGAGTTACTTAACAATGGACCCTAATCGGATTGGACATTGGAGTGAAGTTCGCGACGCGAACCAAGAGTCATAAAGTTGTATGATTGGTTAAGGAGAACCTACCTCATTATTAGTTGCTTTGATGTTGTGCCGACGCCGGCATCATCTCAACGAAAGTGGGGGTCTTGGAAATTCATTACTTTTAGGGACTTATATTAAAGTAGTGAAAGTTTTACTTTATTGAAAATTAAAACAAAACATAAACTAATTGACCTTTAATTTGAAAATTGTTGTAGATGTCTTCCTCGTCTTTTTCGCTACGTTCTCTTTTAGAGAAAGAGAAGCTCGCCTTCAACGGTGCCAACTTTCTGGATTGGCACCGGAACCTTAGGCTTGTCCTTAGGTTTGAAAAGAAGGAGTACCTCTTGACCACTCCCGTCCCCGCGGCTCCCAAGTCGGATGCCCCTAAAGCGGATCAGGACAAACATGACAAGCACGTCACGGACGACATGGAGATGTCCGTCTTGATTGTCGCTGTCATGGAGTCAGAACTCCAAAAGGAGTTCATGGATAGTGGTCTAGGAGTGTTTGAAATGGTCTCTCGTCTCTCGAACATGTTCCAAACCAAGGCCCGCACCGAAAGGGCTCGTCTCATCAAGGCCGTCGCCAATACTCGATTGGCGGAGGGTCATGAAGTCGGGCCACACGTCATGAAGATGGCGGGGTTGTTTCGGCAGCTTGAAAGGCTTGATACGCCCTTCCCGTCAGGGGCGATTCAAGACTTTATTCTCAACTCTCTCCCTCACAGCTTCACCGGTTTTGTTGTGAACTACCGGATGAATGGCATGGACAAGAGCATGGATGATCTCCAAAACATGCTTGTCGAGACGGAGGAGAGTCTCAAGAAAGAGAAGGGCCCCAAAGATGTTCTTGCGGTGAGTGACAAGAGCAAGAAAATAAAGACCCGCCGAACTAGAAAGGGCAAAGGCCCGGTGACGCCCCAAGGTCCGGCCAAGGGAGCTCCCGAGGGTTCCAAGAGAAAGAAGAACCCGGCCACTTCCGAGACCGTATGCTATTACTGTAGCAAGACGGGCCATTGGAAGAGGAACTGCCCCAAGTACCTCGCTGACAAGAAGGCGGGAACCGTCCAGCCTTCTACCTCAGGTATATTTGTCATTGAAACCCTTCTCGCTACCTCTAACACAGACTGGATTTTTGACACCGGTTCTTGTGCTCACATTTGTCGAAATGTGCAGGCACTAAAGAGTAGGAGGCGGCTCGAGAAAGGCGAAGTACAACTCCGCGTCGGTAACGGTACGTGCGTCTCCGCTATGGCCGTTGGGAATGTGGATGTAACTTTGCCTTCTGGTTTCATTTTGGAACTCAAAGATGTCTATGTAGTTCCTTGTATCACTCGAAACATTATCTCTATTTCTTGTTTAGACTTGGATGGATTTGGTGTTGTAATAAAGAACAAAAGTTGTACTTTGTTGCGTGATGATGTTTGTTATGGTGTTGCGCATTTATTGAATGGTCTTTATGTGCTTGATTCTAGCGAACATGTTTTGAGTGTTGAACGTGACAGTAGGAAACGTAAGATTTCACATGAAAGTACGACTCTAATGTGGCATTGCCGCTTAGGTCATATCAACGAGAAACGCATTAAGAGATTGCAAACCGTTGGTCTCTTAGATCAATTCGCTTTCGAGCCAATTGACACATGCGAATCATGTTTGATGGGAAAGATGACCAAAGCGCCTTTTCCTAACAAAGGGATTAGGACAAACGACTTGTTAGATCTCATACATACCGATGTGTGTGGACCTATGAGCATTTGTGCACGAGGAGGTTATTCATACTTCATCACTTTCACCGATGATCATAGTAGATACGGGTATATCTACTTGATGCGGCACAAGTCTGAATCCTTTGAAAAGTTCAAGGAGTTCAAGAATGAAGTTGAGAACCAACTCAATCGAAAGATCAAGGTCTTGCGTTCCGATCGAGGTGGAGAGTACTTGAGCCACGAATTTGGTGATTATCTAAAGGAGTGTGGAATCGTTCCACAACTCACTCCACCGGGAACACCACAATGGAATGGTGTATCCGAGAGGAGGAATCGAACTTTGCTAGACATGGTTCGATCGATGATGAGCCAAACCGACTTGCCTAAATCGTTTTGGGGTTTTGCATTAGAAACCGCAGCTTTTACTTTAAACCGTGTTCCGTCAAAGTCCGTTGAGAAGACGCCTTATGAGTTTTGGTTTGGTAGGAAACCAAGCATGCTTTTTCTCAAGATTTGGGGTTGTGAAGCTTATGTGAAAATGCTAATGAGCGATAAGCTTGGACCCAAATCGGACAAATGTTATTTCGTAGGATACCCTAAGGAAACAAAGGGTTACTACTTCTACAACCGTGTCGAGAACAAGATAGTTGTTGCACGACATGCGGAGTTCTTGGAGAAGGAGTTTCTCTCAAGAAGAAGTAGTGGGAGCAACGTGGTGATTGAAGAAATTCAAGAACCGCAGCAACAAGAGATGCCTCAAGTAGGCAATCTAGTTGTTCCCAATGTGGTGCCAAATGAGGTGGTAGTCGAACCCATTCCACAAGTAGTTGTAGAAGAAGAGGTTCAAGAGCAAGCTCCCTCAATTGAAGACTCAAACATATCGCGAGTCGATGATGTTGAAGTTGCACCCACACTTGAAGTTCAAGAACTAAGTCCGCAAATCGTTGTGGAACAAGTTCAAGAACCTCAAGCGTCTACCCTACGAAGATCGGCAAGGCCAAGTCGTCCACCTATAAGATACTTAGGTTTGCACGACGTTCTCGTCATTGCGAATGACGAACCCTTGACCATAAAGGACATGAAGGAAAAATCCGACTCAAAGGAATGGCTTAAAGCCATGGAATCCGAAATGCAATCCATGTATGAGAACAAGGTATGGACCTTAGTTGACCTTCCCGACGGAGTAAAACCCGTTGAGAACAAATGGATCTTTAAGAGAAAGGTCGACATGGATGGCAACTTGACCATTTACAAAGCACGACTAGTTGCGAAAGGTTACAAGCAAGTTCATGGTATTGACTATGAAGAAACCTTCTCGCCAGTCGTCATGTTCAAGTCAATTCGGATCTTGTTAGCAATTGCCGCATTCTACGACTATGAGATATGGCAAATGGATGTCAAAACTGCCTTCCTAAATGGCAACTTGGAAGAGGATGTGTATATGACACAACCCGAGTGTTTTGTGGATCCAAAGAATGCTAACAAGGTGTGCAAGCTTCAAAGGTCCATTTATGGATTGAAGCAAGCATCAAGGAGTTGGAACAAGCGCTTTGATGAAGAGGTCAAGAAGTTGAACTTCATTCAAAGCGAGAAGGAACCTTGTGTTTACAAGAGGATTAGTGGGAGCGTGGTTGTGTTTCTTGTTCTATATGTTGATGATATACTCTTGATCGGGAATGATATCCCCGAATTGAATGCAGTCAAGGATTCATTGAAGAAGGTGTTCTCAATGAAAGACTTGGGCGAAGCCGCCTACATCCTAGGAATCAAGATCTATCGAGATAGATCAAGAAGGTTGTTAGGCTTGAGCCAAGATGCATATATTGACAAAGTGTTGGAAAAACACAACATGGCTAGTTCCAAGAAGGGTTACTTGCCTATGTCACATGGCATATTCTTGAGCAAGACTAAATGTCCGACGACTGATACAGATAGAAAGTACATGAATCAGTTCAAGTATCCATCTGTGGTCGGTTCGATTATGTATGCCATGCTATGCACTCGCCCCGATGTGGCGCATCCGATTAGTGTGACTAGTCGATACCAAGCTAACCCTGGTATGCCACACTGGACCGCAGTCAAGAATATCCTCAAGTATCTCAAGAGAACAAAGGATAGCATCCTCGTGTATGGTGGAGACCAAGAGCTCGTTGTAAGTGGTTACACCGATGCTAGTTTCCAAACCGATCGAGATGATGCGAAGTCACAGTCCGGCTTCGTATATCTGCTCAATGGTGGGGCCGTGAGTTGGAAGAGTTCCAAACAGGATACCACGGCCGATTCCGTCACCGAAGCAGAATACTTAGCGGCGGGTGAAGCAGCGAAAGAAGGCGTTTGGATCAAGGAATTCTTGACCGAGCTGGAGGTGGTTCCAAGCATCTCAGGTCCAGTGGATCTCTACTGCGACAACACGGGAGCCATAGCTCAGTCCAAGGAGCCTAGGTCTCACCAAAAGACCAAGCACATTCTACGACGATTCCATCTCATCCGTCAGTTTGTGAATGACGGGTGGATCAAGGTCAAGAAGGTGGACGGTGCCGCGAACACAGCGGACCCTCTGACAAAGTCTCTATCTCGAGCCGCACATGAGTTGCACGTTGCATCCATGGGGATTAGGCGTATGCCTGAGTGGCTTTGAGTTGTATCTTTTATCTTTTGAGGTTTTAGTATGAGACATGTATATTTTGGATATTACATTGAGTACTATGCACTGGCTAGAAGTCGCTGTTGATTGACTCTAGGCCAAGTGGGAGATTGTTAGAGTTATGTCCTAGGAGCCAATTATTAAATGGCCACTTCTATGGTTTATGTGATTGATGATATTTTATCATTTATTCCTTGATTTATTAATTGACAGATCATTCAGGTTGAGGATCTGAATTGTGGATCTCTGTAGTTCATTTATAATTAAATGACAATAATAAATCTAAAAGGTCCGTAATCTTGATAATTAACAAGGAATATTAATTATCGGATAAGATTAGTATGCAAGTTAAGTGATGATTAAGTTCTACAGATCATAGGTAAGGAGTTGCCAACTTAATTGCATATGTATATGTTATAGAACATAGTACAGGACGCGACCCAGTGAAATAAATATATGGATTGTGTTATGTGTCATTATTTATTTCATTTGAGTTTGATTCTAAGTTTGAGATGGTTCAGCTTTTCCACATGAGGATAGGTTCAATAAATATCGTCTACCGTTGATTCCTGATAAGGGCTGCTATACGGACTTTATTTATGTTCTCTTGAATTGTGCGGGGAAAAGTTGTTCATCAAGAAAACCGTATGTCCCTCATTAATTAACTTAGTGAGCGATGATATCTGTTTGGGCCCCTTGATGGAGATGGATTGTTTGCTAGCAACTGATACAGTCATCTCTAGATCAAGAAACGTATAATCTGCAAGAATGACACATTCCTATCTTGGATTATACGATGATATCATGTGACATAAGAATCAGACAAGGAAATACTATTATTTCTTATGCAGGATTAAAAATATTGTAGCAGTACACTATTTATGCGAATTGGGAATCATAACGTGTTGCTAGATACCGCTTATGATTATTGGAAATAAATAGCGATTTATTTTCCATGTCCAACAGAGCATAAATCCTCAAAGGGTCACACAAATAGGTTTTGACCATGCGTGCATTATTTATTTGGTTGTATTAAGGAATGCAACAATATGATATGTTGACTGATTAATTATGTACTGTTGCGAACCGTCATAATTAATTAATTAAGTCAAACGGATTATATAGAAATAAATTAATGCATATTCTAATCCTTAAATAATTATCAAAGTGTTGATAATTAATTTTTGTTCAACATGAATTAATTAAAGTAATTAATTTGAGCTAACGGGCCTATATTTAAATTGTAAATTAAAGGTCCAACTTGAGAGCAATTAATTGGGCCACTAATTAATTGAATTAGAGGACCAATTAAATAATTAATGGAGCCCATTTAGGCCCATTTTATGGCTGCCCTAGTGATGGCATAGTTGTAAATTAGTTACAACTTTTTGGGAGAGTGGTTGGTCTATAAAAGGACCACTTTGGGAGCCAAAACCCTAGCCACCTTGCCTTTTTCTCTCTCCCTAATATTTTGGACGAAAATTAAAGGAAAAATTTCAGAATTTTTCCTCTCCACCATTGCTCTCTTAAGCTCATGTGTTGAGCACCTCTTGCCTCCATCCAATTAAATAGTTAATTAAGGCAAAGGGAAGGAAGGGATTAGGCTTAACCTCTCATCTACTAGCATAGATCGAGGTTTTGGTTAATACCTTGGTGGACTTGAGGCCGAGACACGCGTGGTGGTGCGCACAACCTCGACTCGACGGATTCGAGCCTTGCGATTACAAGTTCGCAAGAGGTAGCCCTTTTTCCCTCTTTCTCTTGTGTGTTTGGATGGCTTTTGCACTAGATCTCCTTTGCACTTAGTTTAATTAGGATTAATTAAGAGTAATTAGTCTAAAAATTAAATTTGTGCACTTCCTAACAACGAGAAGGAAAGATCGGTGGGGTGGGGAAATAAGAGAGGATGCACGCTGAACCTGAACGGTAGCAAAAAAAATACCGATCAACATTAAATGTTGCGGACCAAGATCACAATATATAGACAGGCGACCGAATAAAACAATGTTATACATTTATGAATGTAGACCAGGTTCACCGAAATATACAGAACAACACCATTTGCATCTTGTAAATCCAACTGCACGATCCAATCAATGGTTCCGATAATTCGAGAGGAAAAAGAAAAATGACACTGTTCATAACACGATTCTTGAAGTGCCTCCATCTTTATAGGGGTATAATAATTCAAAAAATCACTAGAAAAAATAAGAAGTGCCAACGGGATTTTTAAACCAAAAAAAAATAATATGAAATAATAATTTATAAATATTATTTTATTAAATTACGCTTTTGGTACCTCCAATTGAACGACAATTATTACTCTTGATGATTCTTATCAAATAATTACGATAGAAATAATAACTTCAATGTGCAGTTTTGCCATCACCCTCACGTGAACATATAAAATAGACAAAGTGAATGTTTAAATAATCAAAGTGAACACATACAAACAAATAAGTTCAATAAAAATAAGTAGAATATGCATATAAAAATCTAAACGACAATACAAAAAATAAAATCTAACTCATAATGGAATAAAGTGAATACATAAACAAATAAATTGGGCATGTAAATGAATAAAGTGAACAAATACAAAGACGATGACACGGAATGACGCATGGAGAGATGACATATATTAATTTCTTTGGGAAATTAATTTCTACCATCGGAAGAAATGCCATCGCTTGTCATCACACATCAGCGCTCTAAAGAGTGGTCCCTCATCGCCCTTCCCAAAGCTCTCCTCACCTTCTCTCACCCGGCGCTTGCCATCGTTGAGAGTTGCGACTCAGTAGGCCCATTGCTCAACACGTGATCTCTGTCCCATCCATCCCTTTGTCATCCGCGCTCTTCTCACCTCATCCATCGCTTCCTCCCCTAATCTCCTTCCTCAATTGCTGTTTTTTATTTACTTTATTTATTTATATGTTTAGTTTATTTATCTATGTGTTCACTTTATTCAATTATGATTCAATTTTGTTTTTGTTGTTATAAGTGTTCACTTTATTTGTTATATCAGTTTATGTTAAAATGTTATATATGTTCACTTTGTTTATAATATATGTTCAATTTTGTTGTTATAAGTGTTCACTTTATTTGTTATATAAGTTTATTATGTTATATATTTTTATTTTGTTTATTGTATATGTTCAATTTCATTATTATAAGTGTTTACTTTATTTTGTTTAAATTGTTCATTTTATTTTTGTATTTAGTATTCAACTTTATCTTTTATAACGGTTAAATGTATTATTATAGATGTTCCCTTTGTTTATCATGTCAGTTCATAATAGTGTTCGCTTTATTTGTTCAATCTATTTATTTTATGCGTGCTTTATTTTATTGCTGCATATGTTCATTTTGTTCGTTTTTTGTGTTCATTTTATTGTTATATATCTTCATCTTGATAACGCCCCAGAGTTCATATGGTTAAAATCATGTGCCAAAGTTCACGTGGAGATTGAGGAAAGGAGATGGAGGGGAGAGAAGGGAAGGAGAGGGAATGAGACATAGGGAAGGAGATAGAAGGGATAGAGGGAAGGAGAGAAGGTTGAAGGAGAGAGGCAGAATAAAGAAGGGAAAGCGAAGGTAAGGAGGTCGCGCGAGAGGCAGAACAAGAGAGAGGCGTGATTTTCTTTTTTACTTGAGTGATGGCGCGTGATGATTTTTTTAGCGATGACACTTTATCATTTCTGATTTCTTTGAACATAAGATGATTGAGATGCCAATAGATTTCCCCTTGAGCCTATAAATTGGCCTGCAATTAATGGGTACCATATTAAATTGGGCCTGAAACTAATATATCATATTAATCTGGATTAGGCTTCATTTGTGGCTGGATTTCCGCTGCATGTAAATCAGCAAATGTGGTTGCATATCGAATATAGACATGGCAAAGAGATACTGAATGATATTCATTAGTAAGGCTTTTGCAGTGAAGCACTGGTGGATTTGTTACATGTGATATGGAATGTATTATCCCTGTAGCAGCCAGGACGGATTCCAATTTCCAAAAGGATATGGGATGGCGATGTTGCCGCATTTGTCAGGCATCTAGGCAACGACATTTTCAGTGAAGCCGATGCAGCCAAAGCTGTTGGCTACGACATTTTCAGTGAAGTTGATGCAGAAGCTGCTGGCAATAGGCTAATGCTAATCAACAGTAAGTATACAAAGCGTTCTAAATGTCTCACACAAGCCATTTATGGATTTGACTTCACATGCTACTTTATTAAATTTGTAAAGTGAACTTTTGTAACTAGGAATCCTTTATTAAATGAAGGAAATGGAAAATTACAACAACAACAACAACAATTAAGTCTTTTGTCCCAAACAAGTTGGAGTAGGCTAGAAAAGAAACTCAACAAGAAGAAACATCCAAAAACAAAATATAATATATATAAAAGGAACAAAAATACAATTTGAATGCATGCTACTTTAATTAGTAGCTGAAATTGTTTTGCAGGCATTGAGAGTACCATTACTATCCGTCACTATGGTGCACTTCTGTACATTTTGTGCTGCAAGTTCAATAGACCTCTGCACTTCGATCACCTGTGAATTTGTGAGGGCTAGGTTTTCTTCCAAGACCTAGTTTTGTCATATGGAATGAAACAAATTTTATTAAGAAAAAGAATATGTATCATCTAGCACTGGAACTAAAACCCTTCTTTTTTATCAAACTAACTAAAAACGCACCTACTGAGTACCTCCTAGCATCACACATTTATTCTTATTACATCATGGAAAAATAATATAAAAGTACAAAAACATACCATAAGATTGATTACAATCATCAAAACTTGAACATAATTATTTTGAAAGAACAGCCTCCTTGTTAGAGTTCTTGTTGAGAAAAAAGAAGAATTAGAGGGTCTTATTAGCCTCATAATATCATTTCATCATAGGCTAATTAATTGAGTTGTCTTACAACCTTTTTAGTACATAAAAAAGAGTTGCAAATTTTTTTTAAGGAATTTGACCATTAGAGATCCAACGGTAAAATGTATTACCATTACTTTTAGCGCCTATAAAAGGCTTCGTGTACTCTTGTAAAAAAGATCAGATAGAAATAAGAAAATATTGGAGTTATGTCCTAGAAGTCAATATTTTAATGACTTAATTTTAGTTTATGTCATTGTTGATGTTTGATCATTTGTTCATAGAGTTTATTATTGAAAGATCATTCAGGTTGAGGATCCGAATTGTAGATCTCTGTGGATCATTCATTAGAATGACAATAATAAATCTAAATCGTCCATAATCAATTAACAAGGAACATTAATTATTATAAAAGATTAGTATGTAAGTTAAGTGATGATTAAGTTCTACAAATCATAGGTAATGAATTACCAACTTAATTGCATATGTGTATGTTACTGGAACATAGCACATGACTTGACCCAATGAAATAAATATATGGATTGTGTTATGTGTCATTATTTATTTCATACGAGTTTGATTCTAAGTTTAAGATGGTTCAACTTTTCCACATGAGGATAGGTTCAATACATATCGTCTAATGTTGATTCCTGATAACGACTACTATACGGACTTTATTATGTTCTCTTGAATTGTGAGGGGAAAAATTGTTCATCAAGACAACCGTATGCCCCTCATTAGTATACCTAGTGAGTGATGATATCTATTGGGCCCCTTGATGGAGTTGGATTGTTTGTCAGCAACTTGTACAATTAACTCTAGATCAAGAAATGTTTAAACTGCAAGAATGACATATTCATATCTTGGTTTATACAGTGATATCATGTGACATAAGAATCAAAATAAGAAAATACTTTATTTCTTATGCAGGATTGAAATACTGTAATTGTACAGTAGTTATTTATGTTAATTAGGAATCATAATGTGTGGCTAGATACCGTTTATGATTATTGAAAATAAATAACGATTTAATTTTCATGGCCAACATAACATAAATCCTCGAGTGTCACACAAATAAAGTTTTAACCATACAGTGCATTATTTATGTATTTACATTGGTGAATGCAAAAATATGATAAGTTGATTAATTAATTATGTACCGTTGCGAACCGTTATAATTAATTAAATCAAAGAGATCATATAGAAATATAATAATGCATATGCTAATCCTAAAATAATTATCAATAAGTTGATAATTAATTTTGTTCAACTCACTTTAATATAATTGTATGAATTATACTAAGTATATAGGCTTTGATTTAATAAGTCTTTTTGAGTCCAAATAGAAAACAACTTAAGAGAGCAATTATTAAGTAAATTAATGGGCTTATGGAACATTTGATGTGGCCCATCAAGGTCATATTTGTGGCCGGCCTTGTGAGGGTAAGACGGTCCAAAAAGAAATGGGTTAGGTGGTTTATATAAGGACCATATGGAGAGGCAAACCCTAACCTTCTCTCCTTGCGTCCTTCTTCCTCCTTTTGCCGACACCTTAAATTTTCTCCATTATGGTGCTCTCTAATTGCTTCTATATAGGTGCTCATGGGTTGAGCTTAGTTTTCCCATAAATTAATTGATGAATTGATTAAGGAAAATACTAGGATTAGCTCTTCTCTTTGTCTTGCTAGTACAAGACTTAGAGATTGGTTAATTCTTTTGGTGGACCTAAGAATGAAGATGAAGGGGAGAAAACGAGCACGCCACCTCCTCCTAGCGAATTGGTCGAGCCTTCTATTTACGAAAATAGTTGAGGTATATCCATTTTCTCATCCTCCATGTGTTGTGCTATTGTCTTGCTACTAGATCCTTGTTGTGTGCTTGTTTAATTGCTATTAAATGTTAATTAAAATTAAAATTGCACATAGAAACACCTTCCTACAGAAAAATCATTCATTATTAAGAAATCCTAAATCCGATTGCTATTCTAATCATGGTATCAGAGCACTAATCATCATCATTAAAACCTTCCGCAATCCAATTAATCTTGTTACTAGGAAAATGAGTAAAATGGAAAGCTATCCAATAAATCAACCAATCAACCTCACCGTAGTTAAAAAAACAAACAAATTCTCATGGGCACAAATTGTTACCATCTCCAGCAGTGGCAATCAAACAAGTGTCACCGGCCTTAAGGAAAAGTCAATTCAAACAAAGCTAGAGAAAAGCTCAGCAACAGAGCTAGTGAAGCAAGACAGATTTGAGCAAAAAGCCGAAAAGTCTTACCTCGATTTAGGCCTTAACCTCAAAAAATTTTGCTCACCGCTGATTGCTCCAAGCACTCAAGTAAAAACAAACCCAACATTGTCGATCAATATCGCAATATCAGTGGCCAGGCAAACCCCCACTCCGTCCATGGAAGAAGGGCGATGAAAGAAGCTGCCAACAGCTCCAACTCGTGCAGCTTCAGCTTCAGCGAAAGAGACGGCACTGCCGAAGTCAAGGGAGGCGGCGACATCAGCGAAAAGAATGAGATCTGGCGAAAGGGGGCTAAATTCTTCAATTGCTTCGAGAGAAAAGGTGACTCAATGAAGACTCGATAAAATAGAAGCCCAAGCTATGTTGCATGAATACGGGTACGAGTACCGTACCGGATATGGTACGGGTACAGTGGTACGAATATTTAAAAAAATCTCTAGTACGGGTACGACAATATATAACATAATTTTGTGTAGCTAAGATTTGGAAGTCATATAAATAAATGCATAAATGATGTACATCAACAAAAGCAAAATGGTCTGGTGGTAAGTGGCTTGGATTGTATAGCACAGATCCATGGTTTGATTCCCAATGTTATCAAATATATTACATTAATTTTCTATCATACACACACCATCCGGTTTTGAAGTAAAACCTTTAGTTCCACAAGGTGGATTGAACTTCTACCTTTAGTCCCACAATGCTTGTGCCGAATTTTACCCAACATGTTGGGGATCCGTCCGATAGAGTTTTACACAAAATATTTAATTTTTTTAATTTAGATTGTAGCAATTGTGAAACTTGTAAACATGCAAAATACACTAGACCCCCTTTTCCATACTCTAATTCGAAAAGTAATGAATTGTTTGAAATTATTCATTCCGATGTTTGGGGTCTGACCCCTATATCTTCTTATAATGATTATAGTTACTTTGTTATTTTTATTGACGATTTTTCAAAAACCACATGGTTGTATTTGATGAAAAATAAAAATGAGGCTTTCTCGCATTTTCAAATTTTTGTGAATTTTATTGAAAATCAATTTGATAAAAAAAAATTTTGAGAACGGACAATGGTATGAATATATTAATCAAAATTTTTCTTGTTTTCTTAAAAAAAAACGTATTTTACATCAAACTACTTGTGTTTATACCCCTCAACAAAACGGTGTTTCCGAAAGAAAAAATCGTTATCTTTTAGAAGTAACTTGGTATCTCTTATTTCAAAATAATGTTCCAAAAATTTTTTGTCGGATGTCATTTTAATCGCAACTTATTTAATAAATAGGTTACCAAGTGCCATATTAGATTTTAAAAGCCCTTTAGAGATTCTTCATGGTAGAAAATTAGATATTAGTCATTTGAGAGTTTTTTATTGCAAATGTCTTGTGCACAACCAAAAAATTGACCAAATTGATTTTACTTCAATTAAAACTATATTTGTCGGGTATTCTTCTGAAAAAAAGGGTATAAGTGTTATGAACCTAAAAATAAACAATTTTATGTTTCTAGAGTTGTTAGCTTTTTCGAAAATGAACCTTTTTATGAAAATAATATTGAAAATTTTTTCCAAACGACTTTATATATCCATGTGTTACTAACATCGAAACAAGTGTGTTTCAAAGAGAATTAAGGAATATTGTAGGTGAAGAATCATAAGAAAAAAGTGAAGGAAGCCTACTAAATGAAGAAAGTAGTAATGAAGAATCTCAAGAAACAGAGCAAGAAGTTGAAGGAGTTGAAGGAAATGAAGAAATTCAAGTACAAGAGATGTCATTAAGAAGACCAAGTCGACATTCTCAACCTTCCACAAAATTAAGAAATTTTGTTACTTATTCAGTACGATATCCAATTCAAGATTACATTTCTTATGATAATGTATCTCGTGAACATTATGTCTTCTTAAATTTCTTGTTTAAAATTAAGGAACCAACCAATTATGAGGTAGCAAAAATTGATCCAAAATGATGTAAGGCAACGGAAGAGGAACTTCATGCCTTAGAAAAAAAAAAATCAAACTTGAAAATTGTGTGAAACTACCAAAAAAGAAAAAAATCAGTTGGTTGCAAATGTGTATACAAAATTAAATACCATAGTGATGGTACCATAGAATGGTACAAAGCTAGGTTAGTTGCCAAATGATATACGGTATTGATTACCCAAACTTATGGTATTGATTACCATGAAATCTTTGCACTGGTGACTAAAATGAATACCGTTAAGATACTTTTTTCCATAGCTGTAAACAACAATTGGAACCTACACCAAATGGATGCAAAAAATATTTTCCTTCAAGGAACACTTGAAAAAGAAGTGTACATGACCTTACCACTCGAGAAAAAAAGAACATATTTCTAACATTTGTTGTAAGTTAAAGAAATCAATATATGGTTTAAAGCAATCCCCGTGATTATAGTATGTCAAACTATCTCAATTTTTAGGGTTAATTAGGTTTATTCCACTGTAAAAATAAAAAATTAGAGAAATATCATTACTAAATGACAAATTATTTTTATGCCATCACTAAATGATAAAATTAGATTTATGCCACCAAATAATTAATTTGACCATTATACACTTTTAAATATGCCATTATAAAATAATAAAAATAAAAATATTAAAATTACAAATATGTCATCATTAAGAAATAAGTGATTTTACGCCCTCAACAAAAGAAATAAAATTTCAAATTTTAAATTTCAAAATTTCAAAATTTAAAATCTCAAAACTTGAAATTAAAAAAATTTAAATTTAAAATTTAAAATTTTAAAATTCGAAAATTTGAAATTCAAAATTTTAATAATTTCGAAAATTTTGAATAAGAAAGTTCGAAATTTTTTAATTTTTAAAATCCAAAATTCGAAAATTGAAAATTTGTAAATCTGAAATTTAAAATTTAATTAATGTCAATAAATTACTTTGTCATTTCTTAATGAGAGGGTATTTTGGACAGAGAAAGTTTAATATGCACTATAGTGCATAGGAAGTTCTATGCACAACGGACTTTTTTTAGGGTATTTTTGTAAATTGACAAATCTAATTTAACCAATCTAATGTACATATTGAAATCTCATAGCAAACCAAATTTTATAATTTCTGAGATTTTATTACTATTTTTTTTTTATTTTTTAAAACCTGCCATTTTTGAAATTTGTAAATAATAGTTTGTTTCCAAAAATGGCAGGTTTTAAAACATTGGAAAAAAATAGTAATAAAATCTCAAAAATTGTAAAATTTGGTTTGCTATGAGATTTCAATATGTAGATTAGATTGATTAAATTAGATGTCAATTTACAAAAATACCTCCGAAAAAGTCCGCGGTGCATAGAACTCCATATGCACTATGGTGCATATTAAACTTTCTCTTTTGGACATTTCTAAAAAGTTAGAGTGGCATTTCTCCAATTTCACCGAAAATAATGGCATAAAACTAATTTACAATTTAAGAGTGGAAAATCTCTAATAATCAATTTTTCATAGTGGCATATATTTAATTATTCCCAATTTTTATTATTTTGTAATTTTAAAGTAAGTGGAGCTGATCCATCCTTATTTGTTAAATAAAATACTAATGGTATCATCGCTATTTTAGTTTATGTCGATGACATAATTATAACCGGTAACAACCAAATCGAAATTGATAATGTCAAAAAAGTTTTGAAGCATAAATTTGACATTAAAGATTTAGGTATATTAAAATATTTTCTTGGGATAGAAATTGTTCATTCTTCAAAAGAGTTATTTATATTCCAAAAAAATATATACTGGGCTTGCTTAAATAAACTAGTAAATTAGGATATAAGCCGGCCAAGACCCTAATTGACTCCAATGAAAAAGCTGAACCACTAAAATACATAAGCCATTTCCAAAAACTTGTAAGTAAATTACTTTACCTAACCGTCACAAGATTGGATCTATCTTTTGCCATAAGACAAATTAGTAAATTCATACATGCACTTGAGGAATTTGACCGTCAGAGATCCAACTGTAAAAATGTATTACCGTTACGCCAATAAAAGACTACGTGTACTCTTGTACATGCTTTGTCAAGGTAAGAGATCGCAGGACTGAAGGTTTTGCTGCATGTGGAAGCTCCCTGAAGCTTCGAGAGTTTCATTTTTTCGAGGGAAATTTTACAACTCTCTCATGACACCAGCCATGGCGCGGGCCAATTTTATTGCACCCGCCAGTTGCAGAGGCATCCCCGTAAGCGGCTGTATAGTCTTCATAACCAAGTTGAAAAAATAATGTCCTTGGGTGGGCCACTACATGATGGAATCACATCTTCTGCCGAACTTTGATCTGAACCGTTAGATCTAATCTTAACTGTTAAGGCTGTCCCGTGCATAATACGAAATTGATAGATCCGAAAAATTTTAACTGTTCAGATTAGATCGAACGGATCGGATCAAAAGTTGACTCCCTGCCAACCTTAAAAGGTTATGAATTTGGCGAGAGTTTTCATGGTGGAAAGTGAGAGGGGAAAGATGTGGAGGAGAAAAATCGTGGTGGCTTTTGCTGCCATGATTGTTGGCATCATACTTTGTTTTTATTTATAAATATTGGATAAATTTAAACATAGGCGGTAATCGGTGTTCAGTGATGTTGAAGACAGATTTTTATAATTTGCTTGTTTGAAAAATTGGAGTAAACATTTTAACATCCAGCTAGATTTATTTCTATTTTTAGTCTAAGAATAAATGGTTTTCAAACCATCACAAATGACCACATACTTTGAGAGGACACAAGTAAATTGTTAAAATTGAACTTCGTGTTATACACACACAATAGTTTGTACGACAGACAAAAAAAAAAAAAAAAAGATTTGTAACCGAAGAAAATTTTTAGGAATTTCAGTGGATCAATGTTCCTTACGTAATATATATCCACATAAAAATTTGTTTCCTTCTTTATTTTCCGTTATTCATACATATATAGAACATTAACAGAGTTTGTACATTATGAGAAGCAGATAAGTATGAGGTCCATCAATTTCATATTTTCTAAGCATTGAACTTTTTCAGTCGCCGTTCATCCTGCTTTAGAACTTGATTGGTACCTGTACCAGATAGGGAAATCTTGGAATGCTCAACGCATTCATCCTGCTATAGAACATTAGCACGAAAAGAATAAAGTTAACTAATAGAAATGATAATACATCAAATTGTTCTTTAACATATTTATTTCCAAAAGAAGACCGTACTGCACTACTCGTGTAACGCGGAGTTGTCTGCGACTTCTTCACATAAAACAATTTTCTAGTTTAAGTCTTACCATTTGATTACAAACGAGCTCCAAATATATATCCGACCAAAAACTCACATATGGTAAAAAATTCAAACACAAAGTGAAGATATATTCCACAAACTAATTTCAATAACCATAAACATAAACTCTTAAATTTACAACTATGATTAAATTAATGCGTGCTTGCAGCATGAAAGTTTCAATTTAAGCATGTCATATGCAAGATGTGGAGCCCCTTAGGCTGTGCTCCAGCAATCCTAATTCCATCCCGCACAGGACGGTACAGAACACACCTGATTCCACCGTCCGATCTGATTTGGACAATTACTTTTTTACAGACCTTACAATCCGATATTTTCTATGGGTCGTCCAGATCAGATCGGACGGTGGGATCAGGTGCGCTGCACCATACCGTGGAGCACCTGATCTCATTTGGTGCCCCAATACCAAATTTTGGAGAGGACAGGGAGGGAGATTAGATTAAATTTTTACTCAATCTTGCTCCACAACTTTAAAAGAAGAGGGGTGAATGAGAGAAGGGTAAAGAGTTAATCACCAAATACTTATTTTTGTAAACTCAAATTTGAGATGTAAGAGTTTACTTTACTCAACCTCCCCTAATCTTCCCTCCCCTCCCACTCTGGTAAAACTAAAAATAAACACTGATTACAATGTCCACATAACCAATAATTGACATTCATCAATTTTAACCTATTTCTCATGACTGATAATAAAAATTATTTTGTTTCAATTTAATTCTAAGCAGATGTTACCTGGGTCGTTAAAAAAGCACAATCTAAAATGGGAAAATTGGATATAACCCTCTATAATCATAAAAGTTTTGGATATAAAACCTTTCGAATAATTTTGGTCAAATTATGAGTGATAAAAATCAGATTTACAAATTTAAGACAAAAATGTCCCTTATCCCCTTCCTGCCTTAGAGGCATCATTATGATCCAATGATACCAAATAGAAAAGCTTTTCCATTTTGTTCTTTCTAATAAAAATACTTCCAGATTTCAAGAAAAAAAAGAAAATGAAAACAGTCGAAATAATAGTATATATGGTCACCATAATTATATGAAGTCACGTGAGACATAGGATGAATTTGGTGTTTCTTATTACGTGCATATCTATAAAACGTATTTGTGTAGTATTTTCTCAGCGCAAAACCAGGCCCCAAAAGGAAAACAACAATCCATCTGATTAGACCTCATTGAACATTGGAAGTTTTGAAATATAATGATCTCATCCGCTTTTTCGCCATTATTTAGTAGTCAGAGAGATGCTAGAAATAATTGAGAATCGCCATTATTGATTAGGAAGATGAAAGGACAATAGAAGGGTATTTTGGTCTTAGTGTAATAAATTTGATTAAAATTATTTAAAAGGGTTTATATCCATAACTCTAATGATTATAGGGGGTTATATCCAAATTTAAAGATTGTAGGGGGTTATACCCAATTAGAGAAAATTTGAGGGGGTTATATCCAATTTTTCCAATTTTTCCTAAAATATAACAGTAAGGATAGGTACCTCAACCTTCTTTGAAAATATCAACAGGTCATTTTGCAATCCAAAAACTATGAGCCTATAATTGAAGAGCCTACAACAACAGAAGAAGAAAAACAGACAAGAAAATAAATAACTAACATAGAACATTTTTGTTAGAAATCTTCTATATTAAATATTTATTCTACTAGCCCTCTTCTTCCCAAGTAGCTGATTCTTCAATTATAGGCTCGTAGTTTGAATTGCACATTTTCAAGTAGTCATCTGAATGCTAATCATTGGCGAGTCATCAACCCCATATCACAAAATCAAGTCACAAAAAGAGAACAAGAAAAAACACTTGCCAGGTGTTTGCATTCATTCCTCAATGGGCATGCAACACAGTTCGGTTTGGTTTTTTATAAAATATGAGTATGACATATAATTAAAATAAAAGGGTAAAACCAAGATTGCTATATTATTAATTATTAAGATAAAAAGGAAATTAATATCTAAAAGGCATCAGACATCCAAGGAAGGAATTGAGCAGCATAAGCTCTCAAGCCTGGCAAAGGCAAAAGCTCTCAGGCGGAAACTGCGAATTTAGAGAAACCCTTTTTTTCATCACATGCCCCCAAATGATATAATATTTACAAAAAGAAAACGACCATATATGAAAAATAATGGTTTTACTCCGTGAAAGCTAAGAATACTAATAAAGGAACAGAAAAGAAAAGCTATAACAAAGAAAAAAGACCACAAAATTCAGGAAAATTAAGGCATCAGACATCCAAGGAAGGAATTGAGCAGCACAAGCTCTCAAGCCTGGCGAAGGCGAAAGCTCTCAGGTAGAAACTGCGAATTTAGAGAAACCTCTTTTCTCATCACTTGCCTCCAAACAACACAAATTCGCAAAAAGAAAAATCTACAGAAAAATAATCGAACTTTTTTGAAATACAAAAAACGAAGAATCAAACAAAGAAGACGATATCCTCCAATCAATCTATGAAATCTATCATCAAACTAGTATGAAAAACGCAATAACAAAAATCGGATATATCTGATAATTCGGTTAATTCGTTTATGGTTTAAGAAATAAAAAGTAATACAAGGGGTGACTCAAGCGGCGGTCTGAGAAAAGCGGTAATAGGCTGAGGATTATATAGAGAAAGAAAAGAAATATTTCGTGAAGGTTCGGGTTTGGGATAAGCGCGCCGCTCAAAGTAGGGTTAGGGTTTTGTCATTACCGCTTTAGAAGCCTGAAGGAGGTGCAGAGATTTAATGGGTTTCTGTTGGGCTGGATCTGTTTAGTTATAGCCCTGTTGAGAATTAAATTTTTTATTCTCTTGGGAAATACATGAATACTCAATACATGATGTTTCTGAATTCTGATATGAGAATGTTTGGGCCTTGTATTTGATGTTGGAATATTCAACTGGGTTTTTATTAGCCCAGATCTCTGGTTAGGCCGAGTGCTCTTCATTTGAAAATTGAAATCCAATTCAAGGCGGATTTTAGACATACCTGAGACCTCGCCGAATCAACTGTTTAGATGTTTCAAATGTTGATTTTGTTAAGTTTTAAATTCTTAAAATTTAATGAGTTTTTTAAACTTTACCCTAGAAACACCTTCACTATTCGTAGTATGAAGAGAATATATTAGGAGGACGACACATATCTAATAAAAATGGCAACTAAACTTTTAACTTGAGAACTATCAATTTCAATTTCATCAAGTCAAATCACTGCATCAATGTCCTTGTCCAAAAACCAAAAAAAAATCAAGCAAGAAAATTTCTTTTTTTTTTTGGAATGAGAAAATCGTCATGTGATATAAAAAAAGTTCACGTTATATATTTACCATATATTTGTTATTTTGTTGATGGATTTATCTATTTGAGAGAAGTTGTGTCCTTGTCGATGATAGCTTAAATTTCAGTGATTAATTGTTGTCATATGATGATAGCTTAAAATTCTAGAAGATGATTGGAGTATTTGAAAATAGGGTAGCTCAAGAGCCAAATTAAAGATGAACTTACTAATTAGATTTCAACTAGTATATTATGTCATATGGAATATCTAAGTCCTTATTTTATTTGCTCACATGTAGTTGTATACAGATGTACTCTAATGACGTTTAAAAATAAAAGTTATACTCTATATGAATATTCTATTGATTTGAGGAACTTATGGTTTGAGAATAAAGAGAACAAGTGGCGGGATAATAATCTTCTAGAACTCTTTTTGTAGCAAATGCCTGATTTGTTTTCAATTGTTGACTAGCCATAGAAATAGAACATGCACATGCTCAGATTTCTGTTGTGAGATAATGCATGTACCAATGGAGAGGAAGGAGGGGTGAGGAGTAGGTGCTTCTGCTTTTCATTTCCCCTCCAAACACCAAGGGCACTTTAATGTGTAAATTGACTTGAATGCAACTGATATTGCAGCGTGCAACTATTAAATTTGCTATGCACCATTGATACTTTTGGTAGTGTTATTTCATTTACTCATTTACTTTTGTTGGTTATTATTATAATCAAGGTTGATCCTAATAGAATACGTGAAATTCATGAATTTTCAATTAGTCAGCTGACCTTTTACGGTCAAGATAACAAGCCAATGACCTGCTTTTGTCGGAAGAGGATATGTAAACGTCGACTTAGTTTACACAACCGTTATAATAAATATTTTAATTTGCAGAAATGAAATGAAATGAAGTAGATACTTACTCTTGATCCATAAATTAATTTTCTTAACTGCTTGAAATTTTGATACATGACTCGCATCTATCATACAGAAATAAGTACGTTTTTTTTTCTTGTTAAGATTATAATTGTGTTGATAATTATTATAGCCGAATAAATAATTTTGCTAACATATATAATCGATTCTTTTTGTAATGCATCCAAATGCATGTAAGAGCTTTTACATGCAAAAGAAACAAAGCACCCAACTAATTCACCGATAAATTGAAACCAATGCGCCATTCCTCTTGGACTAACCAATAACCTCTGTCAGCCTTCTATAGTGCACAAAATAGAACTCACATGTGCTCCACTCTTCTTTTTTCTATTGGGGGCAATAAAGTGTCAACTTCAAGCTCCTTTCCGTGCCAAAAGATTTAGCACTATGGCTTAGTCGCTAAGAAAATATAATCTTTAAAGGGCAATAACGGAATTAAATAGCTTATAAGGTAGCTATAACCTTTTTATCCACTTTGGATTACTAAGTGGGGAATAAGCGAAGGAATCAAACGACCAAATAAAAAAAATTGCTCTCTTTAGTTTTATATTCACGGTAAGTTGAGGATCAGCTCTTGGTCTGGTTAGTGGCAAAGAGCAATATATCTTAAGTGAAAGGTCGCATGTTCGAAATCTAGCTGAGATTTTTTATAGAAATTTAATTTAAAAAAATAAGTTGGATGGCTTAGATCTCCAATTTATCTTAAAAATATATATATTCACGCTAAGTTGTGATAATCTTATATACGAGCACTCAACTAACGCTGGGCAATTGAAGTAATCAAGTAAACAATAAAAACAATCCATAACCAAGTAAACAATAAAAACAATCCATTTGCTGTATTCTTCATTTGTTTTCCATGTTTAAAATTAGTTTTGAAATGAAATTAGGACCACGAGGAGGAGCAATGATCGACGTTCTATCTTCACATGACATGATTTTCGGTGTTATGCACAACAGTGTCTGCCCTTTTATACATATTATTTTTTTATTGGGGAACAAGTTGTCATATATGATATATAGTTGTTTTGCTTTCATCGTTGAAACTAAAGGAATCACTTAGTTGTCATATATGATATATAGTTGTTTTGCTTTCATCGTTGAAACTAAAGGAATCACTTTCTCGATTTCAAAAGGTAGTTGCTATGTTCAGTCCTTTTCGAGTAAAGCTAGCTAGCTAGACTTAAGTGAACTCGTTAAAAAGGTTAATAAGCTTAACTAAAGAAAATATCACATATGTTTTGAAATGATAATTTCAATCACTAATTTTTTTTAACTGTTTTTACATATAAAAAAAAAAAATCAACCTTTCCTTTTGCAAATTTTTTAACCTTAGCTCTTGCTTTATTAGATGATATTATGGTTATGTAAAACAGTTTTTTTGGTTGCAAATCCATACAACCAGATACCAATGGACACAAAATTGAAGATCAACGCATTTTCTATTCTAATTAGATTTTCAAACCTATGCAATTCATTAATCCAAAGTATAATTAAGGACAAATTAAATGTGTGACTAGACTTGTCTGCTTGTGGTTTCCAATTCTTCTTTCGTTTGCTATAGGCTATAGCCTGAGGTGGATTTGAGATTAGTGTCTTTTTTTTTTTAATATATATATATAATTGGAATTTCCTTGTCCTTGCCAAGTTTCTGTTGTGATTGGACCTTTTTTATTTTCTTATCTTCTCGATTTACAATTACAAGCTTCCTTTTCTGAAATCGGAATAATTTATGTTTTCTTATTATCATCATATTTTACTAGCGTCCTTTTTGCTGTAATGATCCCAATTTTAAATACTGTAAAAGTAAAATGCAGAAGTTCAATTGTTGTAGCAGTATAAGGGATGGTTAATTGTAGTTTTAGCAATATGTCGTGTGCCATTGGATTATTATATTATTATTATTTGAAAGAAGATGATGCCTAACCCAAAATTTTCTTTGTTCAATCTTTCTATATCTATATATTTAATGTATTTGAAATCTTCTATTATTTGAAAGAAACATTATGCGACCTGATTAACTCCACATTTCCTCTATGTAAGATCGTAGTTTAAATGGCGACCTCATATCTCTACAACTACAAGACACCTAAATGATTATTAGAATATTTTTATTTATTTTTATTTTCTATTTGTTAAATTTTTCTTGTAATTTTTCACTTACAGAAAAAAATATATACGCGGGTTAATCCATAATATATGTTTGTTTTTGTTAATTACATGACAGCTATTTAGCCGGATAGCATACAAGTCCATAATTTATTGAGAAAGGGGGGAAAAAATGAATTAGTTAGGGGTCCACAAGCGCAAGACCGGTGCATAACAGGCTACAGCATAAGTCATTTCTTACAATTTGGCCCCTTGAGTTTTGAATTTTCTAATGGAGAAAATATGTTATTGAGACCCTTCCCCTGCCGCAAATAATATCTAGAAATAGTTCCTGATGCACCATTTTGGATGCCAAAGTCAGACGGTGTGCCATGGGCCCATGTGGCCGAAGATCCAGCCCTCACATTATTCCGGAAATAGAGAAATTTTAATTTTTAGCCAAAGTTGACATCATTTTTTTTTATCTTATCTTGTATTAATATTTGACGAACTCGCATGCATTTGGTAATTGGTATTTATTTGTTTATACACAAGTTGAATTTTAAAAAGGGCGAGATGGATACTCTCATTTGATAATAATATTGGTAGATACCTTATATGACAATTAATATCTTTACAACTAAGCTATCATAAATAAATAGCTATGTCCTTTTCCATATAATATGTTATAAAAAAAATTGAACATGTTGGGTCTCTACAGAAATAAGATATTATATCAAAGGTGTACCAAAGATTGCTTTATGCTATATGATTATAAATAAACTCAGGAGTTGAATTGAAGGTAATATTTTCCTTTTATTTTTCTCGTCATACAAGAAAAAAAAAGAAAAATAAAAGATTTAACTTTGTTATTTGAAAGTAAAGTTTTAACCAATCTATTTCGTTCACAACTCCTATTTGAAACAGAATTGTGTCACTTGAACAGTTGTGTTTGTCAATGATTGACAGTAAAAGAGACAAAGCTTTAAGACCCATTGGTAGAAAATTGTTGATTCGGACGGTTTAAAGAGCTGTGTAATTTTTTCTATAAAAAAAAACAAAAACAAAATCATCGCCTTTTGGTGCTAGCTTTAATATAATAAAAGAAAAAGAAAGGCAGCACCGTTCTTTTTCGATCATTCTTCATGTGTTGCTTAGAACAATTGGCGACTGCTGTACTTTATTTTATTTTTATAGTAAAATATAAACATCACTATGAGCATAAACCAGAATCTTCCTCCTGGCAATATGGTATCAATCAACCACTTAACAATCAGCTTTGATCAGGAGTGTTATAATGAAATATTGTAATTGAACAATTAAAACAAAATTAATTTACGTTAAGTAAGATTTAGAGAGAACTAGAAGCAGACTCGGGACGGAATTATGTACAACAAAGGGATGTCAATGTCACCCCTATTTTTTGAAATAATATTAAGATGAATATTTATAGTTATAAAATGTAAATTTGTTATATGGATAATTAATCTATTTGAACCCCATAAATATTTAGGTGATTTTTCATTGTTGAACCCATATGTATTTTTATTTTGTAATTGTTTGTGAGGTTTTTGGAAGATTAGTAAGGTGGGAAAAAATCGTGCTTGTGACTCGTTTGAGATCGATTCAACCTTAGGTCGAAAAATTGGCTGGCTTGATTTTTGCTCGAATTAATTTGACTCACTCGAATTTCACTTGAAATTGACTTGATCTGTAATTTTTTTTATCTTATTTATAATATTCAGTATCTAATTTGATATATAATATATTTATTTCTTAGATATAAATACTAACTCTCTTTAAAATATCACAATAAAAAGAATAAAAATATTAATTTATAAATAAAGATAATTTCAAAAATAATAAATGTTAATTAGTATATACTTTCCTTACTTAAAAATATATGAAATATATATAAAAAGGTACATAATCGAGCTCGTATAGGCACTATTGCTGTTCGCGTTTGATTAAACTTGATTCAAGAAAATTTAATGAAATTTTGAATCAAGCTTGGGTCATGATCAGCTCGTTGCCAATTCTAAAGATTAGTAAATCCATTATCGAATTTTCTGGCTCCGTCATTCGGGAGCAGATATAGTAGTATTGTTTCTTTATAGGGATCAATACTTTAAGAATTAAATATCGTACATGAACGCTAAATTTATATATTTATTTGATAAATGGCCAAGTTTATTTAAGCTTTATATTTTATTATATTTCGATAATATTATTTTTATACAAATTCGTGGTACAATATTAATTCATTCTTTTAGGGCCTGCTCCAGAAGAGTTTAACGGGAGCTAAGGAATGGTATGGAAAGGAAAGGAAGATGAAGGGAGTATATCGAAATGAAGATGATTTGTAGTTCCTTGTTCCATGTTTCACAAAGCATGCATACAAGTTAACAGATGTAACCTTGCATTTAATATGCAGAAAGACAATTTTGCCCTTTTGTTCAATCTTCCTCACATAAGAACTGTTATGTCAGGATACAAATGTAACACAACCGTGGTGTACATGAACCGGTACATCAACCGTACCAGTATTGGTACATGAACTGTTTTCACTTGATCTTCCTCAAATGAACCGTACCAGTACTGGTACTAATAAAATGTCGCTACTTGTACATTTGTTCTTACGTAACAACTTCAAAATTAACAACTTTCAGAAATGTGAAATCTGATAAAATGTCAATACTTGTACCAGTATTCTCAAAATGAACAACTTTCAACACTAGTGATAACATGAACCGTATCAATATTCAACTATATGCTTTTGAAATAACAACTTCCAAAATCAGAAATTAACAACAACTTCTTGAAGTGACACTAGATAATCGGAATTGCCTGTATATAGGCATACCCTTTGTAATCGAATACATTCATGAAATACAACTCCATTTCTTACATCTCTTTACTAATACATCATTTCTTTCTATCTATCTTGTTACCAAAAGATACTGCTTATCTCCCAATAACATATTCAGTCACGAAGATGAACAAAATAACCAAAAGAAGACAAATGAATATAGAAAAGAAAAAGCTAAATCGGAAACAGAATGATATTTCATAGGATAAAAGAAATTCATTCCGAAATTTTAATACCTTGACAAGGAAATGTTAGACCTTCTGCACAACCTCTAGCTTCTGATTTTGAGAACACCAAATTTTGGGAGGGAATATCAACAATTCACCAAATTTTGGGAGGGAAGAATGAATTTGGTGGGGTTTGATGCCAGAGAAAGAAAATCACAAGGGCAATTTCGGAATAAAAGTAGACTTCTCTCGTGCTTCTTCGTTACACTCCGATTTTGGGGGTATGCGTTCTTCTCCCGAAATTAGCTGTTCAGGGACTGTGGTGAACTTGAGTTTCCGTCGATTCATCCAGCACCATCGTTGGGAGCAGGGTGTCGATGTTTCTCTACCTTTCCTTAGCTTGGGTTAACCCCTTCTGGAGCAGACCCTTAGAGTACGAGGAAAGTTGAAAAACAAATTTTGAAACAAAACATACAAAAAATAGACCGGAATTATTATTATAAAGAATTTGTACACCAAAAATTTTAATACAAACCAAGATTTTTTATATTTTAATAAGAACCAAGCAATTACCCGTTTTATAAACGCCCAACTTTCTCTCCCCTAAATACTCGTTTTATGAACGGGTAAGAAGCCTTACAACGCGTTTTATAAACGAGTAGAAAGGTGAATTTATTCCCGCCTGCAGGAACGCCTTTTGAGGCTGGTCAGTAGGGATGAAAATGGACCGGATACGGATCGGATAGTGGTCAAATCATATCCGCATCCGCATTTTTTTTTCGGATACGAATACGAATACGGATATGCTCGGATATGGATACGGTTCGGATGTTAAGTAGATACGAATACGAATACGGATATATTTCGGATAATTAAGCAAATATATATAAATTAACAAATAAATAGAAATAAAACTAAAGTAGCAAGATAATAATCTCGTTATAACATTTTATTAAAAGCAATATCAAATATGTATACATTAATAATATTATTATTAACATTAATCATTATTTATCGTCTCTATTAATTCTACCATATAATCCATAATAACAATTGACTAATTTTCTTAAAAAATAAATAACAATTATTATCCTACCGTTTATTTTTTATATAATTTAGATAAGTTAAATCTAGAGACTCAAACCAATATATATATATACATAAAATAACTATATCACAAAGGGGGAATTCGGATATCCGCTTTGCAAATTTTTTCGGATCCGGATAAATATCCGGATCCGCAACCGTATCCGCATCCATTTGCATTCTCATATTCGCATCCGTATCCGTTTAAAAAGATCCGTATTCGCATCCGGATCCGTTCGGATCCGGATATTAATATCCGGATTCGCTATTTTTCGGATACGGATGCGGATCGAATCGGAGTTTATCCGATCCGTTTTCAACCCTACTGGTCAGCCCTTCTTACCCGTTTATAAAACGCGCAAAAGCCCTTCCAACGCGTTTTACAAACGGGTAATTAGGTTGGTTTTTTTTATTTGTCAGCGTTTTTGCGAGAGAGAATCATAGAGAGAGTGTGAGAGAAGAGAAAGAGGCGGAGAGAGAGATTGCGAGAGAAGAGAAAGAGGCAGACAGAGAGAGTGCGAGAGAAGAGAGGCAGACAGAGGGGTTGCGGCAGAGAAGAGAAGAGGCCGAAGAAGGTGTTGAGGTGGAGAAGAGAAGATGCCGCAGCGACCTCCGACAGTGAGATTGACCAACGACACGCACTCCGACAGCGAAGTTTTTTTTCTCAATGCTAATTTTATATCATTAGGATTTTGCAATTAGTGAAAATTATTGTATGCAAATTGTTGAAATTATTGAGGAAATTATTGTGGAAATTATTGAAATTGTATGCAAATTGTTGTGGAAATTATTGTGAAAATTAGTGGACATTTTAGTAAATTGTGTATGGAAATTATTGAAATTATATGCAAATTGTTGTGGAAATTATTGTGGAAATTATTGTGGAAATTAGTTGACATTTTAGTAAATTGTGTATGGAAATTGTATGAAAATTATTGAAATTGTATGCAAATTATTTGTTGTGGAAATTATTGTGGAAATTAGTGGACATTTTAGTAATTTGTGTATGGAAATTGTATGCAAATTGTATGGAAATTATTGAAAGTATAGAAATTATTGAAATTATGGAAATTACATTGATTTAAATATTGTATGAACATTTGAATAAATTGTGTATGGAAAATATTTACCAAATTATTGCAAATTATAGTGAAACATTAGTGCAAATTATGTCAAAATATTATTATTTCTTGCTGTTAGTATTATTAAAATTGTTGTTGAAATTAGTGCAAAAATGTGAAAATTAGTGAAAAAGTGTGGAATTCATTGCTGTTTAAAACTGTGTTTTATTATTTGAATTAGATGAGTTCTACACAAGACGAGGCTGGTCCTTCTGGTTCTTCACCACCTCCCACCGAGGCTCCGAGTTAGCCTCACCCTAAAAGACGTAGGCGTCGCACCGCCCATCCGAACCCCTTCAACGTGAATCCAACGGAGCGACAAGGCAACGAGGAAAACCAACAGGTTTTGTTCCTTACGGAAAACGAGCACATTGTTGGTTTGTCTTATGACGAGGTATGTTCTAGAACATAATTAAGATGTTTGAATAATAATTAACTATATAATTTATATTTGTTGTAACAAAAGTAAAGACTATAAAAAAAATTTTATGATATTTTTAATTAAAGTATATAAAAAATGTTATTTGTGTGCTAATGCAGCGTGAAAATTTTTTGGAGATGAGGTCGCACAAGCGGAAGATCGTATTGGATGATCGGATTGAAGGTCGATTGATGAAACTCGGCCTTATTCACATTTCGAAGGTGAAGCATGTCAATGTGGACATGTCTTTGCTAAAGGCGATGGTAGAATTCTAGCGTCCGGAGACGCAAACGTTCCACTTTCCGGCGGAGGAGATGAATGTTACTTTGCAGTACTTTATTGTCGTATGTTCGAATATTTATTTAAATTAAATATTGAAATTTATATAATTTTGTTCTATTTTATTTAAATTATTGAAATTTATATAATTTTCTTCTAATTTGTAATTCTAACCAGGATGTGGCCTTTCTATATGGTTTGCGCATGAAGGGCACTCCAGTCAGAGGGAATACTCGAGGGCCTTGGGAGGAAAAGATTCGTGCGTAACTTTTTACTCATGCCTATTTGGGACAGTGGGCTAGAGAAAAGAGCGAAAACAAGTAAGTGAAAATAAAAAAAATTAATTAAATTAATTTTTTTTAAATATATGCATTATAATTGTACTGATTATTTGTAAATTACTAATGCAGAGGCGTCGGTCGTAAATATTAGGTTGAAATGGTTGCGAGATAACTACGGGCAGGTGCCGGCGCTAGGAGTTTCTGATGATGAGCTTGACCGTTACACACGTGCAGTGGCTGTGGAGCTCTTTGGGACGTTGATGTTCCCCGATATTTCTCAGAATTCTGTTCCAACATACTATTTGGAGCTCGTATCGGTATTAATTTTATATTTCTATTTTCATTATCATTTTTATTTGTTCTGCTAATATTATTTTATTTGCAGCATGATATTTTTTAATGAGCAAATTTTATTTATACTGTTAATATTATTTTTATTTGTAATGTTAATATAATTTTTATTTGTTCATTTAATATTATTTTATTTGCAATATGATATTTTAAATATTATTTTATTGTTAATATTTTTAATACTGTTAATATTATTTTATTTACAGTATTATATTATTTGAACCTACTAGCAAGGCAATTTAAATGAAGTTCCGGACTTCAATTGGGGTGGTGTGACTCTTGCATGTCTATATCATGCCCTTGATCGTGCTGCCATGCGCTTCAAGGTTATTACCGGACCTTGGATGCTTTTGTTGTTTTGGGCATGGTCGTGCCTTCCAGTATGTCGACCGTCAGTTGCTCCTGTCACCCGATTAGGGGAACCTAACATAGATTCATGCATGCCGTTTGGGAGGTATAATATTTTGTCAAAATTACAACCCATAATATTTTCTCAATATTAGAAAACATAAATTACAACACATAATATTTCAGGAAATGGGGTGAAGATCGTTCTTTCTCGAGGAGCCACCACCGTGGGGCTGTGGAGTATGCACGGGACCACTTGGCTATCTTGGAGATTGAAGACGTCAACTTGTATCCGTATGTAGCAGACCAAGCTAGGATGCCGCGGGTAGCACAGAAGGGTTCCATAGCGGAGCATGTTGGGATACCGTTCATATTCTACCACATAGTAGCCTACTGTTACCCAGACCGTTGCAGGCATCAGTTTGGACTATGTCAGATTACTCCTCCCCGCTTCCTGTGGTATGTTTTTCTTCTCTTCAAATTTATAATATGTAAAACTTTAATTGAAATAATTACTTAAATTTACTTAAATTTAACAGAGTTGGGACATCACGCATAACCTTTTGGGTTTCGAGAATGGTACTTATAGAGATGACGCGGATTATAGTACCATATTTGCGAGTGCATATGCAGAGTGGGCAGAGGACGCATTAGTTGCACGCCATCTCGAGACGAGACCGTGGACTGCTACAGATACTCTTAGGTATTTTAGGTGGTTATGGACTTACGGTGGCTCAGAGAGGCCTACACCGTGTGAGGAGGCCGAGTCACGCATCCGACGCAGAGACCGACTTCCAGTCAGTCAGAGGCAGTACGGGATCCATACTTCGCAATACGTTACAACCTCGTATTTTTTTTATTAATACATAATTTATGATTAATTGATGATTTCATTATTTCATGAATTTAATTATTGTAGGGAAACAATGCGTTGAAGAATGCACTGCATGCATTGGGGCTGTTCGTCAAGAAGGGATACAGAAGGGTGGGTAAGGCAATCCTTACCAACTGTCGAGCGCAGCTAGAGGATGCATCTATGCCTTTCAGGATGGAGGACTTGTTGCAGCAGCATGGCCTGCCAACAAATATCGAAGAGATACTAGATTATGGGGACGAGTCTTCTACCGCACGTTCGAGTATCCCCCACCGACCTTCAGGCCGAGGATATTGTGCATCCAGTTAGTACTTGTTCATCTCAAAGTGTAAACTCCAAAAAATATTTTATTTTTATTGACAATGTATTTTGCAATCTTAAAGGATGGTAGATTGAATACGAGACGCTTGGATGACATCTTAGGACCACGGTTTGTAGCTCCTACTCAGGTGACAGCCTCAGGTCCTACTCCTTCCATGTATAGTGCATCAGCATCGACCTCTCAGTTTGTAGGGGTGTCTCACGATCCCATTGGCATTTGGAGTGCCTACATGCCACGGTTTGAAGTTCCAGCTTGGTCAGTTCCATCATTTGGTACGCCTTCGACTGTTCCCTCATATACTGTTCCATCATTGTCTACACCAATGGGTAGTATAGGAGGGACATACTCCTTCACTACATTGCTACAGACGGCCGTGGATGAGGGACAATACGTGCCTTTAGGGACTCCTCAGGAGGTTGGTCAGGACGGTCAGTCGATGCCCATACAGACACCTTAGCAGGGTGGTCAGGAGGGTGGTAAGGATGACGATCAGTCTGAGGGTGATATTCAGGAGGAGGGTGACTAGAGCACCGACACCGATGGCAGTGATAGTCCATCTCTGGCACAGAGACGAGAAAAGCGTGCAGTGACCAAGATTTCAAGATTTTCACCCTCTGGACGTAAGAGACGGTAGTTTTTGTATCATGTTTTAGACTTTTAGTTTATGGACTTTTACTTATAGTGATGGACTTTACTATTTATTATGATAGACTTGTAGTTTTGTATCATGTTTTGAACTTTACTATTTATTATGACATTCCCGAAACTAACAAGGAATGTTCCAAAAAATCTAAAAAAATTACACAATGCTCATTGCCAGACCTATTTTTCTATACTCCAATTTCAAATTTTTTTGACAAACAGTTTTGTTACAAAAAAATTGACAAAACACAAAGATTGTACAGTTTTCAACCAAAAAACAGCTCTGGGTACCAAAAGTTTTGCACTAGAAAACCAACAAGGAATGTTCCAAAAAATTACACAATGTTTATTGGCAGACCTAGTTTTCTATACTCCAATTTCAAATTTTTTTGACAAACCGTTTGTCACAAAAAAATTGACAAAACACAAATATTGTACAGTTTTTATCCAAAAAAACAGCTCTGGGTACCAAAAGTTTTGCGCTAGAAAACCAACAAGAAATGTTCGAAAAAATCTTAAAAAATTACACAATGCTCATTGCCAGACCTATTTTTGTATACTCCAATTGTCAAAACAAACCGTTTTGTCACAAAAAAAATTGACAAAACACCAAGATGGTACAGTTTTAAACAAAAAAACAGCTCTGGGTACCAAAAGTTTTGTGCTAGAAAACCAACAAGGAATGTTCCAAAAAATCTCAAAAAATTACACAATCCTCATTGCCAGGCCTATTTTTCTATACTCCAATTTCGAAATGTTTTGACAAACCATTTTGTCACAAAAAAATTGACAAAACACCAAGATTGTACAATTTTCAACAAAAAAAACAGCTCTACAAAAGACATACATGTTCTGAAAAAGTATACTGATGACCATCTGACCTCTGCAAAAGGACAGGCGTGGTCTGATAAAGTCTGAAAAAATATACTGATGGCCATCTGACCTATGCAAAAGGACATGCGTGATCTGATAAAGTATAACTTGAAATTTATTTTTTTTTGTGTAATTCTAAGTCTAAAATGGTCTATAAAAGTAGCCTTCATCAACCAGAATATACAACACCCACTCAATCCTTCTTTCTAAGAAATTCACTACCATGGAGAAAGAAAATAGCTCTAACTCCAACAGTGATGTGCCAAACTAGCGAACAGCTACCCGAGATGAGTACTGGCCAAGTTTCCACTATTATCTTGCCAATAGAAGTCAAATAGAAACAAGAGATTATTGTGGAACATGTCGCAAATGTTATCACACTTTTAACTACAATATCTATGAAGAAGGGCACGAGATCAGCTTAAAAATACACTACCAGTGACACATTAATGGTGGGGACGAAAGAGACCACAAGGAGTATCTCGAGCGTAAAGCGCGGAAACACGAAGAAATGTTGAACAAACCCAGGAGTTATGATTGGTATAAAGATTACTACAAACAACTTGACCCGATCTCCGATCAAACACCAACAGAGAAATCATATTCACCACCAAAAACACACTGGATCATTTAGGAAAAATTCTACAACTTTCGTAGAGACCACACAGTCACATGTACATTGTGTGGTCAAGTTTTCAATTACAAAGAGACCATCTTGCGTGACCACTACGATGATCACAAACGTCGCACTAAGGATGAGAAACGAGAAGCGAAATGTAAAGCGAAAGATTAGTCAGATAAAAGGATGAAAATGACTATTAAGGCTAGCGAAGAGAGGCAAAAGTTAAAGGAAGAAAAAATTTGAAAAAAAAAATCATGCAGTGCTTGAGAGAGGAAAGGAAGAGAGAGGAACAAAGAAGAATTATAGCAACTCGAATGGCAGAGACAGAACAACAAGAAGCCGATGCGGCTTTCTGGAATCAAGCCGCTTAATTCGCTGACAACGCTGCTGTGAGTCAGCAAACTGATGCAGCTTTCTAGAACGAAGCCGCTCAATTCACTGACAACACAGATGTGAGTGAACAACGAAAAAATGAAGAGGAAGATGAAGACCCATGGTGTGATGAAATTCAATAATATGTGGACAGTCAAAATATCTAAGTACTTTGTTTTTAACTAGCAACTTATTGAGTGGTTTGTTTAAGTAGTTTGTTTTGTTTAAGTAGTTCTTTTTTTACATTTCGTGTGTTAAATTATATTATGATTTATTAAGTTACTTGTTCTTGTAATGTTATGCGGTTTTTTATGAATTGCTTTGCGTATTAATTTCAGTACGGAAAGTAGTCGTCTTTCGCTCATGAGTGCAGAAAATTCGACTTTATATTTTATATGAAGTTATATAAATTTTTATATAAAAAAAGTCAAAAAATATATAAGTTTGAATGCCCAACATATAATATTTAAATATTTTTTAAATTTTAGTTTGCGACTTATTAAGTTTTATGTGTTCCAAGCCATTCAAATTATCTAATATATTACATAAATAAAAATGAATTTTATTTAAATAACCGCACAATACAAAATGATAAATTTAAAACTATAATGAGATGCATCAAATTTAAAACTATAATACAAAATATAATACAAATTGAAAACTATAATACAAAATATAATACAAATTTAAAACTATAATGAGGTGCATTAAATTTTATTTGAAACTATAATGAAAAATTTAAAACTATAATGCAAAATTTTTTTATAACTAAAAATTGTATGAAAAGGAAGAAAATGAAGAAAACCGACCTAATTATCCGTTTATGAAACGCGTTGGAAGGACTGTTGAGCTTTATTTGTATTCTCCAATGCAAATAAACTAAATAATGCACTATTTGGTCAAAGCTTTATTTGTGTGACCCTCGAGGATTTATATTATGTTGGCAATGAAATTACATCATTATTTATTTTCAATAATCATAAGCGGTATCTAGCAACACGTTATGATTCCCAATTAACATAAACAAATACTATACTTTTATAGTATTTCAATCCTGCATAAGAAATAAAGTATTTCCTCGTTTTGATTCTTATGTCACATGATATCATTATATAATCCAAGATAGGAATGTGTCATTCTTGCAGATTATACATTTCTTGATCTAGAATTGATCGTCTAGTTTGCGCGCATACGATTCAACTCCATCAAGGGGCCCAACTGATATCATCACTCACTAGGTATACTAATGAGGGACATACGGTTTTCTTGATGAACAACTTTTCTCCGCACAATTCAAGAGAACATAAATAAAGTCCGTATAACAGCCCTTATCAGGAATCAACGTTAGACGATATTTATTGAACATATCCTCATGTGGAAAACTTGAACCATCTCAAACCTAGAATCAAACTCATATGAAATAAATAATGACATATAACACAATCCATATATTTATTTCATTGGGTCAAGTCCTGTGCTATGTTCCAGTAACATACACATATGCAATTAAGTTGGTAACTCCTTACCTATGATTTGTAGAACTTAATCATCACTTAACTTGCATACTAATCTTATCCGATAATTAATGTTTTTTGTTAATTATCAAGATTATGGACAATTTGAGTTTATTATTGTCATTCTAATGAATGATCTATAGAGATCTACAATTCAGATTCTCAACCTGAATGATCTGTCAATAATAAACTCTAGGAACAAATGATCAAATATCATCAATAACATAAACTAAAATTTAAGTCATTAAACTATTGACTTCTAGGACATAACTCCAACAATCTCCCACTTGGCCTAGAGTCAATCAGTAGTGACTTCTAGCCAGTGAAGAATTGAGAACGATATCATATATCTATATATATACATGTATCGAACCTCAAAATAAATAATACGCTTAAAGCAAGTTACACATACGTCCATCACGTATGTATGCACAACTACATCTTGTATACTGCTTAAGGTAGAGATTATGTTAGAGTGTTCGCTATGTTCGCGGACCTATCCAATTTTGTTTGACCCTATATGTATATATACTCCTATATATATGTTCTTGATCATCATCATATGAGATCAAATGATATTGCCATAGATCATAGTTGAATCACCAATTGGGTTCTTAAAGACTTAAGTTATGGTTCGAGATGCATAAAACCATATTAGCTTGATTGAAAACTTTTTGATCCAAACCATCCTCTTTCGTTGTTTCGCAAGTTGCTATGTATTTTGTTTTGGTAAGGAAAATGATTGTAATATCCCATTTAGAACACTTTCTAAACTTACAACACCACCTTTAAGCAAAATATGTCGCTCAATTGTGATTATATCAATCTTTCAAAAAACTAGCATCAGTGTAACAATTTACATGAGCTCTTTTCATTACATATGAAAGAATCATATCTCTCTTTCTCATAAGATACTTAAGGATATTCTTGATTATTGTCCAAATGTATCTCTTCTGTATCCATTTGACAACTGTTTGTCACACTTCTTGGATACAACACATTGAGGCATGTGCATAAATATGACGTACATAATGAAACTCATAATGCAAGAATGCTTGAACTGTTTCACGTACTTTTTCTCGAATTGAGTTGCAATAAACCGAGTCAAACTCAAGTATATGCCATATGACGTGGTTAGACATTCTTTCTTGAAATCCACCATAATGTGTTTCTAGAATACTCCGTCATTATATGCACATTATCTCAAACCTAACATCCACCATAATCTATCTCCACAGATTTTGCTTTCTAGGATTTAGGTGATCTTGCCCAAGTTCTCTATTGAGAAAACATTCTTCAATGAGATCTTGACAATATTCATTTAATCAATGTTATTTCCAATTAATATTTTGTTATCTTATACGATACAAATAACATAATAATGCTCCCACTGAATATTTTATTTATACAAGATGCTTTCAACGAAGTTCAACTCCTTGACTTCCTTGTCAAAAATTTATTCTAGTTTCTACAATATTTGCCTTAATCCATTAATGGATCCTTGAATCATGTATACATTTCTAGCAATACATCAAACAAAACTTTCGATTTGTGTCATATATACAACATTTTCCTTCATTCATTCGAAGAAGGCGGTTTTGATGTATCTTTTCATATATCAATATATATGAAATACAACTATTGCTAGAATAATTTTTATTAACTTATACATAGCTACAAGCGAGAAACTGTGCTTTGTACTTAGTCAACTTGCCATCCATGTCAATCTTTTCCTTAAAGATCTTTATGTTCTTGATGGATTACTCCATCATAAACATCAACCAAGGTCTATACCTTGTTGTTTTACATGGATTCAAACTATACCTGTGGAATTGGATCCTTCCATTATTTCCTTATTTATCACCTGATCCTCATATGTCAAGTACGGAGATGTCGTGAAACCTATGCGCCTTTCGGTTAGGCAATTCAATTTCGTTGACTTTTGTAGAACCGGTATTCGAGGTCCATGAACTTCTTTCATAACGATTTGTAGAATAAGTTCTCGATCCTCATATGTTTCATGAGTTTTTCGAACATCATCAGCTCGTGAGATAATTGAGTCTTCATCGAAAGGAGCGCACTCATGAACTTCTTCCTTTTGCAACAACTTGTGAATGAAGTTCCGCTCTACTCCCACTAAGCACCATATATGGAGTAATAAGTTTTCCACAAGAGTACTTCTTGTAGTGAAGCATAAACTCTTTTAATGCTCACTTTACTCCCACTACTTATTCTTGAGAATGTTATTCCTAAAGACTACGTCATAATTAGTAACAACTACTTTGTTATTATCATGTTCGTAGAAGTAGTACCTTTTAGTTAAAGATAAGCTATAAAATATTAAGTGTCCTATTTGGGTTCAAGCTTATTAATCAACAATTTTGAAATAAGCTTCTCAACACTAAATCTTGAGAAATAATTTACTTAGAGATCAAATCTCGTAAGATATTTTTCTCAATAGACTTCGATGAAATATTATTCAGTGTAAGCAACATTGTCCTCAAACACAAATTCCTAATATGAGTCGAATAAGTCAATTCGATATATTACCGATTGAACTTTATCAAATAATGTTCTATACCTCCATTCTTGGAAACACTATTCTATTATAATGTTCCTCATAGAGTGAGTTGTGAAACATTTTCACACTCTTTAGATAATATTTCAAAATTATGACTTAACTATTTATCATGATCCGTTTTAAGACTTTTGCTTTTTTTGAATGATATTTCAACTTTATTCTTGAACTCTTTTGAACTTGTCAAAAGATTCATACTTATACCATATCAAATAGATACGTTAATATCTACTATGATTGTTGGTTAAGTGGTAAAGTATCAATCACCTTTCATTGCACAAGTACTTATTGGTCTATATGCATCGATATGTATAAGTCCTAATCAAGTCACTTGTCTTTAAACCTTCATAGGTCAAAGACACTTTTATTATCTAATAAACATGATTCGCATATTTCAATTAATTCACAATCAAATTGATTTACGAGCATTATGCTATGTAGACTCTCACAATGCGATTCTCGTTTATGTATGACTAAGCGGTCATTCCACATGAAAGTCAAATACTTTATGTGAAGTCTTACGCATCCTATTTGTCATTCAAAACTTGTTTATCTATTTCAAGCAAATTCAACCAAAATGTATGAAATCATATAAACAAATTCTCAATAAAAGAATAATATTTGTCTTTTACAAATCATCCATCATCTAATATGAAATGGATATAAGGTTTTGAGATGTTAGGAATAAGGTATACAACCTCCAATTCCTAAACAAACTCATAGTAAAGATGACTCTACGTATCCGATGGTAGTGGCTTAGACAAACAAGCAATTTCCTATACGGAGTTTACTTTACTTCTCTCGAGCATTCTCTTATTCTTCATTGCATACACATTTCCATAAATACGAGCATATGAACTAGTACCAAGTTACTAGTGCGAATTAGAGATAACGAGATGGTTCGAATGACAAATACTCTCGAAATGATTGAATTATTTCTATCATTGTTATCATGGTACTTCAGACAATCTTTCAAGTACCTCCCATAAACGGTAAATGAAACATCTCATGTGACACACGGTCACAAATGAAGGTCTCGAAGTCTCAACTCATATCTTAACGAAGTATTTCTTGAATAGTTAACCAAATACCTTTTGCACCAGCAAGTGTGCGAAAAGTAACGTTATATCTTTCATAATCAGGAAAATATTGCATGACAATATCAACAATCCTTGATATCGGAGATCTCATTATCTCGAGTTGCCAATTAGCTACTCAAACCTTTCGGTTTGCAAGCCAATGGAACTTTCATGTGCCTTCTTAAAAGAAGTTTCGTTTGCTCAATTCATGCTCTATTACTCGATCATAAATGATTGAGTCAATATCTACTTTCTCTAAGAACTCCTTGTTGAGTAAGTGGATGAGAGCGTAGGAGTCAAATCTAGTCCATATGAATTCTCTAATTTCAAAGGTCTAGAGATTCCAAAATGATGATATCGGTATCTGCTTTATTATTGTAGAACTTTTCGTAAAATTCTATCAATCATTACGCGATGTTACGTTAGGGTGGTCGAGGAAAGTATTGAAAATTTAACATAGTCAAGTTTCTCTTTACTAAGAACTTGTCTTAGAAATCGGTATTACTTCTCCAAGTACATACTTTTAGAAACGAACTTGTTCAATTTCAAAGATTGATCGCAACGAAACAAATCACATTTAACATCTATAACAATTTCAATTTAAGGTCATTTAGTTTATGCAATATTTTATTTATAATAATAAACAAAACTCCCACTACATTTATTTAATGTCCCAAATGTAGTCAGTTTTTTAAGATTCCTATTTTCGTTGAGATGGGGCTAGCGTCGGCATGACACCAAAATAACTAGATAAGATAGGTTCTCCAACCAATCATATCAACCATATGACTCTTGGTTTGTAAAATGTCTCATGTACATCCACAAACTTCGCCCCAACGTCCAATCCGAGTGGGTCCGTTGTAAAGCAACCTCTCTCTATTTGCTCCTAGTAAATTCGATTTACACCCCGACTTTCGAAGGTTGACCAATGACGTCCCGCGTCGGCGAAATGCGCCATTTGGACACCAAACGACGTGAAGGAGATAGAGAGAAGGAGGACGGTCGGCTTAATCATTTTTAATGGGACAAACATTATGTGACTTAGTTTGGTGGTCGTGTAAGCATACACTCATATCTATCCTATGACATTTCATAGCATACAAACATTCACATAATAAGCATCTTATGCATTATTGTGGGTTTGTATGACCCCCGCTTGCATTTTAGCTCCACGTCATCTCTATGAAGTGAATCTAAACTAATCAAGCCCTCCCACTAAATTATAGTATTAATCCTATAATTAATGGAAATAAATACATGTGAATATTCTTATCCTTTCCTAACCTTAGGGGCATACAAGCCTCACAAGTTACATTCAAATTAATCGAATTAATAATTAATGGCACCTTTGGCCACATTACAAACATTCACATGCATTCAATACAAACTACAAGGCATTGAAATCTTGGGCCATACCAAAACCCACTATCTTCTTGCAAAACAAAGTTAGCACATATACTCCTACATGTGTAATTTGTTCCTAATTAACAACCCTAATTCGGTATCTTTGCACATCGCTTGTTGGTTACTTTTCTTCGCGTAAAAAAAGTTTATCTTTAACAACTAATTTATTTAAATCTTTTGAAACTCATTTCAAAATTCAAAATTGGTGGAAAAAAGGATATTAAGGAGTATTCTAATTAATTTATCAATTTTTTTGATTAATTAGAAAATTACTTTATGTATTTAATATTCATAATGGGACCCGATAAATTTCAAATTTTTCGGTCTCCAAAAATTATGAAGTAAATCAAGTAAACTCCTTATCATGAGTGTAACTACCTGTCAAAGTTTCAAGAAGAGATCACATACCATCAGGGAGAACGAAAAAAGATAAAATCTCAGATTAGGCATAGCACGCCATTAGAGTATTTTCTGTTTTTCTTCTCAACCTTTTGGACTTTAGGATCATCTTAAAAATAGTTTTAATGCAAACAATTTATATAAAAACTTACTACAGACTATTGGCTAATAAGTCATGAAAGGAAACCATACTTAGTTTATACAATTTCATCAAGTAAAAGGGCATTAAACATAAAACCCCTGTTCTGTAACAGACTGAAGACGAAAAGTTTTTTGCCAAGTTTATGTATAAAACGAAGTCGAAATTCAGTGAAATTAATTTTCACAGAACCACAACTTAAAATAGAAAAATTATATTTAAACACTTTTCTATAAAAGGGTTTCATTTAATACTAGATTTGCAAACAATCCGACTGGTACAAAATACCGGTCTCACGGTTTTGTCCTTTCTACACTTAAAACATATAACAAATCTTTAAATTACACAACAAAATTTGTGTTAAAGAAATATAAATAAGTCTAGATATTTCTTAGCCAATAATACAAGCAGTTGATTTACAAAATAAATCGATTCAAGCCATAACAAACAGAACTGTGCCGGCAGATTCCAGATCTGCGCACCGTCACTGTAAAATTCACCATATATCCATTTTAACTTGTATCAAGATGAAACCAGTGGAAAAAGAATCAAAACTCAAAGTAATATTTACTAATTTCAACCAAATAAATTTTTCGAAGGTTTTACACAGAGAAAAATACGTAACAATCTCAGAAACAGAGAAATTTTCAGACAGCAAGTAAGTGCATCAACTTAATTAGGTTGTTAATTATCATTTTCTCTATTAATTAAGTACTAAAATGTCAAAACCACGACCTACGCTCTGATACCAATTGAAGAAACTTAGTTTTGTGCTTCTTTTATTTTTAAATCGCATTTAACATAATTAAACATCAAGCACAAGAAAATTATCTAGTCGAGAGACAAATTAGTGCAAGAGATAGAGAAAATGCGTTGTACCTCTCTTCGTATCGCAACGAAGAGGCTCGACCAAGGCTTTGGAATCGGTGGCGTGCTCTCCAACACCTCCTATTCCTTGTTCTTGAGTCCACCAAAAGAATTAATCAAATCCTAATAATTTGTGCTAGCAAATTTCTGGATAAAGTTAATACTTGTTTTTTTCTTCGATTAATCAACAATTAATAAGAAGAAATTATTGCTCAACACATGAACACCTAAATGAACTTGAGAAAGAACAATTATATGGAAGAAAAACTACTTTTTTCTCTTTGTAATTTCGTTCTAATTGGGAGAGGAAGAGAGAGGAGAAAGTGAAGAGCAATGTCCTTTTATTTCTCCTTGAGTCCCTTCATATAACTCACTAATGAGTCTTTTCAATTAACCAATGATTAAAGAATAATTTTGCCCCTCTAAAGCCAGTCATAAACAAGGTCTAAATGGGCTACATCACATGTATTATTAGTCCATTAATACATTTGTTAATTGTCTTCTCAAGTTGCTTTCAATTCGGGCTCAATTAAGCTTATTATATCAAAGTCTATGTATTCAATATAATTCCTATAATTATATTAAGTATTGTTGAACTAAATTATCAACTTATTGATAATTATTATTGTATTAGCATATGCATTAATTAAGTTTCATATGATCACTTTGATTCAATTAATTATAACGGTTCGCAACGGTATATAATTAATTAATCAACTTATCATATATTGCATTCTCCAATGCAAATAAACTAAATAATGCACTATTTGGTTAAAGATTTATTTGTGTGACCCTCAAGAATTTATATTATATTGGCCATGGAATTAAATCATTATTTATTTCCAATAATCATAAGCGGTATCTAGCAACACGTTATGATTTCCAATTAACATAAACATATACTATACTTTTATAGTATTTCAATCCTGCATAAGAAATAAAGTATTTCCTCGTTTTGATTTGTATGTCACATGATATCATTGTATAATCCAAGATAGGAATGTGTCGTTCTTCTAGATTATACATTTCTTGATCTAGAATTGATCGTCTAGTTTGCGCGCATACGATCTAACTCCATCAAGCGGCCCAACCGATATCATCACTCACTAGGTATACTAATGAGGGACATACAATTTTCTTGATGAACAACTTTTCCCCGCACAATTCAAGAGAACATAAATAAAGTCCGTATAGCAGCCCTTATCAGGAATCAACGTTAGACGATATTTATTGAACCTATCCTCATGTGGAAAAGTTGAACCATCTCAAATCTAGAATCAAACTCATATGAAATAAATAAGGGAAAATTTTTTCTGTACCCCTCGTAACTGCGAAAATTGAGAATTTACCCCCCAAAAGTAAAATCTCCTGATTTTGTCCCCCTAAATTTCGAACCCCTTTTGTATTTACGCTCCTGCCATATTTTATATTATAAATATTTGTTAAATAATAAAAACAAAAATACGTGACCATTATACCCCTAATTCGATTCTAACCCATTTGTCGAGCTCAGAGAATCGATCCAAACAAATCCAATCACGATCGAATCTAACACCTCTCTCTCGCGCACAAACCAGGAGAAAAGAAAGATAAACCCTAAACTCTTCTTCTCTCGCAGAGCTCACTAAATCTCACCCAATCCAAAACCAAGAGAACCTAATTGAACCCTCCTCTCGCTGGCGAACCCTAGATCGAGTTTGCATTTCTTCATCTCGCACCACCTCCATCGCAGCCTCCGTCTTCTTCTTCTCTGAGGATGAACCAGCCTCTAACTTTAGTGGTTAGTAGAAAAGTTGCGAGTAGAGTACTAATTATTGCTGGCTTTCCAAGTAAGAGGAACAAATGAATCATGAATCCGTTGTCCCCCGTCGCAACATCTCGCATTGTCTCTGCCCAGGTTCGTCTTTTTTCTTTTCAATCCACTTCACTTTGAGGTTGTGAACGGCTAATTTGTTGAGCTTAATTCTATCTGTTTTAGTTAATTGTGATTCTTGTAAAATTGCTATATCCTATCTATAGCCTATCTGTTTCAGTAGAGATGAAATATTGGTTTTATGTAAAATTGTGATTTTGTGATGGAATATTGGTTTCAGGACCCTTTTCATGCCGTGGCAGTAGCCTTACACAAAGCCATCAGTTATGTGTGCGAGCTACAATTGCCTGGTTCTATTACAATTGAGTTCTTTTCTGATTGTCTCAATCTGGTGGAGGCAGTAAATCAGCAAGACAACTTATCTATACCTTCTTGGAGGGCAGCTAGTACAGTCAATGCTATCATTCAGATTTTGGAGGAAAGGAGACAGGTGATGCTGGTAAGACATGTAAGGAGACAAGTGATAAGCATGGCGAATGATCTAGCGATTATGGCTAGAAGGAATCAGGTTGATTATTATTGTGATCCACTCATGGCATGCCAGCAAGCAGTAAAATTGAATGAGGTTATTGATGACCGGTTTTTCCAAAGGGTGCCACAACAACCACCTTGATTTTTTTTATGTTTCTTTTACTGGTGCAGTAGGTTAATTAGCTATGGGAGCAGGGGTATTTATTTTCAGTTTTTTATCTTTTTGCTGCTCTTTTCTGGATGAGCTAAAGATTTGTGTCAGGTCGTACTACTTAATTTGCACCAGTCTGTTGTAAGAGAAAACAGTGTATCTCGTTTATTTATATTTCAATGCATTGCAATCTACGGGTTTTTTTCATGTATAAGCAAGGTGTATAAGCAATACATTTTTTTTCAAAAATCTTGCACCAAATGTTCATGCGTCAAAGGCAAATACAGACACAACATTACATTTCTTGCACCAAATAATTAAAATCATGCACAAATTAACTCCAACAATGATCATGTACCAAAGACAAATTAATTTGCATTAACAGATTCAACGGCATCAAAATTCAATGGCAGCATAACAGATTCAACATACAGATTACTAGCATAACAAGTACAAAAAAGAATGAAATGTTGCCATACAGATTCAACATACAAGTTATAATGAAATGCCATACAAATTACATACATCAACCCATCAAAATAACAGCATAACAGATTCAACATATAACGAGGTCTGTCCATGTTTCAGTTGTTTCCGAATCGAATACACAGTATGCAACTGGATACAACCAATTGAACCCATCAACACCACAAGAGGTCGCCAACTGCCCCTTATACCTGCTTGTTTCAAAGACTAGAAAGGAAAAGAAAATTTATAAAATTATTATTGAAAACAATAAGCAGTTGAATCAGGGACTTGTTTATATCGCCTATTGCTTTTCTAGAACAGTAAGTATATAGGTTTACAAAAGTGAGTTTGTATAACAGTTTAATAGTATCAGGGATCAGGGACTTGTTTGTACCAGTTGTTCTCAAATGCAAAAGCAATTACAAAACCATAGCAATTTTTGTACCAATCGTTCTCAAATGCAATTATAGAGCCAATTAGCATTGGTGTAAAGTTAAACACATATTTACTCTAAAGCATTGATCTATTTATAGAATCAATTATTCTAAAATAAACAGATTTTAACAATTTACTCTAAAGCTCTAGTGCAAAGTAATAAACAAAATCAGTTTGGCTAGCAAAAAGATATTTTTCCTTTACAATTTTGGAGCAATGACAAATGATAAATACTATGTCATACTACTGATAGGAAGCTCCCTCACAGTGGTCTAGTAAACAAAAAAAAATGCATTTTAAACACTAACCATGCGTCTATGCCTTCTTGAGGCTCCCTCACAGCCCTCAAGGATAACTATGATTTTGAGGATTCTATTGCAGCTCTAAATATCAGAATCAATAGCAATCAGACATCAGATAACATGTAAATATATGTTTAGACCTATTCCAGGGCAATGACAATTGTGTCAAATGTTATTCTTTTTTTTTATAAACCTAGAAATGACTCATATTGTTACTTTAATTTCACAGGACAATAACAATTGTGTCAGTGGTTGTAGGCCGAGCATTTCACTATATTGAATTTAGAATGTATGCTAATATCCTACATCTAATTAAGTAAGAAAAAATATTGGGAATGGTTCCATTTGGTGCCGTCTGCCTCTTGGTATTCCATTTAGAAAAATTAATTAAATTTGTTGCAATTGGTTCCCTAGAATGTTCTTGCAAAAAAAAAAAAATCGAGAAGCGACCATGGAAGTAAAAATTAAACACGACAAAAGAAAAATCGAGAAGAAAATGCTTCGTAAAGAAAAAGAGAGAGGGTTTCCGATGCTCGACTTGTCTTCCCTTCTACTTGTCTGGGGGGCGAATGCTCGATGACACTGAATGAGAGAGGGTTTCCGATCTGCTCGAATGAGGATGCATGGCGGAGAGTGGCAAAACGATGGAGGAGCGACGAAGGAAGGCTGGGTTTAGAGTGGAGAAGGTTTGCAGTGAGAGGTGACGGAGGCGATGGAGAAGGCTGTTGCGACATCGTTTGATCAGTGAGAGAGAAGAAGAGGTGAGAACAATTTCAATCGAGTGGGTTCGTGTTACTTGGTTTGATTTGGGTTAAAATCGAACGGGTTGGTCCAAGGGTATAATGGTCAGAAAAAATAGTTTTTATTATTTAAGTGTTATTTATATTGTAAAAAAGGCCAGAGTGGCAAATACAAAAACAATATGAAATTTAGGGGGGCAAAATCAGGAGTTTTTACTTTCGAGGGGCAAATCCTATATTTTCTCAGTTTTGAGGGGTACAGAAAAAATTTTCCCAATAAATAATGACACATAATACAATCCATATATTTATTTCATTGGGTCAAGTCATGTGCTATGTTCCAGTAACATACACGTATGCAATTAAGTTGGTAACTCCTTATGATACGGATCCCAAATTTGCACCCGAATGTATTAATTTGACAGAACCAAACGGAATTATGGATGGAGTGACTAAAATTGGACAAAATCAAAGTTTAGTGGTTTGGGAAGGACAAATTGAAGTTTGGTGACTAAAACTGGACTATGTATAAACTTTAGTGACTTTCGAAAAAAATTACTCCCGAGAGGTGCATATTTTTTCTAGAATTTCAAGTTGATTGCTCAAACTCAGAATCATCTAATTGAAGGGCTAAATTTTTAATAATATGGACGATAAGTACTACATTTTGAGTGATAGCACACTGCCATTGCTAGAAAGTCGAACTTAATCATTACCGAATAAATGCAATGTTGGAAGAAGTTATTTTTAGAAAGGGAAGTTTCATAGCCATTGGGGACTAATTTAGATAAATTCGTGAGCATATTTACCTAAAATAAAAGCTGGCGGAATTATTGTTTAATTTTCTAATTCATATAAGCAATACGTCAAATATGATGCAATTAAAAAACACTACTTCGTTATCGATTGAAAGACGTAAATAAATTGTCACCTCATTTTTGTTGATCAATTGATTTGTGAGCAAAACAATTTTCGAATTGTATAAAAAATTTAAGTTACAATTTGTAAGTTCTACTATTTTTTTTATTAACACAACTAATTTGGATTTGGTTTACTATAAATGATTTTTTTTTTATTTTTCCCAACAAGTCAATGGGGGAATTTTGAATTTTTTTTATTGTTACATCCCTCTTATAGCTCTCAAAGATAGAAAAATTTGTACAACTACTGTTATAGATAATTTGAAAAAAGTGTAGTGTGTAGTAGATTAATTATTCAGGAAGAGATATGTAAATCCATTTGAACTTCAGAAGCTGACACTATTTTTTAGCTTCTTTTTGGTGGAAATTCGCGACTTAACTGTTGACAATTAATTACTTAGGCTTGGGGTTTAGAGTTAAATTTTAATAGTTTAGTACGTATCAGCTAATTATGACTTTGGCTGTAGGAGCTTAACTCCTGCTTGGCTGCTTCAGCTGTTAGGACTTTTGTACTTCTGTTTATTGCTTAATGGAAGCAGGTACTCTGCTTGGTTGTTGAAAAAAATAGTATTTACCTATTGCTACTTTGGACGACGCAATTAATTGTTGATATCACTCTTTGTAACGACCTATTTATAATTTCGTCATGAAACATGCGGCAAGCCTACTATTTTTTTTTTTTTTTAAAAAAGGGCATTTAAGTTGTGTACTGGTAATGTAAATCTTTTTCAACTAACGAAATTATCTTACGGGAATGATTAAAATAAATAAGAGACTTATTTAGTCTCTATTTTAAAACAGTTTCTAGAACCCCCTTAATCCAAAAAATCATTTTCTTAATGTAGAATAAGTAGTATCTACCTCAAGAATAATTAACTTGTAGGTTTTAATTAGAATTGACAGTAGTCATGTGTGGATCGCGCGTTAAATTCTCGAAGTAAATAAATACACTAAAGCGCGAATTTTTTGAATAGTCACTTGTTATCTAATATTTAGTTGGAACAACACAACAACGAGGTTACTGACTATTGTGAAATAGTTATCACCTATCCAAACTTCAAATAATATTTCGTACTAGTTACTAATTCAATTTAGCACTATTCCAAGCCAAAAAAATTGGAGGAATTCAAAACCAGTCATATGAATAAATTTATTTTTCTGTTTAGGTCAAGCAGATTTTTTTTTCCTTCAAAAAACCTTTTGATACTTGGAGTTTCCCACTCTCATATCTATTTTAGTATAAAGATTTAATTGTATAAATATAAATACAGTTTGTCTAAATATAAACATTTCATTTTGCAAACAAAATATTTGATTTTACTAGTATATGTGCAAGCATAAACTATAAACATCCAATTAATATGTTTGGATTAAACATTAGTCTGTGCAAATATAAATTAATCTGTTTTTATAAATATAACAATAAAAAATACTAACAAATTAATGCAAGATGAAATGTTTATATTTAGACAAACATCTCTTTGTTTATATGGAAAGTGTTAAAAATACCACTTTAATTATTAATAAGAAAATGTACTTAGGAGACATACTTTAAGGGAAGGAAAGTACAGTACTATTAGTACTTAAAAATTATCACGGTCCTTACGGAACATTTATACTTAATTTGTCAGCAAAAATTATTGTATGGCCAAAATTTCAAAAAGACAATAAAAAAAAGTGGAGATGCACTTAATCATATATATCTAAATTAAATCAATGGTTTCTTTTGTCTTTTTTTTGCCTACCTATCACTTGGAGCCAAGAGGAACGTTCATTTAAGAATTTAAGATGGATTGAATGGCTAGATTGCATTGATTATATGTTTATCGGGATTAACCGAGAGAAAGGAACGTAACAAATTTGATTGGTCGAGACTAATCTAAGATATCTAAGATATATATATAAATTAAAACCCGTGGCCGCATTTTAAAGTTTAAAATGCGGTCAAAAATAGAGTTAATTTTTTTACACTGTTATTTATATAAATTAAAAATAGTTTAAAAATTAAATATATTTGGAAATTTAGGGTAGATATATTTGGAAGTCTAAGGTAGTTCATGCTTAATCTATAGAGAAAAAAAATTATTCCCTCATACAACATGCAATCTGAGCCCTCCAATTTTCGTTAATCGATCAATCTGAAAATATTCTAGAAGTTTACCCTTCTTAATTAAAAGCCGTGACTGCATTGACTTTTAATTAAAAATATTTTTTTGGTTAAATATATTAAAAATAGTTGTACCAATCATCTAAGATTGTTCTTTATATATAAAGTAGATATAAAATAGATATATTGGAAATATATATTTCTTTATATATTGATAGATTTAGCCATCAAAGTTTATCAAATGGCGGCGCCGCCTCCCATCGTCTAAGTTGCAATTACATCTTCAGTTTGACGTCAATAATTAACAGGCTTTTCAAACTGTTTTTAAACCGCGTGAGAACAAGTTTTAGAGCCGTCATTACGAGAATTTAATCAGGATATATATATTAATTAATTAATTGAAGGCCCTTCTTGAGAGTTCAGATGTATATCATAATAAAAATAGATGCTCTTCAATCATACAAGCAATCATTGCTACTCATGTGTAGCAAAGCTAGTTAGAGAGGTCTACATTTTTCTCTCATCATCTTTCTCATGAAACTATTTTGATCTTTTTGCGGTGTTTTTCCATGGAAATCCTAAAGTTAAATTCAAGGCTCATAATTTTTTTAACACGTGTACATAAACTATAATAACGGTAATATGCAACAAAATAATAATAATAATAATAATAATAATAATAATAATAATAATAATAATAATAACAATAATAATAACAATTAGTAATAACAATAATTACAATAATAATAATACTAATAATAATAATAATAATAATAATAATAAGTGACCATCTATGGTGCATAGTAATGTATCAGAACTTTGGTACATATTAATCCAAACTCTTGGATCTGCTTCAAAATTACCGATCGAAACCATCAATATAATTTTCCTATTATTATCTTCATGCTGACCAAATTTTATATATGATATCACTTATTTATATAAGAATTTTGATCATACTTGGCATCAAAATACTACCTAAACCAATAATATTCACTGTACTTTTGTATTATATTTGGCAAGATTGGGTACTGCCATAACATTTGACTTATTTTGTAGGAACTTAGTGGAGTTGACACAATAATTGTATAAGATAGAGAATTTTGGAGAAGAAAATAATTAAATATAATTCATAACATTGTAGAGCTCATCCTGAATTTTCCAACGATCTTTGAATCACCTCAATCGGAGTCTGGATGAAGAAATTATGGTCAAAATACTATCAATGCTCAATTCTAAAATTTTGGTTCAAAATTGCCTGATTTCGCTTTGAAACTTTCATATCTCGGACCAAAATTTATTTTGAAAAGTTATTTTTTGGCAAGTTCAAAGAAGGAAAGACTCAAACCGCATGCTCTTGTCCTAACCTGAAGGAAGTCATAGGTGTTCGCAATTTTAATTTTATTAACAATTAACATTAATTAAAGCAAGCACAACCATATCAAGATCTAGAAGTTGACATTTAACACAAGGAGGGAAAATGAATTTGTACCTCTTCCAATATAGCAATTAGAAGGCTCGACCACCGACATAGGAGGCGGTGGCATGCTTGTCTTCTCCCCTTCTTCTCCATTCTTAGGTCCACCAAAAGAATTAACCACAACCTAAAGGTTTGTGCTAGCAAACCCAAGGTCAAAGCTAATCCTAGTGTTTTCCTTGATTAATTCATCAATTAATATGTGGGAACACTAAGCTCAACACATGAGCACCTACATAGAAGCAAGGGAAGAGAGGTTATCAATGAAGAAAACCAATTTTCTCCATTAATGGAGGTGGTAGCTAGTGGAGGAAAAAGGGAGGCAAGAGTTAGGGTTAGGTTTTGGCTCTCCAAAGACCTTATATAGCCACCTAATCCCAATAAATTTGGGACCATCCTACCCCTCCAAGGCCGGCTATAAAAAGGGTCTAAATGGGCCACTTGACCTCTCCATTAATTGTCTCTCAAACACATTAATTCAATTAATTAATGGGCCAATACAATTGCTTTCTATTTGGGCTCAATTACGCTAATTAAATGAAGCCTGTATATTCAATATAATTCCTATAATTATATTAAATATTACTGAACAAAATTAATTATCAATTTATTGATAATTATTTAAGGATTAGCTTATACATTATTTTATCTCTATATGATTTCTTTGATTTAATTAATTATAATGGTTCGCAACGGCATATAATTAATTAATCAACTTATCATATTTTTACATTCACCAATGCAAACAAATAAATAAATGCACTGTATGGTTAAAAATTTATTTGTGTGACCCTCGAGAATTTATGTCATGTTGGTCATGAAAATTAAATTGTTATTTATTTCCAATAATCATAAGCGGTATCTAGCAACACGTTATTATTCTCAATTAACATAAATAAATATTGTACTGTTACAGTATTTCAATCATGCACAAGAAATAAAGTATTTCCTTGTTTTGATTCTTATGTCACATGATATCACCGTATAATCCAAGATATGAATGTGTTATTCTTGCAGATTATACATTTCTTGATCTAGAGTTGATCGTCTAGTTTGCGCGCATATGATCCAACTCCATCAAGAGGCTCAATAGATATCATCACTCACTAGATATACTAATGAGGGACATACGGTTGTCTTGATGAACAACTTTTCCCCGCACAATTCAAGAGAACATAAATAAAGTCCGTATAGCAGCCCTTATCAGGAATCAACGTTAGACGATATTTATTGAACCTATCCTCATGAGGAAAAGCTGAACCATCTCAAACTTAGAATCAAACAACGTATGAAATAAATAATGACACATAACATAATCCATATATTTATTTCATTGGGTCAAGTCATGTGCTATGTTCTAGTAACATACACAGATGCAATTAAGTTGGTAACTCCTTACTCAATATTTTAATGACTTAATTATAGTTTATGTCATTGATGATATTTGATCATTTGTTTCTAGAGTTTATTATTGATAGATCATTCAGGTTGAGGATCGGAATTGTAGATCTTTGTGGATCATTCATTATAATGACAATAATAATTCTAAATAGTTCATAATCTTAATAATTAACAAGAAACATTAATTATCATAAAAGATTAATATGTAAGTTAAGTGATGATTAAGTTCTACAAATCATATGTAAGGAGTTACCAACTTAATTGCATATGTGTATGTTACTGGAACATAGCACAGGACTTGATCTAATGAAATAAATATATAGATTGTGTTATGTGTCATTATTTATTTCATACCTTGTTTGATTCTAAATTTGAGATGGTTCAGCTTTTTCTCATGAGGATATGTTCAATAAATATCGTCTAACGTTGATTCCTGATAAGGGCTTCTATACGGACTTTATTTATGTTCTTTTGAATTGTGCGGGAAAAAGTTGTTCATCAAGACAACCGTATGTCCCTCATTAGTATACCTAGTGAGTGATGATATCTATTGGGCCCCTTGATGGAGTTGGATCGTACGCGAGCAAACTAGACGATCAACTCTAGATCAAGAAATGTATAATCTGCAAGAATGACACATTCCTATCTTGGATTATACAGTGATATCATGAGACATAAGAATCAAAACAAAAAAATACTTTATTTCTTATGCATGATTGAAATACTGTAAATGTACAATATTTATTTATGTTAATTGAGAATCATAACGTATTGCTAGATACCGCATATGATTGTTGAAAATAAATAACGATTTAATTTCCATGGCCAACATAACATAAATTCTCGAGAGTCACACGAATAAAAGGATCTTAATCAACAGTGCATTAATATTAGTTTATTTGCATTGGAGAATGCAATATATGATAAGTTGATTAATTAATTATATACCGTTGCGAACCGTTATAATTAATTATATAAAAAAATCATATGAAACTAATTAATGCAAAGTCTAATCCTATAATAATTATCAAATAGTTGATAATTAATTTTGTTCAACACAATTAATATAATTATATGAATTATATTAATAAATAGGCTATCTTTAGTTAGTCATTTTGAGCCATATAAGAAAACAAGTTTAATGGGCTATTAATTATAGAATTAATAGAAGCTAATGGAGAGGATTGTGCGGTCCAAATAGGCCCTGTGTAAGGCTGGCCCTAGAGGGTTAGTTTGGTCAACACAATTTATTTGGCGGAGGTCTATATAAGGAGGCTTTATGTGAGACTTAGGGCAACATTTGTGCCTCCTTCTCTCTCCTCTCTTTCTAGCCGCCCCCCTTCTCTTTGGAGAGAAAATTTTCTGCCATTTTTCTCTCTAATTACCTTGCTTTAGGTGCTCATGTGTTGAGCTCTAGCCACCTCTCCTAGATATTGATTTAGAAGAGAAAAGGAAAGAATGAGATTAGACGATTTCACGAGTTTTGCTAGCACGAAACAAAGTGAAGTTGATAAATCCTTTTGTGGACCTAAGAAAAGAGAGCACGCCATCGACTTCAAATGGGCTGATCGAGCCTTCTAATTGCGAAAGTAGAAGAGATAGACATTCATTTTTTCTCATCTCTATGTGTTATTATGTCATATACTAGTTCATATGATGTGTGCTTGTGATTAATTACTATTAAATGTTAATAAAATTAAAATTGCACACCATAACCTTCCTTCAAAAGAAACATCCTACCTTCCATAGACCAAATTCTACTTTTTTCCACCACCGTTCTCGCCCCGAAAGACACGGGATTACACCCTTTCTAGGAGAGCACTATCTCAAAAGCTTTTTGGAGTGATTCTAGATGCGACAACGGTGGAACCAATCCAACCATAGCTATGCACGATCGATATCTCAAGTTAGAGGGGATATTTGATTTGTTCCTTCTTTTTCTCTTGATATTTGATCAGAAAGAGTTTGTATCTTGTTTTGCTTGCGTGTTACGCTAGTTTCTTATATCTTAGGACTAGGTTGTAGTTTAGTTTAGTTTTTTTGATGACTTGATGGATTTATTTATGCTATGTGATTTGTTTTGTTGTGAATTAATTGTTATGCTTGATTTGATTAATTAATTGTTTGATGTTTACCTATGGATGAACCGCGGCATTTGAAGGGCATTAAACTAGAACAACTATTTAATGTTATTAAGTATTTGGGATAAGCCAAATTCTCGAAAGAGGAGGTTCATTCACGACCGAAAAATGTAGCTTCTAAATGATCTGAAAGGACTTAGATACCCTTGGAAATCTAACTTAACAAACTTAAGTGACTAAATTCCAACACGAAAGTCTAGGACTAGTTCACTTACGTGGTGAAAATCGAGTTCCAAATCAAGTCCAAACTAAAATTGCGACGGCTGAGGGTAGGACTTGGGTCTGGTCGACAAGTAACCTTCACACATCATTGTATAAAAATATCAAGTCAAAACAGAGAGCCTGGAGCACTTTTTGACACGAAAAAAATATAAATTTCGGTCGAAAATTTATATATTTTTTCCAAAATTTTGTTGACACGTGTGAAAACACATGATAACAACGCTTTCAGAGCTAAACTAAATGAGCCCGAAATCCTAGGACATTTATTTGTATATGTTTGAGTCCAGAAAACACTAAAAATCACCAAAATATTTATATTACTTGCACTTTAGATAATTGTCTTTTTAAACCATAAAACCCTAAAAATTTAATTATCTAGCTTTTGTGAGGAAGTAAATTTGTTAATCAATTGTATTGTCCCTGTAGATTCGACCCTCAAAATGTACCACAAATGATTAGATCGGTAGACTCAAGTTTTATTTCGACCTAGGTTTTGCCTTCGATCAATATAATTTTTAATTTTTTTTACTATTTTTTTGAAATTTAAAAAAATTTTAATCTAATTTTTTTTAACTGTTAAAAGATAACAGTTTTTTAAAATCTAAAAAAAATAGTAGAAAATTCTTATAAATGTAAAATTTGGTCGGCAAGGAGATTTCAAGAGAAAGATCACACTGGACGGTTTGGATCGATCATTTTGAAGGAAATCCAAGAGTTCGGATCATTATTATGCACCGGAGCTCTAGTACATTAGTATGCACCATTGATATTATCTAATAAAATAAAATAGCAACATTTATAATAATTCATAATTTTTTTTAACACAGGTGTTTTTTATGGTGCATCGTAATGCATGTACTCTTTGTGTATCATAGCTTATCCGTCTAAAGTAAGTTAAATTATAATAAGCATCAAACTTGATTTTCTTGATTTTATCTTTTTTTTTTTGTATCTGGTTACTAACTGGAAGTGGCCTATCCAATTGTGTGGCCTATCCAATTGTGTCACTTGTTTTATTCTTTTTTTATCATCTCACTTGAGTATATTGTATCATGGCTATTTTTCTTTAGCGCTATATTAACGTTAAAATATTGTTTCTCATGTATAATCTGAAGGAGTTATTTTTGTAACAACAAACATGGTCCTCGATCCTGGTTTTTTTTTTTTTTCCCCCATAACCTTTGAGAATGATATCTATGGAAAATACATAAATAATAAGAGAGTAGGTGCAAGATTTAAAGAACCTGGCAAACAACAACAAGACAATATAAGACTAGTATGGGCCGGAATTATTGTAGAAAGATAGAGAAACAAAAAAAATTGAAAATTAATATATATGAAATTCGGATTGAGGCGTCCGTTTATTGATCTCATATATTTGTATCTTCAATAGACCTCGTTTTTCCCGTCCATTCAATTTTATGACATAAAATTAAAGAGCTGGTTGGAGGGAGGCTTTTATAGATAGAAAATAGAAGAGTTTTGTCGAAGGTGCAAATATTTAATTTCAAAACTGAAAGAAAAAAAAAAAAGTATTGCACGATGAGTAATTACTAATTAATTGCCAAGGAGGCCCGCTCAGAAACAGCCACAAATGTTGGAATATAGAGTATGTAGAAGATCATGATTCAAGAAGGTACTGCTTGGACCAGGCATGGCATGTGCCTTTCCACGACGAGTACATTTCCACATGATGGGGTCCAAAGAAACAGGTGTTATATACTTATATACTTATATGCACAGCCAGTCAGCAACTTCAGTGACTCCACCATGGCTGAAGCAAGAGGCTCGCCTTTTTTGTGGGTCAACCATGTCTTTCCAATCCAACCTGTCAAATTACCGAAATTGCACCTGGGGGGCAGGGGCCAGGGAACATCTAACCGTTGACGCATTGATTTTCTTTACTATTTAGATTATAGAAACTTTTATTTTATTTAAGCCCATTATTTGTTTAGTGGAATGCTACATTAACAATAGTGATAATTAATAAATGATTCATTTTAAAAAATATAACTATATTTATATGTGTTTGATTTTCTGAATACATATTTAACAATATGTGTTTGCTACTGAACCCTTGTCTTTTGTTTCTAGTGTTTTCTTAACAAAAAAGAAAAAAAAAAGTATTCAAAAATCAAACATATATTTGTTAAACGTAGTTATATGTTTTAAAGAGAAATGCTAGTGTCCAGTATATGAGACGGATGTGGTCCTTCGAGTACGATTGTTCTCACATTTCAAATTTCAAATAATTAACCAATCCAAATTGTTCAATATATTCTCCATATTGAAAACTTATAAGATACCATTATATTTTAAATTTTTTTTTCTTTTTTTTATAAATGACTCAACTTATCATTCATTTAAAATCCATAGTTATAGAGACACGTACCGGTCGTCGTCTCCCTCCCTATCGGTCAGTCACTCCTCCCTTCTTTCTCTCTCTTTATGGCCCAGTAAGTGTCTTGATATTTTAGAAAATTCATGATATAAAAATTATGCACGTCCAATAGCAACAATATTTTAAGATACCAAAAAATAGTAAAATATTTCGAAAATATGTAAAAATTGGTTTTCTATAAGTTTTCAATATGAAGAACATATTGAACGGTTCGAATCGTTCGAATCGACTGTTTGAAATTTGAAATGTAAGAACAATCGTATTGGACGAACCACATCTCTCCCGGATTCAAATTGAAGATTTGTTTAAAAGAAATGATAAAAGGACGAACTTAGAATTTCTTTCCATAGAACTTTACAAAATAATAACAATAATAATAAATAAATAAATAAATAAAATACAGTATAATAGCGTAATCTTAGAATATATTTAATGTTGGATGATTCAATCTAGCTTGTATGTCTATTAGATGAAAATATTGAAAAAAATAGAGTATGTGATGATATGACATGTACTCGTATGAGTACACATATGCGCAACTACATATGCGGTTCATGATGCCACATTTTAAAATACTATACATAAGTATATGGACCACATACATTATTTGTCATTCGTGTATGACCGTGCAACCACATGCAGGAAGTCTATAAAACCAAGGACAAAAAAAAAGCGACAATATGCAGTCGTCAGTCGCAATATTTTTGCGGCCATATGTAATGAAAATAGAGAGATGTGAGTGATTTTACATGTTCAACTCTTAATTAAAGTCAGGAAGAATTATCCAAAATGATTTATCATAAGTTCGGGATCTAAATACGACAGATTGAATCCAAAAATAAAAAAAAAATAATACAAAAAAAGAGATTCCGCATGTAGAAACTGTCTACCCAACTGAACCTCTTTTGCATGTGATCGATGTTCCATATATGATCAAGGCAACGTAGGTACAACTGATATATAATATCTGTTATTTTATAGTAAATGATGTAGATATAGGTGTACGTCGTAGCATTTTTTTTTTTCTTTCAAGAATATCTAGCTAGTATGAGCAGCTAGAAAATTTGATCTGCAGACCAGCCTGCAGTCAGCAAAAGATTTTTTTTAATTTTAAAAATTAATTGTATTAATTTTCTAATATTTTTCTGTGTTCAAGTAGAAACTTTATATTAGTTATATCTTTTTTTTAGAAAATCAGTAGATAAACAAATTTAGCATAAGATTTGGTCATAAATACAGAATCTTTTCCCTATTATAATTTTGTATATATAAAATGGAAGCTAAAACATCATAGGTTCTATTGCAGTTGATAACCTCTTCCATGCGTTCCACTACTCTAAAGCGACTCGGTTTACTAGTTTATTATTAATTTTGCCTATCCTGATTTGATAATTTAATGATGTTTGGTGTGCTTGATTTCCAAATGTTGCCATGTCAAAGGACTAGAAAAGTGAATGCACTATCCTGCACTTAAATAATACGATTCTATATTATATCAGATTGTTATGACATTGACCTAGTGAGTCCATGATTCCCAAAGTAACCCGAGACAATATCTCAAAATAAATTACGTAATTAATTGATTTTTCCATTAGGGTCTTTAATTTGGGATTTTCTTGCATTTCTCATTTCATTTTTTAATATATTACTATTTTGTGTATTATCTGTCGCTTTCTTTAATGGGGCTCTTATATATATATATTGCAATTATTTTGGAACACCATGAATCTCCAACTTCCAGTTAGGTGTTATATATATTCGATTTATGTTTTAATTCATTACCGCAAATGAATGGATTCCAAAAATTTATTGCTATGATTATGGCTCTAATGATGGATTGCCAGCAATCCAATCAGGAACATGACAAATATAAATTTAATAATCTTAAATATTAGAAGCCGTTTACTAAGTTCATCTTTGTCAATGTAATAACAAGTTGGAAAACAATGTCATTCGATGACAGTACCATTGATATATATGGAATCTTTTTAGTACTAAAATTTGATTTATAACGCTTAATTTGTTACATATTATGCACACCATAGATTCAGTTCACATCTATTGTACTTTTATACACCACAAAATGTACTTTAAAATGACCACAAGCAATGATAGGTAGAACATACTTTGATTATACACATACAAGTCCACTATTTAAACCACCACCATTCAATATATTACTTTCCCCTTAATCACGATATATATATATATTTTTTCATTTTGAGAAGAGAATGTTTGATCTTAGGCGCTGATAAAAATGAAGTTTACGTGGGATTTCATTTCATTTCAATTGAATTGATTTCATAGGATTTCGTTGGATCTAATTACATGAGAATTCTAACCAAATGACATCAAATCCCTTCATTTTGGTCAAGAATTTTCCAACGAAATAAAATGAAATGAAATCCCACATTAAAAAAAAAAATGGAATTTTGATCAGGGCCTTAGTCTTTCATTGGTTCGGAAAGTTAAGCAGTTCCGGTCCAACAAAACCAATGGTGACCGAATTGTTATAATTATTATTAATTAATACGTCCTATATTATTTAAAGATGAACCAAGTTCATTTATTAATTTTAATTAAAGGGTGCATTGATTTTAATGAAAAATTAAAAGAGCAAATTCATTCAATATTTGATCTCTTTAATTGCCTTAGAAATATATATTATCTCTGTCATTAGAGTGGTACTTTTTCTTAATTTCGCCCATTAAAGAAAATAGACAAAAAAAAAAAGAGAAAAACACCATATTTTGCCATCATTTGGACTAAGAAAAAATTGAAAAAGATCATATATTCCGTCTTACGATACGTCTTCCTTTCAAAACTGTAAGTTCTAACTCACAATTTGTTATTTTTATATGAAATACATGATCTTGGACGTTTGTTAATGTTAATTAAGAAAAATTACCATGATTAAATATTTTTTTCGTTTAACACGAACAGGTCAATCCAGCAAAAATTATCTTAATTTAAATGGAGGGGAAAAAAGAATATTATACTTACCCTTCAAATACTCCTCCCTAAGCACCCCAATTACATTTGGTTAACTATTCGAAAGAAAAGCCAAAATGAATGGCCAAGTTAGCATTTTCCAAAAGTCCTTTTCTGGAAAAATATAATTTTGCAATGATCGATTGGCATTCTACAATATTCAAATATATATGCATCTACTCACAAGTGCGTATTTTATGGATAATTTGTATGATGAACGAGGAAGCTTAAATAATAAGTGTGCATTGGTCTTAAAATTAATGACAGTTTCCAAAATACTTGATGACAAACAACTCATGTAGTGTTGAAATAAAATAGTCAAGTGTGCATTGAACAATAAATAACTGTGTATCAAATAATAAATGGGTGACTATCCATAATTTATAGAAAATTGTATTGTAGGTAAATATGAACAGTTAAAAAAATGGATAGAAGCACTTATTTGAGTTTTGAAGTGAAAAAAAAAGAAAAGAGTAGAGGAGAAACTTTGACCGATAAGTTCATGCAATCTATTTTTTTAAAAAAATAAGATGAGGTCAATTCCTCTAAATTATTTTGAAATTAAATATATCACAAATGACCTTCCAGTCGGGTTTCGAACCCGTGACCTTCAGTAAAAGTGCATTGCTCATTGTCACTAGACCAAGAGATGGTTCTTCGTGCGATCTAATTATTTACATCTAAATATGGTCTTCCAATTTACAAGATTAAGCTTCTTGCTTTTATGCGCATTTTCTCTCCAGAGGTAAATTTTATGATCTTATTCAATATTAACCTCATTAATAATTCATTTTTTATCAAAAGAAAAATGAACATATATTGATGAGTATATACTCGTCATCCCTTCACCCATTTTTATTCCTCCCACATTTTCCGGTAACTGGCCAGTTACTTTATTCACCTTAGACTAGCAAAGGGTATAAGGAAACAAGCATATTCTTATCTCTGATTTCTTTAATTTATTTGCTTAATTAATTAGCATTTATGGTAATTGTTGGAAGTAGTAAGTTGTATGTTGGAGCATTTGCTAAATGGGGGTAGTGACTATCTAAACTTGCTCCTTTTCCAGAGTATATGACTACGTACTATAAGAATCTGGTATAATTTTGGAGATGCTTCTAGCATCTACCATGTGAGGATGACTTCTAAATTCAGGCCAGTGTGGTTGTTGTTGTTGTCGGTGTATATGATACAAATTTGACTCCGCATATGGCAGCAATTACACTTCCATTTGCCAATTAAAATACTTCATCTGTTGATGTAATACACTATTAATATTTTGAAAAGTCATTATCCGTTGCTCTAGCTGCCAACTGCCGGTAATTGACAAATGAAAAGTGCTGTGATGATTAAAATTTGATTAAGTAAAGACTCATGATTTAAATGTGAATCTTACTTCAAATGAAAGACCTTTGGTGATCAAAATGTGTTTTAATGATAAAACTGAAGAATTAAATTGGTTTTAAGGTGCTTTTTACTTCAGTGAAGATACTTCACCAATCTATCTGTAGTAAAGTAACTTCATTACACATTATTTCCTTTTTTACTCTTTTACTTCCAACTCTTCCACTATACGCCGCGACATCGCCTCCATAGTTGAAATAAAAAATTATTAAATAGTTTTTAGGATGAAAGATTAATGATTTTTTAAGAAAAATTACAAACCTTTTTGTTGCACAAATACCGTGTAATTTTAACTGGCCATGACATTAAATCTATCACATTATTTTATATCTAAACAGGACACAATACAAAGGTTGTTTTGTCGATTACTAATTAGATTTTACTTTGACTCGTAAAGCGACGGTCGACATTGTTAAGGTTTCTTTTGGTAATTCGTTTAGGTTTCTTTCAACTTGTCTTGTTCTACCATTTTAATTTATAGCTACCTCCTAATTTTCCATAAACAAAAATAGTCAGACTCAATTACCATCAGCTATTAATTTACTTAGATTTGTTATAAAAAAAACAAAAATTAATTACTATTGATCTTAGAATATTTTAATCACTATTTGGACTCAATTACAAAGAGAGAGGTAATAATTGAAAAAAAGACGTGAGAGTTTCATATGCTTGACAGTGGCTGCCAAAGCTACTACAAAAAAACAGGAGAGTTAAAAGGATAACTTTTGCCATTAATTCTTACACTTGGTCTAACAAGCAGCCAGCACCAATTATGTCAAGGCTTGATCGTGTCTTACTGTCCCCTGATTTGAATGTTTCATATCCAGATATCACTCTTAGAGCCTTACCCGTCGTTATTTCGGATCATACCCCTATTGTCTTGAGGTGTAGACAATTAAACACACAACCAAAGCCTTTTAGAATTGAGAAGTTTTGGTTATAGAAAAATTAGTTATTTGCCACCCTAAAGCAGAGAAATTGGGAATTTGTCACTTTATCCACCTTTAAATGCTTTAGAAACCCCAATATAGTCCCCAAGAGAAACCAGATGTATAATAAAAGAGTGAATTCAAATTGTAGAACTAAAAATCCATAAATGGTATAATTGAACCCAAAATGCCGGCCTAGAATATTTTGAAATAAAAAGTCATTTAGAAATTAAGAATAAACCCGTAATAATTCTAGAATCCTTATAAAAATTTAATTTTCTTTATGAGCGATTGGAGACTTATTGCTGAAAGTTTAGTATACAAAGAAGCATTACGAGCAACAGAATCACTCGAGGAGCCGGCCCTTGGTTTTGTTAAACCAACTGAAGCAACTCAAAGGGCTACCTCAACAATTATCAAGCAAAACAACATTATCATTCAACTACTAGTTAAAATCAAAGAAGAACTTGAGGATTGCAAGGACCAAATAAGAGAACTTAGAAGGACAAAAGCACCCGAAGGATCAGATACATCTGAGGCTCTTGAACAAATCCAAAAACAATTCAAAAACTTGAGCTCAAAAGGCAAAACATAACAGGCAAATTCTTCGTATACCGAGACCCAAAAAGAATATACGAAGAAAAAAAGAAGAAAATACAATGAGTCGAACTCAAACTGAAACAATGAGTAGACCATCTGTATCAGGCCATGACAACCAAATACCGAAGATTGCCAAGGCGAAGGCAATACAGAAGGACTCTGGAATCACAATTCAGTCCAGATGCGAAACTGAGTATTTCACAGTTTCGTAGAGCACAACAAGTTCCGGCAGAGACGTTATACCAAGCCGGATGGAGCGAGAGAAATCATCGGGTATATCAACATTACTTCGATGAAAGAATTTTGGCGGTCGGAGATCAAAGGAAAATTCCCTTTATCTCTCAAGAAAGTTACAACAGGCTCGTGGAGGAAGGATTACAACACTTGCACATAGGTATCGTAATTATCAGGCTGTACGCTCTGCATAGGAGAAATGCAGGGGTAAATGCATTGGTTGTGTTAAGGGATACAAGATGGGGAAATGATACCTCATTAATAAGTTCCATGGAAATGGACTTAACAGACAACACACAACTAGCATATGCAGTGCCGGATATGATGGTTAGTATTCATGATTTCTATAATCATATTCAATTGGTTGTACAAACTCATGGGTATGAATCATGGCAAGACGGTGAAAGCAATCTATTGACCTCTCGATCTTTGATTGGAAGGCTATCAAACACCAGCCATACCAATTTTCGATATAATGTTCAAGGGGTAACAGATCACCTAGCAAGCAGAGGTATAAGGGCTATACCTGGACAGCCTAGAACGACTGCAGAACTGAGGGGTCGACAATGGATAATCAGACCACCAGCAGTTCCAACAATTCAGCATCCCCAAACGGCCCGAGTAAGATCAATGACTGATGGCTCTTTAGCCATTAGATTTGGTGGATATTCAACAACTGCACCCGCTGACAGTTGTAGGGCCCAATGATGAAGAAATACTAGAAGAAGATATGGCCCTATGGCTAATAGATGAGGAAGATGAAACCTCATTTGAAGAAGAGTTGGTATCAATCCAACTATTAGCATCTTTGTCTAGAGAAGGACCGATGCTAGAATACTGTTCGATATGGGGTGACGATGAGGACGAGGAGTCAGTTGAAGAATGACTCAATCATTTCGCCTCAAAAGGTGGTGGGAATAAACTGTTGCATTTTGCATTCGCGGCAGAAGAAGCAGAATTGGTGTACCTCAAAATGAAGGCCCTCTAAAAAATGATGGAATCAGTTTTTTCAACTGCAGAAAGTTCTCTTACCCAGAGAAGACCAACAGAAGCAGTGATGGGTCCAGTCAATTACCCACCAGCAAGCACCTCAAGGACAACACCAATGCCAACTATACATGAAATCAGAGATCATGTTGGCAAATTCAGAGGAGGTTATGCACAACAACATAATGGAAGATTTAATCTTTCAGACGCCCAAAGCTACAAAGTCGCAATTCTCGTGTTGCCAAAAGATATTGGACAATACAGTGATGTAATCTCTCGATGGGAATCAATTACTCTTAATATGGTTAATGACCGCAATTGGACAGACAACAAGAGTAAGATAATTTTCATTGAAAATCTTATGGGGGGATGTGGAGAAAAAGATGTTCATTCAATGGAGAATGGCGTATCCCCATGAATATAAGAATTGATAACGGTAGCAGATGATCCCCAAAATGTCATCTCCAGCATCAAGAGAATGATATTGCTAGAAGATCCTTATCAAGGGTCCACTGAAGAGCAGACAAGGGCATATCAAGACCTGAAGCGTTTGTCATGCCACCATGTTAAGGATCTGTTTAATTACATGAATGATTACAAGATCCTTGCAGCAAAATCTGGGAGAATGTATATTTCCTCTGAGCTCTTAGCAAAATTCTTCAGAAAAATGTCACTTCTAATTGGTCGAGAAGTTGAAAAGGTATTTTTAGACAAGTATCCTGGAGCAGCAATCGACGTCATGCCAAGAATAAATTTCTCATACCAGTACCTGGCTGAAAGGTGTAAACAAGCTGCACTCCAAAGAAGCTTGAAGGATCTCTCATTTTGTAGCAAGATTCCACTACCTGGCTACTATGGAGGAGAGAGAAAGAAGTATGGACTTCGCAAATCCAAAACATACAGAGGCAAACCGCATGAGTCTCATGTGCGAGTATTCAAGAGAAAACATGCTGATAAATTCCGCAAGTGTAAATATTTCATTTGTGGAGAAAAAGGACATTTTGCGCGAGATTGCACGCACAAAATATGAAACATTGCTAGGGCAGCTATTATTGGAAATATGGAACTATCAGACAGCTGGGATGTTCTCTCAGTTGATCTCAACGAGCCAGATAGTGATGCAATATGTTCACTGTCTGAAAGAGAAGTTAGGAATGTTGCTTCAGCCATAATCAATGATTTACCATTTGGCGAACAATCGTTCATGATGCAAGTAGAATAGCCGAGCTGGCGAGTCCACATTCAACTGTCAGATCATCAAAAAAATGGTCCTCATGACTGGAAGGACAATGATTCAGTACCAAGATGGCATGAAAAACGCTCAATGTGCAAAGAATTGACAACTGAATCAACAAGGGCGCACTGTGAAAACTGCCACCTAACAGTGTGTCCTATGTGTTCAAGATTCAGGCTAGGCAAGAGGATACGAGCTAAGGTGCAACCAATAGCACCTTATGAGAGTAAAGATCAGCTAATCAATGATTTGATGTCCTACGTTCAATACCTCTTGGCAGAAAAATGAAAAGCTCAAACAACAATTGTTTGAAGCCAAAACAGAAGATCTTGAAGCCGAGTTTGATGAGTTAATGAGAAAAGATAAAGGAAAAACCAAACTGTGGTTCGAAAGTGAGGAGGTAGATGAAGAAATCGAAACAGAACCGAAAAACCCAAAAGGAGTCCTCAGAATAGCCTCAACCAATGCTATTTCTGATGAGGAAATTGAGCAGTTTAATACAGTGGTCCAAGACCCTGTAAGAGGAAAAAGAGTCTTAAACAGATTCTACAACATGAAGATAATCTTTGAAATTCCAGGCGTAAAACTGTTCAAAGTTCAAGCAATTCTTGACACAGGAGCAACCGTTTGCTGTGTCAATCAGGAGATTGTCCCACAAGAGGCATTGAAACCAAGTGCCTATCCCATACAAATAAATGAGATAAACTCGACTCAGATAACCAGTTTGAAACTCAAAAATGGTAGTATGTTGTTTGAGTCGAATAGGTTCAGAATTCCCTTCACCTATTCTTTTTCGATGGGTAAGAAGAAGGGAGTTCAAATGCTGATTGGGTGTAATTTTATCCCATCCATGCAAGGTGGTTTGTGAATTGAAGGGCAGAATGTAAATTTTTACAAAAATATCACAACAACAGCAACCACAATAGATACTGAGGTGGTGCAAGCAGCAATTCCTGAGCTTGATTTATCGGGTTTAGAATATATTGAAGTAAAAGAGGCAGTAGCATACCACCAGGAGCAAAAGTCACAACAATTCAAAGAAAGGTTTAGACCACTACTCAATAAATTGAAAGAATAGGGGTTCATCGAAGAAAACCCTTTAAAACATTGGTCTAAGAATCAAGTGACGTGCTCTCTTGATATCATAAATTCTAATCTATAGATTTAGAATAAACTTCTGAAATATGTGACGCCATAGATGAAGGAAAAGTTTGACAGACATACAAAGATGTTACTGCAACTAGGAGTAATCAGGCCAAGCAAAAGCAAGCATAGAACCATGACCATAATATTTAACTCCAGCACTACCATTGACCCAGTTACTGGTAAAGAGGGAATGGTGTTCAACTACAGATCCCTTAATAACAACACTAATAAGGACCAGTACAGCCTCCCTGGCATTAACACCATCCTTAAAAAGGTCGACCATAGCAAAATTTATTCAAAATTTGACCTGAAAAGTGGATTTCATCAGGTAGAAATGGCACCTAAGTCAATTGAGTGGACCGCATTTGTGGTACCTGGCGGTCTATATGAATGGCTTGTTATGCCATTTGGATTGAAGAATGCATAGGCTATTTTTCAAAGAAAAATGGATAAGTGTTTTGCTGGCACTGAAAATTTCATAGCGGTGTATATTGATGATATTCTAGTATTTTCTGAGAATGAACAACAACATGTAGAACACCTCAGAAAAATACTAGAAATCTGTGAAAAATGAGGTCTTGTTCTCTCTCCTACAAAGATAAAAATAGCAGTAAGAGAGATTTAGTTTCTTGGAGCAATCATAGGAAAGAGCAAAGTCAAACTTCAATCCCATGTTATAAAGAAGATTGTTTCCTTTGATGAGGAGAAACTAAAGGAAAAGGCCGAACTCTGAGCATAGTTAGGCATACTTAATTATGCCAGAAGTTATATTCCAAAGCTAGGGGCTCTCTTAGGTCCCTTGTACACAAAAATCAGTCCCCACGGAGACAAGCGCCTTAAACCGTTTGATTATGAATTAATCAGAAAAATCAAGGATAAAGTACAAAACTTGCCAGATTTAGAGCTTCCACCAGCAGGGAGCTATATCATCCTTGAAACAGACGGATGTATGGAAGAATGGGGTGGCATATGTAAATGTAAACCAAAGAAGCATGACCCCAGATCCATAGAAAAGATTTGTGCCTATGCTAGCGGTAAATTCTCAGTGATCAAGTCAACCATTGATGCGGAAATACACGCTTTCATGGAAACATTGAAGGCACTAAAAATCCACTACCTTGATGAGTAGGAGATAACACTGAGGACTACTGTCAAGCGATAATATCATTTTTCAATAAGTCAGCTCAAAATAAACCATCAAGGATTAGATGGATAAATTTTGTTGATTATGTCACTGGGACAGGTGTTCAAATCAATTTTGAACATATTGATGGAAAGATGAATTGCCTAGCTGATGTATTATCCCGGTTAGCAAGAAATCTAGCATACATAGGAAGAATCCATGAATAGGTTGAGTTGTTCATGTCGCATTTAGAGGAATCTTTCAAGGAAGTCAAGGATTCTAGCGACACCAGAATTCTTGAAGAATTAGCACAACTAACTGATAAAATTAGTTCTTTGTGTTAAAGCATGGCGGGCTCATAAAATTTAAATATTAGCTTAAATTATTTTGTTTTTTGTTAGGTCTGATGGTAATCTACGGAAAACCATTGACTTTTGGCAGTAATCTATGGAAAACTGTCTTTTATTTTGCTAAGTTTAAACTTTTAATTCTTGTTTATTTAGATGGCAGAATAGATCCAACAATTCGATAGGGATGTTGAGGTTGTGCGGAATCCTTCAATTCCCATGAGGCCAGAAAAAAGAAGAGCAATGGTAGAATCTCTCAAGGAGGATTTTATTAATCAGAGCAACAAAGCCTCTGAAGAGATTAATATTCTCTTAGAGATGATGAAAATATATCAAAGGAGATTTCAAGCCTATTGGAGGAGTGACTGCGTATATACAAATTATTATTATATCAATAAAAATTGTATTAAGGAGGTGGAAGCAGCATTGACACGCATTGAGAGAGTTGTGAATGACATAAAGTTCTGATTCTCATCCAATAATGGAGGTTGGCGTGAGCATCTTTTCTTTTCTAAAAGCACCTTTATCTATATAAAATGGTGCCGGTATGTAAAAATTGTATTGGTATGTTTTTAGTGCGCCATTTGGTGTACCTTTATGCGCATTATTGGATAGTGTGCTTTGCTTTATTTTTGCTTTTGGATTGCACTGAGGTAGTGCTCTCATTTATTTCATTTTCAGATTGCACTAAGTGTGTAAGTGCGTATCTTTTTCTTTGAGTGGGAGAAAAAAGTATATGGTAATCCAAATAATTGCATGACGATGGGACCCAATGAGCACCCGATGCATTATTAAGATACCTTGCCAGAGTCTCTATAAATATGTGTTATTCAGAAGTTGCAAGACACGCAGAAAAACTCTGAAGTCTTACTTCATCTCTTGTAATCTTACTCTATCAATAAAAATCTTTGAAGCCAGCATTCTTTGTAATCCGAAGTTTCAAAATCGATCAGTTTAATTCCACTTTGGTATCAGAGCGACGTTTGTTTTCTTAATATTATTTATGGTTTTCTAAATTTCTGTGTATTCTAGGTAGGCACATAGGGAGAAATTATACTAAATTCTTAAATTTGTTCAAAAACTTAAAAATTGTGGTAACAATTAGTAGTTAACCAACTTGAGTACATTAATTTATAGTCTGGAAATTTTAAAAGTTTTAGAAGAACCAAAAGAATTATCCTGCCGTACAGTACCTAATGAGCAAAGGGAAGATCGCGGATAAACACGGTGATGTGAAAAGACACTAAAACCAGTAGAAATTACCCCTCTAAAAATTAAAAATGAAAGTTGTTTAATTATTAACCTTGGTGCACAATTAGAGTAACTTTAGTATAATTACCAGGGAATATTACCTCCAGAGTGGCAAAAATAGAAACTTGAAACTTTTGGGTGGCAAGAAAAGAATTGCCCCTTTGGTTATTTAACCAACAGTGCTCTTCAATTACACGTGAGGTGTGGGAATCGTCTTGCGATGGAGAAAACAATTTTCAAAAATTCCAAAAAAAATCCATGGCTCTGCATAAAGCTCTCCAATCTTGGCACTTGAACAACTTTCCATACCCTAACATTTACATTCTCAATGCCAAAATTTTTGTGCAATTGTTGGACAAAATTGAGGAAATAAAGATACTCACACCACTCGAATTCAGGGTTCGAATCTGCCTTCGAGAAAGAGCTTACTACCTAGGTAACCTAATTGAGCAAAAGTGGCATCAAAGGGCTTGTACAAAATGGCTAAGGTATGGTGATCGTAACACAAGGTATTTTCATGCTGTGGCTACTTCAAAGATGAGAACAAAATCTGTCTGAAAGATTATTGTGGAACGGAATGAAATTGTGGGTACAGACAACATAATTGCATAATTCACATCTTTTTTTCAAATCCATCATGGGGGAAAAAGTTTTGACATCGGCTTTCAATCCGGCATGTTTATACATGGACCATTTCATGCCGTTACACAGCCTAGACTTGCCTTTTCTAGAAAGAGAAGTTAGGAGTGTAGTTATGGAACTATCTAACAATAAATCTTGTGGGCCCGATGGATATCCTAATGAATTTTTTAAACAGAATTAGGAACTGGTTAAGGAGGATTTGTTGAAAATTTTTAACTCTCTTTACAATGGCAACTTGCAGCGGGCAAATTCAAATTTGGCACACATAATACTATTACCTAAGGAAGACAATGCAGAATTACTAACTTCCTTCAGGCCAATAATTATTATAACCTATATTCCAAAATTGATCTCCGAGGTCTTGTCAAAAAGGTTATCCCATTTCCTCCCCTCTCTTGTATCCAGTTCACAAACGGGTTTTGTCAGGGGGCGTTTAATCTCAGAGAATTTCAATACAGCAAGGGAAGTAATTTCCAACATTTCTGCTAGTTTGAATCCTTCAGTCATGTTAAAACTTGATTTCCAAAGGCTTTCGATTCACTTTCTTGGCCGTTTTTATTTCAAATTTTGCATCACAGGCACTTCCCCCCTAGGTTTATCTCTTGGATAAAAATGCTACTTTCAACTGCAACCTCTTCAATCTTGCTAAATGGAGTAAAAGGACCATCCTTTACTCACAAAAGGGGCTTGTGTCAAGGGGACCCGTTATCACCAGCTTTGTTCATAATTGCAGCTGATGTTCTGAGCAAAATGGTTGAAGCTGTGGCGACATCCATTCCTTTCAGTATCTCTAGCAAGTTGACTAATCCCTTCTATTTACTTCAATATACGGACGACACCCTTGTGTTCTCCACTTTGAAAGGACAAGAGATTAATTCATTAATGGTTACTCTCAATTCATTCTATCAAGCTTTAGGGATTAGCATTAATTGGAATAAAACAAATTTTGTCCCTTTCAACATTTCTGAAGATCTTATCTTGCGACTACAACAACTCATGTCGTGTGGCCTTGCTTCCCTACCAATTTCTTATTTAGGGCTGCCGCTGACACATAAAAGGCCTGACAGAGCATGCTTTTAAATGCTTATTGATAAATTCAGGAACAAATTGCAGTCTTGGCAGAGATGCCTAATCTCTAGAGCTGGAAGAGTGGTGCTTACTACATCTGTTCTTTCAACTATGCCCATATTCTTCATGTCAGTTTTTTCCTTACCAATTTGGGTATTTAAGAAAATAGATAAAATAAGACGTAGCTTCATTTGGAAAAATGGTACTACAAGTACAAATTCAATTCATCTTTTAGCTTAGGACAAAATGTGCCTACCAAAAACTCATGGAGGTTTGGGATTAGTGGATTTAATGCTACACAATTATGCTTTATTGTTGAGATGAATTTGGAGATTATATAAACTTCCTGAATCAAAATGGTCATTCATTGCAAGGAAACTTTATGCAAATTCTGACAATAATCTGCCCTCTAGTTTGGAATCGTCAGGGTTCCTTTTTCTAGAAACAACTTCTATACTTGCGCTGCATGTTTCAGATCTCTACATCTAATACTGTACGAGATGGTTAAAAATACTATTTTGGTATGATAAATGGGAGGAACATGATCCTATGTACTTTGGTTTTGAAGCCACTAGCGGAGCTAAAATTAAGAAAAGGCTGACTTTGAAGCAAGTGATAGAAAACTGGTACAATTTTTTTCCAGCTCCCTGGACTAAATATCAAGCAGAGTTGTTCTCTGCAGCTTCTAATGTCTTCTTGGCATTGGGATCTGATTCGATCAATTGGAGATGGAATTCGAATAGTGAATACTGTGCAGCTTCAAACTACAAGCATCTCTCAACTGTTGGCAAGATGAAATTTTGTTTCTGCAGAATTTGGAAACTCAAAGCTCCTCCTTCAATCAAACTTTTCCTTTTCTTTGTGGCGCATGGTAGGATACTAACACAAGACCAGCTGCTCAGAAGGAATATTTTAATTCATAACTACTGTCATTTGTGTCAGACAACCATCTTAGAAGATGCACAACACTTGTTCTGTGATTGTTCTTTTGCAAAGGAGATTTGATCGCTGTTGAACCTTAATTATCTCAATCTTCAGTGTGTTTAAGATGTAATTCATGCCATACGTTCACACATAACGTCACATCAAAACTTTCTCTCGATTAAGATAGTGACTGTTGTTTGGAGATTGTGGATAGAGAGAAACAACAGAATTTTCAGAAACACAAGGAGGACAGTCGGTGCTACACACGACTGGATAATGCAAGAGGCTTTTCCATGAGAATTTGTTAATTTTCTTCTTTCTTTGTTTTTTTGTTTGTTTCTTTCTCTTTGTTTGTAACCGGGTAGTCTCTGTATCTCTAAAAAAAGCTTTTGCCATTAATTCATGCATTAGAAAGTAGCAATTAATATTATGATAGCTATTTCACCAATTAGTCTGAATTAATAGAAAAGATTATTCTTGACGCAATTCCGCTTCAGTATTTAGTGTGTGTGGGAAAAACTTTTTGCTTAAAATAACAATTTAAAAAAAAAAAAGATCATCGGATTTTAAACTCGTACTCTCTACTCACCGTGTGTTGCTCTTTATCATTTAATTAAGAGTTAGTTCTCAAATAACATAGTTTCCAAAACTTAAAAAAAAAAAGAATTTCAAAGAATATGTTCACGTCAACAATTCAGTTCGCAAACTGGAGCGAATAGAGATACCAAACATATATGCATGAACTATTTCTCCCAACGAACAGTTCTAATTCTTATTTTCAAACAACTTGGAACTAAAATTGCTTGGAACACGCTATATACGGCTTGTTCACAGAGATTTCAAACAGAATCAAACTTTTTTACTTAATTTTTTTCAAATTTAAATCTCTTAGTTTAATTTTGAACTCGCTATCTTCAATCAAGATGCGTTTTTTATTATTAGACTAAGAATTGATTCTTGAAAAAAAAGTTATCGAAAATTTTGTTATTCTATTTTTAAATTGAAGTGCCAAACACGCTATATTACGGCTTGTTCACAGAGAGATTCCAAACAGAAGCAAACTTTTTTACTTATTTTTTCAAATTTAAATCTCTTAATTTAATTTTGAACTCACTAGTCACTACTTTCAATCAAGATGCGTTTTTTTATTATTAGACTAAGAATTGATTCTCGGAAACAAAAAGTTCTCGGAAATTTTGTTATTCTATTTTGAAATTGAAGTGTCAAACAGATTTTGTACGGCCAAACATCAATATTTTAAACTTGAACATTTTATTTCATTTTTGCTTTGTTTTACTAGCTAAATGGAATGACACGACATAATGAAAAACTTTAAAAAAATAATAAATAAATAAAGTTGATTCATATGGTTCTGATCATACGATGCAATTGCAAGTCAACAAACCAAGGCAACATGTGGAAGTCCAGAGGGGGCAATATGGGGAATTGAATAATTAGATCATCATCTCAACTCTTAAGTGGCCTTAGATTTATTTTTGTTTTCATTCCCGAGAGAGATCTCAAATTGATTCCAAAATACTCCGAACGCTCTTACTGCTATCCGCTCTTTCAAGACAGTTACCCGACAGGCAGCATGGTTCACCTTTTTGGCTTTTTCAATCTTTCTGCAACTCATATTGTATGGTTTTATGTGAAGATTGAAGAGAGGTGATTAGGCGATTAGCAATGGTTAAATAGGGTTACAAAGTAGTCCGTCTCAAGCAAGCTTGACTGTCTGTCTAGTTTTATTTGATAATAGGTCAAATAGAATTAAATTTGAATTAAAAATAGAACTTACTGAGCTCAGATAAATTCGAACTTGAGCTCTGCACCAACTCAATTATTAGAACTTTTTAATATTTGTTTATATTATGTAAAATTATTAAAGTGTAATATGATCAAATTTATATGTTATATTCATTTTTATGGCATTTTTTTTTTCATTTGTGATAAATAAAAAAATATATTTTTACTTGAGAATTTGATGTGAATTTTTCTTCTCTTAAATTTGTACCCTAATCTACCTAAATTTCAGTCGCAAGCGCACGACAATCGTCTAAGTATTTCAGGATCGAACCACAAGGACGGTTTAGAATAATCAAATTTTAATTCAATTCAATTTGCTAAACGGATTGATCGCAAGAAAAGTTGGTTGTCACAGTAAAACAGATAAGTAAAGATTACAATAAAATAAATCCTAAATTAACATATCACAATTAAAGAGATTAAACGACTAATTAAAACTTAGGGGTTTAAGGTAAGCTAATTCTTTAGTTTACTACAGTTCTAGCAGCTCGCTAAAATAACTCAGGTCGCTAACCTATCAGGCTGGTCGCTGACTATTTGGCGGGCATAGACCACCTCGTTTGTTCACTCGGCGGCCCGCCAGGGTTAGTGCAGATTCAACTTTTAGTTAATTTGGAAGTTGCTTTGTGTAAGGATTAAGGTTTGGTTGATGGTTTATAGATCAAATTCTCGTTTAGGGTCTAGATGACAATCAATTAACTCAAATTCCTTCGAATAGAACCTAGATTTCAACTTTCGTTTCGTGATCTAGTTTCTACAAGTTTATACATTTCTAACCTATGAATTCATTGAGTTTTCACTCTTGGAAATGACTTAACTTTCGTTAATTGGTCCTTGTTTAACCTCTCGGTATCAACCTTCAAGTTGGCACAATTACATCTAATAACTCAAGTTTGGTTTGGACTTAACCATTTAACAATCAAGCAAGGCCTATACTTGACGAATGCGAGCAAACTAACTTAAGCAATTCAATACAATCAGATCAAATAATGAAAGCAAGACATAAAACACAACATGCAACAAAGAAATTAACTAAAAATTATATTATCTAATCATAAACTAAATGTTCACTACCATGGCCCCTAAATCAGTATCACTCACGAGTATACATCAAACAAATCAAACAGGTATCTAAAATAAAAGAAAATATAAGAAAGAAATTAAGTTTATAACAGAAAGCAACTTAATCTCCAACTTGCTGTCTTCTGCTACTCTCCGGCGATCCGCTGATGTGTCTGGTGACCCGCTGGCGATCCCGGTGGTTTGTCTCACTTAGCTGCCAAATCTCTCTAATTTGCGTCCTTTTTGGCATCAAGGCTTGGGGTTTATATAATAGTCTATGTCGGCTCTCAGAAAGTGGAGGTCGTGCAAATAGAGACTCCAAATATAGCTCAAAATGAGGTTGAGAAGGTGCTAAACTGGCTGTGCTATTCTAGGCAGTCGGTTTCTCATCTCCTAGCGGCCCGCTGTCGAACCTAGCAGCTAGGGGTGTACAACGGGTGGGTTGATGATATTTTAGTAAAATTTGAACCCAACCCGATAATACCGGGTTATAAAATAAATTTAGTTAACCTATCCGTAACCTAACCCAACCCGTCAATTTTTTTATATACAGATTTTTACGGGTTAAGCGGGTTAAACGGGTTTAGTATATTTAAAATTTTTGATAAAATAAAAATACATACAAAAATTATTTTGTGGCTATTACATTTAGTTCGAGGCAAATTAGAGACACATTTGAAGTATTTTTCAACTTTCGAAACCTTGTGAGAGACATAGAGGGCTTGTATGGTTATGGAGGGGATCAAAACTTTGTGAGAGAAGTGATCTTTGAGTAAGGACATGAGAAAATGTGAGGCGGAGATGAGTAAATAGTGATAAACGGGTGGGTTGAAGTATACACGAGTTACTAGTATAAAACCCGTAACCCAACCCAAAGTAACGGGTTTGTCAAAATTAGAACCCGTACCCGACCCAACATCATGCTAATCCGGTAAAAAACGGTTTGGGCCGGGTGGGTTGAACGGATTGAATAGGTTCACGGTTTTTTTGTACACCTCTACTAGCAGCCCACTGGAATCTTCTGTGTCGCCGGTCTTTATCTTCTACTTGCTGGTGCTCTTGGTGGGTTGCCAATCAAATCAGTGCTCGCCAATTGGTGCAGAAATCGCCGTGTCGAGTAGCTTTAACATAGATCCTATACAAAATGAAGCAAACCATGACAGTACCTAGATTCTAACCTAAATTATCAATTAAATGTCAGAAATTACATATACAAGCAAGAAATTAAGACCTATAAATGGTTGAAATACTAGGTATGAAAATCATTTATCAGAATTCTTTTTGGTTTAGTGACAAAGAGCAACACACTTTTATTGAAGGTCGTAAGTTGAAAAACCGGTTAGAGAGTCTTTTATGACATTTAATTTTGAAATAAGTTGGAGAATTTGATTTATATCTTAGCTTCAAATTAAATATATTTTTATTTAAAGTGAATAGTGTTATGTCATATCAACAACTATATACTTCAAATTAAATAATATAATATAATTTTGTGACTCATGTGAGTGAACCAAATAAATTTTGAATTTGAGACTGAGCTCAAACCAAATTTAGGGTGTGTTTAGCAAAATCATAAACTAGGGATAAGAACTAGAACAATTCTTGTTCTAGTTCTTGTTCCTAATTTCATGAATTTGGCAGAACGAAGAACAAGAACTTCCCTTGTTTGGATTTGTAAGAACTAGGAACAAAGGCCAAGCTTGAGCATGCCAAACGCATCCAAGTGAACGAGCCATTTTTTTAGAATCAAATTGATCCAAACGAGTTAAGAATCTTTCTACAGTACTGACTTTATCAACTTGCTAGGTGCTTGACCATAAAAAAAATAAAAATAAAAAAACTTGCTAGGTGCTTTCTTTTCATAAATTCTTTCGTTTGAGCTTAGATTTACAGTTGAATTCTCTTAGATTGGCTGGTGGATCTACATTTCAATGACCTGTGACAGCATTGTTAATTCTGGAAAATTTTGCAACAGAGAGTATAGATTCTGTTTGACTGTCTCTCCTGTGATACATCATACAAAAGAGGTTGCATAAAAACTATGCAGCACTTATGTAATCAAACATCCGTTATATAAAATTATATAATCATGTATAACTTATTACCTCTAAAGAGATTGTATAACTCATGCACCAGATTTTTTTTCTCTCATTTGACATTTGTATCCTTCAATTAATTCTCACCAGATCTCAACGTCTAGCACTAATTAATGTAGTTCGTAATATGTTAATGGTGTTAGTAGTATGTAATACTTGTGTGGTACTTGGGTTGGATCTTGTATATAATACATGCGTCAGTTAAATTGTTGCAATTTATAATATGAATTCACATAATTTATGTTGGCAATTTGGCCTTTTTTTATTATTGTGAAAATCTTGTATTTTTTTAATCTAATTCATGTATTAATATAATCCTAGAAAATACCAAAATAGTTGTCGTGATGACATATATTAGGTCAATGAAACTAAACCAAATATGATTGTCAGTCCATAACATATATTAGGTCAAATTTCAATAGTTTGATATGAAATAGACGATCCATGTATGTATTGCATATCAAATAGGCGTTGTCTTTTACTAAAACAAATAACTCAAATTTAAGAGTATTTTAGTATTTTGACATGAATATATACATATATTAAGTTACTCTTTCTTACTCAGGGGCGAAGCCAAGCAAGACCTAAGTGGGCTTGGCCTCTCCATTTTTTAATATTACTAAAAATCACTAGATAAATTAAATAAAAGTACGAGCAAATATGTAGAATGATCCCTTCAAAAAATAAAATTTACAGATTGGCCCCATTCAGATTATTTTTCTGGCTTCGCCTCTATTCTTACTACACAATCAAACATCCATTACACAACACTACATAAACACTTATGCATCCTTAACGTATGCAACTCCTTTCTACGCATTGAAACGCCTCCAAAAAATACTCTTTATTTAGTTAGAAAAGATATTTTAACTGCTTTTGTTTTATTAAAACCTCACAACAAAATTTTTGCTGTCACCATAAAGTTGAGCACATTGGATCTGGAGACCTTTTTAATAAAGAAAATTATCTGCTAGAGTATTTGTCTTGTCAGCATGTGCTAAGAATTATGGAACAATGAAATAACAAAGTGAAGTTTGTTAAATATTCTGGATATATTTTTTTATTTCTACATTTGCAAAAGATATTTCTGTAGAGGTATACAATCGATGATTTATCCAGGGATATCTTTAGATAGAAGTTTCCAGAAAAGTTGGCACTTCATTATTTTTAAAATAATTTATGCGAAAAGTAATCCATTTTAGTGGATAAATCCGATAGTAACTTTATTCCTTGGTTATTTATGTCTAAGTACACAATTACTTTGACAAGGCTCATATTTGAATCATGAATTATTTATATATTATTTTTGGCGAGAAAGGAATCATGATAAAGTTAAACATAATAAAAAATGTTATCTATTGAAATAGTGTCACAGTAATTGGATCGATAGAGCACTTAAAGAAATCTCAGAAGATGTAAATAAAGGTTTTATAGAGGGCAAATTCGGTATTGCTTCCTCAAATCCCAAGTCCCAACTCCCCGGCTATAAAATCCCCTCCTCGCCATTTCTCTCAACTTTAGCCGCGAATCACTCACGACAAATTAATTGAAAAAAATTCCCTCAAAATAAAATAATTTGCGCAAAGCCCCTTCAAAGGGGTAATTAAGAAAGGGCGTAGCAATGGTTAACCACCATTTCCCAAACCACTGAGGTAACCTCACCTGATCTCTCTCGCTCTCGCTCTCTCCTCAGGTCTCTCTCTGGGCTAACCAAACGGTAACCTTACCATCGCCGGCTGCTGAGCGACCGCCCGCTCACCTCCTTCACTGGAGGTCTCCGTTTCTGACATGATGGATGGAATCTCTCTTTCTCCGATGAAAACCTCGACCCGCCTCTTGTGGAGTACCAGTTTCTTTCGCCACAAGAGCTCCACCTACATCGCCTACTCCTTCTTGTAATCTCTCATCTCCGTTTCTTCGTTCCCCGCACAAATCTGACATCTTCTCAAAGTGTACATAGTACGAGGTTCTAGCTTTGAGAATTCGCCATGGAATCAGGTCGACTCTTGTTCGGATCGCCCGGATCTCACCATGGCCATCAGTTGTTCTTGCTCAATGATGCTAGCGCAATCTTTAGAGGTTAATAGATCCTAGCCAGATCTGTTGCTGAATTTTAACTCGATTTTTGTTAATTTTCCTGATTTTGATTGGATTTGATTTGAAAGGGAGCAAGAGACCTTTCTTTACTTCAGCAGAGGAGCTCTTAGAAGAAGAATACTACGATGAGCAGTTGCCAGAGAAGAAGCGCCGCCTCACACATGAGCAGGTATCGTTAGCAATTTATTTGGTACTGATTTAGAGCTCTTAGTTTTCTAAGGAAGTTCTCCTTCAGTAGCACAGAGTTGTTTGACGGTGTCAAAGCTTGGTGCAACCAAACAAACTCAAGTAGGAATTTGTATGTTTTAGGATTTACTGTTTCTCTTTTTTCATCTATGTTACCGGTATATAATTTTGTTAGTATTATTTGGAAGCATAAAATTTGAAATTATTGTTTTTCATTAGTACTGAAATAATATTTCTCTCAGTATAACAATATATTTTCAAATCTGAATTATATGGGTTCACAGCACCCAGATTTTGTAACTAAAACTTTGCATAAGTTTATAGAACAGTTTTGTAGAAAGGGTAAAACAGATCCTGTAGTTGTTGGTTTGGAAGATTTGGTTGTCTCATAGAGGGGCAAAGTTGGAAAAAGTGGGAACACAGGTTGTACTATTAACTCCTTCAATAACAGTTCACTGATTGTTGGTTAGATCTATCTGAACCTGTGAAGACTTTTTTCATTAACATATGGTCCAGCATTTGGTATAACTTTCTAGCAGTTAGTGTAGGCTAGTGTTAACTGAATTACAATCTCTTTGTAAAAAGTACTTCCATAGTTTTAATATGCCTGTTGTTGATTGGTGTTCCTATTTGTGAATTTATGCTATGCTATGCATTGTCATGTCTCAGGTTTTGTACTATATGGGAAAAGAATAAGGGGGAGATGGATTAATTTAAAAGGAAGTTTCTTAGATGGTGCTCATTAAAACTTATTGTTTACAAGATGCATAAAAAAAATGATGTCTTCTGGAGTTCTTTATGCTATAATTTAATTTTCCAAAGTTGAAGTTGACTTTAGGAGTTGGTGGGATGGGAATCAAATTCTCTCTACCTCCAAGTTGGAATTGAACTATAGCAAATATTTTTGGAATAAATATCACATCATAACATATCAGAATGGAGTGAATAAAATTGAAATGAGCTGACGAAGAGTGAATTGTGGCTGGAATAAAATGAAGGTGCTGATGCTGGAGAGGAGCTTCGAGGAAGAGAACAAGCTGGAGCCGGACAGGAAGAGTGAACTGGCCCGCAAGCTGGGCCTACAGCCACGCCAGGTGGCTGTCTGGTTCCAAAACCGTCGGGCCCGTTGGAAGACTAAGCAGCTTGAGAGAGACTTTGACCGGCTCAAGTCGTCATATGATTCGCTTCTCTCTGATCACGAGTCACTTCTCCAGGATAACCTTCGCCTTCGCTCTCAGGTATGGTCATCGACTCATTGTAATCTGTTCATTGTCGCCAATAAATATTGGATGAATAGTTATTTTGATTCAATTATTATTGCTGTTTTGGGAACTTTCTATGCACATTGAGTGCTCACTTATGCAGCTTTGTGGTTTACCACACCAACTTCTCTTCTGTTAGGACTTTTGTTAGTAAATTTGAGATCCAATTGGTTGATGCCACATTGGGTTGAGAATTATATTATGGTTTCTTCAGTTGTTTGGTGCAAGTACCTTGTTGTGAAAGGTAGTGCTTACAAAAGATGCTTTAAACAAAACTCAAAAAAGAAAGAAAAAAAGGGTGTTTTTGTAATAAGGCCTTTAAAAATTTGCATGATGATGTAAAGACAATGATAAAATAATCATATATCTATATACTAATTTTCAGCCTGAGGCTGTGGATATTTTGATAGACTGGGTCTAGGAGGGTAGTTCATTCCATGCTGTCCCCATTCCATGGTGTCAAATGCTGTCTTTTTTCAATTCTGTTCTCATTCCCTGAGAATTATAACATGGGTTTTTCAGTTGCTTGGTGGAAGTACCTTGCTGTGAAAAGCAGTGCTTAAAAAATGCATTAAGGACTAAAAAAATGTTACTGTAATGCCTTAGGGACATTTCCTTGCCAAAAAAATGTTACTATAAAATGCCTTGAACTATTGGCATGATGATGACAATAGTAAGATAATTTTATATATCTATATACATGTTTTCAGCTTGAGACAGAATTTTGTGATAGACGGGGTCTAGGAAAGTAGTGCATTTCGTGCTGTCTCCATTCCTTGGTGTGAAATGTTGTCTTTTTTCCAATAGGAAAGCTCTTCAGTGGTTGCCAAAAAAAATTGAAAAGTTGACAGCAAAGTGCTGATTTTGAAAACATAAACTGGGTCAAAATGGAAAAGCAGAAGTTGCACTTTTCTTTCACTTTGAGTGTGCACCTGACATCCGTAACTCCACTTCCACATAGAACAATCCCACTGTACATCATTTTTTGTTGATGGGAATTCAATGTATTGGAAGGAAAGCATTAATTTCAAATTCTAATTATGCACTTGGTTTTTACGTGGTCATTCAAGGTGATGGCATTGACAGAAAAACTGCAAACAAAGGAATCTGGCTCAGTCGTCGAGGGTTCCACATGTCCAAAACAAGATGACATGGCACCGTTGTCTGAAGCTGAACAAACTACTGTAGCCAAAATGGAGACCACGCTTGTCACGGCAGTTCAGATAAAGGCAGAGGATAGGTTGAGCTCAGGCAGCGGCGGCAGTGCCGTGGTCGACACTGATGGTACCCATCACCAGCTGGTTGACAGCAGTGTGGTTGAGTCATACTTCCCTGATGATGAGTACCACCATTGCATTGTTGGGACCACCAATGGTGAGTTCCAGTCAGAGGAGGATGATGGTTACAGTGATGAGGGGTGCAGTTATTATGCTGATCCGATATTTAATGAGCACCTCAATGATCGAGTCGAGGTCGATGACGGCCAGCTCGGTTGGTGGGTTTGGAGTTAGAAGACAAACATCAACGGTGCACATATTTGGTTGGGGTACTAGATTTGAGTGTTTTGCCCAATATTTTAGCTTTTAGTCATGTTATCGAGCGTTTGGTGAAGTATTTTAATTACTATATTGTGTAGATTTTGGGGGTGGTAATAAGTGCTGGGAGGAAATGACTCTTTCTTTGCACAGTTATGCTATATTAATGTTAAATCTGTGCCTTTTGGAAGGAGGTGCTTGGTTTTTGAGCTGTTTTTTTTTACATAAAACCTCATTTATAGTTTGCTGGTATCTTTTTATACATTGATCTTAAAATACGCACGTACTTATTTGATGGCTGCTCTCCCTAATATTTAAGTGAGAATCCAATAGATTGAAATGTTTGGTTCCCTTCTATGATCTGCTAGATCACAAAGAGCAATAAAAAATAAACACCTGGCTAAATTTGGGGGGGGTGGGTGGGGGGGGGGAATCGCTTGATTTTGAGCTTTCTCGTTACATCTAAACAACCCAGTAGGAAACGGGGGATGCGCAATTTCATCACGTCTCTACATACATACTAGACGAAGTTGTGAAATTATAACCTGAGTGTGCGCAACCCATAAGCTATCAATAATGTAAAACTACTATTCAGATAAGCCAACATGATACATGGTTAATTAAATAGGTCATAAAATGCACAAAGAAACAGAACCCACCACAAGAGAGGCATCCCTCCTAGCTTTGAATTTGAAACCGATGGTGCTTTTGTCCTGTTCCAAAGTCATTTTAGATGAACATCTCAACCACTGGATTCCTCCTCTCAGTAGGAGAGAGACGTGAGCATTTACATCTTTTGGAGCTATACTGCTGACAACGAAGGTTTCCTTTCTTGCTACTCTCGGATCTACCACGTGTCATGTTTTATGTGGACACCATTGAGCTGGCGAGATAAGATCAAGATCTTTTCATTGCCCAAGTTCTAATTTCTAACCTTGATTGATTGGAGCTCTACTAATTCTGTCAATTTTAGCTCTGCAAATTTATAATTTCTTCTTTCTAATGATCTAATCCGTTTTTTCCCTCTTAATTATAAGCTCTTTGGTCCCCATGAGTGCTGACTAAAGCATTCCCTAACTAAAACTGAACATCCGCGAGAACAAATTTGAGCTGGTGTCTGAACAGTGAGAATAATATATCATGAATGGAGGTTGTGAATTTGTACCAGGGCTAAATAATATTTTATAATATTTATTATTTTATACGACGGATTTGACCCATTTGATGTCCTTCAAAAATAAAATAAAAATAAATAAACATGCGTAAAAACTGTTCACTTTTCCAAATAAGTGATAAAAATTCAATAGAAAAATTTGCATCATCTAGTGTTCATTTCTTCTGAGACAAGTTTAGGTGCTCAGAATTTCTGGACAACAATTTTGCTGAATGCCTGAATCCAGATTCCAGAGACCAAGAGTAAAAAATCTTCCATTAAGTGAAGCTCGGAAAATCAAAACTCTTAACTAAAATTTTTCGGGTAATCTAAAATTGGAATATTCGACCCATCTTTATGTAAAAAGTAAAAAAGTTAACACGTGCACAAAAATTGATCCTTTTTCCAGATAAGTGATAGCAATTCATTAAACCAAAATTGAACCATCAAATTAGTAGAAATTTCTTGTGAAGCATGTTTTTTTTTTAAGGTTAGAAATTTAAAAATAAATGCTCTCTCCGTGAATCGAACCAAAGACCACCATGTAATAAATGTTTTTTTTTTTTTTGTGAAGCAGGTTTAGTGCTCATAATTCATGGACATAATTCTGTTGATGAATCCAGATTCCCGGGACCAGCGTTGCCGACTTGATTCCTAAAAATTAAAGGGGGAAAGAGGAAAAACAAGTTGTGTCATTCTCTATATGCTAGTGGCTGGTAGCAATGTGGTCTGAACGGGGCAAAGAGGAATCGATTTATTGCCTTTTTCCAGGTGAAATCTCCACCCACATCTCTCTGTCTCTTGCTTTACATTGTTGCTCGAGCTGCAACCTGTGTAGGTCTACAGACTACAGTTTAATCTTTTTCTTTTTTTTCCATAGCTTTTTTATTATTTAGATTCCCTCCTGTTTTTTGAAAATCGATAGATTATATGTTGTTGTTCAAATGAAAGGTTTCGTTCCTTAAAACTGGAACGTAAAATAGTCGAGTTAGTTGGATTTGGTTTAGGTTTAAAATTTTATTTAATTTTTTTAAACGTCCAAGGAGCAAATTAGCAAAAAAAATTTAAGGACAAATTTTAGTTATTTTTTCCAAGCTTACGAACTCCATCTGTTTTCAGCAAATATCAAATTTGATGTAAATTAGAAGATTTAAAGGAGCAACTAAAATTTTTTAAAAGTTGAAGGATCAAAATTTCCTTTCCTTTTGAAGGATTTGCTATTTTTTTTATAAGTTAAGAATTGTGAGGTCCTGAATTGCAAATTAATTTCGAAACTGGCCAGCGCTACAACCCAGAATAAAAATTTGGTAAATAGTTTCGTTAGTTTCTGGCTTCTGCAAAAACATTTTTGGTATATATACGTGTTCCAGCGAATGCCACCGGAACAGTTCGAATTAATATTAGTTAAACTATATAATGGAAATTGCTATCTACCTTCTCTCCACACTACCATCGTGTTTGAATTTGTTCACTTTATTCAATTATATATCTAGTTTGTTTATCTATTTGTTTACTTTATTCAATTATGATTTATATTTTATTTTTTGTATTATTCTTCAATTTTTTATATGCATATTCAACTTATTTTTATTGAAATTATTTATTTGTATGTGTTCACTTTGATTGTTTAAATGTTCGCTTTGTCTATTTTGTATGTTCACTTTGTTCAAGCGACGGCAATTATGCTATATAATACACACCTGCCATTCGCACTAAACCTTTATATAATTACAGGCTTATAAAAAAGAAAACTTACAATAAAGTGGCCCAATCAATGTGATATCAAGGGATAATTCGGACCAACTTATTCAAAATAATTAGAGACGATAAAGAAAAGATGAATAAGACCTTGTATGTCAAAGCCCAATATTCACAGCTAAATTTGGGCTGTTTAGGTGCCCATTCAAAAATTTTAGCATTCAATGTTTCTTTTTCCCCCTTGCATAACGGCTAAAACGACCACAAAAATGGTCAGTTGCGTTAACCGTTTCGTTTTGGATACGAAATTGACTATCATTTGCGTTAATCGTTTCGTTTTGGACGAAATGATCGAAATCATGAAAATACCACGAAAATACATGGACGAAACCGTTTCAAGCTTTCGTTAACCGTTTTCGTTTTTAAAATGCAACCAAAATCTTTAACCGTTTCGTTTCATTTTAGACGAAACGAAACGAAAGAACAATTAAAACAATCACCGTTTTCACCCCTATTGATGACGCAGTTTTCGTCTCTTTTTGAGTTTTGACACATTTACAATAAAACCAGTGATGACAGGCAAATATAAAAGAAAATTGTAATAATAAAAAACCAAATTCTAGAATCGATAGGCTGAAATAAAGATGAATAAATTCGAAGGTATACGTAATAAAACCTTTTTGGTACCGACTAACACTAAATTAATAAAGGTAGAAACTAAGTCTGAAGACCGAGTCACACATGCATGTACTTTATTATAGATCTTAGTTGACCTATCCTTTTCTCCCCATATTATTTTTTCTAATTAAAGTGTCAAAGATCCCAATTCCCAAGTAAAATGACAATTTTTAATATTGGCAGTTCTAATAACACTCAATAAAATGACGTGTAGTTGCAGGAAAGGCCATATGCATTACATCTATAGTAGTCGACAAATAAATTTACGCCAAGTTAGTTTGCTCCTGTACCTACTCTTTTTCCTTTACAGATATATTGATGCTATCAGCCCATCATGGCTCATGCTGTCATGCACCAATTGTACAAAGTAAAAGAAGAACATATAACAAAGTAAAAAAAAAAGAAATATAAAACTTGCAAATACGTACGTATATTCTGATGACCAAATCATAAGTGAAATAAACTAATCCAATTTTAATAATATCTTGACAAAGTAAATAAGAACAAGGTTTTTCAATTTCCAAATTGCTTTTAACTATAGCAATTTGAGGGTTTGCACTCTCCACCAAACCAGCATCAAAAAATTGGAATATAGTAACCCTAATTCATGCCTATTTACATCTCTGTTGTGCTTCTTGCCATCGCAGTTGCTCTGATATTAACACTCCACATCCTTCTAATCCGGTGGGCCATGACGAGAGGCCATGGCTTGTTTTCCGAACCCATTATTGGTGAGGTAGTGATGCCGAGGGCTCAAGAAACAACAACCGGCTTGTCACCAGGTGATGTTGCAAAGTTGCCTTCTTACACTTACACGAACAGAGGTGAAGAAGAGACAGCTGCAAGTGGGACTGTAGCCTGTGCAATTTGCATAGAGAATTTTTGTTTTGGAGACAGGTGCAGGCTTTTGCCACAGTGCAAGCATAGTTTCCACGCCGATTGTGTGGATTCGTGGCTGATGAAGTGTGCACTCTGTCCGATATGCCGTGGCGCTGTTGCGATTATTATAAAGGACGAGATGTTTCCTGACAGGCAAGAGGTTGTAGTTGGAATTTCTGAAAGCTCTAGCTCATTCCCTTTAGGTAATATTTGATTAACAAAAATTTTCAGTTAAAACAGGCAGTCAGTAGGAAATTGTATATGTTGTACATATATGATGATCTTTTTGTTCGTTATAATTTTCTATTAGTGGTACGAAAACCAACTCAAAGATATGTTTGTTAGATTGTTTTGAAATTTTTGAACTTGTATATATATACATATTTGATAACTACGGTTCGTGGAAATATGATGGAAACATTTTTCTTTGGGTGAGGAACTTTAATGCAGAAAGAAATGTCCTGCGAGAGCAGAATACTAACATACTATTCCGTAAGGGGTTTCTAGTTTAGGGTAAGATAGAAATGGGTCCCTAAAGAAAGACTTGGAAGTTTTAATTTTCAGAACATACTATTCTGATCCTCATACAGGGTATGCGCGCACTAATCAGTAGCTGTATTAATTAAATCATATAAAAGAAACAGCTCACGGGTAATTGGACTTAGGGATGTCAAACGTGCAGAAACAGAATGGAACTGATATGTTCCGTTTTCGTTCCGTTTCTAGTAACGTAACAAAATTCCATTTCGTTTATGTTTCGTTTCATAAAACGAAATGGTTTTCCGTTTTGTTTTCTGTTTCGTTCTTCATTTTCCATTGATTTCATTCGAGTTTTCGGTAAACAAAACATGCACTAACGTTTACCAATATATGTTTCGTTTCCCTTCCGTTTTTGAAAACGAAACCATTTTCCTCTCCGTTTCTGTTCCATTTCGAACAGAACGGAACGGAACGAAACGTTCGAAACGGCATGGTATTGACAACCCTATTGGATTGATGCTTTGTTAGTCTAAATCTCTCTCTGTGCCTTACTAAAAAAAATCAAGAAAACAAGAAGAAAGTGGTTATGAGAATCTGTTAAACAAACGACGGGATTATGTTATTAAGCCGTTATCCCACTACCCAATTTATCCCTACTAGTGTTAATATCGAGCGTTGCGCGATCAAATAATTTTTTTATGGCTGATTATTTATAATTTTTGTAAAATTTTGCGGATGATGAAAGGGACGAAACAAAAATAGAGAAATTCATTGAATATCTTGCTTAATATTTACTCATTGCAGCACAATGCTATATATTCTCTCAAATGGTGAAAACCAGTCTATTACATTTTTCAGAAAAAGAAAAAAAAAACAAAACAAAAACCAGAGCAGTCTATTACCAAGTCCATCTCGGATCCAAATCCTGTGTCGTGTGGGATACCGTGTAGCGCACAACATGACAAAAGTCTTTATGGTGTAACGCACAAGTTTTTTTGAGCTTGGAAATATGACGTGCTAATTGTTGTGCTGCAGGAAAAAATATACATCTTTTGCCAGCTGTTACACTAAGGGGTTCTACACGCATAAAGACAGGAAAGACAATTTAAGAAAATAAATAAAGAAAGAAAGAACGGAAGTAAATCTAAAATGTTAATGAAATCTGTCATTTAATTGAGTATGGATCGAAAAATTAATGTAGGAATTAATTAATGTTTCTTTTTAAATTTATTGGACCTTTACATGTTTTTAGATTAACAAATATAATTTTTATTTAAGCCCTCTGTAGTTATATATATTTATTGACTTGTTTAATAAATTAAGCTATCATATCTTATTATTAATAAAAGCATGCATATCCTCAATGTTTTCAAATCGCTTCTATTAATGGTGGAAACATTTTACTGATATTCAGTGCTCTTTGTTAGTCCTTGTGGAAAAATAAAAATGTTTTGACCATTAATAGAATTAATTTGAAAACATTGAGAATATGCATACTTTTATTAATAATAAAATATGATAGTTTAATTTATTGAGCAAGTCAATAAATATATACAACTACAGAGGGCTTAAATAAAAATTACATTTGTTAATCTAAAAATATGTAAATTTCCATAACTTAATATAGTTTTTTAAATGAAAAATTATTACAAATAAATAATTATATAATTATTATATATAATCTTACAATTAGTGTCAATTTTCACATTAGAATTACTACCACGGCTAAATTTTATCCGCAATCTGGTCCAATAAATTTAAAAAGAAACATTAATTAATTCCTACATTATTTTTTCGATCTGGTAACCTAACAGAACATAAAATTTTATCCATCCTCAATTAAATGACAGGTTTCAATGTTTCATTAACATTTACTTCCGTTCTTTATTTATTGAAATCGTCTTCGGTCATTATGCGTGTAGATTCTCTCAGTGTAACAGCTGGCAAAAGGTATAAATTTTTTCCTGCAGCACAACAATTAGCACGTCATATTTCCAACTGTAAAAAAACTTGCACTACATCAAAAAAAAATTTGTCCTTTTGCGCGCTACACGGTTTACCGCGCGACACTGGATTTTAATCCGTCCATCTCCCCCTTATTCTTTGCTGAAAGCCAGAAAGTGTCATTATCAAACTCTGCACACCAACGTGTTTAGTGGGACCCATCTAAGACCACATGCTGGTAGGACCGTAGGAGGCAGTGAGGTGCTTGTGATTTCCATTCTTTTAGGTGAATGAAGCGGGTCATATTTTGTTTTGAGGTCATCCGACATACTAAGTCTGTAAATGGACTGCAGCATAAAAAGTGACTTTCGCTTTTAACCTATAATTAAAATCTGAAAATCGATGGCATAGGTGGAATGAAAGTGAAATCGATGGCGTCGATTATTTAGTGTGGTAACTACAGCTACAGCGTAAAGGCACACCCTATTTATACGAGCGGCTCAGATCAAGTAAACAAAAATCGGACGGATATGATTGAAACACTATGCTTACTACAGTAAGCACGTGCATCTCACAACTCCCGAACTTAATATATGTATATAATTTTTTTAGAACCTCGAGCCCTCAACTGCTGGTTCGAAATCAAAGGAAAAAAAAAGGATAGTTTAATTAATATACTTGTACATGGCAAGAGAGGAATTCATTTTTACCACCGTACGGTCACCAATGGCTATTATTGGGCCATATCTCCATCTTTAATTGCGACAACGTTATGAACCTTATTCATGTTCAAATCTGAACCGACAAACCAGATTTAAATTTCTTATGGGTATGTTTGGAAAACTGCAACGAACGCGAAGTTCGCGAACCCAATCTATTAAATAATATTTTCCCAGTGTTCGCTCGAGCTGTTCGTGAATTCTCCGAAAAGTTAGAATATTGGAACAAGGGATGTTCGCTTGTTTGCGAACCCAGCTCGTTGTTTGGTTTCTGCGAACTACAGCTGTTCGCGAATTTGAGTTGTTCGTCTGTTGCCAAACATGGCCTATATAAACAACGACCTTATTTTCAAATTGAATGTTTTTTTTAAAATATCATAATATATAACAAATAATTCGAAAAAATATAAAATTTGGTCTTCAAGAGTTTTTCAATATGGAGAATAACTTGAACAGTTTGGATTAATCATTTGAATTATAAATTTAAAAAACGAGTCAGGTGTACGAGTACGATCCGTACAGCCGAGTGTACTATATCAAATCCCATTGTCTCTATATATATTACAAAGGGAGAGAGAGAGAGATTGGCTAAAGTAGACTCTAGCACATAGATCGAACTCGTATGCCTGAGTCGTTTTTTAAAATTCAAATTTAAACAGTCAATCCGAACTATTCAATTTGTTCTCCAAATTAAAATATCCTTAGAGACTAAATTTTACATTTTTTCAAATTTTATTGCTATATTTTATGCTATTTTCAAATTGGAGGGCCTGAAATACTCCTTCATAGTGTTTTTTGAAAACAGTAAAATATATAAGAAAAAAATTCAAAAAAATATAAAATTTGATTTGCTAGGAATTTCAATATAGTCAACAACTTGAACAGTTTGGATCGACTATTTGAATTTAAGATTTCGAAAATCGACTCCAGCATACAGGACGATCCGTGTGCTGGAGTCTAATTTAGCCAATCTATTTATAAATATATATATATATATATATATATAGAGAGAGAGAGAGAGAGAGAGAGTAGCTAATGTGCCATAAATGGCAATGCCATCAATTTCTCTTTTGAGTTATTTTTCGAGATTCAAAATTCAATCGGTCAATCCAAACTGTTCAAGTTGATCACCATATTGAAAATACTCTTGGAGACCAAATTTTACATTTTTTCGATTTTTTTTGCTATTTCTTATGATATTTTCAAATTGGAGGGTCTGAAATACTCCAATTATAATGTTTTTAAAAAATATCATAATAAATAGCATAAAAATTCGAAAAATATAAAATTTGGTCTACACGGGGTATTTTAATATGGTGAATAACTTGAACGGTTCGGATTGGACATTTGAATTTAAGATCTCGAAAAATGACTCTATAGCACGTTAGTCATTCTCTCTCTCTCTCTATATATATATATAGAGAGAGAGAGAGAGATAGAGAGAGTGGCTAACGTGCCATAGAGTCGTTTTTCGAGATCTAAAATTCAAATGTCCAATCCGAACCATTCAAGTTATTCATCATATTGAAATGTTCTTGGAGACCAAATTTTACATTTTTTCGAATTTTTCTGTTATTTATTATGATATTTTTAAAAAACATTATAATTGGAGTATTCCAGACCCTCCAATTTGAAAATATCATAATAAATAATAAAAAAATTCGAAAAATATAAAATTTGGTCTCCAAGGATATTTCAATATGGTGATCAACTTGAACGATTTGGATGACATTGCCATCTATGGCACTTTAGCCATCATAATATATATATATATATATATAGAGTTTTGCTATGGTGAGTTGCAACTCACCAAAGGGTCGGTGAGTCGCGCTCAAACTCCTAAATCTAGTTCAGAATGACCGATCCAAACCGTCCAATATGATCTGTCTATTGAAATCTCCATGCAGACCAAATTTTATATTTTTTTTAAATTTTTAAGTATTTTTTTCGGATTTTTAAAAACTGCTGTTTTTGAACGGTTCAGAACTAATTAGATTAACGATTTTCTAAAATTTCAAAAAAATACATAAAAATTTCGAAAAAATGTAAAATTTGGTCTGCATGGAGATTTCAATAGGGAGATCGTATTAGACGGTTTGGATCGATCATTTTGAACTAGATTTAGCAGTTTTGAGCGCGACTCACTGACCCTTTGGTGAGTTGCAACTCACCATAGCAAAACTCTATATATATATATATATATATATATATATATATATATATATATATATATATATATATAGAGAGAGAGAGATTGGCTAAAATGCTTTGCAAAGCATAGGAGCTGTGTGCTTTAGTGTTTTGGACCATTAGATCGGGTTCAGATTTGTGCGCGGATCAAATCAGACAATTAGGATTTTAGCGCTGAGGCGCTGGGAGGCTCCGTTTCTCTCCGTTAAGTGTTATATTTCCGTTCGTTTCTTTCTAACTTTAGCGCTGACTCGTCTCTCTCTCCATCTTCTATCTTCTGTTCTAAAACTTCCCTTCTCGTTTCGGAGAGAAAAAAAAAACCCTCGGCGCTAAAATCTTCTCTTCCCGCGGCTGTCTCCTCTTCTCGTGGATGTCTCCTCTTCTCGCACCACCATCTCCTTCATGTGTTCACCTTCTTCTGAATTTTCTACGCTCAAACCTCATAACTAGTGAGTATCACTCTCAAATCATTTTCTGTTTGCATAAATTTCAATGCTAAATTTTGTTCGCTAAACCCAAATCCTGAATTTTGAATTCTGAAATCATTTTCTGTTTGCATAATTTTCAATGCTAATTTTCAATGCTGAATTTTCTACGCTAATTTTCCTATGCTGTCTACTAGTTTAATTTGCTTTTAATGTCAAAATTTGTGTCAAATTTGTGTGATTTTTAACTTGGCAATGTCAAAATTAGGTGGAAATTATGTCAATTGAACATCCTCACCGACATGAAACTCAGACCAGCAGTGATGAAGCATCTATGGATGACACTGATTTGGCGCTCTGTCCTTTTGTTGGGAAAGAATTTATGACAGAGGATGATGCAAAAGATTTCTACAATGGATATGCCTACAGAATGGGATTTAGTATTCGTAGAGCTACCTTTTACAAATCTGTCAAGTCGGATGAAGTGACATCGGTAAGATTTGTATGTTCAATGGAAGGCTTATCAAAGAAGTGTAAAGAAGCACAAAATAAGAATGCACCCACTAAGTCACCTCAAAAAGATAGACTAGCTAATCGGACCGGTTGTAAGGCTAGCCTTAGAATTCGATTTGTAGATGGAATTTGGAAAGTAAGTGTTTTCAATGATGTGCATAACCATCCTTTGGTCACTTCTCCTTCTAAAAAGCGAAGTCTACGGTCCCATAAGTCCCTGGATTCTGATGATAAGGAGATTATAAAAGACATGACTTCTCAAAATATAGAGGCTGCGAAAATACACGAGTGCTTGGCGGTTAAGCATGGGGGTAAGAAATTTCTGAGGTTCAAGAGGAAGGATATCAGTAATGAGATAGCATACCAAAAATACAAAATTCTTGGTGTGGATGTGGATTCAACCTCGGTGTATTTTCAAAAGAAACAAGAAGATGATCCTGAATTTTTTTGTGCAGTAGATGTAGACAAGAGTGGTCGGTTGAAAAACTTATTTTGGGTTGATGGTAGAGCAAGAAGAGCCTTTCAAAAATTCGGAGATGTCGTGACCTTCGACACAACATACCAAACTAATAGGTATATCAATAGATTTTACTTTTGTTTTTTTCCAAATATGGAACAGTAAATGTTTAATTAAACATTCTAGCAAAAAGTGTTATCAAACAAGGCCCTGTAATTTTAAGTTTCATGCAATGCTATTATTGAATTGTTTATAAGTCTAGCGCATGGCAATTGGTCAGGTTGTCATTGAATTGTTGTATATACTCATTGTTTTTTTTAACTATATTCTACAATGGCTGTATATACTCATTGTATATACGCATGACAGATTTGTTCAACCTCAGAAAATTCTCATTGTCTTGAAATTAACTATATTCTACAATGGCTGCCTATTTATAAGCTATGTTTAATTATATCAATAGCCTTTTAGGTCCATTAACTATGTTTAATTATAAGCTCAAATTCGAAAATAAGTAATACAAAACAGTGAGGCATACAATCATATTGATTTGATTTTTGTGTTGTTTCATTTTAATAGGTATAAGATGCCTCTTGCACCATTCATTGGTGTAAATCATCATCGAATGAATATTTTTTTTGGGATTGCAATGCTAAGATCGGAGGACACGTCTGGTTTTGTATGGTTGTTCCAAAATTGGGTAGAAGCAATGTATGGTAAAAAGCCAAAAGCCATTATAACGGATCAAGATCCAGCCATGAGAATTGCTATCAAGGAGGTCTTTCCTAATGCTGTTCATCGATGTTGTCAATGGCATGTGATGAGGAAGGCAAGAGAGCATTTAGGGGCGCTTTATAGCACAAAGGAAGGTTTTGAACAGGAGTTGAAGAGAGTTATAAATCGCAGCATGACAATATCTGATTTTGAAGAGGGTTGGACAGCAATACTTCGTAAGCACGGTTTGAGGAAAAATAGACACCTCAAGTACATGTATTCACAACGGTCGGAGTGGGTTCTAGCATACTTTAGAGATTCTTTTTTTGCAAACATGTCCACATCTCAAAGAAGTGAAAGTGCCAACAATACCATAAAATCATGGAGCAGGCATCATAATTCCATGTACCAACTTGTCTTACACATGGAGAAAATTGTGGAGGGTAGATGGCAGACGGAAAGTGACTTGGATATTGTGAGTATGAATGCAGTGCCAAGGTTGTCAACACTCTTTAAAATTGAGAAAGATGCATCAGAATTTTACACATGCACGGTCATGTCAGTAGTCAAAGAGATTTTGAAAAAGACGCAACTTGGATTTGTTAAAGAGATTGAGAAGGATTCCTTATATGAAGTAACCATCAAGTACAATCCAATGGTTGCGAAAATGGTTCCAGAAACCTACATGGTGAATATCAATATATTGGAGGAACTAGTTTCTTGTAGTTGTAGAGGATACGAGTTTGAGGGTTTACTTTGTTCACATGCCATCAAGGTTATGCACCATGTGGGTATTGATCATCTCCCCAATCAATACATCATGAAACGGTGGTGTAAAGATGCTAATGCAAGTGTAAAGAGATCAACACTTGAGAGGAGCATGGAAGTTGGAGCTACTCAAGAATAGGAGGCACTTAGATTTGCTACACTAAAGCCTCGAATGGTAAAAATTCTAAAGGTGGCATCAAAGTCTTGTGATGCCTTTAGGTATCTCAAAGAAATGCTGGATATAGTAGAGGAACAATTGGGACCAATGGTGGGTGAGCAAGAGAACCTCTCATGTGACATAGCAACAGCAACAAGGACAGACTCTCATGTGATAGATCCACCGATATCAAAATTCAAGGGGAAGAGAAAGCAGCCAAAGAGATTTAAACCGCCGTCGGAGCCAAAGAGGTTTAAACCACGAAAATGTTCCATTTGCGGCAATACTAAAGGAGGCCATAATAGTAGAACTTGTCCGGTACTAATTAACATACATTACAAGTTGATTAATTTAATATTGTAGTTCAATTGTAGTTGTTATTAAAAATTACTTTTATTTGTTCTAGTTAAAGAAAGCTGCAGGCAAGAAGAAAAACAACCAGAATGATGATGATATGGACAGCATAGATGAGGAAGAGTTGGGAGAGGAAGAGTTGGAAGATGCACAGGAAGAGGAAGACAGTATGTAATGGACAGCAGCATTTTGATTTTGAATTACTAGTGTTATATATGTTGGGTTGTTAAAGTTATGTTTTGATATTGAATTATTGGTCCATTTTGAATCACTGATTTCTGTATTGTATACTACCATATTTTATATCAAAAATTTATATCTAAATTGTGCTCTTGTATTTAGCGTGATGTGTTTGAGCAGTGCAGTGCGTAATTTCCTTGTTTTCTTTTCATTGATTTTGTGCCATATCAAGTTACTACTGCCATATTTTCGTTTCTGTTTTATACATCTGCCATACGAAGTATAGAAGTTATATTATATGAGAATCGTATTCAACAGACTTAGCAACAAATTGGACTTGAAGCTAAAGAGTGCCAAAATTCATTGTTTCAGCATATAGTTTTCAAACTCGTTTGTTCCCACTAACAGAATACAAGCTTACCTGTTTCATTCTATATGTATCCCAATTGGTGTTAGGAAGTCTAATTTTCGAATTTTTGTGCTAATTAACCATTTAATAAGCAATCCAAACGACTTAGACCTCAAATGATCTAGTCCAAGCATTCACACACAAGAGAGAAGGTTAAGAAGGCTACCTCTCCTTGTATCGCAACTAGGAGGCTCGAATCCGGCGATGTCGAGGTTGTGCGCACCACCACGCGTGTCTCGGCCTCAAGTCCACCAAGGTATTAACCAAAACCTCGATCTATGCTAGTAGATGAGACGTTAAACCTAATCCATTCCTTCCCTTTACCTTAATTAACTATTTAATTGGATGGAGGCAAGAGTTGCTCAACACATGAGCTTAAGAGAGCAATGGTGGAGAGGAAAAATTCTGAAAATTTTCTTTTAATTTTCGTCTAAAATATTAGGGAGAGAGAAAAGGGCAAGGTGGCTAGGGTTTTGGCTCCCAAAGTGGTCCTTTTATAGACTAACCACTCTCCCAAAAAGTTGTAACTAATTTACAACTATGCCATCACTAAGGCAGCCATAAAATGGGCCTAAATGGGCTCCATCAATTATTTAATTGGTCCTCTAATTCAATTAATTAGTGGCCCAATTAATTGCTCTCAAGTTGGACCTTTAATTTACCATTTAAATATAGGCCCGTTAGCTCAAATTAATTACTTTAATTAATTCATGTTGAACAAATTAATTATCAACACTTTGATAATTATTTAAGGATTAGAATATGTATTAATTTATTTCTATATAATCTGTTTGACTTAATTAATTAATTATGACGGTTCGCAACAGTACATAATTAATCAGTCAACATATCATATTGTTTCATTCCTTAATACAACCAAATAAATAATGCACGCATGGTCAAAACCTATTTGTGTGACCCTTTGAGGATTTATGCTCTGTTGGACATGGAAAATAAATCGCTATTTATTTCCAATAATCATAAGCGGTATCTAGCAACACGTTATGATTCCCAATTCGCATAAATAGTGTACTGCTACAATATTTTAATCCTGCATAAGAAATAATAGTATTTCCTTATCTGATTCTTATGTCACATGATATCATCGTATAATCCAAGATAGGAAGGTGTCATTCTTGCAGATTATACGTTTCTTGATCTAGAAATGACTGTATCAGTTGCTAGCAAACAATCCATCTCCATCAAGGGGCCCAAACAGATATCATCGCTCACTAAGTAAATTAATGAGGGACATACGGTTTTCTTGATGAACAACTTTTCCCCGCACAATTTAAGAGAACATAAATAAAGTTCGTATAGCAGCCCTTATCAGGAATCAACGGTAGACGATATTTATTTAACCTATCCTCATGTGAAAAAGTTGAACCATCTCAAACTTAGAATCAAACTCAAATGAAATAAATAATGACACATAACACAATCTATATATTTATTTCATTGGGTCGTGTCATGTACTATGTTCCATAACATACACATATACAATTAAGTTGGCAACTCCTTACCTATGATTTGTAGAACTTAATCATCACTTAACTTGCATACTAATCTTATCCGATAATTAATATTCCTTGTTAATTATCAAGATTACGGACCTTTTAGATTTATTATTGTCATTTATTATAAATGAAACACAGAGATCCACAATTCAGATCCTCAACCTGAATGATCTGTCAATAAATAAATCAAGGAATAAATGATCAAATATCATCAATAACATAAACCATAAAAGTAGCCATATAATGATTGACTTCTAGGACATAACTCTAACAATCTCCCACTTGGCCTAGAGTCAATCAACAGTGACTTCTAGTCAGTGCATAGTACTCGATGTAATATCCAAAATATACATGTCTCATACTAAAGCCTCAAAAGATAAAAGATACAACTCAAAGCCACTCAGGCATATGCCTAATCCCCATGGATGCAACATGCAACTCATGCGCGGCTCGAGATAGAGGCTTTGTCAGAGGGTCCGCTGTGTTCGCGGCACCGTCCACCTTCTTGACCTTGATCCATCCGTCATTCACAAACTAACGGATAAGATGGAATCGTCGTAGAATGTGCTTGGTCTTCTGGTGAGACCTAGGCTCCTTTGACTGAGCTATGGCTCCCGTGTTGTCGCAGTAGAGATCCACTGGACCAGAGATGCTTGGAACCACCTCCAGCTCGGTTAAGAATTCCTTGATCCAAACTCCTTTCGCCGCTTCACCAGCCGCTAAGTATTCTGCTTCGGTGACGGAATCGGCCGTGGTATCCTGTTTGGAACTCTTCCAACTCACGGCTTCACCATTGAGCAGATATACGAAGCCAGACTGTGACTTCGCATCATCTCGGTCGGTTTGGAAACTAGCATCGGTGTAACCACTTACAACGAGCTCTTGGTCTCCACCATACACGAGGATGCTATCCTTTGTTCTCTTGAGATACTTGAGGATATTCTTGACTGTGGTCCAATGTGGCATACCAGGGTTAGCTTGGTATCGACTAGTCACACTAATCGGATGCGTCCCATCGGGGCGAGTGCATAGCATGGCATACATGATCGAACCGACTACAGATGGATACTTGAACCGCTTCAAAAAATCCCTATCTGTATCAGTCGTCGGGCATTGAGACTTGCTCAAGAATATGCCATGTGACATAGGCAAGTAACCCTTCTTGGAACTAGCCATGTTGTGTTTTTCCAACACTTTGTCAATATATGCATCTTGGCTCAAACCTAGCAACCTTCTTGATCTATCTCGATAGATCTTGATTCCTAGGATGTAGGCGGTTTCGCCCAAGTCTTTCATTGAGAACACTTTCTTCAATGAATCCTTGACTGCATTCATCTCGGAAATATCATTCCCGATCAAGAGTATATTATCAACATATAGTACAAGAAACACAACCACGCTCCTCCTAATCCTCTTGTAAACACAAGGTTCCTTCTCGCTTTGAATGAAGTTCAACTTCTTGACCTCTTCATCAAAGCGCTTGTTCCAACTCCTTGATGCTTGCTTCAATCCATAAATGGACCTTTGAGGCTTGCACACCTTATTAGCATTCTTTGGATCAACAAAACACTCGGGTTATGTCATATACACATCCTCTTCCAAGTTGCCATTTAGGAAGGCGGTTTTGACATCCATTTGTCATATCTCAAAGTCATAATATGCGGCAATTGCTAACAAGATCCGAATTGACTTAAACATAACGACGGGCGAGAAAGTTTCTTCATAGTCAATACCATGAACTTGCTTGTAACCTTTCGCAACTAGTCGTGCTTTGTAAATGGTCAAGTTGCCATCCATGTCGACCTTTCTCTTAAAGATCCACTTGTTCTCAACGGGTTTTACTCCGTCGGGAAGGTCAACCAAGGTCCATACCTTGTTTTCATGCATGGATTGCATTTTGGATTCCATGGCTTTAAGCCATTCCTTAAAGTCGGGTTTTTCTTTCATGTCCTTTATGGTCAAAGGTTCGTCATTCGCAATAATGAGAACATCGTGCAAACCCAAGTACCTTTCGGGTGGACGACTTTCCCTCGTTGACTTTCGTAGGATCGGTGCTTGGGGTTGAGGCTCTCTTGAACTTGTTCCACAATGGCTTGTGGACTTGGTTCTTGATCCTCAAAAGTTTGAGTGTCTTGAACACTATCGACTCGCGATATGTTCGAGTCCTCATTTGAGGGAGCATACTCTTGAACCTCTTCCACAACAGCTTGCGGAACGGGTTCAGCTACAATCTCGTTTGGCACTACATTGGGAATCGCTAGATTTCCTACTTGAGGCACATCTTGCGGTGGTTCATGAATTTCTTCAATGACCACATTACTCTCACTACTCCTTCTTGAGAGAAACTCCTTCTCTAAGAACACACCATAACGAGCAATAACTATCTTGTTCTCGTTGCGGTTGTAAAAGTAATAACCCTTAGTTTCCTTTGGGTATCCTACGAAATGACACTTGTCCGATTTGGATCCAAGCTTATCGCTCATTAGCCTTTTCACATAAGGTTCGCAACCCCAAATCTTGAGAAACGACATGCTTGGCTACCTACCAAACCAAAGCTCATAAGACGTTTTCTCAACGGACTTTGATGGAACACGGTTTAGTGTAAAAGCTGCGGTTTCTATTGCATAACTCCAAAACAATTTAGGCAAGTCGGCTTGGCTCATCATCGATCGAACCATATCTAGCAAAGTTCGATTCCTCCTTTCGGATACACCATTCCACTGTGGTGTTCCTGGTGGAGTGAGTTGTGGAACGATTCCACACTCTTTTAGATAATCACCAAATTCGTGGCTCAAGTACTCTCCACCTCGATCGGAATGCAAGACTTTGATTTTTCGATTGAGTTGGTTCTCAACTTCATTCTTGAACTCCTTAAAATTTTTCAAAGGATTCGGACTTGTGCCGCATCAAGTAGATATACCCGTATCTACTATGATCATCGGTGAAAATAATGAAGTATGAATAACCTCCTCGTGCGCAAATGCTCATAGGTCCACATACATCGGTATGCACGAGATCTAATAAGCCACTTGCCCTTGTACCTTTGTTGGTAAAATGCGCTTTGGTCATCTTTCCCATCAAACATGATTCGCATGTGTCAATTGGCTCGAAAGCGAATTGATCTAAGAGACCAACGATTTGTAATCTCTTAATGCGTTTCTCATTGATATGACCTAAGCGGCAATGCCACATTAAAGTCGAACTCTCATGTCAAATCTTACGTTTTCTACTGTCACGTTCAACACTCAAAACATGTTTGTTTGAATCAAGCACATAAAGACCATTCAATAAATGCGCAACACAATAACAAACATCATCACGCAACAAAGTACAACTTTTGTTCTTTATTACAACACCAAATCCATCCAAATCTAAACACGAAATAAAAATGATGTTCCGAGTGATACAAGGAACTACATAAATATATTTTAGTTCCAAAACTAAACTAGAAGGCAAAGTAAGCTCTACATTCCCAACGGCCATAGCGGAGACGCACGTGCCGTTACCGACGCGGAGTTGAATTTCGCCTTTCTCGAGCCGCCTCCTACTCTTTAGTGCCTGCACATTTCGACAAATGTGAGCACATGAACCAGTATCAAATATCTAGTCTGTGTTAGAGGTAGCGAGAAGGGTTTCAATGACAAATATACCTGAGGTATAAGGCCGGACAGTTCCCGCCTTCTTGTCAGCGAGGTACTTGGGGCAGTTCCTCTTCCAATGACCCTTGTTGCTACAGTAGTAGCACACGGTCTCGGAAGTGGCCGGGTTCTTCTTTCTCTTGGAACCCTCGGGAGCTCCCTTGGCCGAACCTTGGGGCGTCACCGGACCTTTATCCTTTCTTGTTCTGCGGGTCTTTCTTTTCTTGCTCTTCTTACTCTTGTCACTCACCGCAAGAACATCTTTGGGCCCTTTCTCTTTCTTGAGACTCCTTCGTCTCGACGAACATGTTTTGGAGATCATCCATGCTCTTGTCCATGCCATTCATCCGGTAGTTCACAACAAAACCGATGAAGCTGTGAGGGAGAGAGTTGAGAATGAAGTCTTGAATCGTCCCTGACGGGAAGGACGTATCAAGCCTTTCGAGCTGCCGAAACAACCCCGCCATCTTCATGACGTGTGGCCCGACTTCATGACCTTCCGCCAATCGAGTATTGGCGACGGCCTTGATGAGACGAGCCATTTTGGTGCGGGCCTTGGTTTGGAACATGTTCGAGAGACGAGAGACCATTTCAAACACTCCATAACCACTATCCATGAACTCCTTTTGGAGTTCTGCCTCCATGATAGCGACAATCAGGACGAACATCTCCATGTCATCCATGACGTGCTTGTCATGGGCATCCTTGTCCGCTTGAGGGGCATCCGACTTGGGAGCCGCTAGGATGGGAGTGGTAAGGAGGTATTCCTTCTTTTCAAACCTTAGGATAAGCCTTAGGTTCCGGTGCCAATCCAGAAAGTTGGCACCGTTGAAGGCGAGCTTTTATTTCTCTAAAAGAGAGCGAAGCGAAAAGGATGAGGAAGACATCTACAACAATTAATTCAAATTAAGGCCAATTAGTTTATGTTTTTGTTTTATTTTCAATAAAGTAAAACTTTCACTACTTTAATATAAGTCCCTTAAAAGTAATGAATTTCCAAGACCCCTATTTTTGTCAAGTTGGACCTGCTATGGCACGTCACCCAAAATGACTAGATAAGGTAAGTTCTCTTTAACCAATCATATAACTTTATGAATCTTGGTTCGCATCGCGAACTTCGCCCCGATGTCCAAACTCTAGTTGGGTCCATCGATAAGTAATTTCTCTCTATTTGCTCCTTACAAATCCCTTTATTTGTACCCCGACTATCGAATTGACAACTATGACGTCCGCTTGGACGGACCGCGCCATGAGAGGACAATCGACGTGAAGGGGATAGAGAGAAGGAAGGCGGTTGACTTAATCAAATTAATTTGGGACAAACAATTATGTGACTCTTGTTTGGTGGTCGTGTAATCATACACCCATACCTATCCTATGACATTCATAGCATCCACAAACATTCACATAATAATAAGCATCTCGAGCATTGTTGTGGGTTTGTATGGCTCCCGCTTGCATTAGTTCCGCCGCATCTCCATATAGCAAAACTAATTTAATTGTCCCTCCCACTAATCATATGGATTATATCCTATATAATTAAAGGACAAAATACATGTGAAAATATCCCTAATTCCCTCCTAGCCTTAGAGGCATGCAAGCCTCACAAGTTACATTAAGAAATTAATCATAATTAATTAATTAACCATGGCACCAAAGGCCTTACATACAATCAATCACATGCATTCATAAATTACAACACACAAGACATTAGTTTCTTGAGCCATACTAAACCCACGATCCTTCCTACAAAACAAAGTTAGTACATATCCCTTTGTTTCTTAATTAACAACAATGAATTAGAGTCTTTGCACATCGCTTGTAGTTCGGGTCTTTCCGCATAAAAGTTTAATTTTTAAACAACTAATTTGCTTAAACCATTTGAAAAGCCAATTCAACAATTGCAAATAGAAAGGAGAAATATCAAGGAGTGTTCTAATTAACTTAATCAACTAATTTGATTAATTAGGAAGATACTTTAACTATTTAAAATATTAAATGAGACCCGATAAAATCCGAAATTTTTCGGTCTCCAAAAAATATGAAATAAATCATGCATACTCCCTATTATGAGTGTAACTATCTGTCAAAATTTTAGGGAGAGATCACTTACCATCAGAGAGAAACAAAATTAACAAATCGTCAAACTGTGCACGAAACACCGTTATCCGATTTTCTATTTTTGTCTAACTCTTTTGGTCTGTAGGATCATCTTCCAAAATGTTTTCATGCAAACACTTTACATAACAAATCTACTATATATTATAGGCTACCAATCCATGAAAAGAAAACCAACAAGTTCTATTTAAAATAATCAAGATAAATAGCATACAAGCTACTCGCCCTGTTCTGAAACAGACTGACGACTTAAAACATTTGACTCGCCCTGTTCTAAACCTTAATGAAATTCTTTGAAACTAATTTTTACAGAATTCTAACTTCAAGTAGAAACTTTCTATTCAAACACTTTTTCATAAAGTTTACTCAATAAGTACAGTTTATCCAAACAATCAGTTTGTTGGAAAACCAGATCTGACAACCGATTCACTTCTCATGACTTGAACGCCCACATAAAATCCGAAGCATGCAACAAATTTTACATGTCCAGAAAGAGCATCAAGTTTACAATATTTCTAGCTAAGAAATATAGATAGTTATTTTCGAAAAATAAATCCTTCATACCTAAAACACAGAACTGTGCAGCAGAGTACCAGATCTGCGCACCGTTACCGTTTAATTCACCATAAATTCATAACAACTTATAAAAAGGTGAAACTAGTGGCTAAAGAACCACATCTCACAGATCTACAACTTCCAATAAAATTTAGAATTTTTATGAAAGCTTTTCTCAGCGAAAAAATCAAAATAATGTCGAAAACAGAATATAAATCCAGACAGAAAGCAAGTGCAATTATGTGTTAAAATGCTTTAGAACGACCTAGAGCTCTGATACCACTGTTAGGAAGTCTAATTTTCGAATTTTTGTGCTAATTAACCATTTAATAAGCAATCCAAATGACTTAGACCTCGAAAGATCTAGTCCAAGCATTCACACACAAGAGAGAGAGGTTAGGAAAGCTACCTCTCCTTGTATCGCAACAAGGAGGCTCGAATCCGGCGATGTCGAGATTGTGCGCACCACCACGCGTGTCTCGGCCTCAAGTCCACCAAGGTATTAACCAAAACCTCGATCTATACTAGTAGATGAGAGGTTAAGTCTAATCCCTTCCTTCCCTTTGCCTTAATTAACTATTTAATTGGATGGAGGCAAGAGGTGCTCAACACATGAGCTTAAGAGAGCAATGGTGGAGAGGAAAAATTCTGAAATTTTTCTTTTAATTTTCGTCCAAAATATTAGGGAGAGAGAAAAGGGCAAGGTGGCTAGAGTTTTGGCTCCCAAAGTGGTCCTTTTATAGACCAACCACTCTCCCAAAAAGTTATAACTAATTTACAACTATGCCATTACTAGGGCAGCCATAAAATGGACCTAAATGGGCTCCATCAATTATTTAATTGGTCCTCTAATTCAATTAAATAGTGGCCCAATTAATTGCTTTCAAGTTGGACCTTTAATTTACCATTTAAATATAGGCCCGTTAGCTCAAATTAATTACTTTAATTAATTCATGTTGAACAAATTAATTATCAACACTTTGATAATTATTTAAGGATTAGAATATGTATTAATTTATTTCTATATAATCCGTTTGACTTAATTAATTAATTATGACGGTTCGCAACAGTACATAATTAATCAGTCAACATATCATATTGTTTCATTCCTTAATACAACCAAATAAATAATGCACGCATGGTCAAAACCTATTTGTGTGACCCTTTGAGGATTTATGCTCTGTTGGACATGGAAAATAAATCGCTATTTATTTCCAATAATCATAAGCGGTATCTAGCAACACGTTATGATTCCCAATTCGCATAAATAGTGTACTGCTACAATATTTTAATCCTGCATAAGAAATAATAGTATTTCCTTGTCTGATTCTTATGTCACATGATATCATCGTATAATCCAAGATAGGAATGTGTCATTCTTGCAGATTATACGTTTCTTGATCTAGAGATGACTGTATCAGTTGCTAGCAAACAATCCATCTCCATCAAGGGGCCCAAACAGATATCATCGCTCACTAAGTAAATTAATGAGGGACATACGGTTTTCTTGATGAACAACTTTTCCCCGCACAATTCAAGAGAACATAAATAAAGTCCGTATAGCAGCCCTTATCATGAATCAACGGTAGACGATATTTATTGAACATATCCTCATGTGGAAAAGTTGAACCATCTCAAACTTAGAATCAAACTCAAATGAAATAAATAATGACACATAACACAATCCATATATTTATTTCATTGGATCGTGTCATGTACTATGTTCCATAACATACACATATGCAATTAAGTTGGCAACTCTTTACCTATGATTTGTAGAACTTAATCATCACTTAACTTGCATACTAATCTTATCCGATAATTAATATTCCTTGTTAATTATCAAGATTACGGACCTTTTAGATTTATTATTGTCATTTATTATAAATGAAACACAGAGATCCACAATTCAGATCCTCAACCTGAATGATCTGTCAATAAATAAATCAAGGAATAAATGATCAAATATCATCAATAACATAAACCATAGAAGTAGCCATATAATGATTGACTTCTAGGACATAACTCTAACAATTGGTACCAACTATGTTTCTACCTGACTGTTACTTATTTGCTTACAAACTGCAATCAAACATCCAAAATCCAGATATCTAACAGCTTAGAAAATAACAAACATTTAATATCACACAATCAAAGCAACACAATTAAAGTAACACATAATAGAGAGCCAATTAGATAAAATTAATCTATTACAATACAGTCATACTACTAGATTAGCACTACAGTACATGGAAAATAACACAACCATCATCTATTACAACTAATAACCCTAAAATTACAACTGTCGAGAGAACGGAGGTGGAGACGGAGGCGGAGACAGTCGACAGAAAGGAGGCGAAGGCGAGGCGGAGGTGGAGGCGGAGACAGCAAATCGAGAGACAGGCGGAGAGGTGGAGGTGATCGAGTCGAAGAGGGCGGATCGCCTAGGCTTTTCGTTCGAAGCAGAGAGAGAGAGAGATGTTAAAGAGGTTAGGTGCTTTAACGGAGAAATAGAAGAGATATACAAGATATAACGGACAAATTTCGCCTCTCATCGCCTTAGCGCTTTCAATCGAAGCCATCAAACTCGATCCGCGCACAAATCTGAACCCGATCTAACGGTCCAAAACACTAAAGCACACAGCTCCTATGCTTGGCAAAGCATTTTAGCCAATCTCTCTCTCTCTATATATATATATATATATATATATATATATATATATATATATAGTTTTGCTATGGTGAGTCGCACTAAAAAACTCCTCGATCTGATTCAAAATGATCTATCCAAACCATCCCATACGATCTCCCTATTAAAATGTCCATGCAGACCAAATTTTATATTTTTTTAAAAAATTTTAAGTATTTTTTTAGGATTTTTAAAAACTGCTATTTTTGAACGGTTTAGAACAAATTAGATTAACGATTTTCTAAAATTTCAAAAAAAATACTTACAAATTTCGAAAAAATGTAAAATTAGGTCTGCATGGAGATTTCAATAGGGATATCGTATTGGACGGATTGGATCGGTCATTTTGAACCAGATCTAGGAGTTTTGAGCTCGACTCACAGACCCCTGGTGAGTCGCGACTCACCATAGCAAAAATATTTTTTTTGAAATTTAAAAAAATCGTTAATCTAATTAGTTCTGAACCGTTCAAAAACAGCAGTTTTTAAAAATCCGAAAAAATACTTAAAAAATTCAAAAAATATAAAATTTGGTCTGCATGGAGATTTCAATAGGGAGATCGTACTGGACGGTTTTGATCGGTCATTTTGAACCAGATCTAGAAATTTTGAGTGCGACTAACAGACCCTATTGTGAGTCGTGACTCATCATAGCAAAACTCTCTCTATATATAGAGAGAGAGATCATATATAGAAGATGGATAAAATACTCTGGTGTAAGCATCGTCCCCATAAGTCAAAGTCGTTTTCGATATCTAAAATTAAAATAGTTGATCTGAACCGTTCAAACTGTTCTCTGTATTGAAAAACACTTGAAGGCCAAATTTTATATTTTTTTCAAATTTTTTTGCTATATATTATGCTTTTCATCATAATATATAATATATAGCAAAAAAATTCGAAAAAAATATAAAATTTGGTCTTTAATGGTTTTTTTAATATGATGAACAATTTGAAATGTTCGGATTGACTATTTAATTTTTGGAATTCGAAAACTAGTCGGGTGTTTGGGGAAGATCTGTACACCAGAGTGAATTTTATCCATCTATATTGGACGGATAAAATACACTCTGGTCTACGGATCTTTTCCGTACACCAGAGTTATTTTCGAAATTCAAAATGCAAATGGTCAATCCGAACCTTTCAAGTTATTTCTCCATACGAAAAACCCTTGGAGGCCACATTTTGTATTTTTTCTAACTTTTGTTGTTGTATATTATGATATTTTCAAATTGAAGGACTTGAAACACTTCAATTATAGTGTTTTTTTTTAAAATGTCATAATATATAGAAATTTTTTTTAAAAATATAAAATTTGATCTTCAAGAGTTTTACAATATGAAAAACAACTTGAACGATTCGCATTTACCATTTGGATTATGGATATTGAAAACGAGTAAGGTGTATGTATCAAACCCCCCCTCTCTCTCTTTATATTATGCAGTTTGGAGTCTTTGTGAATAACACAATGTATTCTGGTATGGCAAGAAAAAAATATTTTTCTAAAATAAAATAATATAAAATTGAAAGCTAAATACTTTTCTGCTCAGATGCGTGCGTGCGTGTGCTTGTGTGTGTATATATAGCGAGAGAGGCTAACACGCCATCAATGGCATAGAGGGTCCCGTGCCATCGAGTCATTTTCCAAGTTCCAAAATTCAAACGATCAATCCGAACGTTCAAGTTGATCACCATATTGAAATACCTTTAATGCAACAAAAGAGATGTACTAAGTTTTACATTTTTTCGAATTTTTTTGCTATTTATTATGATATTTTCAAAAACATTATAATTGGAGTATTTCAGGCCCTCCAATTGAAAAATATCATAATAAATAGCAAAAAATTCAAAAAAATGTAAAATTTGATCTCCAAGGATATTTCAATATGATGATCAACTTGAATGGTTCGGATTGACCGTTTGAATTTTGGAATTTGAAAAATGACTCAATGAAAAATCGATGGCACATGTCATCGATGATGCATTAGCCATTCTCTCTCTCTCTCTCTTTATATTATGCAGATATATTACAATTTTTCAATTTTCATTGACAATAGATAAATTGGATATTCAGATCATCATAAAAGAAGTTATTAATCAAATTAACATCAATTTCAATTTGTATTGTATAGAGATGTTTAATTAGTCTCACTCATCTCCCCTCTTCGTCCGATACAAGATGAATTTGACGTGAATAGACAAGCTTTGTTACTTTCTTTAAGAAAAGCAATATTAAAAGAAACCATATATACACCTTGCACGTACGCACCTTCCTACGACCAAGACACTGAAAAATAAACTAATCTTTATTCAACGTTATCTTGGTGAAAAGAAACAAAGTACGTCGGTGTACGCAACATAGAAAAGCGAAATTCTAGTAGTTCTTTTTTTTTGAAACTAGAAATTCTAGTAGTGAAAGTATTTTATATACAGAGTACTAGCTGGTAACGGTAAAAGCATATAACGGTTACTCTACCGTTTGGACCTCTAACGGTCAAATTTCTAAAAAATAAAAAATTATATTTGCAACCCCTTAATTAATTTTATTCTTCAGCAATGTGTAATTTATTCAAAAAAAAAAAAAAATACAGTTGTATCCAATCTGATAACACTGAAATCCAAATACAAAGCCAAACTATGAACAATCATATATATACCACACTCAATCACAATATATTAATCACATCATCAAACAATTCCCATTATAATTGTTTACTTTAAAATTATTTTGTAGGATAGGCAGGTTTTATGGCGAGACCACACAGACCTGCTGAATTAGGGATGTCTTTTTGCATTTTCATATAGCCCGAATCACCCCACGATGTGCCCCAAGAATTTTTCACTATCCAATATTTGATTCCATTTGAAGCGCCATAGCCAACTATCGTCACAGCATGATTTAAATGAAATGTATCTGCTTCACATGGACCATTGAAAATTCCGCTAGAGTAGAACTGGTGAAACGACCCACTTGCATCGATTGCTATGGAAACAGGCTGGTTAGCAACAGCCTTCTCTAGATCCGACTCACTATATGGAGGGACGAATTCGAAACCTGAAATAGTGACGTCATGACTGCTGGTTTTGGAAGCATCACATGTGCCTTGTGTGTTCGTTGCACCGCTAGTGTAAGGATACTTCTCATCTGTTGTAATGCCACCATTTTCAGCTACCCACTGAAAAGCATTGTGCGGCCATCCTCCTAAACATCCGGAACTTCTAAAATCACAATCAACTAATTCTTGTTCCGATAAATTTATCAGATTTCCCGTCTTTATTTTATTTAATCCCTCAATTGCAGCCACGGCCGAAAATGCCCAACAGGAACCTATAGTTATATGACAAGTCATCATTCTTTTGTAGGAATGTTAACAGAATCATGCTAAAAAATAAATTAATTAATTGAAGTCCAACAAATGTTAAATCAAACAGGGAAGAAAAATATATTTCGTTTCTTTTTCCTACACAATGCTGCGATTATTATATCCAAAATTTGTTATAAAATATTTCCAATCTTTCTACTTACATTATGATTCTTGATAATCAATTTAGTAAGAGCTACATGAAGATCAAGTATAATTTGTTATTAACTGGCTGAAATTGAATTGCAACACGAAAAGATTGTTTTAAACTCTGTATATATATAATGGATGAAACAAAGTGATCGAGCCAGAAGTCCGATGATGGAGGCCGATATTTTCAGCCAGTTGACTTTTTCTCAATCATTATGTTCAAGAGCCAAGACTATACTAAAAGATTATTTGAAAGAAAATAATAAAACAAATTAAAAAGCTTAAGTCGTGTCAGTTTAAATTAATCGATCGACATATACTGAAAGCGTCTTTGCAAATAACTAAATTTATTTATGTCTTCGACTCTCACTATTAATTATGTCCCACATTAAAGTAAAAAAAAAAAAAAGGCTAATGTCTTCTGTAACAGTTTGTTTTTATAGATCATCATTTCGGAAAACAAATATAGGCGGATCTAAGTGAAGAGAAATTGGTGTCATATATATTTTCCCACATTTTTTAATTTAATGATATATGTTATATTATATTATTTATCGATATTATATTGGTATTTTCTTAATAATTATTATATTTAAATTCCATAAAAATGTAGTAATAATTATGTTGACCTCATGTTTAAATTTATATTATATGATATTGTGTATTAATTTCATTATTATTATAGTGTTTAAGTTTTGTTGAAATAATATTTATGGCTCCAACAATGATATTAAAGTTCTATTTAATTTGAACTCACCACAAATGGCGCCTTGATATTTAACGGATGTCACCGCACAGTGAGTGCGCCAATCTATCGAACAAGGGATTGATTCACAATTTGCATACATGAATGGAGTTGACTCGTTCGACGGCCTCGGAGTTTTGGATTGTGCAAATCTTTCGAGAAACTCCTTGTTTGTGAGATCCGCAAAATCATTAAGACCTACAGTATATGTAAGTCCAGGTTGATTTTTGACGGATTCAATAAATTTATAATTGTCTTTGAACACTTCAAAGCGATGTTGCTTCTCGGTGATGTTCCCATAGACTTTGCCAGTATCATTCATCCATTTCTCGAATACTGGCAGCAAAGGATCATAATCAGCTACTGCCGTGAAGATAGGAGCTCCTATAAAGAGGCCAAAGACGAGCGCAAACAGAAGAGTGATAGAGGAACGGTTGGAAAATGCCATCGGAGCAGTTTTCATGTATTAAATCTTTTTATGGATAGAATTAGTTGAGTATGCGATGATCGATGTTGGTTAGTGGTATATATATATAGAATGCATGGCTTACGATCTTTGGAAAATTTGTGGCTAATCATTAGAATAGAGTATGCATATTATCCTTTCGATTTATATATTTTAAAACAATATGCATATACTATATTACGAAGATCGCGCGATTCAATCTCATGTTTGAAAATACAACTTGGATTGATCAGTTCTAACAACTAAAGGAAAAAGGTACAATGTATGTAATATCCCATTATTTTATTTTAATTCTTGTTGAAATTGTAACATTCCAGGAAAGGAATATGTATATTTTCAAACTCTCTTCTTCCATAAGATATACATATGTAAGAATCAGCACCTTTTACAGAGGAACGGTACATTCCTTCTATTTATTATTTCCACGCAAATTCATCTCACCGAGTTAGATTTTAAAATTATGCTTTTGTACGGAAAGAACATTATTTCATGATCAAAATGTGCGATTTTTATAAAACTAAAATTTATCATTTTTTGTACTATGTATTTATGAGGGATATTGGAAATTTTAAATATTTGAACTTGCTTTAAATAGTGGTTATTATTAATGGAATTGATGGATACTAGTAAAAGGAAAAATTTTATATACAGAACAAAACGAAAAAATAATTTTAAAATGAACAGAAGGGAATAATTTTTTTTAATTGTAACACAGTTCGAGCAGCAATTCTATTCCCGCTAGAGCTCAACCACCGAGCGGCAATAGCATTGCCGCTAGGAGGGCTCTAGCGGCAATAGGATTGCCGCTCGGACCTTTTTTTTTTTCTTTTTGCGCTGAAAACCGAAAAAGAAATATCTGCCGACAAATAAAAAAAAAAATTGTAACGGCATTAGTATTGCCGCTCAAGCTCTATTAAGGGCAATATTATTGCCGCTAGAAGCAAATTTTGATTTGTTTTTTTAACTTTAGTCATTTCAATGGAATTTTCGGTGAGATTTTCGACAAACTTTTGTCACTTCTGTCGTTTCGATCATTTCAAATTATGAAAGTTCTGTCAATAATTATAAAAGTTCTTCTTATATAAGAACATAGAGGAACTCTCTCGGAAACGAACTGAATCTCATCTCTCATCTCCATTCTTACAAACAAAAAAATGTGTTCGATCAACTTATATGTCAACCAATCTCCAACTACCGGACCTTGTTTTTTCAGTTTTGGTTGCACTCCGCAAACAACCTATTCAGATATTAGAAACGAACTATATTATCGACTCCAAATTTTTGAAACCCAATACAATATAGATATCCGAGGCCGTTATAATGATATAGTACAGGGGAGATATGAATCTTTATTTTTCCCTGTCAATTCTGAAGATGAATGGCGTTTATTTTACCACCAAACATTCGAGACGAGGGGTTTGCCAATAATTGAGTTGTACGTCGATTTCATTCCAGTTTACGGCACATGCCCAGACCTGAATGTACCATATCAGAGTCATGTCGGTGGCGGTAATAGTGGCGGTGATGGATCTGGCCAACCCGGTAGCAGTGGCGGTGATGTTCCATACGAGAATAATGAGGATTCAAACGAAAATGTTGATGTTCGGGATAAAGACGACGAAGAAGGTCCGTTGAGTCACTCTGACCTTTCCACTGGAGAAGAGTTTACTGATGACGAGGACCAAACCACAACTGAAGTGCCATTTTATGCCTATTGTGACCAGACATATGTCTCGGGAAGAACATCTATGCAACATCCTGTAAGTGAATTATGTGATATTTCGGGTTTTGAGAAAGTTGGTATGTCGCAATCAAATTTGGCTAATAAAGGGCAACTCGCTCCGGGTAGAATTTTTCGGTCTAAGAAACATTTAACTTTAGCAGTTGGTGATTATTGTTGCAAAAATAATGTTGAAGTTAGAACCCAAGCCAGCAACAAATCAAGAATTATAATGATTTGTTTACAGAGACCAATATGTAATTGGCGATTGTATGCCATACCAGAAGGTTTTAACTCTAATTGGAAGATTTCTACCAATCCAACCAACCATACTTGTAGTAGACCGCCTGGCGAGACATTGCACGATAACCTTACCGCCGACCTTATTGCTGAACATGTGCGAGATGAATTAAGAAAAAATCTTGCCCTCACGGTTCAAATGGTAGGAGGGCTCATAAGGGCAAGATATCCGCTTATTCAACCAACTTACAATAAAATGTGACGCGAAAGAGAGCGAGCATTAGAGCAATTATTCGGGTCTTGGGAAGGAGCGTACAATAACCTTCCACGACTACTGGAGGCAATTAAGAAGACGACTCCCGGGACGAAGTATACGATCATCTCCTGGGAGACGAACGACCCGAATGTTAGAGTTTTCAAAATGGCGGCTTGGGCTTTCGGGCCGTGCATAGAAGCACTGAAATACGCACGGCCTGTGATATCGATTGATGCTAGTTTCCTATCAGGCCGATATGAGGAGAAGTTGTTTACGGTATGCGGTTATGATCCAGAAAATCGTTTAATCCCGGTTGCATTCGGATTGGCAGAGAAAGAGGAAAATATTTCTTGGGGTTGGTTCATGTCTTGGGTTAGATTTGAGGTTATAGGTGACATGACCACAAAATATTGTGTCATATCTGACCGTCATAAGTCGATTAAACATGTATTTGCTTCAACAGAATATGGTTGGAAGGCACAAGGTCCATATAAGGTTGCAATTCATCGATATTGCATGCAACACGTTGCTGAAAACTTATGGAAAGAGGCAGGTGGGCCAAAACATAAGGAATTGAAAGATATTTTTAAGTGTAGACTTGCGAATAAAAAAATCCGGATCGTTTCAGAGAGAAATGGTTGGAATTGAAGGAATCAAATCGCAAGGCTTATGAATATCTGAAAAATTGTGAAAAACATAATGAAAGAGATCCGAAAGAGAGTCCCAAACCATTTATGTGGGCTCAATCCGAAGACAAAGGGCATCGATGGGGAATAATGACAAGTAATGGATCTGAGAGTCTTAATAGTGTTTTCAGGGTGGAAAGAAGATTACCGGTGACAGCAATAGTGGAAGGCTCATTTTATAAATGTGCCAACTGGATGAACGTCAGAACACAAGAAGCATTACAGAGGCTAAATTTGGGTGAAAGATGGCAAAAAATAATCCATGAAAAATTATAGAAGCACGGTACCAAATCAGGTAAATACTTCAAATATATTTATTTCATGTGTTTATTTCTTTCGAATATATTTCTCATATGAATTATATTAAAAATTACAGTTTCGATGAACACAACCGTGTTGAGACTTGACCTTGGAACATTTAGTGTTAAAGTCCCAGGCGAATACAGGGAGGGTCACGACTATCAATATCCAAAGTTTCAAGTCGAGATCACACGAGGGATGCAACAAACCGAGCCTCAACTACCTTTTACAGGTACAACATGTAGTTGCTAGAAGCCTCAACTAACTGGTATACCTTATTGCGGTTTGCAGGAAGTGTAATTACGATGTTAATCAATTCGTGGACACTCGCTACAGCCTGTGGAATCAACATATGATTTGGTCTGTGGGTCAATTCCATTGTTATAAGGATGAGGACCAATGGCCAGTTTATAATGGGCCAACAGTTATACCTGACAAGAGTTTGATCAATCGTGGTAGGCGAAAGATTGTTCGTAAGGAGATGTGGATGGACAAAATGGAACGGAAAAAGAATAAGGATCCTAAAACGAGAAAGCCAACAAAGAAGTAAGATCAGTCTTTAACCAATGAAGCTTCGACCAGCCAAGAACGCCAACCACAACCACCATATCCAATGGAGACATTGCAATTTGGTCGCTACGATAGCAGACCACCAAGTCCAACAAGGGAACCCCAACCAAACATTCAATCAACGTTTCAACCTGCACGAAAGTCACTTCATATTGATCCACGAAACATGAACAGACATGACGACATTGGGTTAGTCCAACCACGTCGAAATTCAATCAGTACCGATCCGCGGAGCATGACTGTCCCATCCGGAAGTATGCGATCCGAGTCTGCTCGGTTTCCGACTGGACAAACAAGCACAGCTAGTATTTCCGGGCAACACAAAGGAAAAGGAAAAGGATTTGCATCGACAATCCGTAACTTTTTATCAAGAAAGTAAAGAAAATTTCGTATGTATTAATATTTTTTTTCTATGGATTGAGTTTTTTTTTCCATTTCGTGTATTAAATTATATTGTGATTTATTAAGTTACTTTTCTTGTAATGTCATGTGATTTTTTATTATGAATTATTGTGCCCTATTAATTTCGCTCATAAGTGCAGAAAATTTATAACTTATTAATTTAAAACAATTAAAAAAATATATAAGTTTCAATTACCAACATTTAATATTTCAAAAATTTATAATTTTTACTTTGCGATTTATTAACTTTTATATGTTCGAAGCCATTCATAATGATAAATTACATAAATAAAATAAATAAAATTAAATTTAAATAACCGCACAATAAAAAATGATAAATTTAAAACTATAATGAGTTGCAACAAATTTAAACATGCATTAAATTAGATTTTTATATTTTGTATTATAGTTTACAAAATATAAAAACTATATTATATAAAATTAGATTTTTATATTTTGTATTCTATTTTCTATTATAGTTTTTATATTTTATATTATATAAAAATAATTAAAACGGAAACTATAATATATATTGTATTATATAAAAATATATAATACTTTTTATATAATACAAAAAACCATACATTAAACACAAAATATATTATTTAACCACCTTGTCCGAAAAAAACAGAAATGGTCGAAAAAACGAATCTGTCAGCGGAAAGAAAAAAAAAAAAGGTCCGAGCGGCAATCCTATTGCCGCTAGAGCCCTCCTAGCGGCAATGCTATTGCCGCTCGGTGGTTGAGCTCTAGCGGCAATAGAATTGCCGCTCGAACTGTGCTACAATTAAAAAAAATTATCCCGTTCTGTTCATTTTAAAATTGTTTTTTCGTTTTGTTCTGTATATAAAATTTTTCCCTAGTAAAAGGTAGGGTCCTTCAAAGAACTTGCTTTTGGAATTAATGGATACTAGTACTATTAAGTATTAACTGTGGCCATAGCTCAATGAATGACTTGCTCGATCGAAAGTTTGAAAGCTTTATTTAATTAATGAATGTCGTTATTAAAAGATCATAATTAAGCTACTGGGAGGCTATATTAAGGTTTAATAGTAATAATTTCAAATATTTATACTACTATGTAACCGGAAAAATCATATATATGGATTAAGATAAAAATTATATTCGAGGCCGGTTTCAAAATAGACTTTGATTGGAATTAATATAAAAATTAGTTCTTTCACATTGGATTAGATTAATTAGTTCTATAGAATGGTCCACTTCCATTATTAATTAAGTGCCTCTAGCTTCTATGATAATTATTGGCCCTTCCGGTAAACCAAATTCTTATATGTGATAAAAGATGATTATTGAATGGTAACAAATTTTAATGTACAACTCGTACTTGAAAGGATTCGAATAATTTTAAAAGTCAACGAGAATTTTTCTATTATGTAATAAATACAATTGATATATATAGTCACTGTCTTCTACTGGATAATTATTATATATGAGAGAAATGATTTCTAACGCGAAGTCTTCTAATTTGGCTCGTTCCTCGTCAGTTTTACGAATAAAATAATCAAGCACACATGAAAAAAAAAAAAAAAAAGTTTTGGATATACCTGATTTTTCCCCATTTTTTTTCGGATGCCGACAATTATCTAGCTAGGAATATTTCGTCAGTGTTAGACTTTTTATGTTTTGAAATGTACTTCACAAGAGGAGGAGGTTTCTGGTATCATTATTTTCTGGCGCTAAAAAATATTCCAACTTTTCTTTGCTTAATTAATATTTAATATTCAAGATAATAACATCGAATTTAAATCGTTTATTTTATTCAATTTGACAAGGGATTTTTTTTTCAAATAAATTTTATAATTTTTTTAAATTTAAAAGGCACTCGATCAAGATATCAAAGCATAAATGTCTTAAAATTTAAAATGCCTTACCAAACATATCAATTCTTAATAGTCCCTCCTGTTGCTTGCAGAAAACCTTCAACGAATTTTATTAATTAATTAAATCTTTTGACCGACCAAGTCTTGTAAGTTGTAACCGATTAAGATAATCTAAGATATTATTAATTAAGTCCCGTGATTTTTTTCTCTGTTTTTGACCGCTTTTTTACATTAGATAAATATAGTTTTTTATTTTCTGTATTTTCTATAATTAAAAATAGTTTTATTTTTTTATTAAATATATATTAAAAATAGTTGTGTTGATCATCATTTTAAGATAGTTCATGCTGAGTTATTATCATTTAAAAAATATAGCGCAACGAAGTTAAGGTAGTTCATGCTGAATTATTGTCATCTAAAAAATATATAGCGCAGCAAAGCTGCGACTGCCATATCTAGTTTTAATAAATGTTTCGGAATATTGTTAGCAAGTTCGACGCTACGCACTATTCATCATTATATACAGATCAACAGACCTACAGTCAGGGATGAAAACGGATCGGATACGGAGCGAATGTTAGTCTTTTTATATCTGCATCCATATTTTTTTCGGATACGGATGCGTTCGGATATGGATACGGTTCGGATATTAAGCGGATACAGATACGGTTCGAATATTATCGGATACTGAGTCGAATATGAATATATTTTGTCGGATACGGATTGCATTTTAATCTTTTTTGTTTATTTACAATAGCAGTTTCTATAAATATAATGATATTCAATATACTCAGTGTCTATGCTAGTACTTCGTCAATGTTAGTACTTCGTCAAGATCAATATTAGTGCATGCGAATGAATATCTGTTATTTTTCATAGTTTGAGCCAAATGAGCGTTTCTTTAAAATATGAAAGTTAATCTTAATAACATTGCCTTCGATCACAATCTACAACTTTAGAAGTGAACTTCCTTTAAATCAAAGTAAGCAAATTTATTTATTGGATTCCAACTTTCAACACATAAATACATAAGTTAACAACCAAAAGGAAATAAAAGGCTAAAAGTGAAAGCAAATAAGAGACCATCTAAAATTGCAAGCACCACATATGCACAAATCTAATAGGATTGATCAATAAATTTAGTCTTTCCACATTTTGAATTCCAACACTATAGTCAACTAGTCACTAACAAATCATATCATGTTACCTTAAATATCATCATACATTAAAATGGTATATTAATCATATGTAAGAATAATGATTAGAGACAAAAATTAATTTTAGTGCGGTTATCATATATAATCGTCTCAATAATAGAAAATAAAATTAATTTTATGTCACTAGTCCAAATGAAAATATTATTTTAAGAGAATTTATCTAATAAAAATTAAGTATTATCTAATTAAAAGTATTCTCTAATGTAAAGAAGCAATTATATTAATCATCTTATGATGTTAAAGATACGGATAATATCCATATATTTTTTGTCAAATACGGATACGGATCGGATAGTGTCAAAACTATATCTGCATCCATATTTTTTTGGCGGATACGGATACGAATACGGATATGTTCGGATACGGATACAGTTTGAATATTACGCACATTTTGTAATAATAAAAAACCAAATTCTAGAATCGATAGGCTGAAATAAAGATGAATAAATTCGAAGGTATACGTAATAAAACCTTTTTGGTACCGACTAACACTAAATTAATAAAGGTATAGAAACTAAGTCTGAAGACCGAGTCACACATGCATGTACTTTATTATAGATCTTAGTTGACCTATCGTTTTCTCCCCATATTATTTTTTTCTAATTAAAGTGTCAAAGATCCCAATTCCCAAGTAAAATGACAATTTTTAATATTGGCGGTTCTAATAACACTCAATAAAATGACGTGCAGTTGCAGGAAATTAGGCTATGCAATACATCTATAGTCGACAAATAAATTTACGCCAAGTTAGTTTGCTCCTGTACCTACTCTTTTTCCTTAAACAGATATATTGATGCCATCAGCCCATCATGGCTCATGCACCAAGTGTACAAAGTAAAAGAAGAACATATAACAAAGTAAAAAAGATAAGAAATATAGAACTTTCAAGTACGTACGTATATATATTCTGATGACCAAGTCATAAGTGAAATAAAATAATCCAATCTTAATAATATCTTGACAAAGTAAATAAGAACAAGGTTTTTCAATTTCCAAATTGCTTTTAACTATAGCAATTTGAGGGTTTGCACTCTCCACCAAACCAGCATAAAAAAATTGGAATATTGTAACCCTAATTCATGCCTATTTGCATCTCTGTTGTGCTTCTTGTCATCGCAGTCGCTCCGATATTAACACTCCACATCCTTCTAATCCGGTGGGCCATGACGACTTGAACGGTTCGGATTGATTATTTGAATTATGAATTTAAAAAACGAGTCAGATGTACGGGGACGATCCATACACCCGAATGTACTATATCAAACCCCTCTCTCTCTCTATATATATAGAGAGAATGGATAAAATCGAACAGTCTGACTAACTCCATAGTTTGCATGCAAATGAAGAATTTCTCCTGAATTATTCAGAAACAAAAGGAAAAGTTACATGAACTAAGCATGAAATTAAAAGAAAGAAATAGAAAAATCACAAATTATACTTTTCATTTTGTAGGCACATTCGATATCTACACATAATCCTTATAATCTGGCTGAGAAATTACCAAATCTGTTAGGTGACAGCTAGCCATCCATTTGACTTAGTCAGACTCTTCGATTTTGGTCGATACTAATTAAATTATCATTTAGTTCATTCAACTGGTGACAATTGTCTCACGTGAAAACATGTCAGAATTAAGAACTGCAATTCGAGTGAGTAAAAGAAAACTAACGTCAGGACTCAATTCTCTAATCCAGCAGATATTTCATTCATTCTAGAAGAAAAGGAGAAATTTGACTCTACGTTGCCGCTATCTAGAATGTCTTAAAAAGAAAGAAGAAGAGGAGAAATTTGAGTTGCCTGATCTTCAATGATAAATGGTCTGAGGGAGGACGTACGTATTACATGGGGACTTTGATTTTAAGCTCCTTAATTATTTCGTGAAGGCATTTCATAATGTCACTTATTTATTTATGCATTTTAATTTTCACATTTAGTTATTAAACAATTCAATGATAAATGGTAAGGCCTCGCAATCCTTTGAGTTGCTCTTACAGAGACAAATGGAACTGTCTGCTCTTCACTGGTTTGTGGTTGCTGTGGGGAGGAAGAAATAACAAAAGGTTTAGTGACTGCAAAACCGGCGACACTGCTCGCAAAGAGGAGCCAAGGAAGAGGCTGCACTGTTCTTGAAGTTCTCCTAGTTTTTAGTGTTTAGTCTCTCTATTCTTTTCTGGTTTTACCTTGACAGCTTCTGTCAAGCCTTTTCAAAAAATAATAATAATTCTACGAGTTTTCAGTTGGCGCATAGGACCAATCAGTCCATTTTGTGAGGTTCAAAGAAAGCCCAAAAAGTGGATCAGAAATCATACGGTCAAGGTTTGCTAATTATTACAATCTGCAAACCTACTAACGCAAAATTACGCTGCTTTCATTAACTGGGGCTGTAAAATCTCATCTGATAACTGCAATCAAGAGATAAGACAATCAAATAGTTAAAGCTAAAAATAAAAAAATAACGTTTGTTTTTTTATTTCGCCAAAAATTAAAAAACGTGTCGCCGACGCATCTCCTCAGCGCCCTGTCTCCCCTCCCTCTCTTTCCCTTCTCCATTCTAAGCGCCCCTATCTCCCCTCCCCGTGATTTTTTTTAATCGAATTATCTGAAAATAAAATTATAATAAGAAACTTTTGACGAACTCAATTTGAGAAATGAACATGTCAGGACGTAGGGATGCTAGCGCGAATACTGACTCTCTGACGGCGCCCATCTCGGTGGCACGGGCACCATTTTTTTTTTCAAACCAACGGCGGATGTGCCTCTGACGCGGGCAGTGCTTGTTTTATATTTTCTTCCAACCCACCGGAACCAGGGAGAGTGACGCACGCAGGTGCAATGTTTTTTTTTATAAAAAAAAATTATGGAAGCTTGAGAGAGCAGTGCCACTGTGGCCATAAAAATATGCACCTACCGACTTAACTTCCTTTGTTGTGGTGTATACATTTTTTAAAAGAAAAATATTTGCACATGCGCTGCTCTCCGTGGCTCTAGTGGGTTGAAAAAGTAAAAGAACACAGAGCCAGAGGCACCGGCGTCGTTGGATTTTAAAAAAAAAAATGGTGCCCGCGCCAGAGGGACTGGCGTCGTCAGAGAGTCAGTATCCGCGCCACTGCCCGGCATCCTGACATGTTCATTTCTCAAATTTCTTCATGAAAGGTTTCCTATTAAAATTTCGTTTTCAGATAATTCGATTAAAGCAATCACGGCTCCCCTCCTCTTACCCCAACGTCCGCCTCCCCTCCTCTCTCCTCTTCTTTCCCACCCTCGATCATTCTGGGGATTTGCATATATTTTCTCTATAAAAACTAGCAAGAAGTTTGTAACACCCGATCTTTTTCTGACTTTGACCAAAGTTGACCAGCTTTGACAACATTTGACCGAAATCTGACCTTTGACCAGTCAAAGGCTTGACTTGAAGTTGATGACCGAGATAAAATTTTTCTTAGCTGAATTCCTGGATCATTGTTGCACCGAATAAACATAAAGTAAAATTTGACACCTCATGCTTAGTATTCACACGTGTCACCTTCCTATAAAACATCATGTTATAAATGTTGCCTTTTATTCATTTCTCTCTCTCGTTAATTCCATCTCCAACAGAGCAAAACCAAAATAGATTAGAAAATGGTGGTGAGATATTATGAGTTTTGATTTAGTCACCGATTGGAATTCGAATCTACGTCGCAGCCGGGATAGTCGATTTGATCTATCTGTTGATTTCTGGACTGTTCAATCAGGTAACCGGACTTCTCTATGTTTAATTTCGTATTGATTGATTGATTTGATTTATCATTTGATTTTGATTGAATATGTTTATTGAATTGTGATTTGTATATTTTACGGGATATCGGATTCGGAAATTGGAATTGAAATTGAATATGAAATGGAAACTGAATTTTGAGCCCTGACCCTCCTGAGTTCGGGGAGGGGTCGGTCGTGATCCTCCTGAGTTCGGGGAGGGACCATTATGACTGACTGACTGTTTGGACCCGATTATCTCCGTAAAATATATTATTTGTTCTGTGGATTAATTCGATCTGATTGAACTTTTTATAATAATTAATTATAGAAAAGCTGCGTCGTTAAATAACCGGTTACTGAGATTTGTACCTGACTCTGTTTGTTTTTCTGTTGCGACGTAGGTTGACGGACCGTCGGATGGATGCAGAAGATACCGTTCCTTTCTCGCGCCCCGCGATCCGTCGGTGCGGGACGTGACAAAGTTTGTAAATTATCTGTGGCGAAGATTAGAAAAAATAAATTAATATATCTAAACGTCATTATTAAGCAATAATAATTACTTTTATTTAAAAAGGATAATTATTGAAAAATTATTGTTGATGTTTAGATTCGTTATGATAACGTTTAATAAAAGTGAACACTTAGTAATGATCTTTTTTTTGGTCTGTTATGAAGAAAACGTTGAATAAAGATTCATTAAGCAGCTATTTTTCAGGGTCATAGAAGGTATGTATCAATGTATGCACCCACACTACTAGAATATTGAGTATTAGAGTGGAGCATTGGAGTCGGTAGCCCGACTTTGAAAGTCACTTGCGTTAATGTAGCGACGCAGAGGCACCCACCCAGATAACCTCGCCACTAACATTTTTTATTTGCGTGCAGTGAATGCCAATATGCATTCTCTATTAGAAACGTCCATCCTGGCACCCAGATATTACCCACGCATAGGGCTGTATACGAGCCGAGTTCGAGCGAGTTGAGCATAACTCGAACTCGAACTCGTTACAACTCGAGTCAACTCGTGACTCGTTCGGGAGACAGTTCCGAGCTAACTCGAACTCGTCATTTTGTAACTCGAGTCAACTCGTGACTCGGTATTCAACTCGTGAATATAGTGAATAAATGCAATAATTATTTATGAGTATTACAATAATATAAAAAATAAAATTTATTATCAATTTTATTCTTTTCTATTGATTTGAAGCAAAATATGTCTTGAAACTCAATATTAATACTCATAGATCATGTTGATGATCTCCAAAAAATTAAAATTTATTACGTCACGAGTCAGCTCACGAGTCAACGAGCCGAGTTGAGCCTAACTCAAACTCGACTCGTTTATTAACCGAGTTAGTTCAACTCGAGTTATGCCAACTCGAGTTCTTTTAGCTCGAGTTATAATCGAGCTTTTCACGAGTCGAGTTCGAGTAACTCACGAGTTACGAGCTTTTTGCTCACCCCTACCCACGCATTACTTATCCTGATTTGCTTGTGATATTTACACTATAACCCATCGGATAAATAAAACTATTTTTTAATTGTCCGATTTACACTATAACCCATCATATAAATAAAATTATTTTTTAATTGAAAGGAATGATATTTTCATAATGTAAACAATTTAAAAATCAATTAACTCAAATATCATTTAATTATTTTACAACCTATATCACAATATCCTCCTATAATAACCAGAATTAAAAATAAGAGTGCAAATTATATTCATACAACATACAACTTCAACTAACTAAAATCTATAATAAGACAATTATATTCAGAAGTATGGCATTGATCTCTCTCTCTCTGCAATCTGCTATCATGGTGTCGGTCCTGCTATGACCACATGTGTTCTTCAAAGTCATTTTAAGGCTAGCCATGTCATGATCTACAATCATATTTATATAATTAAAATTGTGATTGAAATTGATTTCTACAAGGATATACAAGAAATTTGACTTCTAAATAAATCATATAAAATCACTAAGAAGTGACATTACCTATTACCTATAAGCACGAAATTACCCACATTGCATTTGCCATCCAAAAAATATATATACTCCCATATTATTTTCCCTTCACCTGAAAATATGGCATAAGCAATTTAACACGTGAATTTTCAACATGACTTGAAAGAAAGAACAAATAATATGTTTCTTCAATCTAAAGGTCTATCTTAATAATTAAGAAAAACAAAACAAAACTTGAAGCATCATATCTGGTCCTTATGAAAACTGAAAAATACTCTACAACAACTAATTCACCTCACAATTTTTTCTTTTACAATATACCAAAACAATGCAGGTTTATTTTATATAATTCTATTTTTCAAAGGAATATCAAATTCATGAACCCAATATAAACAAGCTTGAAAATTACCTTATACAGAATCTGCCTAGAGATGTGTTCTCATTTTTCATAAACAACTTCAGGAGGCCTACAAAATTTAGAAATAAGATGAATGTGCTCCACAAAAAAAAAATCACAATAATTAAAAATGTAATTACAAGAGAATACTTACCATTGTGATATATTTGTATGCCAAAATATTTGAGAACCGCATGTCTGTATTTGAAACCCGATTAAAGCAGATTAAAAAAGCAGAGATGTAAACTTTTATAAAAAAAAAGAAAGAAAATAAGTAGAGACTAGCTAGAGAGATGTGTACCTTTAATAATTCATAAATGTAATATCTGATGTCAAGGTCTGACAAGGTAGGATACAACATTTTAAAATCCATGTTGACATGCTCAAAAAATAAGGCTTGGTGTCTTTGATTCTTCGTCTCTCACTATGTCAAGTAAATTGACTATATTGGTACCACCACACAAGTCTTGAAGAATCTATATTTCCTTCTTTACCTGTTCCATTTAACATAGCCATCATAACAATGTCAAAAATACTATTTATTATTACAATCTTGATGCACAGTGTGAGGACCTAGTTCAGAACTTCAGATTATCAGATCAACCAAATTTGGCCCAATTAAACCCTTTATTATGCACACACAACTCAACTTTCCCCCATGAGCCCCTATCAGGTCCTTGATAGAAGCAAATAAATACTCAGTTTTAATTAGAGGTTCCAGAAACAACTGCTATGTATAAGTATAATGTTTTAATCTAAGTTTATTAATCTAAATTCAGTAATAAATTGTATGTACATATCCAATTCAGCCTTTTCTTTTTCTTTCTTTCTTTCTTTAAAATTAGTAGATAACTGAACTAATTTAATAAACTATTTACACTCTGACCCCAAATCATGTAATACTTAGTGTAATCAAAAAGTCATTTGACCAAACATGTTGTTTACGCCTGAAATTTTTACTGTGGTAGTCTCAATTAACCAAGCAAACAGAAATTGAAGAAAGTAACTCGGTATCTATAAGTGACACTGACTGAAAAATTCAGGTGCAAATCAGTACCAAGGAGGAATAGATTCAATTTGACCTGAAATTAATCTCCAAATCTTAATAATCTCCTCCTCAAGTCAAAATTGAAATAACAAATTTTAAAATCTGATCAATAAAGTCACTGATTTACAGTTCCACAATAAGGAACTTAGCTTGAAATTGGCAACTCTAGAACCAGAGCAAGACCACAAGCTGAAGCCCCAAGCCTAAAATTGCAATCATCAAAGGATCTAGAAAAGTTATTTAAGCTTACAAGGGATCTTTTGGAGGAGAGGCGCGGCGACTTCATGCTGCTCCATGAACAACATTGTCATTACTTCGCTGAACAACATAACTAACACTTCTGAAAAATTAAGGAAAAAGAATCATTAATTTAGTACTGAAAATCATATGTTCACTACCATACACATAAGATTAAATAATATTGCTTATGAATGTTACATACAGAGACATGAACTATAGCCTCTTGAATTGTCTCAAGTCATATTAGTTCAAGAAAACACGCATTAAACCATCTGAACCTTTAAAATCAAGGGGGGTTTTCTCACTCATGTCTGGTTAACTTGCCAATTTTGTACCAATTAATATGGTATAGCCTGCATGTATTCTTGAAAAATGCAAACCACATAGGCTATAAGGATGGCTAAAGTAACAATTAGAGAATAAAGTTCAAAATATGAAACATGAGTAATTGTACGAAACCTAAGGTTGGCAACTGAATAAAATCCAAATTGTAGCATGCTAAATTAGTTCTCCAAAGAACAACGCAATCAATTCAAGCACTTGAGGGAATGTTAGATAATAATAGGTAATGGAGAGCTCCAGTAGTTATCACACTGGAGATGTACAAGAGTACTTACTGTGTATAGCCTATATATACAATCCCCCTGTATTGTACAAAGGATGAATGAGAAATACATTTGTTAATACATTCTATCATGGTATCAGAGCGCTATTAGGCTAATCGTCGCGTCGATCCCTTTCGTTCTTCCCAATTGCTCTTCTTCCTCTTCCAATTTCTTGCAATTTTCGCCATGGCGACTTCGAATTCCACCTCTAATACATCAATTCCTCCCTCAGGCAATCCCAATCTGCCACCCCCTAACCCTAATTCCAGCTCGACCACCTCGTCTTCGACAACGAGCACTCTTCCTCCTCTAATAAATCAAGATCCTCTCTCCTCTGTATCTCATGCACCTCCCATGGTGTTCTTGACACTTCCGGTGCACACCAAGCTCACCAGAACCAATTTCTTGGCCTGGAAGTCACAGATCGAGCCACTCCTGCATGCATATGGCCTAAGTTCTTTTCTTACTACTCCGCCGTTGTCTCCGACTGTTCGTGATCCTCTCACGGGCCAAGTACAGATGAACTCAGAGTATCTGGCTTGGTACAAGCAAGATCAAATGATCTTGGCTTGGCTTCGTGCATCTCTTTCTGAGCAGATTCTTGCACAAGTTGTCTCGTGTATTACTTCCGGCGATCTCTGGCGCCATCTTCTCCAGACATTCTCAGTATCATCTCGTGCTCGTCTCACCGAATTAAAGAAACAACTTCAGAATTCCACCAAAAGAGGTACCTCATGCTCTGATTTTATTCATCAAATACGAGCAATTTCTGATGCACTGGCGTTTATTGGAGCACCAGTACCTGATGAAGATCTAGTCTTGCAAGTTCTTGGCGACTTAGGATCCGAGTACAATTCATTTGTAGTTGCAGTCAATTCACGTCAAGAACCTCTGTCCTTCCTTGAAGTACAATCACTGCTTCTCAGTCATGAAAATTTACTCAACAGCCAACACACGCCAGCAAGTGCTTTGCCTTCCACCTCCAATCCAGTCGCCTTCTATGCTCATAACTCATCAGCAAATGTCAGACCTCCCAACAATCAGTCACGTAATTCCAAGCAGTTCAAGTCCAGAGGAATGTCTTCCAGGCCACCTCATCATAACGTCAGACCAAGAGCTCCTTATTCTCAACCTCTCTTACCAACTCCTACTGGTACAGGTACCAGAAACACCTCTGATAACAACACTCAATCTACATCTGAGACCTGTCAGATCTGTTTTAAGAGAGGTCATACTGCAAGGGCGTGCTGGTGGAGATGTGATATGAGGTACTCTGATGATCTGCCTCCTCCCAACTTCCCTCCACCACCCAATTTTCCTCCACCACCTCCTGTTCATCCACAGGCACATGTGGCTCACACTGGTGCTACTGGTTCTGCCAACAGTGAATGGTATTTGGATTCAGGAGCTACACACCATGTTACAAGCGACATAAACAATCTCTCATCTTTCATTCCATATGAAGGCATGGACAAGCTTCAAATTGGAGATGGAAATAGTATGGTTATTTCTCATATCGGTTCTTTTACTTTACATGTTAATTCCACTGACATCTGCTTGAATGATGTTCTTCTTGTACCTTCTTTTACCAAAAACTTGTTAAGTTTATCTAGATTGCTTGCTGATAACTCTCTTAAGGTTGAATTTCATTCTTGTTTTTGTATCCTTAAAGACTGCCACACATCAACCACAATTCTTCAAGCCAGAGTGCTTAATGGCCTTTACTTGATTACTGCTCCAATCAACTATGTACCACATGCTATGTTAGGAGAGAAGGTGGCAGCCAACACTTGGCATCTTAGACTTGGACATCCAACCTTGAATACTACTAGAAGAATTTTACATTCCAATTGTTTGCCTTGTAATAATAATGATTTGTCTATGTGTGAAGATTGTGCTGTAGCTAAATGTATAGGTTACCTTTTAGTTCTAGTTCTAGTGTTATAACTGCTCCTTTAGAACTTGTGCATACTGATGTTTGGGGCCCTGCCCCGGTTGTTGCTACTACTGGTTTTCGATATTTTGTAGTGTTTGTTGATGATTTTTCGAAGTTCTCTTGGATTTTTTTCTTGACTTCTAAAGCTGAGGTTACTACGGTTTTCTCAAATTTCAAATGTCAGGTTGAAAACCTATTGGGTAAGACTATCAAAATACTCCGTACTGACGGTGGTACGGAGTTTAAACCAATTACTCGACTGTTTTCCCAAATTGTGCACCAATTGACCTGTCCCCATACGCCGGAACAAAACGGTGTTGCCGAGCATAAAAATAGGCATGTGTTAGAGTTAGCTTTGGCTATTATTAATCATGGTTCCATACCTTTATATCTGTGGGATGAGATTTTTGCAAGCGTGGTATATCTCATAAACAGAATACCTCCAGCTGCAAGCTCTGATTGTGTTTCTCCCTTTGAACTTTTATTCCATCGTACTCCAGACTACCTCCAACTTCGAGTTCTAGGATCACAATGTTTTCCCCTAACTCGTCCCTATAACAATCATAAACTGCAACCCCACTCCTTGCCTTGCGTCTTCATAGGTTATGCCATGTCACAAAAAGGCTACCGTTGTTACCATCCTCAAACCAGACGCATCTTTGTTTCTCGTCATGTGTTATTCAATGAGCATGTTTTTCCATTCAAACACATTACTGCTGATGACAATCACACCGCACTCTCTTCCTTCTCCCTCTGGGCTCCTCATCTTTTCTCGTCCGGCCCATTTCTTGAGATGAATTGTGGGACTCCTGACTCGGTGCCTCTCCCAACAGATGGACCTATCACTCATTGGCCCATTTCTCCTAGCACTTCCACCTCACATAATGCTGCCCGCGCTACTCAACGGTCGACTAATTCAAATTCAACTGACCGTGAATCTGACCGCATCATCTCTTCATCCCCTTCTACTTCCGCTTCCAACAGTTCTTCTTCTTCTACTCAATCACAACCCAATCACACCATGATTACTCGCACACGAGATCATACTCGCCGGCCACGACAGTTCCCTGACTTTGTGGCGTATCTGGCGACCACTCTTCCTCATTCTGATCCAACAACATTGGCACAAGCCAACAAAGTGCCCCATTGGCGTGAGGCTATGACAAAGGAAATAAATGCACTCACCCAAAATAATACGTGGCTGCTTGTTCCTCCACCTGCAAATCAACATGTGGTGGGCTGTAAATGGATCTTTAAGACCAAACGACACTCTGATGGATCCATTGAGCGCTATAAAGCGCGTCTGGTTGCAAAGGGCTTCACCCAAGAGGAGGGTGTCGATTACTTCGACACATTTAGCCCGGTCATCAGACCCACCACTATCCGTATTGTTCTATCCTTAGCCTTATCTCACAGCTGGCCAATAAAGCAGTTAGATGTTAACAACGCATTTTTAAATGGTGAGCTGCATGAGACGGTCTATATGCATCAACCACCCGGCTTTGAGAACCCTCTTTTGCCCTCCCATATGTGCTTGTTGAAAAAGGCAATCTATGGGCTTAAGCAATTACCACGAGCGTGGTTTCACACGTTGAGTGCTACCTTAACTACTTTCATGGCTCAAAGTTTGACCCATCCTTGTTCATCTCCCATCACCAAGGGCATATCTTGGTTATTCTCATTTATGTCGACGATATTATAGTCACCGACAGCAGTATGGGGACTGTTTCATCTCTCATTACCACTCTTTAGTCTCGTTTTGCACTCAAAGACCTGGGGCAGCTCAATTTCTTCTTGGGCATAGCGGTTAAGTCGACAGTTGATGGTTTACACTTATCACAAAAACAGTATATTCAAGACTTGCTCTGTCGTACACATATGTCCCTAGCACAACCAATTCCTTCACCCATGGCTGTCAACACATCCTTATCCAAGTTTGATGGTGACCCATTCCATGACCCCAAATTGTACAGAGCAGTCGTAGGAGCATTGCAATACATCACTATCACACAGCCAGACATTACTTTTCCGGTCAATAAATGCTCTCAGTTCATGCATGAACCTACTACATCTCACTGGATGGTAGTCAAACGTATCCTTCGTTATCTCAAGGGTATTATCGATCATGGGCTGCAATTTAAATCTTCTCCATCTCTCACACTTCATGCATACTCTGATTCTGAATGGGCGGGTTGCCTAGATGACCGGCGTTCGACCTCTGCGTTTTGCATCTATTTGGGCCCAAATCTCATTTCTTGGAGCTCAAAAAAACAGCCAACAGTCTCAAAGTCGAGCACTGAGGCCGAGTATCGTAGCCTGGCCTTGGCAGGAGCCGAACTAATATGGGTGCAACATATTCTTCACGAATTACATCAAGATGCTCATCAAACGCCTGTACTATGGTGTGATAATATTGGGGCCACATATCTTTCCTCCAATCCAATGTATCATGCACGCACAAAACACGTGGAGATAGATTTTCATTTTATTCGAGAGAAGGTTGTGGCCAAGCAGTTACTAGTTCAGTTTATACGTTCCCGTGATCAAATTGCTGATGGTTTGACCAAAGGACTAACTACATCACGCTTTCTTGACATTAGAGACAAGTTAATGGTTGTTCAGAACCATCAACTTGCGGGGGGGGCTGTTAGATAATAATAGGTAATGGAGAGCTCCAGTAGTTATCACACTGGAGATGTACAATAGCGCAGAGTACTTACTGTGTATAGCCTATATATACAATCCCCCTGTAATGTACAGAGGATGAATGAGAAATACATTTGTTAATACATTCTATCAGGGAAAGAAAAAAATGATTTACAAGAAAAATCTCAATCAAAGCCTCGACGCCTCGTCGATTCGCACATGAAATCGACGATCCTCACCTTCAGCTCGTACGATCTAGCAAAGGTCGAGATCCCACCTCGGCCTTTACTTTGTCCATGTGTCCTTGGATTCATCGTCCGGTCCGTGCATGAACTCGGCGATCCCCACCTACTAGAAAAGGAGAAGCGCTGGGGCAAGGCGGAATTGTCGAGGGAGAGAGAGAGATGCAATTTGGGGAAGAAGCAATTTGAAGGAAGGGTGTGCGGTTATGGAGGTATTAGCAGGGGAGAAACTTGCCCTATTTGAGGTATTCTATCAGTGAGGACTGAGGAATCATTCTACGAGAAATCGTTGTCGTCCATTTAATATCCAACGACTAAAGAGCAGAGTTTGCATTATTATTACTCATGCAATAAACTTTGGTGGAATTTTACATTAATGGCCCTCCAAATTTTCGTTTCGCGCGCATTAATTTGGTTAGAAGATTTCATGGAATGAAATGGGGGAAATTTTCACTTTCCCGCTAAGTTAATATCAATGAAAAAAATTAATTTTAAAGTTAGATTCTTTTTAAAGTAAAATGAATTAACATATTTCGTTAATTGTCTTAAGTGGTCTTGCTTAATTTCAACGATAAGATGTTTTTGTAAGTAATTTAAAAAAAAAAAATGTTTTTTGTAAGTGGAGAAATCTATCAAAAAATAAATTGTTAGTTTGGAATAAAGGATGACGATAGTGCTATATTTCGGAAGATCATTTATGTGAATTTGCAATTAAAACAAATGTCAATTATATTCTCTTGAGGTAAATCTTAAAAAAAAAAATTGCAATATTCTTTCAGACATTATACAAGTCATGTAAGACATTATTATCATGTATTCATGTTATCCCACCAAGTTTTCAAGTATGAGAAATATTAATGTGCATAAGACAAATTTTTCGAGTAGTGATCCCGCAAAGTTTGTGTTTAAGTTTAATACTATATATCCTTTCCTACTGCTCATAAAAACATCTATGAAAAGATCATAAACAATTGCACTATAATGTGTAAGCAATTGTTATATCAATTATGAATCATTAATTTGTGTAATTTGATCTGATATGTGGTCCAGATTTTAATTTCAGGCAAAAGGTTGGACTTTTTATTGGAAAAGAGTAAGACACTATGAAATTGACTGTTTATTTAAAATAAAAAAACTAAATCATTGATTTTACCATATCTTTTATCCCTAACATGTAAAGTTCTATCTAAAACAAAATTCATATCAATAATTTATTTTCTTATTTGTCCATATATTGGAGCCATTTTTTGCTGGTACTTACTAGCAAAAGATGCCCTCATATGTGGGCAAATAAAGAAACAAAAAATAATATTAGAAAATAAAGAAATGTTGCTCGATCTACCAATGATATAGGTAGATATGTAGTTTACTTTGTTTCTTTATTAGATGAAAAATCAAAACATATTGTTTGTTTCATCTAGTTATTGATATCCAACCACAAATCAAATCGATCGACTGGCAACCCGGAATTATATAGTCTTGAAGCAACAAGTAGAATGCAATTTGAACTTTGAACTTTAAAATATCAATGACAAAAATTAACTCTTCTTGATCGGATGGATTTAAAGATGATCCAAATAAATTTGGATTAAAAATTAATTTAATTTAAGATTAATTTTTATAAGTATATTCTTAATGAGCAGGGTTCTAGTGCCATAAATGCCACAACTTATCTTTTTCATTAATAATTCAAAATTAAAAAAATTAATTTTCAAATCCAAACCATTGATCTTGTTCAATTTTACAAACGATGCATTTCTATATAATTTTTATAACTTTTGGAGTTTATTTGATATTGGATCAAGAGGACAAAAAATGAACGAATGTTGTTAATTATAACAGATTAATTTTAATACGTTCATGTGTTAGCTTCTTGATCGAATATCAAATAAACTCCAAAATTTATAAAAATTACATAGAAATGCATCGCTCATAAGATTGAACAAGATCAACGGTTTAGATTTGAAAATTAAATTTTGAAACATTAATTAAAAAGAAAAGTTGTAATATTTGTGGCACAAAAAACTTGTGGCACTAGAACCCTCCTCATTCTTAATTATTTAGAATAAAAAATATAATTCTAAAATAATTAATTTAGCGTTACTCGATCATATGATTCGAATGCACTCTAAGTTAAAAAAAAATCGTTATTTAGAGTGCGTTTAAATTAATTATTTAAGGTTAAAAATATTATTTTAAATAGCTAAAATAGTTCGTTTGCATCATATTTCTAATACAAATTAAAGATTGTTAAATATTAATTATTTGTTTCAATTATTTTTTAATCCAAATTAAAATTTAGAAAAATGATCCAAACAAACATGAATTAATAATTTATCAAATTCAAAATCATTAGAAATAATACTCTTTGATCCCAATAAAATTATCTTAATCGTTTAAAAATAATATTTTTAATCTTAAATAATTATTTTTTATTTTATTTTTATTTCGAACACACCCTAATTAATCCCTTTTTATGATGTCCGCACTTATGGGGGTGTTTGGATAGGCTAGGAATAGCTTCTTCCTAGATATAAATCTCTTCCTAAAATTACACAATTCCCAACGTTTTAGTTCTAAAATTTTTATTCCTTCCTTATTCCCATACGATCCAAAGCGAGCCCTATACAAAAATTTATAAATGACAATTGAGGGTATATACGGAAATTGAGCCCATCGAGGCATCGACCACGTCTTGTTATACTGTGCAATTGAGGGTATATACGAAAATTTATAAATGGCGTAGAGAAACCAGACATTTGGGCAAGAAAAGGGAAAGACCAGGTTAATCGAGCCCATCGATCCACACGTCTCTCCTTACGATTTCCGAATAGTCTAACTTTAATTGCGTGGCCCTACCGAAGTTGGCAACAAAGTTTCTGGGCTAAATTTTTCTTGTGCTTCCATGCTTAATATACTGCGTCCTTCTACAGACGCATTGTTAAATCCTCTGGGCTAATTTTTTTTTTCAGCGTCCTTGTTTTATTTTGCCACGCTGAGTCCTGTGCTTACCCACCCAGATAAACAGAATTCTAGCTAGTAGTGCCATATGTATGAACAAAATTTATGAACAAATTCTCCCGCCTGAAACTTAAAAGCTGCAGATTGAGTTTTCATTAGTATATGTTAGAATCTTGAAGTTTTGTCAATAAATAATTATGAAAATCATCCATAACATATATAATATTAAATACTGTTATTTAACGCTAGTACATGCATGTGTGTTGAGAAAGCAAACATAATAATTTGGGTTTAAAATGATGATTTTTAGATATTAATCTGATGATTATTTATTTACAATGGTGTACAAAGTCATTTTATATACAGAGCACTGGTAACGGTAAAAATATAAAACGGCTACTTTACCGTTTGAACCTCTAACGGTCAAATTTCTAAAAAATTAAAAATTATATTTGCAACCCCTTAATTAGTTTTATTCTTCAGCAATGTAATTTATTCAAAATAAAATACAGTTGTATCCAATCTGATAACAGTGAAATCCAAATACAAAGCCAAACCATGAACAATCATATATATACCACACTCAATCACAATATATTAATCACATCATCAAACCATTCCCATTATAATTGTTTACTTTAAAATTATTTTGTAGGATAGGCAGGTTTTATGGCGAGTCCACACAGACCTGCTGAATTAGGGATGTCTTTTTGCATTTTCATATAGCCCGAATCACCCCACGATGTGCCCCAAGAATTTTTCACTATCCAATATTTGATTCCATTTGAAGCGCCATAGCCAACTATCGTCACAGCATGATTTAAATGAAATGTATCTGCTTCACATGGACCATTGAAAATTCCGCTAGAGAAGAACTGGTGAAACGACCCACTTGCATCGATTGCTATGGAAACAGGCTGGTTAGCAACAGCCTTCTCTAGATCCGACTCACTGTATGGAGGGACGAACTCGAAACCTGAAATAGTGACGTCATGACTGCTGGTTTTGGAAGCATCACAAGTGCCTTGTGTGTTTGTTGCACCGCTAGTGTAAGGATACTTCTCATCTGTTGTAATGCCACCATTTTCAGCTACCCACTGAAAAGCATTGTGCGGCCATCCTCCTAAACATCCGGAACTTCTAAAATCACAATCAACTAATTCTTGTTCCGATAAATTTATCAGATTGCCCGTCTTTATTTTATTTATTCCCTCAATTGCAGCCACGGCCGAAAATGCCCAACAGGAACCTATAGTTATATGACAAGTCATCATTCTTTTGTAGGAACAGAATCATGCTAAAAAAGAAATAAATTCATTGAAGTCCAACAAATGTTAAATCAAAGAGGGAAGAAAAATATATTATCGTATCTTTTTCCAATACAATGCTGCGATTATTATATCCAAAATTTGTTATAAAATATTTCCAATCTTTTTACTTACATTAAGATTCTTGATAATCAATTTAGTAAGAGCTACATGAAGATCAAGTATAATTTGTTATTAAAAAAAAAAAGGTTGACATATATAGAAAAATATGTTGAATTGCAACACGAAAAGATTGTATTAAACTCTGTGATGCAAATGATGTATAATGGATGAAACGAAGTGAGACAGAAGTCCGATGATGGAGGCCGAAATTTTAAGCCTATTGACTTCTTGATCATAATCGATATAAGAGTACTGAGTATAAGACGCAGTACAAAAAAAAAAAAAAAAAAAAAAAAAAAAAAAAATTCATATGTTCAAGAGTCAAAACTACAGTGAATGATTATTCGAAAAGAAAGAAAAAAAAAAAACTAATTAGTGTCGTGTGTCATTTTAAATTGGTTGACATATACTGAAGTCGTCTTTGCAAATAACTAAATTTATTTATGGCTTCAACTCTTAATATTAATTAGTCCCACATTAAAGTAAACGAGAAAAAGCTAATTAATGTCTTCTGTAACAGTTTATTCTTATAAGTTCATTTCAAAAACATAGACGGGTCTAAGTGAACAAAATGTTGTTTAATATTTTCCCACATTTTTTTATTTTAATCATATATGTTTGTATTATATATTTGATAGTATAGTGGTATTTTCTTAAGAGTTATTACATTTGAATCCTATAAAATTGTACTAATAATTCCCTGTTGACTTCATATTTAAAATTTTTATTATCGATATAACATTGTGTATTAATTTCAATATATATATATATATATATATATATATATATATATTATAGTGTTGAATTTTGTTGAAATATTTTATAACTCCAACATTAATATGAAAGTTCAATATAATTTGAACTCACCACAATAGGCTTGATTTTTTATGGATGTCACCGCACAGTGATCGCGCCAATCTATCGAACAAGGGATTGATTGACAATTTGCATACTTGAATGTAGTTGACTCGTTCGAAGGCCTCGGGGTTCTGGATTGTGCAAATTTTTCGAGAAACTCCTTGTTTGTGAGATCTGCAAAATCATTAAGACCTACAGTGTATGTAAGTCCAGGTTGATTTTTAACGGATTCAATAAATTTATAATTGTCTTTGAACACTTCAAAGCGATGTTGCTTCTCGGTGATGTTCCCGTAGACTTTGCCAGTATCATTCATCCATTTCTCAAATACTGGCAGCAAAGGATCATAATCAGCTACTGCCGTGAAGATAGGAGCTCCTATAAAGAGGCCAAAGACGAGCGCAAACAGAAGAGTGTTAGAGGAACGGTTGGAAAATGCCATCAGAGCAGCTTTCATGTATTAAAGCTTTTTATGGATAGAAGTTGAGTATGCGATGATCGATGTTGGTTAGTGGTGTATATATATATAGAATGCATGGCTTACGATCTTTGGAAAATTTGTGGCTAATCATTAGAATAGAGTATGCATATTATCCTTTCGATTTATTTTAAAACAATATGCATATACTATATTACGAAGATTGCGCGATTCAATCTCATCTTTGAAAATACAACTTGGATTGATCTGTTCTAACAACTAAAGGAAAAAGGAACAATGTATGTAATATTCCATTTTTTTATTTTAATTCTTGTTGAAATTTTAACATACCAGGAAACGAATATGTATATTTTCAAACTCGATCTCTTCTTCCATAAGATATACATATGTAAGAATGAGCACCTTTTACAGAGGAACCGTACATTCTTTCTATTTATTATTTCCACGCAAATTAATCTCACCGAGTTAGATTTTAAAGTTATGTTTTTTGTACGGAAAGAACATTATTTCATGATCAAAATGTGCGATTTTTATAAAACTAAAATTTATCATTTTTTGTACTATGTATTTATGAGGGATATTGGAAATTTTAAATATTTGAACTTAATTGCTTTAAATAGTGGTTATTATTAATGGAATTAATGGATAGTAGTAAAAGGTAGGGGGTCCTTCAAAGAACTTGCTTTTGGAATTAATGGATACTAGTAATATTACTATTAAGTATTAACTGTGGCTAGGGCTGTACAACGGACGGGTTCACTATTTTTTATCAATATTTTAACCCAACCTATTTATACCGGGTTCAAAAATTTCTTTAGTCGACCCACCCGTAACCCAACCCAACCCATATAAATTTTTATCTACGGATTTGTACGGGTTTTTACGGATTTCCGGATCAAACGGGTTATGACTTATATGGTACATAAATAAAATTCACAATATTAATTAAATAAAAATAACTTAACATATAATATTTTTGACAAAAATATAAGGATAGAACATTAATTCAGAAACAAATGAGATCAGAGAAAAAAAAATGCAGTTATGTAATTTCGCCTTTGATCAATGAAACAAATGAGATCAATGAGAAACATTAGGATAGAACAAATAAAAATAACTTAACATATATAAAATATGTTATGTACTTTCGCCTTTGATCGAATTTTCACAACTAGGACAGCACATCCTAACAAATATTCCTACAATTATTACTGACTTCTCAAATCTTTCAAAATCGGTGTTTTAATTCTTAACATTAATTCAGAATGAAACCAGCGTGCACTGTGGGAATGAAAAAAGCAGTAAATGAGATATTGATACAGATGAGATCTCTAAACCCTCAACGGGTTGGGTTACAAATCGGATTATCAAAATAAAAACATAACCCGATCCAATAAAATCGGGTTAATAAAATTAGAACCCAACCCAACTCAGATAATGCTTGAACCCGTTATAACACGAGTAGAGTTGAACAGGCTAAACGGGTTGGACGGGTTTTTATTTTTCATGTAAAGCCCTGACTGTGGCCATAGCTCAATGAATGACTTGCTCGGTCGAAAGTTTGAAAGTTTTATTTAATTAATGAATTTCGTTATTAAAAGATCATAATTAAGCTACTGGGAGGCTATATTAAGGTTTAATAGTAATCAAATTTATTTTAATAAAATCGAGGATTTTAATTTATCCAGAGTATGGAAAGCTGGCTATTGTAATTATTGAACGAGAGCAAATATAATAGTTTTTCCAATGTTGTCATCTTTAAGGTTTGAATTATATTAGTTACTATCCAATTTGAGTGAATTACAGTTCTGGTGAACTAAATAATATGTTAAATTTCAAATATTTATACTATTATGTAACCGGAAAAATCATATATATGGATTAAGATAGGATCATTAATCGGGTGCAAACCTAGTCAAAATAATCTCGTTTTACCTAATTTAATCTATCGTAGTAAAGCTAAGGGTCGAATCACAGAGACGGTGTTGGAATATCGGTCTTTTACTTTAATTAATTAGCTAGATGAGTTCAACTCTTTTGGGTGTTTAAAGAATTGAAGGTGGGCTCAAATCCTAAGTCTAAAATCAAGGTCAAAACTAGAACTAAACGGGAGATAATCAACAAATCTGAATTCTAGGGTTTCTGGTTTCAACTTATCTATTCAGTTCAATTTCCAAACGGTCCGTTTGATATCTCAAACGGTCCGTTTGAGCCGTGAGATTGTTTACTGCTTAGCTATTCCTAATATGTGTGTGGAATCGTATTTTAATCCTAGGTTACCAGATACTAACCATCGTTACAGTTCTGATTTCATATGTTAAACTATTTCCTCCCTTAGAAACCCTAAGATTTGGTCATCACCTTTGGCTGAAGTTTTCTAAGTCTATCTTTCAATTCGAAGGATATCTCACAACCATCGTTACAAGAGAGGTTCACCTATCGGCTACTAAATCCTGATTTCACTCATCAGCTACTACCATCCTCAAGTTGGTCAATCAATTCATACAAAGGTATAGATTATTATTACCATACTAGACAAGGCTCAGCTACTACCATCCTCAAGTTGGTCAATCAATTCATACAAAGGTATAGATTATTATTACCATACTAGACAAGGCTTTAATCTACTTGGTATAATCAATTCTACCTAAGCAATCAATGATATCACATAATCAATTAAATCATGAAAGATAAAAACACATAAAAAAAATAACTAATCAAATAAACAACTAAACAAATGAGTTTACAACCATAATCCTAGAAGAACAAATCAACAACTAAAAGACATCGAACAAACAAGAGAAAAATGAGAAATAAGAGAAGTTACAACCAATTGCCCTTGCTTCCCTTGAACTTGTCGAAATCTCCTTCCAAACAACTCGCTGCTGTCGCAAACGACCCGTCTAACGCTGCCACAATCTGGACTTGAGACTAAACTCTCGGATATTTCTATGTCTAACCCTAAAACTTGACCTTGGATCTAAACACCACCTTGTATACTTTTGTATGCCCTTGTATGCTTCAAAATCTCCTCAAAGTCATCATATATAGGCATTGGAAATGTGTAGAGACGCAGGAGGCTTGTTCTGGACGTGCTGGGAGTAGAAAATAACCATTCGACCAAGAATAACCTCTAAAACGGACACTTTCTGCTAATTCTGAAAGGTTTCAAACGGACCGTTTGAACCTCCAAACGGACCGTTTGAACCTCCAAACGGACCGTTTGAAATCTGGCTGAAAAAACAGCTTTTCCTGCGAAAGTCAAACGGTCCGTTTGAAAAATTTAGCACTGCGCACTATTCAGTATTTTTGCCCATATCTCCTTCATCCGGACTCCGTTTGAGGTGATTCAAAAACCAGCGAAAAGCTTACGAGGAGCTCTACATCATAATTGATTAATCCAAGTCATGTTTTTGTCCAAAATCTGCATTAAAGTAGAAATTATGGTAGTGACTCATTCTTGACACAAAATCCTAATTAAAATGACCCTAATTAACCTAATTCAAGTCAAATTGGTTTAGTTTGGAGTCAAAAACCCTATAAAATATATATATATATAAAATCCTCTCATCAATTATATTCGAGGCCGGTTTCTATATAGACTTTGATTGGAATTAATATAAAAATTAGTTCTTTCACATTGGATTAGATTAATTAGTTCTATAGAATGGTCCACTTGCATTATTAATTAAGTGCCTCTAGCTTCTATGATAATTATTGGCCCTTCGGGTAAACCAAATTCTTATATGTGATAAAAGATGATTATTGAATGATAACAAATTTTAATGTACAACTCGTACTTGAAAGGATTCGAATAATTTTAAAAGTCAACGAGAATTTTTCTATTATGTAATAAATAAAATTGATATAGTCACTGTCTTCTACTGGATAATTATTATATATGAGAGATGATTTCTAACGCGAAGTCTTCTAATTTGGCTCGTTCCTAGTCAGTTGTACGAATAAAATAATCATGCACACATGGGAAAAAAAAAGTTTTGGATATACCTGATTTTTCCCCATTTTTTTGCGCATGCCGACAATTATCTAGCTAGGAATATTTCGTCATGAGATGAGAAGAAGCACAGCAATGCCCCATTAAATATTAACAGACGGATAAAATCATAGAATACACGTCAGTATTAGACTTTTCTTGTTTTGAAGTGTACTTCACAAGAGGAGGAGGTTTCTGGTATCATTATTTTCTGGCGCTAAAAAATATTCCAACTTTTCTTTGCTTAATTAATATTTTAATATTCAAGATAATAACATCGAATTTAAATCGTTTATTTTATTCAATTTGACGAGGGATTTTTTTTCAAATAAATTTTATAATTTTTTAAAATTTAAAAGGCACTCGATCAAGATATCAAAGCATAAATGTCTTAAAATTTAAAATGTCTTACCAAACATATCAATTCTTAATAGTCCCTCCTGTTGCTTGCGGAAAACCTTCAACGAATTTAATTAATTAATTAAATCTTTTGACCGACCAAGTCTTGTAAGTTGTAACCGATTAAGATAATTTTAATAAATGTTTTGGAATATTGTCAGCAAGTTGACGCTACGCACTATTCATCATTATATACTGATCAGCTGGCCTACAGTGAGGGATGAAAACGGATCGGATACGGAGTGAATGTTAGTCTTTTCATATCCGCATCCATATTTTTCGGATACGGATATGGATACGGTTCGGATATTAAGCGGATACAAATACTGTTCGGATATTATCAGATACGGAGTCGAATACAAATATATTTTGTCGGATACGGATTGCATTTTAATTTTTTTTATTTATTTACAATAGCTGTTTCTATAAATATAATGATATTCAATATACTAAGTGTCTATGTTAGTACTTCGTCAAGAACAGTAGTAGTGCATACGAATGAATATCTATTATTTTTCATAGTTTGAACCAAATGAGCATTTCTTTAAAATATAAAAGTTAATCTTAATAACATTGCCTTCGATCACAATCTACAACTTTAGAAGTGAACTTACTTAAAATCAAAGTAAGCAAATTTACTTGTTGGATTCCAACTTTCAACACATAAATACAAAAGTTCACAACCAAAAGGAAATAAAATGCTAAAAGTGAAAGCAAATAAGAGACCATCTAAAATTGCAAGCACCACATAAGCAAAAATCTAATAGGATTGATCAATAAATTCAGTCTTTCCACATTCTGAATTCCAACAATATAGTTAACTAGTCAATGACAAATCATATCATGTTACCTTAAATATCATCATACATTAAAATGGTATATTAATCATATGTAATCAACATGATTAGAGAAAAAAATTAATTTTAGCGCTATTATCATATATAATCGTCTCAATAATAGAAAATAAAAATAATTTTATGTGACTGAAAATATTATTGTAAGAAAATTTATCTAATAAAAATTAAGAATTATCTAATTAAAAGTATTCTCTAATGTAGAGAAACAATTATATTAATCATCTTATGTCGTTAAAGATACGGATAATATCCACGAATACAGATCGGATAGTGCCAAAACCATATCCGCATCCATATTTTTTTGGTGGATACGGATACGAATACAGATATGTTTGGATACGGATACGGTTTGGATATTACGCACATTTTTTTGAATTCGGATTCGGATACGGATCGGAGCGGATAAAATCCGCTCCGTTTTCATCCCTGCCTACAGTCAGACTTTTTATATTTCCGATACGTGGACGATAAGTGCAATCCCCATAAAAATCATGTGCCATCATGAACACCTCCAGCCCTCGTCTCTTTCTTCCTCCTCTCCCCTCCTTACCTCTAACTCCTCGCTATGATTTGATTTTTCTCAAAATTACAACTAATTCAACAAAGTGAACAAATACAATACAAGAAAAAAGTTGAACATAAAAATAAACAAAGTCAATATATAATTGAACAAAATAAATAAATACAATACATAACACAAAAATGAATACAAAAATGAACAAAGTAATATATACAGTAGAAATATAAATTGAACATATAAAAAATTAAATTGAGCTTATAACTGAACATATTGAATATATAACTTTACAAAATGAGCAAATATAGTATAGAAGTCAAGTTGAACCAATAAATGAATAAAGCGAACATATAAAAGGACAAAATGAACATCAAAATAAACAAAATGAACGATAAATAAAAAATGAACAAATAAAACAGAAAAATAAATTGAACAATAGAAAGAATAAATTGAGCATATAAACGAACAAAATAGACATATAAGTGAATAAAACAAACAAATACAATAAATAACTTGAAAAATGAGAAACCTAAATGATAAAGTAAATTCAAATTGAAATCCAAACCATCACAGTGCATATTTTTTTCAAAAAAAAAAAAGAAAAATTGCTCCAAAAACCCCAGATTAATCCACAAAATCAATCAAACTAACCAGAGATAACAAGATCCTCATCTTTGAGTCCGAGCCACTCAACAAGAAAAGGCGCGTGGTGTGGCGTGAAAAGGTTCCCGTGTGTCTGAGCACTTTTGCAAGTTTGAACATGTCTTCTTGACCGTGGTCTTCCTCGGCAGAGTGCGATGTCTCCTTGGTGAAGTATTTTTGTGGGCCCGCTTATACAAAATGGGAGCTCATTTCTCCTTATCAATGTCCATTTAGGAACTTCCAAAACTTCTAGAGACCCCACTGGCTCATCTTGCAACTCTTCAATTACATCGGCGATTTAGAAACTTTCATCCTTGACTTGCACTAAAGGTTCAAACGAATACCCGAAGGGCATAATACTGAGCATGAATTCATTGTTGTAGTAGATCGGTACTATCCCAAATATGAATACTCCTCCGTCCTTGGTCATGTCAACGGTTGTGGTTGGGAATGTCATTTCCTACAATAAAAATAACTCCACATGTTACCGTTAGCATTGCTTTTCAAAATTTCAAATTTTAAATTTTTATTTCTATTTATTCTACTTATTTTGATTACAACTTTTCCTAACCTTTACATTTTATCCTTTAAGCCCCAAAGATGAGAGGAGAAAGAGTTCCCACTGGGCATGTCAGATAATCTGTGTTAGTTTTTTCATCATTCTCGATAAACAAAAGATTTCAATTGGATGGAAATAACCCACGATATTCACACCTCACGAACCTGGATTGAAGTTCTAAATGCCTCTTGACAGTAAGAGAATATTGACGAGAACCCACTATCATGAGGGTTTATTACTTATTTATGAGTCCATACTTTCTAATTGGTGCAAGCCCCCTTGTTAATTACCTTAGAATTAACCACGAGAACCTTTTAATAAGGAAATTAAAGGATTATGTACAAGGCTAGGAAGAAATCGTATTTTAGAACAATTTTGCGCTTATGTGGGGGCGGGGGTTGTTTCTTTTTTGCTAAGACAAGACCTAATCAACAATACTAGATATTAAAACTTTGGATTTGATTTTGGTTTGTGGAGATACCTTTTCAATTGGAGTCGTTTGAAGGTTTGAAGATTCCTGGGACGTTTCGTGTCATTTGTAGGGAAGAATTTTAATAACTCTTAGGGCTATGTTGGCCCATTGTAAGAGTTGGTTTCTGGGGCTATGTTGGGCTGCTGTAGGAACAAAAGAAAAGTTAATTCATGTGGCTATTTTGGACCGCTATAGGAACAATTTTCCCCTAGCTCAGACATATTGCACACAGCTCAGTCTGAGGAGGAGAATTTCACAAGTCTTGGGGCTATGTTAGGCTGTTGTAAGAGTTGGGAAATTATTTAGAATCTCGGGACAGGGAGGCCACTTGATGAGAATCCAATATTTTCATAATTTCTGGGGAATTTTTAATGGCCACTTGTTAGGAATCTAGTATTTTCAGAACTTCAGCAGCTTTTTAGGGCCACTTGTTTTAGGAGTCTGATTTCAAATTTTCTGAGGTTGATCTCAACCCCAAGGATGGACTTTGACTTGATTTGGGAATCTTTGGGCACTTCATGTCACTAGCAAGGATCCACTTTTCAATTCTTGGAACTTTTCATGGTCACTTGTAAGAGTCGGTTCCTGGAGCTTCTTAGGGCCACTTGTAGGAACAATTTTGGAATTCTTGGAGCAAGGAGGCCACTTGGTAGAAATTTGTTTGCAAACCTCTTGAGGTCGATCTCAACCCTTATAGAGGAACTTGACTGGTTTTGACTTTGGGTTTCATAGGTTTCTCTTTGAATTTTACCAATTTGATATTTTTCTCTTCATTATTTTTAATTTTGAAACCTAAGTTCAAAATCTTTTTATATTTTTTTGAAAATATTTATTTTGAAAACACTTAGCTCGAAAATATCCTCCTTGGAATCCTTTTAGCTTTGAAGTTGCTTACATTCCATTTTTAGAAATTTTAATAAAAAAATTTGGTGAATTTATAATTTTATAAAATTCATTTTTATAGTGAAAATACTTCAAAAATACAAAAATAACCATATTTTGGCCGATTTTAATATCAAAACATGAGTCAATTCAGTTCATCTATATATATATTTTTTTTGTGGATATTTTACTTGAACTTTTCGAAATTTTCTAGTATTTATAATAAATTCCTAAAGTTTTTCGGTTGACACGGTTTCTTCCGGTTGGTCCATGTTGGCACGGAGGGGTCAGACGGCATTGAGGTGGCTGGTGATGTTAGTGCCAGAGGATATAAGCACAGAGGGTCGCATGAGGCGGGTTACTACCAAGCTGCACTAGGTTTTCGTCACCAAATATCCGGGTGTGATATACACCATCCAACCAAAAAACATCCAAGCATCCACCCCTCACCCACCAGCGACTTTCTAATGGGCTTCTGGGGGTCCAGGCTCAATTTTTCCGCATGCTGACATCATCATTTTCGTGTGATGACGTCATCGAAATTTTTCCGAAAAATTTTTTTTTCAATTTTTTTTTTGCGCGCTGACGTCATCAAATGGACGGATTTTTGTGTTCAATTAGATGCGTCAAGGGATGAGTTAAACTAATTAAGTGTTCAATTAGATGCAGTAATAATATGAAGTTTGAGGTTTTTGTGTTCAGTTAAACACGTTAAAGGATGAATTTAAAGTGTTTATGTGTTTAGTTAGTTGCAGAAGAAAACTGATTTCGTAGTTTTTTGTGTTCCCTTAAACTAGTTAAGGGATAATTTAAAATTGTCTATGTGTTCAGTTAGATGCATTCATAATTTGAACACTGATCATTTATTAAGAATAATATCAATTATTTCAACAAACTGAACAATTCTATTAATAATACATCCATTAATAATAACACAAATCCTACACAGTTTTAACCACTACAAGCTAACACAATTCAACAACTCCTCCTTCGATTTCTTCCGCACAACTCTTCTCATCATGTCCTGTAATTCCTACACAAAACAAAACAAAATACAATTAAGATCAATTACTAATTAAGTGCTCTAATAATATTTAATCATTTCAGGTCATGTGAAGTTTTAAAAAAATACATAATGAAACAAGATGATTCCTTAGAGATACTAACTTAACACATATGATGACTAACTAATCTATTAGGGAAACTAAACAATTAATTAGTATATCTGAACACTTAATGATAATTAACTTAATCCATAATTACAATTAACTGAACACTAATGACAACAAAGTAATAAATACCATGCAGATTATTGTAATTGATGTAATTCATCCCTAGATGCAATAAGAAAAACATATATGGACACTGACTGAACACTTATACAACATGGTTATTCTGCTACTCACCTAAATATAATTTAATTGTACATATATAGACACTAACTGAACACTTGTACACTAATCCATTAGGGAAACTACACAATTAATTAGTATATCTAGATCAGATTCAAAAAAATTCAAAAAATTGAAATTGAAACTGAAATTCAAAATGAGTTTAAATTTCACAATTCAATAACCAAAAAAAAATGAAATTGAACATCTAACTTTAATGCGTGATTAGCCATGAACAGAAATGATTGAATTAAGTGATTGGTCATAAAAGTATCTAACCAAAAAAATTGAAAATGAAATGAAATTGAACATCTTCTATTTGATTGCAAAATGATTGAATTAAGTGATTAGTCATGAAAGTATCTACTAATTTCAATTTTTTGATGCTATGAACAAATAGTAACAATTCACTGAATATTACTTGATCATTATTGTTTAGAGAACGCTGTTCAATGCCTTCATTACTGGCATCACCTTCTTGGAAATTCGCTAATAATAGAGACATCCTATGACATTCATAAATCGATTCACCACATCTCTTGATTAGATCTTTGAGTTTGACTAAGAATTTAAGCAACTTGAATATCTTCGAAACTCCTAGAAATGATACATAATATTAAAAGTAACTACGAGTGTAATTAGTCTTCACATAATTACACTGCTGTCCAATCCTCCTCCCGCTGCTGTCCAATCCTGTCGCGACCACGCATTGGACCGCACCTCCATCGCCACAGTATTCTTTCTTCCCCTTCCCGCTCGTCGAGGCGCTCCATTGCTTCCTCGGTGAGAGACAATGGCGATCCGTCGATCTGACACAGAGATTCGACCAGATCGGGATTCCGATCCAGTTCCGACGGTCGAATCGGACGGCCAAGGCAGAGAAGCACCGTGAAAACGTACCACGCCCGTTCGATCTGGAGATGGCTCCCATCCGACGGAGGGAGAGCTTACATGGTGGTTTCTAGGGTTTGTTCTTGGCCTATCTATCTTGTGTTTTGAGTTTAGACCTAGAACTAGAAGAAAGAGGAGGAGCGGAATGAAAATGAAGGCTGGGCAGTAGTGGGCCCATATAATAAAGGCGGAGCGAGAGAGCGAAAGAGTTCATTGGATGCTTGGATGCTCTCTAGTTGGATGGTAGATAGTAATTACCCCAAATATCTGTCATGAACGAAGGAGGGGACGGGCTTCATCCTCTTTTCTTGGGCCTTAGCAATTGGAAATACAATTCGGTTTGAAACTGGGCTTCGTGGGTTTAACATTGTGAACCTTTAGATCATTGCATATTTGCATTGTTAATTGTTAAGAGAAATTTCATTGTTAGTACGAAGACTGGTACAAGAGTGACGGAATGATTTCGTAAAAAATGTTCTATAGCATCAACCTATGACTAGGGCTGCAAAACGGTTGAAACAGTAACGAAACTGCCCACTAATTTCGTTAACCGTTTCGTTTTGGACGAAACGATCGAAATCGACAAAATTTTCGTGATTTACACATGAACGAAACCGTTTTAGTGTTTCGTTAACCGTTTCATTTTTAAAACGCAACCATATTCCTTACGAAACAAAACGAAATAACAATTGAAACGGGCAGCCCTACCTATGACCTCACTTGATAAACAAACGTTCGGTAATTGCAACACACTATTGGTTATATTTATTAATAACTTTCATAAAGTATACAAAGCAAGACATAACTTGACTGGTTATAGCCATGTATAAGATGATGTAGGTATTAGTTCATAAAGTCGGTACAGAGGAGATCACCTGGCTGGTACAGTGTGGTACAAGGGGTTTAGGTACATGAGATTATCTAACTTACCGTACATCTCATAGACTATATCATTTGTTCTTACATCTCTTTTTTTATTTGGAGCATAAGTCAATTTTCTAATTACTATAGTTTCTCATGTATATGCTTTTATACTCTTATCAAGTATTGTCAAGCAGTTACCATTGGGCAAGAATCAATTGATAATAATTCATGTATACAGAGTGAATTTGTTTGCATGTATGACCCAATTCTATTTATTACAAAACAAATCTATTTATTACAAGCTATGATAACGAAATTTCAATTAACTGTAAACCATGAATACTTCAAAAGTGCACCTGTAATAAGATAAAAGAAACACAGTTACTAAGTGAAAATCATAAAGTTAATTGCATTATTTTCTTTACTGAACATATCTAGTTGGCTATGCAGGTTTGTCTTATGTCCTGGACCTTGTACTTCACTTAATTACAACAGCCGAACATATATCCAACTATTCAGACTAATAGCTATACAAAGACCAGTTTGGATTTGCTAAGGCGCACTGACAAACTAAACGGATTCAAAATTAAGCAGATCCATTATCCATTATTAAACATAAAATATTGTAGCTTCGAGAAGTGTATTCCCCATTTCTTTATACTTGGAACTAAAGATACCAGTTAGTAAGCAAATCCAAACTGGTCTTTGTATATTTTGTTACAGAACATATATTCTATAGGATCAGTATCCTCTGCCCAGCTGGGCACTCTGCCCATCTCATCACGACTGTCCGATCTAATCTTGACGGTTAACTTTTTTCGAGCCTATCAATCTGGTATTAATCACGGGGCATCCATAATTGATCGGACGGTTGTGATGAGATGGGCAGAGTGCCCAGCTGGGCAGAGGATGTGATTCCATATTCTATAGCCCATCAGGAAATGAAGTTCATATATAATATATAACTCTTCTATCATTAGTAACTTCACCACTTAACACATAAGGCCATGAAATGCCAGCGGTATTTCTGTCGAACAATCTCAAAGTTAGATGTTTTGACTTGCACCTATGCTTAAAACAGTTACTAAACCGTGATTATTCCATACTTGTGCAGAAGGATTATCTTGTTAACTTATCTTTAGAGCATTGTTCTTATAAGTCAAAACTAAAATCAGATTGTGAAATTTCTGCCATCAACCTTGAAAATACTGCTATTTGCATTTCTCAACCTTGACATGTGTCAACCTGTGTATTAACAATCCTCAATTCACTGTATCCACTAATTTGACTTTTATACAAAAATCCTACAAAATTAGTAAAATACTATTTTGAGACAAAGCGTCTTAATCAACATGTAAACCTTGCTGCCTTAGTAGTATTTAAGGCCTAAACCACTGGATTATCCTGTCCATATGCCAATGGTCATAATCTAACTAACAGCAAGCCAAGAACATCAAATACTACTTCTAGATTCTATTGTGTCACGATCATATATTGATCATTCAGAAATAAACCAGAAATAGGGGAAAAGGAGGAGAGAACAAGAATTATGCAAGAAACTGTACTAGACATAGGATGCAAGGTAGCATATCAAATAAAATACAAGACTGAATGCAAAACTAAATGCAAGGCTAAATATAGAATATAATGCAAGATTAAGTGCAAGGTTACAGGTAAAACTCTAAGTAATGCTATATGCCAAAACCAAATTAGACAAGATAAAAGTAAGGAAAACTAGCAGGCTATTCAATGCAGCAGGACCTAGATGCTAAAAATCAGTTTTTATAGTATTCACTGCAAGAGGCAGCGTCTCTTTATCTTTGTCGAGAGGATAGCAATAGACAGTGTCCTTTGCTATTTATCAAAGGATTGGAGGTGATGATAGACAGTCCCTCATCACCATTCAAACACAGCAATAGACATAGTCCCTCACTGTTTTATTAGGTAGTGGCAATAGATATAGTCCCTTGCCCTTTGAGCACCATGTAACCATGCAATTATGCAAAAATGTGTCTAACAAATTTTAATTTGAGTCTAATTGTGATGGAATTAAACCTAATTGACAAGCAATTGGCCTAAATGAATATGCGCATTAACAAATAATGAGAAGATGAGTTTGTAGACAGTGTCCCCTTCTCATCTTCTCTAATTGGAGATCCTATCACTAATGCATTGAGACTGATACCTAGCTGGATCTAGTTGACTTAAATTAGACCCAATTGTGATAATAAAGATGAAGAGAGGAACTTGTAGACAGTGTCCCCTCCTCTCTCTTCATTTGATGCATTTATCTACTGAATGTTTTTGCTTCACCATTGTTCATCCAAGAAAAGGGGAAAGAAAAGGAAAAGGGAATTCTAGCCAGAAAAGATCAAGAAAAGAAGACTTTAAACAAAAAAAGAACAATTGCATTAATCACTCAAGAGTTTACAGGGAGGGATCACCTTCTCTTCAATTACTCTTCCTCTCCTTGCTATCAACTACTACACCAGCTAGATTCTGCCTTCAAATGGCAATGGCACTCACACGCCTTCTCTCTCTCTCTGGACTAACCTAAACACTTAAGTGCTAACCTCAAACATTTCTTATCTATGAGCAGCACATGCTCCCTAATCAATTCACCAAAAAAAGAAGATCCCCAATTCAGCTATCTAGTAGGGTATTTAAAGACAAACCTCTGGAGCTTCTGTCCAATCGGAGTTGAGGATGGGAAGCCTATGAATTGACCATCCTGCCCCTGCTTGCATCTGGCGTTACACTGTCTCCTCTTGCAGCGGGCCCATGCCTAGATGGCTATTCATCATGGCCTCCATTCTTCTCAGCTACTGACTTGTGGGCCCATGATTTCAGCCTCTCTCTTCAGCTCTTTATTGGCCGTTGGATCTTCCTTTCTGCATCTGAGGGCTGAGATTGATCCCCTTTATTACTGTTCCGGCGCCTCTAGCCCTCTACAACGCAGTTCTGTCTTCTTTCATTAAACTCTGAAGGTATCTGAGCCGTTGATACATTTCTTCTCACTACTGCCTTCATCTGACGGCTACTCCCTCTCTCTTCTCCTCATTCGAACTTCACTCAGCCCTTGGATCCCTTGCTATTCCCCATTCTTTTCCCTCGCTACTCACCGTTTCGACTGTTTGCAGTCCATTCTTAGTCCAACAGAATAAAAGCCATAAAATTATTTCTTACTTTTTTTCGGCCTGTTAAAATCCAGCCCACTCAGAAATCCAGCGAAGGCCCATAAAGCCCTAAAACCACAACTTGACTGGATCAGTCGTAACGGGTCTGCCAATTCCACACGCATCCGGGTTCAAATCCGTTAACCATTCAACCTATATTAAGCTAGTAATTTTATCTGAATACCCTATCCTAACAACTTTTTCACTAAAATCCACACAAATTTACAGAGGCCATATTTGTTACATTTTAGTTCCTCAAATTTTATACTTTAGTCCTTAGAACTAATTTTAAGCCCTCAGAATTTGCAATTTAGCCCACAGAAAATTATAGAAGCCTTATTTGTTACATAGAGGTTCTTCAAAACTTACAAATATACCCTCAAAATTTATTTCCTTCACAAATACACTCCTGAAAATCGCATAACCCATGTCAGCGCCCATTTTATCCTCTGTACCTGTACCAGATGTTGGTACAGAGGCTATACCACCTCATTTAACCTGCACAATAATCATTCAAGCCACTGTAGAGCCTAGACATCACATCTTTTACTCATTAATGCCTTAATTCCCACTGTTTCTCATCAAGAACTTATCATGAGCAATTATGCTCATCATCAGATCCCACAATCCATCAACATAGTTATACACTTAGGGTGTGTTTGGATGCACAAGAATAAGGATTCGGATAAGAATAAGCTCCAAATTCCTTATTCTTGTGCAACCCAAACAACACAAGAATAAGGAATTTGGGCCCTTATCCATATTCTAACAAAATCATAGAATTAGAATAAGGAATTTGGACAAGCACGTATTTCGAGATCATAATTCTTATTCCTTATTCAACCCCTCATCCAAACACACCCTTAATTCATGCATTTAACACTATAAATTGCCCACATAATCACAGAATAGATGTAAGATACTACTATAGAACCTTATATGCACATCACAACTTATTTAATATGTTGAAATGAATGCTACATGTTGGCTTCTATTCCACAGCCACTAATTATGTACATACGCCCTCAGTACATAACATGAACTCCATCATTGGACATAGTCATTGATACCCATAGCTAGCTTATCAAGAACTATAGTCATCATGCAAAACTATATAGTTCCTAGATACACATGCATCTAAATTAATATGCATATAACTTACTACTTATCATAAAATCCAACAATCTCATACATGCACTATTATGCAATTAATATACATATGACTTATACAACTTCTCAATTAAGTGCTACACTTAATTACTCAACCTACTGCTTCACTAATTTAACAGAAAATAGTTAATCAAGCCTATCCAGAGATCACATCCAAATATTCCCAATCAATCAGTTCATGTTGAGTCTCAATTAATACCATCAATTGCATGTCAAACTTTGACCCAAATCTGTATCTACTATCTATATAGCAGTTATATCACTATTATCATAATAATTAGCCCTCTAATTTCATAAGACTGCAAGAAACCCAACTAAAACTTCTTGAACCAAAATATAATGACAACCATTAAACATCTTGGGACAACACTCTCTGAACAGAAAAAACAACATTCAATTAATGAAATACCAACGGAAGACAAAGTAAAACACAGCAGATCTTCTTTTAATCTCTTGGACGTTAGGCTCATATGCAGATCAATTGAAAGAATCATACCTATCTAATGAGCCTTTGAAAATCTCTGATAAACTTGAGCGTAATCAAAGCCAATATCAACACTAGACTAATTAAGAATAAGGTTGTATCCAAGCATCTAAATCACAGCCAACAAAAATCCTAACTTATTTAGGATAAACCTAAATTCAACAACCAGGGACAAAAGCAAAATCAAAGAAAAATAGAGAGGCAGCTATACCTCAAACGAAGCCTAAGCCCATTCTTCCTCCTCTCTCAAGCATAGTCAAAATCCCCAAATCCAATTTCTCAAATCCGAAACCCTATATATAGAAATCACCTCAAATGGAGTAGAGAGAGCGAGAGACGGTTTGAGGTATAGTTGCATCCTATGGCCAATATCACATCGTCCTCCCAGAGAAGAGAGAGCTTCTCAGTCGCGCGACTCAAGGCATAGCGCATGAGAGAGCACGAGGTGTGCAACTCCAATTGGTCGACCGCATCGTCAACCAACTACAAAGGAGAGGAGAAGACGACTGAGAAAGCTTCGAGCAGTAGCTCAACGGAGGACGATTTTGAATTTCCAAAACTTTAACTTAATTTTCAAAATCTTTTCAAGAAATTACAATTTCAAATCAATTTGAAATATAACAAAGGGCTAAATCAATATAATCAATGAGAAAGTTTAATATGCACCGTAGTGCATAGGGAGTTCTATGCACCACGGACTTTTTCGGGAATATTTTTGTAAATTGACAAATCTAATTTAACCAATCTAATCTACATATTGAAATCTCATAGCAAACCAAATTTTACAATTTTTGAGATTTTATTACTATTTTTTTCGAATTTTTTAAAACCTGCCATTTTTGGAAACAAACTACTATTTACAAATTCCAAAAATGACAGGTTTTAAAAAAATAGAAAAAAATAGTAATAAAATCTCAAAAATTATAAAATTTGGTTTGCTATGAGATTTCAATATGTAGATTAGATTGGTTAAATTAGATTTATTAATTTACAAAAATACCTCCAAAAAAGTCCGCGGTGCATAGAACTCCCTATGCACTATAGTGCATATTAAACTTTCTCATAATCAATTCAACAATTGTTCAAGTTATAGCCCTTTGGGTCCAGTTAGCAATTACAAACAAAGGATCTGGCATAATACGCATCAAACGAATCAAAATAGTTCAAAAACAGTTCAGAAATAATTTGCCAGAAGAACGGAACGGTTCGTTCGAGCCATGAAACGGACCGCCCTAATTGCTAGAAAATCCAGAAACAGATCAGATCAATTCACAAAATTCACCAAAACAGATCAAGATCTCAACTTTAATGTGTAAACTACTGGCTCATGACGAGTGGCTCTGATATCACTTGTTAGGTTTGCTTTAAAGCCAAAGGAATAATAATTCTAGCAGATCAAATAGCAAAATCCTAAAAACATGAACTCGCAGAACCAGCAGTGGAACGGGACGTTCCAAAACACCAAAAACTTAAATCGAGAGCGGAAACTTACCTAATTCCATTGCTATGGTCTGAATCTTGATGTTGAGCACTTCTTGATGTGTCCTGACGTGTATGGACCTTCACCAATGTTGTTCCACGCACCTAAGTAAGGAGAAAGATCTTTCAAGAGAACAAGATGCGCCCTTTGATGCCTTTAGCCTAAACAAAAGCACTATCTCTCTCTAATCGATAGAATAATTAGAGAGAGGGGCAGAGATGCTGCTATCAATGCATGTATGCAGCAATACTCGTGTGTATCTTGTCCCTTGGGGACCAACCCCATATATATAGTACCAAGGCTTCTTGGCCACCACACAATACCATATTTTGTTCATCATAAAATAGGTAATGTTTCTAAATATAACCACTTATAAAAGACAACACATCTATTGCACAAAATCTGCTATTCCTTTACAGTCATGTTTAGCTTATTACCATAATCAATAGAAACTTGGATACCAAACAATAATCAGCCCATACTTAATTTAGATTGTTTCCACATAGACTCGTCAGCCTATATGGAAATAATCTAACATTCTCCCACTTTGACTATTTTGTTTAGTGTTATCCATAGTTCTTAAATTTAATGAGCTCAACATTTATGGTAATAAATTTTGTGCCCTTAATTCCGTCCATCATTCACAATGATAGAAGACCAATGAAGCTTTCGTTACATTATAGCCATTACAGGTTTCTAATCCTGCAAAGCCGTCGCAACTAAACCCACAATGATCACAATATCATCATAAATGAACGACATTGAATTTAGATGTGTATAAGTGGTGTGGAAAATACACGTAAGTATGACTGTCACATGTCTATTTCCAACTTTATTGGTCACCCAAAACTGAAGTGAGATCAACTTTAATAAAGTGAGAATGAAAACTGAAACTGAAAACTGAATCTTTATTCATTTCTGCAGAAATTCATTACATAATACACTGAATAAACTGAATAACTGAACAAACTAAATCCATCGTCTAATCTAGCACTCCCACTGAACAAAACTTCCACTAAAGCCTAAAATCCTCAATTGAAATTACACCTATGCTAGTTACATGTTTCAAAAACTGCTTGGGTATTAGCGCTTTAGTGAGTGGATCCGCTATCATTGAGTTTGTTCCAATGTGCTTGATTGACAACTCGTCATTCTCAACCTTTTGCTTAACAGACAGAAATTTGATGTCGATGTGCTTCGAGTTGGCTAAACTTCTGTTGTTGTTAGCATACATGACTGCCGAGTTATTGTCACAGAAAATTCTTAGTGGAGTCTTGATGGAGTCCACTATACGCAGCCCAGTGATAAATTTTCGCAACCATATCCCAAATAATGATGCCTCATAGCAAGCCACGCATTCTGCTGCCATGGTGGAAAATGCCACTAGGGATTGTTTGACACTTTTCCATGAAACAGCTCCACCTGCCATCATGAAGATGAACCATGTGGTTGACTTTAAACTATCTTGACACCCCGCAAAATCAGAATCAGAATATCCTATGATCTCCAGCCTATCTGATCTCCGATATGTTAGTGCATAGTCTTTGGTTCTCTGAAGATATCTCAAAACTCGTTTGGCTGCCTGAATGTGCTGAACACCTGGATTGTACAAATACCTACCTAGCATACCTGTAATGAAAGCAATGTCTGGACGTGTACACACTTGGTCATACATTATGCTTCCAACAATGGAGGCATACTTATTGTCCTACTTGTTTCTTTTCCAACTGTGTTTTCGGACATTGTTCAAGACTGAACTTGTCTCCTTTAGCAACAGGAGTCTCTGTTGGTTTGCAGTTTTCCATATCAAACCGCTTGAGTACTTGATCGATATAGGCCTTTTGTGATAGCCTCAAAATACCTTGAGAACGATCTCTAAGTATCTTAAGACCTAACACGTATGATGCATCACCAAGATCTTTCATTTCAAAATGTCTAGATAGAAATTTCTTAGTTTCATGCAACATATTCTTATCGTTTGTGGCAAGCAGTATATCATCCACATACAAAACCAAAAAAGAATAATTACTTCCACTGAACTTGTGATATATACAATCATCCGCCGGGTTACTCTCGAAACCAAATGAGAGAATCACTCGATGGAATTTGTAATACCATTGTCGAGACGCTTGTTTGAGTCCATAAATTGATTTCTTAAGTTTGCAAACCATTTTCTTTGGATCGTCCAATACAAAGTGGGGTGGTTGCACCATATAGATGGTTTCATCAATGTCTCCATTGAGAAATGCAGTCTTAACATTCATTTGATGAAGCTCAAGGTCCAAATGTGCCACAAGTGCCATGATTATCCTAAAAGAGTCCTTCGATGAAACTGGAGAGAAAGTCTCTTTGTAATCAATACCTTCCTTTTGAGTAAAGCCCTTAGCAACAAAACGTGCCTTATACATTTCCATATTACCCATAGAATCATTTTTGGTCTTAAAAATCCATTTGCAACCAATAGGTTTTTTTCCTTCTGGTAATGGTACTAAGTCCCATACATCATTATCATGCATAGACTTCATCTCTTCATTCATGGCATCAATCAACTTTTGTGAGTTTGAACTATCTAAAGATTGACGAAGATCATGAGGATCTTCCATCATCCCAATGTCAAACTCATGTTCTTGGAGATAGACCACATAATCGTTAGGTATTACAGGTCTTTTCTCCCTAGTGGATCTCCTTGGCACAAGTTCTTGAGGTGTTTGTAGTTGTTCAATGACATCATTATCTTCAACTTGATTATTTCCAAGATCATGTTCCATAGGATCTGGAACAGGATTTGTTTCTTAAATTAAATGATCTGTTTGAGTCCTCAAAGAATCGTCATCATTTCCAAGATCAGTCCTGGACATTGTATCTATGATCAAATGGTTCGTTTTAGTAATGGACAGATCCGTCCCAGTCTTGGAATAGTCTGTTTCATTCCTGTCACAGTCCGTTTGAGGATCAGTGCTTGTTTTCTCTTCGAAGATAATATCCTGATGTGTCATATCTCCCCCCACAACCAAAACATCCTCAAAGAACTTAGCTATAATCGTCTCAAATATAATCCTATTAGTGGGATCGTAAAACTTGTAACCCCTGGAACGTTCGGCATATCCTATGAAATAACAACTAATTGTCTTTTCGTCCAATTTCTTCTCATTTGGCTTATAAGGTCGAGCTTCAGCTGGACATCCCCAAATACGACAATGTTGTAGACTTGGTTTCCTACCAGTCCACATTTCATAAGGAGTTTTGTTGTTATTTGCCTTAGTTGGTACAAAATTGAGTAAATAGACTGCCGTTTTAAACGCTTCGCCCCAAAGAGATCTTGGCAAATTAGTATGACTGAGCATACTCCTAACCATGTCCTTCAATGTCCTGTTTCGCCTTTAAGCTACTCCATTCATGCTAGGCGATCCTGGCATGGTATATTGAGGGACAATGCCATTTTTCTCTAGGAACTTAGCAAAAGGCCCTGGACGTTGTTCACCTGAACCGTCATATCTACCATAGTATTCACCACCACGGTCAGATTTGACTTGCTTAATCATTTTGTTGAGTTGTAACTCAACTTCAGTCTTAAATGATTTGAACACGTCCAAAACTTGCGCTTTTTCACTTAATAGATATAAATAACCAAATCTTGAATAATCGTCTATGAAACTGATAAAGTAAGTTTGACCATTCCTTGTAGGTGTAGGAAATGGTCCACAAATATCCGTATGAATCAGTTCTAAGACATCACTCGTTCTATTGGCATCATATCTCCTTCTTTATGATAGATTTGGGCTCCAATCACCACTCACATGTCGCACAACCCAAGCGATACCTCGGCGACAATTTCATGTGATTCAGTAGCACCTTAAATCACCCGGGACGCAACCATTCTGGATCCCGTTCGACCGCACACACAGCCAAAAACCCCTGTTCTTGATCCCGTACGGCCATACACACAGCCGAACAGTCTGTTTTCAACATTTGATGCCATTGCTCGTGCTCCAAAGTCGATGTAGAAAGCTACTCGAACGGTTGTCTATCTCCATACATCCTTTTTTGGTTGAAAAAACACCCGCCTTGTACTTACTTCGAGTCGTTGTTTGCCTTCCATCGCCTCCGTTTTGTTTTTCCATCTCTGAACTTGGCTCTGATATCATGTTAAGAATTCGAGCGTCTACGCAGTGGAAGTTAGATTTTGGTTCGAAGAGGCACGATCCAAGTGCAACTGTACAAGAACCGTGCTCCTTATGGCTAGTCAGCACGAGAATCTCAGTACAAATTAATCACACAAATAGATACAAAAGACACGAGAATTTAACAAGATTCAGCACCAACTTGGTGCCTACGTCCTCCACACACACGCACACTCTTTTTTATTAATTTATGTTAATGTCTGAGATACATTGTAAGAGGAAGAAGAAGGAATTAAATAGGAAAATTATAATGGAGATACACATCTCCTTTTCAAGATACCCCTTTATTTTTTTTTCTTTTTTTCTTATTCATACCATATACATTAAAATCTCCTCACACAAGGAAACATCTAATTCTCGCACAAGGAAATGTTCTCTGGACGTGCAATCTATTTCCTTTTATCTTTGACAGGTTGGAGCCGACCTGGAGCCTTCCTTGTTACCAAATTTGACCCATTCGGGATCCATTCGGGGTACTATTCAGGTTACTGTTCGGCCGAACACTTGATCGAACACACAGCCGAATGATGCATACAGGATCTCCTGTGAGCACACAGACCACACCACCAGTCGTATACTGCGTTCTAACACTCTCCCTCAAGTTGGCATGTACAACTCGTCATGACAACTTGATATTTTGTGCCACACATTCGATCCATAACTTCATCTTCTGCAACACTTTCTCACACAACCTTCGTATCCAATAATATAAGTTCTAAAATTAATTAATAAAAATTGTGATGGGGTGTTGTTTGATGATGTGATTAATATTGTGATTGAGTTTGGTATATGATTGCTCTGGATTTGGTTTTGCATTAGTCTTTCACTTGAATCGGTTTGGATACAACTGTATATTTGAATAAATCACTTGTATGTGCAAGAAAAAAACGGTGATTATATTATATATTTCCTTCTTATTTTCTTACGGGGCAAGAGATATGGCCATATGGGCGTATTTGTTGATACCAGCGAGAACAACTGGACCGTACGAACACCAAGCTGGTCTATGTTAGACCGGTACTCCATATATGCAGGAGTACCGGTACCGGATACGAACCGGGTACGGATACGTCTCCGATACGTCATCGGTACGAACCGAGTACGTCGCCGAAATATTTTAATATATTTGACTGACTGGGTCGCCGAAATATTTTAATATATTTGACTGACTGGGTACGAACCGGGTACGGTCAAAGATAGTTTGGGTACGTTGAATACTGAATATGCTGGAGCATTTTGTCCGCGCAAAGAATCAAATCATGGGAGGATATAATCATTTTTTATATTTATACATTTATACATGACATTTAATAAAGGCCCACGTTTCTAGAGGCCCCATCAGTGTGAGTGATGTATTTTTTTGGTTTGAAGTTTGAACACCAATTAAAAACAGCGTGCCCATCCCAAGGCAACACTTTTTTGTGCTGTCCCCACCCAACCAATCTTTATATACACTAACCAAAAAGGTTGCCGTTCTATTGTGGGACTAAAGACATTTTCAAAACTGGACATACAACGACAGCCCCTCAGCATACAGATGCATTTCATATTTTTGTAAAAATATTTTGTTTAGTATTTTAATTATTTGAGTGTCTTTTGAAACTCATTTTGACATAAAATTTTATATGCATTTTTGCAAGTAATCTGGTAGTATAAGTTTTTTATTCTTTTAGAGATCTAAAATATTTTTTAGATTACGCAAATATTTTTTATGATTAAATGTATTTGGGTTCTTAATTATCATCATGGATTTTCAAAATATTTTACATATTTTTTTGTTATAATTAATGTAGATATATAATTGATATACCATGAAATATCATATATATTTTTGAATATATATATATATATCGCCGTACCCGTACCGGAGATTTTTGAAAATTTTAGAACCGCCGTACCCGAATCGTACCGGATACGGTACTCGTATCCGTACCTATGCAACATAGAAGCTGGTTATTGGGAGTTTGGGAGTTGGGACCTTGTAAAACCTTTATAAACCTGATGCACGTTCAAATCTGGACCGACCAATTTAAGCTGAAGAAACCGGCCCATCGCTATAGTCCATAACTAACAAAGGAACAGGCCTATTTTTGTTTGTTTAAACAATTTCTGGGGAAATATCCATCATCTTAAGATTTACATGCATGGGCATGGCTATGCATCCGAAATTGTTATATTAAAAATATCCAATACTAAAGATTTGATGGTATAATTCTCTATTTCACCGTAAAAATATAAAAAAATATCTTTTAATTTCTATAATATTATTATTAACCATTATTTTAAGTTCGCCTTCTTATTCCTTTTAGCATACAACTGGGAGTTTTGTTTCCTTCACCGGATCACATGTATAAAATTAAATATGAGATACAAATAATTTCTATTTTTTATTTAATAAACACTTGTTAACAGAGATGATTTGGATTTTGAATGGATTGATTGATTTTTTTTTATTGTATTACACAAGAATACATATATAGCCTACAGTATATGATAATTAAGGAAACATAAATCAAATTCTAAAGATTCTAGATATCTGAATAAAATCTAATTGATTGCAGAAATAATAAACTACTATAATTGTCTATATTATGATATTTTGTAACATCCCCTCTTAAAATTGAGCATGACTTGACATATGAAGTTTGAATATCTTGTCTGCTATCGAACAATCAAAATAATTGAATGACTCGAACGATTGATGCAAAGACAGAATTCTCATCGGATACTCGACATCATCTTTTAAGATGACTTAAGAGAATTGGTGCGCGAAGAAGCCATCATAATGCTTAACATCATGGATTCGATGTGTTCCAGACTCGGTGTTACAATTAAATCACCATCCAAGATCTTCGAAGGATGCGACTGAAGATGCAACAGCTAGAACCAATTTTGCATGCGTTGGAGAGAGGAGACTCAGAGCAGCAGTAGAAGACTAGGGCTGTCAATGGGTACGGTACGGTACGGTAAAAGGTATTTTCACATCCGCACCCGTTAAAAATTTCTTTACCCACACCCTATCCGTACCCATTAAAAAATAACTTTACTCGCACCCTACCCGTACCCGTTAAGAATTAACGGTACGGGTACAGTAACGGTACATAATAGGTAATAATAATATTATTAATTTAATAAAAATTATATAATGGGCCAAATAAATAACATCAAATAAATATACAAATAAAGTACAATATTTAGATAATACTTTACATATAATAAAAATCATAAAATTTATTCTCATTAAAAACAATCTACATAAATAATTATAAATTATAATATAATAGAGTGCAAATTATTTTTTTCATCAATATAAACAAATTTCAATGAAGATCAAAACTAACACCATATGGTCCATATCTTATGAAATATGCTAATTACATGATTATATATTACATATATGTTTGTAAAATTTTACCCGTTAGATAATAGGTACGAAATAGCCTTTACCCATACCCGTACCCGTTAACTTAACGAAAATTTTTCTTTACCCATATCCACACCCATTAGTCTAGCGAAAATAAAATCTTACCCATACCTGCCTTATTGAATGCGGTACGGGTACGGTAAATAGGTAAACGGGTTTCATTGACAGCCCAACATAGTTGTGCGATTAGGGAGGAGAATAAACAGATTATGATATTTATCAGGGGCCGTTTGCAAAATTTCTATTCTTCTTTCCTTTCCAGACCCAAACAGATCTTTCTTTGTTTTTTTTTTTTTTTTTTTTGATGATGATCTTTCTTTGACCTTCGAACAGAGAGGAAGAGAGGAAGAGCTCGAGTGCAGCTGGGTGAGATTCGAAGCCAACAGCTAGAGAGAAAGAGAGAGCAAAGGTCGGGTGGATGGTGGCAGTCCGGTGAAGCGGTTTACAGTGGGGTTGTGTAGAGGCAGTGCTTATAGTCGACGAATCTGGAGCGACACAGGTGCGAAGCAGGCTGAGCATGATGGAGTTGAAAGGAGCAATGCTCAAATGCACGACGGTTAGATGCACGATGGAGATGACAGATTAGAGGTTGGTGTGACTACTTGGGTTCGGATTTGACACAGATCGGAGATGAGGAGCAGCAGCGTCGACTTAGCAGAGGAGGCGGGGAGATAGTGGCGGCGACGGCGGCCTGTCAAGGCGGGTGGAGAGGCTGAGATCCGAGATGGATTTGAGGCATAAGCAGAAGGTTGCAGGAAGTCGGGCCTTGTGCTTGGTAGCAATCCCAAGGAGATAGACGCGGTGGACTAGTGGTCGGAGTAGAGCCGAGTGCATCGACGGAGGTGGCGCTGGTCAGATCTAGCCGGAGAAGACCGAGGCGGAGTCGAGTATGGAGGCACAAGGGCTGAGCGAGATGGACCGGCCTGAAGTGAGACAGAGTGGATTTTGGGCGGTGTGGATTTGGCGGCGAGGGTGCGCGAGTCTGGCGCACGGGTCTCGGGGTTCAAACCAAGATCTGAGATGATGCCCAAACGGAGGTTTGAGGCACCGGTATTTGCGTGAGAAGACAGTGATGGCGAAAAGGCTAGGGTTTAGGTGCTTAGTGGCGGTGACACATGGATAGCGACTCAACTAAATGTGAGAGAGAGTGCAGATAGAGAGATTGTAAGAGGGAGATGAGATTTGTCTGGAAATAGGTGGGAATAGATTGGAGTAGCAGGAGGTTAGAAAGGATTTACAGATCTAGTGTTAGAATTTGAAGGAGAAAAATCATGATCTCGTTTTGCCATTGGCAATAACGATTAGGGCTCTAATATCATGTTAACAGTTGTGATTTGGATTTTGAATGGATTGATTGATTTTTTATTATATTACACAAGGATACATACATAGCCTACAATACATGATAATTAAGGAAACATAAATCAAATCTTAAGAATTCTAGATATTAGAATAAAATCTAATTAATTTTAGAAATAATAAACTACTATAATTGTCTAGATTATGATATTCTGTAACAACACCTTCTTCCGATACATTTTCAAATAGAGCAAGGCTCCGCTACCAACATTTTGGTTGCCTCCAAATACCAACATTTTACTTTTAAGTTATTTTTTCAAATTTTAAAATTCAAACGTTTAATCCAAATCGTTGATCTTATTTAGTTTAAGGAGCGATGCATTTTCATATAAGTTTTGTAAATTTTAGAATTTATTTGATACTTGATCAATAGATAGAAAAATAAATGAATCTTATTAACTATGATAGATTCGTTCTGATACGTTCATGTTTTAGCCTTTGATCGAATATCAAATAAATTCCAAAAATTTATAAAACTTATATGAAAATGCATCGCTCGTTAAACTAAATAAGATCAACTGTTTGGATTAGACGTTTGAGTTTTAAAATTTGAAAAAATAACTTAATAACAAAATGTTGGCATTTGGGGGCAACCAAAATGTTGGTAGCGGAACCTTACTCTTTCAAATATAAACACAATTTATATTTTTTTTTCTTTGAAAATATAAATTATTCTTTTTCTGGTGCTAGTTTTCGAGTGTTTTATAAAAATATGTGCAATATAATTATATAAATAATAAAAATTGAACACCGGAATAAATGTCTATTCAGCCCCGCAATGCACATATGTAGTGAATTCCTAGTTTTTCACTGACAATAATTCTTTAATTGAATATCTAGATGATCATAAATAAAGGATTAAATTTTCAGTGTTCGAGGACCTTTAATTCCTGGGAAATAATTGTCTTCAAGAAAAGCAATATTAAAAGGGATAATGCAACATGTGTTAGGAAGTCTAAGTTTTCAAATTTTTTGTGCTAATTAACCATTTAATAAGCAATCCAAACGACTTAGACCTCGAAGGATCTAGTCCAAGCATTCACACACAAGAGAGAGAGGTTAGGAAGGCTACCTCTCCTTGTATCGCAACAAGGAGGCTCGAATCCGGCGATGTCGAGGTTGTGCGCACCACCACGCGTGTCTCGGCCTCAAGTCCACCAAGGTATTAACCAAAACCTCGATCTATGCTAGTAGATGAGAGGTTAAGCCTAATCCCTTCTTTCCCTTTGCCTTAATTAACTATTTAATTGGATGGAGGCAAGAGGTGCTCAACACATGAGCTTAAGAGAGCAATGGTGGAGAGAAAAAATTCTGAAATTTTTCCTTTAATTTTCGTCCAAAATATTAGGGAGAGAGAAAAAGGCAAGGTGGCTAGGGTTTTGGCTCCCAAAGTGGTCCTTTTATAGACCAACCACTCTCCCAAAAAGTTGTAACTAATTTACAACTATGCCATCACTAGGGCAGCCATAAAATGGGCCTAAATGGGCTCTATCAATTATTTAATTGGTCCTCTAATTCAATTAATTAGTGGCCCAATTAATTGCTCTCAATTTGGACCTTTAATTTACCATTTAAATATAGGCCCGTTAGCTCAAATTAATTACTTTAATTAATTCATGTTGAACAAATTAATTATCAACACTTTGATAATTATTTAAGGATTAGAATATGCATTAATTTATTTCTATATAATCCGTTTGACTTAATTAATTAATTATGACGGTTCACAACAGTACATAATTAATCAGTCAACATATCATATTGTTGCATTCCTTAATACAACCAAATAAATAATGCACGCATGGTCAAAACCTATTTGTGTGACCCTTTGAGGATTTATGCTCTGTTGGACATGGAAAAATAAATCGCTATTTATTTCCAATAATCATAAGCGGTATCTAGCAACACGTTATGATTCCCAATTCGCATAAATAGTGTACTGCTACAATATTTTAATCCTGCATAAGAAATAATAGTATATCCTTGTCTGATTCTTATGTCACATGATATCATCGTATAATCCAAGATAGGAATGTGTCATTCTTGCAGATTATACGTTTCTTGATCTAGAGATGACTGTATCAGTTGCTAGCAAACAATCCATCTCCATCAAGGGGCCTAAACAGATATCATCGCTCACTAAGTAAATTAATGAGGGACATACGATTTTCTTGATGAACAACTTTTCCCCGCACATTTCAAGAGAACATAAATAAAGTCCGTATAGCAGCCCTTATCAGGAATCAACGGTAGACGATATTTATTGAACCTATCCTCATGTGGAAAAGTTGAACCATCTCAAACTTAGAATCAAACTCAAATGAAATAAATAATGACACATAACACAATCCATATATTTATTTCATTGGGTCGTGTCCTGTACTATGTTCCATAACATACACATATGCAATTAAGTTGGCAACTCCTTACCTATGATTTGTAGAACTTAATCATCACTTAACTTGCATACTAATCTTATCCGATAATTAATATTCCTTGTTAATTATCAAGATTACGGACCTTTTAGATTTATTATTGTCATTTATTATAAATGAAACACAGAGATCTACAATTCAGATCCTCAACCTGAATGATCTGTCAATAAATAAATCAAGGAATAAATGATCAAATATCATCAATAACATAAACCATAGAAGTAGCCATATAATGATTGACTTCTAGGACATAACTCTAACAATCTCCCACTTGGCCTAGAGTCAATCAACAGTGACTTCTAGCCAGTGCATAGTACTCAATGTAATATCCAAAATATACATGTCTCATACTAAAGCCTCAAAAGATAAAAGATACAACTCAAAGCCACTCAGGCATACGCTTAATCCCCATGGATGCAACATGCAACTCATGCGCGGCTCGAGATAGAGGCTTTGTCAGAGGGTCCGCTGTGTTCGCGGCACCGTCCACCTTCTTGACCTTGATCCATCCGTCATTCACAAACTGACGGATAAGATGGAATCGTCGTAGAATGTGCTTGGTCTTCTGGTGAGACCTAGGCTCCTTTGACTGAGCTATGGCTCCCGTGTTGTCGCAGTAGAGATCCACTGGACCAGAGATGCTTGGAACCACCTCCAGCTCGGTCAAGAATTCCTTGATCTAAACTCCTTCTTTCGCCGCTTCACCAGCCGCTAAGTATTCTGCTTCGGTGACGGAATCGGCCGTGGTATCCTGTTTGGAACTCTTCCAACTCACGGCTCCACCATTGAGCAGATATACGAAAACCGGACTGTGACTTCGCATCATCTCGATCGGTTTGGAAACTAGCATCGGTGTAACCACTTACAACGAGCTCTTGGTCTCCACCGTACACGAGAATCAAGCACATAAAGACCATTCAATAAATGCGCAACACAATAACAAACATCATCACGCAACAAAGTACAACTTTTGTTCTTTATTACAACACCAAATCCATCCAAGTCTAAACACGAAATAGAGATAATGTTCCGAGTGATACAAGGAACTACATAAACATCTTTTAGTTCCAAAACTAAATCAGAAGGCAAAGTGAGTTCTACGTTCCCAACGGCCATAGCGGAGACGCACGTGCCGTTACCGACGCGGAGTTGAACTTCGCCTTTCTCGAGCCGCCTCCTACTCTTTAGTGCCTGCACATTTCGACAAATGTGAGCACATGAACCAGTATCAAATATCCAGTCTGTACTAGAGGTAGCGAGAAGGGTTTCAATGACAAATATACCTGAAGTAGAAGGCCGGACAGTTCCCGCCTTCTTGTCAGTGAGGTACTTGGGGCAATTCCTCTTCCAATGGCCCTTGTTGCTACAGTAGTAGCACACGGTCTCGGAAGTGGCCGGGTTCTTCTTTCTCTTGGAACCCTCGGGAGCTCCCTTGGCCGAACCTTGGGGCGTCACCGTGCCTTTGCCCTTTCTAGTTCTGCGGGTCTTTCTTTTCTTGCTCTTCTTGCTCTTGTCACTCACCGCAAGAACATCTTTGGGCCTTTTTTCCTTTTTGAGACTCTCCTCCGTCTCGACAAGCATGTTTTGGAGATCATCCATGCTCTTGTCCATGCCATTCATCCGGTAGTTCACAACAAAACCGGTGAAGCTATGAGGGAGAGAGTTGAGAATGAAGTCTTGAATCGCCCCTGACGGGAAGGGCGTATCAAGCCTTTCGAGCTGCCGAAACAACCCCGCCATCTTCATGACGTGTGGCCCGACTTCATGACCTTCCGCCAATCGAGTATTGGCGACGGCCTTGATGAGACGAGCCCTTTCGGTGCGGGCCTTGGTTTGGAACATGTTCGAGAGACGAGAGACCATTTCAAACACTCCATAACCACTATCCATGATCTCCTTTTGGAGTTCCGCCTCCATGACAGCGACAATCAGGACAGACATCTCCATGTCGTCCATGACGTGCTTGTCATGGGCATCCTTATCCGCTTGAGGGGCATCCGACTTGGGAGCCGCGGGGATGGGAGTGGTAAGGAGGTATTCCTTCTTTTCAAACCTTAGGACAAGCCTTAGGTTCCGGTGCCAATCCAGAAAGTTGGCACCGTTGAAGGCGAGCTTTTCTTTCTCTAAAAGAGATCGAAGCGAAAAGGATGAGGAAGACATCTACAACAATTAATTCAAATTAAGGCCAATTAGTTTATGTTTTTATTTTATTTTCAATAAAGTAAAACTTTCACTACTTTAATATAAGTCCCTTAAAAGTAATGAATTTCCAAGACCCCTATTTTCGTCAAGTTGGACCTGCTATGGCACGTCACCCAAAATGACTAGATAAGGTAGGTTCTCTTTAACCAATCATACAACTTTATGATTCTTGGTTCGCATCGCGAACTTCGCCCCGATGTCCAAACTCTAGTTGGGTCCATCGATAAGTAACATCTCTCTATTTGCTCCTTACAAATCCCTTTATTTGTACCCCGACTATCAAATTGACAACCATGACGTCCGCTTGGGCGGACCGCGCCATGAGAGGGCAATTGACGTGAAGGGGATAGAGAGAAGGAGGGCGGTCGACTTAATCAAATTTGGGACAAACAATTATGTGACTATTGTTTGGTGGTCGTGTAATCATACACCCATACCTATCCTATGACATTCATAGCATCCACAAACATTCACATAATAATAAGCATCTCAAGCATTGTTGTGGGTTTGTATGGCTCCCGCTTGCATTAGTTCCACCGCATCTCCATGTAGCAAAACTAATCTAATTGTCCCTCCCACTAATCATATGGATCCTATCCTATATAATTAAAGGACAAAATACATGTGAAAATATCCCTAATTCCCTCCTAGCCTTAGGGGCATGCAAGCCTCACAAGTTACATTAAGAAATTAATCATAATTAATTAATTAACCATGGCACCAAAGGCCTTACATACAATCAATCACATGCATTTACAAATTACAACACACAAGGCATTGGTTTCTTGAGCCATACTAAACCCACGATCCTTCCTACAAAACAAAGTTAGCACATGTCCCTTTGTTTCTTAATTAACAACAATGAATTAGAGTCTTTGCACATCGCTTGTAGTTCGGGTCTTTCCGCATAAAAGTTTAACTTTTAAACAACTAATTTGCTTAAACCATTTGAAAAGCCAATTCAACAATTGTAAACAGAAAGGAGGAATATCATGGAGTATTCTAATTAATTTATTCAACCAATTTGATTAATTAGAAAATACTTTAACTATTTAAAATATTAAATGGGACCCGATAAAATTCGAAGTTTTTCGGTCTCCAAAAATTATGAAATAAATAATGCATACTCCCTATTATGAGTGTAACTATCTGTCAAAATTTCAGGGAGAGATCACTTACCATCAGAGAGAAACAAAATTAACAAATCGTCAAACTGTGCGCGAAACACCGTTATCCGATTTTCTGTTTTTGTCTAACTCTTTTGGTCTGTAGGATCATCTTCCAAAACGTTTTCATGAAAACATTTTACATAACAAATCTACTATATGTTATTGGCTACCAATCCATCAAACGAAATCCAACTAGTCTTATTTAAAATCATCAAGATAAATAGCAAACAAGCCACTTACCCTGTTCTGAAACAGACTAACGACTAAAAACTATTGACTCAGTTGAGGTATCAAACCTTAATAAAATTCTTTGAAACTAATTTTCACAGAATCTTAACTTCAAGTAGAAACTTTCTATTCAAACACTTTTTCATAAAGTTTTCTCAATAAGTACAGTTTATCCAAATAATCAGTTTGTTGGAAAACCAGATCTGACAACCGATTCATTTCTCATGACTTGAACGCCCACATAAAATCCGAAACATGCAACAAATTTTACATGTCCAGAAAGAGCATCAAGTTTACAAGATTTCTAGCCAAGAAATACAGATAGTTATTTTCGAAAAATAAATCCTTCATGCCTAAAACACAGAACTGTGCAGCAGAGTACCAGATCTGCGCACCGTTACCGTTTAATTCACCATAAATTCATAACAACTTAGAAAAAGGTAAAACTAGTGGCTAAAGAACCACATCTCACAGATCTACAACCTCCAATAAAATTTAGAATTTTTCTGAAAGCTTTTCTCAGCGAAAAAACCAAAACAATGTCGAAAACAGAACAGAAATCCAGACAGCAAGCAAGTGCATCACTAATCCATGTGTTAATTAATCATTTCTCAACTAATTATGTGTTAAAATGCTTTAGAACGACCTAGAGCTCTGATACCACTGTTAGGAAGTCTAAGTTTTCAAATTTTTTGTGCTAATTAACCATTTAATAAGCAATCCAAACGACTTAGACCTCGAAGGATCTAGTCCAAGCATTCACACACAAGAGAGAGAGGTTAGGAAGGCTACCTCTCCTTGTATCGCAACAAGGAGGCTCGAATCCGGCGATGTCGAGGTTGTGCGCACCACCACGCGTGTCTCGGCCTCAAGTCCACCAAGGTATTAACCAAAACCTCGATCTATGCTAGTAGATGAGAGGTTAAGCCTAATCCCTTCTTTCCCTTTGCCTTAATTAACTATTTAATTGGATGGAGGCAAGAGGTGCTCAACACATGAGCTTAAGAGAGCAATGGTGGAGAGAAAAAATTCTGAAATTTTTCCTTTAATTTTCGTCCAAAATATTAGGGAGAGAGAAAAAGGCAAGGTGGCTAGGGTTTTGGCTCCCAAAGTGGTCCTTTTATAGACCAACCACTCTCCCAAAAAGTTGTAACTAATTTACAACTATGCCATCACTAGGGCAGCCAAAAATGGGCCTAAATGGGCTCTATCAATTATTTAATTGGTCCTCTAATTCAATTAATTAGTGGCCCAATTAATTGCTCTCAATTTGGACCTTTAATTTACCATTTAAATATAGGCCCGTTAGCTCAAATTAATTACTTTAATTAATTCATGTTGAACAAATTAATTATCAACACTTTGATAATTATTTAAGGATTAGAATATGCATTAATTTATTTCTATATAATCCGTTTGACTTAATTAATTAATTATGACGGTTCACAACAGTACATAATTAATCAGTCAACATATCATATTGTTGCATTCCTTAATACAACCAAATAAATAATGCACGCATGGTCAAAATCTATTTGTGTGACCCTTTGAGGATTTATGCTCTGTTGGACATGGAAAAATAAATCGCTATTTATTTCCAATAATCATAAGCGGTATCTAGCAACACGTTATGATTCCCAATTCGCATAAATAGTGTACTGCTACAATATTTTAATCCTGCATAAGAAATAATAGTATATCCTTGTCTGATTCTTATGTCACATGATATCATCGTATAATCCAAGATAGGAATGTGTCATTCTTGCAGATTATACGTTTCTTGATCTAGAGATGACTGTATCAGTTGCTAGCAAACAATCCATCTCCATCAAGGGGCCTAAACAGATATCATCGCTCACTAAGTAAATTAATGAGGGACATACGATTTTCTTGATGAACAACTTTTAAATTTCTTATGCAGGATTAAAATATTGTAGCAGTACACTATTTATGCGAATTGGGAATCATAACGTGTTGCTAGATACCGCTTATGATTATTGGAAATAAATAGCGATTTATTTTTCCATGTCCAACAGAGCATAAATCCTCAAAGGGTCACACAAATAGTATATCCTTGTCTGATTCTTATGTCACATGATATCATCGTATAATCCAAGATAGGAATGTGTCATTCTTGCAGATTATACGTTTCTTGATCTGGAGATGACTGTATCAGTTGCTAGCAAACAATCCATCTCCATCAAGGGGCCCAAACAGATATCATCGCTCACTAAGTAAATTAATGAGGGACATACGATTTTCTTGATGAACAACTTTTCCCCGCACATTTCAAGAGAACATAAATAAAGTCCGTATAGCAGACCTTATCAGGAATCAACGGTAGACGATATTTATTGAACCTATCCTCATGTGAAAAAGTTGAACCATCTCAAACTTAGAATCAAACTCAAATGAAATAAATAATGACACATAACACAATCCATATATTTATTTCATTGGATCGTGTCCTGTACTATGTTCCATAACATACACATATGCAATTAAGTTGGCAACTCCTTACCTATGATTTGTAGAACTTAATCATCACTTAACTTGCATACTAATCTTATCCGATAATTAATATTCCTTGTTAATTATCAAGATTACGGACCTTTTAGATTTATTATTGTCATTTATTATAAATGAAACACAGAGATCTACAATTCAGATCCTCAACCTGAATGATCTGTCAATAAATAAATCAAGGAATAAATGATCAAATATCATCAATAACATAAACCATAGAAGTAGCCATATAATGATTGACTTCTAGGACATAACTCTAACAACATGCACACATATGTTCCTACGAGTCCAAAAGATTACCGTTTGGAGAACAAAATAAAAAGTTTCATCGATATTTGTGAATTGTGAGTTTTAAGTTGAAAATTTGCAAGATACAAAGCCCAAAAATTGGGTCCGAACTCATTTGGATTATAAAGACAACTGTCTTCACTAGGTTTATTCAGGCGTAGCAATGTCCATCCATAATCCTGATCTATTCTATGAAGTAGCATAGACCCTAATCCCCACCCCCACCCCCTAAAAAAAGTACTAAATCAGTGAAATACCCCAAAAAAATTCTAACTGTAACACTTTCTTGAAGCGAAGCAAGTTGGTAATTCAATTTTTGAATTTCCCTGAGGAATCAAGAATAGTATCTTCATCTGAATTTTTGATGCGAATCGCTCTTAGAGAACATGATTTTAGATTGATTCAAGATCAAGAAGAAAAATAGAAGCAAAGAAGTGGGGTCACTTGGCTGAAACTCGAAGATAAAAACACAAAATTTTTCCACGCTGTAGCATCCTCTAGACGTATCTTCAACTCAATTGAGTCAATTTGCATCAATGAGGATGTTCTCTCTTCCCCTTTGGAATTCAAAATTGCTTTTCTAAATCACTTTTCCTCGATCTTGGGAACTAGCCCTGCAACTCCCCCGCCCTACGATCTTACTGGCAAACTTGGCAACCCTATCGATCTCTCTACCTTAGGGGTTTCTTTCTCTGAGACTGAAGCTCTTCAAACTATCCATCAGCTTCCTTCTTGCAAAGCATCAGATCCTGATGGCTTTTCTATTGACTTCTTTAAGAAAATTTGGGATCATAAAATCAGACGTCATGCATGCTATATTGGCCTTTCAGCACTTTAATCTTGACTTATCAGACCTTAAAAAGGTGAATATTTCTCTAGTCTCTAAGAAAGAGTCTTGTACAAAGATTTCTGACTATAGACCCATAAGTGTCATCAACTCTTTTGTCAAAATCATCACAAAAATTTTGGCAAATCGTCTTAAGCCATTTATGGTGGATCTCGTTAACCCACTACAAACGACATTCACAAAAGGACGGACAATCATGGAATCCTATATGGTAACTAGAGAGTTCATCTCTTTTTACCATAAAAATAAAATCCCTGCCATCTTGTACATGATAGATTTTGTCAAAGTTTTTCACACTATCTCCTGGACTTTTCTGACAAACGTTCTTGTTGAAAGAAGTTTTCATGTCGCCTACATTGCTTTGATACTTCAAATTCTCCGAACTTCCTCATTTGCTGTCAAAGTCAATGGAGAATTCTCCTCCTTTTTCTTGCATAAAAGAGGTTTAAGACAATGAGATCTTTTATCTCCTCTCCTCTTTATCATTGTCACAAACGCTCTTTAATCCTTCTTTAATAATGTTTCCTCTCTCATCTCCGGCTCTATTCTGATCCCTCCCTTTTCGCAACATTATGCCGGTGACACCATCATCTTAATGGATGCTAATTCACATTCTTTGTTAGTAGTCTCATAGATAATTTCTAACTTTGTAAAATTGTCTGGACTTCGACTCAATAATGCACAATGTCTTTTTGTACCTATTTTCATCGATTCATCTGCCTACCTTACCATTGCTTCTATTCTTAGGTACCAAGCAAAAGAACTTTCTATTTCTTATCTTGGATTACCGTTATTCATCCCCCGACCGGAAAAAATTCACTTTCAGCCTTTAATTAATGCTTTCCATCGTAAGCTGAATGGTTGGAAGGTTCGATTCCTTTCTGTAGGTGGAAGACTTACTTTGATAAAGTCGGTTCTTACAACTTTTCCCTTACAATACATGCAAGTATTGAAGTTGTCTCACTGGATATTGAAGCACTTAGAAGGGATCAAAAGAAGGTTCTTTTTGGAAAGTCTTGGGGTCACTGTCTTGTAAACTGGTCTAAATGTTGCCTACCAAAATCCAATGGTGGTTTGAAATTCTAGATCTTCAATGACAAAACCAAGCATTATTATTGAAATGGCTTTGGAAACTCAAACACAAACCAAATTCAATCAGGTCCTCATCAGTACAGCTCCTTTACGGTACTACAGAAACAAATGGTTTGAAGTTGTGTAGAGTTTCCTACGGCTTAACAGATATCCTTCAACAAGCTCCTTTTTTTCCACCTCTCCTATAATTTTTCTGACGATTCTCCCCTACCTACCTGGAAATGGACGGCCAATGGAATCTTCTCCTCTTCGATCACTTGCGCCTTACTTTCTAACACTAGAATCCTTTCTAAGTATGACTCATACTTATGGAGAGTGAAAGCACCACCAAAAGTTAGGATTTTAATCTGGTTACTACTACAAGACCGACTGTTAATGCAACAAAATCTAATTACAAGAGGATGACCTTCTCCAACTTCTTGTCCTTGTTGCAATACTTCATCCATAGAAACAACCAATCACCTCTTTCTACAGTGTCAATTTGCATCCGCAGTTTGATCAGTGGTGCAAACTTGATTCAGGCTTCCATTGCTAAACCTCAATATCGGATTAGGGGATTTCTGGATCTCCCATAGGTATCTAAACTATAGGACACCATATGGGCTGCAACCTCTTGGAATATTATTTGAAAGGCACGCAGCAGATGTATCTTCTTGGATCATTACACTGCTCCGGAATTTTCATTGAAGGACATTTTTGCATGTTCACAATCTTGGTTCAAACATGCTTAGTCAATTTTACTTTTCTTTAATTGGTTTGTTACAGTTTTAATTAGATCTCCTTGTATAGGCTCTTTTTATTTTCACTTTACTTTTTTTTAATTATTTTTATTTAATAAAATTTACTGGTGCGGGACTTTGCCACCGACCTAAAAAAAATATATATATATCATTCAGCCAAAATACGCTTCCCAAACTAAAGATAAAATTTAGTGCAGCACAACATAAGATGTAAATAGCCTTATAAATTCATACATAATACAGCAACAGTTCATCCTCACAAAGTAAAGACCATCATAATAAAGAAACGATAGAAACATGATCATATTCTCAAAAGATCGACCCATTTTAAAATGAACAGTTTAGGACTACAATTGACCAGCAGATCTTTGTATTTTTGTCGAGAGAGTTTTGCAAGTCACGGAATTACTCCGATTTAAACTTTAAAGCTTTTTTTTTTTTAACTAGAAAGTGTCGTTTATCTACAAAAAGTGAGTAAATTGCCACGGTAATTAGTGGTAAGAATTTGGAGAAACTACTGTTATTTTGGCACAAATCTTAGACTACAATATATCACAATCTAACACGTATCAGAATTCTTTATCTCATAATAATCCTGTAAAACGAAATTAGAATGACTTCCCAATTTCATCAAGAACACATAATATTAAGGTTCTCATTGACGCGGGATGAAAAAGATATAATGAGTCTTATCATAACTCGTAAGTGCGTACATTAATTAATTCCATACGCGTCATCCCACAGATAAAATTTTGATGTACGCAAATGACCAATTATTATACAAGATTCAAATGCCGGTGACTAGCTAAGCCTTTTGTATAAACCGGAACACTCAAATCTTATTGCATCTCCTATTGTTTCTGATCTATTGACTAAATTTATTGATAAATTAAATCTTTTGACCGACCAAGTCATTTAAATATTGCAATGAGGCATGAGCTGTAACCAATGAAGATCATTGTAATAAAAGTTTCCGAGACTCTGTATGTTATTGTACACTGTAACCTAAACTCTAATTTTAAATAACTTGTTTTTCTGAGTAATCGAACTTGATGTGAATTTTTTTGGCCATTCAATGTCAAATTATATTACTTCTAGTCGGTGAACATTATTTTTACTTATTACGATTTAATTATTTCATTCACTTTTCATTCAAAATACTAGCTAAAGTTGGCCAAAATTTAAATAAACATAGTATTTTGATTGAAATAGTTGGAGCGGCCAATTTAATGGATCATATCCAATAACGAAAAACAAATAAATTCAAAAATCAATGACTAGATCAAATTAATGTCATGTGATTCTTGAAGATCTCCGACAAAATCAACACTCTAGTTTTTTTATCTTTTTTTTTATATAGAAATACGATATGGACAGTTAATTTAACCTCATATATAGACATTTTTTTCACTTTAATTAGCTAGAGTAATAATCAATCCTAAATTTTTTTTGAGAAAATGCAAAAATGACCTTTTCGGAAAATATTGTGAAAATTTAATAATTGTCGATAGATTATAGTAACAAATTTGTATGTGAGAAATAATTAGTGATTTTAATAGAAATTTATTTTGTTGATAACAAAAAGCTTTAACTCTGTGTACATTAGGCTAAGTATGGAAGCGATAATGCCAAGTAGACCTAGCTAGCTAGTACTAGCTAATACGGTTTATTTTCCATTTGTTTATGACTGTAAGCAATGTTCTAAATATGTGCTGTGTCATGTCATGCCATGTCAAACACGCTGTGTCGGGATCATATGTCGTGCCATGTCGTGTCGTGTCAAACACGCCGTGTCGGGATCATATTTCGTGCAATACTATGTCTAAATGTTTTATGTGTCATATCTAAATTCTAAGGGAGGGACAAGACATGCCTTTGAATTTCAAAAAACATAGTTATATTCTTATATTTACAGATAAATTGTACATTCAAATTATAAAATTATACTAAAAAATAGACAATATAAGAATTTTTCCTTGTTATTTCATAATATTTTTTTTACCATCTTTAACCCTCATTATAAGCTTGTTTGAGTCTCTCTTGTCATGTCTTGTGTTGTGTCGTGTCGTGTATGGACAATCCGCGTGCCGTGGCGGTTGTGTCTATACTATGAAAGTTGGACACAGCATGCTTAAATTTTCTTGCCGATCTGTGTCCGTGTTTTATCGTATCATACCACTTTCATGCCGCGTGTTCGGCCACTTCGGGTTATTCTTAGAACAATATTTTAATTTCATGGGGTAATTAATACTGGTTTAAAACTGGAAAGCAAAATATTTGACACAATATTAACTGGTGGACACCCGATCGATGTGACAATTCATTATATTTTGGTTTATCGAATGGGATTTGATATCTAATGTGCTTAGCATATTTACATATTAAGGCTCACTAGAACGCAGCAGGTTCTATTTGCTAGAATTTTAAATTTCTTTTGAACTTGCTGGACTTCTAATAAGTGGGTCATCTTATACGCGCATCTTTGCGTTAGATAATTTGGATAACTCAAGAGACCAAAATAACTGAGGTGTCTTTCAAATTTGGACAATTTGAGTTCATGTATATATATAACAGAGAGATATCACATTATGTTTAACATAAATGTTAAAGGGTGCATTTGGATTGTTTGATAAGAATATTAGAATTTAGTTGTCTAGGATTAAGAACATGATTCCTAAATAGTTAAATAGAAGCTTTGTTTGGATTATAATTGTTTTTAAATAGTTTAAATTAAGAATATTTGTTTAATCTGAGTTTATTTGAATACAAGTCTTTCAACATATTTGAAATGTTAATATCCATAAGGGATTTTCCTTTCAAGTTTGAAAATCTTGATCTTCACTCAAACTATGTTGTCTTATCTGCTCGATCAAAGGCAACTCAATACTTAGATATAATTTGTACGTTGTGTCTAGTTAGATAATTAAAACTTTCTAGATCCAGTTTCGTCTTTGCTATTACTATTTCTATAATCCTCATTTGTTGGTTTTAATAAATACAGGAAACCTACGTTTGTTACTACTTTGTCAAAAACGAAAGAATAAGAAAATGCAAAATCAAATAATGGAATTTTATATTGTTTCGTTATTTTCCCTTGTTAAAACAAATCCGTTGTATATTACGAGATTGAATGGATCTATTCTACTGTGTTTTTGCCGAACTTTTTCCAAAGCTCATAGCTAGGCCATGCATGCACTCTATAAAAACCACTGCTAACCAGCAGATATTATCTCATTTCATGTACACTCAACTCCTTCCCATATAAAAAGTTTTAATAAATCAAAGAAGCTGCTTTGATGGCATTTCCCAACCGTATCTCTACTCTTCTTTCTATCGTTGTCTTTGGCCTCATTTTTGGAGCTCCAATCTTCACGGCAGTAGCTGATGATCCTTTGTTGTCAGTATTTGAGAAATGGATGAAGAATTATGGCCGAAACTATGGGTCTATAACCGAAAAACTACAGCGGTTTGAAGTGTTTAAAGACAACTTTCAATTTATCGAATCCATGAAAAATAAAACTCTTACATATACTTTAGGTCTTAACAAGTTTGCAGATCTCACAAACAAGGAGTTTCTACAAAAATATGCAACCTTTAAACCACGCAATTCTTCCAACATATCAACTTCATTCAGGTATGCAAATGTGACATCAATCCCTTCTTCAATTGATTGGCGCACTCTCGGTGCAGTGACATCCATCAAAGATCAAGGCAGCTGTGGTGAGTTAAAAACTTTAATGTAAAGCACTTTTGTTATTTCAAAACTGAATTATAAAAACAGAGTGCAAAGAGTACTTTTGTCATTTCAAAACATGAATTATAAAAACAGAGTGCAAAGATGACTTCAACCCATGTCAATTAGTTTATAATGACATAAGACATTATTTTTTTATAATCTTCTTCGAATGTAATCGAGTAGTATATATAATCTTGGACACACACACACACACATATTGACGAAAAATTTAAAATTTTATTAAAGACTGAATTTTCTCATACTGCAACTCAACGCAGTTCGTTTTGATACACCTGGATCGATCTTTTCTTGTTGTAACAAATTGTATACAGAATATAATTGCTGTTTGTTCTTGTTGATTACTATATTGTTTATGATCATTCAAGTAAAGAATTGGAAATATTGTTATAACATGTTTTTCATTGATTTACAAAACTTATGTACGCCTCATTGTTTTCAGAAAATTAAATTTGGATAGTTACTACATGTTATAGGGGGGAAAAAATTACATATCTAATATTTCCCGGCTTGATGCAATTAGTGTACATGCATCTGGCCTTTATAAATTTGTTATTTCTTTTTAACACAGTTTCTGCACCAGAATGTCGTGAGTTTAATTGATAAATATAAACATTGCTATATAATATTGTAGGTTCTTGTTGGGCATTTTCGGCTGTAGCCACAATTGAGGGGATAAATCAAATAAAGACGGGCGACCTTATAAGTCTGTCGGAACAAGAATTAGTTGATTGTGTTGCTAAATGTTATGGTTGTGACGGAGGATTTGAGGATTATGCTTTTGAGTGGGTGGTTCAAAATGGTGGCATCACTACAGAGGACGATTATCCTTATACTAGTGGTATCACAGAAACTCAAGGCACATGTTCTAACACCGGCAACTATGCCGCCACAATCTCTGGTTATGAATATGTCACTGCTTATAGTGAATCCAATCTCGCAAAAGCCGTCGCAAAGCAGCCTGTGTCCATAGGTATAGATGCAAGTGGTTATGATTTTCAGTTTTATTCGGACGGTATTTTCACCGGTCCATGTGGAACAGATATTGATCATGCTGTTACTGTTGTTGGATATGGAAGTTCGGATGGAACAAATTACTGGATAGTAAAAAATTCTTGGGGTACATCCTGGGGTGAATCTGGTTACATACGAATGCAAAAAGACATCTATTCCATCGCAGGCCTATGTGGTCTTGCCATGGAACCTTCATATCCTACCAAATAGTTTGACAATTAAGAATGAATTTGGGTGCTTTCATGATGTAACTAGTATTGTTTCTTTATTTTCGTTTATGATTTCGGTTTGGTTTGTGTTTCGTGTCTTTAAAATGTATTGATTGCTGTTATGATTGATTGTTTTGAATGTGGTTTGGTTTTGCATTTGAATAAGTCGCATGTATCTGTACAAGCATTTGACAAACGGAATTTTACATTTTGTTATGAATGCTTGATTCTCATAACTAAATCTTACGAAAACTTTAAGATGCTAACATGCATGTGCTAACCACAAAACAAATATTAAACCATTTTAAGTTTGGCAGCGAGTGTGAATTTATCCAGAAGTTATATTTTCTGTGTCGCATTAGAGAAAATTTTTAATCCAATGTTATCTTAATGAAAAAAAATAAATGATCATTTTGGTAATAACTTATCCTTTAATTATGACGTTAATACTTGCTAATAATCACGACCTCCTAGGCTCTTTCCAAAAAAAAAAAAAAGAATCCAAATGTAGTGAAAGTCAAAAGGGCCGGGCCGGATTTCAAAGGACCGGATTTAACGGGTTTGGCATAAGGGCCGGATCGGACCGGGTTCAAAAAAGAGTCTAAGAAGGACCGGGTTTGACGGATTTTTTTTTTATGAATAGGTAGCTCGAACCTTTGAAAACCTGGCCCTTCTAAGCCCTTGATCTTTCAAATGGCCGGGCTTAAGGATTCAAAGGACTAAAAGGACTCCATATGATATATTTTGATATTTTTCTCATGATTTCATAGTAAAAATTTTTTTATATTGCATAAATAATCATGGTAAGTAAATGAACATATTTGACGAGTAACTTTTATGTTCACTGAAATTATTTGGTCAACACAAAAGATATAACAATTTTGTATATTGAATGTCAATGTTTACAAGAACTCATATGCCAATTGGTATGTCGATGTCTCATAATTATGCTAGTTTTCAACTTAATAATTGTCAAATTTTCTAAAATGTATATCAGTATTAGTGCATGATTTAATTTGAATGAGTTCGTGAAAAAAATAATAATAATTAACTTTGATTTTTGTTCGAGAAAAAAATGTTTAATTCCTTCAAAATATTTAAACATTATTTCTAAAAAAATTTATAATTAAATTAATATTCTCAACGTACCATTCTAAATATATAGATGTTGAAGGTAAGATTTAATTTGATACATATTATAAATTTTAGTAATTAAAATAATATGAGACCTGAAATTTATACATATTTTTATTCTATTAATTTATATTGAACCGACCCTTTCAAATAAACTAGGTCGGATTGGGACAGACCTAGTCCTTCGATACCCGTCTCATCAAAATCCGTCTTCGTCAAAAATTAAATCCGGCCCTTTCAAAATCCGGCCCTTCTAGGCCCTAGTCCGTTATAAATCTTTCAAAGGGCCGGTCCGGTACGGGTTTAAAGACGGTCTTTCGAAGGACGGACCAAGGCCAACGACTTTTGGCATATCACTATCCAAATGTCCCAGTCTGATTAATGAGATTAGAAGCGACCTTAATTTCCATATTGGCTTATCGCCATAGTAATTGCTTTACGACCGACCTCTATAAATAGATGAGCTTGTATTCACTGGATATGACATCTGTCTGAGTAATGAAAATTCACTAAAATCATGTCTCTCTCCGTACCATTCGATGATTCGACAGTATATTTTTAGATCACCAAAACAGAACAAAAACAGAGCTCCTAAATTGGTATCACTGCGGATAAAATGGAGATGAGGGACTGCAGATAGGATTGACACTGTTCGCATCTATCGTAGTCGTACTGTCGTAGCTATGGCACTGTTACACAGAAACGGAGAAAGGAATTTTACCAATGGAAGTCGTCAATATTTATAATTAATTTATTGTTTTTTGCTTTTAAGTTTTATTTTTTTTTGAGGGACGTGCTTTTAAGTTTTAACAAAGCATAAAATCAATTTAAAAAAATAAATATATTTGTCATATTCAAGAATGAATGGAGATCAATTCACTAGCATCCACTGTATCCGTTTATGTCCGTGAGAAGGTTCTAGTGTTCCATTTTATAGAGTGACAAAATGTCGTATTTCTCTTTTTTAATTTTATTTAAAATTTTGAACTTTAAACTTTAAACTTCCGATTTGAACAGTTGATAGTGTTTATTTTAACTACAGATGTGCTGCCATAAATTTTATAATTTTTTAATTCATTTGATACTTGGTCCATAAGTCGAAAATGAACGAATATAATTAATTATGATAACTATTTTAATATATTCATTTTTCAACGTCATGATTAATTAAGTAACAAATAAAATCTAAATATTAAAATGAACAAGATGAATGTTTGATTCGAATATTTAAATTTTGAATTTTCAAAAAAAAAAATAAAAAAAGAGAAGTGCGGTGCTTGTGGCATCCCAAAAGTGAGCGCTTGTAACACCCCAAAAGTGAGGCATCGAAACCCTCCTCAACATCGATCCATACTCCATAGATGGTAGCACATGCTAACTCCATGTAAATGATTGTTGCATGCATTGCCGGAAAAAAAAAATAAAAAAATAAAAAAAAATAAAATCAGATCATATATATCTACTTCAATATGAACGGACAAGACCAATATTATTGATATTAAATTGCATTTCACCAAATATCGAGTCATATAAGAAGATTTAGCATTAGGGCTCGTTCTCTCATCGTAATCCTGTTTTTATGAGAACCCAATGACTGTTCAATTTCATCAAGAACATGGTATAGAAGTCCTCGTTGACCTGAATTTAAAAAAAAAAAAATCCTGTCTTGTATGTTTGGCACATTAATTTATCAATCAATAATTATATATCTTTCATATCATAAGAATTTTGTGCACGCAAAGGCCCAATATATCATAGAAGATTTCAAATAGCAGTGACTAGCTAGGACAGTTTATATATGTAGGATATATCATTATATAGATTATAATAATACTATAGTAATCCATTATTATTCTGATTACTTGAACAATAATTTATTAAATTGCAATAATAACTCATATAATCTATTGTTACAGAACAAATTATTCTTTTACAACCAAATTATTTTCAGCAGCCCAGCTAGAATATATATATTTTTTATTCTTTCTCTACGCATGTATTTACCTTTTTCAGTTTTATATTAGTTTAATATATAAAAATCTATATATTATTCAGTTAACTTGAACTATAATTCATTAATTCTGAATACTATTATAAATCAAACACTAAAGATAACAACGATGATATCATTCAATTTAATTAACTATTTATGATAGTATTCTCTAGACAATTGAAATCTTCAATTTATCAAAATAAATCTGATAACTATTACAGCAATATATAGATGAAATGAGCTGTAGCCGATCAAGAACATTGTAAAAAAAGTATTCGCAAGGACGCCACATTCAATACATTTTATTGTGTATTGATAACGTTAAACTTCCGCTAGGTTTATGAGGCCGGCGTCGCGATGATGTCAACCAAACCTAGGTAGAAATGTGGTTTATTTTCCCCTTGTGCTATCCATGGGGTAATGCAGTTTTAATACAGAAAACTATGCACTCGGCAATATTGATTAAAATTGTTTTTCTTTAATGGGATTGGAGATCTAATCTGTGTAGGTATAAACTCACAAAAAGTTTTCTATATTTTTTTCGAACTAACAAAATATACTCTCATGGACAAATAAAGAAACAAAATAATGTTAAGCAATAAAAATATGTTGCTCAATCTTCCAGAGATACAGATAATTATGTTTCTCAATTTATTTCCTTATTAGTTGGAGAACCAAAACGTGTTGTTGCTTCGTCTGGCGATTGATATCCAACTACAGATCAAATCGATCGAACGACAGAAACACGTGTTAACGCTAGATCAGTTGTCAGGGGTTTGCTCTTGTATTCATGCTAACACCTCTTAGATCCGTGCGTTTATAAGTAGTAATATAATATAGTATTTTTTTCGAATAATTAACGCGTAAATAAACTGCATATAGACGACATTTTCTTTTCATTATATGCGATTTTATAAAATGAATAGAAGCATTCTTTTATGTTTAAAATAGAGGCTTGATTTACTATTTGTTTATGTTTTTATCAACAGACCAGTCAATATAAAATGTCTAAATATGAAGCATCTGATTAAACAGACTAGATACGAAACACACCTCTTCTTCGGGATTTTTTTTTTTTTTTTTATTAGTGAACCAACAGCCAATCGTTCCATCCAAACCCAAACAGTACCAATCAGTCAAATACAAATTGACATAGAAATTTTAGTTTGACGGGTAATCGAATAATCAATACGGAATATCTAAAAATTAACCCCGAGTTTTCTTATAGTTTGATAATTTGTATATTGTTCAAAAACCTCAATACGAATCTTATTTTCGAAGCAGCATAAGTAATCAGCTAATTATTATATCATATTATTTTTTGTAAATCATTAAAAAAAAACACATTTTGTATCCCCAAAATGTTATATAATTTTTTTTTATTTTTGAAATAACAGACGTCCTATTGTTGGAGCAAAGTTTGAAGAATTTAAAATATCAATAGCAATATAAAAAAATATTTCATATGGAATATTCGTTCCACTTATGAGATATACATTTTTGGTATGTTTGAAAACTAGTGCGCCGAACAAGGAACAAAGAATTAGCCCCTCTCTTTGTTCGCAGTTCCCAGTTCCAAAAAAATCGGAGAACTAGAAATTAAATGTTGTTCGCTGTTTGTGAGCTTGTTTGTTTGAGCGCCGAACTAGCTAGTTCGCGTCTGTGCCAAAACAAAACGAATTTAACCAATCTAAAATCTATCACACACACTGTCACATTCCATACCGACAGGTCAGGAGTTATAATAGTTGGGATATATAGTATTTTTTTTATTCATCTGACGGTTTGTCAATCTATGTCAAAACAAAACAAAACAAACAGAGTCAGCTACAAAACTCAGTAACAAATTGTGATGAAATGACTTAGAATGAATGCAGAAACGATTGAAATGCACAAGTGATATACGGAATTACATTCATAGCAATTTATGTGCGTATTTACTATGTATTATCCATTCTATTTGAATAAATATGATATGAATTATATTCTTGACAGTATAAAGAGTTTAAATTTAGATTATTTTGATGAAATGACTTAGAATGAATGTAGATAAGATTGAAATGCTCAAATGATATTCCGAATTGCATTATTTGCTCTTTATATGCGTAATTATTATGTATAATCCAATCTTTTTGAATAAATATGATATGAATTATATTCTAGATAATATAAAGAGTTTAAATGTAGATAATTATGATGAAATGACGTAGAATGAATGAAGAAACAATTGAAATGCTCAAATGATACAAGGAATTGCATTATTTGCAATTTGTGTGTGTAATTATTATGTATAATCCACTCTTTTTAAATAAATATGATATGAATCATATTCTAGACAGTATAAAGAGTTTAAAAGTAGAATAATGTGATGAAATAACTTAGGATGAATGCAGAAACATTTGAAATGCTCAAATGATACTCAGAATTGCATTATTTGCACTTTATATCCGTAATTACACTGTATAATACAATCTTTTTTAATCAATATGAAAAGAATCCAATTCTTGAAAATATAGTGAGTTTAAATGTAGATTATTATGATGAAATGACTTAGAATGAATGCAGAAACGATTGAAATGCTCAAATGATACTCAGAATTGCATTATTTCCACTTTATATACGTAATTACTATGTATAATCAAATTTTTTTAATAAATATAATATGAATCATATTCTAGACAGTATAAAGATTTTAAATGTAGATAATTGTGATGAAATGACTTAGAATGAATGAAGAAACGATTGAAATACTCAAAAGATACACAGAATTGCATTATTTGCAATTTATGTGCGTAATTACTATGTATAATCCTAACTTTTTGAATAAATATGATATGAATCATATTCTAGATAGAATAAAGAGTATAAATTTTGATTATTTTGATAAAATAACTTAGAATGAATGCAGAAACGATTGAAATGCTCAAATGATAATCAGAATTGCATTATTCGCAAATTATATGCGTAATTACTTTTTATAACCCAATCTTCTTGAATAAATATGATATGAATCATATTCTTGACTGTATAAAGAGTTTAAATGAAGATTATTGTGATGATATGGCTTAAAATGAAGATTATTGTGATGATATGGCTTAGAATGAATTCTGAAATGCTCAAATGTTACTCAGAATTGAATTATTTGCACTTTATATGCGTAATTACAATGTATAATCCAATCTTTTTGAATAAATATGACATGAATCAAATTATGGATAGTATACAGAGTTGAAATGTAGTGTATTATGATGAAATGACTTAGAATAAATGCAGAAACGATTGAAATACAAAAATGATACACGGAATTGCATTTTTTGCACTTTTTGTGCGTAATTTCTATGTATTATCCATTCTATCTGAATAAATATGATATGAATCGTATTCATGACATTATAAAGAGTTTAAATGTAGATTATTGTGATGAAATGACTTAGTATGACTGCAGAAACGATTGAAATGCTTAAATGATACTCGTAATTGCATTATTTGCACTTTATGTGTGTAATTACTATGTATTATACATTTTTTTAATAAATATAATATAAATCATACTTTTGACAGTATAATGAGTTTAATTGTAGATTATTGTCATGAAAGGACTTAGTATGACTGCAGAAACGATTGAAATGTTTAAATGATACTCGAAATTGCATTATTTGCACTTTATGTGCGTAATTACTTTATATTATCCATCCTTTTTTAATAAATATAATATTATCATATTCTTGACAGTATAAAAAGTTCAAATGTAGATTATAGTGATGTAATGACTTAGAATGAATGCAGAAACGATTGAAATGCTCAAATAATACTCAGAATTGCATTATTTGTAATTTATATGCGTAATTAGTATGTATAATCCAATCTTTTTGAATAAATATGATATGAATAATATTCTTGATAGTATAAAGATTTTAATCGTATATTATAGTGATGATCTGACTTAGAATGAATGCAGAAACGATTGAAATCCTCAAATGATACTCAGAATTGCATTATTTACAATTTATATGCGTAATTAGTATGTATAATCCATTTTTTTAATAAATATGATGTCAATCATATTCTAGACAGTATAAAGAGTTGAAATGTTGATAATTGTGAAGAAATGATGTAGAATGAATGAAGAAACGATTGAAATGCTCGAAAGATATACGGAATTGCATTTTTTTAACTTTATGTGTGAAATTACAATGTATAACCCATTATTTTTGAATAAATATCATATGAATCATATTCTATACAGAACAAAGAGTTTGAATGTAGATTATTGTGTTGAAATAACAAAGAATGAATGCACAAATGATTGAAATGCTCAAATGATACTCAGAATTGCATTATTTGCACTTTATGTTCGTAATTACTAAATAGTATCCTTTCTTTTTGAATAAATATAACATGAATCATTTTGCAGATAGTATAAAGAGTTTGAACATAGATTATTGTGTTGAAATGATTTAGAATGAATGCAGAAACGATTGAAATGCTCAAATGATACTCAGAATTGCATTATTTGCAATTTATATGCGTATTTACTCTGTATAATCCAATCTTTTCGAATAAATATGATATGAATCATATTCTAGACAGTATAAAGAGTTTAAATAGAGATTATTGTGTGGAAATAACATTGAATGAATGCATAAACGATTGAAATGCTCAAATGATATTTGGAATTGCATTATTTACACTGTATATATGTAATTACTATATATAATCCAATTTTTGTGAATAAATATGATATAAATCATGTTCTAGACTGTGTAAAGAGTTTAAATGTAGATTATTGTGATGCAATGACTTAGAATGAATGCAGAAAGGATTGAAATGGACAAATGATACTCTGAATTGCATTATTCGCACTTTATATGCGTAATTACTATGTATTATCCATTCTTTTTGAATAAATATGATATGAATCATTTTTTTGACAGTATATAGTGTTTAAATGAAGATTATTTCAATGAAATGAATTAGAATGAATGCATAAATGATTGAAATTCTCAATCGATACTCAGAATTACATTTTTTGCAGTTTATATGCGTAATTATAATGTATGATCCAATCTTTTTGAATAAATATGATATGAATTATATTCTTGCCAGTATAAAGAGTTGAAATGCAGATTATTGTGATGAAATGACTTAGAATGAATGCAAAAACGATTGAAATGCACAAATGTTATTCAGAATTGTACTTTTTGTACTTTATATGCGTAATTACTATGCATAATCCACTTTTTTGAATAAATATGATATAAATCATATTCTTGACAGTATAAAAAGTTTAAATGTAGATTATTGTGATGAAATCACATAGAATGAATGCAGAAATGATTGAAAACCTCAAATGATACTCAGAATTGCATTATTTGCACTTTATATGCGTAATTACTATGTATAATCCAATCTTTTTTAATAAATATGATATGAATCGTATTCTAGACAGTATAAAAATTTTAAAAGTAGATAATTGTGATGAAATGACTTAGAATGAATGAAGAAACGATTGAAATATTCAAAAGATACACAGAATTGCATTATTTGCAATTGATGTGCGTAATTACTACGTATAATCCTATCTTTTTGAATAAATATGATATGAATCATATTTTACATAGAATAAGGAGTTTAAATGTAGACTATTGTGATAAAATAACTTAGAATAAATGCAGAAACGATTGAAATTCTCAAATGATACTATGAATTGCATTATTCGCAAATTATAAGTGTAATTATATTTTATAATCCAATCTTCTTGAATAAATATGATATGAATTATATTCTTGACTGTATAAAGAGTTTAAATGTAGATTATTGTGACTTAGAATGATTGCCGAAACGAATGAAAAGCTCAAATGTTACTCAGAATTGAATTATGTGCACTTTATATGCGTAATTACTATGTATAATCCAATCTTTTCGAATAAATATGACATGAAACATATTATGAACAGTCTAAAGAGTTCAAATGTAGTGTATTATGATGAAACGACTTAGAATAATTGCAGAAACGATTTAAATACACAAATGATACACGAAATTGCATTATTTGCACTTTTTGTGCGTAATTTCTATGTATTATCCATTGTATTTGAATAAATATGATATGGATCGTATTCATGACAGTATAAAAGAGTTTAAATGTAGATTATTGTGATGAAAGGACTTAGCATGACTGAAAAAATGATTGAAATGCTTAAATGATACTCGATATTACATTATTTGCACTTTATGTGCGTAATTACTATGTATTATACATTCTTTTTTAATAAATATAATATAAATCATAGTTTTGACAGTATAATGAGTTTAAATGTAGATTATTGTGATGAAAGGACTTAGTATGACTGCGCAAACGATTGAAATGCTTAAATGATACTCGAAATTGCATTATTTGCACATTATGTGCGTAATTACTATGTATTATCCATTCTTTTTTAAAAAATATAATATGAATCATAATCACAGTATAGAAAGTTTAAATGTAGATTATAGTGATGTAATGACTTAGAATAAATGCAGAAACAATTGAAATGCTTAAATGATACTCAGAATTGTATTATTTGCACTTTATATGCGTAATTACTATGTATAATCTAATTTTTTTGAATAAATATGATATGAATAATATTCTTGATAGCATAAAGATTTTAAACGTATATTATTGTGATGATCTGACTTAGAATGAATGCAGAAACGATTGAAATACTCAAATGATACTCGGAATTGGATTCTTTACAACTTATGTGCGTAGTTACTATGTATAATTCTATCTTTTTTAATAAATATGATATCAATCATATTCTAGATAGTATAAAGAGTTTAAATGTAGATAATTGTGATGAAATGACGTAGAATGAATGAAGAAACGATAGATATGCTCAAAAGATACACGGAATTACATTTTTTGCACTTTATATGCGTAATTATTCTGTATAATCCAATCTTTTTGAATAAATATTATTTGACTGATATTCAAGACTGAATAAATAGTTTAAACGTAGATTATTGTCATGAAATAACTGAGAATGAATCCCGAAACGATTGAAATGCTCAAATGATACTCAGAATTGCATTATTTGCACATTATGAGCGTAATTACTAAATATTATCCTTTCTTTTTGAATAAATATGATATGAATCATATTCTTGACAGTATAAAGAGTTTAAACGTAGATTATAGTGTTGAAATGATTTAGAATGAATGCAAAAACGATTGAAATACTTAAATGATATTCGAAATTGCATTATTTGCACTTTATGTGCGTAATTACTATGTATTATCCATTCTTATTTAATAAATATAATATTAATCATATTCTAGATAGTATAAAGTGTTTGAATATAGATTATTGTGACCAAATCATTAAGGATGAATGCAAAAACGATTGAAATGCTCAAAAGATACTCAGAATTATATTATTTGCACTTTATATGAGTAATTACTATGTATAATCCAATTTTTTTGAATACATATGATATGAATCATATTATTGACAGTATAAAGAGTTTAAATGAAGATTATTGTGATGAAAAGACTTAGAATGAATGCAGAAAAGATTGAAATGCTCAAATGATACTCAGAATTGCATTATTTACAATTTATATGCGTAATTAGTATGTATAATCCATTCTTTTTTAATAAATATGATATCAATCATATTCTAGACAGTATAAAGAGTTGAAATGTTGATAATTGTGATGAAATGATGTAGAATGAATGAAGAAACGATTGAAATGCTCAAAACATACACGGAATTGCATTTTTTGCATTTTATGTGCGTAATTACTATGTATAACCCATTCTTTTTGAATAAATATCATATGAATCATATTCTGGACAAAATAAAGAGTTTGAATGTAGATTATTGTGTTGAAATAACAAAGAATGAATGCAGAAACGATTGAAATGCTCAAATGATACTCAGAATTGCATTATTTGCATTTTATGTACGTAATTACTAAATATTGTTCTTTCTTTTTGAATAAATATGATATGAATCATTTTCTTGGTAGTATAAATAGTTTAAACGTAGATTATTATTTTGAAATGATTTAGAATGAATGCAGAAACGATTGAAATGCTCAAATGATACTCAGAATTGCATTATTTGCAATTTATATGAGTATTTACTCTGTATAATCCAATTTTTTCGAATAAATATGATATGAACCATATTCTTGACAGTATAAAAAGTTTAAATGTAGAATATTGTGATCAAATGACTTAGAATGAATGCAGAAATGATTAAAATGCCCAAATGATACTCTAAATTGCATTATTTGCACTTTACATGCTTAATTACTATGTATAATCCAATCTTTATGAATAATTATGATATGAATCATATTCTTCACAGTATAGAGAGTTTAAATGTAGATCATTGTGATGAAATGACTTAGAATGAATGCAGAAACGATTGAAATGCTCAAATGATACTCAGAATTGCATTATTTGAACTTTATATGCGTAATTACAATGTATAATGAAATTTTTGAATAAATATGATATGAATCATGTTCTAGTCAGTATAAAGAGTTTAAACATAGATTATTGTGTTGAAACGATTTAGAATGAATGCAGAAACGATTGGAATGCTCAAATGATACTCAGAATTGCATTATTTGCAATTTATATGCGTATTTACTCTGTATAATCCATTCTTTCCGAATAAATATGATATGAATCATATTCTCGACAGTATAAAGAGTTGAAATGTAGATTATTGTAATGAAATGACTTAGAATGAATGCAGAAACGATTAAAATGCCCAAATGATACTCTGAATTGCATTATTTGCACTTTATATGCTTAATTACTTTGTATAATCAAATCTTTATGAATAATTATGATATGAATCATATTCTTGACAGTATAGAGAGTTTAAATGTGGATTATTTTGATGAAATGATTTAGAATGAATGCAGAAACGATTGAAATGCTGAAATGATACTCAGAATTCCTGTATTTGCACTTAATTTGCGTAATTACGATGTATTATCCATTCTTTTCGAATAAATATGATATGAATCATATTCTTGACAGTATAAAGATTTTAAATAGAAATTATTGTGTGGAAATAACGTTGAATGAATGCATAAACGATTGAAATTCTCAAATGATACTCTGAATTGCATTTTTTGCACTTTATATGTGTAATTACAATATATAATCTAATTTTTGAATAAATATGATATGAATCATGTTCTAGACAGTATTAAGACTTTAAATGTAGAGTATTGTGATGAAATGACTTAGAATAAATGCAGAAACGATTGAAATGCACAAATGATACTCTGAATTGCATTATATGCATTTTATATGCGTAATTACTATGTATTATCCATTCTTTTTGAATAAATATGATATGAATCATTTTTTTGTTGGTATATAGTGTTTAAATGTAGATTATTTCGATGAAATGAATTAGAATGAATGTATAAATGATTGAAATGCTCAATCGATACTCAGAATTGCATTTTTTGCAGTTTATATGCGTAATTACAATGTTTAATCCAATCTTTTTGAATAAATATGATACGAATCATATTCTTGACAGTATAAAGAGTTGAAATGCAGATTATTGTGATGAAATGACTCAGAATGAATGCAGATAAGATTGAAATGCTCAAATGATATTCCGAATTGCATTATTTACTCTTTATATGCGTAAGTACTATGTATAATCCAATTTTTTTGAATACATATGATATGAATCATATTATTGACAGTATAAAGAGTTTAAATATAAATTATTGTGATGAAATTACTTAGAATGTATGCAGAAACGATTGAAATGCTCAAATGATACTCAAAATTGCATTATTTGCACTTGATAGGCATAATTATTATGTATAATCCAATCTTTTTTTAATAAATATGATGTGAATCATATTCTAGACAGTATAAAGATTTTAAATGTAGATAATTGTGATGAAATGACTTAGAATGAATGAAGAAACGATTGAAATACACAAAAGATACACAGAATTGCATTATTTGCAATTTATGTGCGTAATTACTATGTATAATCCTATCTTTTTGAATAAATATGATATGAATCATATTTCAGATAGAATAAAGAGTTTAAATGTAGATTATTATGATAAAATAACTTAGAATGAATGCATAAACGATTGTAATGTTCAAATGATACTCAGAATTGCATTATTCGCAAATTATATGCGTAATTACATTTTATAATCCAATCTTCTTGAATAAATATGATATGAATCATTTTCTTGACTGTATAAAGAGTTTAAATGTAGATTATTGTGATGATAGGACTTAGAATGAATGCCGAAATGATTGAAATTCTCAAATGTTACTCAGAATTGAATTATTTGCACTTAATATGCTTAATTACTATGTATAATCCAATCTTTTTGAATAATTATGATATGAATCATATTCTTGACAGTTTAAAGTGTTTAAATATAGATTATTGTAATGAAATGACTTAGAATGAATGCAGAAACGATTGAAATGCTCAAATGATACTCAGAATTGCATTATTTACAATTTATATGCGTATTTACTCTTTATAATCCAATTTTTTCGAATAAAAATATGATATGAATCATATTCTTGACAATATAAAGAGTTTAAATATAGATTATTGTGATGAAATGAGTTAGAATGAATGAAGAAACAATTAAAATGCCCAAATGATACTCTGGATTGCATTATTTGCACTTTATATGCATAATTACTATATATTATCCATTCTTTTTGAATAAATATGATATGAATCATTTTTTTGACACTATATAGTGTTTAAATGTAGATTATTTCGATGAAATGAATTAGAATGAATGAATAAACGATTGAAATGCTCAATCGATACTCAGAATTGTATTTTTTGCAGTTTATATGTGTAATTACTATGTATAATCAAATTTTTTTGAATAAATATGATATGAATCATATTCTTGACAGTATAAAGGTTTTAAATACAGATTACTGTGATGAAATGACTTTGTCTGAATGCAGAAACGATTGAAATGCTCAAATGATACTCAGAATTGTATTATTTGCACTTTATATGCGTAATTACTATGTGTTATCCATTCTTTTTGAATAAATATGATATGAATCATATTCTTGTCCGTATAAAGAGTTTAAATGTAGATTATTAAGATGAAATGACTAAGAATGAATTCAGAAATGATTGAAATGCTCAAATGATTCTCAGAATTGCATTAATTGCACTTTGTATGCGTAATTACTATGTATAATCCAATTTGTTTGAATAAATATGATGTAAATCATATTCTCGACAGTATAAAATGTTTAAATGTAGATTATTGTGATGAAATGACTTAGAATGAAAGCAGAAACGATTGAAATGCTCAAATGATATTCAGAATTGCTTTATTTGCACTTTATATGCATAATTACTATGTATAATCCAATTTTTGGAATGGATTTCAAAATTCCGGTAATATTATTTTCGGTCAATTTTAAATTTATCTGAAAGTTTGTATATCGGAATTAATAACAATTAAACCGAGCATTTTTTTGAAAAGTTTAACGATAATAGTCAAGCTAACCTCCCAACAAATATACCCCACCTAGCAAAGCTAAGAAGACAAAAATCCCTTTCTGGATAGATTGGCCAGTTGTGCAAGCGGACAAATTAAAATTGTAAAGAACCCAAAACCAATATTACATGGGGCAAATAAGATCATGTTAAAAAAAGAAAGAAACTGTAAGCATGAATATCAATAGAACTACTAGCTCGTTAAATAGCGATATAACATACTATCATGGTTTCATTTTATAAATTACGAAGAAAAATTTAGTATGAAAGATATGTCGTCCTTACAAAGTTTTCTAATTATCTTTGCGTTACAATGTTATAAAGAAAAATTGTTAACTTTAAAAAAAAATGTTATAAAGAAAATTGTTACAAGCCTACAACCTTCTATAAAACAATCTCTGTCTCATATTTTTCCAGAAGTACTTCATAGTTGACAAGAATTACTATAATAATGTCTCGGACGAATTTTTCAACGTTGTTGGGCAGCCCGCCAGAAAGAGAAATTTCGATACTTTATTTAAGAAACTTTATTTATCCTATAATTGACTTGAATTACTATATTTAACAGATTGAATCTATGCGGACAAGAGTCACAGAAGATCCGAATTCAGCTATGAATTCGATCCGAAGTCCAGGTATTTCAGTTCGAAATGGATTCGAAATTTTCTGGATCTTGAAGATATTTTGTTTCTTTTTATTGATTTAATGAAAATATGAAAAAGAATAAAAAGAACGTCTGTATTTCTATAAAGACGCTCTTCTTTCTTCTGGTTTCTTCATCGATGTACTAAAAACTATTAAAAAGAAATAAAAAAAAGAGATGTGTGTCGTGAACGTAGATACACATTGTACTTAATTATGTAAAAAAATTTTGTTTTCTTTCTTGTGTGATTGTTTCTCCTTGCAATCTATATTAAATTGTTAAAGTCAACTATCAATATTGTCATATTGGCCCTCAAACTTGTCATATTAACTACGTGCTTCATTTCTCATGTAGGTAATTTAGGCCTGTCAATAGTACCGTTAGCCACGTGCTACCGTTTCGTAAAACCGAAACGGAACGAATAACGACACCGGTTTTTATTTTGTTTCGATAACGAAACGACAAACGAAATGGATAGTGGAAAGAAATAGCACATGCCGTTTACTGAAATCGTATATTTTGTACGTGTCGTTTAACGAAACGGTTAACGGAATGCTGAAATTGTGGCGTTTCATTAGTGGCACGACAAACAGAACACCCTGTTCCGTTGCCACTTACCACGTTTGACAGCCCTAACTGTAGGTATTAAATGGCACAAAACAAAATTGAGCACCGAGTTTCTCTCCCTTGTGTTCAGATGGAAAATTCCTGTTCTTCACCTCCCCCTCACATAGCAATTTTCCCTTTCATGTCAAAAGGCCACACCATCCCTATGCTCCATCTGGCCCACCTCCTCCACCGCCGCCATCTCGTCTCTCACATCACTTTCTTCACCACCTCAGGCAATGCGCCGTTCATTCACTCCTCGATGTCTTCTGTCGCTGCTCAAAGCACAAGCATCATCTCTCTTCCCTTCCCCGACAACCTCCCATCTGGCATACTTGCCGGCGTTGAATCCACAGATCAACTCCCATCTATTGATGATCTATTTATCCCCTTCGCAAATACCCTAGCTCGCATGCGACCCTCCTTCACACAGGCAATCAGCCAACTCTCGCCAGCACCATCTCTCCTCATCTCTGACGGATTTCTTGGCTGGACACAATATGTGGCCACTGAGCTCAACATACCACGCCTCGCTTACCATGGTTTGGGTGCATTTGCTCACGCAGTATCAAGTATAGTGAGCCAACACAAGCCCCATGCAAAGGTCTCCTCTACTTACGAACCTTTTGCGATCCCAGGGTTTCCTCATCTTTCACTCACAAAATCTGACCTTGAGCCGCCTTTTGACGACTCTGACCCGAAAGGACCGCACTGGGACTTCTTGGTCGAACAACTTGTCGCCAACAGCACTAGTCGTGGGTTTATCAGGGACAGCTTTTATGAGCTCGAGTCGCCTTATTTTGATTACATGGACAGCAAGTGGGGTATTAAAAGTTACCAAGTCGGACCACTTTGTCTTGCACGACTTGATAGTGGTAAGAAAATCCAGCCGCTGTCCCCACTGTTGCAATGGCTGGATTCAAGGCTCAGTGTAAACCATCCAGTATTATATGTCGCTTTTGGTTCACAAGCAAAGATCTCTCTGATCCAGATGAAGGAAATCGCAATTGGGTTGGAGCGATCCGGGCTTGATTTCATCTGGATTATCCGGGGACAAGGATGCTACTGGGATGATGGTTTCGAAGAACGAGTTGGGGATCGGTGTAGGCTAGTAAAGGAATGGGTGGATCAGTTGGAGATTCTGGCACATAAAGCTGTGTGCGGTTTCATGACTCACTGTGGATGGAACTCCGTTATGGAGAGCATGTGCACCGGTGTGCCAGTGTTGGCATGGCCGATGATGGCCGAGCAGAGATTAAATGCGAAGTTTGTGGTTGAGGAGCTGGGAATGGGGTTGAGGATACGCACCAGTGATGGAACAAGGAACGGTTTGGTCAAGGCCGAGGACATAGAGAGGTTAACGAGAGAGTTGCTGGTTGGAGAGAAAGGGGTGACAGTAAAGAAGAAGGCCGAGGAGCTGGCGGTGGCAGCCAGACAAGCAACGAGTGAAGGAGGATCGTCGTATGTAGCACTAGAAAAGATGATTAATTGTGCAAAATATTAACTGACATATCAATGAGGACACTTATTATGGTACTTCGGCATTGAGGCTTAATAATATAGATGTTGTACTATCTGCATACTGTAATGCTATGGTGATGGCAATCTGCCTTTCTCCCATTTTATGGACCTATGCTTTTCAATTACTAAATTAGAGCATTTTGGTTAAATGCCTATGCATGTTTCTTTTATAATGGCAGCAGAGATTGTTACAAAGGATGGTTATATATTAATTTAAAAAAAAAAAGAAAATCAAGAGCTTTTAGTCATTTTCGTGGAATATTGACCTGCTAAATCAAATGGATGAGATTGTTAAGGTTTAAAACTGTTAAATCATGATATATATATCATCAACGCTCTTATTCATTTTTAAATTTCCACTAGATATATCATCTTTGAAAATATATAACTCATCATTAAATATATTTTTTGTGTTCAAGTAGAGTTGGAAATAGTCCTAGTTAATGGACATTTTAAAGTGGAGTGATTTCCATAAAATGGGAAGCCGTCCAAAGAGGGCGAGGAAGCTACTTAATTAATGTGGAAATAAATTCTATGATATATATGCCGGAAACATTTAAAGTCGTCGACCAAATTAGTAATACAAAATAAAAAAATATTGTTGATGTCACATAATAGAGGTAGATATTAATTTCTACGGTTTGCAATCAATTTATGCTTAATTTTAGAAATCAGTATATTTTACGCCTGAGAGATTAGATTGACCGAGTTGTTAGATCACCAATTGAGTCGGGGTGGTGATTTGGACAACCGGTGTTTTGCTTTGAGCAACATTTAAGGACAAAAATATCCTTATATTTTTCACAGCAGAGTTTGGTGTATTCATCAGATGGACCGTTCAAAGGATAATTTGGTCATTTTAGAAAAAAATAATGGAAAAAGTATGTTGTCCAGAGCAACGCCCATTGAGTCGGGGAGGCCAACTAAAGCAATAAATATATACATTATTGTACTAATGGTACATGATGGAAGCAATAACCGCAAAAAGGCTGTGTGATGTGTCTGACAGATACTGCTTTGCTTCTGAACTGCAAATTCGGTGGGATTTAAGTTGTATATGTACGATTGGTAGCAATCAAAGCGAGATGTCCTAACTTAAAGCAAGATGTTTAGGCATCTAATCTCATCTTCTGGAAGTCCTTTTAACAATTACTATAATTGAAAAAAAGTAAAGGATGCCTTATCTTCACACTTCACTATGTACTCTGTATTCATTACTTTATATCTTTGCTCATTAGAGTTACACATATTTTTGACAGAAAAGATATCTTAATATTTTTTTGTGGGAGGGGGGGGGGGGGATTGGGGGGCGCATACAAACTTCTTTTAGATTAATTGCATGTCAAAAAGCTCTCCGGAAAAAAAAAATGTTTCTTTTGAAGCAAATTTATTTTTACTTTTGTATCAAATATCCTGACTGCATTTATAGATGATGATTGATGAACTTGTATAAGTTTGTATTATTTACGACTCATCTCATCCAGTCGCCTAATCTATTAATTAACGACGAGATTCTGCAATATATATAACCAATATAGTGCGCCATTTAAATATTCCCATGTGAATCGAGCTGAAGCCTTTTTACTTTTCAGTAATTAATAGCGATCTGGTGCGCAATTCAAATATTTCCCTTGTGATACAAGCTGAAGCCGTTGATTATTCTGAAATAGTGTCAGATTCGCTCAATCAAATCCATAATCTGACATTACCTCATCTCACTACAGCTGAGGAAATGTTTGACTTTGTCAAACATTTGGGATCCGTTGAAGGAAGTGAGGTTAAATTGGACGGAGAGGGAAATAGAAGAGAGACAGAGACAGGTGGGGTTGGGACATTAATTCCTAACGCCGTGAAAGAAGAGACCACTGCTGAGACTGTGACACGTGGCTGAGGGACCGTTGTAGCTGAGAAGAAGACAGAAGACAATTACGGAAGTAATTATCTCATTTTTGAGATTTCTATTGTTTTACTGCTAGATATTTTGTATGGATATAAAAGAGAGCATCTAGGTCTTTTTTGTCATATCGTGAATCTTAGATCTGAACAACCAAAAACACTTTATTATCTCTTATTTTTCAGTGATTTTCATTAGCTTGTAATTGGATTTTCCGTTATGAATATCAAGTCGATTAATATCGCAATCTATCGTTTCTACTTCAATTTCTCTATCTCAGTTTCAATTTGAGTTGCCTTTGTTATTGTCTACTTACCCCCATTCTTTGTCCACCTTATACTAGTTCTTTGTCTACCTTATACTAGTTCTTTGTCTCCTTTACTTACAATAGTTGTTTCAATTATTCTGTTCTCAAATAAATTGAACAATTTACTTAATTACAGTAACTTGAATGTGACAAATAGTTTAGTTACAAAAATAAATTAGGAGAGATTACAACCTTTTGGAGACGCCAAAGAAACAAATGGTATCTTATGCTTCCTACACTTGTTGTCAATTGTGCTTCTTTAACAAATTCTTGATTATAAAAGTTTGAACGACTTCGTCGCATATGTGAATATCAAACGGTTTTGTAATCCCCACTTATTTCCAAAATAATAATAATTGCAATTTGATAGTGCATATACGAGATAAGGCTCTTTGTTTTTTAAGAACATAACTGCCAAATCCCAATTCAATCCGATTTATTTCTTTAATTGCATAATAAGTACTACCCGTTTCAAGCCAATATAGGCACCCAACTTATAATTACTGCTCCTACGGGCTTTCTCGTCAAAAAAAAAAAAACTTATAATTACTGCTAGCGCCAAAATTTTGGGGGACCGAAGCAACTACAGAAATAACAAGCTCTTCCTTCAAACAATCTGAAAAATGTCTCAAACTACCATACAGCACAGGATTATTAGACACAGCCACAGTTATCCGGACACAAGCTCAAATCGCTTTTTCCTTTATTTTAATTTTTTTTACTTTTTACAGCCAAGCTGAGTTCCTTAGAGGAGTGACAACAGCCTTGACCTGAAGGTAGTTTTTAAGGCTGTCAATGCCCTTCTCTCTGCCAACACCACTCATCTTGTAACCGCCAAATGGGATTGCTGCATCGAACACGTCGAAGCAGTTGATCCACACTGTCCCCACACGGAGAGCACGCATAAGCGTGTTTGCTGTGTTGAGGTTGTTTGTGAATACTCCTGCTGCTAGCCCATACTTGCTCGCATTCGCTCTCTGTATCACCTCGTTCAGATCCCTATTGTTGTGAAGATGAAAAAAAAAGAAAAAAAATTAGAGAGATCTGAAATAAGAATTAGAACAAAAGGCCTGCAGAATGTTTAGGCTTTTGGATTGTGGGCTGGGCCAGAGAGCTAACTAAAATGATATATCTTGTCTACGGGTTGGGCCAGGAAGCTAACTAAAATAGTATAGTTAATGGAAAGTTAAATTCTGATATTAGAAGCTTTTTCAACTTCTTGTCAACCCTTGTTGTTTCTTCTGATGAATCGAAATTAGCCCTTCACAGTTTGGTAACAGCAAACAGAATGTTTCAGGAGCAATGCATGCACACTTAGTTAAGTCTGAAAGGGGCTTATCCATTTATACGAAAATTTCCAATATATAACAATCAGACTCACTTGAACTTGAGAATGGACTGAACTGGGCCAAAGATCTCCTCTTGTGCTATGACCATGTTGTCCTGTAAAGAAAAGAAAAAAAAAATAGTTAACAAAACAACCACTTATATGTTAAGTTATTGACAATGGTTACTTAAATGAGATAAAGCTCAAAAAGATAATTACCTTGACGTCAGAAAATACAGTGGGCTGGATGTAGAAGCCCTTGCTACCTGCTCTCTCTCCTCCTGTCACGAGTGTGGCACCAGAATCAACACCTGCCCTGATGTACCGCAAAACCTTACTGAACTGCTCACCATCAATCTGGTTAATATCAAAGATTCTTTGTAAAATTCTCCAGGAGTCCAGTTTAGTATCTTTGAGCAATTGAATAAAGGCTACATTGAATCTGATAGGCTCAATGGAGTTCCTAATTGCACAGTTTTGAGATTGGCATTCTATTATGTTGATTTCGAGCATGCTAGTCTTTACCAATTAATGAGGTGACATTGCAAATTTTGCATCAGAGAGAATAACATTTCCTTTTCTTATACCCAAAAAAAAAGCTAGTGATGTCAGAACAACTGTGGTAAACTCTCAAATAACACAATCTTAGGAGATTCTAAACAAACAAACCTGGGGGCCTTGTTCTATTCCGTTCTTAAATGGATCACCAACAACACGTTTCAAGGCGCGCGCTTTGGACTTCTCCACAAACTCGTCATACACATTCTCGTGAACAAATGTTCGGGACCCAGCACAACAGCATTGCCCCTGAACAAATGAAAAAGAGGGATTTGCATTGGAACTCACTTTCTTCTTTATTTATTATTAGTTTTATAATTTTATTTATTATTCCTTTTTGCTTTCTTTTATTTGGAGGGGTAATTTAAACCGTTTTCACCTGATTAAAGAAAAGAGCAAAGTGAGCAAGCTCAACAGCATGATCAATATTGGCATCATCCATGATAATAAAAGGAGATTTGCCTCCAAGCTCTAGCGTCACCGGTTTCAAGTTGCTTCTTGCTGCCAGTTCTTGTATGATTTTACCGGTTTCTGTTGACCCAGTAAAAGCAATCTGAATTTTTTAAGGAAAAAAGAAATAAACAAAGAATGGATCAGAGATGGAGAATAATAAAGAATACTTGACAACATTCATCATCCATATACATTTTCCAATTAAGCAACTATCACACAAAATCACAAATTTGTGGGCAATTGGATTATTCGGCGAAAAAGACTTGCACAAATTTACCTTATCAACATCCATGTGGCTAGCAAGGGCTGCACCAGCTGTTGGGCCAAACCCTGACACTACATTCAGCACACCTTCAGGTAGCCCAGCCTAAAACCATTCGAAAATTTCAGAATATGCCCTAAAATTAGCCCAAAAAATAGTGGGAAGCAGAATAATTACCCACCTCATGCAACAGCTTGGCTGCATAAAGGGCAGTGAGAGGAGTCTGCTCAGCAGATTTTAGCACAATGGTGTTGCCACAAGCCAAAGCAGGCCCCACCTTCCAGGCAAACATGAGAAGAGGGAAGTTCCAAGGAATGATCTGACCCACCACGCCAATAGGCTCATGTAAAACCTGCACATGGTGAGGCCCGTCGGCTGGGACAATCAGCCCATGTATCTTGTCAGCCCATCCTGAAATTTTCCAAAATTTTGAGAGCAAATCAACAATTAACTTATTTCTTTTGCAAGTGAACGATGATATTGTTAGTGCTTTTGCAAAGTACACTCAAAAGCTGATCTTGAAACTATATACAGCAGCTAACACATATAGCATTTCTCATCGCATAGACTGTTAAAAAAATTCAAGTTCAAAGAGTATACAGCTAAAATGGAGCTTATCGGAGGTAGATGCAAAATATTCAACATGAATTAATAATAAGTATTTAAATATATATTCTTTCCATTACATTAATCAAACAATTTGGTGCAAATTAAAGTTAAAAGGCAGTTATGGATGCACTACACGTGTGATAAAATAAGAAAGCAAATAGAATATAAATAAAAATGTGGTACCAGCATAATAGCGCATGAGGCGTGAAAGCATTGGGACCTCTATCTTTGCTGCCTGTTCATAAGGCTTTCCATTATCCCATGTCTCTAGTGCTGCCAGCTCATCATTGTGCTTGTCGATCAAATCAGCAAACCTTAACAAGATTCGTGATCTCTCCTGTAACCCAATATTAAATTTACAATGTTAATTCAACAATTGTCAGTACAATTTACAGACAATCAACAATTTTACAGAAAAATGCAATGTTTCTTGTATTTGCAGCTAACAAAATCACATGTTAAATTAAAAATTTCAGATTTTTCATTTTTTTCTCAACCTCTGCGCCTGTTTGTATAACTAACTGAATGAAAATTAATTTAACAAAATTTAAACATTTAAGGTTCCGTCCGAACTAATCAAGAACCTGCAAGCACAGGTATGTTAAAAGGTCAATGGCCATCTGGTCAGGTTACAGTTGGTCTGATTTTACAGCTAGATAAGATGTGCAATTGTTCCAAGAAAATATAGCGTCTCAAGGCAAATATGAGATATATGTTCAGTTTCAGCCTCAAAGAAGACAAAAAAGAAATAAAAATAAAACAACATATTAATAAACTCAAAGGACAAGAAGAGAGAATTCATACATAGGCAGTCATCTTAGGCCATGGCCCTTCATCGAATGCCTTGCGAGCAGCACGGACAGCACAGTTAATATCCTCTGCATCTCCTTCTGCCACATGTGCAATCACCTCTCCTGTGCGTGGGTCCAGGGTTTGAAATGTCTTTCCTAGTGAAATCAAGTAAATTTCAATTTCATTTCAGACAACTATATATATACATCCTGGGGTCTCTTTTGGTTGTGGTACTAAGTTATAATAAAACACAAATTATATACTTCAACAGAATCTTTGCAAATAATAAGATATAACAACACAAATCTATATGCATACATTATATAAGGAAAAATTTACTTATGAACTTGCATAAAGCTGTGCTATATCATATATAACTATGGGTGATGGTCCACAAGAGATGATTTCCATGTGATATTTTCAATCATAATTTTTCGGAACAGCACGCAGTTGTGCACATATTCACATAATTTCTTGCTGGTACATGCGTTGTGTAAAATGTAGGTATAAGACCAAGTCAAAAAAAAAATTCTGATTGACAAGTACTCAACATAATCAACAAAAATAATAACTTAGACTATCTTATGCTACACAAAGACAACAACAAACAACAACAACAACAACTAAGCCTTTTGTCCCAAACAAGTTGGGGCAGGCTAGAAAAGAAACCCAACAAGAGAATATAATAAGGACGCCGCCTAAAATATAATAAGGATTGGCACTACAAACCCAAGTCAAAAAAGCTGGATTAAATAATTTTACCTGAAGCAGAATCCACAAATTTTCCATTAATAAGAAGTTTTGTGTAATTGACTTGAACTGGTGGTGCAACAGGATCTTCTATGGCTGCTGCAGTACTGAATCTTTGTAAGATCCCTGCTGCAGCTCCATGTGCTCTTTCTCCTACAGGGTTTGGAAAGAATAAAACGATCAGATTTTTTTTTAGATAATCAATTAAAAAGTCAAAAATTTAATCCTGATTACCACATCATTTTCAATAAAGTAGTGATATGTTATCAAATCATATAAAATTTGCATATATTTCATTTTTCAATTGCTCCTGGAAAAGGAAAAAGAATTGAAATTTAATATAAATCAATTCCTTCAAGGCCTAGTTGCTCACCTATTCCAAATTAGCCAAGAGACACAGTTATTAGAGGGAAAAAAATAAAATGAAATTAAGCATCATAAGTAAGCACTATCTCTGCCACAAGAGTCAAGGGATGAGAAAACAAGGAAAAGTAAAAAAGAAGTAAAGAAGGCCATTGTAAGGTGACCAATCTTTATCGGGTAATTAATTACATTTTTACCTTCACCAAACACTCAACAGCAAGTGCGAATTCGGGAAAAAAAAAAAAAAAAAAAAAAAAAAAACAAACACAAAAAGGGAAATTAGCATCTTTTGGTGAACCTTAAGCAGAATATAAGGGTTGAAGGTTGTTGAAACCACCCAAAAAGGAAATAGTAAATAAATTAAAAAAAATATTTTTGGTGAACCTTTGGGGATGAGAGAGGGGCTGAGAGTTTTGGGAGAGGCATAGAGGCACCGAGACAGGAGAGATGAAACAGCCCTTCGAGCCGCCATAGCTTTAACTACCCAAATTCTCACTCTTTCTGGCTCTTCTTCTCTCTTCAGTAATGGCGAGTCAGAGAGTATATCCTCTCAAGTCTCAAGCTCTTGGTGTGTATATCCGAGAAAAAAAAAAAGGATACGGAGTTTATCATTGATTGGAAGCTGCAGTGGCAGTTTAGTAAATTTCAGTTAAATAGATGGCATATTGTTTTCTTGGTTCACTCAGTTAAGATTTTTTATGTGACAAATGTGGATAGATCCTTTGCGGCTTGGGTCAGTGTTCAAGCGTGTTCCCACTGGATCAAACAGTTAAAACATGTGCTCTAGGGAATTTAAATATTGTATTGATATATTTTAGTATTATTAATAAACAAAATGATTTATATTACACTTCCTATATGAATATTTAGATGCGAAGAGAATTTTTATCAAGAAGAATATTTTCTATGGAAACAAAATGTTTTAGAATAAGCGAAAACATATTTTAATTTTTAAATGGAGCATAAAACTGCATATTAACAATCTTAGCTTTATCTTTGGTCTGCCTTAAAAATTAAGCTCAATTTAATTAATCGTCGTATTAGAATGTAATATTAAATTAATCACGAATTTTTTTTATTTTGCCTGTACTTATTTTTAAAATATTAGTAATCGTGTCCACCTAATGTGTGGCAAATTTTTATTTGAAAAAATATTATTTTGTTTCAATCGGTGTATAATAAGGAATGGCAACCATATTAAAAATAGAGTAAAATGATAAATGATATCCTTGTAATAAAAAAAGATTGTTAAACAACATAGTCTTTGATCACCAATAAAGGAAGCATATTGATTAGCATATTAATAAATATGTTTATTTATAATTCCCATTTATATTTTTACACCTGCTCTATTTCTAACAATTTGTTATAAAAAATACTATAGTCTAGCGATAATTTATTTTTATTTAAAATGAAGAGTTAGTAAACTTATATGATAATTTATATCTCCATCAATCAAATCATATTTAAACAATTAATGATCATAACATATACGATAAATTAAATATTTACGTCTTTGTCTAATTGTTTACACATTTAATATTGTTCTTTTTAGAAGGGTGAATCTGTCCCTCATCTCCGAATCCGAATTTGCTGTTGCGCGACAAATGGTGTAGCGCACGTACGAGCCGTCTGATCTTGATCGGACGGTTAATTTTTTACGGGCCTATCAATCTAGGTTACATGCACGGGGCTCCCTTGTCCATTGGATCTTGATCAGACGGCCAGCATGCCGCGCTACACCATGTGTCGCGCGGCAGCGGATCTGAATTTCTCATCTCCTGCCTTTCCGGCATTGCATGTTGGACATGTGCCGTTTGATTAGAAGGGAGCAGACCATACGGAGCAAACAGAAGCGTCCATTCCCCGGGTAAAGCAAGATGGATCTGATTTTCCATCAAAAAAAGATAGATCTGATTCGATGTAAACCGAGTCCACGTCATTACCACATATCTTTTTTTTTTTTGTTGATTTTCTTCGGCTGGTCCTCCAATAGTCCAATTTTAATAATCGAATCACTTTCATTATCCAAATTGAATCCGTTTGCTCTTTTTCATATATATTTCACCCAAAAAAAGGTGTAAGTTGTATTCTTTTTTCTTTCCAGTTGGGTAAAATCAATTCCTCATTTGCTACATGCATTATATTTTTTTATTTATAACAACAAATATGACTATAATTACAAATTTCTGTGGGCATAAATTAGTTTTTTAAAATCTCTTGTGTAATTTGTAAATTTTCACATATAAAATTACAGCTGCGTTCAGAATCGGATGAATTGGAATATATTAAATCTCTCGCACAAATTATAGATGAAAATGAATGATGTGACCTGATTTGCAACGTGAATATTAGTCACTATTTTGACGATTCAAATTAATAAAACCGAGAAAGTATACGGATTAGTTTTTTACCCCTTTTTTATTTAAAAAGGTAAAAGAAATTTGGGATAAGTTTTTGTATCCGTCAATATTAGCCGAGGAATACTCCTTGCTCCTCGGTAAAATTCAAGCATTTAAAGTCAGAGAAGTACAAGTATCACTGTACGAGATAAGTATGGACCATACAAACAGTGGATAAGGAAGAATTGATGATTTGGTGTCTAGTAAGCATATGCGCAAGCTTTGCTATAGGTTCCTTAATTACATTCACATTAATCGCATTCTTGGATCTACAACCAATTAAGAATTTTTTGTTTAACCCAGATTTTATCATAAAATGCAAGAATATTATTATTTTAAAAAATATGCAAAAATTTATGCTTTCTAAAGTTTTGTAGGAACGCATACAATACATTCATATGGTAAACTTAAGAAAAAAAATTACGTCTCAGTCAAAATTTTAAACAAATTTAAATAAAACACGTACTCGAATTTCAAGTATTTTTCATTTTCTTGTTTGTTAATTAAATTACTGTTTAAACATATACTTGTGTAAAATTTAGATTGAAGAAAAATCAACGATTAAATAGAGGGGGTTCAAATAAAATCAAATCCTGCTTTCAAGCACCAATAATTAATCCTAGGTTTCCTAAGACGAAAATCAGTGTGGCATGTAAAAATTTGAACCCATAAAATTGTAGATTTTATATAAGGAACAGTCTCGTTCAAAAATGAATATATTTGGGATTTCTAGATGTTGATGACTCGTCATACCATATAGTTGCATGCATATATTTTTTTATTTATTAGATTTTGAAAGACTGCTAATGGTTACAAAAAAGAAAAAGAAAAAAAAAAAGGCTGATATGCTTTCTGACACTTAGTTTTGTTGTCTTGGTCTAGCCCATAAGTAATTATCACAAGATAAAAAAAAATTAATTAAATGGTTCCTTGTTAGTGACAAAACGCCACTCACAAAAAACTGTTTTAAGGACGGAAATATATATAATGGAGTGGAAAGGAGCAGGAATAGGAGAGAGTAGGTAAGGCGTCTCAATTCATATTTGCATGCTTTTTTTGTCAACAAATTGAATAAAAAGCATCTTTAAAAGAATACAGATATAACCACCTCATAATTAATGAATTAATGCACCATGTCCATTAATTTCATGTTTTTGTTTATCTGCTTATATGCATTGTATTATTTGTTTATGCGACTGATCTTCAGTTGAGGAACGATTTAACCTTTAAATAATAATGAAATTTTGTGTTCTAGCAAAAGAGTTTTAGTTTTAAGTTATATTATTATATGTTTGTGTCCCTGTGATTCAATAACAACCTTTTTTTTTATTATTAACTAAACCATCTTGTAATACTTATGGTTTCAGCATATGGTAACTATATCATATCCTTTTTAATCACAAAAAAAAGTTATAAACCCTGCTACAATCAATTCTTGTTTACTAATTCTAATTTTGTAGACTAATTGTTGCCATCAATCATTTAGCTACAACACACCTAATCTCATCATATCTAGCACACAAATAACAAATGATACTCTTGGAACATCACCACCTAGGAAATGGGAAGAGGGAAGCTCCTTCATGAGGATTTAACATATTTTTTGGAATAACGAGTTCATCAGTAACGATTTTTTTATTTTTTATCGCACATGTTATAAAAAGGGTAAATAAATATATAATGTATCCTTAATGTTAAAATAAAAAAAAATACGAGTACAAAAGTAGTATTGGATAAGGGCACTGCTAATTTAAGAAAATCATATTCATAACATATTGAAATGTCATGGTTCATAAGAAAACAAGAATTTGTTAAAGCTGCACGATCGACAGCAGCTTCTATGCCATAACGTTTCGGATGAGAAAAGAAGAAATGGACGCCCCCATGGTTTCACAAACAGTTCCTGTCCTGTTTTTTTAATTGATTTCCCAAAGATTTTTTGTCTCCTCAATTTTAACTAATATCTATAAACTAGTCCATAAAACGGCTCCAGATTAAAATCTTATGATTTGTTAAGTTAAGTGATATAATAATAATTTCGTCAAAAGAACTTATGATGCAAAGTCAATTTTTTCCGAAAGCTCTTTGCTGACAAAAATGTTACTATTTCTAATTTGTTGGGTGTGGCATATTGACAAAATGCAAAATATAATCTATAACATAATCTTTTGCGATGATCAACGGCTAGGCGTCCGATCTCGTGTTTTGATTCGTTATATACGAAGTCAAATTTGGGCCGAGCCATGAAGGCACATATGGAAAGTGAGAAAATGATGCACAAGGAAAGAGCCGGTAAGAAGTCTCTCAAGCGCGCATCTCTTGGAGCATCTTTTTAGTTTCTTTGAAGCTACCTGATGTTTGCTATTTTTTTTAATCTCTTTATTAATTTCATCTCAAATTGTGAAAGAGTGTGTGTGAGAGAGAAAGGTTGATAGTTTATTGATCTCCATGTATTTATAAGAAAATTTCTTGATTTAGTGAAGTTGTACCGATCACTCCCGTGGTTTTTTTCTTTCGAGTTTTCCACATAAAATCTTGTTTCTCTCATTTATTTTCTTGTGTTTGATTGTGTGATTGTTATGTGGTATTCAAGTGATATCTTCATATCTTTATTCTAGCGGGTATCGGTTTATGCCCGACGTGCTCGTCGAAATTATTTCATTGTTTATTTACTTCCGATATGCTGGGCACCGATAACGAGGGTCATTATCCAACAACTAGTATCAGAGCGTGTTGGCTTGTTGGTGTCGAGAATAGGAGTTTGAGACTTGGATAGTTGGATTGGTGTAGGTCTAAGTTTTTTTATTTCGATAGCTTATACGTGTGATGGTAGAATGGAGAAAGCTATGAAATTTGAGAAGTTGAACGATAACAAATGAAATAAACTTGTTGCATCTAAATGAGACTTGGGAGTTAAGTTGAACTTTCTAAGGGAAAGAAGGCATTGAAAAATAAGTGGAATTTGTGTTGAAGAATGAAGTCGATGGTTCAAAACGACATAAGACGATGTTAGTAGTCGAGGGCTATGGACAAAAGCATGGTGTTGATTTTAATGAGATATTCACTCCCGTTGCGAAGCATAATTCAATAAGAGCTGTTTTGTCATTGGTGACAAACATAGACTTGGAGCTTGTGCAACTTAATATCAAGACGGCTTTCATACATGGTGACTTGGATGAGAAAATATATATGTCACAACCGGAAGATTTTGCTGATGAATCAAGCCAAAATTTCGTGTGTAGATTGAAGGTGTTGTACAGTTTAAAATAAGCTTCTCGACAATGGTATAAGAAGTTTGATACCTTTATGCAAGAAGAAAATTTTGAAAAAAGTGGTTATGATCATTGTGTCTATATGAAAGGAAAGGTGGGTGGCACTTTCACTTTGTTGTTAATTACTTTATGTGGATGACATATTGATTGCAAGCAATGATCATGATGAGATTGAGTCTCTTAAGTTTGATAGATCTAAGAGATTTACAACCAAGAATCTTGGCAAAGCAAGGAAAATATTGGGCATGCGGATTCATAGGGATCAAAGGAGAGACAAGTTTTGGTTAAGTTAAACATAGTATGTTGATAAAGTCCTTAAGAGATTTGACATGATGAATTGCAAACCGATGACTACACACTTGGTCGGTCATTTTAAATTGTCTAAAAAGAATTATCCAAAGAATGATGAATAGAGATTGAAGATAGAAAATGTTTCACACTTATCGGTCGTTGGTAGCTTAATGTACGCTATGGTGTGTACATGGCGGGACATTGCACATGCAGTGGGAGTTGTCTCTCGATATATGTCTAAACTGGGATGGGAGCATTAGCAAGTAGTGAAACATTCATGGCTTGTGATTATATTTTGGAGGAGATTCTTAATTAACAATTGAAGGATATGTTGACGCTGATCATGCGGGTTGTAGTAAGATAAGAAAGTCCACAACATGCTATGTCTTTATTATCGGTGGTGGAGCCTTTAGTTGGATGTCTCGACTACAAAACATTGTTGCTTTGTCTTACACAAAATCGGAGTATGTCACATTGACCGAGGTGGTGAAGGAAATACTCTAATTGAAAAGGTTGCTTAGACAACTTAGGTTGAAGAAAAAGGAATATGTTGTGCACTGTCATAATCAAGGTGCCATACGTCTTTCGTAGAATACAGCATATCACTCAAGAACAAAGCACATTGATGTGCGATACCACTTTATTTCTGATGTTCTAGATCATGGGCAATTGATCGTGAGAAAGGTTCGCGCGAAGGAAAATGTTGCTGACATGTTCACGAAGGTGGTGCCTCCTGACAAGGTAATCTTTTGTAGGAGGCAATCCGGGTTGGTTATGTAATTAACTCGGGTGTGTTCGGAGCGAGGTGCATGGTGTATGCTTGTGTAATCAAGTGGGAGATTTGTCTTCGAGTGAAAGGTTGTTATATACAAAGCCAAATTTGGGTTGAGGCCATGTGAAAAAAAATGGTGCTCAAGGAAATGGGCAATAGGAAGTCTCTCTATCGTGCATCTCTTGGAGAAACTCTCTGGTTCCCTTGTAAAAGCTATCTAGAGTTTGCTATTTTCTCTTGAATCTCTTGTTAATTCCAAACGATCGCTCCCGTGGTTTTTTCCTTTCAAGTTTTCCATGTAAAATCTTATGTCACTTCTTTATTTTCTTGTGCTTGATTGTGTGATTGTTATTTGGTTCTCAAATGGTACCATCATAGTTTTATTCTAGCAAGTATTGATTTGTGTCTGACACGTGTTCGTTAAAATTACTTCTTGCTTATTTGCTTTCAATGTGCTAGGCACCGGTAACGATGGTCATTGTCTAACATGATTGTCACTAAATAAATTTAATTTGAGTATGACAGGTCAGCTCCTAATTTGGTATTTAATCTTATTCATTCATGATTAAATATATTTTATTAAGTAATTTCTTAAAATTGAATCTATGGGAGAATTGTTAATATTTCACCATCATTTTCAGTTACGTTTGAATGCTTTGGTCATCACAATCAAATTTGTTTCTTTGGCCTGACGAGCCAAGCCGACTTTTGATTTCACTTGTGTTGTAATAAAAGAGCCAAACAAAAAAATGATGTTAGAGTTTGTACGAGGCTCCGAAACACAAAGGACATAACAAAAGCTCTCTCTTAAAAAATATGCAAAAATTTTCTCAACAGCTAGAGCAACAATACAACACAAGATTATTAGACACAGCCACCGATGCCCCGACACCAGAACAACACAGACAACTCAAACCTCATAGCACTTTTTCTTTTTATGTTTTTGCTACTTACAAGTTACAACCAGGCTGCGTTCTTCAAAGGAGAAACAACGGCCTTGACCTGAAGGTAGTTTTTAAGGCTGTCAATGCCCTTCTCTCTGCCAATGCCGCTCATCTTGTAACCGCCAAACGGGATTGCTGCGTCGAAAATGTCGAAGCAGTTGATCCACACCGTACCCACACGCAGTGCACGCATCAGCGTGTTTGCAGTGTCAATGTTGTTTGTGAATACTCCTGCAGCTAGCCCATACTTGCTCGCATTCGCCCTCTGTATCACCTCATTCAGATCCCTGGTTTGTGAAAATGAAAAAGAAACAAAAAATGAAAAGGAGAGATTTGCAATGAGAGTTCTACAAATAAAAGAAAAAGGCCTGGGTTATGTTTAGGCTTTTTCTTATGGGTTGGGCCAGGTGGATAGTTAACAAAAATATATTAATCCTGTTGCAAGGGCATGAAACTATGGGTTGGGTCTCATATAGCTAATTGAAATAATAGTGTATGAAAAGATAGAGACTTATAACTAAAAGCTCTGTTGTACTAAAGCTATTATTATAACCATTTGTTGTTTCTTCTGTGAATCAAACTTAGACTTCACGGTTTCGTAAAACAACAAATAGCATGTTTCAAGAGCAATGCATGCAATTTTTTTGTCTGGAAGGGGCTTAACCATTATGTGAAATTCTCTATAAATGATCATCAAACTCACTTGAACTTGAGAATGGACTGAACTGGGCCGAAGATCTCATCCTGTGCTATAGCCATGTTGTCCTGTAAAGGGGCAAAAAAGTTAACAAAATAGCCACTTATAAATATATAAAATTACTTATAAAGGGGAAAAGGAGAAAACTCATAAAAAATTTACCTTGACGTCAGAAAAGATGGTGGGCTGGATGAAGAAGCCCCTGCTACCTGCTCTCTCTCCTCCTGTCACGAGTGTGGCACCAGAATCAACACCTGATCTGATGTAGCGCAACACCTTGTTGAATTGCTCATCATCGATCTAGTAATTATCAGAGTTTCTTTGTTAAATTCTCCAGTGCAATTGAATAGATGATACATTGAATCTGAAAGACAACAATGGAGGTCCTTATTGCACACTTTTGACTTTTAAGGATTGGCATGCTATTATTATTATGTTGATCTAACACATACTGGTCAAATTAAAGTTAATTCAATTGTGTTTCTTATACCAAAAATAGCTAATGGTATAGGAAACTGTGACAAACTCTCATGTAAAACAATCTTAGGATATTCTAAACACGTTTCAAGACATTCAATTGCGTTTCTTATACCTGGGGGCCTTGTTCGACTCCCTTCTTGAATGGGTCACCAACAACACGTTTCAAGGCGCGTGCTTTGGCCTTCTCCACAAACTCGTCATACACACTCTCATGAACAAATGTGCGGGACCCAGCACAGCAGCATTGCCCCTGAACAAAAGAAAAGATTAGATTTGCTTTGGAACTTTCTTTTCTTTATATTTATTAGTTTTACTTATTATCCTTATTTTCTTAGCAACTGTTTTCACCTGATTAAAGAAAAGAGCAAAGTGAGCAAGCTCAACAGCCTGGTCAACATCAGCATCATCCATGATAATAAAAGGAGATTTTCCTCCAAGCTCAAGTGTCACTGGCTTTAGGTTGCTTCGTGCTGCCAATTCTTGTACGATCATGCCCGTCTCTGTTGACCCGGTGAAAGCAAGCTGATTTTTCAGGGGATAAAAACACAGAGAAAAATTGATTTAAGTAATATTGGGGAACCAATAAAGCTACTACAGAACATTACACCATTTATATGCATTTTCAATTCACCATCACACAAAATAACAAATTTGTGGGCAATTGCGCGCATAATTAAGCAGAAAGAGATTCTACAGATTTACCTTATCAACATCCATGTGGCTAGCGAGAGCAGCCCCAGCTGTCGGACCATAACCCGACACTACATTCAGCACACCATCAGGTAGCCCAGCCTAAAACCATTCACAATTTTAAAAAAGGCCGTAAAATTGGACAATTTAAACACAGGGAAGCTGAATTAATCACCCACCTCATGCAACAGCTTGGCTGCGTAAAGGGCAGTGAGAGGAGTCTGCTCAGCTGATTTGAGCACAATGGTGTTGCCGGTAGCCAGAACAGGTCCCACCTTCCAGGCAAACATGAGAAGAGGGAAGTTCCAAGGAATGATCTGTCCCGCCACACCAATTGGCTCATGCAAAACCTGCACATGATGAGGCCCGTCTGCTGGGACAATCAGCCCGTGTATCTTGTCAGCCCATCCTGAATGAAAATCAACCATTATTGCCACTGATCTTAAAACTAACCCCAATACATCACACATATGACATATCACATTTCTCAAAATTTTCACCTGGTACAGGCTGTTAAAATACTGTCCAGTCAAATAGGAACTAACTAAATAGGAGCTCATAAGAGGTAGAAGCAAAATATGCAGCATTGGTCAGAATTATATTTCTGTTCGATCTCACGACTTAACATTAGAGTGAGAAATAAACCATATCATTTACATTAAACTACAGGGTAATAAAATAAGAAAGCAAATAAATTAAAATATCAATGTTACCTACCAGCATAGTAACGGATAAGGCGTGAACACATTGGGATTTCTATGTTTGCTGCCTGTTCATAAGGCTTTCCATTATCCCACGTCTCTAGTGCTGCCAGCTCATCATTGTGCTTGTCAAGCAAATCAGCAAACCTTAACAAGATACGTGATCTCTCCTGTAATGCAATAGCAAAGAATACTTGTAATCAGCAATTTTCAGTACAATTTAGAGAGCTCTTTGTACAGACAATCAAGAAGTTATAAGGAAAATTTTCAGTACAATTTAGAGAGCTCTTTGTACAGACAATCAAGGAGTTATAAGGAAAAATGAAATGTTTCTCATATTTGCAGCTAAGAAAGAACAAGAAAAGATTAACATGATGTAAATCAGACCATAAATAAAAAATTTCAGATTTTTCATTCTTTTCCCACACAGCCCTTTTCCTAATAAATTATTTATTAGAGATGAACCATATGATTTAACCAGAACTAGACAAGGTACATGAAAAAGTTAACGGTCCTTTCCTCTGATTTTAAAACTGGATAATATTTGCAATTGCTCCAAGAAAATGCGTCTAAAGGCGATTATGAGAACGCCTTGCGAGCAGTATAACAAATATGAGAACACCTTGCTCCAAGAACTCATAAAAATAAAAGTACAACAAATTCAATAGATAAGAATAGAGAATTCATACATAGGCAGTCATCTTAGGCCACGGCCCTTCATCAAACGCCTTGCGAGCAGCACAGACTGCCCGGTTAATATCCTCTGCATTTCCTTCTTGGACATGCGCAATCACCTCCCCTGTGCGTGGGTCCAGGGTTGGGAACGTCTTGCCTGATGAAACCAAACAAATTTTACCTTACTAATATGAACATTTTAGGGAATATGAGCAAGCAGAAAGTGGGGTCTTTTTTCTATTGTATACCATTAATGGAAGCTCTATTTGCAACATAGTTTTATGGACAAATTCAAAAAAAAAAATGGGTGACAGGTGATTTTTTCCATGCGTTACCTTCAATCAGAGTTTACACTTTTCAGAAGTGCATGGTAACACTGATGTCTTATAAGGGAATGCATAAATTAATTTTTTTGGGAGCAGCATGTATTTAACAACTCAGTTTATTGGAACAAACTTCATTAAATCCTAGAATAATGTGGGATCAAATAATATTACCTCAATTTCTTAAGAAGAAAATAAATAATTTTACCTGAAGCTGAATCCACAAATTTTCCATCAATAAGAAGTTGTGTGTAATTGACTTGAACAGGTGGTGCGATGGGATCTTCTATGGCTGCCGCGGTACTGAATCTTTGTGTGATCGCTGCTGCAGCTCCGCGTGCTTTTACTGCCAGAGAAATAAATTAATAAAACAAATACATATTGTATTTTGTATAAACAAAAAGCCAAGTAGATATCAGTGTAACCACTATCTCCCCTTCTCCGTCAATTAAGTCAATACATTATCAAATTATATAATATTTGTACATATGAGTTCAAATTTTCAATCGCTGATGAAAAAGGAAGACGGTAAAAGTTTAATAATATATAATTATATATCAACTCCTTCAAAGCCTAATGGATAGAAGGGGTGAGAGGTCAGGTGAACAAAAAGAAAAGATCAAAAGAGAAGAGAGAAAAGAAAGAAACTTTTGACGAACCTTTAGGAAGGAGAGATGGCCTGAGAGCTTTGGGATAGGCATGGAGGCATCGAGATAGGAGAGATGAAACAGCCATTCGAGCTGCCATTGCTTTTTAACTGCTCACAATCACACTCTCTATTTCTCTCTGCTTCCTCTTCTCTCTTCAAGCGCTCACTGTTTATATTCAGAAAGGAGGGTTACCCAATTTATAATTGATGGGAAAGATGTAGTGGCAGTTTGAAGTCTTACTTGAGATGAAGGTATATTGTATTGTTTGTTAATTGCTAATCTTTGATTCACTGAGTATAATATATTTAATTTGAGAAAAGTGGCGGATCCAATGCGGCTTGGGTCAGTGTTCAAGTAGTTCAAACATGTGGTATTATGGAATGAACTAGTGTTCAAATGTATTTTTAATATTAAAAATTGTAACAATAAAAAATATCTTTTTTTTTTTTGCTATTTTTTTGGGGTTTTCAAAATTATTTCTATTACAGGGTCCATAATTATTGTCCAATATATTTTTCAGACCGGTCTTTTTAAATTTAAAATGTGAGACAATCATGTTGAGGGGCCTCATCCATTCCATATATTGAACTCTAGTATTCTCTTGATTTATTACATCATCATTAATTCACATGTGATGTATAAAATAACTTTATTACATAAAAGTTCTCCGCCAAATTGAAAGAAATCATATCTAAATGAATGCATATATATATATATATATACATATAAAACCATCTCATAATTTATGAATTAATGTACGATGTCCATTAATTGCCTCATTCTTTTTGCCTGCTTATGTACCATCATATGCAACTGATCATCTTCAGTAGTTAAGGAACTCGGTACATAATTTAACCTTTAAATAATAATGAAGTATTAGTTTCATGAGCAATATAGCTCTGATATAAAATTCTTTGTGTTTCATAAAATTCTGAAGCCACGATGACTTTTTTATTAGCTAAACTATCTGCAAAAAAGCCTACTGTTTGAGCATATGCAACTATATTCCTTGTTTATAAAAATTAAACTTTCCTGCTACAATGAATATCTTGTTTATTAATTCGTCCTTTTTTCTTTGTTCCAATTATGATTATCGCCATATTCGCTAGCTACGACATACCTAATCTATTCACCGGCAAACAAACAGCAAATAATTCTCTTTGATTTCTGTGAGAATTTAAAAATCAGATGAAGATGCGAAATCATGGGATGATTTTTTCTTTTGTAATACTTATTTTTTCAATCCTTCCTGGTATCATGTGAATCCACCTAGGAAGTAGGAAGTCACCTCATCTGGCGTTAGAATATTTTTGGCATAACAGATCATGATTCCTACAAAGAGATTATTTTACCTGTGCATGGAAAGCATGAAACGATATAATATAGCAAATAGTAGAGTAAGTGGATCGCCTGTGGCTCACACGGATTGTATGTTTTACAAAGCGAGTCAATGTTCTGCGGACCCCTCTTAACTTTCACCAACAATAGCAACAATTACGTGTCTAAGGCAAATTTTTTATCCTTGAAAATAAGCAAATAAATATAAGACAGTGGCTAATGTGCATTCTGGGAGATTACAAAAATGATCGATGTTGGATAACCAGTAAACCAGGACCACTCTGAATGCAAGAAAAACATATTCATAACTAAAGGCATAAAGCTTCACAATTGATAATAGTTGATATGTCATAATTAATATATCCGAAAGGAAAGAAATGGGCTTTGATGTCTTCCATGTCTTCTTTCTCTGACCGTAAAAATTAAAACTAAGTTTAGTGTTCACGCAAATTTCAAAAATAAATGAAAAGAAATTTAAATTTTAAAACTAATGTTTCAAGAATCCCGATCCTAGAAATCGCTTGGATCGGATTCTGAGAATCCGATCTCATTTCTCTAATGCTATATTTTATTTCGACTTGGGCTGGATATAGTACAATTTTTCACTTCATACGCTACTTCATATTTTAAATTATTTTCTTATCTAAGCAAACTGTTAATTATTTATATTTTTCAACTCTGAGTCTCTGGCGATGCCTATTATTCATGCTTAACAAAAAGAATTCACATTTAAAATAAAAAACATTAAAAACCTCTTTGATTTTTAGTTCTAGTTCATGATAGTATAACACATTTTTTTTTTCTCTTATTAGAAAATTTAATGCATTAATTTTCCTCCAAGTACAATACACTTTAATTTTGTTTCACTTCATTCTATCTTAAATTATGATCGTTTGATGTACTAAAAATAAAATAAATATTTACTCCACAATTATTCATCTCTACTATACTTATAAAAGCACGTATGCAAGGGCCAAAAAAATTAAGCGAATGGTGTAAATAATTGTTTACTCTATGCAATCTTAATCATTGATCATTTAAATCAATGGTTGGATGTTATTGATGGATATAAATTTAGAGACTCTTCACTTTTAATAGAAAGAAATATGTAGTTGGATTACTTGTGCACTCATCAAAATAAGAAATTTATCACTGGATTAGATATGCACTATGCTTGGAAAGAGAACACGACACATATGTGGAAAATTTTATTAAAATAATAATTTTTTTTCATTTTGGAAATAGAACATCTATATAAATTTTTTTTCATCTGCATATTTTACCCACCCATTGAGTGGATATGGTTTGCTAGTCTTATTAAAGAAAGGGTACCATTCTCGCTTCACCTTAAACGGAAAAAATAATATATATTTACGACAATGCCCAAAAGAAAAATAAAATGTTACTTCTTAAATGGAAAATAGAAGAACAAATATCATCAATAGGTGGCCCAAATGGAATAATTAACATTTTTTTAAGAAAATAATAAGTTCAATTAAAATGTTGAGATCAGGCACAATTTAATGTCTCAGTTTCTCGTATGCAAGGTGCACCTTCAATTAAAACAATTAAAAATAATAGTAAATATTAATATTTATTTAATATCTATTAATAGAAAATATTAATATTTATATAAAATTAATTAAAATAATAATAAATAATCATTATTAAAAATTTAATTTATTTATGTTTTAAAAAAGAATATAAAAATATATTTTAATTTAGAGGTATAGTTTCTCAAAAATGATTTTTTAGGTACTTTGACGATTTTCTGTTTTTTGTGCGTTTGGAGTTAGGCTTCTGAAACAAGAAGCTGATGCAGCTTTTTGGAACAAGAAAAAGCTGATGCAACTTTCTAGAACAAGAAGAAGCTGATGCAAGAAGAAGCAACAACAAAGTCGCTCAGTTCTGGAACGAAGCTGATGCAGCTTTTTTGTTCTTAGCCAGTCGAATGGCAGAGATAGAATAAGAAGAAGCTGATGCAACTTTCTGGAATAAAACCGCTCAGTTCGCTGACAACGCTGGTGTTACATGATATTATGATTTATTAAGTTAGTTGTTGTTGTAATGGTCTACGGTTTTTTATTATGAATTGCTTTGTGTATTAATTTTGAATAGAAATCATTAAAAAAAATTACAAAGGTACATGGACAAGATAACATGTTTTATTAACATAAAGCAAACATTACAAGTGACGATTTTCACACAAACATATTTCACTAATAATAACCATAATAACATAACTATACTTGTAATTTCTTCAGTTTTCGGGATTGCAAAACTATGCGAAAAAAAAAGTTTAAAAAAATTCAAAAAAAAATTCACATTATGTAAACAAGACACTCTACTCTCATATCTGTAAGTTTCATAACATAACTCCAAAAGCACAAAAAAATAGAAAATCGCCAAAGTACCTAAGAAATCATTTCCGAAAAACTATACTTCTAAATTAAAATATATTTTTATATTTTTTTTCAAACATAAATAAATTTGATTTTTAATAATGATTATTTATTATTATTTTAATTAATTTTAAATAACTATTAATATTTTCTATTGTTTTTAATTACTTTAATTGAAGGTGCACCTTGCATATGAACAACTGAGACATTAAATTATGCCTGATCTCAACATCTAAAGTTTTAGTCATCTTTACGTCAACCAGAGGGAAAAAAAAGCTCAATAAATAACATTTTTTCAAAAAATCGTGATAATACATTAATAGTTTAATACTGTTGGAAAATCCTTCTGGCTGTAGTTTGGAGTTATCCAAAAATATGTCAAAGTAACATTAAAAATTGTACTCTATTAGGTCTAAGTCGAAATAAAATATAGCATTACAAATTAGAGAGAAATGAGATCGGATTCTAGGAATCGAATTCAAGCTTAGATCGGATTTCAGGAATCCGATCCAAGCGATTTCTAATCCGATCCTACAACATTAGTTTTAAAATTTAAATCTTTTTATTTATTTTCGAAATTCGTGTGAACAGTAAACTTAGTTTTAATTTTTTTGGTTTCTCTAACGTCTACAAAAGGTTGCAACTTGTAACCTGCCTATGGGCTAGAATTTACAACAAAAAAGAAGAAGGTTGTAACCTCTCATGATTTCTATTTAACTAAAATAGTCCTCCAAAATTAAAACTCCAGTTCTGTTCATAGCATAATTTATAATGAGAAACTATATGGTAATGAGGAACCATTCACGTGACTATATTTTTGTGATAGAAGAATCTGACTTATAATGAGAAATCATTCATAATCATTCTGCATAGCATAATTTAATGATTAATGAACAACTATCACACTCTGGTGATCAGTTTGGCCACTGATCCGACCATAATTACTAGCGCTATAATTATTGGGTATTTTCTCTGTCTGGTCTATACCATATGGTAAAACCTACGGTTTAGAGAAGAGTTCTCTTTGAATTTGTCTGTCCTGGACAATTATAGTTAATGTTGAATGGAAAAAAATAGAATGGAAAATTGTTGAATGGAAAAGAAAATATCGTAATGAAATTGTTGATTGGGAAAAAAAATTGTAAATTGTGGAATGGAAATTATTTTCGTTGAGAAAAATTGAAATTAGTTATATGGAATTGAAATTAGTTAATGTTGAATGGAAATTATTTATAGAAAATTATATTCTTTTAGCAAAAATTATAGTGTTGAATGAGAAAATGTATGGAAAAGAGTTTTGTGGAATGGAAAAAAAAAATTACCAAATTGAAATTGTTGAATGGAATTTTTTAAATTATTTGTGTGATAATGGTAAATTTTAACTTGTGTGGTAAATAAGGATTAATTAGAATATTTGTGATAAATAATGATGTTATAAATTAGCCACAATTTATGGATAAAATATTATATTTGTATGGATAAATTACTATATGTTTTAGGGTATTTAATAAAAATTATATACTTCAATCAAATGAATTCTGGACTAGATGAGGCCCCCTCTAGTTCTGTACCACCTGTGCCGATTCCTCGAGGGTTAGACGACAGAGACATCATAACTCTAATCCAAACCGTATGTCATTAATGCAATAGATCGTCCGAATGATTCAGAAAATAAAAAAATTTTGTTTGTGCCGACATCTGATATGCTAATTGGCTTACCAATTAAGGAGTTAAATATTTCCTAAATTTCTTCTTTTAACAAATATTTATAAAATTTGTTTATAATAAATTTTATTTGATTTTTTATATTTGAAGTTACGGAAACATAGACAGGATTTGAAAAATGGTATGCGGATTGAAATACGACTGCAGAAACTTGGGTTGATTCACATGTCGCAGGTGCACAATGCGAATTTGTATACAACACTATGAAGGCGACGGTAGAGTTCTGGTATCTAGAGACCCACACTTTTCACTTCCCTTATGGCAAGATGACAGTCACTCTACAGGTAAAATATTCATTACCATTATATTTGCATTATTTTTTCATCTTTGAAGCTTAATTTTTGTTGTGCCTACTGCACTAGAGAAGAAAACGTGGATCATCTTTTTTTTACATGTAGACATCATAGAGGGATATGGGATTGGTTCTTACAGCAATTTAATATTAGGAGACCTAGGTCCCTAGAAGAGTTAATCAACTCGGTATGGCTTATAGATACACAATATAGGAGTAGTTATCAGATATGTCTAAGTGCAATTGTTTGGATTATATGGCTTAATAGAAATGATGTATGTTTTAATAATAGTACACATCATTCAACTAGATCTTTTGCTATGTTGATTAAAGGTATTCTGAGCTATTGGTCACATATGTGGACTAAGGAAGATAAGGATCGAGTAATGAAGATGCTACCAGACATGGAGCTAATTCCGCCGCAGATCGACTAGGGTGCAGACGCGGCGTATGGAGATGTGGCTGTGGTTGCATGAAGAACGGAGCGAACAAGGGACATTGAGTTCAGCTTGTGGGATCATTTTTATTTTCTGTTTTTTATTTAGCTTTTGGGATTTGTTATGAATGCCTAGTGCATGGCTACAATAAAAAGATACTGTAATCTGGTACCATCTTTTTGAGATTGGGATACTACTATTTTGAAGGATTGATGTAATAAGTGTTATGTAAAACTTTTGCTTTCTGCTAATGGAAAGTGGTAGGGCCGTTTCCCCTACTTATTTAAAAAAAAAAAAAAATTTGTTGTAATGATTTAAACAAAGTTATTGTAATTGGGAAGAAATTGGTTAAGGAAAAATTATTGAAAATGAATAAATTGAATTTCAGGATGTCGCATTCCTATATGGTTTGTGAACCGAGGCACTCCTATGTTTGGATCGACAAACAGTACAGGATGGAACAAGAAAATTCTGATGTGGCTATGTCCGAATACCGATGTGTCTGAATTGGCGAGGGAGAATCGGTATGTGTCTGTACATATAATATAAATATTCAATTTTGAAAAATTTAAATTACTGTATTGTAATGGTTTCCATTATATATAATTACAGAAACGAGTATAGTTTGATTAGGTTGAAGTGGTTGCATGAGATATGTTGCAAGCAACCGCCACTAAGAGCTTCTGATGATGAGTTTGATCGCTACATTCGTGCAATATGTTTAGGAATGTTTGGCACTCTAATGTTTTCCGATATTTCTCAGAATTCCGTTTCGGCCTACTGTCTAGATTGTTAGAGTTATGTCCTAGGAGCCAATTATTAAATGGCCACTTCTGTGGTTTATGTGATTGATGATATTTTATCATTTATTCCTTGATTTATTAATTGACAGATCATTCAGGTTGAGGATCTGAATTGTGGATCTCTGTAGTTCATTTATAATTAAATGACAATAATAAATCTAAAAGGTCCGTAATCTTGATAATTAACAAGGAATATTAATTATCGGATAAGATTAGTATGCAAGTTAAGTGATGATTAAGTTCTACAGATCATAGGTAAGGAGTTGCCAACTTAATTGCATATGTATATGTTATAGAACATAGTACAGGACGCGACCCAGTGAAATAAATATATGGATTGTGTTATGTGTCATTATTTATTTCATTTGAGTTTGATTCTAAGTTTGAGATGGTTCAGCTTTTCCACATGAGGATAGGTTCAATAAATATCGTCTACCGTTGATTCCTGATAAGGGCTGCTATACGGACTTTATTTATGTTCTCTTGAATTGTGCGGGGAAAAGTTGTTCATCAAGAAAACCGTATGTCCCTCATTAATTAACTTAGTGAGCGATGATATCTGTTTGGGCCCCTTGATGGAGATGGATTGTTTGCTAGCAACTGATACAGTCATCTCTAGATCAAGAAACGTATAATCTGCAAGAATGACACATTCCTATCTTGGATTATACGATGATATCATGTGACATAAGAATCAGACAAGGAAATACTATTATTTCTTATGCAGGATTAAAAATATTGTAGCAGTACACTATTTATGCGAATTGGGAATCATAACGTGTTGCTAGATACCGCTTATGATTATTGGAAATAAATAGCGATTTATTTTCCATGTCCAACAGAGCATAAATCCTCAAAGGGTCACACAAATAGGTTTTGACCATGCGTGCATTATTTATTTGGTTGTATTAAGGAATGCAACAATATGATATGTTGACTGATTAATTATGTACTGTTGCGAACCGTCATAATTAATTAATTAAGTCAAACGGATTATATAGAAATAAATTAATGCATATTCTAATCCTTAAATAATTATCAAATTGTTGATAATTAATTTGTTCAACATGAATTAATTAAAGTAATTAATTTGAGCTAACGGGCCTATATTTAAATTGTAAATTAAAGGTCCAACTTGAGAGCAATTAATTGGGCCACTAATTAATTGAATTAGAGGACCAATTAAATAATTAATGGAGCCCATTTAGGCCCATTTTATGGCTGCCCTAGTGATGGCATAGTTGTAAATTAGTTACAACTTTTTGGGAGAGTGGTTGGTCTATAAAAGGACCACTTTGGGAGCCAAAACCCTAGCCACCTTGCCTTTTTCTCTCTCCCTAATATTTTGGACGAAAATTAAAGGAAAAATTTCAGAATTTTTCCTCTCCACCATTGCTCTCTTAAGCTCATGTGTTGAGCACCTCTTGCCTCCATCCAATTAAATAGTTAATTAAGGCAAAGGGAAGGAAGGGATTAGGCTTAACCTCTCATCTACTAGCATAGATCGAGGTTTTGGTTAATACCTTGGTGGACTTGAGGCCGAGACACGCGTGGTGGTGCGCACAACCTCGACTCGACGGATTCGAGCCTTGCGATTACAAGTTCGCAAGAGGTAGCCCTTTTTCCCTCTTTCTCTTGTGTGTTTGGATGGCTTTTGCACTAGATCTCCTTTGCACTTAGTTTAATTAGGATTAATTAAGAGTAATTAGTCTAAAAATTAAATTTGTGCACTTCCTAACAGTGGTATCAGAGAACATGGTCGTGCTTAAGTTATTTTGACACTTAATTAAGAGAAATTGGTTAATTAATGGATTAGTAGAGTTGATGCTATTGCTTGCTGTCTGGAAACAGCAATTTCTGTGTTGTTATGCGTTTTTCGCTATGAAATGTTCTCTGGAAATTTTTTCTGTCAACTAGAAAGTTGTAGATCTGTGGATTGTGGTTCTTTTGGCGTTGGATTCACATTTTTCTGAAATTGTATGGATTTACTGTGAATAAAATGGCAACGGTGCGCAGAACCAGTTTCTGCTTGCACTGTTCTGTTTGAATGGCTTAAAAGATTTATATTTTGAATATAAGTACCAGTGTTCTTTGGCTAGATTTAAAGAGGACTTGAAACACTTTCTGGACATGTATATAATGTTGCATGGTTCAGATTAATTCGTGGTTTTTCAAGTATGAAAAGAAAGATCTCGTCAGATCTGGTTTATTGAGCAAACTGATTGTTCTAATAAACTGTACCAACTGAGAACTCTTTCTGGAAAATTGTTTGAATAGAGTTGTTTATTTTTAAGTTAGGATTCCAAGAAAATTAATTTCATAATTTTTCATGGAAGTTTGGTACCTCAACCAGGTCAAACCTTTTCGGTCGATAGTCTGTTCCTGTACAGGTCTAGTCGATTGTTAAGCTTGTAACTTGAATTTCTTAAACAGAACTTAGTGGTTTTCTTTTCATGAATAGTTAGCCAATAGATTAAACAAGTTTTTCTATGTATATTGTATGTATAAAAACTGGATGGAAGGTGATCTTTCAGACCGGATGGTTGAGAAGAAAAACAGAATATCTCAAAACGGTGCGTTCGCGCACTTGTTTCAGATTTGTCTTTTTTGATTCTCTCAGATGGTATATGATCTCTTCCTGAAATTTTGACTGGTATTTACAATCTAGACAAGGAGCTTATATAAATTATTTCATAATTTTTGGAGACCGAAAACTGTGGTTTTTGTCGTGTCCCATTAGATATTTTTTTTTCAAAGTATTATTTATCTAATTATTCAAACTAGTTGAAAAAGTAATTAGGATACTCCTTGTGCGATCTCCTTTCAGTTTTTTGATGATTGAAAAAGTTTTCAAAAGGAATTTAAACAAGTTTGGTTGTTTGAAATTTGAGCATTTATACACGGAAATTGCGAATGGCAAATAATACGCAAAGACACTTGAAAGTCATTAATTATAAACAAAGTACACTAGTGGATAGACTTGTGCTAACTTTGTTTTGTAGGAGGATGTGGGTTTAGTATGGCTCATGATTCAATGCCTTGTGGTTTGTAAATTGAATGCATGTGTGATTGTGTGTAATTAGGCCTTTGGTGCCATTAATTAATTTTGATTAATTTTTGTGTAACTTGTGTGGCTTGCATGCCCCTAAGGTTAGGATGGGAATAGAAATTTACACATGTAATTTTGTTCCTTTATTTTATATAGGATTTAGATCCATATAGAATTTAGTGGGAGGGACAAAGGTTAGATTAGTTTTGCTACATGGAGATGCGGCGAAAACTAATGCAAGCGGGAGCCATACAAACCCACAACAATGCTTGAGATGCTTATTATGTGAATGTTTGTGAATGCTATGAATGTCATAGGATAGGTATGGGTGTATGCTTACACGACCACCAAACAAGAGTCACATAATTGTTTGTCCCAAACGATTGAGCCAAATCACTCTCCTTCTCTCTATCCCCTTCACGCCTTATGTTCGGCCATTGATGCATTCCGCCGACGCGGACATCGTGGTCCACCATAGGTAGTCGGGGTGTAAATCGGATTTGCAAGGAGCAAATAGAGAGGAGTTACTTAACAATGGACCCTAATCGGATTGGACATTGGAGTGAAGTTCGCGACGCGAACCAAGAGTCATAAAGTTGTATGATTGGTTAAGGAGAACCTACCTCATTATTAGTTGCTTTGATGTTGTGCCGACGCCGGCATCATCTCAACGAAAGTGGGGGTCTTGGAAATTCATTACTTTTAGGGACTTATATTAAAGTAGTGAAAGTTTTACTTTATTGGAAATTAAAACAAAACATAAACTAATTGACCTTTAATTTGAAAATTGTTGTAGATGTCTTCCTCGTCTTTTTCGCTACGTTCTCTTTTAGAGAAAGAGAAGCTCGCCTTCAACGGTGCCAACTTTCTGGATTGGCACCGGAACCTTAGGCTTGTCCTTAGGTTTGAAAAGAAGGAATATCTCTTGACCACTCCCGTCCCCGCGGCTCCCAAGTCGGATGCCCCTAAAGCGGATCAGGACAAACATGACAAGCACGTCACGGACGACATGGAGATGTCCGTCTTGATTGTCGCTGTCATGGAGTCAGAACTCCAAAAGGAGTTCATGGATAGTGGTCTAGGAGTGTTTGAAATGGTCTCTCGTCTCTCGAACATGTTCCAAACCAAGGCCCGCACCGAAAGGGCTCGTCTCATCAAGGCCGTCGCCAATACTCGATTGGCGGAGGGTCACGAAGTCGGGCCACACGTCATGAAGATGGCGGGGTTGTTTCGGCAGCTTGAAAGGCTTGATACGCCCTTCCCGTCAGGGGCGATTCAAGACTTTATTCTCAACTCTCTCCCTCACAGCTTCACCGGTTTTGTTGTGAACTACCGGATGAATGGCATGGACAAGAGCATGGATGATCTCCAAAACATGCTTGTCGAGACGGAGGAGAGTCTCAAGAAAGAGAAGGGCCCCAAAGATGTTCTTGCGGTGAGTGACAAGAGCAAGAAGAGCAAGAAAAGAAAGACCCGCCGAACTAGAAAGGGCAAAGGCCCGGTGACGCCCCAAGGTCCGGCCAAGGGAGCTCCCGAGGGTTCCAAGAGAAAGAAGAACACGGCCACTTCCGAGACCGTATGCTATTACTGTAGCAAGACGGGCCATTGGAAGAGGAACTGCCCCAAGTACCTCGCTGACAAGAAGGCGGGAACCGTCCAGCCTTCTACCTCAGGTATATTTGTCATTGAAACCCTTCTCGCTACCTCTAACACAGACTGGATTTTTGACACCGGTTCTTGTGCTCACATTTGTCGAAATGTGCAGGCACTAAAGAGTAGGAGGCGGCTCGAGAAAGGCGAAGTACAACTCCGCGTCGGTAACGGCACGTGTGTCTCCGCTATGGCCGTTGGGAATGTGGATGTAACTTTGCCTTCTGGTTTCATTTTGGAACTCAAAGATGTCTATGTAGTTCCTTGTATCACTCGGAACATTATCTCTATTTCTTGTTTAGACTTGGATGGATTTGGTGTTGTAATAAAGAACAAAAGTTGTACTTTGTTGCGTGATGATGTTTGTTATGGTGTTGCGCATTTATTGAATGGTCTTTATGTGCTTGATTCTAGCGAACATGTTTTGAGTGTTGAACGTGACAGTAGGAAACGTAAGATTTCACATGAAAGTACGACTCTAATGTGGCATTGCCGCTTAGGTCATATCAACGAGAAACGCATTAAGAGATTGCAAACCGTTGGTCTCTTAGATCAATTCGCTTTCGAGCCAATTGACACATGCGAATCATATTTGATGGGAAAGATGACCAAAGCGCCTTTTCCTAACAAAGGGATTAGGACAAACGACTTGTTAGATCTCATACATACCGATGTGTGTGGACCTATGAGCATTTGTGCACGAGGAGGTTATTCATACTTCATCACTTTCACCGATGATCATAGTAGATACGGGTATATCTACTTGATGCGGCACAAGTCTGAATCCTTTGAAAAGTTCAAGGAGTTCAAGAATAAAGTTGAGAACCAACTCAATCGAAAGATCAAGGTCTTGCGTTCCGATCGAGGTGGAGAGTACTTGAGCCACGAATTTGGTGATTATCTAAAGGAGTGTGGAATCGTTCCACAACTCACTCCACCGGGAACACCACAATGGAATGGTGTATCCGAGAGGAGGAATCGAACTTTGCTAGACATGGTTCGATCGATGATGAGCCAAACCGACTTGCCTAAATCGTTTTGGGGTTTTGCATTAGAAACCGCAGCTTTTACTTTAAACCGTGTTCCGTCAAAGTCCGTTGAGAAGACGCCTTATGAGCTTTGGTTTGGTAGGAAACCAAGCATGCTTTTTCTCAAGATTTGGGGTTGTGAAGCTTATGTGAAAAGGCTAATGAGCGATAAGCTTGGACCCAAATCGGACAAATGTTATTTCGTAGGATACCCTAAGGAAACAAAGGGTTACTACTTCTACAACCGTGTCGAGAACAAGATAGTTGTTGCACGACATGCGGAGTTCTTGGAGAAGGAGTTTCTCTCAAGAAGAAGTAGTGGGAGCAACGTGGTGATTGAAGAAATTCAAGAACCGCAGCAACAAGAGATGCCTCAAGTAGGCAATCTAGTTGTTCCCAATGTGGTGCCAAATGAGGTGGTAGTCGAACCCATTCCACAAGTAGTTGTAGAAGAAGAGGTTCAAGAGCAAGCTCCCTCAAATGAAGACTCAAACATATCGCGAGTCGATGATGTTGAAGTTGCACCCACACTTGAAGTTCAAGAACTAAGTCCGCAAATCGTTGTGGAACGAGTTCAAGAACCTCAAGCGTCTACCCTACGAAGATCGGCAAGGCCAAGTCGTCCACCTATAAGATACGTAGGTTTGCACGACGTTCTCGTCATTGCGAATGACGAACCCTTGACCATAAAGGACATGAAGGAAAAATCCGACTCAAAGGAATGGCTTAAAGCCATGGAATCCGAAATGCAATCCATGTATGAGAACAAGGTATGGACCTTAGTTGACCTTCCCGACGGAGTAAAACCCGTTGAGAACAAATGGATCTTTAAGAGAAAGGTCGACATGGATGGCAACTTGACCATTTACAAAGCACGACTAGTTGCGAAAGGTTACAAGCAAGTTCATGGTATTGACTATGAAGAAACCTTCTCGCCAGTCGTCATGTTCAAGTCAATTCGGATCTTGTTAGCAATTGCCGCATTCTACGACTATGAGATATGGCAAATGGATGTCAAAACTGCCTTCCTAAATGGCAACTTGGAAGAGGATGTGTATATGACACAACCCGAGTGTTTTGTGGATCCAAAGAATGCTAACAAGGTGTGCAAGCTTCAAAGGTCCATTTATGGATTGAAGCAAGCATCAAGGAGTTGGAACAAGCGCTTTGATGAAGAGGTCAAGAAGTTGAACTTCATTCAAAGCGAGAAGGAACCTTGTGTTTACAAGAGGATTAGTGGGAGCGTGGTTGTGTTTCTTGTTCTATATGTTGATGATATACTCTTGATCGGGAATGATATCCCCGAATTGAATGCAGTCAAGGATTCATTGAAGAAGGTGTTCTCAATGAAAGACTTGGGCGAAGCCGCCTACATCCTAGGAATCAAGATCTATCGAGATAGATCAAGAAGGTTGTTAGGCTTGAGCCAAGATGCATATATTGACAAAGTGTTGGAAAAACACAACATGGCTAGTTCTAAGAAGGGTTACTTGCCTATGTCACATGGCATATTCTTGAGTAAGACTCAATGTCCGACGACTGATACAGATAGAAAGTACATGAATCAGTTCAAGTATCCATCTGTGGTCGGTTCGATTATGTATGCCATGCTATGCACTCGCCCCGATGTGGCGCATCCGATTAGTGTGACTAGTCGATACCAAGCTAACCCTGGTATGCCACACTGGACCGCAGTCAAGAATATCCTCAAGTATCTCAAGAGAACAAAGGATAGCATCCTCGTGTATGGTGGAGACCAAGAGCTCGTTGTAAGTGGTTACACCGATGCTAGTTTCCAAACCGATCGAGATGATGCGAAGTCACAGTCCGGCTTCGTATATCTGCTCAATGGTGGGGCCGTGAGTTGGAAGAGTTCCAAACAGGATACCACGGCCGATTTCGTCACCGAAGCAGAATACTTAGCGGCGGGTGAAGCAGCGAAAGAAGGCGTTTGGATCAAGGAATTCTTGACCGAGCTGGAGGTGGTTCCAAGCATCTCAGGTCCAGTGGATCTCTACTGCGACAACACGGGAGCCATAGCTCAGTCCAAGGAGCCTAGGTCTCACCAAAAGACCAAGCACATTCTACGACGATTCCATCTCATCCGTCAGTTTGTGAATGACGGGTGGATCAAGGTCAAGAAGGTGGACGGTGCCGCGAACACAGCGGACCCTCTGACAAAGCCTCTGTCTCGAGCCGCACATGAGTTGCACGTTGCATCCATGGGGATTAGGCGTATGCCTGAGTGGCTTTGAGTTGTATCTTTTATCTTTTGAGGTTTTAGTATGAGACATGTATATTTTGGATATTACATTGAGTACTATGCACTGGCTAGAAGTCGCTGTTGATTGACTCTAGGCCAAGTGGGAGATTGTTAGAGTTATGTCCTAGGAGCCAATTATTAAATGGCCACTTCTGTGGTTTATGTGATTGATGATATTTTATCATTTATTCCTTGATTTATTAATTGACAGATCATTCAGGTTGAGGATCTGAATTGTGGATCTCTGTAGTTCATTTATAATTAAATGACAATAATAAATCTAAAAGGTCCGTAATCTTGATAATTAACAAGGAATATTAATTATCGGATAAGATTAGTATGCAAGTTAAGTGATGATTAAGTTCTACAGATCATAGGTAAGGAGTTGCCAACTTAATTGCATATGTATATGTTATAGAACATAGTACAGGACGCGACCCAGTGAAATAAATATATGGATTGTGTTATGTGTCATTATTTATTTCATTTGAGTTTGATTCTAAGTTTGAGATGGTTCAGCTTTTCCACATGAGGATAGGTTCAATAAATATCGTCTACCGTTGATTCCTGATAAGGGCTGCTATACGGACTTTATTTATGTTCTCTTGAATTGTGCGGGGAAAAGTTGTTCATCAAGAAAACCGTATGTCCCTCATTAATTAACTTAGTGAGCGATGATATCTGTTTGGGCCCCTTGATGGAGATGGATTGTTTGCTAGCAACTGATACAGTCATCTCTAGATCAAGAAACGTATAATCTGCAAGAATGACACATTCCTATCTTGGATTATACGATGATATCATGTGACATAAGAATCAGACAAGGAAATACTATTATTTCTTATGCAGGATTAAAAATATTGTAGCAGTACACTATTTATGCGAATTGGGAATCATAACGTGTTGCTAGATACCGCTTATGATTATTGGAAATAAATAGCGATTTATTTTCCATGTCCAACAGAGCATAAATCCTCAAAGGGTCACACAAATAGGTTTTGACCATGCGTGCATTATTTATTTGGTTGTATTAAGGAATGCAACAATATGATATGTTGACTGATTAATTATGTACTGTTGCGAACCGTCATAATTAATTAATTAAGTCAAACGGATTATATAGAAATAAATTAATGCATATTCTAATCCTTAAATAATTATCAAATTGTTGATAATTAATTTGTTCAACATGAATTAATTAAAGTAATTAATTTGAGCTAACGGGCCTATATTTAAATTGTAAATTAAAGGTCCAACTTGAGAGCAATTAATTGGGCCACTAATTAATTGAATTAGAGGACCAATTAAATAATTAATGGAGCCCATTTAGGCCCATTTTATGGCTGCCCTAGTGATGGCATAGTTGTAAATTAGTTACAACTTTTTGGGAGAGTGGTTGGTCTATAAAAGGACCACTTTGGGAGCCAAAACCCTAGCCACCTTGCCTTTTTCTCTCTCCCTAATATTTTGGACGAAAATTAAAGGAAAAATTTCAGAATTTTTCCTCTCCACCATTGCTCTCTTAAGCTCATGTGTTGAGCACCTCTTGCCTCCATCCAATTAAATAGTTAATTAAGGCAAAGGGAAGGAAGGGATTAGGCTTAACCTCTCATCTACTAGCATAGATCGAGGTTTTGGTTAATACCTTGGTGGACTTGAGGCCGAGACACGCGTGGTGGTGCGCACAACCTCGACTCGACGGATTCGAGCCTTGCGATTACAAGTTCGCAAGAGGTAGCCCTTTTTCCCTCTTTCTCTTGTGTGTTTGGATGGCTTTTGCACTAGATCTCCTTTGCACTTAGTTTAATTAGGATTAATTAAGAGTAATTAGTCTAAAAATTAAATTTGTGCACTTCCTAACATAGATCTCATGGTGGTATGGATATTTTTTTAAAATACTTGTGCATTTCTAAACAGAAAACGTAACATAAACTTGATGGACTAAAATAAAAAAAAAATATATTGTATTGGCTAATTTCTTGAGGACTTAAATCAAGAAAGAAATATTAATTAGGTGATGCGGTTCTCGCATGTCTGTATCGGGTTCTTGATCGTGCAGCCATGTGTTTCAAGATTGTGGCGGGGCCATGATTGCTTCTATTGTATTGGACATGGTCATACCTTCCTGTTTGCGAGGTTAGTACAACATTCTTCCAAAATTTGTGTGATTTTCTCAACAATTAATAATTAATGCAAGTATTATTTAATTATGATGTATTATTCATGATTAAAGAAAATGGAGTCGATCTCATGCGAAGCAACCATCGCGGGACAATACATTTTGCAAGGGATTTTTTGGTATTGATAGATATTAGAGACGTGAAATGGTGCCTATATTTAGAGTTTTTTTTTTTTTGAAGATAAATTGGGATCTAAGTCATCCAACTTATTTTTAAATTAAATTAATTAAATGTCTATGAAAGGTTCTCCAGCCGGGTTTCGAACTTGCGACTTTTGACTCAAAATGCATTGCTCTTTGCCACTAGATCAAGAGCTAGTTCTTATATTTAGAGTTTTTTATATTAATGTCATACCACATGCGCAGGAGGATTCGTATTCATTTCACTTCAGACTGCCATGGGACATAATTTACTTATCTAACAAAATTAGTTTATTAGGTAATTGCTCAAAGCTTGATTCGCATGGGTAATAATTTTTTTTTTTTTCGAAAACTAGCATGGGTAATAGTTATATCACTATTATGTTATGTTAATTTGCACTACGTAAGTCAACCTTTTGTGCTGAAAAGTGCTACACAAATTTGTTTCTTTCACTTGTCGAGCCACGCACGACTTTGTGTTCTCCATGTAATAACAAACCAACATAAAAGTGCTTGATGCACTTAAAGTTGATCTCTCTTTTCTTTCTTTCTTTTTTGTTGCTTTAAATTTTATTGATACAAAATTTCCATTGTGGCGTATAAAATATGTAGAAAATTCATAAAGTTCATCTCAAACAGTAAAAACAGTAATTTAATTTTTTTGCAGATACTCTTATGACAGTTTGGATCCGCCAATTGCCGTTGGCTCCTTGCCAACCGGCCTTCGAAAAAGACAGTTTGAATCCGCCGCTGTATCTATATTCTCTATCATTTTCTTCCAAAACAGATATAGGATAAAAACCCTCGAGAAACCATCCAATTTGTTGAATTAACAGGTCACAATAAAAATAAATAAATATTAAATTCCCAAATTTAAACCTTTTTCCAGTATTATATTTTTCAACCTATAAAACGCTATGATAAAGAATGCCATTTTGTACATCATGATATACCTGGAAGGGGTCGGATACCATTCCTCCATAATCTAACTTCCATCTTCAGTTACAAATTGCAATCACCAGGCACTGATCTCACATGGTTTTGGTTCATAGAGGAACCATTTTGTCAGAAAGAGTGGGGAACCACATGGTGTCCCGTTTCTTTGGCGTTTCCAAGAAGGTTTGAACTTTAATCTCTCCTCATTATTGACTAAATTAAAGTAATCTAATCTCTAATAAGTAACAGATCCGCTTGATTCACAAGGGAAAAAGTCAAGACCTACTCAAAATATGCAACTAGGACAAGTTAGATGCTCCTTATCCGGTATTCAATCTTATCTTTTGTTTCTGAATTAAATTAGTTTATTAATTTATTGCTTAAGCTGATTCTCATGGGGAATAGTTAAATCACCACCATGTTATGTTTGCAATACCTAGGTCACCATTTGTGCCTAAAGCACAACAACATGAATTTGTTTCTTTCACCTGACGACTCATACACGATTTTTGTTGTTTTTTTTCTTTTTTGGTTGAATTTATAAAATTGTTGCCTGCCTTATATTTTTTTTCTTTGCTTTAGGGGGGAAAAAGAAACAAGCTTTCTTATTGTATCTCAATTTTGTCTACAGAATTAAAATGCTGAGTTGACCCAGCTAGTTTTGCCAACTTTAAATATTTTCGGATATAAATTTAGGAACCCTTTGCATAAAAAATCAGGAGATGAAAAATCTATTTAGAGTTCGTATGATACGGCAATAAGCTCCCCTTTGATATGAACTTGTACCAAAAAGGGGAAAAAGGTTTCGCCCATAAGCAATCTACTAAGAAAGCTATGTTCGAAGTCAACTAGCAGGTCACTAAATATTTAATTCAAAATTGTTGGCAATCGCAACCTTCAAAAAGGAAAAAAAAAATGAAACACTAAATTATAAGAAATCGTCCCTCAAAAAAAATTATAAGAAATCAAATGAACCTGTAAGAATCGCCTGACTTAGAGGCTAGAGTTAGAGCTAAAAGAGCTCTTATATGGTTATACTGATTAAAAATTTAAATTTAGATCCACTGGATTTCTAAAAACCTGATTATATGAACCTGTTTCAATCTAGAGTTTATGGCATAGAACGGTCCGTTCTATAGTTGGACCGGTCCGACTCAATGCCAGAACAGACCAACCCTGATGTTGTCCTGCCAGCAAAGTAACAGAACGGTCCGTTCCACCACTGATCGGTCTGTCCTAAACTTTCTCTGAAACTCTAATTTTGGTATTTTCATGACGGAATTCCTCATAAATTAATTTTCTTTTACCAGTTTGATTGCTCTATCCTGAATTGACCATATTCCAAGCATTTGCTATGAACTCTATCAACAATTAAGAGATCTAAAGCTAAAAACTGATTAAAATCAAAACTAGAGTTTCATTAGAGCAATCATGTCTCGAACAAGAACAAAATACCAAAGTACATGGTTTCTAGAGGTTCAACAGTACCAAAACTTCGAAAAGAACCTTATGGCTTTGATACCAATGTTAGGTTTAGAGGTTCTCAACCTAATATGTACATCTAATCTATAAAGTACGCATAGGGTTTAGATATACCGCAGCGGAAGTTGATCGATTGTCTAAATTCTTCTCCAAGCTTTGCTGCAACCCCTCCTAAGCACGCCTAGTTTTCCTCCGTATGCAGCCGGCACACCACAACCTCAAGCAAGGGCTTGGCATCACCCTTCACGAATCCAAGTGTCGATCGACTCGTGCGTGTGCTTCATATTGCTCTCCAAGCAATAAGATGATTCCTCCCTCTCTTAACCCTAGTTCTGGTCTCTCTCAAATGGTAGTTAACTTTCCAGATCTGTAACCGCCATCTGGAACGGTTCGGCCCAAATCCAATGGAGCGGTCTGGTTGCTTAGCAAACCAGTCCGTCCGAAACGGTCTGTTTGGAACATGGCACCACACACATTTTCTAACAAAATCAAATGAACCTGTAAGAATCGCCTGACTTAGAGGCTAGAGTTAGAGCTAAAAGAGCTCTTATACGGTTATACTGATTAAAAATATAAACTTAGATCCACTGGATTTCTAAAAACCTGATTATATGAACCTGTTTCAATTTCTATGCTAGCACCTGCTGAACATCTGTCGGAAACTTAAATTTTTCATTTGATAAATTTGTTTATCAAATATTTAATTTGTCATTTTCTCTTCTAAATTAAAGATCCATTTTCATGTTGTTTTCAGTTATGGAAATCTCGTACTGCCAATGCCGTTATATCTCAAATTATATTTTTTCCGTTTTGTCCAACAATTCAATGCTTTGGCCCATATCAATCCCTTGGATTTTTCTTAGTAGCCACTACTAAGCTCTCTACAAATTACTCTTTGATTTGCTATTAATTATTTTCCCATTTTCCAATTTACCCAACCTTCATTGGACGGACCCATTATTCATTTTGTTATAAAACTCTTCCGGGGCCTGTTGATTATGGGCTACACTAGCCTTTGTAATTCTCTATAAAAGCACAAATTAATAATTTCATTCGTTAAGACACCGAGAGCAAAGCAGAAGACACAGCTCCATTCCAATTTTCCAGAATTCATTATTTTTTTTTCGATTCCGTTAATTTTCACAGGATATTGTAGAGTTATTGTCGGTCATTCACTCATTCTCAAGATTGTACTTCAAAATTTACAACCCTGGGTTGCCTTGGTAATTTATTAAGTCTTGTATGTTATGACATAATAATTAATTCACTCGATTCCGGTAACAAAATTCTAATACCTATTATTTTATTTTGAAATTATCAGAACTTTATTTGAATTATGCAAGCAGCAACATCTTATTACAACCAAGAGTGGTTTTCTATAGGAGTGATAACAGCCTTGACCTGAAGGTAGCTATTGAGACTGTCCATGCCTTTCTCTCTGCCGATGCCGCTCATCTTGTACCCACCAAACGGAATCGCCGCGTCAAGTAAGTTATAGCAGTTGATCCACACGGTTCCCACCCTTAACGCTCGCATCAGTGTGTTTGCAGTGTTCAGATTGTTTGTGAACACTCCGGCTGCCAAACCGTATGGGCTCGCATTGGCCCTTTGTATCACCTCATTCAAATTCCTGTTATTCAAAAGGAAAATGCTAGTTGTAAGGGATCATCACTACAACACTACCAGATAATATCACTGGAAAAATGATTTATCAGTGATGGATCTAAACATGTTGGTTTGCATACGTGTAAATTAGGAATGTAATTAATAGTTAAGTTAAAATTTTCATACTAGCCTTACTTGAACTTTAGAATGGTCTGAACTGGGCCGAAAATCTCTTCCTGTGCTATGGTCATCTCATCCTGTAAATTCGACAAGGACTAAATAATCACTAAAACAACATAAAATGTGTGTTATATTATACTAATTTTAACAAGTATGTCTACATTTAGTTGACTTATAAAAAAGGAAAAGAATATACAAGCAAAACTTCTGAAGAATAATTAAAAATAATCTTTAAACAGTAATTAGTACCTTAACGTCAGAAAATACAGTGGGCTGGATGTAAAAACCCTTGTTTCCTGCTCTTGCTCCTCCTGCCACAAGTGTGGCACCTGAGTCGATACCAGACTTGATGTATCCCAAAATCTTGCTAAATTGTTCCTCGTCAATCTGCAGAATACCAAATTTTCTTTGTCAAATAGGTTATTTCTTGTTGAATTTGCAGACTTTACTATTATTTGAATTTATTGGAACCCCTAAGGATTAAACTGAATGTCATTAACTTATTTCTCTACCATTCTGGCACCTATGTAAAACCTATAATTTAGGTGTATCAGTGAAGTTGAAACCTTTCTAAGAAAAGATTTGAAAAATTACCCAAACAAAAATTCTCACAAATTTTGATAGCTGAATAGACTGATTACATATAAAACATCAGTAAAAATAAATTATCAGGAAAATCAGACGTTCAAACTTTAAAACAAATTATTACCTGAGGGCCTTGTTCAACTCCCTGCTTGAATGGATCACCAACAACACGCTTCAAGGCACGTGCCTTAGCCTTCTCCACAAACTCATCATACACACGCTCATGCACAAATGTGCGGGACCCAGCACAGCAGCATTGTCCCTAAAAAGAGCAAAAACAGAATTATTATTGCATGAATATTCTCCTTCATGTCCTTTTTTTTCTTTAATTTCTTATAAGAGTGGTTTCAATTTACCTGATTATGGAAGAGAGCAGAATGAGCGAGCTCCACCGCTTGATCAACATCAGCATCATCCATTACAATAAAGGGAGATTTACCTCCAAGCTCTAATGTCACCGACTTTAAGTTGCTTTTAGCTGCCAATTCTTGTATTATTTTTCCAGCGCCTGTTGACCCCGTGAAAGCAATCTAAAAAGTTTAGAAACTATAATTAAGAGTTGTGATGATGACTGAGAAGTGAGAACTACAGACAGCAAGTCTTTTGTTGATTTCGAGCTTTCTTTGATTAGTAGTGCTTCAGTTCAATTTCTTAATAGTATATTCAAGGAAAATTGCATATAACTGCCTGAAAAAGAAAATCTAAAAAATCCACCTTATCGACTTCCATGTGGCCTGCAAGAGCAGAACCAGCAGTGGGACCAAAACCTGCCACCACATTCAGCACACCATCAGGTAGCCCAGCCTGAAAACATTTAGAATTTCAAATTACAGAAAACAGAAATATTATTATCCAAAAGGTAAACAAGAATGGTCAACTAAATACCGACCTCATGCAAAAGCTTGGCCGCATAAAGAGCAGTAAGTGGAGTCTGCTCGGCAGGTTTGAGCACCACGGTGTTGCCACATGCCAGAGCAGGGCCCACCTTCCAGGAAAACATGAGAAGAGGGAAGTTCCAGGGGACGATCTGACCCACTACACCAATCGGCTCACGCAACACCTGCACATGGCGGGCCCCATCACCCGGGACAATCAACCCGTGTATTTTATCAGCCCATCCTGCAGAATTTGGCAAAATTTAATATGCAGAACATTAACTAAAAATGTATTCGTCTGAAAAAATAGCCATAATTGACAACGATAAACCATATACAATACAATGCAAAAAGTTTAATTAATGAATCAAATTAAATAATAATGATAATAATAATATAAATCACCAGCATAATAACGAATGACGCGTGACAACAAAGGGACCTCTTCCTTTGCTGACTGTTCGAACGGCTTCCCATTATCCCATGACTCTAGTGCCGCTAGCTCATCATTGTGCTCGTCAATCAAATCAGCAAACTTAAACAAGATGCGTGATCTTTCCTACAACCCACAAATAGTGAAAATAGCAGTCAGCAATTTTATTTATAATTTTCTATCTTTTACATAGACATTCTTTATTCCTTCATAGTGTCATCATGTTTAATAGAAACTTTTGTGCTGAAATGACACCCAACTTTTTACAATTGTAATGTTTCTCATGTACTGATTCGGCTGTCAAAGGGGAAGTGAAGGAAAATGTTTAAAGTCTTAACTGTAAAATTGGATGGTGGCCTTGGGCTCCCTTTGTGTGGTTTGCATATGTTTTACATTTTAGTTTAGACTTTAGACTCATACTGAACCTTGGCCCATTTCTGTTTAGTGCATAACCAATTGATTACAGGTTTCATATTTGCTTTGCACTTTTCCTGCCAATCCCTTCTTCTCCATCTCTCTATTGTCCCTCACCAGTCTCCACTAGAGTTCAGATGTCGTATACGTGTTAGGTTGTGTGATAAAAATTAATATGCACGGATGCTAAGAGCATTAGCTACAAAATTATTATAACTGTTATGTAATTTCTGTGTCTTAGTTGCTGCTCAAACGTCTCCTTTGTCAATGAGAAACTCTTTTTGCTTTTTTAGCACAAAATGGTTACAGAACACCCATTTCAGTGTCCAAGGTTGCAATGGACAAAAAATAAAAAGTCACAGCAATTTACAAAATGATTTGCTGTTGACAAATATCTTCTTTGGAATTGAAAATAAAAAGAGAGAAAAGAGAATTCATACATAAGCTGTCATCTTTGGCCATGGACCTTCATCAAATGCCTTGCGGGCGGCTTTCACAGCACAGTCGATATCAACTGAGTCTCCTTCTGCCACGTGTGCAATCACCTCCCCTGTGCGTGGGTCCAGTGTCGGGAATGTTTTGCCTGGTAAAAAAAATTAACAAGTAAACTTTTACTTCTGCAAAAAATTTAAAGATGAACTTAGCAGGTGTTCATATATAAATTCTTAAGAGGCTAGGTGGAATTATACATAAATTGAAGTTTGTATGAGTTTTTTTTTTTAAATTGTGACGATATTAAATGACGATTACGAAAATCTCAATCTACCAATTTTACAAGGCCAACAATTCAATTTATAAACAATTTGCATTTCACTCTTGTTCTCTGCAAATGTAATTTTGCTTTTTTTTTTTTTAGTTTATGTAAGAATATTTGAATCACTTTTTTACCTGAAGCTGCATCAACGAATTGCCCATTGATGAGAAGTTTTGTGTAATTGACTTCAACGGGAGGTGTGACCGGATCTTCTATGGCAGTCAAAGTGCTGAACCTTTGGGAAATTCTTGTTGCAAGTCCGAGCTTTCTTTCTATAAAATGAATATACATCTGATCAGATCTCTTTTCATTTATTAACCGCGAGTGTAAATATAAACACAGTCCTTGGCACTTTTTCTATACGTTAACTATTTAATAACTTTTCCATATGTGCAAAAAGAAATACGTGAAAAGTATTTGCAACTCAATTGTAAAAGGATGAATTTGTTCATTTTCCTTTTTTTTTTGTAAGAATGCACGGATCCACAGAAGAAACATGTTTCAAATTTTCTTAGAGCTTTTCAATGTTTTTCTATATTTGTTTTAAAAAAAAATGAAATTCTTTGATGATGGATAACTTGATCAGTTTGCAAATATATTAGTTTACATTAAAAATTTAAATTTTTGAAAAAGAAAAGTTTGTAGGTGTAATACTTATAAATTAGTTTGTGTATCAAATATAATAGAATTTAAAAAAATATTTAATTTTCACTACATACTATTGAATATAAACATTTTCATATAATAAACTTACATCAATTTTTATCTTTACATATACAAAATATATAGTATGATAAATGTTTAAAAGTCAGATTGTGAAATCAGAAATTACTTGTCACGATTATAAAAATTATCAAAGTAATTTATTGTCAAACACTGCTTTATAGATCTGAGAGAAAAAATAATAATAATAAGTCGGCCTGCTTTGGTTTCATTAGAGCATAAAAAAGCACTAAAAACTCCCCCAAAATATAGTCAAATTCTCTAAGAAATTCAAAATGAACAAAATTAAACAAAATGTACTTTGAACCTTGACGCATGAGAGGATTGAGAGTTCTGTGAGAAGCGTAGAGGCATCGTGATAGCAGAGATGAAACAAGCCTTTGACCCACCATAATGTTAATGTTTTATTTTTAAATCTCTTCACTATCTATACTCTCTTGGTATGTCCTCTCCTTTTTCTAATTTTTTTAATGGTTGCTTGGTGTATCTTTTCAGTAGAACTTTTTCCCTGCGAAAAAAGAGATCTATATTTATTAAGAGCGTCCAGTGTTGAGTGGCAGTTAATAAAATTGGATAAGAATTAGTGATCGAGATTTTGCCTATAGGTGTCTTACTAAAATAAAAAAAATTCATTTCAATTTAATTATGAGCGTAGTTTCCTTCTATTAGAAAATATCTTACCTTATAACTTTTTAACCATCCAATGAAAAATAGAAATTTCGGTTATGTCTCACCTTTCCAATTTTTGGTACGAGTAGAATTAGGAGCATTGTTATTGAAAAAAAAAAAAAAAAAAAAAAACAAGGCTTTAGTCTTGAGAATTCTTAAAATCAGAAACTTTTAAAGAATTTTGCATAAAATAAACTCATTACATATGTTTAACAACAAATTTAAATAGAGAATTAAAGCAATGCTGCTCAAAAGAAAGATGCGAATTCAAAACACGATAGGGATGTACAAATTTAAAATATACAAAATTTAGAAGACTTGATCCCTGATTATCTCAAAATTAACAATTAGATATATGTGGAGAATGGATTTAGGTCTGACACCTAGGCACTAATTTCAAAAAATGTAATTCAATTAATAAGTTTTTCCCTAAATTTGGATATATATATATATATATATATATATATCAGCCCAAATTTCGTTCGTGCCTAAGCTTGTTGGTCTGTGAAACTGAGCCTAGCTTGGTTCAACATATTTATCTTATGCCACTGTTGGACGCTCAAACAAACCATTGCTACATTTCGGATTGGTAAATTGGTATAATCTATGCAAAACTACACGGAGAGATTTCACCAGTAAACGAACAACAGGAGCATATCTTTGACAAGATGCATCATCTAATTACAATTAAGGTCTTCTTCGAGTACAAGAATTTCTAAAATTATCTGCATCAAGTAATGCCAGCAATCTTGAAAGTCGAGAAACAAAATAGCGAGCTTAAAAGTTACAAAAAGTCTCTACATAGCTAATCCAGTTATTTTACCATCCCCATTACACCAAAGTTTAGGTCCTTTTGATTTTTGAAAATGTTCCCGTCTCGGAGAAGTAGGTGCTTTGGGTTCCACTGCCAAGTAGACTACTACCAAGTGCCTGTGGATTGGTAAGTTCTATTCCCTGAAAAAGACAAAATTAAAATTAAAATAACATCAAAGAGGAGAAAACAGAAAAAGAGTGGGTACTAAACAATCTATAAAGAGTAAAATCAAATTATAAATTTGACCACTATAGTTTAATGAGTAAATTATTCATGTAGTAGCACCGATGCAGTTTAATACAGCTATATTATAAAATCATTTTTACAGTTAAGCATCTAGACTATATCAATCAGACAAATATAGATTGATTTATATTTCTATAGTCTCATTTTTTAGAAATTTATGACTGGCTGGCCATGATATAGTGAAACTAATAACATGAAAAAAATAATTTAAATTTAAATATTATTAATCCCATGATTCAGTATGCTCGAGGAAAGAAGTACAGAAATAACTGGGAATAAAGGAGAGTTTTTAACAGCTAATGCCATTTTTTTTTCTTTTTCTAGGCTGCAAGAATACTTCTATTTTTCATTTATAAGACTATTTTTCATTTAGAAAACAAAAGTTCCATTTTGCATTGTTTCCAAATGGATGAGAACTGTCCAACCAGTTGTCCAGTCAGTTACCGATTTTAGGAAGTGCAAGTTACCAGAAATATAAGACTATTTTTCATTTATTTAAATGAGCCTACATCTAAATACATAAGATCCATCTGTCAGTTTTCACCAATTTGTCAGACTAGTTCGAGAACATGTACACAAGGTTGTGTATTAACAAGAAATTATGTGAAGCAATAATTAGCAGATTATCAATTAAGTTGATTGGAGACCACACAGAACCAAATATCTACTGGCTGTGACCCACTTGCACACAATAGAAGTGTTGCAAGGAAGTGGATTGAGAAAGGAACAGAATAGAAAGAAAGAGCTTACTTGCACAGGTGTAAAGGCCAGACTGGATGTGAGACCAGAAGTGGCACCACTGCTTCCATAGCTCTTCTCCTTGAACCTGATATTTAAATAGCATCATCTTTATTATTGAAGGGGTTAATAGTTTAGATAAAACAGATTTTGGAAATGGAACCAAGTTTTTGGCTTACAAAATCAGGGGTAGGACAAATGGAAACATAAATTAATAATACAGAAGGAAATGGTATACTTCTTTGTAGCTTTGGGCTTGAGCTTGCTTTGTGCAACTGAGATCCGTAATTTGCCACTTCCAGCCTGACCAAGCATACCAAAACCTTCACCCAGACCATCACCTGGTAGAACATAAATGAATGGTTATAATCAGGGTAATGGAGCTTCAAGCTAAACCAAAATAAATAAAATACATATATAGAGTGACAACCAACATTGTATATCTCCTATTGAAGCAACTATCTGGTATGACACTCGCAAGAGGAGAAGAATACATAAGATGTTCTGGATGATTTTGTACCAGGTTCATTGTTCAGATCTACATTCTCACTTTAATATGTTTAATGGAAATGTGTTTATTAAGTCATTAAATTTCTATAATTTAGATAAAGAATCATGCCAACACTCGTCCCAATATACCAACCTAAGGATGTCTCCTCCTGCTTCCCAAAAGGCATCCTGTTCTTTTGCTTCATTAGCTCCGTAATAGCATACCTGTCACAGACAACAAATATCCCACAAAAATCAGAAAACATAACACCACGAGATACAATGACACTAAGAGAAAAAAATTAATTTGCTAGATATTGAAAGAGAAATGAACCTCTCTTTCATTTTCCTCAATCTTCTGCCACCACGCTTCTTCTTCGGCTCAGAATCAGGTACTGGAAGTGGCTTAGGGAGCTTTGCTGGTGGCGGCTCTTGCCACTTCTCAACCTTCTTCCTGATGCCCTCCCTAAAATCCCTCCCTGCCTTCCCAGTGGGGTCCCCTCTTACCGAATCAATTCTTGCAGCAAGAGCTGATTTTGCTGACAGAACCCTCACAACCCTAGCTCTCAGAGGCTCAGGTGTGCTCTGAAACACCTCTGTCTGCTCCAAAAACCCCACATTCAATGCACTCGCCCTAGACATTCCTGCAAGGTTTTTCTTCTTAGTCCCTAACAACTGGACATTGCATGCTGGCATTTTAGCCAGAGCCGACAAACCGCCAGCTGACCCCACCAGTCTAGATGCAACTGCAGACCCCACAATGGCAGAGAGATTAGGGGCAATGTAGCCCATGCGGCTCTCCACAAACTCCAGCACCTTCTTCTTGGCCAAATCAAGGACTAACGCTCGGTCGCATGCTTCGATTGTCTTTGCTAGGGTTTCTTCGGGCAAGGGCTTGCCTGTGGTTGTAGAGGCAGTGACAGAGACGACCATGATGATGGCAGAGGGGAGGAGGCCTTCGAGGTCAACGAGGGTAAGGTCAGTCTCATTGCCGATCTTCTTGACCACACGTGCATAGTCGATCGGGTGATGCACCAGCGATTCCAGCTCAGGGAACTTAAGGCGGTATTTGTCACGTATAAAGTTGTGGATGATTACAATTTCATTCTCTATGTCGACTGATAATGAGTTGCAGTTTACAATGAGCTGGTACTCAGGGTCCTCTTCTACAAGGAAGGTGCTCTCATCTTGCTCACCTTTCGGAAGAGCTTCCTCGACTTTCTGTATAATTAACCATTAACCAAAGAAGCAAAAATTGTAATGGTGCCGCAAATCTTTGTCAGCATTAACTAACAAGCTGATACCAAGCTATGATTATATGTACCGGTATCAACTAAGCACCCAAGTACAAAGTTCTAATAAAATGTGTTAGCTTAGTTAACAATTAAACAACAAAAAAGAAAAATTGAGTCAGACACTCAGATCTAAAGAAGTGCTAGCAGATGCCAAACCAAACAACATAAAACTAAAACAAAATAGAAGTGCCGACTTACCTGCATTATGTCCTTATATCTCTGTGTCCTTTGCAATTTAGAGACACTGTCAAGATCATCATAATTCAGAGATTCAAGATCTTGCATGTCTGTATGGCCATCATGTTCCGCGTCTGCCAGCTCGGCAGTTTCTTCCTCCTGTTAGACACCTATAGTGAGGTTTCAAATAATAGTGCTGACATTCACATAGAGCTTTTATAAAACTAAATAAATTATCTGACTTATTATCCAGACATGAGGCATGAAATTTTGTGTATCACATTTTGGTTTGATAATCATATTTTCCATCTTTTGTACAAATAACTAGAGCATTATATTCTCCTATCAAACTTAAGGTCATATCATATGTACCATTAATGCCCTTTTTGAAGGTATAAATAACTACGATTTATAAACAAACAAAAAAAGAAAAAAAATATAAAACTTGACACTTACAGAATAGTTTTCTTCATCAGATAGTTCCTCAAGATCAGCCAGAAAAGAATCAGCCAGACTAGCCTGCACATATAAGCCATAAACCCAAAAATATTAAAAACTTGTCAAAAGGCTGCTTGTCATAATATAAACAATAAACCCAAAAAGATTTAGAACTTGTCAAAAAGGCTCGTTGTAACAAATTATCGTGCTAAAGAGAGAACTAAATAATGACTCTCAAAAATTATTTAGACTCTCTGAGTTCCAGTTAAAATTTCTATATCAGAACATTAGTTGGTCTCGCATTTCAACTATCCTGCCTAAATACATTTAATAAAAGTAGACACATCTAGTGATATCATAATTAAAAAATGACTGTAAAGTATAGAAGCATCGAAACATAAATAAAATAAAATAAAATAACTAACCATTGTTGATTCCTTGGAAATGGACGTAAAAAGATGGCTTAATAAATAACAACACCTGCAAAATGAATTCCATAAATTAAAACATCAACTATAAAAGAAACTTGAACAACAATATGCAATTATTGTTTCTGTGAGTTTAAATAGCGGTTAGCGGGTTCATAGCGGACATACTTTTGGATAGCAGTTAGCGGATAGCGGATATTTAGCGGCCGCTATCGGATTAAAATATAAAACATCATCAACAAAACTTATGCACAAGTATTAAAAATTTAAAACATTAAAATGTCATGAGTACGTAGTTTTAATATGCTGGCTTGTTTTATCTCAGTATATTAGCAAATGGTTCTACTAGTGAGGTTCGTTTGAGGTTTTTTTTTAATTATTACTTCTTTTTTCAAATAATGGGAGAACCCCACCACATTTCTATTAGAAGTTTAAAACAAAAGCTCATGACAATTATTACAGCACACATCCATCGTAAAATACAGACTTCAATTAGGCACTCATTACTCTCAATTACACTGGTACCATTAATCTCAGCACAAGTGCACATGTCCTATATCTAACCTAAAGACAGAATGAAATATAAAGATTCAAACTGAAAACACTACTGTTGTTACTCACAAGTGCGCATGTCCTATATCTAACTTCAATCTAACTGTATAGTCTAATAATTAGAATCACCACTGTTGTTATTTACATCCAGCACCAAGATAACAATCATTAAGTTGAAGCCTATTTATTCATTATCACTTAAGTTGAACCAGAAGATGAGTTCCTCATTTTCTGAAGATGGGAACTCCAATTGTTCTTCCTCCTCAGATGAAGATGATAAAGTAATCACATTCACAACTCAATCCCATGTAATCACAAGTTCACAACTAAAATGTCAACGCGCAAATCAGATTAATGCAGAATAAAACCCTAGAAACATTTTTTCCAAAAATCGTCACAATTAAGGGTAAGGCAGAGTTTACCTGGCAATGGCCGGAGCAATAGTCGGAGAAAAAATTTGGAGGTGCGGTAGAAACAGTGTCGGGCAGCCGTGAGACGGGTAATGGCTGAGATCCAGTCGGAGAAGCGATCTGAGCTTTTGGAAGAGGAGTAACGCCGTCGCGAGGGCGGAGGAGGTGCGGCGCTTGGGGCTTCTCGCCGGTACCGAGCTATGAGTGGTGGCGTGATGAGCGGATTGTGGTTGTTGCAAGAGAGAGAGGGGACGAGGATCCGCATCCTCTGCTGTCGCTTAAAACGACAGCAGCGTGCTGTCGCTTGTTTTGATCCGTTCGATTGAGATCCAAGGGCAAGGGTGCGCAGGACAAAAGAAAAAATCGCTTTCTCTTTGGCTCCCTCCTCCTCATTAAACAATGGTTGTGATCTGTCCTCTGGGACCCACATCTAAATAACCCATCTCTACAAAACTGAAGCGCCAATAACTCTCAACCCTCCACTCGACACATCCCACCTCTTACCCTTTCTCTGCTCGCACAATCTGCTCGTGAAAATGCTAGACTCGCCAAACTCCTCATTAAGGTCAGATGTCTATTGAATTGCGCAAAACTGTTGTTATAAACTATATTCATAATGGGTTAAGATGCGGGATAGCTTGACATTACAGCAAATGAAAACCATCGAATTGAAATTGAAAGACACAAGAAGCATAGGCTAACTTGAAATTGCAGGCAGTAGCATGGAACAGTAGCCATGGAATAGAAGCATGTCTTCTTATCGTCTAGGCCAAATGAAAACCATGGAACATCATCAAATGTCCTCTTACGGTAGCGATGGAACATTATTTAATTTTCTAATTATTTTTATTGTTTTGCGATTTATTGTTGTTTTTCGTGTTTATTTCCTGTTTAGAAAAGTGTTTGAATTGAACAATTGATACAAGAATCTTTTCTGAAATATTATTTTATTATTTATTTTTGCAAGATCAAGATGCACAAATCAGGTGGCTTGATGGCTGCTATTATGGGCTTAATTTAAGACTTGAGCAATTAAGGGCTCTATAATTCGTCCTTGTCCTGCTATTATTTATTTTTGCAAGAACAAGGTGCACAAATCAGTGAGGTGCATTAGCTCAGTCCTTGTCCTGCTATTATTTATTTTTGCAAGAACAAGGTGCACAAATCAGTGAGGTGCATTAGCTCAGTGAGGCGTAGTAGCTCAGTTTGGTAACTACTAGCTTTAACCTTTAATTTGGTTTAATTTGGTTGATTTTGTTCTTTGGATAATTTGGTTTAATTAGTTTAATTTCTGCTTCTAATTGTGTACTGGTAAAAAAAACTAGAGGCTTTCAGCTATCACTCTTTGTTATTTTCGTTTAATTAGTTTAATTTCTAGTTGGATTGTTTTTATTTTATTTCAAATCAAGCTATCACTCTTTGTTGTTGTTTTGGACAAATTGATTTTCGGCTTAGTATTTTAGCTTGAATTAGTCCTGTTAGAATAAGAATAAGAATGGTTAATGGATTGTGTATACCTACTAACCATTTATGTTTTTTTGCTTGCATGAGAAGATGAATGAAATGGGAAAAAGAAGCCATGGAGCAAACTGATGTTCATATGAATATGAAGACTTGTCAGGATGATATGCTGTTCATATATAAGCAAGGATTGCCTTTTGTTCCACAATCTGTTAATGTTCACAATTTTCCAAGGACTTGTCTTAGTATTTGCACAACAAATTAACAAGTCTGCTGCATATATCCTAGAAATTGAACATATCTAGATGCAGTTTGCAGAATCACTAGGTTGGTCTAGTGGTGGTTCTATCTGCTGCTTCTCTATTTGCCCTTGTTTCTCTCTATGATTTCTTCAAACCACTTCTTGTCTGCCTCTAATGAAGCATCTAGGTCTGTGTTTTTCATCTCAAAATTAGCTGAAATAAATAACAAAAAAAAAATCAGGCAGCCTCTCAAACTAAATAAGTATACTAAACTTTTACTAGAGTAATAGGATTCATAAATTCCTCAAATTAGTTTTCTGCACCAACACCTGGATCTAGAACCTCTACAAATTGTGAAATTGAACAGGCAGCCTCTCAAACTAAAACTAAATTCATTTCAATCAATTAACCATTAATTAAATGGCAATAGGCTCAATCCGGGTATGATCGGCCATCAAACCAAGCCAAATATACATAAACAATAAGCATTTATGTTAACACAAGTAACAAACACCTTTGATTTAGCCTAATTTTTATAATGGCCTATCTAAGTCTAACACACTAACAACCGATAACAAAAAGGAAAAGAGACAAAACCAAGTCCTCGTTAATGACGTGGCAGTTGAGCTTGTCGTTCCAGCCATCGTGAAGGTACTTTTCGCGCACCAAATCGCTAATGTGGAAGTGGTGCATCCCGGTGACGTCAGGCACGAGCTCCATGAGGTCGCCAAGGGTGCTCAAAGGAGAGGAGGAGAGAGGCAGAGAGATGGAGGCCGGGGTGGTGTGCGAGTGAGAGAGGAGGAGTAAAGGAAGCGACAGCGGAGGCGGACGGGAATCATATCCTCTGCCGACCTTAAGGCTGTGCTCCAGAACAACTTGATTAAAGGAGAGGAACGGAGAGGAGAGTAAGGATTGACCGGAAATTTGTTACCCTCCAAATCGGAGTGGAGAAGTTTACTCTAAACTTCCGAAATTTTCAACTCTCTTCCATCTCTTTCTCTTCCCTTCCGTCATCTTCTCTTCTGCGTGGAGCGAGTAAACAGTCGGGCAGAGTAAACTCTTCCGATAGTTTCGTTACTCTCCTCTCCTCTCCTTCCGATTTGGTATCCTGGAGCACAGCCTAAAAGATCAGCAGAGGCAGACCTTTGATCTGATCCATCGGTTCTTAATCCAACGATGCGTACGGAAAAGAAAAAATAAAAGCCATACAAATCTGCATGCTCGAGATCTCTGCCCTGCCCCAACCTTTCTCTCTCGTTCTCTCGCCATTGAAAGTCGAAATCCCAAGTATACACTAACCCACTTGCTCTGAGAAGTACTACCTCCGCTCTGTCACTCTCACTCTCACCCCGACGTTTTATTTCCCTCCGTTGGTCACACATCCAGCCGACCTCCAACCTCAAGTTTTTACATCCCACCTTTCGACATGTTCTTCTCACACACACGCTCAGTACATTTTATTTTTACCTTCAAATTAGCCTCTATTGAATTCAATTTTGTTGTTTTCCTCTCGTCAGTTTTTACTCGAGGAAGCTTATTGCCTCTTTGCTAGTGGGTCTGAGAAAAGATGTGTACTGGTTGGCTAATTACTTGAAAATCTTACTGCTATGCATCTTAGTCACTTGATTTTTTTTTAATTAATTAGTATAATCAGTTAATTTCAAAGTAGCAGTGAGGCAATAAAATTTTAAGTCTACTTTTCTGGTATCATTTGATTGGACTTTTATGCAAAGTCACTATTCAGATGTTGTGAGACAGTACATGTTGTGAAGATGTCTCTTATTCAATAGAGCCATTAATTAGATTTTTATCAAATAATGACTGAAATATGATGGTTAAAAGCAAACAATTGGAGTTTAATTTGAGTTTCTATACAGGAACAGATCCAATTCAAGTAATATTGTTGATAGCATGTTAGTAAATAATGCCAACTCAATATATTAAAACATTGTCAAGCGAGTTGGATACTAGTATAATTAACTCCATTTCACGAATGCCAAGAATGCACCTAATATGGAATTTGTTTGTTCATGTGCAGGGGTAAAGTTTTGTTGAGACACTTGGATTACTTGTATTGACCATATTGGTTGTCAAAGATACTCATGGAATTGATGAAGCATATTGTATTAACTCATGGGGTCACGTTGAGATACTTGGATATGTCTTGGTACCTGTGCTTTATGTATGCTTTTTACTGAATTTATGAGAGACTTGTAATTTTAAATAGCAGCAACGTTGCGGCTAAAAGGGTGGGATGAAAAAACATGTCGTAGGGTGGAAGAGAGAAAATATGTCCAAAGGGTGAGATAAAAAAAAACTGAGGTCGGAGGTCGGCTGGATGTGTGACCAACGGAGGGAAATAAGGTGTTGGGGTGAGAATGACAGAGCGGAGGTAGAGCTTCTCAGAGCAAGTGGGTTCGTATACTTAGGATCTAGACTTTCAATAGCGAAAGAACGAGAAAGGTTTGGGCAAAGCAGAGATCTCAAGCGACAAGCGGGCAGGTTGTTGTGGCTTTCATTTTTTTTTTCCGTGCTCATCGTTGGATTAAGAACCAACGGATCAAATGAAAGGTCTGCTCTCTGCTGATAAAGGTCGGCAGAGGATATGATTCCGAGGCGGACGAGCCCCTGAGTTATTCACCTTCAGTCGGTGTTTTCTTTTTTTTTTTAATTACTGGGACTCGGGCAGGGAGGGGCAGAGCGGAAAGAGAGAAGAGATCAATCATTTTCTTCCACGCCGTTCGATTTCGATCCAACGGATCGCATCGCACTATAGTAGCGTGCTGTCTCCGAGGGGGCGATTTTAATTTTTTCTGTTTAGATCAGGGAGGAGTCGGATCCTCTGGTCGTTTTTTATAAACGACCACTGGACGTTTTTTTATCCGGACCGTCTGATTTAATCTCAACGGTTAATTTTTTTCGGACATATCAATTCTGGTATCATGCACGGGGCATCCTTAACTGTTGAGATTAAATCAGACGATCGGAATCTAAAAATGACCAGTGCCAACCAGAGGATCTCATTCCGGATCAGGGATGGTCACCGTAAGGCAACAAAAGAATGGGCCTGTATGGGCTTTTTTCATTTGGGGACCTGGGTACTATAACTTTGTAATAAATAACTTAATATATGTATCATATTAAACCTGCCGCTAATGAAAGGAATTTTTTTTAGCACGTTAGCGGATAACTAATTGAACCGATAATTAACCGCTATAGAACCGCAGTAAATTAACGCTATTTGAACCTTTGAGTGAAAAGAATACAGGTTGTTACTGCTTTATAATTAAAAAAAAAAAAGGAAAACCAACAACATGCATTTGGTATGAAAAATTCCATGGTGAAAACAACTCTGCATCAACACCAAACAAATATCTTGTTTACAATTGGAATTGGGACAGATGAACGTTGTTTAAGTATTGTGCATTCATTATTCACTAGTACATGTAATAGACTTGAACACACCAGAATATCAGGATTAAACGAAAACAGAATTCAACAAGACAAAGCAACTGGAAAACTATAACATGAGAATATATACTTGAACCAGTATCAATTTGTTCGATCCAAGCCAATCAACAAGACAGGTAACCTGAAACCAGAATAGTACCTAAAGTCCTAAATTCTATAATTCGCGTAAATCTAAACAATAAGAAAGATCACATTTTTGGAACTCTAAACCTCTAATTTCCCTCCCTCCAATCCCATAACTTCTATCCTTGTTAAAGAAAACATCAACCCTCCAAACAAACAAAACATAAAACGAGAGAGAGAGAGAGAGGCCAAACAAACCTAATTTCTTTCGCTAGCTGGAGCTACGACGGCCGGAAAGGAGAGAGGACTGAGGAGAACGAGAGACGGGAAGCCTTTCTTCATGCGAGATTTTGTGTGGAGCGAGTCGGTTAGAGCGATTTTTATTTGGGCCTGAGAGATAAGCTTTAAAAATATGAACGTATTTAAGGCCTGGTTTTTCATCAGGCCTCCAAGTTGTATGGACTTAGGCTAAAAGAAAAGACGATTATTGTGAGCCTGGATCCTCTAAAAACTTCTAGAATCCGACCCGTAATCAAAGGCTCTCGTTTCTAATTAAGTAATTAAAAACTTTGTTTCTCCTATTTTTCTTTTGTCCTTTAGAAAGTTGTTTCCTTAAGTTTGCTATCATAATTCATAGCAACTGTATTGATGAAAGAGGAAAATAGAGCTCACATGGGACACGACAGAAGAGGAGAACCTCTCAGTATTTTTTTTCCTCTTATTTTCGAAATTCATTACTATCATCTTTCTCTTTCCTCATTCTATCATCTCCTTTCTTCAGGCTTCGGATCCAACCCAAGTTCAATAGTCAAGTGCTCTTATTTTCCTTCCGCTTTCACTATGCTCCAACGTTCTCCCTTCTAATCTCTCCCTTGGCTCTTTCTTCCTCAATCCTGTGCTTCATTGGCGTGTGCGCCTCCCTCTCCTCTCCTCCTCTCCCTTCAGTTTCCTTTCCTTATGTTCTCTTCCGCTCTTTCGCCTCCTTCCGTTCTCACACCTTATTTTTCTCTCCATTTCTCCTCCCTATCTTTGTCAGATTTCTTTTCTTCTCCTACGCCATCATTTTTCTTCATGTCGCAAGACCATTCGTTTCATTTTTCGATTCGAACATATCTCTTTTCTTATCTTATTATTCTCTAAGAGATAAGTAATAAGAATCAAGGGAGTAACTTATATTCAGAAGGGACTAAATAATTAAATATATATGAGTAACTAATAAGTACAGAGGAGTACCTAATAAGTTTAAATATGTAGTTCATTTAAAGAGTAACTAGTATTCATAAGGGAGTACATAATTAAGTATAAAATAGTACAAATGAGTACCTAATTAGTTTAAATGAGTAGTTTATTAAAAATAGTAACTAATATTTATATAGAAGTAAATAATATATATAAGGGAGTAACTAATACTGTAATACAAATAAGTATTCGTTTTTATGTCTAGGAGTTTCTAATTACTTTAAAAGAGTATTTATTTGGATTAAAGGAGTATTTATATATCTTTTAAGAAAGTATCTTATTATATTATATCATAAGAAAGCAAATATTTATATTTAGGGAGTATCTATTTTAACTTAAGGGAGTATATATATAAATGTATATTTATTGATAATTAAGGGAGTTTTATTATGTATTATGCAGTTACGTTATGAGAGAGTATTTAATTTAATTTACATGAGTATCTTTAAAAATTCTATGCAAATAAAAAAGAGAAAACTTAGAAGAAGAGAGAGAGTATTGTGCTTGAATCAAGGATAGAAGAGGCGGGGTGAGAGAGACGATGAGAGAGGGCGGAATGGAAGAAAGGGAGAAGGCGGAAGGTGAGGGAGGGTGGAAGGGAGAGGTCGGAAGGGAGATGAAGATAGAGAGTGAAAATCAGTCAGAGGGGATTCAGGGGAATACTGAGATAGAAGTTGGATGCTCAACGCTCCTGGGCCATCGTTTTTATCCAAGTTCATTAATCATGTGCGTTATTTATTGGGATGGCAGGATGCCATCACGCTAGGACGCCACTCATCATTTTATTTCTTGCCTTATTTATTTATTTTTTTATTAGGCTTTTGGGCTTTGATTAGAACTTAACATTCCAATCGGAAGTAGTCAGGCCTACGGGCTTTTTACAGCTTCAAGAAAAACAACAGAGAAAGTTTTTTTTTTTCCTGCTCTTTCCCTTTTTTTTTTTTTTGGGTCCAGTTTCAATTATTTCACAGAAATGATAACTGACATCTACAGTTTTGTCATCCTTTGCCATCGCTAAACACAAAGTGAACACATAAAACAGACAAGATAAACATATAGAAAATCAAAGTGAACACTTACAAACAAATAAATGATGTCATCTCTTATTCAAATTTTTATAAGCACATTCAGCTTATTTTTGTTGAACTTATTTGTTTGTATGTGTTCACTTTGATCACAATATATGTTCACATTGTCTGTTTTATGTGTTCACTTTTTGTTTAGCTATGGCAAAGGATGACAAAACTGCAGATTACAGTAATCAATTTTCATTATTTCATGATGAGTAAATAAATAAAATGTTGATGAATCGCGGTTAGAGAGGGAGTCTGAAAATTTAATTTGCCGGGGTAGTATAATTTATTATAGTGTAATTCTAATTTATGAGGGGGACGGAAAGATATCAATACTAGTGAATTTTACAAAGTTTAAAGGATGCTGTTTATAAATATATGGCGGCCAATGTAAGTTGTCAGATTCCAAATTAAAATGTCCATACATCATTTTCCGATAATTGAAAATAGTAATTGAGGGTTGTAAACAATAAGATAGCTTGAGGTTGGTGAGAGGCATTTAATGCATGAAAGTGAGTGGACGAAGACTTGGAATTAAGAGTAACTAAGAAAGATGAAGAAAATGTCAAAATGCACTTCATATTTGTGCATTAATTTGATGGTCCTAAAATTCATTGTGATTTATTTGTGAAGCGATAGACTTTAGAGCTTATAGGATATTTCTTATTTCATAAGTAAGAACGAAATCATCACTAAAAGAGGTAAGGTGAAGAAGAGGACATTTTTTTCCTTTTCATGTCATGGCATCGTAATCATTTCTTTTTCGATTTTGTCTTGCTTACGGCCAAGGGAGTCGTTTAAAATACATTTTTTTTCAAGTCCCATTGTCCCAATCAGAAAAGCAATAAAAGATATTAGACTTTTTTCGATAAAGGCTCAGAAAATTTGTTCTTACAGTTCAATTTTTTTTTCACACAGTAATATTTTGTAATTCAAATGGTGTTGAAATATCGAGCAATGTAAAAGTGATATCCTAGCGTGAATCCAAGTGATATTACCACTTAATGACAAAAATGTTTTTTTTTTTTAGGTGTCGAAAACAAACTATGAATTAATTGAAAAATCTCTGTGGATATTTAGAATTGAAAAAGAATTATTGTCAACCTAATTTGGCCATTTTTTTAATGCTTCCCCGTCTATCGTGAAACTTTCTTAATTAAATGCATTCTAACATATTTACTTTCCTAAATTTCCTACCTTTAAATGACATCAATTAAAATTTAATCCATGAAATTGGAGCATCATCATTTGGTGTCTCTTTACCATAAGAAAATGAAAAACAAGCAGAAGGAAAAAGAGTAAAATACTGCTCATATTCGTATGCTTACTACATATACTTATTTCAGTAGTTTGTTTCCTTCTTTAATTTTTATTTATTTATTAATTTATTTAAATTTTTATTTACCTTTTAGCTATTTCATCGTGTCAAGTTGGCTGCGGACAGATTGGTACTTCTTTTGATTTTTTTTTTTTTTTTTTTGTCGGTATCGATTGAGATCCTTTTTTGTTAACATATTTTTTAATGTGTATTTCTAATATCAAGTAATAACTCTTCAGTTGTTATCAAGAAATATATTATTAAAAGCCCAGGGCCTCTTGACATTTCCTTTCCGGTTTGATAGTTTTGTTTTGAGTCCTCTTTAAAATTGACACTTTTGACAGATGACTCCTCTTTAAAATTGACGCGACAATGAGTCAGTGATACATTTTTCTTTGATAGATGCGCAACAATGTTTTGTAGCTTCCAAATCATTGTCAAGAGTTGATCTGGTATCAGACAGTTTATGCACAGTTTTCTTTCCCAAAGCCGATAGAGTCTTTCCATCTGTTTTTTTTTTTGGTAAGAAACAAGCTTATCCAATGATGAGGTCACCGAGAAGAATAAAGTGTTTTGAACCGTCTGGTTTAAATTGTTCAAGAATGGATGTGATGTGAAGCATATCTTTTTCTTATTTTAATTTGAAAGTTTCTCCTTGTTAAAAAAAAAAAACAACACCACTGGCAAAATCATGATGGGAATTTTTACATGGTTTAAACTAAAACTTTCCTTAAGACATAAAAAAATATAAATTCAATTTGTGTACGGGTTTAGATTGGGTATATCAGATTTAATTCAACAGCGAACCCTGCTTTTAATTATGATGACAATAAGGTACGGACCCGGTACTAACAGGTTTTTAATTTGTCAATGTTGGTATATGTCGTAGTGATGTAATCATGACGTAACGGTCAACCTTCTCAAGTGGTTTTTAAACTGGAGAGATCGCTCACATCCATTACAGACTACAGAGAAAGCAAGTCAATTTCGAATAATCAATTTGCAATGTACCGGGATCATCAAATGTCGGATGCATACCTGATAAAAAGTACATGGCGCTGATAAAAAAAATCTCATTTTTTCACGTGGGATTTCATTTCCTTTGTTGGAAAATTCTTGATCAAAATGAATGGATTTGGTGTCATTTGATTAGAATTCCCATATAATTAGATCCAACGAAATCACGTGAAATCAATTGAATTGAAATGAAATTCTGCGTGAAAAACATTTTGATCAGGGTAGTATTGTGCATAAAATTGAGCTCATTTTCTTAGTGGTTGGTGGCTATATGATATCAAGAATTTATTCCATGACAGCTAATTAATTTGTCTATGTTGGCAATGTTTAAATAAAATTTAATTTTAAGTTTTTAATATTTTTTATTCACCGTAGAGACGTAGAGTTCTTATTTTTTACATCTTGAGTATAACAATACTTTATCTATGCCTATATCCTACTATATTTACTTCAAGCAATTTTTCTCTTGGGAGATAGTAACAACATTGTGATATGAAAGTATATAAATAAGAAATATTAAAAAAAAATTGATGGAAAGAATTTACAAATCCGATCCGGAAACATTATCATTTGTGTGAATGTGATCATGTTTAAATTAAGAACAAGTCTTTCAACTTAAAGATCTATAAATTGTTGTTATAATCACTAAATTAATAGGGATATAATTATCCATTGAAGACGATATTAACAATAAAAAAAAGGGACTAAAGAATGTTTCCGCGTGCTTTCAGCGACGAGTCAGAGTTGACTGGGGAACATTTTGTGGTACGAGAAAAACCAAAAGTGAAGAGATTTTTTTTTTTTTTTTTTGGCTTTAAAACCCGTAGGTATCATTAATCAGAAAGAGAAGTTACACTGCATTACAATTTAGCTAATTATGCTAGGATTTATAGAGTGGTAGAAGTGCAGAGTGAAGAGAATTTGAGATTGGTTCATTGTGCCCCAAAATAGGAACACACGATAGTGGGTCCATTTTCGTTTATACTTTATACTTGATATATACTGGTTTGTCATACACTGAAGTACCTCCAAAATTTCCAATGACATTAAAGCTTCCATACGAAGTTATGCTACACGATGGTTCAACTACCGAATGTAAGACGAATTCAGAGAGATTTGGTACTAAGCTTGTGTTAATTTAGATATATTTAAGCGATAACAAGACACTTTCCGCAGATTCCATTACACGACTAGTGCTAATTAAAAATTAATTTCGTATTTTAAGGCCAATTCCAACTAGCATGACTGGGGAACATGGATTTTAACATATTGATGGATAGAAAAGGTTTTGTTATTACGGAATTTGCTAGGATATAAAGCTGTTACGTGATATAGATCGATTTCTAATGTTATTATCATTGGTGGAATCCGAAAAAATATTTAAATGGACATCAATATCATATTAAATATCGATATCAATTCTAAATATTTTAAAAAGCAAATTCAAAAACTATTAAAAATATTAAAAAGTTACTGCACTATCAATAAAAAATACTTTTGGAATTTGAAAATTCGGAATTTTAGAATTTTAAATCTAAATTTTTTTATTTATTTATTGATAATAAGTTTTTTTCTATTTCTTATTGATTTAACCTAATGAGAACAATTTTGCCATTTTTATTTTTAAAAAGTTAGAGTGTTATTTTTCTAATTAGAGTGACACATTTCTAATTTTTACAAAATTTAATGACATAAAACTAATTTAAACCATTTTATAGAGACATAAAAATAATTTATAATTTATTTTTGAAGATAAATTGGAGGTGAAGCCTCCCAACTTACTTTTTCAAATCTGCGACCTTATACTCAAGATTTTTTTATCCTTCACGCTAGACCAAGAGCCCGTTCTCAAATCTAATATAATTTAAAAGTAGCATATCTCTAATTATCAATTTTTCACGTGACATATATCTAATTAGTGGATGGATAAAATACATTCGAGATGCACGGATTGAAAATATCATAATATATAGAAAAATAATTTGAAAAAAATGAAATATTTGGTCTCCAAGAGTTTTTCAATATGGAGAATAACTTGAACGGTTCGGATTGATCATTTGAATTATGGATTTCGAAAATGAGTCGGGTGTACGGATGTTGGAGTTATGTCCTAGAAGTCAATAGTTTAATGACTTAATTTAGTTTATGTTATTGATGATACTTGATCATTTGTTTCTAGAGTTTATTATTGACAGATCATTCAGGTTGAGGATCTGAATTGTAGATCTCTGTGGATCATTCGTTAGAATGACAATAATATCTCTAAAGAGTCCATAATCTTGATAATTAACAAGGAACATTAATTATCATATAAGATTAGTATGCAAGTTAAGTGATGATTAAGTTCTACAAATCATAGGTAAGGAGTTACCGACTTAATTGCATATGTGTATGTTACTGGAACATAGCACAGGACATGACCCAATGAAATAAATATATGAATTGTGTTATGTGTCATTATTTATTTCATACGTATTTGATTTCGAGTTTGAGATGATTCAGTTTTTCCATATGAGGATAGGTTCTATAAATATCGTCTAACATTGATTCCTGATAAGGGCTGCTATACGGACTTTATTTATGTTCTCTTGAATTGTGCGGGAAAAAACTATTCATCAAGACAACCGTATGTCCCCCATTAGTTCACCTAGTGAGTGATGATATCTATAGGGCCCCTTAATGGAGTTGGATCGTATGCACGCAACTAGGCGATCAACTCTAAATCAAGAAATGTATAATCTGCAAGAATAACACATTCCTATCTTGGATTATACAAGGATATCATATGACGTAGGAATCAAAATAATAAGATACTCTATTTCTTATGCAGGATTGAAATACTATAAAAGTATAGTATTTGTTTATGTTAATTGGGAATCATAACGTGTTACTAGATACTGCTTATGATTATTGGAAATAAATAACGATTTATTTCCATGACCAACATAACATAAATCCTCCAAGGGTCACACGAAAAACAAAGCTCTTAACCAATGTACATTATATTTAGTTTATTTGTATTGAAGAATACAAAATATGATAAGTTGAATAATTAATCGTATACCGTTATGAACCGTTATGATTAATTACTTCAATGGGATCATATAAAACTAAATTAATGTAAAGTCTAAATCAAATAATAATTATCAAATAGTTGATAATTTATTTTGTTTCAACTCAATTGATATAGTTGTGTGAATTATATCAATTAATCGGGCTATCATTTTATATGTCGGTTTGGGTCCAACATCAAATGCAATTAAAAGATGAATTAAAAACTCAACTTTATGGACTTCTAAGCCCACTTTGTGGCTGCCTAAGGGTGTGGGAGTGGTCCCCCCAAAGGGTATAATTGGGAGGCCTATATAAAGACCACTAATTGGTGAATTAGGGTTGCCTTCTTCCACTTTCTCTCTCTTCCTCCATTTTGGACGAAATTTCAAGGGTGAAAAGAAGTTTTCAGATCTGAAATTTTGTGCCTCTCATTTGCATTTGGTTAGGCATTCATGAGTTGAACAATAGTTTCCATATTAAATAGTGATTTAATAGAAGAAGGGAAACTAAAGGTTTAGGCGTTTCTATTGATTTGCTAGCACAAATCATATAGAAATTGGTTAAACTTTGTGTGGACCTAAGGTGCATGGAGAAGAATTGGAGGAGCACGTCATCAACTCCAAGAGAAAGGATTCGAGCCTCGCGGATACGATTTCGCGAGAGGTAAACCTCCTACGCCCTCACGTTGTGTTAAATGACTCAAATAGCTAGATCCTTAATTTGCATGCTCTTTTAAGCGTTATTAATGAGTAATAAAATTAAAATTGAGCGTTGCATGACTTCCTAACAACGGACTATATCAAATCTCTATCTAATTATTCCAAATATAAATGACACTAACGTGGGTCAACGGTACAACTATTTCTTAAACATAATTGCTTAACATCATTCCTACTCAGCGTCATCCCATCATCCTTTAGCGACGCACTTTATTTTTTCTCTTTTCGGAATAAACAACAGCATCCTCATTATCCTTTTCCATTTATGTCCATAATCCTCATCCAGTACCTCCCATCCAGTGTTTACTCATCCCTTCAGTGCCATTCGTCCTGAAAAAAATGCCATTTGCTCTGAAAGAAATATTTGATATGAGAAAAAAGCTAATTGTCCTAAAAAAACGAATTGTCCTATTTCTGTAACATAACTGTCTTAGCTCTATAAGATAATTGTCTTGGTTTGTTCTGGAAAACATGTTGACCCAGAAAAAAAATTAATTGTCCTAGTTCTGCTAGCTAATTGTTTTGGTTTTGTTTTGAAAAAAATGTTATGTCCAACAAAAAAAAAATGTTAATTATCCTAGAAAAAAAAACTAATTGTCATAGTTCTGTAACATAATTGTTTGGTTTTGTTCTGGAAATTATTTTGCCTTAGAAAAAATCTGAAAAATATTAATTGCCATAGAAAAAAATACTAATTGTCCTAGATAATATTACTAACTGTCCTAAGAAAAAAATTTAATTGTCTTAGAAAAAATGGTAATTATTCTAGAATAAATGAGGTGGAAATAGGGAAGAAAACATAGGAAAGGGAGGAGAGGAGTATGCTCTGGATGATACATTCAGGGGATGAGAGACAAAAATAGAAAGATTATTGGTGCTTAATTAATTACATTTTGAAAAAAAAAAAACAGAGAGGAAATTTGTCATTAAAGGGGTGATCGATGATGCTTATCACCCCTATTTCAATTCATGCCAAATATGAGCTTTTTGGTAAGAAAATAAAAATATAAAGGACGTTGCATTGTATGATTTAAATCAGTGTTTTCAAAACTGTATCGGAAACCAGAAAATTTCAGTAATACTGAGAACCAGAACAGTGACCGAAACGTGCGATATACAGTATTGTGAAAGGAAAAATTGAAAAATGTCGAAAAATACTGGATTTCGGCCAACTGATCGGTAGGGATACTGGTACGGTTTTAAAAACACCGATTAAAGTCTAAATCCGCATATGAGAATGAAATTACAGACTAGGCAAAAGATGGTTGTCCAGAATGCTAAATTTCACTGACAACGAATGAGAAAAACAAATATATATGCAACTTGAGGAAGTAATAATAAGGTTGGCAACAGTAATGGCAATTGGCAAGTTGTCTATTAGCTAGTCGCTATTCTACATAGTTGTTGTTGTTTTTTTTTTTTTTTTTTTTTTTTTGATACACTATATAGGGGCCATCTAGAAGCGCTATTCTACATAGTTGAGTCAGTGATTGACTATTCCCATCTTTAAATTTATATCACGTACTACAATAATACATAAATTTTTTTAGATAGTCTCGACAGTGGCTGTCAAGGACGACTAGTATAATGCAAAACTTAAGGTTCATATCCGATGCTTCTCGTTTAAGATAGACAGGATTGAATGTCATTAAAATTCAAACTAATATATCGGTATTGAATCCCAATCTACATGTGCAAATAATGAATCCCAATCTATATCACATTAAACTTAAATTCATATAGTAATTGTATCAAAATATATAATTAGATCTTAGCCATGAGACTCAATAATAGAATAACTCGTATATTGTTATTGTTGGAATTATGTCCTAGAAGTCAATAGTTTAATGACTTAATTTAGTTTTTGTTATTGATGATATTTGATCATTTGTTTCTAAAGTTTATTATTAATAGATTATTCAGATTAAGGATCTGAATTGTGGATCTAAGTATTTTATTTTTAATTAAATGACAATAATAAATCTAAATCGTCCGTAATCTTGATAATTAATAAGGAATATTAATTATCATAAAAAATTAGTATATAAATTAAGTGATGATTAAGTTCTATAAATCATAGGTAAGGAGTTACTAACTTAATTACATTTGTGTATGTTACTGGAACATAGCACGTGACTTGATCTAATGAAATAAATATATGAATTGTGTTATGTGTCATTATTTATTTCATAGGAGTTTGATTCTAAGTTTGAGATGATTCAGCTTTTTCACATGAGGATATGTTCTATAAATATTGTCTAACACTGATTCCTGATAAGGACTGCTATACGGGCTTTATTTATGTTCTCTTAAATTGTGCGGAAAAAAGTTGTTCATCAGGAAAATCGTATGTCCATCATTAGTATACCTAATGAGTGATGATATCTATTGGTCCCTTGATAGAGTTGGATTGTTTGTCGACAACTTGTACAATCAACTCTAAATAAAAAAATTTATAAACTGCAAGAATGACACATTCCCATCTTGGTTTATAGAGTGATATCATGAGACACAAGAATCAAAACAAGAAAATTATCTATTTCTTATGCATGATTGAAATATTATAAAAGTATAGTATTTATTTATGTTAATTGGGAATCATAACATGTTGCTAGATACCGCTTATAATTATTGAAAATAAATAACGATTTATTTTTCATGGCCAACATAACATAAATCCTTCAAGGTCACACGAAAACAAAGCTCTTAACCAATGTACATTATATTTAGTTTATTTTTATTAGAGAATACAAAATATGATAAGTTGAATAATTAATCATATATCGTTATGATTAATTACTTCAAAGAGATCATATGAAACTAAATTAATGTAAAGTCTAAATGAAATAATAATTATCAAATAATTGATATTTATTTTTATTTCAACTCAATTAATATAATTATGTGAATTATATCAATTAATTTGATTATCATTTAATATGTCAGTTTGGACCCAACTTCAAATGCAATTAAAAGAGGATTCAAGAAGAAATAAAAAGACCAACAAAATTGGGCTTAGAAGTCCAATTTGTGGCCAGCTAAGAAGGTGAGAGTGGTCTCCTCTAGGGTTGTTGAAAATGTCTATATAAGGAGTACTAATTGGTGAATTATGATACTTTTTCTCTCTTCCTCCATGGAGGCTGAAATTCAAGGAAGAAAATGAAATTTTCAAATTTGAAATTTTGTCTCTCTTGCATTTAAATAGGGCTCATGGGTTGAGCATAGTTTTCTTAATTAAATGGTGATGTAATAGAAAACGGGAAGCAAAAGTTTAGACGTTTCTATTGATTTGCTAGCACAAATCATATAGAAGAGGAGAAGCACGCCACTGCCTTGTACCCCTTGGTCGAACTTTCTTGTTGAGATATGGGAAGAGGTAAAGACCTGTTTCTCTATCTCTTATACTAATTTGTCGATTCCACTAGATCTATTATTTTGATTGGTGTTAATTTGCCTTAAACGGAGATTTAAGTGAATAAATAGCAAAACTAAATTTTCTACAGTTGTGAGGGTCAAATATAATTTTCCATTATATGTACATATGCCATTTAATTAAACAAAAAAGGAGGACATTGTCGGTCATTTTTCTATATGTGGCCTATACCAATTTGTTAACATGTAAATAACTTTTAATTCGTGTAAATAGTACGTTATATGTTAAGTTGTGGCACTTAGTCCTCTACTGTGGTAACAGTATATGCTTTATTGAGACTTATAATAATATGAAGTTCTTTTATTTTGAGGTAATCATATATGCTTTTAATTTAAGGTAGATTGAGTAAGAAGTGCAACCATAGCTATTTATTTTCCATTCAGATTCTCTGTCCTTCTCTCGAAAATAAATTTTGAAAGAACGAATTAAAATTGGAAGAATTCTTTGTATTTTGATAGATAAAGTAAAAAATGAAAGTATTTTTAACCAGTTTCAAATTTGCACAAATAACGACTTAAAGTTTTGAGAACTTAAATAAGTGTCATGCAGATAGCTGCCCCCTAATCTCCAAACCCCCCCCCCCCCTCCCTTCTCCCCCCCCCCTTTTAATTCGTGTAAATAGTACGTTATATGTTAAGTTGTGGCACTTAGTCCTCTACTGTGGTAACAGTATATGCTTTATTGAGACTTATAATAATATGAAGTTCTTTTATTTTGAGGTAATCATATATGCTTTTAATTTAAGGTAGATTGAGTAAGAAGTGCAACCATAGCTATTTATTTTCCCTTCAGATTCTCTGTCCTTCTCTCGAAAATAAATTTTGAAAGAACGAATTAAAATTGGAAGAATTCTTTGTATTTTGATAGATAAAGTAAAAAATGAAAGTATTTTTGACCAGTTTCAAATTTGCACAAATAACGACTTAAAGTTTTGAGAACTTAAATAAGTGTCATGCAGATAGCTGCCCCCTAATCTCCAACCCCCCCCCCCCCTCCCTTCTTCTTCTTGGAGAACTCCCTCTATTTTTTTTTTCAGAATACAATAACTTATATGTGTAGAATTTCTTGTATTTCATAGATATTTTTTTAACAAAGATTATATTTGATCCTCATAAATTCAAAGAGAATTTAATTGTTTACTCCACATTTATAGTTACTAGATGAGGGGGAGGCGGCTTTGCCGCCATTTGATAAACGTTGATGGCTAAATCTATGAGTATATAAAGAAATATGTATTTCTAAATATTTTAACAATATTCCTGAACTTCAAAACAATATCACCAATGATTATCAATTTAGCAAATGTGATAAACTTGAACATTACTTTGAAATTCGTAAACCGAAATAATTAATGCAACCCAAAATGCATGCGTATAAATGAAATGGTAGAACATTCCATGAATCATCTATTAGATGGAACGTTCATTATTAATGCTTATTACTTTATTTAGCAATTAATGCTTCACAAATTTCCATCAATCTATTATTGAATAACGCACATAATTAATGAGCAACATTATCTGAATCGTCCTTTCAATTTCAGAAATGTTAATCGAGCAATTTAAGCAACAGATGAATAAACGATGAATAATAATTATTGCATAAATTACAGCTAAACAATAGATCATAGAACTATTCGTGTACCTTATTTTATTATTAAATAACTTGAATAAACGATGAATAATAATTATTGAATAATTTATTAAAATAATAATTTATTATTAAATAATTTAAGTAGCATCTATTGTTCTATTATTTAAACAAAGCAAAATAACTTGAATAACGAAAGAAATCACATGGCAACATGTACCCCTAGCTGAAGTTGTTGCAATAAGCATCTCAATTGGCTTTGGGTCCATGAACATAATACCAGTTTGCTTTGTTATTTTGTGTTAAAGAACAATAAAATGCAAAGCCAATGTCTAATAATATAATGAAATGATATTTGTGTTAAACATTACATGTCATGAAATTGATTGGTTAAATGTCGGGTTGTCCAGTTAGCATAAATGAAACATAAGGTACAGCATGTGCTTCGTAATGTAGACCAGGGAGTAAATAAATTATGCATATCTTTTGAAGTTCACTTCCAACTTTACTAACTAAGTTTGTTTCCTTGATTTAGGTACAGTCTTGAAGAACTCAAGGTTCAAATTTCTACCTTATGTAGAATAAAACTTGTGTAATAGTGAAAACTGTATAACAATCAATTTGGTACAATGCACTGTATTTAATTGCCTCCCTGTAGCAAAGACAGATATGCTTTGTAAACAAAAGTGGTATTTGTCAAAATGTTATCTCTGATGATGCTACCTTGTCAAAGTAAGTGTATGTAGCAGCTTAGTCCTTATGCATAGCTTTTTACTGATTAAACGTCATGACTTCTAAACTACTCCCCCTGGTTTTATTGATTAACAGAAGTAGGCTAAGTGTAAATGGTTGAGTAATATAAAAGAGTATAACCTCATGACCTGCACCATATATCTTTCACTGGTACTAAACTAATCCCCCTGGTACCTAAATCCACTTTGTTGGAGCTGACTTCTAAACCTATGCTTAATCCCTTACTGTACCATTTCCTTAAAATAATTCCCTGTACCGATCTTGTATTTGTACCATATGACATCCTACTGGTACCTAAAGCCCACCCCAACTGTTTGCACGTACCGGTTATCTTTTGATACTATGCCAGGGCATTGAGTTAATAGATTAAACTGATCTGCTACATCCAATTGTCATCAACAAAACTTGATTTCTCTTCATTGTGCTTCTCAATAATTGATACCGAATATCTTTCCTGTGCTGCCTAAACCCACTCTCATCCTTTTACTGTACCGGCTTCCCCTTTTTATACTAGTGGAAAAAAAATACCAAATGTGATATTTTGCCTGAATCCAATATTGAGCCTAAGTTGATAATATATTTATATGAAAAAAAATTAATCAATCAACAATTATCATTTAACAATCCTCATATGTACCCTCAATAAATAGGGATCTGGTGGACCAACGATCCAAAGATAAAAAAAAAAAATTAATTTTGGTCCAACAATCCAAAGATGTTAGCTGTACGGATGGTACTTAGAGCCATCTGTGAAATTAGATACTGACAAAAATGTTAAGCTTGAAAAGGCAATGAAATAAAGTTTACCAAGAGGTGTTGATCGGTGCTTAGAGAGGAAGGCGGAGGTGTTGATCAAGGAGATGAGGCAGAGGTGCTGATCGGGATTGCTTCGAGAGGAGGCGGAGGTGCTTAGAGAGGAGATGAGGCGGAGGTGGCTTCGGTTTGGCGGAGGAAGAGGTGGTGAAGAAGGAGCGATGGCAGCGTGGAGGACGCGAGGCAGCCGTATGAAGGAGGGTTAGGGTGGGATGGTTTGTGAGGAGGCAGGTTCTAGCGGAATCGGACATAGACAGAGAGGTTACGGAGATCAAAATGAACGATCAGATGCCGTGTCGTTAGTGAAAACAAAAAGCGGACTGCGACACCCACGGGTTTTAATTAATACTATAGATTACTTTCATCTAATTATCATGTTGACGTCGATATTTCATGTAATATTTGATCTCTATTTAAAATATTTCTGATTTCGTTTTGAGTTCAATGGGAACGGACCCTCCACTAAAAACCAATATTAGTCCCATTCAATTTTTTTGTATATATGTCAAGAAACCGACTTGGTAATTCGAATTTTTGCACCCATCCATCACTATTACAACACCAATTGTCAATTGTACCGTCTTGGAGTAACCAAGATAAGGGAAGACGTCTGAAATTTTCTACGAGGGAGAAATTTGCAACCCACCCATTTTGTAGTATGTAGGTTTCTATACAATTGCAACAAGATAGCCACAGAAAAGATATAACAAAGAAAAAATATTCAAACAGGATAAGTGTTTTAGTATCAAATTTAAGAATTCACGACCAGTGTCGCTATTTCGTGCATTAATTGTTCTCGGCTGCCCAACTTGAGCGTTTCAAATTTAAAAAGAAAAACTCCTGTCAATTTATCGAAGAAAAAGTAAAAAAAAAGAAAAAAGTAATTTTGGATTTGAATAATTCATATTAAGTTCACACTAATCGGAAGTTTCAAGTTTAAAGAGTCACCACGAATGATATACTATGGATATAGGACTGTTAGGGTCTGCTCGAGAACATAAAAAAAGGGGAAAAAACATTGCTAGTAACTAAATGAAAGAGAAATACTTCATATATATAAAACTCCAAATGAATAGATTTTGTTTACCCAAAATTTGAGTGTAAGGATTTTTGTTCCTCTCCTATCCCTTTTCTCCTCTTTCATTACATTACTAAAAAGCTACTTTTTATGGAGCAGACCTTAATGAATTATTCATAATTCAATCTGAATTCACGCAAACAAATTTGCATGAGAATTTTAAAATGCATCAAATAATTATTTGAATTTTAAAATTCATAAACAGATTTGTTATACAAAAGAGAAAGTTATCTAAATCTAAACTAATTACCTCAAATCCAAGAAAGATCGTTGTAATCTATTCTGTCCTAAAACAAATTAGTTTAAATTACAAAAAATAATTCTGGGCTAAGAACTATTACTTCAAGAAAAGAAGTATTGAATTGCACCAACAGAACTATCTCAATATAAAAAGAGAAATGCTAGATTCTAAAGAGATTATAATTTTGAAAAATACCGAAAAAATAGGAAAAAATTTAAATATAAAATTAAATTTTTTTAATATTTATTTGAATTGTTTAGATCGACATTTAAAAATTTTATACGTGAAAACGATCATATTATAAGGACCCATCCGTCCCATATATATATATATACTAGATTCTAGCATTTCTCATATAAAAAAACGTACTTCAAATAAATAAACGTTGTATTTATCCTCATAGAAATCTGTCGTCATATATTTAACTTTCATTTCAAAAATTGTAGTACATCATCATGAACCCACTCGATTTCATTATTTTAAATCTGAAAAATTTACGGTTAAAAACAACACGAAATAGATATTAAATATTTTTACTTCAAAATTTATGAAATCTCATCAAATTAATATCTAATTTATCATAATTCTAGTTGAGGCTTCATAATTAACAAGGTTTTATTGTTGGAATTATACACCGTTGGTCCAATACTCGGACCGAGTACTGGACCACTCGGACTGAGTTCATGGTGCAGGGGCTGACCCATTGGGAACATGCGGACTAAGTTTCCTTATACGCGGACTGCGTCACAACAACGACAAAGCTGAGATGACAAGGTTTGGTGATTAAAATTGAAGATTATTTCCTTGTGTGAGGAAACAATATTTTGAATATCTTACTGGACATCGAACCAGTGAGACAAAGGGTATAGAGTTTTATCGGTTTTACCGGATATACCGGTTTTGAAAACCGGATGACGTCATAATTAATTTGATGATTAATTAAATTTTTAGAACATAAATATCATTATCATTATAAATATAAACATTTTTAAAATTTAATTTTATAAGTTTATATATTAAGTCGTCTATTTTTGTTTTATTTAATTCCGATGCTTGCTTTTTTCTATAAAAAATAACTCGTAAAGTAAAATTTATAAAAAGAAAGAGAGGACAAATTTGCAAAATCATTATATGTCCATGTGCGCTATAACGGTGTAACCTGTTGCTTGTTCCTCGATTCTCCGGTACGCATTCAAACAAGATAAAATTAGATTTATGTCCCTCTAAAGTTACAAAATTAGAAAAATGCCACTCCAAATTTTGCCACTTAGAAAAATGCCACTCTAAATTCATTTTATTTAGATGTTTACCACAAATATACTGTATTTTAAAATATACTTTTGTATTGATTAATATACCCTTCTTCTTGTTCTGTTTCCTTTTTGTCATTCGTCTCTTCATCCATTCTCTGCACCTCTTTTGGGCCATTGAAGCCCGTGGACACAATTTCATACAACTAAAGTAGTTCAAAAGTACATACTTGAAAGAAAATAAAAAAATGTAATGCATCCTTGGAACATTGGGAGAGTAAAGCCACCTGATGGCTAAGAATGATTTGCATTTGATTTGATAGAACTTGAGTTGAATTGGTCTAAACAACACATGAATAAGGAATAAGTTCTAAATTCTTTATTCATATGAAACCCAAACAACACATGAATAAAGAATTTGAATTTATTCGGGTACTTATTCATATTCTAATAAAATTCTTGAATATGAATAAGGGATATGAATATGCACAAATTTCTAAATCCTTATTCATATTCCTTATTCAAGCAACATCCAAACATAAACGACTTAATATATAAATTGTGATTTATAGTGGCAAATATCTAAATAAAATGGATTTAGAGTGGCATTTTTCTAAGAGTCAAGTTTGGAGTGGTATTTTTCTAATTTTACAACTTTAGAGTGGCATAAATCTAATTTTCCCGACACAATACTGAGATTCCGGTATTTCGGGTATTTGACCGATATTTTCCGGCACAGAGAGGAGGGTATTCAGGCTTTTTCGTACTGGATTAGGAGCCGAAATCTGATATTTTTCTGTATTTCCGGTAGCCGATCTGATATTAAAAACATTGTGACTTTGTGAGGAAATGAAGTTTCCTAAGAAAAAAGATACGTAATATCTTGGTGATTCTTGTTGTAAAGGCTAGTTACCTTGTGTTGTATTGTTTCTATGTTTATTTTATCTCTCTCAACCTATAAAACAACAATTGAAAAGTAATAAAAAAATCTGTGTGAGTGTGTGGAGGACGTAGGCATAAAGTCGATGTTGAACCTCGTTAAATCGTGTCTTTCGTATGCATTTCCTATCACAACTCGGTCCGAGTGCAAAAAAGATTCGGTCTGAATAGTTGGTGTTCGACGTGTTTTGCTTTATTTATAATCATGTGAAAAGTATTACTGCAAAATATTTATGCAGACCGGAAATAGTTCTAATTATGTTCTAATACTCTCATATAAATATTATATAAGACGTTTTTTCATGGTCCAATTTTTTCAGTGCTATTCGAACCTTAATTAATTACAATCATTTATAATTTTGTTAAAAAGATCTGTTTTTCAACCATATAAAAAAAATGATTCTCTGTAAAATTGACTAAAAATTATTGGTTCTTCTTAAATCGTGCCATTGTGTTTTCTCACGTTCTTTCGGGTCGAGAGAGTTACAGATAAGATCAAATGCCGAAAACATTTTAAAAAAAAAAACAATATAAAAGAGCGCCACCTGGACACATTTTTGTGGAAAAAAATAATATTGAGGAAATATTAACGGAATTTTTTGATGATTAAGGGAATTGTGGTATTGAAATTCTTTCTATGCAAGTACGACTAAATTTTTACGTTACACACTCAAACATCAGTCGTTTATATCTAAAATAATATGATTTCTAGTGCGATCATGCTTCTGAAAGAATGATTTTTAGAGATATGCTAAAATCAGTCGCGACTGACGAACGAGACCGTCAGCTACGATCAAATCTCAATTTTCAAGATTCTAACGGTCGATCCGAACCGTTCAATGTGTTCTCCATATTGAAATCTCATTGGAGACAAAATTTTATATTTTTCTGAAATTTTTTAGTATTTGTTTGGTATTTTACAAAATTCTTAATCTAAACAATTCTGGACCCTTCAATAACTATGATTTTTAAAATTCTCAAAAAAATAGTAAATAAAATCAGAAAAATATGAAATTTGGTCTCCAATGAGATTTCAATATGGAGAACACATTGAACAGTTCAGATTAGCCATTAGAACCGCAAAAGTTGAGATATAATCGCAGCTGACGGGTCCATCCGTCAGTCGTGGCTGATTTTAGCCTATCTCTGATTTTTAAAGAGAAGTACGCCATCAAATATCCTTTCTAATGTGCTTAAAACAATGTAAAACTTTCGTTTCGTGCTCGGATTGTTGATATTATGAAAGCATTTCTAGTAACATTTTTTTAGTAAAAATAAATATTAATTATCTTTCCAATTTATCCAATTTATACTGGAAATTTTGAATACTCCAATCGCACGACTCTGAGACTGGACTACTTGAGTCACCAATGTTACGGGATCTCGGGTCCGGATTCCTTCATTCATTCAATTTTTTTTTTTTTTTTGAAGGTCATCATTCATTCAAATTCAATTTCTTGTTTTCTTTTACTATACACGTGGCGTATTGTGTCTACTCCTGCCGACCAGTAGGCAGTAGCACACTAGCAATGATTGCCAATTTCATGTTTGGCACCTCATTGGTAGAATTCATATTCTCTCTGCCTTTCAAAAGATTTCGGTACAAATAAAAAAAATATTCCCATTTGAAATTTATATTTTATTAAATTAAAAATCTTACTATTAAAATCCTTTCTTCTAGTTTTACACGCTTGAAATCCTCTATTCACTTTTGCCTACGGGCTTCAATAAAAAAAAAAAAAAAAATCCTCTAGCACCGTCGAGAATTCAGACCTCATAAATTCTTTGTATCTCCTCTAATTTTATTCGCAATATTTTTGTTATTTCACCATAAAAAATTCTTATGATAGATGCTAATTAATTTGTTCCGATTGTTGAACGAAAAGTACATATACTTTTATATGACTTTTTATTCAGAAATAAATTTCAACGTTTTCATTTTTTCCTGCCTTTCAATTCAATACAAAGCATACTAAAAAAACTATAAACTTTTCTACAAATTCATTGCTTATGTAGAAGAGCAAGATCAACTATTTTAATTCGACATTTAATATTTAAAATATTAATATAAAAAATTGTGCTAAATTATCCTAGAAAAAAAACAGAAATAAGATATTTCTCGTGATGTCTATAAATTAAATCTAAAATATTTTATATCCGTCGCTATGATTTTTTAAATAATTTGGTTGTGTATATTCTCCTTTGATGAAACAAAATGGTCCCCAAATAATTTTGTCGCTGTTGTAAAAATGCTCACCACGCACGACCCGGAAATTTCAATTTCAAAGTTTCATACTCCAAAGAAACGGGATTTGAGGTTTGGATTCTTTCAATAGAAGGTAAATTTCAAATTCTTTTCACAAACACGTGGCAAATTTAGAACCTCCCCAAATAAATCCGCAAGAAATCTGCTATGCTCCAACCGACAAGCAATAATTGATTAATATTTTGTTAGCATCTTATAGTAGTCACATTACCATTTTATTTTGTTTGGAATATTCTAGTTGTTCCTATTTTCTTCTCATCCACGTAGGAAAGAAAAAATGATATGCAATATTGTCTGATGTCGTTTGCCTACTCCTGAGAACCGAGTATTGCCGACGAATAAAGAATTTGTATTTCTTCTGGAGACCATACCTTCGTTTTAATTTTGGAATATAAAAAGTTATCCCTGATTTATTGTCGTTCATTTGAAAAAAAAAACCCGGCAAGAAAGAAAGAATATTTTCTAAATAATATGCATATGTAGAAAAGAATATTAAATTAAGCCGATTTTAACAAAATTACTTACGATCATTCCCTCCTCAATGACATCCCATCATTCCTGGATGACATGTTTTCTTTTTTATTTTCATTTTTGAAATATGCAACAGCATCCTTATCATCCCTTTTCATTTATGTCTGTAATCCCTATCTAGTACCTCTCATCCGGTGCTTACTCACCCCATCCAGTGCTTACTTATCTCATCCAGCGTTTACTTTCCCCTTCAGTGTTAATTATCATGTATTATGATACTAACTGTTCTCATAACTATCCTATAAAATAATACTAATTGTCCTAGTTTGAGATATTAATTGTCCCTTAAAAATGTCATTTTTTCTAGAAAAAAGTTTTGACCCGACAAAAAAGCTAATTCTCCCGGAAAATAAAATCAATTGTCATAGTTTTGTAAGCTAATTGTCCTTGTTTTGTATGCTCTAGAAAAGATAATTTAATTGTCATAGTTTCAAAGATAGTTAGTGTTATTTTTCAGGATAATTCATTTTTTTCCAAGACAGTTAGTGTTATTTTCTAATTGTCCTAGTTTTGTAGTTAATTGTCTTAGTTTTGTAATCTAATTGTCCTTGTTTTGTTTTGAAAAAAATGTTCGTCCTGGAAAAATATTAATTGTCCTAGAAAAAAAACTAATTATCCTAGAAAATATTACTAATTGTACTGAGAAAAAAATTAATTGTCATGAAAAAAATGTCAATTATTCTAAAAAAATGAGGTGGGGGAGAGGGAGTGTTGTCCCTAAATAAAGGCCTACAGGGGGGGGGTGAATAGGCACGAAGTCAAATTCTAAACCGGTTTGGACAATTTTGCGGAAATTAACAATTCAAACAATTCAAGTTGGTTCACACACAAACAATCAAATGCAAGACAAGTAAAAGTAAATAGAGAGAGAGAGAGAGATGACAAGCGATGTGATTACGGAGTTTCGACCTGCTAGAAGAGCTAGCCTTAGTCGTACGTCTCCGGGAGTTTCGCAACCACTAAATCCGGTGCGCTCCGTTCTATTCCAACCGAACGGGTCTACAAAAGCGAACCGAATCACCTCGTCACAAGGAACCCGAGGCGGATCGGCCTAACCTCTAACTAATCACCAAATAACACAAGTGATTGAGGCTCTCAACCAAATCACTCAATAATCTAGCTAATGAAACTATGGGCTTGGTTGATGCACTCTAATCTCAATGATTTTGCAAGAGAAATGCTCAAGAACAAGAGAGGATAGGTTCTGGCTGTTTGGAGCTCAAAGAGAAGGATTTTGTAAGGTTTCAAAAGTCTCAAACCAGTCCCAAATGGGCTGGTATAAATAGGGGGCGTCAACAGCTCCAAAACAGTCAAAAATTCATTCCAACCTTGCCTAACGCTATATGGCGTTGTACAACGTTCGATATGACCGTTGAAATTTCAAACGGCTATTTTATATTACCGTTGACATTTGTCAGAACGTTGTGCAACTTTCTGTAGCGTTGCACAACGGAGGAACGTACAGCCAAAGAAATACTCCGACAGTTCCATTGGAATTTATCAGAGCGTTGTGCAACGTCAAAGAGCGTTACACAACGAAGTAGTGTAAAGTCAAAGAATTCCGACTGTTTCGTTGGTAAACGAAATGGTATCGATGAGAAGAACATCTGACAAAGTCAACATAGCGTTACACAACAGAGAACAGCGTTGCACAACAGAGAACAGTAACGTTGTGCAACTTTAGGTAGCGTTGCATAGCGTTATGACAGAAGGAACATATTAAGTTTCAAGTTCTCTTAATCTCTCGTTGTACAATGCTGCTGAGCGTTATACAACTCTGTGATGTAGCGTTACCCAACGCCAGTGAGCGTTGTGTGACGCTACATCAACATTGTCAGAGAATTTTACAATTTCGAACTAAACAACTGAACGTTGTGTAACGCCATATGGCGTTGTATGACGCTGAACAGAAAAACTGAGCATTTTACCAGCAAACTGATTGAGATTAGTTTAGAGAATAAATATACCTAAACTAATGACTCTAGCTAGCCTAATGAAGTCTCTTGAAGCTCCAAAACTTGTGTTACACTTGCTTTAAGCCATTCTTCAATTAAAACACTAAAAATTCACTAAATTGAAGCATTAGTTTAAAGGTTTGGTGTTGTTTTGCAAATCGAAAAATCGAGAGTTAATTGTTTAAACCAACAGGGAGGAAAACATAGGTGTTAGAAATCCACGGAATGAGCGACAAAAATAGAAAGATAGTTAGTGCTTAATTACTTATTTTTCGAAAAGAGAAAAGAGAAATTGAGTTTTTCCAGGAGATGACGGGATCATAATTTCTGGGATGATCCTTATCACCCCAATTTTTTTAAGTAAAGAATTTTAGTTACAAATATAATTAGATTATGTTACTGTATAGAGTATTCATAGGCTTGTGTTGTGACTTAAATCTTAATTTGTCAGTTTTAAATTATCAATTCTGCTCCTCACTCTAGACACTAAAATTTTTCAGAAGCAATTTTTTATATTTATTAAAATATTATTTATTTTAAAAATTTTAAGAGTGTCAGGTCGGGACAAATCTAACATATTATTCATAATATCCTTCTCACCTTTCTTGATGGCTTCGGTCCTGTTTCTCTTGATATAGAGAGAGAGAGAGAGAGAGAGCGACTAACGTGTCATCGATGGCACGGAGGGTCCCGTGCCATCAAATTATTTTTCGAGATTCAAAATTCAAATGGTCAATCCAAACCATTCAAGTTGTTCTCCATATTGAAATATCCATGGAGACAAAATTTTGTATTTTTTCGAATTTTTTTGTTATTTATTATGATACTTTTAAAAATATTATGATTAGAGTATTTCAGGCCCTCCAATTTGAAAATCTCATAATAAATAGCAAAAAAAATTGAAAAAATGTAAAATTTGGTCTCCAAATGTATTTCAATATTTTGATCAACTTGAATGGTTTGGATCGACCGTTTGAATTTTGGATCTCGAAAAACGAGTAGATAGAAAATTGATGGCATGTGCCATCGATGGCGCGTTAGCCATTCCCTCTCTCTCTATATATATATTGTAATTTAATTTAAATATTAATACTTCATCTTTATTAAGTGTTTGCTTTTTCTAATTTTTCAGGATTTTTAAACTTCAAAGATTGACACCCTCCAGCTTCTCTGACAACATTACGAATGAGGTACCTATGGAATTGTCGAAATAAAAATATCAAATATGTTAAATTTTTTATAAATATCACAAAGCCTACATTATTGTTGGAGAGATAAGGCACGTGTTGTATCCATTGCTGGTACTAGAACATGACAATTCACAACAAGTCATTTGAGTGGAAACATATACATCCCAAGTGTATCTGTTTTTAAATATGCAAATTTTATTACTTACAATATTATCTACGATCCCAACCATTTAAATGAAATGTTCCAATTTATATCAAAACATTATTTATTATTATTTTATTATTATTATTATTATTATTATTATCATCGCACATGTATGATATTTATGTAAAAAGTATTTACATTATTATGGAATAGTATTCAGTCGTTTATGCAAGAGAAAAAAAAACATGGTAGTGTATAAAACTCTTATGAAGGCGTGAAAACCAGCTAAAATAAAGAGATGTTATGTATAGACAAGGGGAAATCTTGAGAAATGTCCATTGAAATAATTTATTATTAAAAAAATTAGTATCAGTTGATAAAGTAATGAGAATTAATTTCCATCGAGATATATATATTGATTTGTATACATCTATTGGAAAAACTGAGACAACACAATATTACAATCTGACAAGCTTTATTTGATCATTAAGTTACATGTTTATATAATATTGTCTATTAATACATCTTTACTCTGCATGTTCCTTGATTCTAAAATTTTTTACTTTCTTCCAAATGCCCCTCAGCTGAGCTCTTATCATCAGAACAATAGTTGTACAATCTTCAAAGTGTATATGAAGAAAGGATGTCATTCTTCAGAGAGAGCTCCCCAGCGCTGTTCAAGCATAAAAAATTGATGATATATATGTGCTTTTTATTATGATCTCCTCTACATGCAAATTACATTTTATTTTACAATGTTCTTTTATTAATTGCGTTATTTTTGTTCAATTGAGAAATACAGAGTTTGAGAATTTAAGGTAATGGTAATTTTTTATTAATTACATCGATCTTTTTTGCTAATGGTAATTTTTTTCCAACTTTGTTGATTCAGTTCAAAAATTGTGCGGTTAGATGTTCTATTTAAACAATTCTTTACCTGTTAGGTAATATACAAGATAACTTTTGTTGGTCAATATTAAGAATCTTATCCTTTAAAAAACTTATAATTTATGGTAACAATTTTTTGAGTCAAAAGGTTGGGAATGCGCATCAGTTTTCAATACACTAGTGGTCGAATTAAAAGTTTGGAAAACTTTCTATATCGAGGCTCGATTAACTTCCCTGGTTATTAAGAATAAAGTGATCTTAAAAAATGATCAATTTTAGTTTGTACAATATTTTGATGTGTAAATCGAATAGAGTGACTCTTTGTATTTCATCCATTTTGCCAAACAAAGCCCTTATTTGCCTTTATAAACACATATATAGCCTAAGTAGATAATAATGTTTTTAAGGCAGCTTTTGTAGATTTTATTGGTTTTGGTGGCCTAAAAGTGCACTAATGTTTACAAGATGGTAGTATTACTGTTGAATATTTTTCCTGGACGGCACACCTCAATATATATACAATCTCTTGAACAACTTTCTTAACACTAATTTATTTTGAAATAATCATTAATATATTTTGAAAAAAATTATTCCCATCTCATTGCTGGTAATTTAAGTAATATTTTACATTACAAATAATATTTGTTAAATAAACTTATTACTTTTTTTGTCTGTGATGTTGTGCATATCATTGTTCATCAGTGTATTTATTCTTTTACTACCTGTGAAGCTTAAAGTTATGTGAATTGTCATTTTACTTGATAATTATAATAATCAAATTGGAATCTGTTAGCAGTAACCATTAAGAATAAAATACGAATAACTACTTAATTAGTAAGGATATAATATAAGAAAAATAAATTTTCTGAGTATGATTATGAAAAAATATCTATTAGTGCTATAATATGACATCAGTGGATACCCTTAGATTAAGGTGTCCAAATCATATTTCCACTGGTAACGTCAGTACGTATTTGGTGGTTTAATCCTGTTGCAACTTCCAACTTTCTCACGGCGACAAGGATCAGTTTGCATAATCACCTGTTATCAACTTTTTTTTATGGAGAGTACGCGTGAGGTACAGAAGCAACATCTTTGACAACTTCGACATAATCATGATTAGTGGCATAAGCAGAGAACTTAATGCCCAGAGAATCCCACATCATGACCTAATGCTTTTGATATTTTGACTCGCCATGTAATGAACGCCTATAATAAGAAAAGTTTAACAAGCAAGAACATTCTTTCTTTGATACTTGTTCTCTATTGCATCCAAAAGCGACTTTTTAGCAACTAGTGGATAAATAAGAACAAAGATCCGCCTTCCAATTGTGGCGCGCTTATCCAGTCTTCTTTTTCCAATTTTATAATTACATAAGGAAATTATTGTAGTGCTTTTTACTTACGAATTTTCCACCTTACAAATATTCTCTGCACATTTCTTTTGCTAACATTTTGAAGAAAGTTAAATAAATTAATATGTATTTATTATCATTTAATGGAGTGTTTATCATTATCAGGCTTCAATTCGAAATGTGTGATTTTAGAATGATTGAAACAACATGTTGCAAGTTTTTTTTATATATATCCGTGAAATCATTTATGTAGAGAGACAAGGTCTAATATGTAATATATTTTATTTCTCTTTCGCTTCAACCACGAATTCAATTTATTTCATCTAGAAAAATGATAGATTCATTGACCAATTTCTGTTGTATTTCCATGTTCTAATGTGTTGGGAGTTTAAAACATTCAGTGTTCATTTCAATATACTTAATTATTCATTAGAATAATTCTTCGAATATAGTTTTTTTTTCACCGGTTTAATAAAATATAATTATTACAGCTTTGTTGTATCTCTAGCTTTACAAAAAAAATAATAATGATTACTGAAGAAATTCATAATAAATCTAGCAATTTTGTTTACTAAATTAAGATGTTATATTTAATAATTAGTCTTGTTTGCGAAAATCTCCTAATTATAGTCAAAAGCACAATATAAAAGGACAAACGTGATCAATAACTTGATTCTGTGATTTTGTCTATAACAGAAAAGATTCAGCACATCTCTTTTTAATTTTAAATCGCTTTATCGTGTAAGCCTTTTATTTATGTGATGATGCCTTGACCTTAATTAAGACCAAAATGTCATTTATGTCATATTTGAACCTCACTTTCATCGTGTAGAAGTTGACTCACGAATATTTTGTAAAAAATTGTATCATGAAAAAAGGAACGGTTGAAACATTTGAGAAGGAAACTGATTACATTCACTTTATTGTCTGTTTCTCACAATATGTCTTAAATTCATCATTACAAAACTGGACATGCAAGTCTCTTCAATGCATTAAATAATGATAAAGTTACAGACCATACGTTAATCATAGCGATCATCTTTATTGACCCTATAATTATTTAGAATCTCCCATCTAAAAGAAAAAAAAAATGAGAGAAAGGAGAAGGAGACTCACCTAGAACTCATTGAGCCGTGTTTGGTAATTTGCACATAAAGTAACACACTACATGAAAGAAAAATCATTCAAAACTAACAAATACGCACGTTAACTAGGAAAATCTATAGATGCTACCCCTATATAATTCTTAGGAAAAATACAAAAGGTCATTAAATAAACTGTTTTGCTGTTTTGCTTCCTAGAGAGAACTTTCCAGAAACAAATGGCCTACACCTAGATGTCAAAAAAAAAAAAAAAAAAAAAAAGGAAGATACAAATACAATCATACAAATGGCTAATGGTACCGCTTTTCTAATTAGAGGTCGCATTATTGGATGACAGCTGTGCAAGCTTGTACGGTCTCTCTCCGGTTCATACGTGCACTAATGAGCTCATTAACTGTACGGTACCGATTAATTAAGAGTTTATTAATTGCTCACCTGCCTTTTAACAAAAATTTGTCAGCTATGACTAGCCCAGAAAAATTGACATGACTATATATACCTACAGTTTTCTGATCACAAGATTCGCAACTGTCTATGAACTTGCACAATCAATGCGAGATTATTATCTAAAACTACAACTTCTAGCTAATGCAGGTTAATAATGAAACAATGATCACATTTCTATGAGATTAAAATATGTATTTCTCTTAAAAATTACATATACAATATTGAAAATACTATTACATATACAGTGTTAAAAATATATGAACATATTTAATTGAAAAAAGGACAACATTCCTATTTTTTATTTAAATGCTTGTGATCATATATCATAATATTTTGACGTTTCTGATAGATTAGCGGATGTTAACTTAATTGTATCTGAAATATCATGTCCTGTTAAACACTTAAAATTGAGTCAGAGCGAAAATGCAAATTGAGTCATTTTGACGAAATGACGATGACAGCAGATATGAACCTTTTAAAAAATGTTTAGTAGTTGTGGAACCCCCTGATGAATTTGGAATTAATGACACGTAATAACTAAAATAATTTATATTGACACGTGTCACGAGGAATCGATTCATCGTGTCGTCGGTATATCTCTGTATGATACCTCAAAGTCAAAATTATAAATTTGTTCATGCCAGATGTTTTAATTATATATGTATTTCTTTCTTGTCAAGTTGAGAAAATTTCTAAACAAATTTGTTGGGATCGTAGAAAATTTTATTTTAATTGGGTACAAGATTAGTATCAACGGCTGACACCATGACACCACTACATGATTATATATTAAAAAAAACAGAGAAAGAACCCTAAAAGAGAGAATTTAAAAAAAAAAAAAGCAAAAAGAAAAGGGCAAAAAATATGAGAAGAAAATTTCAAATCAAAGCACATTCTTTGTCTCAACTTTAAGCACTAGATGCAGTATCCATTCATCAACCTTTTACCTAAAACCTAACTAGAAAGAAAGTAATGGGACCAAAGCGAAAACAGTATGAAAAACCCTTTTCCTTCATGCTCTTTTCATTGGTTCCTTTTCGGCCAACACGGCAAGTCGGCAACACTACTCTCCAATACTCTATTACAATTTCCATAAATATGAAAATTGGTATAGTGATTTTATATCTAATGCTAGAGACTATTCCCACCTACTTATCTTATCTTCCACAAATTCACACTTACAATTCAACACGACTTGTAGTTAGATACCTCACTCTTCACAAATTAACGGTGGAGTTTTTTTTCTAAGCATCAAGTACAAGTTGATTTACCTGAAAAAACAATTTATTTTAGCCATTAAGTACATTTAGTATTATTATGGCAAGTTCCATAGGCCATAGCTTAGTAAATACACAGCTGTATTTGCTTTATTAAAAAGTCAAGTTCGCACTAGTGACAACTTAAAATAGCAAAGAGTGAAAATGGTAAATGTTTTGTAACGTAAGGATTGGAAATGATTAGCAAACAAAAATAAAATAAAATCAATGCACGGCATGATTAGATTTACTAATATAGACTAAATCTACTAATCTAGTACTTAAAAATGTCCAATAAGAGTGGACATCTTCATCAAACCTATCTAATAAAAGGCAATAAAACCAAAAGTAGATAGATTTATGTAGTGTGGGCCTTAATAACTCCACCAATCTCGATACCAAATATATAAAAAGCGTCGTTAAACACTAATCCCAAAAATCTCTTCATGGAAAAACTCTCCAACCCATTGGCACATTTTTTATTTTTTTTTGACAGAAACCCCCACTTAGTCTTCTGCTTCTCACACTAAAAAAGAGCAACCACCTATCTCCTTTCTCCTGATAAATTATCACACTCTCTGTTTTCTTTCCCTTTCATCCTTCGTCGAATTTTCAACACCCGTCTTCCTCTGTCATCTTGGAATTCTAAGAACCTGCAATTTTTAAGGAACCGCTCACCAGAGAAATAACTGTTTTGTACAGTGTAGGAAATAACAGAGAATTTACGGTTCTCTAATCCAAATCTCAACCAATAAAGCATCCTTCTCTCTCCTTCTCCTCTCTCGCACTTCTTCCCCAAAATCCCACTCAGCACACAAAACCCATCTCTTTCTTACCCAATACCTACTCTCTTTTCTCTCTAGAAACTGTCTCACTCGAAGTCTACTTCTTCTATTCCTGTCGAATAAAACCAAAAAAGACTCCAAGCAAGTTATAATTCTGTTCTTGTCTCCAGAGAAATCCCAGTGTTGTTGTTGCATGTGGTAGAGCCAGGAGCAACAAGCCAAAGATCAATCAAACCAAACCACTCTTCCCTTGCAATCGCTTTCTCCTTTCTTATCAGAAACAATCCCATGAAGAGACGAAGGGTTATTGCTTCTTCACGAACCGTCTGAAATCCTCCCCATCCATGGATCTAGAGGCGGCGCATTACGATACTCTTCGAAAGGTGAGATGGGTTCCTTCTCTTTTCTCGAAACGACGCGACTTTTCTCTCCAATTGAACTAATTTGGGTCGATTTTTCTTTGAACAGAGAGATTCGTGGAGGTCTCTTCTCCTTCTTGCGTACCAAAGCTTAGGCGTAGTGTATGGCGACCTCAGTATTTCTCCTCTCTATGTGTTCAAAAATGCATTTGCGGATGACATAGAGCACTCAAAAGGGAATGAAGAGATATATGGTGTTCTCTCCTTTGTCTTCTGGACATTAACAGTTATACCCCTACTGAAGTATGTATTCATAGTTCTCCGAGCCCATGATAATGGCGAAGGCGGCACCTTCGCACTCTACTCTTTGATTTGTCGGCATGCGAGGATCGGGTTCTTGCCGAGTGGACAGGTTATCGATGAGGAGCTCTCGGCTTACAAGAAAGGAGATGGTGAAGTGGGGCCCACTTCTGGGTCGAGTCGAGGATCTTGGATTAGGGCTTTGTTGGAGAAGTCAAGGTTCTTGCAAATGGTTTTGTTGATCTTTGCATTGCTCGGTACTTGCATGGTAATTGGAGATGGTGTGTTAACTCCTGCTGTTTCTGGTTCGTAATTAACTTACTTTTTTGGTTTATTGTAGTAAATTTGGTAGGTTAGTTATATTTTTCATCTTTTTCTGTTACGCTAGATTTTGTAAATATTTCCATGGTTCGTATGACCAAAAATGCAAAGTTCATGGGTTAGATTGATGAAAACATAAACATAGGGGTTTAATTGCATATCCTTGCATTATTAGGGAAAGTTGGATTTAAGTGGAAATATCGTTGTGCTTTATTTTCATTTTATAATTGGCATGTTATGTTGACTCGGTCTTCACTAATTTTTTTCATTGTCGTTCTTCCTTTTGATCTCTGAGTAAATTATCAAGCAAAACTGAGAATAACTTGTGTTAAGTTGATACAATAAAAGTGAAAGATGACAGAATTTTCATATTATCCATTTCTCATTTTACTTTCTTTTTTGAGTTCTTTTTTTGTACTATCGGTGATTGTCTTTGTTTTATGCAGTTTTCTCAGCAGTATCCGGGCTTGAGCTTTATATCTCTAAAGAACAACATAGATGTGAGTATCTTGTAAAAGCATTTTGCTATTTAATATATTCCATACCAATGTGCAATTTCTTGCATTGTATTTGTCATGTCGTGCAGACAATACATAACCATACGGAGTAATTCTCTTCGACCTTTTTTTTGTTGTTCATTGCTTAGTTATACATTACCATCTCAACACCCCTGCAGTCAGATTATGCGGACTTGATCTATAATCTTGAAGTAACTTTATAAGATATGTTACATAATTTCCAGATGTGGAGGTTCCGGTTGCATGCCTAATACTTGTATGCTTATTTGCATTGCAACACTATGGTACGCACCGGGTCGGTTTCCTCTTTGCTCCAATTGTGGCCACTTGGCTTATGTGCATTAGCATCATAGGAGTCTACAACATTGCCAGGTGGGACCCTCATGTACTCCGGGCCCTCTCTCCATATTACATGTATCAGTTTTTGAAGAAAACACAGCGGGGTGGGTGGATGTCACTTGGTGGTATCCTTCTTTGCATAACTGGTATGGGAAGAATCTGCAATAATTAAGTGATATGTAGTTTGCTTAATATGAAAGTTTGTTCTAAAATCCTGTTTCTAAATTTTCAGGTTCTGAAGCAATGTATGCTGATCTAGGACATTTCTCACAAACGTCGATAAAGGTTTGTTATGTACTTAATTTTGGTTGGTACCAACTGCCAAAAATCATACTAGGGTTGACTGTTTCTCGGCACTACCTACTAACATATTTTTTTTTTATTATTTGTTTATATCTCTGTTGGTTTTTTTAATTATTAAACTTATTTAATTTTTGTGGCCCAAACAAATGACACCTACACTTGTGAGTGCCTGACAGAATGGTTCTGGTACTTATGCTTTTCCTTGCTCTAGCTGTTAAAAGACCTTTTTACTTGATACAGATTGCTTTTTCATTCTTGGTGTATCCTGCATTGGTTTTGGCTTACATGGGCCAAGCAGCTTATCTCTCTCAGCACCACGATATAGAAAAAACCAGCTATAAAATTGGCTTCTATGTCTCTGTTCCTGGTACTTCCCCACAGCATCTTTCGTATACCTTGCTTTAGTGATGATGCGGTAGTTACAAAGGCTAATATAGCTTGCATGTCAAAATTTACATTCTATTGCCTGTTTACAGTACCAATGATTTTTGTGCAGTTACCTGCCTATTACTGAATCAGTTTTCCCTAGTGTATATAGATTTATTTTTTATTTAAGGTTAGTTGGCGAGAGCCAACCAACAAAAATGTTGTAAAAAACAGATATTACAATCTAATTACAATAACGGAAAGGGAAAAAAAACATACATAGAAGATATCCGAAGTGTGTGTAGAGTTTAAATCGATCATCAGAACTTCTGTTTTTTAAGATAAGCCTGTAAATTACTAGAGAATCACCCCCTCAAAGAATTATAACACTTTGGTTTCTACCTGAATGGACATGAGCTTGCAGCCTGTTATGTGTTCCAGTGGGTTGTAACATAAAGGTGCATTTTGCGTGTACCAGATTACGCTAGCAGTCCTGTTACTTCTTTGCAGTTCTGTGCACCCTCAATCACCTTTGACATTGCTCCACTCTCTCTCTCTCTCTAGAACAAGTGAGGTGGCCTGTGTTTGTGATAGCAGTACTAGCGGCAGTGGTGGGCAGCCAGGCAGTAATCACAGGCACCTTCTCCATCATAAAACAGTGCTCAGCTCTTGAATGTTTCCCCAGGGTCAAAATCGTCCATACTTCTTCGTCTGTGCACGGTCAGATATACATCCCGGAGATAAACTGGATTTTGATGCTGCTATGCCTATCTGTTACAATTGGCTTCCATGATACCAAGCGCCTTGGCAATGCATCAGGTATATTTATTATATACCAAAATAGATATTGCCGTATTGTAACTATAACGTTCGTACCATCATAATATATCTGCGATAATTTCTGCGTAAATTGCATTCATGCATGCTTCAACACATACCATTTACTAATTTTATGCATGCATCCTGTGTGATTTACATAAATTTATACTTCTATACATCCATCAATTGGTTCCTGCATGCTGCCTGCACTCGTGTACACCCATAATACTGGTAGATATGCCCACTTCTCTGTAAGTTTATACATTTAATGTTAACGTATTGGAGTCATCATTGGTGCTAGTATGCTTGTATTATACTCTTGTTCTTGTGCATACTTCAAGATTGACATTAAGAATGATGTATGATGAAAGCCTTGTCTAATAGTGTGATAAGTTGATAACAAATGGAAAGAATTAATAACTCTCAATTGTTTAATTTCTGATGTTTCTTCAATACGTTGGTCTCTTCATCTCAGGGTTGGCAGTGATAACTGTTATGCTTGTTACAACCTGTCTCATGGCAATTGTAATATCCCTCTGCTGGCACAAGAATCCGATCTTCTCCATCATATTCCTTCTCTTCTTCGGCTCAATTGAGGCTTTCTACTTCTCAGCATCACTCATAAAGTTCCTCGAGGGAGCGTGGGTCCCGATTGCACTCTCTCTCATCTTCCTGTTAGTGATGTATGTGTGGCACTATGGGACGCTCAAGAAATACGAATTTGATGTGCAAAACAAGGTCTCAATCCGGTGGTTGCTTAACCTGGGTCCTTCTCTTGGAATTGTGCGTGTACGTGGGATTGGATTGATTCATACTGAGCTTGTCTCGGGCATTCCGGCCATCTTTTCTCATTTTGTGACCAATTTACCTGCTTTCCATCAGGTTGGATTCTGCTTGAAATTTTATGTGACAATGAACAGTATTATGTGATTTCCATCAGGTTATGTTATTTGAGAAAAGGTAACAGTCAATAGAAATATAAGCCAACTAAATGTATGCTTAAATTTAAAAAAAAATACTAAAATAGGGGAGAAGTGCAACCAAGTGAGTTTCCAAGTATCTGGTTCGGTAAGGTGTATATGATTCTGTCCTCAATCTGTTTTGAGTTCCCTATATAATTTTTTTATGTAGTAACCATAGGTTAATGTAATTTCTTTTCACCAGGTTCTGGTATTCCTTTGTGTTAAGTCAGTTCCTGTACCATATGTGCAACCCGAGGAGCGATTTCTTGTGGGCCGGATTGGGCCTAAGGAGTACCGTCTCTATCGGGTCATTGTTCGATATGGATACCGAGACATACAAAAAGATGACCTAGAGTTTGAAAAGGAACTTGTCAGCAGCATAGCTGAGTTCATCCGATCTGGTATCAACAACAGCGACAGCAGTACCAATGACTTGAACGACGACCCAGAGAAAACAAATGAGAAACTGGCTGTTATTGGTACACCTTTTGGTTTGTCAGAAGAGTACTGTGAAGCTGTACCAGATAATGAGTCACCTGGTCCTTCATCTAATGGTGATGCAGTTGGAATTAATGGTCTTGTCCCGAAGAGGAAGCGAGTTCGGTTCTTGCTACCCAAGAGCCCTGAACTAGACAGTGCTGCCCGGGAGGAGTTGAGAGATTTGGAGGAGGCAAGGGAAGCAGGGATGTCATTCATTCTGGGGCATTCTTACACCAGGGCGAAAAGCGGGTCAGGTTTCATCAAACGGGTTGCGATTAATTTCGTTTATGAGTTCTTGAGAAGAAATAGCAGGGGACCTGCATATGCAGCTAATATACCACATGCATCTACATTGGAGGTAGGTATGGTGTACCACGTTTGATGTCGAACGACCAGTTTTAAGTTTGTTTTATAAGTATAAAAATTGTATGCTTAAAATGTATATGGTAGAAGTTTTCAGGAAGCCTTACTAACAAGTAACATGTTTGAGTTTTGAAGAGGGATAGATCTAGGTTGGAATTCTTTGTACATATTGTTGTTCTTTTTGGTTTTGATTTTTCTTATAATTTGTTGATAGAATTACGTGGGTCAGAACTGATAAAGACCGACAAATGAATAGTGAGAAAAGCAATTTTGTTTGTTGTGTTTTTGTGGGTGTTTGATATATTCTTTGGATCTAACAGTATGTTAGTTTTTTAAATATGCTTTTCCTTATTTGTGGTGTTTCTTTCAGTAGCAACAGTAACGACCAGTAAAACTAAAAGATAATAATTTCATTTGCAAAAAAAATTTAAAGATAATAATTTTAGAGACATTGAAATAGAATTCGCGCTGAAAGGCTTTTCAGGTTTCAACTTGACACAGCTGGGGGTCCCTTTCTCAATCAGTGTCTAAAGCCCATAAAACGACATAATGCTATATATCATTTAATGAAGAGTTAGACTAAAATCAATCGCGACTGACAGATGAGACCGTCAGCTACGATCAAATCTCAATTTTCGAGATTCTAACAGTCGATCCGAACCGTTTAATGTGTTCTCCATATTGAAATCTCATTGGAGACAATTTTATATTTTTCTGAAAATTTTTAGTATTTGTTTAGTATTTTACAAAATTCTTAATCTAAACAATTCTGGACCCTTCAATAACTATGATTTTTAAAGATCTCAAAAAAATAGTAAATAAAATCAGAAAAATATAAATTTTGGTCTCCAATGAGATTTCAATATGGAGAACACATTGAACGATTCGGATTAGCCATTAGAACCGCAAAGGTTGAGATATAATCACAGCTGACGGATCCATCCGTCAGTCGTGACTGATTTTAGCCTATCTCTTTAATGAATGACCTTTGTGCATGACAAATTTTGTAAAACCCGGTAGCCCACAACTAATAAACATGCAAAAAACTCAGGCAAAAATCAAAAGCAACTCGAGAAAAGGTGTGCCTTTTTAGATTCTTTTCTTTTCTTTTTTCCTGTGGCTTTTTGCTTCTAGATAAGATGAGTAATAGACGAATAGTGTGCTCTTTGTTTTTCTTTTTTCTTTTTTCTTTTTTTTTTTGTAGATGCTGTAATTTGTTTTTTGTATAAGTATCTTGGCTGGCTGGCAGCCTCTGCTAACTTCTTCTAACCAAAAGGTAAAAAAAAAAAAAGAAGAAGAAGAAGAAGAAAGAAAGAAATAAAAGGGGTATTATGTGTGTGTGTTTTTTAACCAAAAGTCCAATACGGTATTAATATATGAAAAGCCATGGCTCAAATTCATGCCATTCATGTAGGCTTCTAGGGTACTAATAGGAGCCATTAGGTTGGGATTCATTAACGAGCTGATATGATAATTTTAACAATTGCTAAAAATAGTGCATAACTTTTGAAACCAGCATGTTATATGCGATCTATGTTGTTGATGTGTCATCCACGAAAATGTATTAAAAAATGAATGAAATACAATACTTTATCAATTTACAATACTGGCAAATTAGCATTATATTTATATATCTTTCTTTTTATTCTTCAGTTTATAATGAATTTCTACCCTTTACGGCAATCATTCATATAAGAATTATGACCTAGAATAAACAGAGAGAATTTTAAGCTTTTCTTTCTCCAAAATCAATAGCCAGGCACCCACATACGAGTACATAGTTGTTATGATGTCCCTGCTAACATCATGATGTTGATGCGTGCTTACTTAGAGAGGGATTAAAGTACGTTGACAACAGAACTTTATTGATTAAAAGATTTCGTCCGATTCCTTAATTTTTTTATTTTTTTGCAAGGAATTTTAAAAAAGGTAGTCCAATGTTCATCATTTTAATACTTTTGACACACAGCGTTGAGATGTGTCGTCCTCCATTTAAATACGTTGCCATCAAATCTGTTTCCAAATTAGACTAAAATTCGATACATGTTCTATTTCAATTGTGAAGAAGAAGTATGAATTTTTACAATTCTATTCAAATAATGCCGTCAAAGATACAAATTAGATTTGCTAAAAAAGATGGTGTACTAAATTATCTTAAATAAAAAATGAAATAACTTGCTATTTTACTTTTTTTTTATTATTTTTTTTGGGAGGTAATCCACCACTTAAAAACAATAATAATTTTTCTAGTTAGATTTCAAATATGCGACCTTTACTTTCCCTTTATGATTCTTAGTTACTAAAAACTAGTTTTCTCATTTTTATAAAATTTAAATGCTACTTTTATTTTGTGGCCCCGTTAACACTTGAATTACACGTACTAAAACGTAATTATGAACTAATTCTCCTGCAGCTTTATCTTCAATTTCAGTTTTTTCACCGACACAGTTTAGGGCTCATTTTCATTTCAAATACTTAGCCCTAAAAAAATTTTAATAAATTTTATAACACGGTGCATTTATTAAGAATTAACAATACAATTTATGATGTGTGTCAAGTGCTCTAAAATTTATACCCAATTCTATCTAGTTTCGGTTGCAAGTGTATAACCTACGCTAAGACAAGAACGATGTTGGAATATCGGTCTTTTACTTTAATTAATTAGTTAGACGACTTCAACTCTTTTGGGTGTTCAAAGAATTGAAGGTGGATTCAAATCCTAACTTTAGAATTAAGATCAAAACTAGAACTAAATGGGATATAATTAACAAATCTGAATTCTAGGGTTTATGGTGCAACTTATCCGTTTAGTTCAATTTCCAAACGATCCGTTTGAGCCGTGAAATTATTTACCGCTTAACTATTCCTAATATGTGTATAGAATCGTAATTTAATCCTAAGTTGACAAATACTAACCATCGTTACAATTCTTTTTCCTAAGTTAAACTACTTCTTCTCTTAGAAATCCAAAGATTTGGTCATTACCTTTGGTTTAAGTTTTCTAAGGGTGTGTTTGGCACCATCCGTGAACTAGAAGTTCGCGAACTAGGCTAGTTCGCGAGAACCAAACAACCCACGAACTAGACTGTTCGCGAACTTCTTGGTTAGTTCGTAGTTTCCCGATTTTCACGAACTGAAATTAGTTCATGGGCCTGTTCATGGGCCTTTGTTCGTCCCTAGTTCGTCCGCTGTTCGTGAGCGAACCAAACACACCCTAAGTCTATCTTTCAATTCGAAGGATATCTTGCAACCATTGTTGCAAGAAAGTTTCACCCATCAGCTACTAAATCTCCATTTCACTCATCTGCTACTACCATATAAGCAGTTCAATCACAAATAAAGCTAAAGTATAAATTATTGTCACCTAGCAATCCATAGCAATCTATACAAGGTCTTAGTCTATTGGGTGTAATCAGTTCTACTTAAACAATTTATAAAATCATATGATCCAATAAATTGTTACACCCCAAACCAAGCCAAAATCTGGGGAGGACAGCCCCGTCACGTATGCACACTCTACTGTATACACGTAAGGCTAAATAAACAGTGTCACAGAACAAATAATCCACAAATAATATCACATAATAAAGGAAGTATTGTTCACACATCAAAAGGGTTGGTTATAATATTTACATATATATCAAAATTTCCAGCCAAATGATAAACAAAACCCTACAATAATGATATAAGTGACTACTCCAGCTGGACTTCGTCTTCTAGTACTTCTTCCTCCACTGTGTCTGCCAACCTTGAACCTACTCCACAAGCAATTATGTGGGCTGAGTACACGAATACTCAGTGCGATAAAATAAGCCAACAAGATCGTGGTTAATTTCTAGTTAGAACTAAATCATACTTAAGTTAATCACTTTTAATTCCTACTTGCAATTCTACGTGTAATTCTGTAAATGGTAGAATACTACTCTACATACAATATCATGCCAAGAAATCTGAAAAATATCTAGAGAAACAGAGGAGATATAATAGTATACCAATATACGGATATATAAATATAATGTTATACGAGAATCAAGCACCGCACCCACACTCAATGGTCCAATCATAAGTCACAAAAAATCCAGAATCAATCTCATAAATCCCAATATGACAAGAATCGTGCCTATAGAACATCCGAAGCCCGAAGCAAACGCCTGTCTTGACCCTTACGGAAGCTTCATTCTCAAACACGGACCACAGGGAGTGAGCAGTAATACGCAGTACTCGTAAACTGAATACGTGGAGAGATGAGAGGAAGTCTGGTAATAATGGCACATACCCATGGTCCAAGTCAAGTCAACAGGAAATATAATACTATAGTGCAAAACAAATAACCATTGAGTGATCGCAGTACCGGCAAACGATCGATCTGCAGAGTGATCGTCAGAAACGCGTTACCCGTAATCGCTATCATAAGGAGACCACCGGCAAAACGCTGGGGGTGCAATCTCCCGATAATGGAAATCGCAGGCAAAACGCTCTTATCTCATTCGGTCTCGTTATCCTGATCCATACCGGATGCAAGTGTTGGTTTAAGCACTTTTAAGTTCATTAAACACATTATTAATATGAATGCATATCCTATACGCAAAACTAATATTTAATTAATAACATGCGCTTAACTGTTTACTTAATGTTAATGATATGATATGCACACAATCAATTAATGATCTAATTACTAAACTAAAGATTAAACAAAACCTAAGGCATCCACACACACCTGGAAAAGTAAGAACTGAAGCGACTACTCCTCTGGATGGTCTGTGAAGTCTTGACCAGCCTCTACTGCCTCGTACTCGGGATAGTAGTCGTCTGCAGGTCTTGGGTACTCTTGCTGCTCACATGAGCGAAAGACTAACTAATTAGAACGGACACTCACTCGAAAATACTAAACTAACGATCACTAAGTTAAAACCTCTATTTGGATTGAAGTTATGGTTTCTGATAGGGAATTCTGTTTTAAAATATATTAACTTAAGTAATAACTTCCTAGAAATAATTTGACAAGATTCTATTTGTAACTAGTTGTGGAGAAATGTTAACCTAACAAATATTTTTAGAAATATTTTGCTATAGTTTGTTTTATAAAATTAGTGTGTGGAAAAGTTTGATTTAATTAGTATTATGAATATTTTTATAATTAAATTTGCTAAAGTTTGATTTATAAAATCTGTATGTAGATAGACGTACGTGATGGATCCTACAAGTCTTATCTACAACGATTATAGTCGTGTCACATTGGTTTGGTTTGGAAAATCATTTAATAAGCTTAATTAATTTTCTAACAGTGTTTTAATTAAGTATGAAATTATTTTATTAAACATCCTAAAATAAAATAAATAACTAAAAGATAATTAGTAAGAAAAGAAAAGAACTTAATTTATTTGATTTTGTTTTGGGATCATATATTATCCGAATATATCATAGTATAATATGTAGTGTAGCGGACAGTTTAATCATCTCCCATTTAAAAGCCAACACTTTATCTTCGAATCTATCTCGATTAATTTCTCGACCAAAAGGTTATACTTTAATACTCAAACTATTCATTTCACGCAATCAAATAGTTCTAGTTTTATTTTCCAAGTTCTAATTTTATTTATCTCAAATCAAACTTAATTAAATCCAAATTAAGCTTAACAAAACAGGAACAGAAGTTTGGGCCACACAAATACATGCAACAAAGCCCACACACAAAAATAATCCACACGGGCTCCATAAAACAGAAAGAGGCCCACGAAGAGAAACAGGCCGAATGGCCCAGAGGAGAAACACACAGGCACACAGCCCAGTAGCCCACACGAAAGAAGGGATCGAAACAAATCCGGATACAAAAGGGTTCCGGGGATCAAATCCGAAACCCAAACCAGTAAATTAGATCCGACCCGTTATCACAAGGACTTTTACACCTAGGACCCTGAATTTAAAATATTTACTTAAAAATTACCTAACGGACCCTAATTACAGTATTTATTATAAAAAATATCCTAACACAGTTTAAAAATATTTACAAATAAGTCCCTGGCAACAAAATACTTTACACAGAGGTCCTTGGGCAGGTTTAAACATGTACCAGACTGGTACAGAGCCTGAACCAGCTCTGTACCGTGTACCAGAGGCATCAAACAACTCGCACAAGGCTCAGAAAAGTCTCACGACCAAAATACAAACCTAAGCCATCATAAACTCAAACAGTAAATAAAAAAAAGGGTACCAACTGGTACCAACAGCTACACACATCACAGATCAGGGAGTAAGGACCTAGAACAGATATTTAAATGATCTAAGCTACTAAACAGGTCAGTGAAAAGCATTAATCCTTAATGAACATCCTCAACAGATCAACTACAAGCATTCAAGCCATATAACACACTATTATCAAACCTTCACAGAGAACAAGCAACCTACTGACAGGCACAAACCAGATTGCAAGTTTTGAGAGCAATCACACAGTCAATTCCATCAATCATCAAAGCTCAGATAAACACATTCAAAACAGATCAGTCTGAACCGCAAACATGCAAATTGATCAACAAAGCTCAGACACCATTCAATCAACAGATCAAGCATCACAGTGCCTCAGTCAGACACAAAGGCAGGCCAACAGAAACAAAGAAGAAAGAGATAGGGGAATACCAAGTCAAGCAGAGAAGAGAAGCAGAAGGGAAGAGGATGGAGCAAGCTCAGCCAGTTCACCACTGCCCACACCGTCAGCACCACCACCTAGCCTTGTCGATCGCCACCGTCTCCGCTCCAGTCAATTAGCCTCCACCTCTCTCTCTCACTCTCTCTTTCGTTCTCTTTTCTGTTCTTATCTGATGGTAACGGGTCTGAGCAGAGAGAAGAGAGAGGGGTGACTAAAATGGGATGGAGATGGAGAGGAGGGGTCGAGCTGCTGAGGTGGCAGAGGGAGAGAGGGCAGAGGGACGGTGCTAGGGTTTAGGTCAAACGACAGGGGTGACAGGTGTCGTGCTTCCATTTGGTTTGGGGAAGCTGTAAGCGGAAATCCAGGGGCTAAAAGGGACTGCTGTGGGGTTCGAGTGATTAGAGGAGAAGAGAGGGGATGGGGTCGAGAGCTGATAGGAGAGAGGGGAGAGAGCCAGGAAGTGGGGTCGAGCTTCTGCCATAGGCGAGAGAGAGAGAAGCGGATTTGTCGAGGGCTTCTCCGATTGGACTTTGGTCTTTGGAGAAGCAAGAGAGGAGAAGCGGAAAAGAGAAAAAAAGAGAGAGGTGGGGACGACTGTCGGAGAAGAGATGAATCGGACGGCTAAGAAAAATCATGGAATCTAAGAGTTGATCTAACGGTTCAGAACAAAGAATTTTAGTAAATTGATTTAAGCAGCAGTAAAAATTGGATTTTAACACAATTTCAAACCAAAATAATTTTTCAAAATAGATATTTGAATTTTTATAATACTAACTAGACATTTGATTAAATAGTTTTCCTGAAAATTTTGTATATGGTCGAAATTTAATTTTTATATCAGATTCGAAACGAAATTGGCTTCTAAATTAATGGGAGTTGATAATCCGCTGATTTATCTGAGTGTGATTTTTAATACTATTTATTTATATTTATTTATGAGAAAGTTTAATATGCACTATAGTGCATAGGGAGTTTTCCAAAAATGACAGGTTTTAAAAAATTCGAAAAAAATAGTAATAAAATCTCAAAAATTATAAAATTTGGTTTGCTATGGGATTTCAATATGTAGATTAGATTGGTTAAATTAAATTTGTCAATTTACAAAAATACTCCCGAAAAAGTCCGCGGTGCATAGAACTCCCTATGCACTATGGTGCATATTAAACTTTCTCTTTATTTATTTGCTTGAAGATTTTTTTTAATTAAATTAATTTATAATTAATATTTTTTGGGTTTTACATAAATCATGAAAGATAAAATAACATAAAGAAATAACTAAGTAAATAAACAGCTAAACCAAGTGGTCCTTGGTTCGATTTACGGAGAGAGCATTTATTTTTAAGTTTCTTATAACAAAATCGTTGGTTTCAAACCAACCTTCAAAAAAAAAATAGCTAAACAAATGAGTTTACAACCATAGTCTTAGAATAACAAAGTAACAACTAAGAGATATCGAGCAAACAAGAGAAGTTACAACCAACTGCCCTTGCTTTTCCTTAATCTTGTCAAAATCCCATTCCAAACAACTCCCTACTGTCGCAAACGACCCAATCTAACGCCACCACAATATGGCCTTGAGACTGAACTCTCGGATATTTCTATGTCTAACCCTAACTTTGACCTTATGATCTGAACTCCCTCTTGTATATCTCAAAATCTTCTCGAACTCTACTTATATAGGCGTTGAAAATGTGTAAAGACGCATGAGGCATGATTTGGACGTGGTGGGAGTAGAAAACAACCACCCGATCAAGATAGACCTCTAAAATAGACACATTATACTAATATTGGAAGGTTTCAAATGGACCGATTGAATCTTCAAATGGACCGTTTGAGATCTGACTGAAAACAACAGTTTTTCCTACGAAAGTCAAACGGGTCATTTGACTTTTCAAACGGATCGTTTGGAAATTTCACCACTGCGTCTTGTCAGTATTTTGCATTTGAGGTGATTCAAAAATCGTTGACACGCTTGCAAGTCATGTTTTTGTTTAAAATTTGCATAAAAGTAAGAATTATAGTAGTAATCATTTTTGGCACAAAATCCTAATTAAATTAACCCTAATTAACCTAATTCAAGTCAAATTAGTTTAGATTGGAGTCAAAACCTTACCAAAATATGTGTATAAAATATTCTCATCAATATGCAATATAAACATATTTGAGATTTGAAGGGCCTAAAGGCTGTTTTTCTTTCTGAATGCTTGCAAAATATCGACAAGAAGTCAAGAACTCATTTTCAGCCGCTGAGCCTTAGACACGAAGGTCTAGGTGCCATATGGAGCAATTTTCATGAATAAAGAATACACATTTACTTCAACATCAGAGTATCTTCACAAAACCATACTTAACCCCCAAAAAAAAAAAATTATACTCATTATAATTATAAATTAGACTAAAATTTCTTCTTGGTGGGTCTGTCCTTTGAGAATTATACTCAAGCAATGAGACTACTTTCTAGCACAAAAATTGGGAATTGGGTGTTCAAAGATATAGACTCCAACTACTCTTCTCCTATATGCTTTATTTTCTTTTATCTTTGTCAAAACCAACCCTCTTCCAGACCTCTCTCTTCTTCTGCTGTCATCTCAACTGAATTGCCTAGCCTACTGCAACTTTTAAACCACAACTAAAACTTGCTTTACTCTAGTATTCAGGGTCAGAGGGACACTCCAGTTTAGAATCTTTCAAACTCAATATTCAAATCAGGTTTAATCTACTGCTTTCTTAGGCCATGTTTGGTAGAGGAGTAAATTGTGGAGTAGCTTAAGGAGGAGTAAATAGTTAATCTACTTTACTCCAATTTTAGATCATGTTTGGTATGAAAAGATGGAGTAAATATGGAGTAAGAGTAAATAAATAATGAGAACTATCTCTTGATCTAGTGGAGTAACTTTACTCCACCTAAAATGATAGAGTAATTTACTTCTCCTTACTTCACACTACTCCACCAAATTTAGATAATGTTTGGAGGAGTAAAAGTGGATTAAATGAGTTACTCCACCTTTAATCATCTACCAAACACGGCCTTAAGGAACATCCATGTCATCTTTCACCTCTTAAATTAATTTGGAATCTTAAAGTACCCTCAAGAATGATCGCTTTTACTTGACACCTCCTGCAAAACAAGCTTTCAACCTTGGATAGCCTTCAAAAGAGGGGATAGAACCTTGCCAACATATGTTGTCTTTGTGCTTTAGATGCTGAGACAGCACTACACCTCTCTCATGCCTGCCCTTTCTTCTGCTCCACACTACAAAAAAGTTAATCATTAAGGAGGAATCCAGCTACCTTTGTAAGCCACTACTAGAATCATCATGCTTTGCACTCAGCTCTCAAAAAAGTAGAGAGAACTTTTCCTCATTACCAGTTTTGTGATTTTAGAGAGAGATGTGCCAGGATTTTCAGGAATCTTTCTAAGTCAAGCTCACTCATCGCTATGGAAGATTTAGATGAATGGAGAACTCTACACCCTCCTGAACATGATCAGTTTATGTATTAATTTCTCAGAAATTCTTCTTCTCTCTTTTTTCTTCTTTCTTCTTTCTTTTTCTTTGCCTTTTGTATTTTTTTTTAAACAGGTTCACTCTCTAAACCTGTCTTTTTTTTTATAAATAACTTCTTTATTTAGTACAAAAGTTGTGGGGCTTGACTTAATTTTCTTAAAACAAATGAAATCGACTAAAAATATATTGACTGGTGAAAACCGGCAAAATAAATATAATAAATTACAAAGGTTTATTGGAATACTTTTCTATAGTAAGATAGTGCTAATTCTTTTTTAATCTATACGGCGATAAGAAATAAAAATTTATAGAATAGTTAATTTTTACTAAGAAAAATTGTAGAACGAATGGCTAGGTCCAAGAAACATCGAACCATATACGTTGGCAGGTTATAAGATATTGTAACTTCACAGACTGTTGTGATAATTTGATCTTTTATAGGGGTTGACATGCTATTTTCCTACGACTACGAGAATCATACTGGACCTTAAAAAAGGGGCCCATACGTAGAACCCTTTATCTCCATCCGGTGAGCCTCACGGCCCACAATCCACTTCTCCTGCCAATGACCTTTTTACTTTTTGATATCTTAAATCTTCACTTAAAAATAAGCTGTAAATAAAGCAAAGTCAGTTGTAGACTTGTAGGTTTGCCTACACACTTTGGGGGCGTTTGGATGGTGTGGGAATAAGGGGAATTGGGCGGAAATTTCCGCCTAGGCATAAATCCTTCATATTTCCTTCACAAATTTACACACTTCCCAATAAAGTTACACACTTTCCAACGTTATTCCTTATTCCTTCCTTATTCCCACACCATCCAAACGCCCCCTTTATTATTCCTCAAATTTAAAAACAAGGGTCAGTTGTAGGTCTCCTTCCATAGAATAGTAAAGACAAAAATTAGGAGCGGATTCGCCTTTAATAAAGATAGTTATGGCTACATTAATTTTGCTTCGGAGAAGAGAAAAACTCTGTTTAAAATGCAAAAGCGACACCAGTCACATTAATGAGAAGAAAAGGGCTAGCATTATAATTCATTTTTTTAAAAAAGAAAAGAAAAGAAAATGAGATTTGTAAGATTGTTTGTGATGTATGCAGGTACCTTTTTGCCTCCTTTTTTTTTTTTTTTTTGCTTCTTTGTTTTATTCAAATGATCTTCTTTTCGAGGGATTATATGTGAAGTTTTCTTATTCTTATTGTAAATGGTAATGACAAAAACTTTCTGCAAACTAAGAACGCTTGTAACATCATTTTGTCTACTTATTATTAATTAATTAATTTATCGCATGTCTTTTCTATATATATATTTTTTAAACTCATCATGTCTTGTAATATACTCTGTTGTTATGCGCAGTGTGTAATTTTCAACCCCAATGTGATAGATCATCAATTAATTGTTTTTTAGATGAATTGACAGCGGCTGTCAAACATTAAATCAAAATTTTACTTGAAATTCAAAAAAAAAAAAATCAAATTTTACTTATTTTATCTCTTACTTCATCTCTCTCGCGTCCCTAGCTGACGAATTATAACGGTATATCTATCTCATGACCTTACAACAAATGCGAACTTAAAATAATGGAGCCATAGATACCCGGCTCTATATTTGGTCGAATCCAAACAAAAAACAGCCACATGCTATTAGTTTTTTTTATAAAAGGAAAAGCAAAAGTAGGTATTGGGTGCATGAAGAATCTATGCGCCATGACCCACGTGAGAATTTCTTTCCTTCTTCTAAACAAATATAAATTATTTTGGATATTTTTCTATTGAAAAAAGTAATTACAAGTTGTGCTACACAGGTACATATTGCCTTTACATGAACTCAATCTATGCTCTAAAATTACAATGCCTATTTTAGTTGTTTGATTTTAACTATCATCTTGTTTAAATAATTTGTTTCAAAAAAAAAAATTATTTAAAAATCCATGATGTTATTTAGGCTTGGAAATTACTAAAATTGGATACCTATGTGTTACCGTACGAATTATGCTGTCAATTAAATGTCGATATTAAACAGTTCAACATGTGAGGGGAAAAAGTAAACTATGACCTCTGTCAATCTTTGGAACATCTTATAAGATGCGTCAAAAGCATGTTGGCTGGAAACTTAAATTAAGCAGATTCTTATAATTTTTCTCGAAGAGGAGGCTGAGGAGGAGCACCTCCTCAAATAATTTCAGCATTGCTATTTGTGTTGTGGTTTATGTAGCAAGTCTGTTCTAGAAAGAACTAGGGTACTACACGATTTTAGTATCATTCAGTGTGCATGAGATCAAGAGAACTCATTGGAACTCGTGATATATGGCACCAAGTCACCGAGAGCAGTATAATAGATGAAGAAAATAAATAAAGCTCGCCTCTATCTCCTCCAGCTTTTGCTGATCTTCTTTAATTAAAAGCCATGAAGACTGGATTATGGTGATACTAAGGCCGTCTTAGGTTTGACCGTGTAATCACTGTTATTGTTCAATTCTATATTTCTGAAATCCTGAAATACCTAATCTCCAAATCTGTATCTTATCATGATCATTATTTGATCATTTTATCTCTCTAAAAAAAAAAACAAATTTGATCATTTTATTAGATTAATAAAAACATAGATTATACTGACTGTAATTTTTTTATAATCTAGGTAATTAGTTAAACATTATTCAATATTCTGATAAAATTAGAGATATATTCTTTAATTTAGATATGTTGTGTACTAAAATTGTTGCAATTTAATAATTAGTATTCGTCGAATGGTTTGAAAAATTAACAATTTAAACTTTTAGTCCTTGATTCGCCAACAAACAAATTTCAAATTTCACGAACTTTTATACAAAATTTATCGTATGCATTTATAAAATCAATATTTATTGTCGATACATTCCTCTCCTAAATTTAAAAAAAAAAAATACCAAACTATATAAGAGATGCAATAAATATTGATTTTATAATAATTTGCTAATGGAGCAACCTGACAGTTCATCTTTTAAAAAATGAAAAATAAATCAGAATTTACTAGAGTTAAATAGTAATAAAGTTGCTATACTTTGTAAATTACTTTATATCTAACACAATTATTTTATATCTACGAAAAATTGCTTACTTTGTAAATATAATCACAAACAATGTAATAATTGCACTGTAAATTTATATTTCAATTAAAGTTACCTCGAGAAGTTTATAGTCGAGCCTTGGCAAGTGCCAGGCTTAATTTTGAAAAATTCAAGACCGAGTGTGTTTTTCTATTAAATTTTCATATGAAAATTTATAGTGCCTAGACTTCAATTTGGGTTGTGCCTAGATTTAAAAATATTATCTGACAATAAGTATGCCTTTATTATTTCACTCCTATCCTGATGCGACATACAACATTTTTAACATAAAAAAAAACATTTGCTGATTTGCTATTGTTGGTATAAAATGATGTACGGGGACTATAGATGGTGTGTTTGGAAATGAAGTGAATAAGAATGAATAAGGTTTTGAATAAGCTTTTTCTCTCCTCTCTCCTCTTTCCTCTTATTCCGAATAAGGATCTAATTCCACCATATAGATAGTATTATAATAAGGGGATGAATAAGTCCTTATTCGGAATAAGGTTTATTCAACCTTTGCCAAACACACTCAAAGTTTCCTTAATTTGTAATTTTTACATATTTTGTTGTCAGTATTAAATTTAATATAAACTAAAAAATATATAATTTTTTCGTGAAAGTGAAGGTTTTTTTTTTAAACTTACATAATTTGTTTAGATTTGCTATGGAAGGAACATTGTATATTGTCAATATTATTTACGCAACTGAATGCATAAGAAGAAAAGAGCAAGGTTCTAGTGTCATTACTTTTTTGTGTCACCAAATGCCATAAATTCATATTTCATCAATATTTTTTAACTTCAAAATTCAAACTTCGAATCTAAATCGTTGATCATGTTAAGTCTAGGGAGTGATGCATTTTCATATAAGTTTTATAAAATCTGGACTTGATTTGATACTCAATCAAGAGGTCAAACCATGAATGAATCTAGTTAACTATGACAGATTAATTCTAATACATTCATCATTTGACCTCTTGATCGAGTACCAAATCGACTCCAAAATTTATAAAATTTATATGAAAATGCATCGCTCGTTAGAATTAATAAGATCAACGATTTAGATTTGAAATTTAAATTTAAAAAAAAATATTGATGAAATATAAAGTTATGACATTTGATGGCACTAAAAAGCGACAGCACTGGAACTTGCTCATAAGAAAATCAAAATTTAGTTACGTAGTTTGCCAATATTATCCGAGCAAACCTGATTGAAATATTTGTTCTAGATAATTAGAATGATTTTTTTTTAATTTATACTTTTTTATGGGAGATATAAATTAGAAAATGATTAGGTTTATGAAAGAAAATGTGGTTAGTAGTAAAATTGATTAACTATTAAAACTATTATTGTTACACTAAAATAATTATATATTAAAATTTTTAATTATTGTGCGTAGGTTTAAAATTTGTCTGGATCCGCCACTGAATCTATATCTTGATAAAAAGAAATAACAGAGCACGCAAACTCAGTAAAGATAAAAGCTTAATACTAAGCCTAACAAGCTACTAATGCTCGATTTCCTTTGCACGTGATTTTCGCTCACCTCACCTCTGCTGTTTTTGTCCTAAACAGGTTTCTCTACTGCTCTTTTGAAAATGGAGAACTCCATTGGTTCCTTGTTGCATCAATTTGATGATTGCTTGCATGTTCCATTGTTTCGTGAAGATAATAGGATAATATAAAAAACGATATATTTGATAAATAATAAAATTTAAAAGGTGGTAATTGTGGTTCTGTAAAATGTTGTTTCATGGTAAAAAGAAAAAGTTCAAAGTTAAAATAAAAGCATAACATCATTAGAAGTTTAAATTTGTCTTCTGCGTAAAAGATACTGAAACAACAATTTTAAAATTTGATATACGTTAATCCATTTATTTAAGAAGTGTTGGAAATTCATTAATTATATTGACAATTATTTCAATCAATAGAATAGTTTTTGGACTAGTAGCTCATAGATAGATCTTCTTACATTTATTAGTAATATCATCAATCATAAAAAATTGAAAGAATTGTAGACAATTGGTTTATAATTTTAGACTTCTACACATATTTTTCTTATATAGGGAGAATTTAAGATAATTTTAAAAATAGTAAAACATATTAAATTTGAAGAAAAAAAAATGATTATTTAAGCCAAGTGCCAAGTGCAAGATATACTACAGAATCCCGAAACTGGAGATCTCCATTAAAAAAATGTAAAACGGAGAACTTCCTTTCTCTCTCTCACTCTGTCTTTAACTGATGCGCTCACACTATGTGGTGCTCTTCGTTAAACCCACTGAAGCATTAAAGACTACTGTGGAGAGACTGAGAGACAGAGAGAGAGAGGGAGAGGCGCAAATACACACCACCTCTGGTCTCTTTCGCGCTGCTTTTGCCACTAGCGCAGTAGCGCCAGCCTTAGGCCTTAGCTAACCTTGCCTATTCCGCTATTCGAAAAAATATCAAAAGAGATCAGAAATTTTGCTTTCTTCGTCGCTCGTTTTTTCACATGATTTTCTCCTAATTCTTCTCTCGCAAATGGAGATCGGGAGGAAACCGATCGCTGTCCTACTTTTAGCCTTGCTTCTCTCCAGTTGCACTGCCTCCGTTTCTGCTGCTTTCCCTTCCAGTATGCTTCCTCTTGATTTCTACTCACCACCTTTGAGGTTTTCTCATGCGAACTTGTAACATTAGTTTGATTTTGGGTTTTTTTTTATTTTCAGAAATTGTGAGCAATTTCGTCTCGAATGCGGCTTCTTCTCTGATCAAGCGGCTCTGGTCGTTCAAATCTACCACGAAGACGGGTACACATTCTTTCTTTGCTTGATTTTTGTTTTCTCGGGGTCTGATTTGGAAAATAATAAAGTATGATAAGATGTGGCGAAATTTCAGCTGTTGCTGGCCGTTCGATGGTGAGATTTGAAAGCGGATACACGGTAGAGACGGTGTTTGATGGAAGCAAGCTTGGGATCGAGCCTCACTCAGTCGAGGTGACGCAAAGCGGAGATCTTTTGGTGCTTGATTCAGTAAATAGTAATATTTACAAGCTCTCCCTGCCTCTATCGAGATGTAAGCACATTTTTACTTTTTTTTTATTTTTATTAATAGAGCATCTTTATTTATTCCGTCCAAGACTCATTGTGCTGCTTGATTTGCATACTAGTTTTTAATTTCATTGCTGAAAGATTTCAAATTTATGAGAAATTTAATTTCACTTGCTTCTTTGAGTTTTATGAGGGTCAGGGTTAATGTGAAAATTTTACTTTTTCCAAATTTCACCTGTTTTTAAGGCTAATAGTTTTTGGCATGCCAATTTTTTTGTTGTGTCACCATCAACTAACACTAGGATTTTCCTTTCTTAAATTTAGCCATTTGTACTACAGGCTTTGCCAAAATTGGACAAGCAAACAAGAGTAACAATTATGAATGATAATGACATTTAGTAGCCTTTTCTTTGTTTGACCTAACTTCGCAAATTGATTGTTTGGTAGACATCTTATGAAATATAAAACACTTTGATTTGAGATTGACACTCTTCACTTATAATATATTTTGTGCACCTTTTCAAACTTATAGTTTTTGCCAACAATACAGCATAAATATGTCGCGCACACATGGTCTAATTGTTGTTTTAGCCTGCTAATTTTTTTTTTGTTTCAAAATTTCAGACAGTAGACCTAAGCTTGTGGCTGGTTCGGTCGAGGGGTATTCTGGTCATGTTGATGGTAGGTCGAGAGAGGCAAAATTGAACCATCCCAAAGGGCTGACAATGGATGATCGAGGAAATATCTATGTTGCTGATGCCATGAACATGGCGATCAGAAAGATCAGTGATGCTGGTAGGCTAGATATATTTAATTATTCAACTATGAAGAGTACCATTTGAATTAAGTTCTTTTTTCTTTTTTTCATCATCTAATTTCTCATCAGATTTTTCAGAGAATCCGGATAAATTTCTCCTAGTAAAGAATTATCAATAATATATATTATCTTAGAAAAGCTACAGTGGGATCTATTACTAAGAAAGTACTGTACTATATAGCTGATGAGTAAAATAGCGCAACCAATATTTCACCACTGTGATAGTAAAGTATATAGTAAATTTTGATTGTGTGACCGAAAGCAACGGTACACAACACTAGAATAGTATTGTAAATTATTAAAGGTATAACAAGTGGCATACCTCATGCAATTATGAAAAGCTGAAACTGCCTAGAACTGTACTGATGAATCCAAAAAAGCCTGGCGATCTTTGAACCAGGCAAAGTCAGATACAATGCTTGTTATCACTTTTTTAAAAGACGCAATGATAATTAAATATAACTACATACCTTTTGCTAATAAAGTAATTATTTTTGTGTGCTTGTAAAGGGGTGACAACAATAGCGGGTGGAAAGACAGTGCGGGGAGGGCATGTGGATGGGCCTAGTGATGAGGCCAAATTCTCAACAGATTTTGAGGTGCGGTACCTGGGTAGCAGCTGCTCTCTTCTCGTTATCGACCGAGGCAACCAGGCCATCCGTGAAATCCAGCTCAATTTTGATGACTGTGCTTACAACCTTGAAACAGGCTTTCCTTTAGGTAAGTACACTAGCTGTGATTGTTCCTTGTTCTATCAATGGAAGAATTTCATGTGTACCCTTGTTCTAGCTGTGATTGTTCCTTTAGGTAAGTACACTACCTGTGATTGTTCCTTGTTCTATCATTAGACATTTTAGTGCCATATAGCACATCCTTTTTGCTTTTGCCTTTTTGTAGGTTTTTCCCTTTTTCTTTCTTTTTATTAGTTGGGGAAAGGAGGTGGCTACAAGTTCCACTTTTGTATCTAAATAACATGCGTGCAAGCACAAATCTTATACCTTAATCCATGCAAATTATCTGGTAATATCTCCGTAGTGCTTATTTTGAGCCAAACTAGCTCAACTTCAAGACCCTTTAATCCTTTACCACCCCTTCTATACTATTCCTCATTTTAGCCTTTTTCATTACTTGCGTATCTTTGAATGAAAAAAAAAAAAAAAACAGAATGTTGTTGTGTATTTTCCAAAGAAATGAAGAAGAGGTGTGGATATTTATTTGGATTGTATATCAATTCTCTACTGAAATTAGCACCTTGCATAAAGGCATTGTTGCAAATTAGAAGCAGGATCTTTAATACTTTTTCCTATTTGCACTCTATATAACAAGGTATATTTGATAAATATTTTCAGGGCTTGTATTGCTTTTTGCTGCCGGTTTCTTTGGTTACATGCTTGCATTGCTTCAGCGCCGTGTTGGAGTGATGGTTTTTAGCCAAGATGTGAGTAGATAATTAAATATGAAAGTCATCTCCATTGGTTTTGCTTATCTGTCAACTCTGGTTTCAGTTCTGCACCACTGTCTTCTAGTTGGTGCCGTTAATTCACTTAATCAGTAAAACAGAGATCCTTTTCTGGGGTTGTACTTGACAGATCTTTTACTTTGCCTGCTGATAGGGTTTGTACACAAAATAAATTTAAAATTGAAACTTCTGTTCTGCCTTGCAGGAACCACAAGCTCCTATGATGAAAGCAAACAGTAGCATACCTCCATATCAGAAGCTGATGAAATCTTCACTGAGGCCACCTCTTATACCACCAGAAATTGAGGCAGGCAAACAAGATGAAGACGAAGAAGGCTTCTTCACCTCCATTGGCAAGTTACTTGGCGGGGCCCGCTCATCGTTGGGAGAAATACTCTTTGCACTTTTCAGAAAGAAGCAACAATCCTCATCTAATATAACCACCAATCCCTATCAGTACCAGAGCCCGCAGCACCAACTCCATAAAACAAGCACATGGCCAGCACAAGAAACCTTCTCAATCCCGCATGATGAATCACCACCTCCAATAGATGCCCGTACACCCACTCCAAAGAAGAGCTATGCATTTATGGCAAAAGAGCCTGACAAAGTACATCATCTAAGACATGCACGGTCATTTGGGGAGCCACACCAAGAGCAGCAGAACTTCCAGCCGCAGACACACACTTACTACCAGCAACACCTGCAACAACACAGGCAGTACTCGACAGGGCCGCAGACTATCTATGAGCAGAGTTGCGAGTCGACAAATGAAATCGTGTTTGGAGCGGTGCAGGAAGTGGATAACAAGAGGCGTGTGGAGATTAAGGCTTTAAATTATGGTGACTCTTACTATGAGCAGTATGGAATGCGCTATCGGCAAAATTACATGGGCTATAGCAATAACTTATAGATGGTCTCTTTCTGCCTTTTTCTTTTTCCTTGATATATCCAGCGTTGGTTTATAATGAATTTTGCTAAACAAGCGTAGGGGTGGAGGATTAGAAAGTTTAATGAAGGTTTTTAAAAGAGGGGCACCGTCATGTAGGTAAGAAACATTGCATAACTTGCAATTTTTTTCCTAATTTCTGTGAATTTTGTTGTGGAACGTAGGTCTTTGATAGTAAATTGCTTGGGCAAGATGGTTCTTATCTGAAAATATATTGAGCTTACTAGTCCTGTTATAGTATTCAACTTCCTGAGATGTTACAATAGATCAGTATAATTGAGGTATGTAATAATGATATAAACAGTCTGATGTAAATCGGACCTTGTGAATCACGTGAGTGTTCCTTCAATAACTGTTTATAATTCAAGGTAAAAGCCATGATGCATGTTCCAAAAGGAGCCTACATCCTATGTCAAGAAAGAAAAGGAAAACAGTCAAACTAAATTATTGGACCATAGTGAATCTTTACATTTCCATGGCATGAAGCATTTGGACGGACATTTTCACCTGCTTATCCCTTCCGAAGAAATAAAATGCCCTATTACACTTATTCTCAAAAGTTTTTGAAGTTTTCAAGAAAGTATGCCCTGGTTTTTCGTTGAATGTGGCCACAACATACAACACAATTGTATGCGACAGCTTGTCGCCAATTTGGTGCCAGAGTGACCAAGAAAAGTAACTGCATCCCATATACATAGTGGCCATAGCATATGTCAGAAACTAAATAGTTTTGTGAAATCTTTTGGAGCCAACAAAAAAGCAGCATTGGGAAATAGGGTTAGGTGAATTTTGCACTGATTGGCGAACCAAGGACCAGCAAAGATTAGGAAGCGAGAGAGAGAGAGAGCGCACTGCTTTACTAGTACAAAGCAGTCAGGCATTCAATTTTGGGTGGCTTTGTCCCTTCTAGATTTCCCTAGAATCAACCCCAATATATGGACCATTGAGTGTAGTACGCATTGATTATATTTTGGAGTTATTATTGCTCCAAAAAGAAGAGCCCAAATTAAAATTTTCAGATGAGTTTGCTATATACCAAGTCCAAAATACACTTCTGGAACTAGAATCCAATTTTTAGCACTGAATCAGAATCTCCGCAAAGAAGCATGATGGCCCACATGGAAGAAACTCGGCATACAGATGACCTCCTAAAAATCAAAAGGTAGAAACATTATACTAGTGAAAACATATAACTCATCAATCATTTTCTCTCTATTTCATAGACCGCACAGTAATCCTTTCTTTCCGCAAGGCTCAATCTCATTTTGTTTTTTTTGTAAGAATTTGGTCGTTTTTCTAAACAAGAAAAAATGGTTGTTTCTAACCCCTCTACTATTGTTTTTGGATTTGTTTAGCATAGTTTCACTAGTTACAGCGTGTGTTTGGAAGTTGTGCATCGAACAAGGAACATCGAACTACGCCAATCCTTGTTTTAGTTTGCAGTTTCAAAAAAATTGGGGAATTAGAAACAAAAGGAGTAGTTCGCTCTTCAGCCAGTTCACCATTTATTTGGTCGCGCAAACTGCTAGTTCGGCTCCTATTAGAACTGCAAACCAAATATTAATCACAAATATGTTCTACATTTCAGATTTCAATCTCCTAATTAACTAGTGTGTACCCAGAAACGGAAACATGATATGCCAAAATTGCATAACATTGGCTCACAATCAACATATCAAAAGCAGACAAAAAATACCGATTGCATAAATAACACTCTAAAATTGAGACTTCCTTTTTCTAGGGTTATACAAATTTTCTCTCTTTTCCTTGGCACTTTTGAAAGTTTCATGGCCCTTTATCTTCCATTTTTCAACATTCCTTGGCCGGCGTGACTCTGCTATTTCCCCAATCTTACGCTTCCTGCATTCCATTAAGATATTTTGAAATTCTCAACAATCTTCATTAGAAAAATCTCAAAAAATAATTTATCCAATGGCAAATCATCAACTATCAGACTACTGGTTGGACTTTGTGTACAATAGTTGCAGCTTCACAATTCAGCAAATCAGCAACAGGTGTGTTTGGAAGGCGCAGTGAATAAGCTATTCGTGAATAAGCGTTGTTTGTGAGAACCCTAATGCGGAACGAATCGGGCGAGCAGCCTATTTGGCACCTTATCCTAGTTCCCCATTTTGGGCGAACTAGGCGAACGAATAAGCGCTGTTTGAACAGCCTATTCGGCCCAGTTCCCAAGGGGTACCAAACACACCCAGGTTGTAGAGTTAACAGCAATTCTACTACTGAAATCTTCATTTTCTTATCCTTTTTGTTATCTTTAGGGGTACTGTTTGGTCTAATAAGGGCATTATTCAGTCTCTAGTTGGTACTGTCAGGTTCAAACAATTATGTACCACTTTTATCGAATGTAGTGCATAAGAACAAACTCACAACTGATACACATCAACCGATAACTCAAACAAACAAACAAAAAAAAAAAACAAAGAAAAATTTCCTTACTTGTAAGCTTTAAAAGCTGGATCAGATAATAGTTCATCAGCCAGTGTTGGCTTCCTCTCTTTCTTTGTTAATCGGCCTGAGAAGTACTCAGATACTGGTTCGATTACAGTACCAACCTGAATTTGCACAAGAAAATAAATGAACAAACAATTGCCTACTTATTAAAGAATTCCTAATGAAAAAGCAAACAAAAAATATTAACCGACTCGATTCGACAACAATATACTAAGGAGTCATGAACATAATAATCCAATTGGCTAGCTAAATAAAAAAGTCTACTCTTAAGTCTCTATCCCAAACTTCCTCTGCTTGAAAGAATTAAACAGTGTTTGGCTAGCTAAACTAAAAGGTTAATATGATTTAAAACATATCAGGATTGCTTTGGTGAAACTGCTTAAGGTGCCATCATTAGTGGCAAAAGCGGCCAGTGTAGAACTAGGCATTAATACCATTTAATATCATTTCATGTTTGTAAAGTACTATTTAAAGGCTGGTCTTGATGACGACGACGACGACAAACCCTTTAGTCCCAAACAAGTTGGGGTAGGCTAGAAATGGAACCCAACAGGGTCACCAAAAAGAAAAACCAAATATGACTCGGAAGAGAATGAATTATATTTAGGTAAATCAACACCAACATCACACTGCATTTTGACAATAGGTACTGTATGTTATGAGAAAGAATAGAAAAGGTGGATACCTGGAAGTACTTGGGAAGGGCTTTTGAGTTCCCCGCAGCCTTCTTGAAGTGCTGCTTTGGATCAATTACACTTCTCAACTGAAATAAAATGTAAATAATGAACTAAGTGAGTTAGGAAATCCATACATATCTCACAGGAAAGAACAATCAAAGCTTGATATGAGGAAATACACACTTTGAGAATCTCAAGGTCGGCTTTTAGCTCAGGCGTAATAGTTGGAGCTGGCATATCGAACCTACATAAACAACAATTCGTTATCAAAAGTTATATCTCAGTAAGTACCATGGGTGAGGAATTTCATACAGCCCAGAGCTGGTACGTAACAGTAAGCTGGAACAAAGCTGAATTGGCACCAATACTAAATAGAACATACAAATTTACATAATTTACAAGCAATTTTAAATGCAAAATATCAAAACTGATGACCACACTGAAAATAGAACTAATTGGTAAAGAATTGATCAATGATAGGTTTTTTGCATATACTTACCAACTTTTACCAGTGGTGTCTTTTACATTCTTCCTCAGTAATTTATTCAACTTGCGGGGATCCCGAGGCGGAACGAACAAACCATCTACGAGCTGGGTCTCAGGCTTCCATACCGACTCTTGCATTTTTGAGGTCGATACGGTGGTTTCCTTTGATTCAAGTTGTGCAAAAGATATTTTGGGGTTCCATGTAAGGCCAATCTCAGGTTTGTTTCCTAGCATTTTTTTTTTTCAGCTGAAACGAAAACGAAAAGGGAAATCAATTTTCTCCCAATTAGCCCGATTAAGCTATCTCTAAGAAAAGAGAAGTAAATACAAGAAATTGGAAGGGTTATACAAGAAAGCGAAAGAGAAAAAGGTACACAAATCGTAAATTGGGGAGACCTTTTGTAGAATTTGCATAAGCATCAAGGAGAGACAGAGCTCCGCTTCAGGGAGGAGAGAGGAGGAGAGGAGCAAAACCCTAGAGGGGTTTGGGCCTCGGTGGGCTTTTTAGATTATTTCACGTGTATATAATCGAACGGTGCATGTGGAGAACTCTGTTCAAAAAATTACAAAAGAGTCCAAAATTTTAACGGCGGTTCTCTCTTCAAAAAATTACAATAGAGGTATATGTACCTGATGTTATAGGGAGAGCGACAGCGAGCGATGGTGGGAGAGAGCAAGAGCAAGAGGCTTTTGGCTAGCCTAGCCGAGTGAGAGAGATTGGATTGGTTTCGTGATGGGAATATGGAATGGCGATTGGAGAGGGAGAGGGAGAACCGGAGAAGAGAGCGTGAGAGAAAGAAAAGAGAATCCGCAGGGTTCCAGAATCGAGCCGCCCCAACCAGTCAACAAAATGTGATCAGACTCGCACGAATCTTAAAGAATCTTCAAGTTCATCCAGTGGCTAAGATTTTGCTCCAGGATTAAAGGAGAAAAGAAAAGGAGGGGAGGAGAGAGGAAAAACAATCGTTCACTCAATCAATACAATGCTTGGTGTCATCGGGTCAGGTTTACAGACATTTCTATATACCTCTATTTTCCTTGTCATTTGGCAAGTCTGCAAGTATGGGTGAAAACTGCGACTGTTTTAATCGTTCTTTCATTTCGTTTCGTTTTGTTAACGCAACAAGTAGTCAGTTTCGTCCATGTGTATTTTCGTGGTATTTTCATGATTTCGATCATTTCGTTTTGAACGAAACGGTTAATACAAACATGTAGTCAGTTTCGTGTCTAAAACGAAACGGTTAACGCAACACCTCATTTTCGTGGTCGTTTTAGACGTTATGCACCCGTATAAATACAAGTACTGCAACCATATTACTTTGCCAAGTGTCTAAGCCCATAAATTATGTTATTCAGCCCATAACATCTTAGATCGTTAAATCGACCTGCCAAACTTGAATTAAGACACAATAGACACCATAAAAAATGCTAGCATTTGTACATGAACAAGATTTTTGATATAGCCATATAATTTTATTAGTTTTAAAATTTTACTTTAATTGTCTAAATGGAGCAGCTTTATTTGCTATGATATGTGTCACTATCTGGGACAGGAAGCAAGATCTGCAACATTTTATTTCCATGCGATCTTGACTCTAGAGTGGAAGGAAAGGTTACAAGCTAGAATCGGCGAACCGTCAAAATTTAGTGATTTGATAGGAAAAATTAAATTATTAATTTATTAATATATGCAAAATAAAACGGGACAAAATCTTGTAACCCCAAGAGTTCTTCAATTATTAAGACAAGGAGAAATGCTAGAGTCCAATATATTGGACGGATGGGATCCGTCCAATACGATCATTTTCATGTTTTTAAATTTCAAATGACCGATCCAAACCGTTCAATATGTTCTCCATATTGAAATCCTATAAGAAACCAATTTTTACATTTTTTCGAAATTTTTTACTATTTTTTTGTATTTTAGAAAATCGTTGTTATTGGACAATCCATAATGTTTATATCAAGAATTTTCAAAAATACCAAAAAAATAGTAAAAAATTTCGAAAAAAATATAAAGATTGGTTTATTGTAAGTTTTCAATATGGAGAACATATTGAACGGTTCGGATCGGTCATTTAAAATTTAAAAACGTGAAAACGATCGTATTGGACGGAGCCATCTGTCCTATATATTGGACACTAGCATTTCTCTAAGACAAGAGACTTTATAAAATTTTCAGCACTGCATTCTTTTTAGAGTTTATAAAACAGTTTTCTAGGAAGAGATTACGATTTAAGTTTGAATGAAAACGGTTTATAGAATTCAAATAATAATTGTAATAAGCATTTTTTTTTCCCCTGAATAATACAAGAGTTAAAACTATAGAGCAACAACGGTTTCTATGAAAAGAAAATGTTTTTTTGTGACAAGAAATAGAAATTAAAATGAAGAAAAGTGAAGGACCATCTAACCGTCGATTAAATATATCCCTTGACATAATTGTGGAATTATTCGTCTGAAAAGACCGATTTTAAATTCTAGGGCAAAAAAAAGTAATGATCGTACAAGTGCACCTAAAAAGCTAACAATCAGCTCGATGTGAACTTTCTCAACAAACAATATAATAATTTCTGGATTACAACGTTTGAGGAACTATAAACAATCATTAAAGTGCCTCAATGCAAAATTTAAGGGACTAAATCATTCAAAAGAAACCCCTAATTTATTTATTAATTACAGTTGGCATCTTATTAAAACTTGCAAAGATTGGTTCATACCTTTATATAATTTGCCTAAAAAATCGGAAACAATTTCTGATCAGAAATGTAACAATCATTTACAATATAATCATCTTATAATTCATTTTATCATAGATTAAAAAAATGTATACCTAAAAATGATTAGGCATATTTAATCACTGTCATATAAATCTACTATACTTTTGATAGTAATCTACATGATATAAATATTATGTAGACAAAAAAAAAAAAAAAAACTCGAACGCACTTAACATTTGAAGATTCAAAATTTTTAACGATCCATTTTGAAAAATACTTGATGAAATTCTTAGCGATAGAACTCTTATGACTAGACAACAATGGCACTTTTAAAATTGTTATATGATCATATGTTTTAAAAATTAGTGATTATGATGAAGTTGCATTTTTATGATGGGATGATTGAAGTATGTTAAGACTATCAAGTCATCATATTTTTTTAGTACAAGCGATCAAAGTGCAGGACTGGGACTGCAAGTGCATTTTCACAAAGTAGAAATTGAATTATTTAGAGGATGGGGAACTTTTAAAGCTAAAGAAATATATGGGTGTTTCTGAAAAAACCTCAATTAATATTATTGGTAACACCAATTAATAAAATACAAGAACTATTTACTAAGTACAGACAATCCACTTTCCGGATATCACTTTGCTCCAAAAAAATTTCAATAGACAAGGTTTACAATCTATAAAAAACAAACTTAACAACATTAATCCCACAGCCCAATCTATCTCCCCATCCTACGTGGCACTCCGGTTCCATTCTCTTCTCCTAAATTTGCCAATGGATTCTCTCCAATCACATCACAAAAATAAATAGTTCTCTAATTCCAACCTCTCCTGGGACCCATTCTCTTCTCTCCCTCCCTCCTTTCTCCGTCTCTCTCCTTCTCTCTCTCTCTCTACCAAAAAATGGCGACGCAACCCTCGGGCCCAGCTCCGATGCTGGGTTCGCTACACTCGGCGTTCAACCACCAAAGCCGAGAGCGTCTCCTTCCCACGCTCTCGCTCAAGGACGGAGCCGACTGGTTCGAAGACGAGCCGTCGCGCCGTGGATTCCTCCAGCGATGCTTCAAATGGATCGCTGATCTCGGTCCATGGATGTACGGCATGGTCGTGTCCTTGTGGGAGTTCGGCCGGGCCGACAAACGCCAGGCGGTGTTCGCCGGGAAAGCCGGGCTTGCTCTGGCGATTGTGTCGTTGTTTGTGTTTGTCGATGATCAACCTTTCTTCAAGGAGGATCTGGGGAAGCATTATGTCTGGGCTATTTTGACCGTTGTTGTCACATTTGAATTTAGTATTGGTGAGTTCGTTCATTCCTTGAGGTTGATTTCCCTTCCTTTTCTCGTCGACCAATCAAAGTAAATATACACATTGTTATAAATTATTGGTTTTGTAATCTAATTGTTATAAATTGAATTCTGATTGAGCGATCGTTTGAAGAAAAAAATAAACCATCAATGTTTGTTTGAGTCCGGTGCTTATTTTATTTTTAAATCTCCATAAGTTTGTGAAACACATTTTTGTAAGTTATCTTTAAGCATTTCACTGGAGACGTGGCGCGTGAAGAAAACGAGTTTGACATAGTATTGGGCTACCTCCCAGTATTGTATTAGATTACAGCCACAAATTGTGTATTGGCAAGTTGACTTCATCAATATATTTTGCTGATAACTTTTGTAGCTTTTGTTGAATTTTTCATTCTTTTTTCAATAAGGAACTTTTCAAAAAGTGATTTTCTTTAGAAAGGAATTCATCACAATGTTTCTATTGGATGGAATCTTCTAGCATGCTGACCCACATGCAATGCATTATCTGGCAGAGAAGATTGTCTGCATATTTGTTATTACTTTATAAATATAAGATCTCTTATTTGTGGTGAGTAAAGAATACCCATGTTTATTTTGAGTTATCCGAATAAGGCAGGCTTAATTTACTAAGCTTTAAGGATGGAATATATGCATGAATGAAAAGGTCCAAGTTCACAGTAGTACCGTAATATCTTAATGAGATCTGGGTACAACTACAATTTGTCTGACCAAAAGACTAACATCCACTATTCCTCACAGGTGCAACACTGAGTAAAGGATGGAATAGAGCTTTAGGTACATTTATTGCCGGAGGGCTTGCTCTCGGGGTTGCTGAATTATCTACACTGTTGGGAAGAAAACTTGAAGAGATTTTTCTCGTTATAAGTATTTTTATTGCTGGTAATTACCCAAGTTTCTTTCTGACTGTCTGCTTATTGCTTAATAGTTAATAATTATCTGCATAAACACAAGGTGTTGTGACTCTGGCAGTTATAATACATATCGGTAATCTGGTCTAACTGGCGGGAGTCATCTCACCTTAAGCTTTAGTTATGTTTTTTTTAAAGTATAATCCAAAAGATGCAGAAAATTGTCCTCAAGTTGAGCCTAACTTAGTCTCAATCCTGAGTTAGTTTTGTAAGCACTTAGTCTGTACTCTGTACTAAGTCCTGGTAATGGTTTGGTATTATATGTTACCCACTTACCCTTCTGTCTTTTTTCATCTCTAAATTTTGAAATATAGGTTCTGTGGCAACATACTTGAAGTTATATCCAACAATGAAGGCATATGAATATGGGTTTCGGGTGTTCCTGATCACATTCTGCTATGTGATGGTCTCGGGTTACAGGACAAATGAGTTCATTGCAACTGCCAGCAGCAGGTTTTTACTCATTGCCCTTGGTGCGGCTGTTAGCCTCAGTGTAAATATCTTAATTTACCCCATTTGGGCGGGTGAGGATTTGCATAACGTGGTTGTGAAGAATTTCATGGGTGTTGCCAAATCATTGGAAGGTTATCTCTCCCCCCCCCCCCCCTTCCAAAAACTCAGTAAAAGCGGAGACAACAATTAACAAATGTGTGCATACCAATGTGCCAGGGTGTGTGAATGGATATCTGCAGTGCATGGAGTATGAGAGAATCCCATCAAAGATTTTGACGTATCAAGCTTACGAAGATAGTTTGTACAGTGGCTACCGGTCAGCTGTCCAGTCAACATCCCAAGAGGACAGCCTGGTATGCTGCAATTATCTAAACTAACCTAATATAAAGTTTGTGGAGGTTGTCACCAAGCTTAATTGGATTCTAGTCTAACATCAGAACTCTTGGATTAAACTCTTGTTAGTTAGGTTTTGCTATATGGGAGCCACCTCATGGGAAGTACAAGATGCTGAATTATCCATGGAAGAGCTACATTAGAGTGAGCGGTGCACTGAGGCACTGTGCTTTCATGGTCATGGCATTGCATGGATGCATTCTGTCAGAAATTCAGGTTCTCATTTTTTTGTAATCCAACTGTACCAGTTTGTGTACATCCATTTATGGATACCATGATTCACTGGGATTTGAATACTTATGTTGTTTCCAAGTTAATGGTTAAATCCAAGCTTAAGCCAAGGTTGCTTTTACTAGTTCAGTTTACTAGTATTAATTGCTGGTGTTTTTAAAAAAATATTGTGTCGACTTTTGCTATTGTAGGCGCCACCAGAGTATAGACAAATATTCAGTGCTGAGTTGCAGAAAGTAGGCATTGAAGGTGCCAAGGTGCTTCGGGAGCTTGGAGACAAGGTGAAGTCAATGACCAAACTAAACTCGTCAGACATCCTAGCAGAGGTCCATGCTGCAGCTGAAGAGTTGCAAAAGAAGATTGATCTGAAGTCATACCTCCTGGTTAACGCTGAGAGCTGGGAAGTATTTAAGCAGCAAAATGATGCAATAAAGGATGGCATGCCTGATGCCCCCAGGCCCAAACCTATACGTGAGCAGTCCTTACATGAACTCAGATCTGTCAGGGACTCTATGCTGACCACTTCCTATAGCAGGTATGGTATATTTGGTTTATGTTGGTATTTTTTCTCAGGTTTTATTACTGAGTTTCATACAACTTTCGGTGTTAAACATGCCGGTATGTCGTTTGTTTGCTACTTGGGTTTAGTGCTTGTTTCTGCGCTGTTTGCTTTGAGCTAATGATATAGGCAGTATTGGTTTTGCTCATATTGGCACAGTAGTGCATGATTTCTTTTGGCTTAGTTTAATTATGTTATGCTTTGGTTAAGACTGGTACAGTATCAATCAACACATGATGTGATGATGGTTTAGTTTATTTTGATTCAAGTTGGTTTTCTGTTGACATTGTCATTTTTACCAAGAAGAAACCTTAGAGAATCCTGCTTGATGCCAGTCGCTAAAGGAAGTTTTAATAATCAGGTTATAATGCTAATATAATCCGCATCCTATTCCTTTTCAAATAAAATGAGGCTGTTTACAGGTTTGATTCATCTTCGACAATGGACATGATGTTTCGATCACAGTCGATGTGGCCAGCACGAAGGTCGTTCCACCCTGCTGATCCTTTACCTAGTGAACAGGAGTCTCGAACATATGAGAGTGCCAGTGCTTTGTCCCTCGCAACATTCGCTTCTCTCCTGATTGAATTTGTTGCTAGACTACAAAACATAGTTGATGCTTTTGATGAGTTGAGTGTGAAGGCTAAGTTCAAGGAACCTGTGATCGAGCCTGGGGAGGAGAGGGAAGGGATTTGGTCCCAATTTTGCCGAGCAGTTGGGCTGAAGAGATGATGCTTAGATTGGTGTACAGAGTTTATTTTTTATTTTTTTTCCCTTTCATCCCTAATAATCTCTTTCTGCCCCTCCATCTGAAGTATTATTTTGGGTCTAATTAGTCAAATTAGAAACTTCTTGTTTAGGTCTACGAATTGGTATTTAGATCCTGAAGGTGGTCTTGTGAGAGCCCATGTAAATTATAAACATAAGCGCAAGAGCCGAGAAGTATATAACCGTCTTGTAATCAATTTTGATCTTGTAAGGTTGTTATAATATATTATTTTTCTGGTGAAATATTTCACTAAAACAGTTGTGATACATATTAATTATAAATGGTAAATTTTTATTGTGGAACGTATGACATGTGGACAATGAAACGTCAGAGCGATCTTGCTCAAAGAGTTTATTTGCCACCTGAGTGGTACTGCAGATATGATTTCATGAAGTGAGTAGTACCGTCTTTTTTTTTTGTTCCAGGGTTATATGCAAAATCAGTGCGACACTCGGCTAACAAGATTTAATGAAATAAAGCTATGAGAGAAAAATATGCGACAACATATTTCAGAGAAGTCAGAATTGGTAAATTGTACGATCCTTAAATTAAAAAAAAAAAATGTAACAATCATTGTAGAATTTTCTTAAATTTCATCTGATACAATAGTTTGCCTTTTTATGTTTCATAAATTTCATAAATAATACATTTATCTCGTTTCCGCATCTTCCCTAGCTTACAAATACAACAAAAATCAAGGTAAACTCGATGCTCACAACCAATGCAATGGTCTAAACTAAAATACTCCTATACATACATATATATTTACAATAATATCACAACACTAATACTGCTGAAAATTAACAATATGATGACTATTCTTGATCACATGCCAAGTAAGACACTATGGTATACCTTTTATGCAGTTAACCTTCTAACTTATCAAAGAACATGGTCACCCCGCATCTTAGAACAAAAAAGGGAAATTAGTTTTTTGCGGTTTAACGCAGTTTGATTGGACCCAGCCAATTCGGTTTTGTTCATTGTCGTATATGACCAACTTCCCACGAAGCGAAATATCTACAATTGTGAAATGGCAGTGATATAAGATGAAGGTATTTTGGTTGTAAGATACTCTTTACTCTTAATTCAAATGCCGGCCTAGCTCAGGCCTCTTTAGTCAAGAATAGAAAAATAGTAATAATAATAATAAGATGAAGGTATTTGTTGAAGATATGTTTAACAAAGGCTGTGAAACATGTTTTTATGTTAAGTTATCATACCTCCGAGGATAATGGTGGATCCATGTTGAACATCCATCCCATCAAATATCCCTAAACAGACATTACCCTTTTCCTGCACCAAGGGAGACATCCAAATGAGTTTGAGAAAGAGTTGAGAGTTTTGTATTAGATGGAGGTCGTTATTTTTACTTTTGTAAACCTGTACCTGACAAGTAATTGTATCATTTCACAGCATATATCAAGCTGCTATGAGCCTATGCAGGAAAGGAGACTTACACTTATAATAAGGTAACCTTCAGGTGGGATGACATATGTTGTTGGCACAAATAACCATCGGTTTGCAAAATGCAACGTCACCGGCTTAAAGTACTTCTTCACATCATTTATGGAGCTAAACATAAGCAAAAACTTCATCATGATCTCAAATATGTTACACAATGTGGTCCAATTGAATTTCGACCAATTGACTTCTATAATCAAAGCACTTTATTGCTGCAAAGTCCACTAGAATTACCTGATGGGGAAATCAGTTTTCCAACACAAAGGCAGAGTTTTATCTGAATCATCTTGCACAAGACTGCTGATAGATTTAAGCTGAAAGTTTTCAAAATGAAAGGAATAAAAGAAAAGTAAATGCCTTTACTTTAAAAGGAAGGTTTATAAATACAGAGAATTGATGGAGAAAGTCACTAGAGGACTGACCGAAGACACAAGATTGGTGTATGCATCATGTGGAAAATAGGTGTATGAGCTCCCACTATCAAATATGACTTGTATTAACTTGTTTCCTTGGCCCCCAGCACTTAGTTCTTGATTGCCAAACCTCATTTTTTGAACAGATGTATGATACAAGCTCCTAAAATAAAAAAATAAGAAGAAAAAGAAAAAAAGAATGAGAAGAACAAACCATCACAACCAAAAGTTAATTGAAACATAAAAAACTCAGCTGCAACTTAATCAGGAACTAATGCACTTATAGCCTGTTATCAAATGTAGCAACTAGCTATTTTGCTGTTAAAAATGCTTGCTTGTTTGTGTCTTTGCTGTAAAAATGCATGTCTTTTGTTTTGTACATGTATGGCTGCAGCATGCTAATTGTAGAATTTATTTCAGTAGTCCAATGGGAATAGCACACTAAAACTTTTTCCAACTATAATTTTTTTTTTTAAAAAAAACTATTGGTATCATTTGAAGATAATTGTTTTTATTCAGGTATATGCACTTACGAAAGGCCGTTAAGGGTGGAGACCCATGTGACGCCCCACCTTGGAACATAGTCATCACCTAAGAACAAATACCCACCGCCGCTTGGCTCGCTAGTGATGCAATGTCCTATAATGTTGGAAATAACCCCTTGATTGGCAAGCTGTGAGGGGAGGCTGATTCTGGCACCACTTAGCCCCAAGATCCCATCAGTTTTCGCTGGAGAGGCCAAAAGTTGTCCTCGTTGGTCATATGCACATCTATAAACATAAAAAAGCAAGCAAGAAACTATAATCACTCGCTAAAAGGAGATGAGAGTAGATGATACCATGCTCGACGTAATTATGTAAATAGATAAATAAATAAGTTACATAAGGCCAAGGATATTTTCACCCTTTGAAAGAATACACCTAGATACCTAAAATAGACACAGGGAAGCACTAGAAAATGATGACTAATTGGAATTCTAACTGGATAACATATTTCGTAAAAGATATTAACAAAATCCACAGCACTCATATCATATTGTACTGTTTAAAATAAAAATGATGATTATATGAATTATACAGCCAATTAAACATATAGTTTGAAATAAGGGGATGTCAACGATTCTTCAAGTATTTGAATTATGCCATAAACAACTTGGAAAGCATGAGCAGCAACATTACATTCTTATATGTGCCGGAGGGCCATGCAGGTCATGCGCTCAATTTAAATACAACTGCTTGCCTCAAGGACTATAAGAATCTAGTGTTGCTCATGAGTATGGAGAATGGAGCATAATAAATGTTGAACAAATTTCCAGAATAAACTGTATGCACTTTAAGATTATAAAAATTAAGAAGTCTACCCAAAAACAAAGCTTAGTTTTTCTTTATCGCCATCAGAGGTGATGAGATGCATCTCGTCTCTCGCCAAAACTCCAACGGAGGAGCTCCGATCGGCATACTCTATCTCATAATCACATTGCCTGCATGTAGCACAGTAGTTCTGGTTCCCTTGCAATTCCTGACACAGAGAATCCCTTGGTGGCACTATCTTCCCTTTAGCTGGCCTATACAATGGATGTGGCCCCTGCAAAGACCAAAATGAAATAAAAAAAATAATAATCATCAGTGGGGTAAGTGTAAGAGACTTGCGACATTGAACCACAAGGTTATTGTCTCATAGTATACAAACCATGATAAAAGCAAAATTAGCAGTCCTTCTGTTTAATACCAGTAATAACAGTTAAGTTTACCTTCGCACAATTGGTGCAAGGGGCATCACACTGTATCCATGTCAGGTCGCTACCAGTATCCACATCGAGATAATAAGGTCTTGGTGGATTTCCCACAAATATAGATGTATAGTATTGTCTGTACACTTACGAGAAAAATAGTATATCAGTTCTGGTCATTGTAAATTTTTGTTGAAAACTAAAATAAGCTTGATAAAGAGAAATTTATTTTGTAATAAAAATCATCCGTCCACAATTATTTGTTTTTAGTTTAAACATCTCAGAAGTAGAGTATTTTGAGAAAGCCCCTAAAATAAGATAACTCTATTGTTAAATTTAAACAGACTAGAGCGACCAATTTATGCGATCGCCATTAGTAACACAGAATTTACCTTCCCAACAAGTCCTTTGTTAAGCAAAATACAAACAAATTTGAATAATAAAGCTATATTTAACTTAGTTCAAAAGTATACAACAACAATTGAAGCTAATTTTCACAAAAAACGAACTAATTTGAAATAGTTAGCGATGTGCTTACCCGTCAGGATACACATTGCCTTGAATTGGGAAAACAGTACTGGAGTTGACCAAATCAGTGGAATCAGACCGCGTCTTTCTCTCCTCGATCCCATCCCTGACCTTAACCTGAGCCAGCTTCACATCCCCGATCTCTCTCAAAATCCTTCCTCTCTGTTTCGGATACAACTGGAGAAGGAACGACTTGGTGTCGTTCTTCCTCATCTCCTCTCCTAGCTCCGATCCGCTCAAAAGCTGCACAGGAAACTCAGAGTACAAGCAACCGTACATGGAAACAGCGATGAAGACAGCAGCTAAGAGGGAATATATCGCCTTCTTGGGAGAAAAGAGCGATGGCCGAGGAGTAGACAGCGATTGAGAGAACGGAGATGAAGAAGTAGGAGGCGGAGGAGCGAAGGAGGAGTCGCCATCGGAGAGGGTGAAGGCGGTGATGGTCTTTCCCTTGGAAGGATCGTCGGAAGGAGGAAGAGAGATGATCACAACGCCATGGAGTTGAGGGTTTGGTTCCATGGAATAGTTCGTCGGCGGCGAGTGACGTGGAGGTGGAGTCGCTCAGCCGCCGCTTGGGAAGGAAAGGGAAGGGAAAAAGGTGAGAAGAGAAAGAGAGAGAAAAGATTGTTCTCTGGTTAAGAGGAGAAGAGAAGAGTGGCAGTTGACAATAGAAGAGGGAAGGAGCTTTCCTTTCCTTTCCTTGGGGTTTGGATTGATTATTTGATTTTGACGGAGTTATTTTCGAATTGCACCCTGGTGAAACCTGAAATCCTATTCAAAGTGTTACTTTGGTTGGTGCTATTTGTCAAAAAGGGACGAATATATTAATGAAAATTATTTTATTAGGTTTAGGAAACTTCTTCCCTTGCTTATATAATAATTTGCCTTTCCGACTATTGTAACATGTCCTTTGTCTCCATCAATTCTTGAGAAATGTTGTGGACCTTGATTATGTTCTTAAACATTCATTCCTTTCACATTATTTATACACTTCTATCTATACATAGTATATTATATCTATTTAGACTAACAGTCTTTCAATGTTTTTTTCTCTCCGAAAAAAGTATGGATTTTCTCAATATAGTAATTTTACGAGTCACATGCTGATGTGTAACAATAACAATGATTATCATGATGTATTATCAACGAAAATTTAATATAAAAAATGAGGGGGGATCAAATGAAAATTGACATAAAAAAGGTTAAATAAAGTTGAAAGTAAAAAAAGATAAACTTACAGGTGTATTATTGTATAATAAATAGATACAATTTAAGTATGTGATGCATTAAGGATTATAACTTTTTACTATTAAAAATTTAAAATCACTTATAACTATTATATTTCAAATTGAAAGTATTTAGCGATTATTGAAATAGACATCTATACACCAACACTCACCATTTATATATGTTACATGCACCAAAATCTCATTATATTTAGTCCTTTTTATTAGTACAATTATTTAGACGAGTCTCTGAACAACACTTCTTCTGTTCAGTTATATCAAGATTTTTTTTTTTTTTTTAGAAATTCTTTGTAGCGGCTGTTATATCAATATTTTACAAGGTCTTTTATGTAACTTGCAGAATAATCAAACTCCATTCACGATATTTCATTTACTGTTGTCTTGTCAGTGGTGCGCAGTAAATAGTTCATGTCAGATGCACCGGAAAGTACCAAATGGCATCTCTCCAACGGTCGACCCGTCCCTATTTGCGAAAAATTCTGGACAGAAACCAATTGTAAAAAATTCCAGGTGTATGCAACTAAATTCTATCCAGCGGTAAGAAGGCACGGTGACGGTACAACCTTCTTTTCTTATCTTTCTTTTTTGTCCACCATTTTTCAATTCTATAATTTTTATCTTCCAGAAAATGTGCAGAACAAGAAGACGATTCTGATTGGTAGGATCGTTTGACTAGAGAGGAGAATAGAGACAATTGACAGTTGGACTGAGTGTCAATTCTCTGTTACTGAAATGGAGTGTGAAATTGGTGTGTCAAGTCATAATTGTGATTATTATGATTTTGGACATGTAGAACAGTTGATGTTGGACGTCGCATCTCACCTAGCAAGATGCATGTTCTAACATGAAATTATCTAGATTATTATGAAAAAATGAAAAGGATGAAGTATGTAGTGTTTGTATCTATTATTTTCATTTGTATAATAAATTACTAATTGGATCAAACAGAAATTTAAGAGTCTAGGCGCTAAGCTCTATTTGATAGAATTATGGATGTACAATGTTCATTTTTTGTTGGAAAAAAATAATACTTATTAGTGAAAATTTAGCTAGTACTATACGATGATTAACGGTATAATTATTTGTATATTAAACAACAATCACTTTTGCAAAAGTATAAGAAAATTGAACGGTAGCATCTTACACACTTTAAAATGTCTCGAAATTAGTTAACTGGGAAAACCCAATTTGCCATTTATGAAAATTGAGACTGATATTATTAGCATGTTTAAATTGGAAAAAAAAAAAAAGTAAAGCAAATATACCAGTAATAATTAAACAAAAAGGTACAAATGTAAAATCTAAATGCTAGCGACTTGTCACACCGTACAATGGCCTATCCTCAAAGGGTAGGTTGTTGCCTCCTCCAACCCTACTCCATGCGTGACACTGCATGGTGGCTTCCAGTCCCCACCTATCCTAAAAGGGTAGGTACTTGCCTCCCTAGATAGAGTCTGTCCATTTAATTCTGATTTCTGGGGGTTCAAATCAGGTATCAGGAGTCTATCTATCTACTAGAATATAATAATGAACAGGTTAAACCTGCCGAGTGGCCAGCCTTGTAATTTTCATCAAATATATTTATGCAAAATTAGATATAACCCCTATAATCGTTGAAATTGGAAATAACCCCCATAATCAAGACACCCTTGATGTAAACTCTTTTTATTTATTTAAACGATATTTTAAATAAAAAACGTCAGTTTTTAATATATATGACCAAAATATCCTTCATCTTCCTCCTCTATGAGACTCTCACCTCAGGATTTCTGTTTCCTCGTTTCTTTGCTCCAAAAACCATTCACAAATGTGTAATAAACATCTTAATTTCTAAACTAAAAACAAAGGCCCACATTTACAAAGATAATGTAATTATAGAAAGTTTACTTGGAATTTTATACTGGGCCTTGACGATGCATCTTTCTCATCAAATTTGCAAATATCAAAATAAATGAAATGTAAGGAATGAAAGAAAAGGGGCTGCCGCACCAGATCTCACCACAAAAGTGTTTTCGTTACAATTGCTAATGCATCTCAGCCCTTCGCTGATTATATATGGAATTGTAGATCACATGAAATGAAATGGTGATAATACTATATGCAGTTATAAAACAGACAAGAAGATGGGAGGTACCGGCCATTTGGCCAAGGTCTCTGGAATGATGAAGGGTAATTTAGTCATACACGTTAAAAACTGAATATTTTTATTTAAAATATTATTTAAATAAATGAAAAGAGTTTATATCCAAGGGTGACATGATTATAGGGGTTATTTTCAATTTCGAAGATTATAGGGGTTATATCCTGATAAGCAAGATTTGAGGGGTTATATCTAATTTTCCCTATTAAATAAATAAGATTAGTAAATAAACCACTTCCCAGTTTTTCTGGTCCAAGTGGGATGACAAGTGACAGCTCTTGGCAAATCAAGGACGACTTCCGTGACCCTTTTTTTAAACAGAAAAAGAAAGGAAAAATTTAGCCGGCGATTATCTTTACAAGAGAGATAAAGTGTTTGCGCTTTGGTCGCACGCATTAACATCAACGAAAACAAAGATAAATTATAATAATTTTTATTATTATAAATATTATTACTATTATTAATTAATATTTTTGAAGTGAGAAAATTTCTAAAAAATTGGATATAAGTAATGTATTTTCAAAATGTTAAACAGATATATAATTGCAATAATTCGATTAACAATTGAATTATATTACTTTAAAATTTATATTGTTTGTCGAAGAACATGTCGAATACATATTACATTTTTAAATAAAGACAGATAATTATGATACATAAGCCATCTGATCAAAATAACTACAAGGATATAAAAAGGTATAAAATATATATAAATAATATAGCATACCTAATAATTTTTTCAAAGCTTAACCCTCTTTACATATTTGTATTATTATTTATAGAGTTTTGCTATGGTGAGTTGCAACTCACCAAAAGGTCGGTGAGTCGCGCTCAAAGCTCCTAAATCTAGTTTAAAATGACCGATTCAAACCGTCTAATACGATCTCCCTATTGAAATCTCCATGTAGACCAAATTTTATATTTTTTCAAAATTTTTAAATATTTTTTTGAAATTTTAGAAAATCGTTAATCTAATTAGTTCTGAACCGTTCAAAAACAACAGTTTTTAAAAATCCGAAAAAAATACTTAAGAATTTCAAAAAAATATAAAATTTGGTCTGCATGGAGATTTCAATAGAGAGATCATATTGGACGGTTTGGATCGGTCATTTTGAATTAGATTTAGGAGCTTTGTGCGCGACTCACCGACCATTTGGTGAGTTGCAACTCACCATAGCAAAACTCTTATTTATAAATAATATTAAGAATTGTGTTCAAAGCACGTGGTCAAATATGCAAATGCGAAAGGCAGGAACGCAAACATGCATTATAGCTAAACCTTATAAGCACTAGTTTTGAATGTACACATCTGGTAGTTGAACCTGACCATAAAAATATAACTTTATGCCACACTAGTCAAGCACCGCTGATTTATACTAAAAACCGCATTAAAGTATCTCTTGTTAAATAAAATAATAATTCCTGATCTTTTACTTTTGTACAGGAGAAATTCTGCACTGTACAATTTTCAACATAATTAAATTGTTGTTATCGCAGGACATACCGATATAGAATAATAGAATTTTAATAAAAAAAGATTTTCAAATTGTCAATGTAAAAGCTAAAAATTGGAATGAAAGAACATCAAGTGGACAAATAATCGCTGTTATTATTATTGTTATTATTTTTATTATTATTATTAGCAATACATCTGTGCAAGGTTCTCTCCACTATTATCAGATTAATTAAAGTACTAATTGTAAATAATAAATATCAGCATGCAAAGTGTCGTCAGCTTACGCGTTGTATTAAATGCCTGTTTTCTCTCCCAGCAGAAAAATGGTATCTCAATTTTATAAATTATTAGTTCGTTTTTCTTATCTACACACAGATTAATTCAATGGTCAACGGAATGATATAATAATATGTATGACATAGTCAAATGCGAATCCATATATTCTTTTTTAAATTCTATAATCTGAATAGAATCGTGTAAAATCTCTTACTATTGAAAATTGTCCGTCTAGAATGTCAAGAAAAGAATGTGTGCAAAATCATTTTGTTTGCAAAACAAACAGATCCTGAGTCCTGAATCTGACATATTAATTAAACAGTAATTACCAGTGTACAAATCACAGGAAGTTGACAGCATTTAAGAAGCGGCATAGTTGGATATATTATCGACTTATTGTGATATCAAGAATGATTTTTTATTACAGTTTCAGAAAAAAAAAATTATTCACAAAATAAAAAAAAGCTAGACAAGCATTGTGATATCTCATTGTATCTAATTTAATGTTGATACAATGATTATTCTTATCTTCGTGTTGCCTTCCTAGTACAGTCAATCTCAAATGTAACATCAAAAAGGAGAAAATTCATTACTTGCATTTGTGTGGAATATGTTTATTCCCTCCTTATGGAAAGCTCTAACTAAATCAATTGAACTAGTCAAGGGAACGCTTTCAGAAAAGGATTGATACGCTCCTATATGAGAGTTCATAGTGTGTGATTTATGAACTGGTCCTGGCAAAGGCTACAGAAGAAAGATATTGCCATCTTATTTAAATCTTTTTTTTTATTTGAGATAAAACATCTTATTTAAATCCAATAGGCAACCTTTTTGGAATTTGGACGGATTCTTCTACGGGACTCTCAATTTTTACCTATTCTGCTACATGGTCGAACGACTCATGTGCTCCTTCTCAGTGGCGGATATAGATTATTTTTAAGCATGGGCACCATTATAAAATTATAAAATTAAATATTAAAATAATAATTTTATATTATATAATAAAGTTTAATATAAAATTATTATTTTTGTAACACGATCAACAATACTATATAAAACACATATTCATCTCAAAAAATCAATTGGTTTTTACTTTTTAATAAATTTTTCTCTACCTCCAAATAAAAAGTATAAAAATAACTCTAATAATCAAATTACTCATTTTTTTTTCGTTTATGAAATTATGATCTAAAAAATTTCAAGTTCACAATACTAATTTGTATTTGGACAATTCATTAATTGGCTTAATGCTACCAATACTTGACTCCTAGTGAACAGTTTTCAATCACTAAATTAGGACTGTCACATACAAAGAGCAGGAATTGAGAGAACGGTAAGGTTTTTCGATTTCCATGTTTCTAAAGACAAAGATGTGGGAATGGGTTCAAAATCAGCGATGCAATTGACAAAAAAAAAAAAAGAAAAAAAAAAAGAGAGAGAGCGCTCTGGATGGGGAGTTGGATATGGAATGCAATTGGTAGTTTTTAAAGGATCCGAATCAAATTAATACAGTGGCCCAAGAATAGAATAAACACAACCCAGGCACAGTTTTCGGCCGAAAAATTAAAAAAATATTATTATATCAAAAATGATAATTGCCGTCTGTAGTTTTGTCATCCCTTGCCATCGCTAAATACAAAGTGAACACATAAAACAAATAAGATAAACATATAGACCATCAAAGTGAACACATACAAATAAATAAGTGTTGTCATCTTTTATTCAGATTTTTATAAGCATATTTAACTATTTTTATTGAACTTATTTGTTTGTATGTGTTCACTTTGATCATCATATATGTTCACCTTGTCTATTTTATGTGTTCACTTTCTGTTCAGCAATGACAAGGGATGGCCAAAACTGATGGTAGTAATCAATTTCCTTATTATATTAATATAATATTATAATAATAAATGAAAAAATCAGAATTTTAAGAATAACATTGCGATATTGGAATCTGGAATCCCGACACTAATATCGGAATCTAGATTCCGATACTAGCTAATATCGGAATCTCGGATTCCGATATTAGGAATTTCTGGTTTTCCGTATATAAATACTGAGTTTATGTCTGACGTATCTTTTCTGGATCCTTGGTATTGTTGTGCTGTGCATTTGTATTGACCCAGTAAAAGTTCCTGGTTTATATCTTCATGATTTAAAAAAATGCAGTACGTACTACGTTAGTTATTGAAGTGATAATATTACACATAGTGGTACTGGTACATTAGTGGTACGTAGTGGAAACGACAGTTGTTGAGGAACGACTAGTGTTCTCCAATCGTGCGTGTCGTGTCATGTCGTGTCGACATGAACTACTTTTTTAATCGTGTCGTGTCGACACGTCGTGTTAATCGTGTCAGAAACTTTTCTTTATTTTTATAATAATTTATTAAAAACTGTTAAAATATTAAAATGGAGAAAAAAAATTATTGCAGTTTATTTGACTATTCTAAAAATTCAGTATATATATCAGTACAAAATTGTCAGAATATTTTTGTTAAAAGATTAATTGATGATTTTTTTTTCGCTAACTCATTTCTTTATTGTTTGAACTGATTAAAAAAATAAAATGTTTTAAAAAAGTAAATAGACGTTAAAAAAGAAAGTAAGGTTATAATTTGAATTTTAATATAAAATCAATTTAAATAATTTTTTAGGAAAACAATTTAAAAGAAGAAATATGTTTATGATGCTATTTTTGGTAATGTTAAAAATTAATTCGTGTTGTCGTGTTAGTTCGTGTTCGTGTCGTGTTACGTGTTAATCGTGTCGTGTCAAATCGTGTTAATTTTTCAAAATTGCCAACACGACACTATTATGACACGACACGATAACACGATCGTGTCGTGTCGTGTCATTTTGGAGTACCCTAGGAACGACAATGAGTCTTTCTTAAAAAAAAAAAAATACACCAAATGGATTACAATTACCTTTGTTAATATCATCTACAGAGACAAAATATAAACTATTTTGGATGTACAAAATCTGCTATGCAGAATTATTAAATATAATAGACTTCCCTTGGCCCTTGGAGAACAATGCAGGCCCAAATTAATCCGAATCGGCCCATTAGACAAATCGAGGAGAGAAATGAAATGTTAAAATTTTTTTTTATAATAAATCGCCAATTTGTGCGCGCATAACCACTTCAAGCTCAGTGGAGAGTGTCGTTACCAATATCTCAACCCCACCATCGGCGCCGGTGGTGGCGGTGGCGGCGCCACCATGCCTCTCTTAACCCCGCTTCCCTCGACACCACCACCTCCGACGAAATTCGCTCGTCTCTTCACCCATACCCTGAGACGCGCTGAGCTCTCCTTACATCGTCGCTCTGCACGTGCTTGTTCGTCTCCAGGCCCATCTCCGCCGCCTCTTTACGCATCTACGGCCGGTGCGCTGTCTACTTTGGCCCCCACTGTCGACCCTTTCTCAGGTGATGGGTGTACGAGGTGGACCGTGTCCATGGAAAGACCTCCGCCACATGTGGGGCTGTCGAGGGCTGAGGTCATTGATTACTATGTGGATACACTCGCTAGGGTTTTAGGAAGGTAGGTCAGGTGTTCTTCCATTGTGTTTGAAATTTTGTTATGTGTACAATAAATTATTATCCGGGTATCGTAGATATTTGGTGTTTACAAAAAAAAGAAAAAGAAAAAAGAAAAATAAATAAAATTGAGTCAGTCACAATTAATTAATTACTGATCGATTGTCAAAACAGTGAAAAGGAGGCCCAGATGTGTATCTACTATGCATCATGGCAAGACAACTACTGTTTCAAATGCGACATTGACGAAGAGCAGGCAATACAGCTCTCAAGTAATTATTATCATTCATACTGTATGGTTGCTTTAAATTATCAATGTTACTTAATAAACATAAAGCAACTTATTTATTTATTTTTTTAATTGTAGAAATATCAGGAGTTTTGTCTGTCACGCCAGATACTGATGGACAACAAAGAAGAGATAACTATATGAATTCTAACATCTCTTTAGCTAACAAGATAAGCATGGATGACAACCCCAAATTTTCAAAGTCAAGTGAATTAAACCAATACTGGCTTGTTCAAACAGAGAAGCCTGACATTGAAGTACTGACAAAAGCACAAGTAGTTGATTATTACGCCATGATACTAACAAAGGTTTTAGGCAAGTAAGTAGCTAATGTCCTTACTTTTTGTATTAGTGGCTGTTTGGCATGCTATTCCAACACAGAATAGTGAAATGTAGTTATTACATCCGATCTGTTGTGCCAAAAGCAAATTACAGAAATGGAATAGTGTTGCATAGGCTATTGCAGTATTATGCTATTAGATGAATACCGGTAGAGGGGTGAAAATTCGCACTGGAATAGGCTCTTCCATCTCACACTTTGCGAAATAAAATTTCACTCTTCCAAATAGTGAAAGAATAGCACTATTCTACTTTTACTATTCCAAAAATTGTATCCTTTGTCGTGCAAAAGTGTAGAATTGTAATTTGAGCTAGTTTTCAATGTTGTGGTTCCATTGTTCCCTGCTATACTCTTTTTTTTTAAAAAAAAAAATCAGATTAATTTGAAAATTTGTCTCATCAAAATCTCAATTAAACCTGTTCTGTTTTTCTGGAGTGTGAATTATTCATGTACTTAACATTAGTTTAACATAATTAATCAACATATGGTAAGTTTTCAACTAGTCAAGGTGGCCAAAACTTGATCAAACAGTTGCACACTGTACTGGCTGGGACTGTTGCTTTAATAAATTTGAAATTCATTACTTGTTTTCTGTTGTTTTAGTGAGAAAGATGCTCAAGTTAGCTTATATCGTATCTCATGGGAAAAAGATTTCTGGTTTTGCTGTCAGATTGAAGAGCAGTGTGCATGTGAACTAGCTGGTATTTCTTTCTAAAGATGAGTTAATAATTTTATTCAGGGTTGTTGGAGGAAGCATAAAGCTATTTGTATTGACTTGTTTCGATAACAATAACTTTTGGCGTGGCAGATCTGAATGAAGTTTTGTCTGTTGAACCAGACAGCAATTTCAGCTTGAATAACAAAATTTACGGAGGCTTGTCAAGTACGTTTTCTCTTTTCCCTTGTTGAAGTTTCTAACTTAGACTGTTGACTCATGGTTAAATAATGAACTGGCAATGCTGACTGCTCAGTTACCAGAACATTTTGGCAACTAAGTTGGTACTGAGACTAGGCCTTAATCAGCATGAAGTCCATGGAAGACAGTTATATTCTCTAATTATGATTCTTTTTATGATTGAGTGCAGGGGACAAAAAGTCGATTGAGTTCTCAGAAGAAAAAGATGAAGCACCTGATGTGAGAACTAAAAGGCTTTTTGTTACAGGTAATGTTCTAATACATTATACTTGCATCCTCTTCAACATATATGTAAGAAAGTTAGTACAGCATGAAAGCCAGTTTCCATCTCCCTCCCTCTCTCTCTCTCTCACTACACATGATTTTGCTTTTTCTTTTTTTGTCAGGTCTTTCATTTTATACATCTGAGAAGACCTTGCATGCAGCTTTTGAGGGTTTTGGTGAACTTGTTGAAGGTCTGGAACTTTTGCATCAATTCTTATTTTCCACAAATTAACTTCAAGTTCTTTTGTTTAACTCTTGTCAAACAATCTTTTGACATTTGTAATTGTTTTTCTTTTCTTTATGTAGTCAAAGTAATAATGGATAGGATATCGAAAAGGTCAAAGGGATATGCTTTCATTGAGTACACCACTGAAGAAGCAGCGGCGGCTGCTCTCAAGGAGATGAACGGGAAGGTAACTTATTATTGTTTCAATTTTGAATAATGCGGAATTTACGAGTTTGGTTTAGTCTGGCTGTATGGAGATCTGTTTCATCAGAATATGGTATACAATAATTGTTCTCTTTCTTTTTTACTTTGCACAATTTTAGATAATTAATGGATGGATGATAGTTGTGGACGTTGCAAGGGCTAACCCGCCTCCCAGATCTGGTGGGTACCGCTCAAGACCTTGAGATGCATCGGCTTCCTTGTATTTACTTGTAGTTAAAGAACAAGGTTGTCGTGGTGAATGTTGATTGCCTGGTCCGATTTCATTTTTGTAGGTCGACGTAATGTTAATTGATAATTGTGACTGTAATGCATAATTATTGTATTAACAAACTCTTGAAGGACTTTTGTATATGCATAATATGATGATTTGTCTTTAATAAGTAGCAACTAGCAAGGTCTCAATTAGTATTTTCAGTGATAGGCACTATGAAGTCTATTAGGTAATAGAGTGCTAATTTCAACTCAAAATCATATAATTGGGTTAGTTTCTCACTTGTGTCCTTTGTTGTTTCAAGATTAGTACATTAGAGTCACATAGTTGAATCAATTTTGATCACCTTTGTATTAGCACCACCATAAAATTCTTAACATATCATCTTATTAATGACAAGCACCAAATAACTATCACGCTTGAAAAGTGTCACGAACTTGAATCAAATTACAGCTCAAACAGCCTAGATTTGATGGTCAACAGTAATTCTCAGTCAGTCAGACACAGTGGTTTGTCAGACCAACTCAACTAAGATTTCCATATTGATACAAATAGCAAGAAATTGAGCACAAAGCAGATATTGATAAAGGAAATTGGATATGAGGTAATAAGTGTTTCCAAGTTTCAGATAATCGCATAATAAACCCTAGAGCTATAAAGTAACTGCTTATATATGCAATACAAATATCTTGAGATAAATGCAGAAATGACATTTGATTTTCACACTAATCTCAATAAATCCTGCTTCCGTCATATCTTCAGCGTATTAGTGGTCCCTTAGCCACGTGTCTCCATATTAACGTTGATATCTTCATTAACGGCGTTATCAATTAACTTTCCTGGTCCACCAAGCAGTGTTTCACTCCTACTAACTTCTTCTCCTTTGGTCCCACATGTCAGCACCCCGTTAGTTTTATTTCCAGACTCAATTCCCTATTTCCTAGGGCTGTCAATGGGTACGGTACGGTACGGTAGAAGGTATTTTCATATCCGCACCCGTTAAATTTTTCTTTACCCGTACCCGTATCCGTACCCGTTAAAAAGGACTTTACCCGTACCCTACCCGTACCCGTTAAGAATTAACGGTACGGGTAGGATAACGGTACATAATGGGTAATAATTATATTATTAATTTAATAAAACAATATATAATGTGCTAAATAAATAGTATCAAATAAATATATTGATAAAGTAAAACATTTAGATAATATTTTAGATATAACAAAAATCATGAAATTTATTCTCATATCAATTGAATTCGAAAAATCTATATAACTAATTATAAATATAATATAATATAGAGTGTAAGTTAATTTTTTCATCATCATAAATAAATTTGGATGATTTGGATGAAGATCGAAATGAATAACATATCTTACGAAATATGCTAAAAACGTGATTATATATATATATATGTTTGTAAAATATTACCCGTTAGATAATGGGTACGAAATAGCCCTTACCCGTATCCGTACCCGATAAGTTAACGAAAATTTTTCTTTACCCGTACTCATACCCGTTAGTCTAACGAAAATAAAACCTTACCCATACCCGCCTTATCGAATACGGTACGGGTAGGGTAAACGGGTTTCATTGACAGCCCTACTATTTCCCTCCAACTCAGATTTGACTTGGTCAACTATTTTGCTAACGTTCTCCAGCTCAATTCCCCTTTCTGCAACCTGAATTTCTGGTGCATTTTCTTCACAATTCTCAAGTTGTGACAAAAAGAATGGCACCGAAGTTGAGTAAACTTGACGAAGTTTGAGCATGGATGGTACCACTGAATAACTGAATCTCTGATTTGACTTCAGGTGCTTCACAGTAACAAATTTACCTCAATTATATGTTCTGTACTTCTGTGACATCTGTATCCGTTTGGACTTGAGTTATGTAGTTATGTTACTTTCTTAATAAATCTTTTAATAATTAAATAAGTAGTCATAAATATTGATCAGATTAATTACATCAATTACAAAAAAGAAACACTAAGTATTGATCAGCAACATTTTTCTATCGCCCAAACAATTGAACATTTAGCATTCGTATGACCAAAATGATCACATTGTTACTTTTGCCCCCTTTGTCATTCTGTTTTTCAGAATTATAAATAGAAACTTGTTGATTTGTAGTTAATGTAATTAAGAAAAAGCAGAAATTGCTCTGCGTAACTGAATCAAGGGCAAATTATTTCTAGAATGTCAACTTAAGATTGATTCCTAGGTTGCTTCATGAACTTTTAGATATTTTTAATTTTAAAGGCCTGTCTTTCAAGGTATATAGAAAACGATGTATACAAATGCATGTTTCTAAGATGCGATCATTGGTGCAGTCGACCTATTAAAATATAACAAAATGACTAGTATCTAGTCGGAAAGAAATAGAAATTCTACCTACTGTATTATGGAATACAAATTCAACTAGAAAATTATTGAATTTTTAAATGTTCTTTTTCTCTTATCATAGAATAAGATACCCATAGTATATTCAAAATCATTTTTGAATATATTCACCTATTACAATATGCGTACTCTAATCCCCTGTTTTGCAAAATTCTTCAAAGCTTATTGACCAGACATTTCTATAAATTCGACCAACCAAGAGCAATCAGCTCCTTATTACCAGCTTAACTTAATCTTTCTTTAATCTCTAAATAAAGATTAACACAGCAGTCATGGCATTTCCCAACCGTTACTCTGCCACTCTTCTTTTTGTGCTCCTATTTGGTCTATTGAAAAGAGCACCTATATCAATAGCTGTAGCTGGTGATCCTTTGTTACCAGCATTTGAAAAGTGGATGAACGATTATGGTCGAGTCTATGGGTCGGTAACAGAGAAGCTTCAAAGGTTTCAAGTATTCAAAGACAACTTCCAATTCATCGAATCAATGAAAAGTCAACCGGGGCTTACGTACACCGTAGGTCTAAACAAGTTTGCAGATCTCACAAACAAGGAATTTCTACAAAGATATGCCAACTACAAAACTGGCAGTGTGTCCAAAGTATCAACTCCATTTATGTATGCAAATTTGACATCAGTCCCTACTTCTATTGATTGGCGCACTCTTGGCGCAGTGACACCCATTAAAGATCAAGGCAATTGCGGTAAGCTAAAAATGACAGTTAATTCAATTGGTGTATTTGTTATTTTCACAATGAACTACCAAAGTGCTGTGTGAATAAACTACAAGTTGTATCAATTAGTGCAATTATTTTTGGGACTTCATAAATGAGTCAGCATAGAGATGAAAACTAGTATATCCAATGAAGATCGCAATATCAATAAGTTAAAATAGAATGACAAAAAATTGCTTTTATTTTTTTTTTCTTTTCAAATAATCAAGAACTATATCCTCGTACTCATATAGTCTTGGCATTGCACTCATGTTTATCTACCATGGTTAAGGGGGGGAAAAAACTAAATTTTTTCATACTGCTTTGATATAATTTTCTTCCAGAGTATTAAATCTTTTGCTAAAATAATTGATTGTTAAAAAAATCAATTTTGTTAATTATAGGAAGCTGTTGGGCATTTTCGGCATGTGACATAGGAGAAAATACCATACTATATTTCAGCTTAATTAATTAGAATAATTCCATTTATAATATCAAAATAAGTAAATCTATAAAAATAATGTACAAAGATAATTTAAATGAATAAAGAATTGTCAAATATTTATTGTAAACATATCAAATCAATTAGAAAATAATTAGACTTAACTAAGACTAAAGAAATATTAGTACGATAAATTAGGAATATGCTAAATTAACCTAGATAGTAAAAATTAACATTATTAATTAGTAACTTTAGGAAATGAATTTGATGCAACAGTAAAACTGAATCGAAATCGAAATCTTCCAACTTGTGTAGTATCTAAATATAATCTAAATGATTCTAGCAAAATCAAAGTTAAATTAAAATTTAGAACTAACATCAGATCAATTAAATCTTAATGAAAATAATTATAAAAACAACTCTATATGAGTTGCAGCATTCTTGGCTGCACAAACCCTGCCACAAAGGATCCAAGAGAGTAAATTTCAATAAAAATCTCAAATTCGCTGGCACCATCTCTATTTTCTTCTCGTTTCTTTTCTTTTCCGCCGATCGTTCGATCGCCTCTCCTCTTCTCCGACGGATTGAAGCACGGAAATTTAGGAGGGATGGGATGAGGCAAACCAATAGGCGATGGCCACCTCTAGTCGGTGCTCTCTTATCCTTATCCTCTTTTGAGCTTATCCGAACTGTCGCGTTGGTGAAATCTCGTCCGTACAGTCGACTTGAGGAAGATAGACATTAGTTATGAGATGATCTTAGCCGTCCTCTCATGTGTCCTCTCCCTCTCTTACCTCTTTTGTTGGCTATAAAAGCAACCGCTAGGTTGAAATTTGGGTTTTGGTCGGTTCAAACAGAAGAAGGAGATGGAGGTTGGGAGAAGACGGATTAAGGTGATTCTTTGTCCTTTTGGGATAATTTGAAAGCTAATTCGAGTTATATCCTGAAATTTACAAGTTGTCTTGTCCCTCTCTAATTCTTGGGTAAATTTAAGGTGTAGTTCAAATCCGAAATTGAGAATTTGCAATTTACTGTTTGGTGACACGTTTTTCACTTTTAATTTAGTATAGTTTCTGTTGTTGGCTGAATAGAAGCGATGGAGTTTTAGTGGAAACCAGTTTTGTACATGGGAAATTAGATAATAAATGAAGTTGGGTTATATGTAAAGGTTCTTATTGATTAATTGAGTACCTATAACCTAATTGGCCTTGGTACTGATTTGGTACGCATCAGGTGAGGTGCAGGGGTGGTGGTGTAAAGAAAACTCAATTTCTAGGGGCTGTGATGTAGTAAATTGGTTAAGTAACCTTATATAAATGCTATTTGACTTGAATAGTTGGTTGGGCAGTGGCTTGGGGGCCGCTTGAGGGTGTTCGTGAGGTGGTACCAGTTTCTGGTACGCTGGTTTTTCCTCTAGTACCGTTCTGGTACGGTGTTGTCCAGGTTCAGGGGTTGTTATGGAAGGAAACTTGGAACCAGGGACCTATTTGTAAATTTCTAAGGGCCTATTTATAAACAAAAAGGGCTTATTCGTAAAGAATAAGTTCAGGGGTCTCTGGTTAAGGCGAGTGGGATTGTGGGTCGGATCTGTCCCTTTGGTTATCGGATCTTGTCGGGTGAGTTGCGGACCCGATAGGTCGGACTCAAGTCAACTGGTCAGGTTGACTTGGCCGAGCCGTGTTGGGCTTTGGGCCTGTATTTGACTTGGGCCTCTTTTAATTATGTGGCCGGTTGGGAATTTGTTTATGTGGAGTTAATTCCCTTGAGGCCGAAAGTGAAATTTCGGAATGGGCTTGATAAATTGGACCTTAATATTAATAAATTTAATCTAAGATTAAGTTAATTAATTGTGGGCTTAACAAACAAATAAAATTAATTAAAGGAGAGGCCATTAGAAATAATTGGGTATCCCTTTAGTTAAGTCGCATTTCGGATTTCGGATTTCGGGGAAATGATGAGAATAGTCTGAGTGAAATCAAGAACAGATACTTGACACTAATTCATCGACTTTCTGATCCCAACTCAAAACAAATTAAATAACTTTGGACTTTTATTTTCTATCTCCAATTGATTTCCTTGATTTTAGATTTTGATATTCTGATTTAAATTCTCAATATCTAAAGTATAACAAATAATAAAATAATCAAATAAACAATATTATAAAATAGAATAAATATAAAGTAAATCAAATCAATTAAGTATTAACAAAATAAATTAATATGATATAACTAAATAACGATATAGAAATGTTATAGATTGAATAAATGAATACGTTAATTCTAAAATATAGATAATGGATTATATACTAAAATAAATAATAAGTCAAATTAATAAATCAATATGGTATATAAGTGAGTGCTTTAATTCAAAAATATAATTAACGATGTGTATAATAAAAATAAGTATGAATTCTTAATAACTGGAAAGTCAAAACCAATTACTAAATAACAGAACAAAATACTTAATAATATATTTTAAAACAGAATCCCCTTAATAAAGAGTTTGAACTTAACCATCCTAAATCCTAACCAGTCTGGTTAACCTAGACCGTTAGTATGGTAATCCAAGAATCGTCTAGGAATAGATTACTTAGGTTACTTTAAGTATTTAACGGTCAATAAGGAAGTCATCTGTTTTTATTAGGAATCGGATCTAGGATCATTTGATATGAGACTATCAAGCTCAAAAGACCGGAGAACCTGGATAAGATGATCATCTAGAACTCGAACCATAGGATATCGAAGAGCTACGCTTAAGCTTGCGATTCAGGTGCGGAATTACGTTGGATTTTTGTTAAAGTTGAAGTGATTATTAAACTATTTTGAATGCATATTAGTGAGGTGGTTTCGTGTTTGCTAAAACAAAACATTTATTATTCAAATGCATATTGGAGACTCGTTTGGTTGCATAACCATATTTCTGCATTTTAGAGATAGAACCCAAATATTGATAAGAATGCATTTTGAAAGATATGCTCTCCGCTTTGAGAAATTTGAAAGGTGACAGTCAGATATTTTGATATGTCATTGCTATTGATGAATCTGATTTATGAATGATCTGACTGAAAAGAATTGAATGATAATTGAGATATGTAATGATGTGATTGATATGTGTGAATTGATATGCTTGTATCACTCTCCGGAGTCGGTTGGCCTCCGGCTTCGGCCAGTTCGGTAGCGCTATGCGGATGTGGAATTCCCTTTTGCTTGCCCAGGGTTAGAGATAAATCTCTTTTGCCTGCCCGTGGGTTAGGGAAAGGTCACCTTTTGCTTGCCCAGCCGGTTGGGTTAGGGGCCTGAGTGATTTTGAATATATGAATATGTGATTATGAGATTATGAGATTATGAGATTTGAGATTATTAGAATGATATGTGAATTTTGAAGTTCCCTTTTGCCTGCCTTCGTGTTAGGGAATTATGTGAATAAAATGTGAATTGTCCAGACTCATGCTATGCTTAGTTCTGTAATTGCTCGGACCCCTAACACGCTCAGTTTCCTTTCACGCTTAGACACATGTTGTCTGTGATGGGATTCGTGCCACGTGTTCAGTTCCGACATATACATGACTTTTGCCATAGAGAGATTTTGTTGCATGTCCGGTTTTGATTATATTATATGATAGATGCCATTTGCAATTGTTTTCGTTAAAATTAAGATATGTATGTTTTATTTTATATCAAATGAAGATAGTACTCAATATGTCTCATTATATAAATAAATTATTTTATTTATGGGAATTAATTCTAGAACTTGGATTTTAGCTTAAATCCACGTACTGGAACTAAAACCCGCACTGAGAATTTAATTCTCATTCCGTGCTTTTGCATGTTTTCCACAATGGTTGTGGGTTCCAGGTTGCAGAGACGGGCTCGATCAAGTCAAGCGAAGTTTAAGCCAAAAATGTCTTGCCATGATGACTCGTTGAGTCATAGTAATCTAGCCTGGTAAATCATGGTAAGCTGAGACTTGAATCTTGTAATTGGTAGAAAAGTCCGTGGTGTTGCAGTGTTTTGTTTTTCTTTTCTTTTCTTTTATTCATACCTTAGCTTGATAATATTCTCTTATATTATCTGATTAATTAAAAAAAAATGTGTAATACCTATGCTAAGCCTTACGAAGGTACATTCTCATGTACTTTTCGTGGCGGGAGCTGCTACATCCAGCTGCAGGATGTGACACGGCAGTAGCTTCAATTGAGGGGATCAATAAAATCAAGACAGGCAACCTAATAAGCTTGTCAGAACAGGAATTAGTTGATTGTGACACTACCTGTCATGGTTGCAGTGGAGGATACGAGTATTATGCTTTCGATTGGGTAGCAAAGAATGGCGGCATTACCACCGAGGCCAATTATCCTTATATCAGCGGTACCACCAATGGAAAATTTAAGTGCAATAGTGCAATACCACAAAAACCAGTGACCATGCTGCTACTATCACAGGTTACCAATTTGTCACATCTTACAGCGAGTCAGCTCTCATGAATGCTGTTGCAAATCAACCTGTATCCATAGCTATTGATGCTGGTGGTTCTGCCTTCCAATTCTATTCTGGCGGAATTTTTACTGGTCCGTGTGGAACAACTCTTAATCATGCCGTGACAGCAGTTGGATATGACAGTCTTAATGGGGTTAACTACTGGATAGTAAAAAATTCTTGGGGCACATCTTATGGCAAGGCTGGCTACATACGAATGCAGAAGGATATATCTAGCACTTCAGGGTTGTGCGGTCTTGCCATGGAACCCTCCTACCCAACAAAATAATTGAAAACTGGAACTTGTCATGGAAAGACTTGACTGTGTGATGAATAATGTGGTTGATTTTTATTCATATTAGGTGTGGTTTGATTGTTGAAATTGATTTGGACTGCCATTTAATGGACGAAATTGTATCTCCCAATAAGAACCTGAAAAATATATAAAAACTGCATTGCAAAAGTATGTTATACTTATTTTTCATCACTTTAACATTATTAATTGTGTGAAGAAAAACCTTATGAACTTTGTTTACAGATCTTTACAGTCTCAGTTAGAAACAGTCAGCTGCCATAGAATATACTCGTACATGATGTAGCAGATTTAGATATTACGCTGGCAGAAAACTGTTTACTGAACCAAAAGGCTAATAGAAAATACACGTAATATTCTGATAGATATACGTTTCTAGTACGATCTCATATGATAAATTATATTGTTATAGAGATACTGATCTGGTACTTTGCTTACTTTGCAAGATTTAGGAGGCTAAAGTGCCAAGTAAAGTTCGAGGGTTAACATGGCATATTACAAATAAAAAACTGTTGACTAAAGATAATAGAATTAAAAAAAAGGGTGGTTTGGTAAATTTAAAATGTCATTTTTTGAGACACCGATGAAAAAGGGTTTATCATTTTAATTTATAAATAATAGTAATAAGCTCTATTTATCTTCTTCTTATAATGAGTAACAGAATCCATTTACTCTTTTATACTGACTTGACGGAGATAACAGTTCGATGTTTAATCGAACTGGGTATATCTGCCTGGTCCCATCTTCCAGCGTGTCAGTCTAGTTTCTGCTCATTTCCCTTATCTCTATCTCTTTCTTCAGTTGGTCTGACCAAGTCAATTACTCTATCGCCTCCTCCCAAAAATCACATTTGCTGCTACCTGACAGATTCTTATTAAAATACATATCAAATCATAAAAACATCTCTTATTTTTGACGGATCGAACAAATGTATTGATTAATTAAGACTTTTGACTGCCCCAGGTTGCTTCATGAAGTTGGTATTAAAATATCTGAATATAGAGGCCATTAGTTCTAGAATGTCAACTTAAAATTTGAAATCTAGGCTGCTTAACGAAATTGCAGTTATTTGTACACTAACAAATCTTGTTTCTTTTAAGCAAAATAGAAAAGGATATTTACATATGCAGGTTTTTTGCGCCATTTGAGTATGTTCCTAGAAATAAAATGCTATCACCAGTATAGTGGCCTGCTTCAAACAAATGACAATTATTTGATGGACATGTGTGCGCACATGTATGTATACAGTACGATAGGCATAGAAAATCTACTTCGTTTTTATTATCTGAGCACAAATTCAACTACAAAACCAAATCATGGAATTTTATATTATTCATTTTCCTTTTAATTGTCAGAAATATGATCAACATTGGATACTGAAATAATCTTTTGAAAACATTCATCTAACATAAGATATCTCTGCATTACATATTCAAGTTGATTATTCTGCTGATGTCTTGAAATAGCGGGAGCTAGTAAGGCCCAAAGCCCAAACTGTAATGATCCAAACACCTCTTTTCCGCCGGAAAAAACCACCTCTTTTGGTGTTACTAATTAAGGAGCTAGTTCTGTTTATTAAAATGTCGATCAAATAGCGGGAGTCATTATCGCTTTTATTTTTTATTTTGTAATAAGCAACAATTGCAGCCAGTTTTATTACCAGAAACATCAAGTTTGCAAAACTATGACACAGACGCCGACAAAAAGAATTGACTCAAAGGACAAAGGGTACAAAAATACCACTGCCCCTTTTAAACCGTTTCTGTACATGGATGATATTAACTTATGAAATACACTCGGTATTCCTTATTTGAAAATTTTGAAGGAAATAGTCATGTAGTAATGAAGATTGACTAAGATATTAAATTGTGAAATATATATGTGAACTCAGGGGACAATTATTTTCTGGAATCTCAAGGGATCTTAAGTATGTTCCCCAAACATTCATTTAATTTTTCGGGAAGTAATTCTTTTGACTCTAGTGGTGTGACAATCAGCATAACTCTCTCTTTCAAAAGGACTTATTCTATAATATCCAATTAGATTATAGGAAATAATAATTTTCTAATGCACGAAAGTACAGAATGTCAAGCGTGCAAAAATAGATTTCTTTTCGCACATAACAACAATTCGTTTAGAATGTCAATAATATAATTAATGTGATAATGTTTTTTCTTTTACTTTTAGGAAAAATAATCTATTGAAAATTCAAATATATTATTGCAAAGATTCTTCAATGCATATTATATTCTACTAATGTTTACTAAACAATGCAAAGCTCGTTCACCTATTGATCCTATAAATTGCTGCCAAAGAACATTTCATTTCATCACAAGCTTAGCTTAAAACTATTTCTTTCCAAAATCATTCACTATATCATACATATACATTTGATGGCGTTCCCTAGTCGTCGCACTGCCACTCTTCTTTTACTGCTTGCTATCTTTGGTCTTTTCAAAGAGGTCACAGTTTCCTTGGCTGCAGCTGATGATGCTCTGTTGCCGGTGTTTGAGAAATGGATTAGCGACTACGGTCAGGTCTATAAAAGTGCAACTGAGAAGTTAGAACGCTTTCAAGTGTTCAAAGCCAACTACGAATTTATCGAATCAGTTAAAAATCGACCCGGACTTACATACAGTGTCAGCCTTAATAAGTTTGCAGATCTCACAAACAAGGAGTTTCTACAGAGATATGCAACGTACAAACCACAGACTGCCTCCAAAGTGTCAACACCTTTTATGTATGCAAATTTGACAGCTCCTACTTCAATTGATTGGCGCAGTCTGGGTGCAGTTACACCAATTAAGGATCAAGGCAGCTGCGGTGAGTAAAAACATGTATATAATTAAGCATACTAGTGCGTTTGTACTTTGTACTGTTCATTTTCTTGACATCTCATGACAGCAACTATTACAAGGCATCTATGGCAAGTTATAAATAGATTAATTTAAGCATACTAGTACAACTAATGCTACGTCAACAAGACTTGATGAGTAGAGTTGTGCTCTCTTATACTATTCTTTTCATATAACCCAAGGTGTCTCGCAACATGTCTTTTGACTTATTGCTACTACTACTACCATAACTTCCACAGGCCAGTAAAATGTAGTGAAATATTTTATTTTGTGACAAATTGGTGATTATCAGACGGGTCAGCACCACACAACACATACCTGTTAGTGATTTCTTGATTTTTTTTTTTTATTATTTGTAGGAAGCTGTTGGGCATTTTCTGCTGTGGCTTCAATTGAGGGAATTAATAAAATCAGAACGGGCAGTCTAATTAGTCTCTCAGAACAGGAACTTGTCGACTGTGTTACCACCTGCTGGGGATGCAATGGAGGATATGAGTATTATGGTTTTGATTGGGTTGCCAAAAATGGAGGTATCACAACTGAGGCAAACTATCCTTACACCCAGACACAAGGTGCATGTGCTTATTCTAAAATTAGCGATCACGCTGCCACCATCACAGGATACCAGCATGTCACAGCTTACAGTGAGTCAGCTCTTATGAATGCCGTCGCAAATCAGCCCGTTTCTATTGCAATTGATGCAAGTGGGTCTGCTTTCCAGTTCTACTCTGGTGGAATCTTCACAGGTCCGTGCGGAACGAATCTTGATCATGCTGTGACCGCAGTTGGGTATGGCACTTCTAGCGGGACCAACTATTGGATCGTGAAAAATTCTTGGGGCACATCTTGGGGTGAGTCCGGCTACATACGAATGAAGAAGAACGTTTCTAGCAGTTCAGGATTGTGTGGCCTTGCTATGGACCCATCCTATCCAACAAAATAAGAAGAAAACTGAGATTCATTGTGTGGCATGGCATGGCTGTGCGATCAATAATGTGGATGCTTTTCATATTGCAGTATTTTTCATTTTTTCTTCACAGTTTTCCTGGGTTTGTGTGACAATTTGGAGACAAATGTGTCTCAAAATAAAAACAAAATTTGTAGTGGTGTTTGAATCCATATTACAAACAATTATTGTGTGTACACCCTTTTTTTTTTTGTTGGAGCGAGAAAACCACTGGCTTCACCAAAACCAAAGTCAGTACAAAAGCAATTATTAAACTAATGGTACCAGAAAAATGAGAAGAAAACTATTGTATCAAGAACTATTTAAACCTTACCAAAATGCAAATTAGCGCTCCGTTCTTATATTTTATACAATTGAATAGTGTGAAAATAGAAGTTACTTTATGATTTTCAACTGTTATTATTGTTAGAATTAATTTTTCATTATAGATCCGGAAAATTATGATGAACAGCTAATGACATTTCCGTACCATATATGGTCACCTGGGTTTTGCCTTTATCTGTATATAAATATTTTCAGATCGATCAATAGTAGCTAGGCAGTATGATATTTCTACGAATTCTGTGAAAATGGAGGGTTTAATGAAGTCAAATAAATACAGATTGGCCAACTCCAATGAAAATCCTAAAAAACATTTGTGCTGATATATGCCCTTTTACCAAACTTATAAAGTACTTTCTATAGGTGTGGCAGAAACACATCAACATGTGAACTGTAAAGAAACAAATCAAATAGCTCAAGTAAGAAATCTAGCTCAAGTAAGAAATCTAGTACATAAGCTGACATATGACAAAGTCTAATTATGCTCCAGTACCTTGCAAATATGTAACACCAACAATTTTATTCTTCTGATTGCAGAATGTACAATGAAAAGAAAAAAAAAATAATGAAAATAATACCTAACTTGTAATGTTCAGGCATCGTGTCAAGATAAGAGAACAGAAGGCACATGCTCTACTGGTATAAGAAGATAGTGCCTGCAATATATATCATGATAAAAAGAAAAGCGAAGGACTGTAAGTAATCAGCAACAAAACTATAGGGTTGAAATGTAAACATTTTTCTTAATTCTCAAAGAGTATCATCAACATATTTTTTTTAACAAAAAAACAAATGCAAATGTGATCTATAATTGGTACAACCATAGCCAAGAGCACTTTCTATCGAACAAATTCCAATAATTTCCTTAATCAGCTAAAGAAGACTGAACAAGTACTGATACAAATGGATCTCTAATAATGTCATTTTTTCACGATTTGTTAGGGAGTAAAATTGCTCATTGAATTTTATGCAATAATCGGATATCATTTTAAAGTGGGAGCCCTGTTAACTTAAGCAGACAAGCGTAGAGTGAAGAGTATCGGAAGAAAGCCTGATCAGAGCGCTTGAGGTCTGCGCAAGATGCGTACTACTCGAGTTCAAGTTTTTACGCAATAAGGAAAAAACTAAAAGAGACTAGATTATTCAAGAAAAGCAGTGGGAGACGCATAAGAAAAATGAAGGATGTGATATTTATGTAGCTTGCCGGGTTGGTGATGTTAGAGTTATGTACTAGAAGTCAATAGTTTAATGACTTAAATTTTAGTTTATGTTATTGATGATATTTGATCATTTGTTTCTAGAGTTTATTATTGACAGATCATTCAGGTTGAGAATCTGAATTCTGAATTGTGGATCTCTGTGTTTCATTTTTAATTAAATGACAATAATAAATCTAAATCATTCGTGATCTTAATAATTAACAAAGAACATTAATTATCATAAAAAAATAGTATGCAAGTTAAGTGATGATTAAGTTCTATAAATCATAGGTAAGGAGTTACCAACTTAATTGCATATGTATATGTTACTGGAACATAGCACAAGACTTGACCCAATGAAATAAATATATAGATTGTGTTATGTGTCTTATTTATTTCATATGAGTTTGATTCTAAGTTTGAGATGGTTCAGCTTTTCCACATGATGATAGGTTCTATAAATATCGTCTAACGTTGATTCCTAATAAGAGTTGCTATATGGATTTTATTTATGTTATCTTGAATTGTGCGGGAAAAAACTGTTCATCAAGAAAACCGTGTGTCCCTCATTAGTATACCTAGTGAGTGATGATATCTATTGGGCATCTTGATGGAGTTAGATCGTATGCGTATGCATGCAAACTAGACGATCATCTCTAGATCAAGAAATGTATAATCTGCAAGAATGACATATTCCTATCTTAGATTATACAGTGATATCATGTAACATAACAATCAAAATAAGAAAATACTTTATTTCTTATGCATGATTGAAATACTGTAATTGTATAGTATTTATTTATGTTAATTAGAAATCATAACGTGTTGCTAGATACCGCTTATGATTATTGGAAATAAAAAATGATTATTTTTCATGGTCTACATAACATAAATCCTCCAAGAGTCACATGAAAACAAAACTCTTAACCAATGTACATTATATTTAGTTTATTTGTATTGGAGAATACAAAATATGATATGTTGAATAATTAATCATATACCGTTATGAACCGTTATGATTAATTACTTCAAAGGGATCATATGAAACTAAATTAATGTAAAGTCTAAATCAAATAATAATTATCAAATGGTTGATATTCATTTTTGTTTCAACTCAATCATTTTTGTTTCAACTAAATTGATATAAGTGTGTGAATTATATCAATTAATCGAACTATCATTTATTATGTCGGTTTGGGTCCAACTTCAAATGCAATTAAAAGAGAGAATTAAGAAAAAGTAAAGACCCAATTTTATGGGCTTCTAAGCCCACTAAATGGCCAGCCAAAATAGTTGGGAGTGGTCCCCTTTAGGGTTAGTGAAAAGGTCTATATAAAGGCTACTAATTGGTGAATTATCTTCCACTTTCTCTCTTCCTCCATTTTGGACAAAATTTCAAGGGTGAAAAGAAGTTTTCAGATCTAAAATTTTGTGCCTCTCATTTGCATTTGGTTAGATGTTCATGAGTTGAACAATAGTTTTCATATTAAATAGTGATTTAGTAGAAGAAGGAAAACTAAAGGTTTAGACGTTTCTATTGATTTGCTAGCACAAATCATATAGAAATTGGTTAAACTTTGTGTGGACCTAAGGTGCATGGAGAAGAAGAGAAGCACGCTATCGACTTCAAAAGAGAAGGATCGAGCCTTCCAAATACGATTTTGGAAGAGGTAACGATTTCCTCCCGTTTCTCAAGTGTGTTAATTGTCTAATAACTAGATTTTACGTTGTTCTTTGTTAATTGATATTAATTAGTAATAAAAATTAAAATTGCACAAGTACTTAAGTTTCTAACAGGTGATCCAATTTAGATCGGATTTATTATTGAAAATTGTTGTTACATGACATTTGGAGGAGTATCTTAGTTGTTCGTGGCACTGTTTGCGAAATTGGTATCCTTCTACATTAGAGAGGACAACGTAATAAAGACGTAATTAATTAGGAAAAAATAATTTGTGTCACTTCAAAATTCTTTGATTTCAAATACGCAATTAATTACCAAATCGATATATACCATCGTAATGCCACTAATTTCTCTAAAAATTATATAAATTTGGTCTATGCCACTCCAATGTCGGATTTTTATATATATCCGAAGAGCAAGATTCCGCTACCAACATTTTGGTTGCCCCAAAATGCCAACATTTTACCATTAAATTATTTTTTCAAATTTTAAAATTCAAACGTTAAATCTAAACCGTTGATCTTATTTAGTTTAACGAGCGATACATTTTCATATTAGTTTTGTAAAATTTGAAATTTATTTGATACTCAATCAAAGGATAAAACATGAACGTATTAGAACGAATCCATCATAGTTAACTAGGTTCGTTTGTTTTTCTATCTATTGATTGGGTATCAAATAAATTTCAAATTTTACAAAACTTATATGGAAATACATCGCTCATTAAATTAAATAAGATCAACGGTTTGGATTTAACATTTAAATTTTAAAAATTTAAAAAATAAGTCAATAGTAAAATGTTGGCATTTGGGGGCAACCAAAATGTTGGTAGCGGAATCTTGCTCATATCCGAAATACCCCTAAATAATGTACGGTAATTAAAAAAAATTAAATCATGCCTGCTCAAAACTCTGAATTTTAAAAAAAATATCATTGAAAAATAAAAATTTTAATTTTTTATTTTTGAAAATTTGGAAATTTTAAATTTCAAATGGATGTGTATTTTTTTTCGATCAACTGGTGGCATAAACTAATTTTGTATTGTCTTGTAATGACATAAAATCAATTCTTTTGTGTTGATATATTTGAGTATTATATTCAATTATGGTTATATTAATCAACAAGAGAAAGAGTTTCGAACCTGTGATCTTCTATTCTATTCAAGGTGCATTGTTCTTTGCTACTAGACCAAAAAATTAGTTCTCGAAATTGTATTATTTTATACTGATATATCTCAAATTTTAGACTTTTTCAATAACATACCTAATTAATTATTATTCGCACAAGTCTCTTTAAGTGGCTTAGCATGTAAAACTATTCTCTAAATTATATCAAATGGTCTTAGATCGTTTTCATTGTCTAATGCACGCCGTTTTCTTTTATGCAGAGCATACTGACTCATACTGTAGGATAGGGCGGAGCGAGGATTTTGACTTGGGGGTTGAAGTTCGAAAGTTTAAAAATAAAAAAACGTGACAACAAAAAGTAATATTATTTTTATTATATAGTAATCATTTTTTTTAACATGAACAGTATCAAATACAATTAAGAAGTGTTTCGTTTCTTACAAAAATGATAGGCTAAATTTTCATAGTAAGCAATGTTTTATATGTGATTTTTCTCTTCTCACTTTGCTCTGAGAGAAAAAAAAAATAATAATAACTTAACTTGTCTGAATAAATAATAAACTTGCTACATTGTGCTTGAGCTGTCTATTGCATTTGAACTTTTTTACTAGAGAAGAGACAAGATGTTATATATTAGTGAAATTTAGTATATAATTCAAAAGTTCTTACTACGGGAGGCAAAGGCAAGCCCCCTTTAGGGACCCGGATCCCGTGTAGGGCGGCACCCGTGTAGCGCACCTCTCGGACCGTCCGATTTGATCTCAACGGTCAATTTTTTTCGGGCCTTACAATCTGATGAAATTCACGGACCATCCATCATAGATCGGACGGCCCGAGAAGTGCACTACATGGGTGCCGCGCGGCACTAGATATGAATTCCCCCTTTACCCCTACTGCCTCCGCCCGTGGGTAATACGTTGCTCCCGTTTAGGAATAGAACATATGGCAAGACAGGCTTAGTGCTTTTATTTTATTATTATTATTATTAGGATAAATGGTAGTGATTTTATTAGAGCTTGAATGAACGATTTTTAAGCCCATACAGAAAATATCAGTCGCATAATTACCCTTATTAGTATTACTATAAGAAGAAAATACATTAAGGCGCTGATCAAAATTCCATTTCTTTAACATGGGATTTAATTTCATTTCATTTCGTTGGAAAATTCACGATCATAATGAATGGATTTGGTGCCATTTGATTGAAATTCCCATGTAAATATGTAATTAGATCCAACGAAATCATGTGAAATCAATTGAAATCTCGTGTAAAAAACATTTTGATCAAGGCCTAAATGTTGTAAATATTGCAACTTATTTCTATTGGTATTGTTTAAAATCTAACATATACAACTTTCAAGCTTATCATTATTATGTGATAGACTAAAATCAGCCCCGACTGATGGATGTACCCGTCATCCGTGATTATATCTCAACTTTTGAGGTTCTAATGGCTAATCCGAACCGTTCAATGTGTTCTCCATATTGAAATCTCATTAGAGACCAAATTTTACATTTTTCTGAATTTTTGTACTATTGTTTTGAGATTTTTAAAAATCATTATTATTGAAGGGTCCAGAATTGTTTAGATTAAGAATTTTGTAAAATACCAAAAAAATACTAAAAAATTTCAGAAGAATATAAAATTTGGTCTTCAACGAGATTTCAATATAGAGAACACATTGAACAGTTCGGATCGACTGTTAAAATCTCAAAAATTGAGATTTCATCGTAGCTGACGATTTCATCCGTCAGTCGCGACTGATTTATTATTATTAAAATAATTAAGGCCGGCGTTTTTGTCAAATAAACTAAGCCCTTACCAAAGAACTAATATTTCAATGTGCTGTTTCCAATAAATAATATTAGATATGACAAAAGAAATATTGATAGCTCAAGTATTTTCTCAAAATTGACGTCAGATAAACTGAACAGGCTTAAAAAATAATAGAAGCATAAAAATGTCAGATCAGACTGTACGTGATCCTTTTTATATAAAAAAAAAAAATAGCACAAGAGAGGCCTGTTCTCTACTTCACGCCTCGTTAGAAAAATATAATTAATTAATTACTCTTGAAGTAATAGTACGAATATAGGTTTTCTTGTTCTATCTGCAAACAATTTTTTATAATTATTTGGACAATTGCACTTTTGGCAAGTCAAATTAGTCAGTTTGAAAATCGGAGCGGCATCAAACTTTCAATCCCATCGCTTTCTAAAGAATATTTGGCCAAACATGCTGATATATAATATATTGATCTAAAGTAATTAGATAATATATTTCATTGTGGAAATTATAAGAAAAACGAACAAAATAGACTCATGCAGTGGAATTCACATCTGGTGTAGTACTACACTTTACACTGGAGTAGACCAAACTTAAACTGTTTAGCACGAATCTTGAAGCCATCCACTCCCTTAATAATGTCCCATAATTTATATCAAAAGGTCCGGATTATCTCATCTATAGAGTTTTGCTATGGTGAGTTGCAACTCATCAAAGGTCCGGTGAGTTGCGATCAAAACTCCTAGATATAGTTCAAAATGACCGATCCAAACCGTCTAATATGATCTCCCTATTGAAATATCCATGCAGACCAAATTTTATATTTTTTTGAAATTTTTAAGTATTTTTTTCGGATTTTTAAAAACTGTTGTTTTTGAACGGTTCAGAAGTAATTAGATTAATGATTTTCTAAAAATTTTAAAAAAATACATAAAAATTTCTAAAAAAATATAAAATTTGGTCAGCATGGAGATTTCAATAAAGAGATCATATTGGACGGTTTGGATCGTTCATTTTGAACTCGATCTAGAAATTTTGATCGCAACTCACCGACCCTTGGATGAGTTGCAACTCACAATAGCAAAACTCCTCATCTATATACTAACACACAGAGGATGGGTAATGTATTACAACAGAGGATGGATATCCACCTTGGTGCGTGATCCCATGTTGCTCCTCAATGAGTAGAACGTGGCAAAACAGAGTTATTGCATTTATTTATTTAATTATTACATGAAGAAATATATCGATCGTTGTTTTAATAACTTGTCTTTTTTTTTTCAAAGAAAAATAATAAAAAGACACTTCAATAAGACAATAAGATAAAACCATTTCAAGGAAAATAATGAAGGGATAATACCTAAGAATTCTCATTTGAAGTGTCAAAACACGAAAGAAACCTCATATAAATGCTAGGAAATTTTGAATAGGTAGGTAATATAGCATTGTTTACTCCATTTTTTCTTGATGTTTTGATGGTGCAATATTCATGATTAATCATTTCGAGTCAGATATTTCAATATTTCTTACAGCAAGCATTTTCAAGTATTCCACATTTGAAGAACAATTAAAAATACATTTTGGTGGGCTTCTGCTAGAGGCTTTTAATTATAAAAAATAGAGGCATAGCCAATTCTGTAAAATAGAGTTTATCCCTCATTCGTGTCTAGCGAGAATTGAATCCGTTACCGGATAACTGTTAGGAAGTCTAAGTTTTCAAATTTTTGTGCTAATTAACCATTTAATAAGCAATCCAAACGACTTAGACCTCGAAGGATCTAGTCCAAGCATTCACACACAAGAGAGAGAGGTTAGGAAGGCTACCTCTCCTTGTATCGCAACAAGGAGGCTCGAATCCGGCGATGTCGAGGTTGTGCGCACCACCACGCGTGTCTCGGCCTCAAGTCCACCAAGGTATTAACCAAAACCTCGATCTATGCTAGTAGATGAGAGGTTAAGCCTAATCCCTTCCTTCCCTTTGCCTTAATTAACTATTTAATTGGATGGAGGCAAGAGGTGCTCAACACATGAGCTTAAGAGAGCAATGGTGGAGAGGAAAAATTCTGAAATTTTTCCTTTAATTTTCGTCCAAAATATTAGGGAGAGAGAAAAAGGCAAGGTGGCTAGGGTTTTGGCTCCCAAAGTGGTCCTTTTATAGACCAACCACTCTCCCAAAAAGTTGTAACTAATTTACAACTATGCCATCACTAGGGCAGCCATAAAATGGGCCTAAATGGGCTCTATCAATTATTTAATTGGTCCTCTAATTCAATTAATTAGTGGCCCAATTAATTGCTCTCAATTTGGACCTTTAATTTACCATTTAAATATAGGCCTGTTAGCTCAAATTAATTACTTTAATTAATTCATGTTGAACAAATTAATTATCAACACTTTGATAATTATTTAAGGATTAGAATATGCATTAATTTATTTCTATATAATCCGTTTGACTTAATTAATTAATTATGACGGTTCGCAACAGTACATAATTAATCAGTCAACATATCATATTGTTGCATTCCTTAATACAACCAAATAAATAATGCACGCATGGTCAAAACCTATTTGTGTGACCCTTTGAGGATTTATGCTCTGTTGGACATGGAAAATAAATCGCTATTTATTTCCAATAATCATAAGCGGTATCTAGCAACACGTTATGATTCCCAATTCGCATAAATAGTGTACTGCTACAATATTTTAATCCTGCATAAGAAATAATAGTATATCCTTGTCTGATTCTTATGTCACATGATATCATCGTATAATCCAAGATAGGAATGTGTCATTCTTGCAGATTATACGTTTCTTGATCTAGAGATGACTGTATCAGTTGCTAGCAAACAATCCATCTCCATCAAGGGGCCCAAACAGATATCATCGCTCACTAAGTAAATTAATGAGGGACATACGATTTTCTTGATGAACAACTTTTCCCCGCACATTTCAAGAGAACATAAATAAAGTCCGTATAGCAGCCCTTATCAGGAATCAACGGTAGACGATATTTATTGAACCTATCCTCATGTGGAAAAGTTGAACCATCTCAAACTTAGAATCAAACTCAAATGAAATAAATAATGACACATAACACAATCCATATATTTATTTCATTGGGTCGTGTCCTGTACTATGTTCCATAACATACACATATGCAATTAAGTTGGCAACTCCTTACCTATGATTTGTAGAACTTAATCATCACTTAACTTGCATACTAATCTTATCCGATAATTAATATTCCTTGTTAATTATCAAGATTACGGACCTTTTAGATTTATTATTGTCATTTATTATAAATGAAACACAGAGATCTACAATTCAGATCCTCAACCTGAATGATCTGTCAATAAATAAATCAAGGAATAAATGATCAAATATCATCAATAACATAAACCATAGAAGTAGCCATATAATGATTGACTTCTAGGACATAACTCTAACAATCTCCCACTTGGCCTAGAGTCAATCAACAGTGACTTCTAGCCAGTGCATAGTACTCAATGTAATATCCAAAATATACATGTCTCATACTAAAGCCTCAAAAGATAAAAGATACAACTCAAAGCCACTCAGGCATACGCCTAATCCCCATGGATGCAACATGCAACTCATGCGCGGCTCGAGATAGAGGCTTTGTCAGAGGGTCCGCTGTGTTCGCGGCACCGTCCACCTTCTTGACCTTGATCCATCCGTCATTCACAAACTGACGGATAAGATGGAATCGTCGTAAAATGTGCTTGGTCTTCTGGTGAGACCTAGGCTCCTTTGACTGAGCTATGGCTCCCGTGTTGTCGCAGTAGAGATCCACTGGACCAGAGATGCTTGGAACCACCTCCAGCTCGGTCAAGAATTCCTTGATCCAAACTCCTTCTTTCGCCGCTTCACCAGCCGCTAAGTATTCTGCTTCGGTGACGGAATCGGCCGTGGTATCCTGTTTGGAACTCTTCCAACTCACGGCTCCACCATTGAGCAGATATACGAAACCGGACTGTGACTTCGCATCATCTCGATCGGTTTGGAAACTAGCATCGGTGTAACCACTTACAACGAGCTCTTGGTCTCCACCGTACACGAGAATGCTATCCTTTGTTCTCTTGAGATACTTGAGGATATTCTTGACTGCGGTCCAATGTGGCATACCAGGGTTAGCTTGGTATCGACTAGTCACACTAATCGGATGCGCAACATCGGGGCGAGTGCATAGCATGGCATACATGATCGAACCGACTACAGATGGATACTTGAACCGCTTCATGAAATCCCTATCTGTATCAGTCGTCGGACATTGAGTCTTGCTCAAGAATATGCCATGTGACATAGGCAAGTAACCCTTCTTGGAACCAGCCATTTTGTGTTTTTCCAACACTTTGTCAATATATGCATCTTGGCTCAAACCTAACAACCTTCTTGATCTATCTCGATAGATCTTGATCCCTAGGATGTAGGCGGCTTCGCCCAAGTCTTTCATTGAGAACACTTTCTTCAATGAATCCTTGACTGCATTCAATTCGGAGATATCATTCCCGATCAAGAGTATATCATCAACATATAGAACAAGAAACACAACCACGCTCCCACTAATCCTCTTGTAAACACAAGGTTCCTTCTCGCTTTGAATGAAATTCAACTTCTTGACCTCTTCATCAAAGCGTTTGTTCCAACTCCTTGATGCTTGCTTCAATCCATAAATGGACCTTTGAAGCTTGCACACCTTGTTAGCATTCTTTGGATTCACAAAACACTCGGGTTGTGTCATATACACATCCTCTTCCAAGTTGCCATTTAGGAAGGCAGTTTTTGACATCCATTTGCCATATCTCATAGTCATAATATGCGGCAATTGCTAACAAGATCCGAATTGACTTGAACATGACGACGGGCGAGAAGGTTTCTTCATAGTCAATACCATTAACTTGCTTGTAACCTTTCGCAACTAGTCGTGCTTTGTAAATGCTCAAGTTGCCATCCATGTCGACCTTTCTTTTAAAGATCCACTTGTTCTCAACGGATTTTACTCCGTCGGGAAGGTCAACCAAGGTCCATACCTTGTTTTCATACATGGATTGTATTTCGGATTCCATGGCTTTAAGCCATTCCTTGGAGTCGGGTTTATCTTTCATGTCCTTTATGGTCAAGGGTTCGTCATTCGCAATGACGAGAACATCGTGTAAACCCAAGTACCTTTCGGGTGGACGACTTTCCCTCGTTGACCTTCGTAGGATCGGTGCTTGGGGTTGAGGCTCTTGAACTTGTTCCACAACAGCTTGTGGACTTGGTTCTTGATCCTCAAAAGTTTGAGTGTCTTGAACACTATCGACTCGCGATATGTTCGAGTCCTCATTTGAGGGAGTGTACTCTTGAATCTCTTCCACAACGGCTTGCGGAACGGGTTCAGCTACAACCTCGTTTGGCACTACATTGGAAATCGCTGGATTGCCTACTTGAGGCACATCTTGCGGTGGTTCATGAATTTCTTCAATGACCACATTACTCCCACTACTTCTTCTTGAGAGAAACTCCTTCTCTAAGAACACACCATAACGAGCAACAACTATCTTGTTCTCATTGCGGTTGTAGAAGTAGTAACCCTTAGTTTCCTTAGGGTATCCCACGAAATGACACTTGTCCGATTTGGGTCCAAGCTTATCACTCATTAGCCTTTTCACATAAGCTTCACAACCCCAAATCTTGAGAAACGACATGCTTGGTTTCCTACCAAACCAAAGCTCATAAGGCGTCTTCTCAACGGACTTTGATGGAACACGGTTTAATGTAAAAGCTGCGGTTTCTATTGCAAAACCCCAAAACGATTTAGGCAAGTCGGCTTGGCTCATCATTGATCGAACCATGTCTAGCAAAGTTCGATTTCTCCTTTCGGATACACCATTCCATTGTGGTGTTCCCGGTGGAGTGAGTTGTGGAACGATTCCACACTCCTTTAGATAATCACCAAATTCGTGGCTCAAGAACTCTCCACCTCGATCGGAACGCAAGACTTTGATCTTTCGATTGAGTTGGTTCTCAACTTCATTCTTGAACTCCTTGAACTTTTCGAAGGATTCGGACTTGTGCCGCATCAAGTAGATATACCCGTATCTACTATGATCATCGGTGAAAGTGATGAAGTATGAATAACCTCCTCGTGCGCAAATGCTCATAGGTCCACATACATCGGTATGCACGAGGTCTAATAAGCCACTTGCCCTTGTACCTTTGTTGGTAAAAGACGCTTTGGTCATCTTTCCCATCAAACATGATTCGCATGTGTCAATTGGCTCGAAAGCGAATTGATCCAAGAGACCAACTGTTTGTAATCTCTTGATACGTTTCTCGTTGATATGACCTAAGCGGCAATGCCACATTAGAGTCGTACTTTCATGTGAGATCTTACGTTTTCTACTGTCATGTTCAACACTCAAAACATATTCGTTAGAATCAAGCACATAAAGACCATTCAATAAATGCGCAACACAATAACAAACATCATCACGCAACAAAGTACAACTTTTGTTCTTTATTACAACACCAAATCCATCCAAGTCTAAACACGAAATAGAGATGATGTTCCGAGTGATACAAGGAACTACATAAACATCTTTTAGTTCCAAAACTAAACCAGAAGGCAAAGTAAGCTCTACGTTCCCAACGGCCATAGCGGAGACGCACGTGCCGTTACCGACGCGGAGTTGAACTTCGCCTTTCTCGAGCCGCCTCCTACTCTTTAGTGCCTGCACATTTCGACAAATGTGAGCACATGAACCAGTATCAAATATCCAGTCTGTACTAGAGGTAGCGAGAAGGGTTTCAATGACAAATATACCTGAAGTAGAAGGCCGGACAGTTCCCGCCTTCTTGTCAGCGAGGTACTTGGGGCAATTCCTCTTCCAATGGCCCTTGTTGCTACAGTAGTAGCACACGGTCTCGGAAGTGGCCGGGTTCTTCTTTCTCTTGGAACCCTCGGAAGCTCCCTTGGCCGAACCTTGGGGCGTCACCGTGCCTTTGGCCTTTCTAGTTCTGCGGGTCTTTCTTTTCTTGCTCTTCTTGCTCTTGTCACTCACCGCAAAAACATCTTTGGGCCCTTTTTCCTTTTTGAGACTCTCTTCCGTCTCGACAAGCATGTTTTGGAGATCATCCATGCTCTTGTCCATGCCATTCATCCGGTAGTTCACAACAAAACCGGTGAAGCTATGAGGGAGAGAGTTGAGAATGAAGTCTTGAATCGCCCCTGACGGGAAGGGCGTATCAAGCCTTTCGAGCTGCCGAAACAACCCCGCCATCTTCATGACGTGTGGCCCGACTTCATGACCTTCCGCCAATCGAGTATTGGCGACGGCCTTGATGAGACGAGCCCTTTCGGTGCGGGCCTTGGTTTGGAACATGTTCGAGAGACGAGAGACCATTTCAAACACTCCATAACCACTATCCATGAACTCCTTTTGGAGTTCCGCCTCCATGACAGCGACAATCAGGACGGACATCTCCATGTCGTCCATGACGTGCTTGTCATGGGCATCCTTGTCCGCTTGAGGGGCATCCGACTTGGGAGCCGCGGGGATGAGAGTGGTAAGGAGGTATTCCTTCTTTTCAAACCTTAGGACAAGCCTTAGGTTCCGGTGCCAATCCAGAAAGTTGGCACCGTTGAAGGCGAGCTTTTCTTTCTCTAAAAGAGATCGAAGCGAAAAGGATGAGAAAGACATCTACAACAATTAATTCAAATTAAGGCCAATTAGTTTATGTTTTTATTTTATTTTCAATAAAGTAAAACTTTCACTATTTTAATATAAGTCCCTTAAAAGTAATGAATTTCCAAGACCCCTATTTTCGTCAAGTTGGACCTGCTATGGCACGTCACCCAAAATGACTAGATAAGGTAGGTTCTCTTTAACCAATCATACAACTTTATGATTCTTGGTTCGCATCGCGAACTTCGCCCTGATGTCCAAACTCTAGTTGGGTCCATCGATAAGTAACATCTCTCTATTTGCTCCTTACAAATCCCTTTATTTGTACCCCGACTATCAAATTGACAACCATGACGTCCGCTTGGGCGGACCGCGTCATGAGAGGGCAATTGACGTGAAGGGGATAGAGAGAAGGAGGGCGGTCGACTTAATCAAATTTGGGACAAACAATTATGTGACTATTGTTTGGTGGTCGTGTAATCATACACCCATACCTATCCTATGACATTCATAGCATCCACAAACATTCACATAATAATAAGCATCTCAAGCATTGTTGTGGGTTTGTATGGCTCCCGCTTGCATTAGTTCCGCCGCATCTCCATGTAGCAAAACTAATCTAATTGTCCCTCCCACTAATCATATGGATCCTATCCTATATAATTAAAGGACAAAATACATGTGAAAATATCCCTAATTCCCTCCTAGCCTTAGGGGCATGCAAGCCTCACAAGTTACATTAAGAAATTAATCATAATTAATTAATTAACCATGGCACCAAAGGCCTTACATACAATCAATCACATGCATTCACAAATTACAACACACAAGGCATTGGTTTCTTGAGCCATACTAAACCCACGATCCTTCCTACAAAACAAAGTTAGCACATGTCTCTTTGTTTCTTAATTAACAACAATGAATTAGAGTCTTTGCACATCGCTTGTAGTTCGGGTCTTTCCGCATAAAAGTTTAACTTTTAAACAACTAATTTGCTTAAACCATTTGAAAAGCCAATTCAACAATTGTAAACAGAAAGGAGGAATATCATGGAGTATTCTAATTAATTTATTCAACCAATTTGATTAATTAGAAAATACTTTAACTATTTAAAATATTAAATGGGACCCGATAAAATTCGAAGTTTTTCGGTCTCCAAAAATTATGAAATAAATAATGCATACTCCCTATTATGAGTGTAACTATCTGTCAAAATTTCAGGGAGAGATCACTTACCATCAGAGAGAAACAAAATTAACAAATCGTCAAACTGTGCGCGAAACACCGTTATCCGATTTTCTGTTTTTGTCTAATTCTTTTGGTCTGTAGGATCATCTTCCAAAACGTTTTCATGAAAACATTTTACATAACAAATCTACTATATGTTATTGGCTACCAATCCATCAAACGAAATACAACTAGTCTTATTTAAAATCATCAAGATAAATAGCAAACAAGCCACTTACCCTGTTCTGAAACAGACTAACGACTAAAAACTATTGACTCAGTTGAGATATCAAACCCTAATAAAATTCTTTGAAACTAATTTTCACAGAATCTTAACTTCAAGTAGAAACTTTCTATTCAAACACTTTTTCATAAAGTTTTCTCAATAAGTACAGTTTATCCAAACAATCAGTTTGTTGGAAAACCAGATCTGACAACTGATTCATTTCTCATGACTTGAACGCCCACATAAAATCCGAAACATGCAACAAATTTTACATGTCCAGAAAGAGCATCAAGTTTACAAGATTTCTAGCCAAGAAATACAGATAGTTATTTTCGAAAAATAAATCCTTCATGCCTAAAACACAGAACTGTGCAGCAGAGTACCAGATCTGCGCACCGTTACCGTTTAATTCACCATAAATTCATAACAACTTAGAAAAAGGTGAAACTAGTGGCTAAAGAACCACATCTCACAGATCTACAACCTCCAATAAAATTTAGAATTTTTCTGAAAGCTTTTCTCAGCGAAAAAAACAAAACAATGTCGAAAACAGAACAGAAATCCAGACAGCAAGCAAGTGCATCACTAATCCATGTGTTAATTAATCATTTCTCAACTAATTATGTGTTAAAATGCTTTAGAACAACCTGGCTCTGATACCACTGTTAGGAAGTCTAAGTTTTCAAATTTTTGTGCTAATTAACCATTTAATAAGCAATCCAAACGACTTAGACCTCGAAGGATCTAGTCCAAGCATTCACACACAAGAGAGAGAGGTTAGGAAGGCTACCTCTCCTTGTATCGCAACAAGGAGACTCGAATCCGGCGATGTCGAGGTTGTGCGCACCACCACGCGTGTCTCGGCCTCAAGTCCACCAAGGTATTAACCAAAACCTCGATCTATGCTAGTAGATGAGAGGTTAAGCCTAATCCCTTCCTTCCCTTTGCCTTAATTAACTATTTAATTGGATGGAGGCAAGAGGTGCTCAACACATGAGCTTAAGAGAGCAATGGTGGAGAGGAAAAATTCTGAAATTTTTCCTTTAATTTTCGTCCAAAATATTAGGGAGAGAGAAAAAGGCAAGGTGGCTAGGGTTTTGGCTCCCAAAGTGGTCCTTTTATAGACCAACCACTCTCCCAAAAAGTTGTAACTAATTTACAACTATGCCATCACTAGGGCAGCCATAAAATGGGCCTAAATGGGCTCTATCAATTATTTAATTGGTCCTCTAATTCAATTAATTAGTGGCCCAATTAATTGCTCTCAATTTGGACCTTTAATTTACCATTTAAATATAGGCCTGTTAGCTCAAATTAATTACTTTAATTAATTCATGTTGAACAAATTAATTATCAACACTTTGATAATTATTTAAGGATTAGAATATGCATTAATTTATTTCTATATAATCCGTTTGACTTAATTAATTAATTATGACGGTTCGCAACAGTACATAATTAATCAGTCAACATATCATATTGTTGCATTCCTTAATACAACCAAATAAATAATGCACGCATGGTCAAAACCTATTTGTGTGACCCTTTGAGGATTTATGCTCTGTTGGACATGGAAAATAAATCGCTATTTATTTCCAATAATCATAAGCGGTATCTAGCAACACGTTATGATTCCCAATTCGCATAAATAGTGTACTGCTACAATATTTTAATCCTGCATAAGAAATAATAGTATATCCTTGTCTGATTCTTATGTCACATGATATCATCGTATAATCCAAGATAGGAATGTGTCATTCTTGCAGATTATACGTTTCTTGATCTAGAGATGACTGTATCAGTTGCTAGCAAACAATCCATCTCCATCAAGGGGCCCAAACAGATATCATCGCTCACTAAGTAAATTAATGAGGGACATACGATTTTCTTGATGAACAACTTTTCCCCGCACATTTCAAGAGAACATAAATAAAGTCCGTATAGCAGCCCTTATCAGGAATCAACGGTAGACGATATTTATTGAACCTATCCTCATGTGGAAAAGTTGAACCATCTCAAACTTAGAATCAAACTCAAATGAAATAAATAATGACACATAACACAATCCATATATTTATTTCATTGGGTCGTGTCCTGTACTATGTTCCATAACATACACATATGCAATTAAGTTGGCAACTCCTTACCTATGATTTGTAGAACTTAATCATCACTTAACTTGCATACTAATCTTATCCGATAATTAATATTCCTTGTTAATTATCAAGATTACGGACCTTTTAGATTTATTATTGTCATTTATTATAAATGAAACACAGAGATCTACAATTCAGATCCTCAACCTGAATGATCTGTCAATTAAATCAAGGAATAAATGATCAAATATCATCAATAACATAAACCATAGAAGTAGCCATATAATGATTGACTTCTAGGACATAACTCTAACAATAACGACGGAATCACTGACCATTTATGCTAGACTCCCACGTTCAAGTTATGCTGTGATTTATAATTTTGTATGTTTAAGTTGTGTTGGTTTAGTTTTATCAGATATGCCTTGATTTTAATATTTAGAGGGATAAATCGAGCTTTGCTCGATATAGAAATTCTTACTGGTATTTAATTATCGAATTTCATTGCAGCAAATTGAGTTTAATTATACGAAAATTTTCTTAAAATGATTATATTGATTATCATTTGCAATGATCGATTATATTGCAAGTTAGATTATATGATATTATTTCAATTTTGTAAAATTTATTGCATAGGAATTTAAAGCAACAGTTGAAGACAATATGTATGAACTACCTTAGTTTTTGAAATATATTTAATTCTTAAATTAAATAATGATTGGCATGACTATTTTAAGTATATTTAACCAAAAAAAGAGAAAATTATTTTTAATTATAGAAAATATAAAAAAAATCTATTTTTAGTTATAAAAATAATTTTTAATTAATACTATAGATGTCCACCTGACATCAATATCTAATGGGATTAGAAAATATATGTGTAGACCACCGTGTCATAAAAAATAAATAAATCCTAAGTAATACCGCAAAAACAGAGAGAAGTAACAGAGGACCAATCCTTGAAATTTGACTTGTATTGTTAGCAAAGTTTTTAGACAAACATACTTCCAAGTTAGTACTATAATTGATATTTTTATCCAATGACTCAATTCTTTTGTTGGGCTCCACATTGAATCTTCCCAAAAGAAGAAAACAAGTAGGACTAATAAATTTAAATTATTAAAAGCGGATATTCCACATATATCAGAACTTGAATATTTTATTAGAAAAGGAGGTGGTTTATAAAAATAATAATAATAATTGCCTTCCCTAGATAGCAACAAAAAATAAACTACCGTTTCCAAGATGTCATAAGTAACAGAATTTTTAAGAAGAAACATGTTATTGGCCTTTTAGTTGTGTAATTCTTCTTTTAAATTGTTGATGGTGCTACAGGTGATGAGTATTTGGACCTAGGATCACTACATTACATTGTCTAGCAAAATAATGCCAACAATTGTCAATTATTATGGCCCTTCATTTATTGCTATTGTGTAAAATTTGGAAAAATTTTTTAAAAAAAATGAAAAATTTGTTTCTAAGGAGATTTCAAAATGGGAACATATTGTACGATTTGGATCGACCATTTGAATTTCAGATTTTGAAAAACAACTGTAAAGCACCGCTTGGTCCTTGCTTTGAATGACTACGGTACACCCTTAAACACGGATCAAGCTGTGCTTTAGAGTTATTTTTTAAGATCCGAAATTCAAATAGTTGATCCAAACTATACAATATGTTTTTCATATTAAAATCTCCTTAGAAACAAAATTTTACATTTTTTTATTATTTTTACTATTTTTTTCACATTTTACAAAATCCTTAATCTAAAACATTATGAGCCCTCCATTTATAGCGATTGTGTAAAATGTGAAAAAAAATAAAAAAATAAAAAAATGTAAAACTTTGTTTCTAAGGATATTTCAATATGGAAAACATATTGTACGGTTCGGAGTAACCATTTGAATTTCGAATATTGAAAAATAACTCTAAAGCACCGCTTGGTCCATGTTTTAGGTTGTGCATAGTCATTATCCAATTATCATACACCTACAAATTTTTATCTATATTCTATTTTTTTTTTAAGATACAATCAAGCCTTACAACTTATTGCTAAATTTAATGTCTATAAAAAATGTCTTGCTGGATTTCGAATCTACAACTTTGCACTCAAAATACATTGCTGTTTATCACTACATCAAGAACTGATTCTCTTATCCATGTTCCATTTAACATAAACTTTGTATATTATATTTTAAACATTTGAATTTGCGCCAGGACGCACTTTAGGTGGTATCATGGAGCTCTAATATCTCTATGACGCAAGGCATTTTTCCTTTCATATAATTTTTTTCCTTGTTGATCATATTTATAGCTCAAACCAAGATGTATTTTTTTCCCCTTGTTTATATCTTTGTTCCTATGAGCTATAAGTTTAGGAATCCTAGTACCAAAAAGAATGTTTCGTTTCATCTGGAAAAAAGTAAATTTGAATAGAGAATTCTTTAAATATAAAAAATATCAATATATAATTTTTGTAGTAAGAGAAAAACGCATGCTCTTTTTAATTAACCACGGTAAAAACTATCGAAAATGTATTGTGCAAAATGTGGGCCTTAATTATATTTTTTAAATTAATAAATAGAAAATTTTAAATGCCGAAAGTTAAAATATATAATAGACCTCAAAATTGAGGAAGAATATTGCAGTACTCAACGGGCATCCTTGATTTCTTCATTGTATGCTTGTCGCCTTCTCCATTGGACCAATTGGATAAGCAAGAGTCATATTTATGTCAAGAAACCCCATTAAAAAGAATAAGGGAAAAAAAATAAGAGGTTTTTCCTGAAAATACAAACAAAATTGTTATTAGCTGTGGGCTCTTATAGATGTCTTTTTTTATATTAAAAATGAAATCATAAAACAAATTAAAGAAAAGAAAATAAAAGATAGTGACAGCGCAAACAAATAATAATATTAAAATTTCGGTAAAGGACTACAGGACAGGTTAAGCATGCCGTAGGAACATGCAGGTCTCATCTGGCCCGGTTGCTTCTGATTCCTCGTGTCATTCTTTGTGCAGTCAATGCTATAGCGGGCATAGCTTGCAAAATAAGTTCAAATCATAGGTTTCACTCTCATTGTCGAATAAATAAAAGCTTATGCACATTTAAATTAATAAATTTATATGTTATATACTTATATAGTAATGAATATCCCCACATTCAAGAGATGGTGTCCATTTACATGTTTTTGTTTATATTTTTGGATGGTGAATTATAAAATGGGTGTTATATTTTAATCCTCCTTAGATTATAAACATTACAACTTTTTTGTAAGGATAACAAAAGAATATCCTTAGCTTTTATGATGGTTTTTATTGTGTGCTCTCGAGTTGACAAATTTTCACGCAATAGACATGAATTATGTATAGATTAGCTTCATATATATTAATTAAGTGTAAATCATATGCAAATTGATATACTAAATTCAATGTTAAATATTATATACATAACGAACTATTGAATTAAGCCTAAATTCAAGTTTGTACATGGTTTATATTTCAGGTACATGAATTCATATTACAAAATTCTATTGGCGTATCGATATTCATGTTTGGATATCGTATCGAAAAACTGTGCTGGAAAAAAATTAATTAATTGACTTTCTGCTACGTGATTAGTGACCAAGCTTGCTTTTATTTGAGATCGAGACAAATGGACTTCTCCAACCAATTTTCAGACAAAGACATTCTACTCACTAAGTGCAACACTGCACCATTGTTGTTAACAGAAAATCCATTTATTTATATTTATTATATAAAAAAATCTTGTTAGAGAAAAGGAAGCAAAGGTGGGACTTGACGTACAAATGGAAAACGAGTCTCCAAAAACCATGGCCAGATCCTCTTTTAATTCGCTTTCTTCAGAAAGAAAGAATAAATAAAATTAAAAAAAGAAAAAAGGATCATTCGTTATATCTTTCCATTTTTTTTTCCCTCCGGAGATTGGTAGCATATTTAATATTTGAAGGAGCTGCAACTGACCACCTAGAGGATGATCACATAAAATCTACAGAACTTTGTGAATACGTATAGTGAAAAAGCCACATTCAAAATTATTAACTAATAATTATCTTCATACCTTCTCTGATTAAATTAAGAAAATATCACCCAATTTATATTGAGTTCATTTATCAGTTCTAAACTAATACCGATTTTGAAATAAAATTTATGAGCATAATATATTGTAATATTGTGAGGTGATATATTTATTTTTCCCAATAACTGATAAATTTCATCTATTAATATAAATTCAATATGCAAAAAAAATTCTGTATTGTATCAAATATTGGCGATCCAGAAGACTACAATAGTTCAGAAATAATGCAAAACTTATTTATCAAACTCAACGCAATTATGTGAATTTCTATTAAGTGGATTATTGAATTTTTTTTAAAAAAAAATGGACTTCTTTCCTTTGTAAAATTTGAACAAACCTCGTTACTGGATTGGAATTAATTAAACATACTTACGATTCAAATATTCAATACATAATGAATGATATTTATATTTAATACAAGTTTTGGCTACCTAAGCCTACCTCAGGTATTTACAAATGCATACCTAGAATTGCATAGCAGGAGATCATTAGTCCTCAGAAAATTGCACTACCATGTTAAAATGACAATAAATTAACGCTTCCTGATCAATCACAAGAAAGAAGAATTATATATATATATAGTTATACTTTGGGATGGATATGTGATTTTATTTTCTCTCCATTGCCACCCAGAAGTCAGAACATTTGCTGTTTGATTTTTATTTATGTTTCCAGAAACCAGGGGCTACTTATAGTTTTAGGTGGCTTTTGATACGAAAAGCCATGGTCAACTTTCCCATTTTTTTTTTCTTCACTAACTTGAAGAAGGGTTTCACCTATATAGAAAGTTCCGAAATAAAATAATGAAGAAAATGACACAAACAGGACAAGAACTTGAAATGGAAGTCTAAAGTTTAAACCCCCTGAAAAATTCAACTTTGAATTCTACAAACCATCTGCAATACCGTTTGGACACCTGCCCCATGTCCGTACACACCACAGCAATTAAAACATATGAGACTGCATCAGAGATCCTTTCCAGTTGTGCACATAAATAAATGGTCTCAGCAAATCAGAGAAATTCAAACTGGTGCATGTTTCCCCCTTAGGACCATTATAAATTAAACTCCATTCCTCCTATTAGAATAGAATATCAATACTCTAGCAAGCTCCTCTTCTCCCTCTCCAATTCATAGATCAAAGAAGGTAGGTTTATACACAGAAACAAAGAGTTGAGAGGATTAATTGGAAATGGGGAGAGGGAAGATAGTGATAAGGAGGATAGACAACACGACGAGCCGCCAAGTGACCTTCTCTAAAAGGAGGAGCGGCCTCGTCAAGAAGGCCAAGGAGTTGTCTGTCTTGTGCGATTCTGAAGTCGGCCTCATCGTTTTCTCCTGCACTGGCCGCCTCTATGAGTTCTCCAGCTCCAAGTGCGTGCATATATACCTCTTTCTTCTCCTACTTTTGTTAATTAACATAATGTGTTCACATACTAAATGTAAACTTCAGTTATCTGTACAAAGATGTTAGTAATTGTGAAGCGAACAAAAACATTATCGATATGATTTTTTAGATTTCTAACGGTTAATATAATTAAAATTTGTTGATGATTTCGGATAACACGATGTCTGCTTGATTGCAGCATGAGGTCTGTGATTGAAAGATATCAGAAGGCAAAAGAGGGGCACAATCCCAGCGTGAACTCATCTTTTGAGATTAAGGTATGATATTTACAATCATCGCATGAAATCCAACTCAAATCAACATCCAAGATCCTGTTTTGTTATTTACTATTATTTTTGTCAGATAACTGGTTTGATTTGTACTTATAAGAGCATTACATTGTAATGTAGTTACAACAATCCACACCTAATGGCCTAAAAAGATTAATTATTAATCTTACCCTAGCTTAATTAACTATTGCACTTCAGGCATAACTTTTGTTGTTCTTGATTTAAATATGTTAGCTTCTTGGGAAGAGTAATATTGATTTTTTATTAACTATGTAGAATATTAAAATAACGAGCAAGGTCATTGGTACCAGTACTATGACTCAAGCAAACAGATTTCTAGTCTTTATTAAAATAAAACTAGAAAAGGGTGACTTTAATTACTATTTTATTGTAAACTTGGAAACACGTCCTAACATGTCAAAATACTATGTCAAGACGTATCTAGGTAGACTTTCATACAACTAAACAATAACTTCAAATAGAATATACACAGTGCTCAGAAAATCAATTTTCCGTGAAATGAACCGTTGCTTCATATGTTGCATCCATTTGTTATTAAGGTGTGCTCCAGACGATGGTAGAGGGGGTGAAGGGAGGAGGAGGGCAGCTGCCCTTCCACTGCCCGAAAGATTCACCTGCTCCAGAACACAAAAAATCTAGTGGAAATCAGCGGGAATGAGGGGAGAGAGGAGAATCACTCTATACAATTTTGATCAATTTTGTCACCCCAAATTTGGGGATTAAGAATTAGTTCTCCCTCCTGTCCCATTCCTTACAGCACGATATCCGCAGCATACCCTTGCAATCTCAGAAAATGCTCCTACGGTCAGATAATGAGGTCTCCACATTGAGCTACTTTAGAACCCATTCATGAAATATATAAATGATTAACACTAAGACATTGAAAGGAGTTAATAGTAAGATCAAAGAGCTTATGGCCATGGTCTCATCTGCAAAGTTCCAAACTTCCAATTAAGACGTGTACCAAGTTCTCTAAAGAAAGAATATGCATTGGTTGAAATTGTTAGCAGAATGGTGACCTTACAAAAGTAGCCCACAAGAAATTATGCTGCCGACCCTATCATACACTAATAAAATCAAAACCTAAAAAATTAAGTCAAATAAGTCAACAGTTCTAATCCTTCAGTACACTTTGGGCCAAATGGGATGAAAAAGAAGAAATGAAAATTAAACTTTGCGTGATCGATGCTTAAATCAAAATACTTCACAATGCAAGGATTTGCCTTCAAAATGCTTGTAAAATCTTGACATTAAATTATAAGCACCTTACTGATAACTTCCTCAGTACTCGCACAAACAAACACAAAGAGAGGCCTAAGTTGATCTTTGTTATCCTAAATATTAATGGTTTTGAAAATAATTGAATGAAGAAAACATTTTTTTCCCCTAAATAAATATAAAGGTGCAAATAGCATGAATTGTCTGAAATTATCTCCAATGGAAATTAGGCCATTATATTAATATTGTGAAATCTACCCATAAAATGATGCTCGAAGCAATTGATAAAATACAAAGAAAATAACAACTTCCCTTTTTTTTTTTTTTATTAACTTACTAGTTCTGGCAGAGGGAGGCCGCAAGTTTGAGGCAGCAACTACATAACTTGCAAGAAACTAATAGGTAGCTTCCACCTATCCTACAAATTATGAAAAGAAAAAAAGTTAGGAGAATAAGAAAAGAAAGCAAACACAATATTGTTAAAAATTAACTGATTTCCAAAAAAAATATTGAACTATTTCTATTTTAGTACCATTTTTAAATATTCAAGCAACATTTATTTAATATAAATTAATCTGAATATAGAAAGTTGATGGGAGAGGAGCTTTCAGGGCTAACCATCAAAGATTTACAGGGGTTAGAGAATCGTCTTGAGATGAGCCTAAGATCCATTCGTTTAAAAAAGGTTTGATTGTTTGTTAGCTTAATTAGTTCATACTGGAATCACAAAATTTTCCAGAGAAAAGAATGTTGATGCTAATTGTGTTAATTTTCCTATACAGGACGAGCTCATGACCAATGAGATTCAGAATCTAAGCTACCAGGTTCAACATCTCAAATGAAAAGGAAAAATTGACACTATAACATGGCAAGAATTTTGTATTAACGTCCTTCTTGGTTTATTTGCAGGGTAGCCTCATTCACCAAGAAAATATCACTCTATACAAGAAATTGAATCGTATATACCAGCAAAACATGGAATTAGAAAAGAAGGTAATAGACACAGATAACTCCGTAAATTTCTTTAATAAACAAATCTTAAAATGAAACTTTAATAGTAAACATGGGAGATCGAGAATTTGAGGAATGAACATGGCAGAGCGCCCTGTCAGTGGCGCTCCGGCAGCGGCGCCGGTGGCATTGGCGTGGAGATGAAGACGCCGTTGGCAGTGGCGCGGTTGGTCGTGGTGGCGCCAGGCCGTTGAGGTGGAAGGAGGAGGAGAGGAGGCGCTGGGAGGTGCCGTTGGCAGTGGCTCGACACCGCTCACGCTCGACAATGGCGCCGGAGAAGGCAGAGGAGGCGCTGAGAGGAGGGACAGGTGCGCAGAGACAAGGCGGAGAGAGTGCGTTGGAGATGGAGAGAGTCATCGTCAGCGGCGGCGGAGGAGGATGTGGCGGTGAGCGGCATTGAGGGGCTGCTCTTGTCTCCTCCTTCCACCCCGAGGGCCTGGCGCCACCGCGACCAACTGCGCCACTGCCAGTGGCGACTTCACCTCCACGCCAATGCCACCGGCGCTGCCGCCGGAGCGCCACTGACAGGGCGCTCTGCCATGTTTATTGCTGAAATTCTGAACTCCGATGTTTACTGTTAAATTTTCATTTTAAGATTTGTTTCTTATAAAAATTTACGGCAGAAAACTGCAAGCACTTATAAGGACCATAGTGACTGGTTATATGTGTATCATGTTATCACCAACACAAACTTACGTAAACCACCAGAAATTATAACCAGTTCATTACAAGTAAGGTGCTATACCAGCTCATTACAAAGGGTTTCACCAATAACTGGTTATATATACCAATTCATCACAAACAAGGTAGTACACCAGCTCATTACAAAAGGGTTTCACCTATGACTGGTTATAACCAGTTCATTACAAATAAGGTACTATACCAGGACTTAGATAGCCAGCTTATAAAACTGTTTAGGTAATGCACTAGAATAATTGATCCATTGAAATTCATAATCTCTCAATTAAGCACAGAATAAACTATACAGTGCTTTGACACAGAAACATAATAATTAACACCAGACTGGATGAACGTAGCCCTGAAGTTCATTCTTACTCAATACAACCAAATTTTATCTTAGGGGAACAGGTACTGATATTTAGTGCTAATTTTACAGGTTGATGGAAGCGAAGGAACAAGCGATGCTGACAAAAGTTCAGTTACTCGTTCAGTTGTCCCAATTAACCTTGAGATAAGCCCACCTCAAGAGGAAAAGATGGATTCAGAGCCTGGAGATTCGAATCTATGGTAAATTCTGTACTTTGATCTTTGAATCATTTAGAACTCTAAAACAGTTCAGAGGTTAATAACATAATTGTTCATTCACTTTGCAGTGTGCTTAAATTACATTAAGAAGAATGTACTAAACATTGAAGTAGAATAAGAATACTTGTTTGTCATAATGTTGGATGCCAAAAGAGGGAGATTCAACATGAGCTAAAACAATTCTGCAGTAACAAGACATTCCTTTGTGTGCTGTGTTGCTCATCGACTGGTATTGTGTTTGCAAAATCCTATGATAAGAAATTATCTAGTATGTAGGAACAAAGAGAACCTATTATATTTTCCAAGAAAAACTTTCCTTGAACTGAAACAGGTTATTATCTTCTTGTTAAATAACTCAACATTGTTCTATTTTTTATATCTGGGAGTTGTGATGTTTGTTCTCATCCAAATACTAGTATTTTAATTTCTTATGGATCAATCCATTGTACCGTTCATTTAACTAAGCATGTTTGCTACACTCACATTGCTCTCTATTTTTATAATATTTGGGAATTGCGGATGCTTTATACTCTTCAAATTAAAATATTTGGTTAATCCTTTTTTCAATCATATGAAAATTGAAACCACCCGAAACTAGCTATTTATACTTGCTGTAAATTTCTAGGTGCCTAGATCAAAAGAAAAGAAGAATTACAAAAAAAAACATTATTTTAACGTCACAAATGAAAAATAATATTTAATTTCTTTGAGCACAATTTATTTGATATCTTTGCCTGAGGCTTTGTTTTTTGCGCTGTTAGGAGTGTTGTGGGACTCAATTCAGTATTGTATTTTACCAATGTTCCACGCAAAAATATAGAAAAAAGTTATTACTTACATTCTAGATGGAAACTGTCAAGAAAATAAACAAATGGGTTCCAATGCAACAAACTTTTCCGGGTCATGCAATGACAGTCCAATTTCTCATTTCTATTTGGAATCCTAAACATTGATTTTGGGTATTTTTTACAAGATACAAGTCCACATAAAATTTTATGATATTTCGAGCTTGTTTTATACTATGTCATAAAATGAATGCCTTAAAAATAAATCTTACAATCTATCACATTTAATTAGATTCATTAATTTTTTTCCCACCTAATTTAGTATAAAACGAATTCCAAGAATGATAAAACATGAACAATATCACAATTTCGATTCGACATTAGATTTAAATTTTGAAACATAAATGAAACATTGAACAGTACTTCCCAGATTACACCCTAAATACCAAAGAAAGAACCAATTATAAATGATAGTTTCAAGTCAAAAGACATTAAATTTGCTAGGCCATTGAATCAAGAACTTGCTGACAAATAAAAGGACGGACAGAAATCATAGTACAATCAGATAACCAATTGTTTTCCATTTCAAGCTTCCACTCAGCATTTGCTGAGCTGCTAAAATATTTACTACATGTGGGCTAGGCCCATTTAACAAGAAAATGCCATCACAAATCAAGAAACTTACAGTGACCAGTGACCAGTGACCACTACACGTCTTTGAGTTTTTCTCACAAGATATGTATCTGCTACCTGTAACTTGCGGTCACCATCTGCAAAACTGATCAAATTTATGCATTGTTAAAACAGTATTTGCCATGCCTTTTTATGCTAACATTTTGACAAGGAAAAGTTAGTACCATGTTATTGCACAGACAACAAACAGATGCATCTCTTTCGGAGTGATAATAGATTAAGATAAAACTAATAAACCCCACATTTCCTGTTTGGTACTAGAATAACCATTATAGATAGGAGTAATTAATTTTTATCCCTTGTGAAAGCTGGGAGAAGATCTACCTTATGCTTGTGACTTGTGAGATTTGCCTATTTGCAAGTTCATCATACCATTTCACAAGTAAACAAGGGAGAGTGCTGGTAATCTTGTGATCCTATTGGCAAAACAAACTTTTCGAGTTTAATAATAGTTATTCGGATCATAGGTAAAATTAACATAAAAACCACATCCTTTCTCTCAAAGTTGCTCAAATAGAGTTCAAGCATTTACCAGAACACAAGTCATGATTATTTATGAAATTTAGAAAAATAATAAAATATACATGAAATTTCCAGGAATAAGCTAAAAAAAAAACTTTTTACAAAAAATAGTGGACGCCACCAGTTCGATTACAAAACTAAAAAAAAGGTACTCAAGCCTAACTGTTTAATTAGGCAGAACCTAACACTATTTTGTATTGTTTTATCATCTACAGATCTATATTTATTTCAATTTATTTGCGTACCATGCAAAGGTCTCACTGAACACTTACCTTGGAAAGTAAGAAGAAAAACAAAGGATTTGAAACTTCTTGCACAAATTAACGACGGCTCTTAAACAGAAACAGCAACTAAAGCACAAAATGGAAATTAGTTGGCCAAGAGAAGTCTCAAACCTGATTATCTCCTCTAGTCCTCTGGATAAGATATCAAACTTGAATAAGAAAAAATCGAAGAGCTTTTGAATTTCTCTTTCTAGTAGAAGAACGCGGCGGGATTTATGCACTGGAAGGAAGTGGAGGGATAAGAAAATTGGAACAAGGGCAGAGGCCAACTTGCTAAATTTTAAATTCAATTTGGCGGTTTTGGGATCCATTTTTCAGATAAGAACGACCAGACGATTAGGTAACAATTGGATGATCCGATCCAATTGCTGCCACCATGATAGCAAGTTGGAACCTAGAAACGTTACGTTGTCTCTGCGGAACAAGATACTCATTTTGGGAATTGGGAGGGAGACTCATCGCTAGTTTTATGGCTTGATGCATTCCTTTTTGTTAATTACTCGTTTCAAACCTAATATTTTCTCTCAAAAAATACTAATTATAATTATTCTTAACTAGTCAATATTTTTAATAGTTAATATTTTATCTCGACATATGCTTCAGACGTTTCGGTGAAGCATTAACAAATTTCAGGTGAGTTTTGTTATAGAAGTAGTATATAAAAAAGTATTTCAATTGAACAATAAAATTGAATAGATGACGTTTAGGCTTAGATGAGTGGAATATTAAGACTAAATAAATTTAATCTATAAAAATCTCAACTGATTCACTGAGACTAGATAGCTAATAATAATAATAATTGGTTCCTTTGAAAATTATAATTTGGGTCCAGGGGTACAAAATAACAACACAGAACTAATTTCCAACTATTCGTTGGGTAGAGGTTACCATACACAATGGCATATTGCCATGACTGTTATGTGATTATGGATCCAACATTCATTTCTCGAACTTCTTTTTGTTTTTAATGCCTACTGTGTTATCTCTTCTTGTAATTTGCGGAACGAATTTCCCAATTTCTTTTGCATGAAACCAAACAACTTGACCCGCAAGTGGCCACGTGCACTAATGGGACCCGCCAATTTCCCAACGACAGAAAAGCCGAAAGTGCTCAAATAATTAACTCCTTGTTAGGCCAAGTAATCAGTAATGCCTAATAGGCATTTATTATTTTTCTGGAAACATTGACTGTACCCAATTTTTTCCTAACCAGTTTCCTTACCCGGAGAATAAAACAATTTGACTTCTTAAAAAAAAAAAAAATAAACCAATCTAAAATGATTTCTTCGGAATGAAAAACCAATCTAGAATATTGTTTCCGGATATGAAGAAGCTATGTTGCACGAGTGCGAGTGCGGGCATCGTATCCGATACGATGCGGGTGCGAGGATACGCTATTTTTAAAAAAGTTAGAATACATGAGTATATATAAAATAAAAAAATCACATTTTATATCAAAATATTTGATTTTGTTTAAGTTTAACTACAACTATAGTGTATTTGCTATGTCATTCAGTATTTCGTTTTCTTATTTTTTTTAATTTAACAATAGAACAGTAGAATATATTCTAGTTCTATTAGCTAATTGTCTTGATTTTGTTTTGGGAAAGATAGTATGTCCAAGCAAAAAATATTAATTGTCCTAGTGTTCAGTTAAATGCGTCAACTATGATTTGATTATATAGGGCTGCACGTCAGTCGCATCAACCTTGGAGAGAGGCACGCCAGGGACAGAGTCAAAAAAAAATTAACTTGAATCGGATTGGTTCATGACCCTTTCTAATTTTTTCATGTGGTTTTTTTCCAGTTCGTGACCCCTTCGCTTGACATGCACCTATTAAAAAAAAATTGAATGTAATACTTAATAAACTGAACATTTATATGTAATAACCTGAACATTTATATTTACGGAACTGAACATTTGTTTTTGCTAAACTAAACACTTATACTTATCCAAATGAACATTTTTGCTGATAACATTTTTATTTTTTATTGCAACTATCTGAACATTTATACTCAATTAACAGAACATTTGTACTTATCCAACTGAATATTTACGTACGAGATAAAATACACTGGATAAGAAAAAGATGCGCTGGGTGAGAGAATCGCTGGCTTAGCGATGGTGCGGATGGTTTTTTTTTTAGCGATGACACTAATCAATTTTCCTTAATTAGCATGCTGCTTACATTTTGGCCTGGATACATGAGTATGCTTAATTAGCTTGCTCCTTTTCTATAACAAATAGCAAGATAAGCTCGTAATATGGTTCGATAATTCAAAAGCAATAGCCAAAATACTTTTGAAGTCACTCGTTTTTCAAGCATTAAACAATAACCAAACATATGCCAAATTCTTGTTTGTGCCAAAATAGTCACACACACACACACACATGCAAATTATTGTAAAGAAATCCATGATCATAGCAATTTGAAACATCCTGATTCTAAATTTGACATTCCCAGCAATAATAGATGGAAAAGAGTTACATTTACTGAGAAAAATTAGATGGCGATACTTCTTGCTCGAAACTGTATGGCCTGATTGTATCATTTCCTCCTGTAAAGTCAGGATGCATAAGCTTCCTCTTCTCCAAATTTTGGGATGTGAAAGGATGTTCATGGTTGTGGCTGGATTGCCACAAGACCTCGAGACGTACCTCCACTTCCTTCATTGTTGGTCTTTGTTCTCCTTTCATTCTCATGCACATTTCTGCAAGATTGGCAAATGCTTCAAGTTCTGTTCTCTGGCCCTCATTCACTGCAACTTGGGGATCAAGAATCTCAAACAAACGGCCCTCCCTCATAGCAGAGGTAAAATATGCAACGAGACTACCACCTTCGATTAACACTGAGTTTGGTTTTTCCCTTGTCAGCAATTCAGCTAGAATGACACCAAAGCTGTAAACATCACTTTTCAGGGTTAATCGGCCTGTGTAGTAGTATTCAGGGTCCAAATATCCAAATGTCCCTTGGATACCTGTAGTTATGCCTGTTTGATCTAATTGAACACGTCTTGAGGCCCCGAAATCTGAAATTTTTGGAGTGAAATAACTATCTAGTAAAATGTTTGATGATTTTATGTCTCTGTGAAAAACTGATATGGAAGCAGATGAATGCAGATAGGCAATTGCTCTTGCAGACTCAAGCGCAATTCTTAACCGATGTGTCCATGTTAATGAACTTGATTCTGCATGGAGATGATTAAAAAGTGTTCCGTTTGAAATGAACTCGTAAACAAGCAATGGGACTTCGGTCTCTAGGCAACAACCATAGAGTTTCACAACATTTCTATGATTAATTTGTGAGAGAATAACCACCTCATTAATAAACTGATCGATTTCGGCTTGATCAACAATTTTGGACCTTTTGATGGCCACAACGCGCTGATCGGATAAAATTCCTTTGTAGACTTCTCCATGACCTCCCTGACCGAGGATGAGTGCCTTATCAAATCTGTTTGTTGCCGTTTCCAGGTCATCCAGCTTATAAATTCTCAATCTCTGTGTTGCATCATCATCGGAAGCTATACGTTGTTGTAAAAGGAATCCCTTATTTTGATTGAAGAATTTCTGTTTCGTCTTTTCTTTTTTACTCTTTTCTAACAATTTGATACGCTTTCTTATAGCAAAATACAATAGGAAAGCGCTAAAACCAGTACCAACTCCGAGGCCAATTGCCAAACCTGCATACATAATAAAGCATGTTAAAAAAAAGGGTAAAATAATTTACATATTGATCAAATTTAAACAATGCCTCAATAATATATATTTAAACACTCTCAAATAGAGAGGGTTCACTGGGTTCACTATCTGCACCAAAAGGTTAGTTATTTTTAATTTGGTGATTTTAAAATTAAATTCTGGGTTAGACAATGAATTCTCTTCGAGCAATTTCACCTTTCTGAAATTATTATTTGTTTTTGGAATAAGTGGAACTTCCACGCCACTTCTTTTAAAAGTTATTGGGGGATACGCTAGTATAATGATGTTCAAGATGAAAATGAGAGTTTAAACCAAGATACAACAACAATAATAAAGTCTTTGGTCCACACCGTCATGGAAATGAAACCCAATTAAACCAAGATAATGTGAAATAAAATACTTCAAATGTATATTCAAAATGGATTTCTTAAAAACAAAATTTTAATGTCAAAAGAACCAGCCAATAGTACTATGTTTTTGGTCCAATACTTCGATACTATTGAAGGAATTTCGACATACTACATTACAATCGCAGTTGAGAAAATCTTTTCTGGTTTTCTATGAAACATAACTATTGAGGGAAATTCATTTATATTTTATGTTGTAGATCCTTTTTACTCTTTTCATTTTTCCTTTTATCTTTCCAAAAGTATGCGGGGTGTTTCAATAATTGAAATAGCTGTACATTGCAGCACAGTTCAATACACCCACGTCGGTTCAACAGCAGTGAGCAGACATAATTTGAGTAAAAAATTAATAGAGAAAAAGAGCAGATAAATGTTTATTTGCATTTTAGTAATTTAACTTTTGTAACAATAAATGAATAATTACCAATAGCTACTCGATAAGGAAACTTCTCTGGCTTTTTTATGCAATTTCCATCTTCCACATATGGATTACCATATGTGCCTTTCACGCAGGAACATGTGAAATTCCCATCAGTGTTTATGCAAATTGCATTCGCACTGCAGGGATACTTGTCCAGAGATTTGCATTCATCAATATCTGTTCAGAGCAGAGCAACCTATTTTAAAAGTGGCCTTAAGATACTGTACCAGTTAATTTTGTTATGGATATAAACTAATTTGCCTATCTGGTTGTTTTTTAAGGGGACCTTTTATAATGTTGGCATCCATTTGTATTATCCACTCTAGGAATTTCATTGTTCATATTTGGAAGTTCAAAAAACCAACACAGGGTATAAAAATGATCCAGCAAAAAAGTATTGTTTGTCCCAGAACTCCAATACCCTGATTCATAAAACCAACCAAATAAATAAAAACATATAACTAAATGTAATAAAACAGAAATATGAAACGCATTTCCATAATTTGGTTAAAAATGCCAAACTCAGCCAGTGCCTTGGCACTAACAATTGAGAAAACAGTCTGATGCAAAAAGTTCACCTATGCATCCGTCAGGAAGGTAGGGATTTCCTTCATATCCCATCCTGCATTGGCACAGGTATCCTTCACCATTGCTGGTGTTGTAGCAAAAGCTATGGTTGCTGAGACACGCAGCTTTCGGGCTCTTCTCCACCCCATTCTGGCATGTGCCGTTGTCCCTGATAGCCCAGTCAAGAACAACTGGCACACCGTTCTTATTCCTCTCATAGAAATCCAATCCATTCAAATCCCGAACATGGAACTTATACCAGCCATCCTCCACCAGCATAGCATAGTTGCATGGGTTGAACCACCAGGCCAGGTTAGACTCGTTACCCCAATACACTATGTACTCACTGATTCCTGCAGGAATCGCAGTCTGGCAACATCCAATTCCATTACATGAACCACTGTCACCAGTTGTTCTTTTTCGGTTCTTACAGCAGCTACAGCTGGATATACAGCCTGACCTATAAATTAAATCCTCACTAACAATATATGCCAAGGTATGGCAACCTATTGCTATAAATTTGTTTCGTCGAAATGAGAACAGAAACGCGTGACGAAAAAAGAGGTTCATTATCCCTGTCTTAAAGGGGTAATCTAGTCCGTTGGTCCCGTTGTTGCAAGTATAACCGATATTTTTGTTGTTAGCACGTGCTTCTGCACTGGTAATGTTGATATCCATTAGCTCGACATCATAAAAATGGTTGGAATACGGGATAAGAAATGCTCTTGGAGGAACCGTGGACTCGTTGCATCTGACGCCAAATCCTTTACGGTAACAACCGGTGCCCATACCAAATGGGTATGGCACGGTGATGTTTCCGCATTTAGCGGGGCAACCGGGTAGCGAATTTTTCAACGTGACTGCAGCAAAAGCAGTCGGTAATGGGCTTACCAGTATGAGGAAGAGGAAGTACTGTAATTGTCTCACACAAGCCATATGTATGTATTGATATGATCTCTCTTGTCTAATTGGCTGCAAGTTATGTTCTCTTTTTGTTTATTAAAGGCTAATTTCTTTGTCTAATTTTGTTTTAGCTTGGGATGGAGTGATGGACGAAGTCCGATCTGGCTTTTATTTTCTACTTAGAAGCGATTGAATTAGCTCTGGGGTATGCAATAACTTGGGGTGGTGGGCGAGGATATAAAGCATGAATCCAATTTGCCGTCAAAGTAATAGCGTTCGTATTCTCAATCACTTATTATGGTCCAATTAATGTATAGGAGCTAGCGCAATAAAACATTTTATTGATCTAGATCTAACTTTAACAACATTTTCATACGTTCTGTACTGCTAATGCAAAAGGGGCATCAGCCTACTCTTTCCCCAAAAAGGAATACATATCTATATATATATATTTCACATTAATTGCCTATCTTTGCTATCCCCCGTTTAACTGTTGAAGTAGTTACTTTTTACCTTCAGCACAAGTACTGTTTATGACTTTACGTTCTTCAATAGTGAACCTTTTATCAACTCCAAAATAAAAACAAAAAAGAAATGAGTTTTTTATACTGTTAAAGAGCCTTCCAATAATTAAATTTTGTGGAATACTGATTAGTCTCCAAGAAAAACAACATGATCTATCTCTTAAAGTTGTCCATTTTAACCTTGTTTGCCTAATAAGAAGTGGGTCCAAGTTCTCCTCAAATCTGTTATAAAATGTTCTCCATGTCTTTATATTATACCTATCCACATTTCCTATATTATACTGGATGTGCCGATATTCTTTAATTATTATTAGATATTAATTAATGATATTTATAACTCAGTAATTGACGGCCGCTAGCACGTGCCACAAACTCGAATGTTAAGTCTCTCTCACTCACTCGATATCACTCCAATACATAAAATCCAAAATATTGTTTGTACCAATGTCAAAGTAATACTAAATCGAATACAATGTGTGATATTAATATTTTCTTAGTACGGAGGGGTTTCATTTTGGGATCCTATATAAGAGATTTTGCCCTTAGATGTAAATGACTTTGCGGCCAATTGTTTCTCATTCAAGGGCTGCTATTTATAACACAAGGACAGGTGCAGACTTGATCTCTACAGATGGGATGTGAGTTGGCAGGATAGCCAGAACTGCTGGGAATGGGTACAAATCAAGTCGACATTGCAGATTGTAGGTTTGTTTTCCTTCAAGTGTGGATATAAACATATTACTAATAATATTGTATACAAATAGTACTTGTCTTGATATTAATTTACTTCGTTTGCACACTAATAAACGATCCAACATAATTCTTACAAATGCCTTGAAACATAAAAGATACAACTACTTGGAATAATACTCTAATCATATCTCATTATGGTTTTGGAAACGTAGTGTCCACTCATTTTATAGTGTGAACCCCATTTTTGGTAAATTTCAACGCTAATATGAATTATTTGCCTGACGACAGCATACAGGAGAAAACTGGACCTAGGAGTATGCCTTAAACCAAAAATCTCTAATTGGCACATGAACAAAGATATTGCCTAATATAAACTTCCTGTTAGTCTGCAATTTACTGATCATATACCATTACATAATTCATACTGTAAACAAATATACAAGTTTTTTTTTTCATTCTTCAATTTTACAGGAATACAAACAAAATCCTGACACAAATTGTACAAGGACCCCGGAAAAAGGACCATATGTTTCCTCAAATAAAATGCCTAAGGTAAGAACTCAACATATCACAAGCCTCTAGGTTACATCAAGATTTTCTCACACAAACAAAACAGAAAGTGATGTAAAATACAACTTAAACATATGTGGAACTCTAGTCCTTGATTGGTCACACGTGGACAACCTGAGATACCGAGCCACAAGTTCTGGAGAGGCTTCATTGCAATTGGCTAATAAATCTCACTGCAACCAGTGAGACCTGTGTTGGTAATGTTGTGTGCTTGTAATAAACTTATTCCATGATCACAAATACAGTCCATCCTAAGCAGCTGAATCTTTTCTATGGATTTGGCATTAGATCCGATCCAATGCAAGAGCACATTGTTGACCCGCCCACATTGCTCCGACTTGAATTCCTTCAACTCGGGGCAACATGCTTGTTCTGGGTACCTTAACAGGCTTCTAACAAGCCAACATCCCCTCTTCTAGACCCTATTTTGAAGGAAAAGTGAAATGAACTGTAGCAAAAAAATCTTTATTGCTGAAATAAATTTTTCACTTCTAAAAGAAAAATACAAATCTCCAACACTAATTGGACAAATTAATAGTATTGGCAAACTAATTGGACAAAATTACCTATCAAGTTTCACTCTCAGAACACAAACACTGTCCTTACAATAACGTTCTAAGTATAATAATTTTAGGTATCTTTCACTACTTCATGAAAAAACAATCAAAATGAACCAAACTTCTAAGTATGATAATTTTAGATAACTTGCAGTTGCTTATACTGATTATAAACCATAACATTTATTTGAAGAAGTTAATAAGAGTTCCAAAGTATAGTCGAATAGAACAAAATCAAATAAAGTTGCTCTTCAATCTCCTCAGAAAAAAAACAATTGTTTAAAAGCTAACTAGACATTGAACTAGTAGAACTACCTGTTCGATGGTTCAACAGGTTCAACCAACAGGTGGCGAAACCAGATGACACCATAATTATGAAAAGATATTTTTCAAATATAAATGCATTAGAATATTTTAAAAAAAATTCCAACAAAATTATATACAACTCTAGAGCCCTGAAAAACATTTACCGCTAATACTAATATTCTTTATCATTATAATTGTTCATACCACAAAGTACAAATGACTAATAAAAAGTCCATACCTGGAGAGTAGGTGGTAGAATGTACGCATCAGATGGATTGCCAGGATTTACCACCGTACCAACTTTAGGCACTGACTTCTTGCCTTTCTCACATAGTGTCTTCTCTAACCACTCTAATAAACTCGACGCAAGAACAAATATTAAAAAGCTAATTCCATAAGCAAAACAAACCCATTAATTTTTATGTTTCCATTATCATAGAATATCTTCACATCAATTCCACATAAACTTGAAGCTCAAAATTACATAATCTGAGCTTAATCCTTGAAAAAATCATTGAATTTGGGGCAATATTAGCCTCTACGATGATCTGTAGTGTTAGTGGGTCATTCATTGCAAATATCAACAAAATTTGTAGGGCACTGGCAGAAATCTTAGAAAAAAAAATATCCAGGACCTATTTTTAATACAATGATAAATAATTTACTTTTTATGAAGAAACAAATTAAAAGTTGAGAAATTGACCAAGGGAACAAAGGTACAAGTTAAGAAACTTACCCAAATCAGGTTGGAGTGTATTGGGGTCAGCAGTGCCCACAAGAATGTCAATTCCAGTCATTTGAAATGACATGTATGCACTGAATAGTCAGAAGCAGACATGACAACAGAAGACTGAGCAGGCGGGACCTACACTACGGCGATAAAACAAAATGTCAACATGTAGCCTACTTGAGAAACCCATGTTTTAGAATAAATAAATATCTGAATTATACACCGCCTCAAAACTGAGGCCCAAGCTCCTTCTTTATAGATCAACTTTATACTGTAAGAATAGAATTCCATTTATTCCAGTCGCTATAATCTAGGAAGAAATATTAACTCCTTAATTACAGGTATACATATACATATATAAATAAAGATACTATAGCTTAACTACTAAATATATAACATACAAAATTAACACCAGTATATATATCATCAAGCTTTACACGAGGAAGGAGGCTGGAAACCACAACTAAAGGTAAAAGCTAGCTCAAAAAGGAAATTAAGAGCAAAGAATGTGTTGTCACAGCAGGAATTGACTAAGATCACAATGCTTAAAGGAGAAAAAAAAAATACAATTTCGAGGGAATTCAGAAGCAATAAGAAAGGACCATCCCTGGAATTTGGCCTTCAATTCAGAGGAAACATTTGTAATTTAGCCACTTTGATTTGCAAGAGCTCAAGATGCTCCATCTTCCAGTAGAAGTTTCACATATTGGATAAGCAATAGGTACTAGTTATGCTAAATTAAACATTGTCATGTACTGTAATTTATGGTTGCGGCATTATTCAGAGAGGTCCCCTGCAAATTGTATTTGCGGAAAGGTGGTTATACAACTCATTAGAGTTGTTCAACCACTGGCTATAAAGCACGAAGAATCACACTTTAATTACAAGTTATCTACAAGCTATTTATACCAACTAAGATGGCAACTAATGTACACGTTCCCACTCCGATTCCTTCAGAAAAAAAAGTATTGTTCTAATATTAATCAGGCCTTATCCAGAAGATCCTATAGTAAATAACATAAAATAAAATACAAAAGAAAAATGTCACAAATAAATAATAAATTAGGGAAGATTTGTGTCTTGGAAGGAAAAAGGAGAGGGATGTTCGCATACCTTGTGGGAGATTGTGAGAGTAGACTCACTGCGCCAGGATTTTCTAGACCGCTCATGCTGAAAGAGTTTCAAATCCAAGCGAGTTCAGAATAACAGCCTTGTCTTGTAGTAGTAACTAGTTGTATTAGATTCCTTCTGTTGGATGGGTTTTACTTTTTGGGGGAAACAAAGGTCAAATAGGTGCCGATTGAGGAAGGAATGAAGGATCGACCGACTTTTGAACGAAACCCGCCGGGAATCGGCGGAAGCAGCCGATTTCCAAACCCTAATAACTATAACTAGTCTATAAAACAGGACAGGATACGGATTGTACGAGCAGATGAGATCTGATAATCTTGATTCGCAAAAAGAAGGAAAGAAGGGATATGCATCAATATATGATATATCATATATGATAATGACAGGGATTGTCTGTGGGCCGCCCGATGTTTTGTGTGAATATCAGTAGTAGTATCTTAGACCGTCGGATTTTTTTACACTCTACATGAGACCATTGGATTTTTTGTGTGAATCTCTTATTATTTTTCGAATGCCCTAATTGTTGGGCCACTAATTAAAATAATAATAATAATAATAAATAGAGATCGCACTTTTTACTTTTCAGAACTTGAAATTGATCTAGTTTGGTAATTTAACACTTTTTCTATATAATAACACTAGACAATCCAGCAGAACTGATGATAATAATCTAATTAATAATTCTAAGATAATTTAGTATCACTTGGTAGCCGCTACCAAGAATTTCTAAAAAAAGATAATTTAGTATATATGTGTCTCGCACTTTTTCGCGGCCCTCAGATCGAAAAGAAACGAAGAAATCCGGTCTCGGATTGAGGGGCAAAAAAAATGCGGATCAGATACCCCTCGCGAGCCTCAAGAGGCCGATACCGATACCACCCCGAAGAGGGGTAACTGCACGGTCTTGAGTTCCCACGAGGGTTTATTATTTGAAGGGGTCATTTCTTTCCAGTAGGCGCAAGCCCCTACTGTTAATTACCTCCGACATGGTCAGGAGCACCTCTAGATCAGAAAATCAAAGGATTGTGCGTCGTGAGCTACTAAGGAATTGTAAATATGCAATTAGCGGTCCTACCATACATTTATTTATTTTTATTATTATTATTATTATTGCTACTATCATGCAGTGTTAGTATATTATATTATCATATATTTTTTTATGGACTTTGTATTGCAGGGGATAGCAGTCTTTGGAGTTTTTGGCTCGTAGAGGTTTCGGTTGACTGCCATTGCTGGACGCTCGTGATCTTCTCGTTTTTCGAGTTTTCTCTGTAATGTGAGGAATCAAGGTTTAGACTTTTTTGGTTTGAATTTTGTATAAGGCATAGATTTCCCGAAGCGGGTTTCTTAGACTTCCTTTTGACTTCTGTCGAGGGTGTCTGAAAGTGACGTCTGACTCTTGATCAGATCGCTAATTTAGATTGATGCGGTGCTGAGGGTTGTTGACCCCTAAAAATGTGCGAGATGCTCAGGGAATATTTGGAGGACTATAGGAGCCTGAAATGGCCCCAGAAAACCTCAAGGAGTATTTAAAAGGCATAGGCTTGAAAAATACCAAAAGTGCCCCAAGTATTAGCCAGAATGTGCCGAACAAATTCTATGGCTTAGAAATTCATGAGACAATTACCTTAAATTATGAGAGACATTTTAAAGAAATGCTACATAAAATATTTGAGGAATATTTTTATGGAAGCAAAATGCTTCATTTCATGAGTAAAAAAAAAAAAAGAGCTTCAAAATTCTATAATGATTTTGGCATCAAGCCTGAGCGCCACACATATTCAAATAAACGACCCACATTTGGGTTCTCATGATTCAAATAAGGTAATGGAGATAAGTGAAATAATAAATAAAAAAGGAAATAAAAATAACGATATAGAACATTTCTGATAGCCAATAAATGGAAAGTATCATATCAACGTGTTCCTCATAATGCCCTCAGTATGCCCACAATACTTCAAGCACAAATGAATTTGGGAAGAACATGCAACAATCCTCTCAAACAGCAGCAGCAGCATTAAAAAAAAAAAAAGAGAAAAAAAAAAATAAGGAAATCCTACGGCCCACAAACATGTTCGGCCCAGTAAAGGCGGTAAGAGAAGAAAGGAGACCCGAATCCAAAACAGAAAAAAATAGGAGGCCCCACCGTCAGACCCTTCTCCTTCATTCGTTGCTGCTCCGATTGGCCGATCTCACTTGAGCCCAACTGTCAACATTTCGAGTTCTCACAAGTGGCAGCTCGCGATAGGCTTTGTCCCTGGGCCCCGTACCTAGTCTGGTTAACAAAAAAAAGAGGGGGGAAATTGATGAAACAAAGAAAAGAGGAGAGCAAAATGACAGAAGGAGACGAAACTTACCTCTGTCAACAGCCGTTCCGGCGAACCACAGCACCGCAACCCGTGTTCTCGGTACCGCTGGAAGGCCGGAGTCGAGGAGAACGTAACGATACCAACCTTGATCACTGTCATGCTCTATTATAGCTCCAATTTTGAAAAGAAGCGGTCTGACTGTTGCAAAAAGCAATGCAAAATTAGCACAATCTGATCCATGGATATCAAATTGATCATCTACACAGCTTCTTGGTGATATAAGGAGCGAGATAATGTTGTCAATTGGAGCCGAAATGGACCAGGTGCATGAGGGTGCCAATGGAAGTTGCACACTGAGTTGGTTAGACGTTCACTAATAGTGACTTGTATGATTTATTGATAATTGAAGAATATCAAACATACCACTTAGAGGCTCTAGTGATAATTCACATAAAAAACCAAATGGAAAGTCCAATGGCTCTAGGCTCAATTTAAGAAGAAGTAAAACTGCTGCAGGTTTTAAGCATGAGTTTGAGATAATAACTGAACCTTGCACGCTTACCAGCATTGAAGATGTAGAGAATTTGGTTGGCAACGGACTGCATCAGTTTGACAAAAGGATGTTGATTGTATCATGCTTGTGTACAAAGTATGGATACCTGAGTCAAAGTTCCATGTGAGAGAGAGAGAAGAGGATCGTATCTAAAATAAATGTCATGAATGCTGAGAGAAGGCAGTAGAGCTATACATGCCTCACATTTTATCGGGTTGGAATCCATACCCAAAGTGGAAATTATGTATACTGAAAGAAGGCAGTAGAGCCAAATGAGAGAAATGAATACCAAACTGTTCAAGCACAGAAGGGTATAGAGAATCATACCTGGAGCAACATTTAATGTTGAGTTGACATCACCTGCAGCAAGTATTATACCCAAAAATACTGTAAAAAAAAAAAAAAAGAGAAGAGTCTTATACAAACAGAATTAAAGGCTGGATTGTAAAAAAAAAAATGTGAAGTGACCAAAAAATCCTTGGCTCTTTCTATAAATAAAGGGGCAGCTTCACCGTTCAAGAGGAGGAGACCACATGACACTCTCTGAAACTACACACACGAAATAGAAATAAACACCATAAGAAGAGAGCAAAAAAGGAGACTCTGTGGAAGAGTTTAGTTTAGAGATATAAGAATAAGGAAAAAAAAAAGAGAGGAAGGTTTTGTAACAAAGAGAAGCAAGAAACATCTCTGTAAGCATCTTCCATCTGATTAAAAAAAAAACGCTGTTTGACATCCTAAATTGCTGTTTTGAAAGTCAACTCATGTCTGACCCAGTCACCAATCCATGGTGTGCATGGGTATATTAGTTAGCATAGGTTCAAGGCCTATAGAGCCTGAGAACTATCTTATTTCTTATTTCTATTTTATTTCCTTTTGAAGCTGATTTATACTTATCCTCATTTGCACCAAAAAGATTGATAACATGTCTTAATTGACTTCATCGTTTCTCTTACCACTATTATTCCATTTTTATTTCATTACACAAAAAAAAAATATATATGCATACACATATTGCCACAACAAGTGCGTAAGAAGAGAGAGTAAGTGCACAGTAGCATGATGATATTATCCTAAGTCTCATTGCCCTTTGTTTCAATTCTGTTGCATAACAAAAAAAATACAAATAACAAAAGCTAAACAATTTGCACATATATCATTCTTACGTGTGAATAAGCAGTCAAAACAAAAAAATATATAAGACCAACACCAAAAGAAAAGAAAGAGAAATACCTTTATGATTACAGGTATCGGCCCATGCCATCTTGCTCCCAGTTATATGCAACAAACAAAAAAAAAGAAAAAAAAGAAGAAGAAGAGAACCTAACCTCGAGAGATCAGGCTAAATTACACCTATGATGCCAACTTGTGGTGATGATAGCTGAATCAAAACCAATGCCTGTTAACAAAATAAAAGAAGAAACAAAAAAAGAAAAGAGAGAAAAATCTGACCTCAGAGATGAGGCTGACACTGCCAGCTTCCACACCTCCCACCAGTCATCACCACACATCTGTGATATGCTCAACCTCGAAGGATGCCAACTTATTGTCAAATCCTGAAGGATCATATCTTCATGAAATCAGATAAAAAAAAAAAAGCAATTGCTGCCAAGGAGTTTGTCGACTATCGAATCCGACACACAACCAACAACCTATGTCTAATTAATGCTTTTACCAAAGAAAGGAGAGTGAAAAGGATTAAATTCAAAAAAAATAAGGGAGGGAAAGCTAAGCTATGACCTTGGATGCTAATCTGAGATGAGGCTGAACATCACCACCTCTCGAGCCACCATCAGTAATCACCATGTTCATGTGATGTGCTATGCTCAAGACCGGCCACTACAAGCTGTTAGTGCCCTAGTAAGTTTGAAGAATGCTACCGCTATCAGGCCATGCCGGGGGCTGAAATCAAGTAAAAAAAAGAACATGAGAGTTATACTCACCAATTTGATGCCGCTTACAGTCTCTCAGCGGCACTAACAAGTTAGAATATCAATGATACCTCTCATAACTATGTCAAGGCGGAAGGGGTAATCCTCAAACTGAGGTTATTTGGTATCTCTCGGTGACTCTCTAATATCTCTAAAGGCACGCTTAAGGTTTCATCGCTGTAATATGACACTGTCAATTGGTTGCTCCCTCACAGCTTCTTTCAAACAATTCATCGAACACCTGACAAGCATGCAAAAGCAGAAAGTTTAATCGATGTGAAAACTCAGTTTAGCAACTCCGACTACCCGAATTGAAGGAGAAACCATCTTCACTTACCTCTCGAAGCTCCTATGAACTCTCGATTTCTACCTCTGCCTCTCTCAAAAGAAAAATTCCAGCCGCCTCTTTTCATGGCTGGGCATAACGGAGAAGGGAACTCACATCGAGCCAACAAAACCCATAATCCCAGGGGAGCTCCACGAAGCTCATGCGCCCTTCCATCGAATCCGTTCCATATCCAAGAAGCTTGAATTCGAAGCCAGGGTGTCGACGCCCCCCCTTTTTTTTAACAGATCGAAAGAGAAGAGAATAATAAAAAAAAACGAAGGTGTCTTAAATCCCTTGATTTTCTGTGGCGCCCAGTGCCCAACAATATGGTGTGTAACCATTCATGTGCACAAGCCTTCATGATGATGTGGCCCAATCAGATAAATTCAAAATTTCTGAAACTTCAAAAATATGCCAAAAATCATAACAAACTCAGAAAAATCCAAACCAAATTCCTATAAATCCAGAAAAAAATATAAAGAATCCATTTTTACTAAATACCATAGCCAAAAACCCAACTAAAACCAATCAAATCATATAAGCACCAAAATAGCAACCAAGCAGTGTATTGCCAATCTGAAAAATCCATCGAAAAACATCGGAAAAGAAAAAGCGTGAGGAAAACTCTCATGAACTCAAAAAAAAAAGGGGAGTGCGTTCTGATTGAGTAATGCTATCAAAGTCCCACGGAAATGATATTTAATTAGATGTTGGGGAGCTCATAAAAATACAGGGAGTTCTAAAAAAAATAACTCAGTCTCAGGAATTTGACTGAATTGGATTCACCGATAACAGGAGTGGTGAATCTCATAAGGAGCTCTCACTGAACATCGATAATTAAAAGGAATATAGGCTGTGCTCTGATCATTCTCAAGCCAAAGAGATAGGTCAAAACCGGAACCTCTGCAAGACCCAGCCGCCAGGCCTCAGATATGGAGTCTTGAAACCAAAGCCAAAAACAAAAATGTAATATTTCCAGGATCCAGCTAACGTGCCCCAGATATGGAGTCCTAACCCAAAAAAAATCAAACCTCTGCAAGACCCAGCCGCCTGGCCTCAGATATGGAGTCTTCAAACCAAAATCGAAATTAAATGTAACCTTCCCAGGACCCCGTTAGTTGCCCCAGAAACGGAGTTCTAACCCTGAAAATAAACAAAACTTCAAACTTTTGTAAGACTCAGCCGTCAAGCCCAAGATATGGAGTCTTAATCCCAAAGCCAAAATAAAACGAAAAAAAATGCAACCTTTCCAGGACCCAGCTAGTTGCCTCAGATACGGAGTCCTAATCCCGAAAATAAACAAAACATCATACCTTTGCAAGACCCAGCCTTCAGGCTTAAGATATGGAGTCTTAATCCCAAAGCCAAAATCGAAATTAAATGTAACCTTCCCAGGACCCAGCCGGCAGGCCTTAGATACGGAGTCCCTACCCCAAATTCAGAACCAAAACCAAAACAAAAAAGAAACAAAACCAAAATTAAGCCAAATCAAACCAACAACCCAAAAACCAAAAAAACCAAATCCAAAACTAAGGTAAGAAAAAAAAAACAAAACAAATCAAAATCCTACCATATCTGAGTGATCCCGCGACCTCACTATAGATAACATATCGTCCTGAAAATTGGAAAAGTCTTGATGGTATAAGGCCCACTTGACAAAAATTATTGATGGACGCCCCAAAAAAAAAAAAGTAAGAAAAGAAACCTGTGGTATCTGGACGATCCCGTAACCTCATTCCAGATGACACTCTGTCCCGATTGCTAAAATAGTTCTGGTGACCCAAAGCTCACCTGATGAAATCTGCTGAGGGACCCAAATCTCATAGTGTCTGAGTGATCCCACGACCTCACTCTCAATGACGTATTGTCCTGACTGCTAAAATGGTTCCGGTGACCCAAAGCTCGCTTGACGAAATCCGCTGATGGACACAAATCTCGGGGTGTTAGAGTGATCCCACGACCTCACTCTTAATGACACCTAGTCTTTAAAGTTAAAAACGTCTTGATGGCATAAGGCCCACTTGACAAAAACTACTGATAGACCAAATCCTTGTGGTATCTTGTGATCCCGCGACCTCACTATAGATAACACATCGTCCTGAAAATTAAAAACGTCTTGATGGTATAAGGCCCACTTGACAAAAACTATTGATGGACACCCAAAAAAAAAAAAGAAAAGAAACCTGTGGTATCTGGATGATCCCGTGACCTCATTTCAGATAACACTCTGTCCCGACTGCTAAAATAGTTCTGGTGACCCAAAGCTCACCTGATGAAATCTGCTGAGGGACCCAAATCTCGTAGTGTCTGAGTGATCCCACGACCTCACTCTCAATGACATATTGTCCTGACTGCTAAAATAGTTTCGGTGACCCAAAGTTCGCCTGACGAAATCTGCTGATGGACCCAAATCTCGTGGTGTTAGAGTGATCCCACGACCTCACTCTTAATGATACCTGGTCTTGAAAGTTAAAAACGTCTTGATGGTATAAGGCCCACTTGACAAAAACTACTGATGGACCAAAACCTTGTGGTATCTTGTGATCCCGCGACCTCACTATAGATAACACATCGTCCTGAAAATTAAAAACGTCTTGATGGTATAAGACCCACTTGACAAAAACTATTGATGGACACCCCCCCAAAAAAAAAGGAAGAAAGAAAAGAAACTTGTGGTATCGGGACAATCCCGTGACCTCATTTCAAATAACACGCTGTCCCGATTGCTAAAAAAATAGTTCTGGTGACCCAAAAGTCCATCCGACTAAATATGCTGAAGGAACGAAACCCAAAACCAAAATATTGTCTTATCAGATGAAATAGTTTCGGTGACCCAAATAAGACTTTTGAGTAACCTTCAAAAAGAAAAGAAGAACCAACCATACCTAAAATCTCGTAAAAAAAAAAAAAGAAGGAATCATTCGAGCCATATCACATCTCCTCCGCTCATAACTCATCATATTAAATAAAAAAAAAACAAATCAAATAAAAAAGAGGGAGAAAATAATAAAATAAACACCCGCAAATGTTCATATCCATATGCATGTCACTAATTGTTTTATTGACAATTCACTAACAGTCTGCAGCACATATTCTTTGATATTCCCGATCCAGAGGTGCCTAGGAAAGCAACCAGGGTAATTAACGGCGGGGGCTTGCGTCCGTCGGAAAGAAAGGACCTACACAAAAAAAAATAAACTCTCGTGGGAGCAAAGTACGCCCGAGCGAGCATCTCTTAAGTGGGAGGCGCCCGTGGTCGAGACTTTGACCTGCGAGGGGATATCTGATCCGATCGACTTTTTGCTTTTCTTCTTCAAACGGAAAAATCCGTCAAAAAGGGCCGGACAGGTTTCTGGCACGCCCGGTGGGACATCTTTTTCCTCTCATCTGGGAATATCAAAGAATATGAAATGCGCAGACTGAGCATGATATTGTCAAAATATTTCCTATTCGCTGACCATGATTCCAAGACATTGTCTTTTTGCAGGAATCCGATGGCACGAAAGCAGAACAAGAACCAGGGAGGCACAGTTGGGATGATCATGGTCGGGTCTATCCCGGTCACCATTCCCATAATGCAAGTGAGTGCGCCTTTCACCATCACTGGGGGCAAGGTGCATCAATCCTTTCCCAGCATCACTGTGACCCCTGTAAAGATGAACAAATACCAGGGGACAACCAGGAACAAAAATAACGTACCGAAACCGACACCCAAGCCTATGAAAAGGGTGAAAGTTTCTGAGGCCAGAGCACTGCAGGCGTATCAGAACAGCCTGGTAGCAGAGCCTAACTTACCGGTGCATAATTCATTCGCACCACTAAGAAGTCTAAAATGGAAGGCACCAACTACTCGCCTCATGGCATGGAGGGATATACCGTCCCATTTCAAAACGGTCCCGGTCCCGATGGCGAGTCAAGCCAAAAAGCTTACTGTCGCTCAAAAGATTCGCAAGGCATATCATGTCATTACCGGTCAGAGGAAGGCACGCACCCTTAATCTGCAACCTAAATGGGAAGATAGGTCTCATGTTCCAACATATGAATTTGAGATAGCAAGAAAATCCACCAAGAAGATAAAAAAGGGTAACAGAAATACGCACGGTTGGGGACATCGCCCCGTGCATGAAAGATTGGTCTTCCCAGAAGAAAAGAGCCTTTCCGTGCATGAGAGGCTAGTATTCCCTGGAAAAGAAGTAAGTTTCCCTAAAAAATGGAAAAGAACATTGATACAAGAGGGGAATACTGAAAAGATCAAGTCTACTTTTCGGAGAAAGCGGCACACGGAACTAGGGGTTCTAGAATCCCGAATCAAGAAAGTGGCAAGAAATCATAAATTAAGCGGGAGAATGGAGTGGCGAAGGAAAGAGCCCAGGAACTCGTTCGCTGTACACATGGTAGGCACTGTGGGCGATCTCGAAGAAATAGAAGAGGCCTATACACTCAGTGCCGATAAAGGTGAGGGCAATCAAGCAGAAATTGAAAAATCAACAGGCGAAAGTGAAGACCCTATCGGGGCCAAAACTACCAAGAAAAGTAGAGGAAGACCCGCGACCAAACCAAAGGCGCTCGTGTCTATGACCGGTGCCACCACAAGGTCTAAGAAAGGGGCTACACAGGCAGCAGGACCCTCCGTCCCTACGGTTGAGATGGAAAATAGCGATAAAGATATTGAACCTAATCAGGAGGTTTCAGAGGAAGAAAGCTCTGAAAATGAGAGAGACAACGTGATTGCTCACTTTCAAGAAATTATCGAAAGAATGAACCACCAAATGGAAACTCTGTGTGAAGAAATGGCAAGGTTAAAAGCAAAAGCCATGTCAGATACCTCTGAAGGGGAAAATGAAGCAAGATATCGCAAGAAGGGTCACCCAAGAGTTTACGTTGAGGAACCCTCGAAAAAATCAATGAAAAGTGAGGAAACCAAGAAAAGAACAAGCCACCATGCCTTGCCTGAAACGTCAAGCCAAAACAGAAGACAAAGTTATTCCTCCGAGGAGCAGGCATTCACCATGACCAGTGAAGATATACAAGAAATGATCCATAAACAAATCAAGAATCTCAATATGGGAGAATCAGTGCGACCTCGAAGAGGAGTTGGTAGACCCTACCCGAAACACTTTGATAAGGAACCTTTCCCCAAGAAGTACACGGTGCCTCGCTTCCGTATGTTTGACGGAACAGGGACCAGGACAACCCCAGAGCAGCATCTCGCACACTTTTTAACAGCGTGTGGCGACACTGCCGACAATCCAGCTTTACTCCTGCGACAATTCCCTCAGAGCTTGTCAGGAATCGCCTTCGAGTGGTATGCATCGTTGGAGGAAAATAGTATCCATTCATGGGATGAAATGGCAGATGCCTTTTGTTCTAAATTCATGGTTGTTACTGAAGAAATCACCATGATACAAATGGCCGGAGTAAAACTGAAAAAGGGAGAATCGATCATGGAATACATAATAAGGTGGAGAAACCTAAGCATTCGTTGCCAACCTCCCATGAAGGAATTCGACCAAGTCAAGATGATCATAAATAATTTACCCGCATGGATCAGGTCTCATCTGTTGCCAGTTCAGATAAGCACTTTCCAAAGATTGGTCACTTTGGTGTCTCAGTACGAGACACTAAACCAGGAAGGTTGGAACCCACCAGCGGGCCCTCGTATTGAGAAAGAGAAAAGAAAAGAAAATAATAAGAGGGCCGAAGCTAAGGTGATTAGAAATTCCGGCGGTTCTTACTCTCAAAACACCAATGTCGAGAGAGTAAACCAAATAGAAAAGCAAGATGATCCTTCAGAGCTAACAAGACTAGATCGAATGAGTCTTCGTGAAAGGCAGAGCAAGCCATACTCATTTAAGAAAGAATATGTGGTAGAGCTCTTCAAAGCTGCCTCAGAAAAAGGGATGCAATTGCCGCCAAGCAAGCGTCCGGAAGATGCAGACAAATCTGATGATCCTAATTTCTGCCTATACCACAGAATACTGGGACATACCTTGGAAAACTGTTACGTTTTCAAAGATTGGTTAGAAAGGAAAATACAAAGCAAAGAGTTTAAAATTCCCAAGGCAGCTCAGCAAGTTCCGGCTCCTCATTTTTCGGTAAATATGATAACCCATCACAAACAAGCAGAAGGTGAAACATCATCGAACACCTGGACAGTATACTTGTCTAAGAAAACTCGGAGAATGTTAAGAAAGCTGCAGGAGGAGCCTCAAATTAAATGGCAGGGCAAACTTGCTCCAGTAGCACCAATTCCTCCTCCTCGAGTGATAACCATTGCCACGTCCGAAAATAAGAAGAGGAGAAAGCCCATGAGACTCTCCACAATCAAAAGAATTGCCGGAGTAGAGCCGCCAGTGAGAAAGGTCAAAGAAGTTTACGAGCAAGGGCGGCCTACGGCTATAACCTTAGCCCATTTCATTCCATCACAAGTCATGAGTAAATTGGTATTAAATGAAAGGCCAAGGGGCGAAGAAAGACACCATTGTAATATGGTCCATACAAGAAACATAAGCAGAAAAGAAAACCCTCGTGTCTCTCCTTCGGGAGAAAACCAGGAGGCAAGATCCGCACAACTCCTTCAACTGGCAAATACAATCCTGGAAACTGTGCAACAGTTAATAAAAATGATTCAAGAGCACCAAGAGGGAAAGCAAATGGAACAGATCATTGAGCCGAACCAACTACCCCTTGAGACTAGCCTACCTAAGTCACCGAGAGTTTATCGACGAAAGAAAGCAAAGATGACTCACCAGGACCTAGCCCTGTATTACCAACAGGGCCAGAGATTAGAACAAATGTCACCACGAGGGGGCAGGGCGAGAAAACAGAAATACCCACGTCGGTCGTGCTGCAGCACGGGGGTTAGAGGGAACACCTTTGCCCAAGAAAAGCATACCTTCGAGTGTGAGGTCTCTGTCGAACCAGAATCAATACTTACATCTCTGGGTCCGACAATTGTTGAGCTTGAAATTCTAGAGTCAGACTCAGACGAGTCAGAAATCCAGATGGTCGCTCACAGGCAAGACAAGGGAGAGATACTCAAATTAGAACCCCAAATGATCGACGAGATATTCCGACTAGTCGAAAGAGAATTACAGAGTGCAATGATTGAGTTAGAAGAAAACTCAACTGATATTGATACCGAAAGAGACTTAGGAACCGTCAATGACGCCGATGACGAAAAAAGTGACTCTTCTGACAATGAAAGGATTGTCCAAAATCATCGATGTTACTTCATTTCTGAAGGCACTGAAATCCCTAACGAGATAACAACCGGAGAACAACCCGAACTTCTTCCGGAAAGGGCGACCCCAAAAGACCAGGGGAATGAAATTCCCCCCTCGTCTTACCTCGCCGAGAATATTACGGGAACAAGGTTGTCTTGCCAGGAAAGGGGAGAGTCATCTAAAAGTAAGGGAGAAACGTGCCTCCCCCGGCTACCTCATAAGGAAGGCGACAACAACACTTCAGCCTCACTTGGAAGAAAATCACAGCTGAAGGGCTTTCCAAAAACGAAAAATAAAGGGATCGTCATACAAAATTCCGATCGAGGTACACAAAGAGACGGATGCAGAACACTCATTGAAACCAATGACAAAGACATGCAGAATGTTAAGGGGAGACTGTCTCAACACCACAGTCTGATTACCATGATCTATCAACAAAATGAAGCAATGCTCGCCACTTTGAAGGCAAGCCTGAGCTCTCTGGCTCCACGAAAGTGCGAAGATGAAAATGCAAGAAGGTTGAGACCAAGAGTCCCAGGCATGTCTTCGGATAAGCCCATAAGAGCCTTGGGTGATGCCCCTTATAGAAAAGGGAAAATATGGCAGCCAAAGAAAACAGAAGGCGAGGAATCCCCCGGGAAACGGGTCCAGGAATCCCAAGAGAAGTCCGGATTACGAAACATACCAAGGGTCACGTGTCAAAAACAGAACCATGATGCGTCAGAAAATTCGCAGAATGAGAAGCAATCATATGCAGTGCCAAAAAAGGGTGTCAAGGGGCGGAAACAAACCCAGTTTTTTAGAATACAAGGGAATGTATCACTAAAAAATAAATCAGCAAACACAGAACTCAGACAGATCGCTCCATCACAGGCTGAATCAAATATTCTTCAGGCAAGAGAGGCGCGTTCGTCAGCCATGCCAACACAAAACCAAATCTCTGGGACCTCTAGAGAAAATTCCCAAGACCGGCAAAGGCAGTTTAATCACGGAAAAGCCAAAAATGAAGAGATACTCAGGAACCAGTCTTTTGAAGGAATAAGAACAAATCACACGCAACCTGAAAGACACCACAACAGACGGCAGAGAAGAACGGTACAACAGGATAGTTACAGGCTACCACCTCCAGCATCCAGACCAGTGCCACGAAGACAAGGACCCGCCCCCTTGGACTGGTGTGCTCGAGGGATTATGGAGGTGAATCATTCTAAGTTCTGCCTGTACCATCAAGAGAGGGGGCATACTACAAGAAGATGTCCTGCTTTCCGAACATGGGTCGAAATAGAGCGTCAACTCAGTCGTGTGAATTCACATCAACGATCCTTGCTAAGGGAAACTTAATTCGGCGTCATGCCACCGAGACAAAATCCAGGGAGAATACCAAGGCTCCCTAGGCGAGAGTTTGTCAATATGATTACACTAAAAAATAATCCCAAAGAGCTCCCGTCCTCAATTGACGGGTATGATAGCGAAGACTCTGAGGAAATCGGTAAGCGTGAGTATTATGAAACCACTGAAGAAGAACCAATGATGATCCCCACAGCGCAGTCAGGGGCCATCATGTTAGGGAGGGAGCCTGACAGTGAAGAAGACGAGCCCCTCTCCCTAGAAAACGTGTTTGGTGGCCTAATCGTGTCCGAAGAAAATGAATGCAATGTTAGTCTCCGTTCAGGCACCAACATACCCGAGCGACAACCGCCGAAAGAAAAGGCAAGGGCAGAAAAGCGAGCCAGAGAAACAGTGGCCCCGTCGGAAGGGAATAAAATGACTACTATTGATTATAATATACTGTCGCATCTTCGAAAAATCCCAGCCCCACTCAGTGTCTTTGATGCATTAATGATGTCCCAAGAACTAAGGAGTATCCTCATACATGCCCTTCAAAACCCGGAAAGCTTCCAAAACAACATGGCAGAGAAACCAGAAACAGCTCACAATCATGCGACAGAAGAAACAGAAATGTGCGCTACAATAACATTCACAGATGAAGATTTACTCACCGGCACCGTAGAGCACAATCGACCCTTATACATCTCCGGGATATTCAAAGGGACGAAATTCAACAGAATGTTGGTTGACCCAGGATCGTCAATCAATATCCTCCCATTAAAATCGCTAAAACATCTTAACCTTGACGTGAAAGACTTGTCCGAGGAAAGACCATCGATTGCAGGATTCGATCAACATGCTCAACAAACGCTCGGAGGAGTCACCCTACCATTTCAGTTCGGAGAACTGACAACTAGAGTCAAGTTCTACGTCATCAATGTTAACACCGTTTATGGAGCATTGTTAGGGCGACCATGGTTACACGAAAACCAATTGGTACCTTCAACCCTCCACCAATGCGTTAAATATATGAGAGGAGATCAACAGAAGAGAATCGAAGGAGATGATCGGCCTTTCTCGGTACACGAAGTGCACCTTGAAGATGCACAGTTCTACTTCTCTGAATAGACTACCCAAAACTTAGAACCCCGGCAGAAATCAATCGAAAAACGATCTAATCAGACGATAGCCAAAAAGAAAAGCCAAACATTGAGGGTTAGATTTGTACCAGTTGAATCGACTCCGAATGAAAAGGTAACCCCAATTCACTCAGAAGGAGATGCGAAGAATGAAGCAAAAAGGGAAAATGCTCGAGTTGTCAATCGAGTATTAAAAGAACACCACAGAGAACTAACATGTCAGGAGGTGAACCAAGTCGAAGAACTAGAGGTGTTTATGGTTCCGGCTAAAGTGGAATACTTAGAAGATGAAAAGATAGTTCGACCGCCAATCCTCTTCTACAAGGCCGGAAATAATCAAACCGACAATAATGACCCTTTTCGGGAAGGGTGGGGAAGATGGTTAGATGAAGAAAAGGCAGAACTCACGCCATTCAAACCAAGAGGAAACTATAAGAGCGAGTTAATTGACCTTTTTGAAAAACTCCGATGTTTTGACCCTATAAGCAAAGAAAGGGCAAGACTTTTTCAAAGGTTATGGAACATGGTTCCCAAACCAATAAAGGGGCCTGATGGCAAGAAAAGAAATACCCGTGGTCTCGGGTATCGTCGATCTAAAGAACGGGTAAGCATAAAAAAGAAATACGAACAGTTATGGGGTATCGATGACCCGACCTATTTGGTAGTGAAGGGAAAACATATAAAAGAAATGGCATACACCTGTAATACGGTGACTGAAAAAAGAGACAGTGATGATGATCAATTCATTACGGCCCCAAAAACAGCACCAAAAGAGCTCGAGGAAGGAGGACAAAACACGGTAGATGAATTGATTGAAATAAACCTAGGCACTGCTGAAAATCCTCGACCAACTTTCATAAATGCATCCTTATCCCTTGAGCAGCAGGAGCAGTTGAAGTTATTACTAATTGAGCATATGGACTGTTTTGCCTGGGACTATAGTGAAATGCCAGGCCTCGACCCCTTGGTGGCGGTTCACAAGCTAAAAATCGACCCAAGTTTCAAGCCGGTAAAGCAAGCACCTCGAAGGATGAGAATCGAACTTGAGGAAAAGGTCACGGCCGAAGTTAAAAAACTCGTTGAAGCGGGTTTTATCCGAGAAGAAGAAACACCTGATTGGGTTGCAAATATTGTCCCCGTTAAGAAAAAGAATGGACAAATCAGAGTGTGCGTCGACTTTAGGGACCTAAATAAAGCGTGCCCAAAGGATGACTTTCCCCTGCCTGTGACAGAGATAATCATCGACCATACCTCGTCTTATGAAGTATTCTCCTTTATGGACGGGTACTCGGGCTATAACCAAATAAAGATGGATGAAGAGGATCAAAAACACACTGCGTTCCGCACACCCATAGGCATCTACTGCTACAAGGTTATGCCCTTTGGTCTCAAGAATGCTGGTGCCACTTATCAAAGAGCCATGACTAAAGTCTTTGATGATTTAATACACCGCGTAGTCGAATGTTATGTGGATGATATAGTGGTAAAAGCACATTCCCATGAAGAACATGTGCGGTACCTTCGCCTGGTGTTCGGACGATTGAGACTACATGCCCTCAAACTTAATCCACTCAAATGTGCGTTCATGGTCTCTTCAGGAAAATTCCTCGGGTTCGTGGTAAGACACCGAGGGATCGAAATTGATCCTGCAAAGATCAAAGCCATTCAAGAATTGCCGCCACCCAGAAACTTGAAACAGCTTCGTTCCCTGCAAGGACGATTGGCGTACATCAGGAGATTTATCGCTAACCTTTCAGGGAAGATAAAACCATTTACCCAACTAACAAAGAAAAACACCCCTTTCAAATGGGACGAGGGATGTCAAAAGGCATTGGAGGATATTAAGAATTACCTTCTCAATCCCCCAGTTTTAGCGGCACCTATACCTGGCAAGCCTCTCATTCTTTACACTACCGCCACAGATGGTTCATTGGGAGCATTATTGGCCCAAGAAAATGATGAAGGGAAGGAGAATGCCCTTTATTATCTCAGTCGGATGTTGGTTGGAGCCGAGCACTCCTACTCACCAATCGAGAAGCATTGCCTGGCCTTAGTGTTCGCCACCAAAAAATTGAGACACTATATGTTGGCCCACAAGGTTACACTCATCTCGAAAGTCGATCCATTGAAATTTTTAATGACCCGACCCATGCTCACGGGAAGATTAGCAAGATGGACCATCGCTTTAATGGAGTTTGATATAGCATACGCGCCTTAAAAAGCTATCAAAGGGCAAGCCTTAGCAGACTTTTTAGCGGCACACCCTGTCCCCGATAACTCCCCGCTTGCCTGTGAGTTTCCCGATGAGGAAGCCCTTTTCGTTGAGGAAAAAGAGTCACATTGGAAGATGTATTTTGATGGTGCATCCTCTATACAACCGGCGGTCAGGCCCAGACTACCGAAAATACGAGCCGGGGTAGGTCTGGTCTTTGTCACACCAGAAGGGGGCATTATACGCCGCTCTTTCATTCTCACGGAGCCATGTACTAACAATGAGGCCGAGTATGAGGCACTGATTGCGGGCCTTGAAATTGCTCTGAAGATGAGGATCGAAAATTTAAAAGTGTATGGTGATTCGCAGCTCGTTCTCAATCAAATCAAAGGAAAGTACAAAACACTCAAACCAGAGCTCGTTAAATACAATGAGAAAGCATTAGAACTAATCACGCAATTTTCCCAAATAACATTAGAAAAAGTGTCTAGAGCTATGAATGGGAAAGCTGATGCTTTGGCAAGACTTGCTAAGGAGCTCGGAGAACCAGGCACCGAAGGAATTCAAATCACAATCCACGATCGAGCCTCGCTCGCACCCTACTTCATAAGCCTTGAACCGGACATCGAAAATGTCGTGTTCGTAGATGTCGAGGAATGGAAAAATCAAAGGAAAAGAGGTATCATCGAGATTTTCGTGATAGAAGAAACCAAGGAGGAACAAGACTGGAGGCAACCCTTCCTGGATTACTTCTGGCAGGGGGCTCTGCCTGAAAATCGAGCCTCGAGAGAACAAATCAAGAAGCGAGTCTTAAGATATGTCTTCGTAAATAATACCCTCTATCGAAGGTCATATGATCAATTATGGCTCAGATACGTATCCAAACAAGAAGCTGAACAAATCATGCAAGAAGTGCACTCTGGGATATGCGGGGCCCATCAATCGGGCCCGAAAATGCGGTTGCAGATCAAGCGTTTCGGGTATTACTGGCCGTCTATGGTCTCTGACTGTGAAAAACATTCACGAAAATGCCACGCATGTCAAGTCAATGGAGATTTCATACACCAACACCCGGGCCCATTACACCCAACAGTCGCGTCATGGCCCTTTGATATGTGGGGAACAGACATTATCGGTCCAATCGACCCACCGTCATCAAGAGGGCACCGATACATATTGGCGGAAACAGACTACTTTTCTAAGTGGGCCGAGGCAGAGGCGTACAAAGAAATAAAAGCCGATGATGTTGTCAGATTTTTCCAAACTCGAATTATATATCGGTTCGGTACTCCCCGAAGAATTATTTCTGACAACGGAATGGCCTTTAAGAATGCGAAGGTATACAACTTCACCCGACGCCACAAAATAGACTGGAGATACTCCTCGATTTATAATCCACGAGCCAACGGATTAGCTGAGGCTTTTAATAAAACACTGATACGAATTTTGAGGAAAATGATAGGCAAGGATCATCGAACCTGGCATGATCGGCTCCCGGAAGCGCTCTGGGCATACAGGACCACCGAGAAGACGCCTACTCAGTCTACCCCATACTCGTTGGTGTTTGGGGTGGAGGCTATTCTCCCTTTGGAAGTGGAACTCCCATCCTTACGAACGGCCATGTATTGTGGAATGTCATTGGATGAAAGAGCCAGGTTAAGATTAGAAGAGCTAGATGCCATGGAGGAGGGCCGATTAGCTGCTCAACAAAGATTAGAGATATATCGAGCACAAATGGCAAGGGCTTATGATAAATTGGCTCGGCCGCGTACGTTTCGAAAAGGAGAACTCGTCCTGGTATTACGACGACCCATCCTGGGAAAATACCATGGCCCCAAATTCGCACCAAATTGGGAAGGACCGTATGCAATTAAACAAGTATTTGAAGGAGGGGCCTACCTCCTAATCGATAAGGAGGGAAACCTCCCTATGGGGCCCATAAATGGAAGATATTTAAAGAAATACTACGCATGAGCGCATAGAAGAGCAGTTCCTAATGGCTCGTAAGGAAACATTCGGAGGAAATTGTACATAAAGTAAATATATAGTAAAAAAAAAAAAAAAAAAAAAAAAACACACTTCGTACATAGATATAATAAAGGAGGCTACAAGAACCTCACCAAAACAACACCTCGGACCGAAAAGCTTCATTCCCCTTTGTGTTCAGAAAGAAAAAGTGAATCCACACCCCTTCTTTCCGAACCCGAAATGACAATCTCCGAGTAATAGGGTTGTCATATCACCTCCAAGTTTGGATGAACACTCCCAGCAATTCAACCAAACCCATGCAGAACACCGAAAATACCACGAGAAAGTAGTCTCAATCTTGCCAAAACGTCAGACTAATTGGCTCTTGCGATCTACCCCAACAAAGCAGACGTTTATGTTGAAACAAAAAAGAAAAAGAAGAAAGAAAAACACTGGCAAATCCCGAAATCTCATCTTAACCCCCAGAAAATACTACCTCTGCAAATACAAGCACCTAAGCTTAAAACTGGAAAAGAGACCAAAATGTTCAGAGCCTGATGGTGGTATCCACCTCCTCATCAGAGCCCCCACCTTGGGTCAGGTCTATGCCTCTCACACCCTGACATACTGTCACGGTTCTAGATGAGCTCGTAACTCGAGAGGCATTCACAATTTGTGGGCCAAGGACGGTGAGAATTCTGTCAATCTTCTTCTCCACGGTCCCGATATGACTATATATATCGTCAAACCTCTTGTCAAGGTGGGACAAAGACACCTTGGGACCATCGGTGCTAGATTCAGCATCGGATGGCGGAGAGCCCTCTCGCGGAGGCCCATACTGGTTAGGTGCCGCACCGAGTGTCAGGATATAATCATTCACCACATGGTTAGGGTCCGGAACCAACCTTCCACTGGAACTCTCAACCCAACCCAAAGAAGTAAGATCCCCAATCAGGTTACGGGGATACGCTCGGTCACAACCAGAGATAGATTTCTCCCACAGCTTCTCTGGTAGGGAAATGCCCAATGCAGCCATATATTCCTCCACCAAATGCCCATAAGGTAGCGGCGCATAGGCTGACTCCGACGCATGGTGCATATGCCGAAGAATAACATGCGCCACATTGATCTTCTTGTCTCTGGCGATCAAATGACGTAGGTAAAAAAGGGTCTCGGAGCTTGTGAAATTGGTAAAATCACTCTGGGGCAAAAGAATGTGGGTGATCATTGCAAACAAAACCCTGCTCAGAAAAAAAAAAAACACAACCTATGAGAAATTGAAATAAGAATCGCGTATATTAAAAAAAAGGGGGGGGGGACTATACAAAGAAAGGATGACCTGTGCAAAGCAGGGAGGGATGAAGTACACATTGTCCCATTGATCGGATCGGCCCGAAATCTGAACCAACGTCGGTAAACAGAACGGCTCTCACAATCACGAGGCCAGCAAACATATGTATAAACTGGGAGGCCATCAAGAGTCGCGGAGGCCTCCAGGAAGTGTGCAAGCTCCGTAAGCCCTAGGGGAAGGTACCTCCCAAAAAGGAAAGATGACGCCTGAGGCACATTCTTATGGTTGTACGAAATGCGAAAATTGGCATAAAATAACCGGGTGACTTCAGGATGGTAGGAAGACTGACGGCCAGCCAATCGTCGCAGTCTCCAGAACTCAGCCCAACTAGCAAGGAGGCGAGAATGTTCCCTATCCAACCTCCCCAGTGGGTCAAAATAACAGCACTGGATCACAGGTCTATCTGCAATACTCATGTTATTATGGAAGCACTCAAAGGCTTCACGGTCCCGAAAAAGGTAACGGTTCTGTGGACCATAAGACCAATCAGGGAGAACGAGTGCAGGCAAACTAGGTCGACGCTTTCTGGATGGGACCAAAAGGGGATCCATAAGTGAATTACTTTGGATAAGTGGTATTGAGTGGCTAAGAGAAAGATAGGCTCTATATATAGACCAGACTCGTGATAAGGAAGACACACAGGGTCGGAGTAAACCAAACCCAAACCGAAGTACACAAGCCTAAGTCCGAGCCTCTGAGTAAAAAATGGGAGTAAGGACACGCAAGCCTGCTCTTGGGATGTCCAATCCATAGGACGCCCCGTGGCCGACAAGGATTCAGAAGACCGAGAAAGGGATCCAAGGCTCGCAGGGGATATGACTGACAAGCATTCCCCACTTATTGACGCAACAGCTTCGCTCTAAAAATGGTCAAGTTTGTCAGATATCGTGCAGGGGGCAACGACAAGATATGCCCCTCGTGATGGCTTCTCGAGCTTAAAAGATGAGCGGATTTGACGGAGGTGTCATTAACATTCTGAGCGTAAAAATCAAACCAAATCTCTGCCAAAATGAAATCCCACAAAATCAAATCTCCACCAAAAAAAAAAGGAAAGAGAGATTTCCCCGTTAAAGATTTTCCAACAAAAAGAAACCACCAATTTTCGAGCGAAAAACCCGCCAAGAAAAAAAAAGAAAATCCACCAGAAGCAAAAAAATCTGCTTCACAAACTCCACCAAATAAATTCCACAAATCAAAAATCCACAAAAAATATGGTCAATTATGTCAGAATGCGTCATAAGCAACTGACACCGGTTATCGTTCATCTTACCGGACCCGAAAAAATGAACGAGGCTTTTAGAAATTTTGGGCCTTAACCAAAATCAGCCCGATGACGAATGCCATGTGCAATGACTTAGTAACTCTTTGAGTTACTCCTGAGGGCTATTCATTTTTCTTTGCAGGTACAAGGAGCGACTGAAGCTTTATGTCCCTGAAAATGATGCATTAAGGAATGCCTTGTTCAAACTAAACGTCCATAAGGCATTTCTTCCATAAAATTCTCTCCAAAACACCACAAAATTCCACAAACCAAAAATCCACAAAAAAAATATGGTCAATTATGTCAGAGTGCGCCATAAGCAACTGACACCGGTTATCGTTCATCTTACCGGACCCGAAAAAATGAACGAGGCTTTTAGAAATTTTGGGCCTTAACCAAAATCAGCCCGATGACGAATGCCATGTACAATGACTTGGTGACTTCCGAGTCGCTACTGAGGGCTATTCATTTTCCTTTGCAGGTACAAGGAGCAACTGAAGCTTTATGTCCCTGAAAATGATGCATTAAGGAATGCCTTGTTCAAATTGAACATCCGTAAGGCATTTCTTCCATAAAATTTTCCCAAACACCACAAAATTCCACAAATCAAAAATCCACAAAAAAATATGGTCAATTATGTCAGAGTGCGCCATAAGCAACTGACACCGGTTATCGTTCATCTTACCGGACCCGAAAAAATGAACGAGGCTTTTAGAAATTTTGGGCCTTAACCAAAATTAGCCCGATGACGAATGCCATGTGCAATGACTTGGTGACTTCCGAGTCGCTCCTGAGGGCTATTCATTTTTCTTTGCAGGTACAAGGAGCAATTGAAGCTTTATGTCCCTGAAAATAATGCATTAAGGAATGTCTTGTTCAAACTAAACGTCCATAAGGCATTTCTTCCATAAAATTCTTCCCAAAACTCCATAAAATTCCACAAACCAAAATCTACCAAAAGATGGTCGATTATGTCAGAGTGCGCCATAAGCAACTGACACCGGTTATCGTTCGTCTTACCGGACCCGAAAAGATGAACGAGGCTTTTAGAAATTGTGGGCCTTAACCAAAATCAGTTCAATGACGAATTTCATGATTTGGCGACGTAAATGAGTTGGGACTTTATTTTCCTGGGAGTAACAGCCTTACGGGAATACCTTGACTTCAAAAGATTGTTATTCCACAAGTCTTTTGAAGTTCCATTACACATACAAAATAATCAATTATTATAAACCCCCGTCCCCATAAACAAAAAAAAAGAATGACAAAGCGTCAGCCCATTACTTCATTCGGCAAGTGACAAAGGACCAGAATTAATTCGTGTAATCGAGGTCAACGGGAGCCAGCTTATCGCCCCACAGGAAAGATTACGCGATTGAAATGCAGTATTGGAAAATTTTATTCTTCAAATTTTAGCATGAGGGTACAAACATCCTTAACAAAAACATGCTAAATACAACCGCCATAGCTCAAAATCTTGCCTACAAACCATACAAGATACATATTTTTCGGGTGTCTATCACCCAAACAAAAAAAAAAACTAAAACGAAGCAAGGTAACCAAAGCTGGCCAACATGGAGACCCCCTCTTTGGCCATCATCATGACCCCGAGCTAGTCCCAGGAAGTAGTAGCTACCCCGAGCTCGATCAGGCTTGAGCATCGCTGAACTTCTAACCGAGACTCTTCCTGCTAAAGTGACCACAAGGCAAGAAGGCATGCTTAGTGCTAGTGAGATGAGGCATACCCCAACTGATCAGAAGACTCTACAAAAAAAAAAGAAAAAAAAAAATCGAAGTCCTCGCGAAGCAGTGAGGAGAAAACTTGAATCAATGCCAGCACTTGCTACAGCTCATGGAAAAAGCAAATCCGCATACCCAGGGTCTGTGGGAAAATTTTGCACCCCCAAGCGAAGATTACCTGCTATGTAAAGAAAAATAGACAAAAGAAGCACCATGACAGTTATGCGAAGCCTGTAAATTGGCATGAGAACACTCAGCAGTTCTAAGATGAGAAGGGGGTCAATGACCCGCTTGATTAAACAGATCTTTGAAATTGGTTCAAAGTTAAAGGGGGCACACACTCTCACTCTCCAACCGCCCAAAAGGGCAAAAATAATGGCCAGCCATAAGCCATTTTCCAACACCCATGGTAACGCCACGACACTTAAGAGCCTCTTCACCTCAGCAAAGGTAACGGCCATGAAAACTGTTGGATTAACCAAGGTAAACTAGTGCGTGTACTACGCTTGTAAGTTGGCGTAACAAAGGGTGTTGATGGAGAGAAGCTATGAAAGCTGTCCTTGGTATATATAAGGTCATAGCCTAGATTTGTTTCGAAAAGCAAAAAAAAAAAGAAAGAACAAAAAAGAGGAAAAGGAAGGTCAAGTGCAACCTGAAGAAAATTAGGTATGTTTCGCGCAAGCCGAATATAGTGGCAGACAAGGAAATAATGGGTGTTCCCCAAACAAAAGGTGCGTTGAATAAACGTAAAGGTCGACAAAAAAGTGAACATGGCATAGATTACCCCTGCAAGAAAAATTCGCTCGAGTAATTATCTGTCACCCCATTTCAAGGTTCCATAGACCTCGGTCAAAGGAAAATTCCACGAAAGAAGAAATATCCTTTCGCGAAACACCGATTGCAAGCTATCTTTTTCGCATAAGCAATGTGAAATACCAGATGCCACAGACAGACAAACAAAAAAACTGTCCCTAGTTGCTATCAGACCCAAACAAAAAGATGCACAGAGTTCCTTGAAGTTTTGAGCCTTCTTGAAATTTTGGGCCTTAGCAAAAATAGCCCAGCAAAAGAAAGGGGAAACTGCAGTCGGGACGATAAGAGTTGACTTCGTTTGACTCACCAGACAAAAAAAATAGTGAACAAGGCTTTTGGAAATTTTGGGGCTTAAACAAAACCAGTCCGACGCAAAATCAGGGCGACAAACCCTTGCAGAAGAAAGGAGAAATGAGGACCTCATAGAATAATGTCCCTGTGTCAAACACAGGGGGCATTTTTTTTAAGTCTTCCGAAAGCTGTAAAATTCACAGAAAATTCCATTCAGGTCGGCTCAAAATCATACGCGAAGGTCTATATTTCTGTCATTCAAATAAAGCATTATGAGACAATAATGACATCACATTGGTAAAATCAAAGCATACTACACAAGGATATTACATAAGCAAGGGGAGAATACAATTGAGCATGGACACCATCAAACTTAACCCCAACTACGTGTTTCACTCGCGTAAGAACTGCGTTAAGAGTAACAGTGCAATGACGCCAATGATTAGGGGGAGCCAGAAGAAGTGGACACAAACCCACCACTGGTCCTCGTGAATGCCTGGGCGAGATGGAACAGAGCCAGTTCCCCAATCATGTGAAGGAAGTGGCCTCCAATATGCCCGCTCTTGTTGCAACGCATAATCTGAGGACCAGTTATTCATCGTGTCCTGTAGTGCATCGCCAGTCACACAATCAAGCTCCAAATTCGCATCTTCTACAACTTCTTCGATTTCTTTAATATCCCCAACCTGAGAATCCGACTCAGAGATCGTGTCATCCTCGGCACAAATGTTAGCACGACTAGCCATGGGGTGATTTAAAAATATGCGAGGAAGAAGAATATTTTGAAAAAAAAAAGGAAGAATGATGAGATAAAAATGAATGGTGAAGAGATTAAAAAGGGAAAAGGAGATAGCCGTTGGAGTAATATACACGCGAAACGGAGCAACTTAGCCGTTACACTCATCTCGAGAAGGCGCCAAAATGACCGTTGGAATAGTAAACTAAAAAATGGCCGTTGAGAATAGGCACTGGAATGATAGATAGAGGTATCATGTACTCGAAGGAGACAAGCTTATCCTCCTATCACATGAAATGGGTTACGTAGATCCAGGAGATGAATAAAAAATCGTAATAAACAGAGGGCACCAGAGTAGGTCGTTCAAATATAAATTCTCACAACCGACTCTGGTGGGGGGCATTTGTTGACCCCTAAAAATGTGCGAGATGCTCAGGGAATATTTGGAGGACTATAGGAGCCTGAAATGGCCCCAGAAAACCTCAAGGAGTATTTAAAAGGCATAGGCTTGAAAAATACCAAAAGTGCCCCAAGTATTAGCCAGAATGTGCCGAACAAATTCTATGGCTTAGAAATTCATGAGACAATTACCTTAAATTATGAGAGACATTTTAAAGAAATGCTACATAAAATATTTGAGGAATATTTTTATGGAAGCAAAATGCTTCATTTCATGAGTAAAAAAAAAAAAAGAGCTTCGAAATTCTATAATGATTTTGGCATCAAGCCTGAGCGCCACACATATTCAAATAAACGACCCACATTTGGGTTCTCATGATTCAAATAAGGTAATGGAGATAAGTGAAATAATAAATAAAAAAGGAAATAAAAATAACGATATAGAACATTTCTGATAGCCAATAAATGGAAAGTATCATATCAACGTGTTCCTCATAATGCCCTCAGTATGCCCACAAAACTTCAAGCACAAATGAATTTGGGAAGAACATGCAACAATCCTCTCAAACAGCAGCAGCAGCATTAAAAAAAAAAAAGAGAAAAAAAAAATAAATAAGGAAATCCTACGGCCCACAAACATGTTCGGCCCAGTAAAGGCGGTAAGAGAAGAAAGGAGACCCGAATCCAAAACAGAAAAAAATAGGAGGCCCCACCGTCAGACCCTCCTCCTTCATTCGTTGCTGCTCCGATTGGCCGATCTCACTTGAGCCCAACTGTCAACATTTCGAGTTCTCACAAGTGGCAGCTCGCGATAGGCTTTGTCCCTGGGCCCCGTACCTAGTCTGGTTAACAAAAAAAAGAGGGGGGAAATTGATGAAACAAAGAAAAGAGGAGAGCAAAATGACAGAAGGAGACGAAACTTACCTCTGTCAACAGCCGTTCCGGCGAACCACAGCACCGCAACCCGTGTTCTCGGTACCGCTGGAAGGCCGGAGTCGAGGAGAACGTAACGATACCAACCTTGATCACTGTCATGCTCTATTATAGCTCCAATTTTGAAAAGAAGCGGTCTGACTGTTGCAAAAAGCAATGCAAAATTAGCACAATCTGATCCATGGATATCAAATTGATCATCTACACAGCTTCTTGGTGATATAAGGAGCGAGATAATGTTGTCAATTGGAGCCGAAATGGACCAGGTGCATGAGGGTGCCAATGGAAGTTGCACACTGAGTTGGTTAGACGTTCACTAATAGTGACTTGTATGATTTATTGATAATTGAAGAATATCAAACATACCACTTAGAGGCTCTAGTGATAATTCACATAAAAAACCAAATGGAAAGTCCAATGGCTCTAGGCTCAATTTAAGAAGAAGTAAAACTGCTGCAGGTTTTAAGCATGAGTTTGAGATAATAACTGAACCTTGCACGCTTACCAGCATTGAAGATGTAGAGAATTTGGTTGGCAACGGACTGCATCAGTTTGACAAAAGGATGTTGATTGTATCATGCTTGTGTACAAAGTATGGATACCTGAGTCAAAGTTCCATGTGAGAGAGAGAGAAGAGGATCGTATCTAAAATAAATGTCATGAATGCTGAGAGAAGGCAGTAGAGCTATACATGCCTCACATTTTATCGGGTTGGAATCCATACCCAAAGTGGAAATTATGTATACTGAAAGAAGGCAGTAGAGCCAAATGAGAGAAATGAATACCAAACTGTTCAAGCACAGAAGGGTATATAGAATCATACCTGGAGCAACATTTAATGTTGAGTTGACATCACCTGCAGCAAGTATTATACCCAAAAATACTGTAAATAAAAAAAGAAAAGAGAAGAGTCTTATACAAACAGAATTAAAGGCTGGATTGTAAAAAAAAAAAATGTGAAGTGACCAAAAAATCCTTGGCTCTTTCTATAAATAAAGGGGCAGCTTCACCGTTCAAGAGGAGGAGACCACATGACACTCTCTGAAACTACACACACGAAATAGAAATAAACACCATAAGAAGAGAGCAAAAAAGGAGACTCTGTGGAAGAGTTTAGTTTAGAGATATAAGAATAAGGAAAAAAAAAAGAGAGGAAGGTTTTGTAACAAAGAGAAGCAAGAAACATCTCTGTAAGCATCTTCCATCTGATTAAAAAAAAAAACGCTGTTTGACATCCTAAATTGCTGTTTTGAAAGTCAACTCATGTCTGACCCAGTCACCAATCCATGGTGTGCATGGGTATATTAGTTAGCATAGGTTCAAGGCCTATAAAGCCTGAGAACTATCTTATTTCTTATTTCTATTTTATTTCCTTTTGAAGCTGATTTATACTTATCCTCATTTGCACCAAAAAGATTGATAACATGTCTTAATTGACTTCATCGTTTCTCTTACCACTATTATTCCATTTTTATTTCATTACACAAAAAAAAATATATATGCATACACATATTGCCACAACAAGTGCGTAAGAAGAGAGAGTAAGTGCACAGTAGCATGATGATATTATCCTAAGTCTCATTGCCCTTTGTTTCAATTCTGTTGCATAACAAAAAAAATACAAATAACAAAAGCTAAACAATTTGCACATATATCATTCTTACGTGTGAATAAGCAGTCAAAACAAAAAAATATATAAGACCAACACCAAAAGAAAAGAAAGAGAAATACCTTTATGATTACAGGTATCGGCCCATGCCATCTTGCTCCCAGTTATATGCAACAAACAAAAAAAAAGAAAAAAAAGAAGAAGAAGAGAACCTAACCTCGAGAGATCAGGCTAAATTACACCTATGATGCCAACTTGTGGTGATGATAGCTGAATCAAAACCAATGCCTGTTAACAAAATAAAAGAAGAAACAAAAAAAGAAAAGAGAGAAAAATCTGACCTCAGAGATGAGGCTGACACTGCCAGCTTCCACACCTCCCACCAGTCATCACCACACATCTGTGATATGCTCAACCTCGAAGGATGCCAACTTATTGTCAAATCCTGAAGGATCATATCTTCATGAAATCAGATAAAAAAAAAAAAGCAATTGCTGCCAAGGAGTTTGTCGACTATCGAATCCGACACACAACCAACAACCTATGTCTAATTAATGCTTTTACCAAAGAAAGGAGAGTGAAAAGGATTAAATTCAAAAAAAATAAGGGAGGGAAAGCTAAGCTATGACCTTGGATGCTAATCTGAGATGAGGCTGAACATCACCACCTCTCGAGCCACCATCAGTAATCACCATGTTCATGTGATGTGCTATGCTCAAGACCGGCCACTACAAGCTGTTAGTGCCCTAGTAAGTTTGAAGAATGCTACCGCTATCAGGCCATGCCGGGGGCTGAAATCAAGTAAAAAAAAGAACATGAGAGTTATACTCACCAATTTGATGCCGCTTACAGTCTCTCAGCGGCACTAACAAGTTAGAATATCAATGATACCTCTCATAACTATGTCAAGGCGGAAGGGGTAATCCTCAAACTGAGGTTATTTGGTATCTCTCGGTGACTCTCTAATATCTCTAAAGGCACGCTTAAGGTTTCATCGCTGTAATATGACACTGTCAATTGGTTGCTCCCTCACAGCTTCTTTCAAACAATTCATCGAACACCTGACAAGCATGCAAAAGCAGAAAGTTTAATCGATGTGAAAACTCAGTTTAGCAACTCCGACTACCCGAATTGAAGGAGAAACCATCTTCACTTACCTCTCGAAGCTCCTATGAACTCTCGATTTCTACCTCTGCCTCTCTCAAAAGAAAAATTCCAGCCGCCTCTTTTCATGGCTGGGCATAACGGAGAAGGGAACTCACATCGAGCCAACAAAACCCATAATCCCAGGGGAGCTCCACGAAGCTCATGCGCCCTTCCATCGAATCCGTTCCATATCCAAGAAGCTTGAATTCGAAGCCAGGGTGTCGACGCCCCCCCTTTTTTTTAACAGATCGAAAGAGAAGAGAATAATAAAAAAAAACGAAGGTGTCTTAAATCCCTTGATTTTCTGTGGCGCCCAGTGCCCAACAATATGGTGTGTAACCATTCATGTGCACAAGCCTTCATGATGATGTGGCCCAATCAGATAAATTCAAAATTTCTGAAACTTCAAAAATATGCCAAAAATCATAACAAACTCAGAAAAATCCAAACCAAATTCCTATAAATCCAGAAAAAAATATAAAGAATCCATTTTTACTAAATACCATAGCCAAAAACCCAACTAAAACCAATCAAATCATATAAGCACCAAAATAGCAACCAAGCAGTGTATTGCCAATCTGAAAAATCCATCGAAAAACATCGGAAAAGAAAAAGCGTGAGGAAAACTCTCATGAACTCAAAAAAAAAAGGGGAGTGCGTTCTGATTGAGTAATGCTATCAAAGTCCCACGGAAATGATATTTAATTAGATGTTGGGGAGCTCATAAAAATACAGGGAGTTCTAAAAAAAATAACTCAGTCTCAGGAATTTGACTGAATTGGATTCACCGATAACAGGAGTGGTGAATCTCATAAGGAGCTCTCACTGAACATCGATAATTAAAAGGAATATAGGCTGTGCTCTGATCATTCTCAAGCCAAAGAGATAGGTCAAAACCGGAACCTCTGCAAGACCCAGCCGCCAGGCCTCAGATATGGAGTCTTGAAACCAAAGCCAAAAACAAAAATGTAATATTTCCAGGATCCAGCTAACGTGCCCCAGATATGGAGTCCTAACCCAAAAAAAATCAAACCTCTGCAAGACCCAGCCGCCTGGCCTCAGATATGGAGTCTTCAAACCAAAATCGAAATTAAATGTAACCTTCCCGGGACCCCGTTAGTTGCCCCAGAAACGGAGTTCTAACCCTGAAAATAAACAAAACTTCAAACTTTTGTAAGACTCAGCCGTCAAGCCCAAGATATGGAGTCTTAATCCCAAAGCCAAAATAAAACGAAAAAAAATGCAACCTTTCCAGGACCCAGCTAGTTGCCTCAGATACGGAGTCCTAATCCCGAAAATAAACAAAACATCATACCTTTGCAAGACCCAGCCTTCAGGCTTAAGATATGGAGTCTTAATCCCAAAGCCAAAATCGAAATTAAATGTAACCTTCCCAGGACCCAGCCGGCAGGCCTTAGATACGGAGTCCCTACCCCAAGTTCAGAACCAAAACCAAAACAAAAAAGAAACAAAACCAAAATTAAGCCAAATCAAACCAACAACCCAAAAACCAAAAAAACCAAATCCAAAACTAAGGTAAGAAAAAAAAAACAAAACAAATCAAAATCCTACCATATCTGAGTGATCCCGCGACCTCACTATAGATAACATATCGTCCTGAAAATTGGAAAAGTCTTGATGGTATAAGGCCCACTTGACAAAAATTATTGATGGACGCCCCAAAAAAAAAAAGAAAGAAAAGAAACCTGTGGTATCTGGACGATCCCGTAACCTCATTCCAGATGACACTCTGTCCCGATTGCTAAAATAGTTCTGGTGACCCAAAGCTCACCTGATGAAATCTGCTGAGGGACCCAAATCTCATAGTGTCTGAGTGATCCCACGACCTCACTCTCAATGACGTATTGTCCTGACTGCTAAAATGGTTCCGGTGACCCAAAGCTCGCTTGACGAAATCCGCTGATGGACACAAATCTCGGGGTGTTAGAGTGATCCCACGACCTCACTCTTAATGACACCTAGTCTTGAAAGTTAAAAACGTCTTGATGGCATAAGGCCTACTTGACAAAAACTACTGATAGACCAAATCCTTGTGGTATCTTGTGATCCCGCGACCTCACTATAGATAACACATCGTCCTGAAAATTAAAAACGTCTTGATGGTATAAGGCCCACTTGACAAAAACTATTGATGGACACCCAAAAAAAAAAAAGAAAAGAAACCTGTGGTATCTGGATGATCCCGTGACCTCATTTCAGATAACACTCTGTCCCGACTGCTAAAATAGTTCTGGTGACCCAAAGCTCACCTGATGAAATCTGCTGAGGGACCCAAATCTCGTAGTGTCTGAGTGATCCCACGACCTCACTCTCAATGACATATTGTCCTGACTGCTAAAATAGTTTCGGTGACCCAAAGTTCGCCTGACGAAATCTGCTGATGGACCCAAATCTCGTGGTGTTAGAGTGATCCCACGACCTCACTCTTAATGATACCTGGTCTTGAAAGTTAAAAACGTCTTGATGGTATAAGGCCCACTTGACAAAAACTACTGATGGACCAAAACCTTGTGGTATCTTGTGATCCCGCGACCTCACTATAGATAACACATCGTCCTGAAAATTAAAAACGTCTTGATAGTATAAGACCCACTTGACAAAAACTATTGATGGACACCCCCCCAAAAAAAAAGGAAGAAAGAAAAGAAACTTGTGGTATCGGGACAATCCCGTGACCTCATTTCAGATAACACGCTGTCCCGATTGCTAAAAAAATAGTTCTGGTGACCCAAAAGTCCATCCGACTAAATATGCTGAAGGAACGAAACCCAAAACCAAAATATTGTCTTATCAGATGAAATAGTTTCGGTGACCCAAATAAGACTTTTGAGTAACCTTCAAAAAGAAAAGAAGAACCAACCATACCTAAAATCTCGTAAAAAAAAAAAAAGAAGGAATCATTCGAGCCATATCACATCTCCTCCGCTCATAACTCATCATATTAAATAAAAAAAAAATAAATCAAATAAAAAAGAGGGAGAAAATAATAAAATAAACACCCGCAAATGTTCATATCCATATGCATGTCACTAATTGTTTTATTGACAATTCACTAACAGTCTGCAGCACATATTCTTTGATATTCCCGATCCAGAGGTGCCTAGGAAAGCAACCAGGGTAATTAACGGCGGGGGCTTGCGTCCGTCGGAAAGAAAGGACCTACACAAAAAAAAATAAACTCTCGTGGGAGCAAAGTACGCCCGAGCGAGCATCTCTTAAGTGGGAGGCGCCCGTGGTCGAGACTTTGACCTGCGAGGGGATATCTGATCCGATCGACTTTTTGCTTTTCTTCTTCAAACGGAAAAATCCGTTAAAAAGGGCCGGACAAGGGTTTTTTTTTATTTTGAGTTAACGTCAGGCCCCTAGGCTTGTGGACGTTAATGGTAGACGCCGGACCCCTGGGTTTATGGGCGTTGAAATCATATACGCGCGGGTAAGACCCGAGTCGGCTGCCCCTTGACCTTTCCCGGGAGCGGGGTGACGCTCGTTCAATGGGCATAGAGCGTTGAATGACGTCTAGTTCCTGACCAAGACGTTGAGCAGACGGTTTGGCGACCGTTGAAAATGACATTTGGCGATGTTCAATAGACGATTCGGTTTGTTCCCGAAGCGTTGCAGTGACATTTGGCGATGTTCAGTTTGCTTTCGTTGAGATGATACTCGGCTTCTAGCCAAGACATCAGGTGAACGATTCAACTGCCGCTTGAATCGTTAAGACATTTGGTTGCCAGTCAGACGTTAAGTGACGGTCCGATCTCCATTTGAAGTACTGAGGTGATATCTGGTAGCCAGCCAAATACCAAACAGATGATCTGATTGTTGTCCGGAGCGTTCAAGAGACATTTGCTTGCCGTTCAGATATTGAGTAGACGGTTCAATCATCATTCGAAACACTGAATTGATACCTGATATCCAGCCAGGATATCAAACAGATTATCTGATCGTTGCTTGAGGTGTCGACAGGGCATCTGGTTGCAGGTCAAACATCAAGAAATCGATTCAGCTGCCACCTGAAACGAAGACGCCTAGTTGCCAGCCAGGTGTTAAGTGACGATTCGCCTATCACTCGGAGTATTGAGGTGATACCTGGTATCCAGCCAAGGTACCAAACAATTGATCCGATTATATTCGAAGCGTTCAAAGTGACATATGGTTGCCAGTCAGATGCTCCGCAGACGATTCGATCATAATTGAGCATTGAGATGATACCTGGTAGTCAGCCAGAATATCAGACAGATGATCTAATTATTACTCGAAGCGTTGAAGTGACGTCCGTTCCCCAATCAGATATTAAGCAACAATTCGATCCTCATTCGAAGTATAGAGGTGGTATCTGGTAGCCAGCCAAGATATCAAACAATAGTCCGACTGTTATTCGAAATGTTAAAAGGAATCTGATTGCTAATCAGACGTTCAGTGAACAGTTCAGCTACCACCTGAAATGTCCAAAACTTCATCTGGATGCCAGTCAGATGTTAAAGTGACAGTTCGGCTCTCACCCGAAGCGTTCAAATATCATATGTCAGACGCCAGACCCTTGGGTTTGTGGGCGTTGAAAATCTTATGCGCGCAGGTGCTACCTAAGTCGGACGCCCCTTGGCCTCCTTAGGTGCGGTAGACAGTTGGTTCTCGAACATAGGAGCGCTCCTTTGACGCTCAGTCTCTGACCAAATGTTGAAACTTCGCTTGATTCCTGATCAAATGTCAATGTGACGTGATGCTTGACTTCTAGCCAAGGAAAGTCACTAGGGTGACGCTGGGCTCTTGAGCTTATGAGCGTTCAAGTAACGTCCGGCTTCCAACCAGAACGCTGCAGTTTCCCTCAAGCACCGAAAGAGGTAAGCTTTGTTGTGTGTTAAATCTGGTTGCGGATTTGGAGTGATATTACTAATCCATTTGAGTAATGTAACCAAGAAACATGTTGAAGACTTTTGATAAGGATGCTACTAGGGTTAGAATCATGAATCTATCAGATGTGACGGTATGGTGTAGGATAAGATCATAATGTTATTTAAGGGGGTTGCTTGTGGTAGCAGTGTCGGCCTTGGCGTATCCTCGACGGTTATATCGCAAATACTCAAGATAAGACCTCCTACCTACTTGAGAAAGCGAGTATTATAAATTCTACTGATGCGGCAAGCCACCAAATCTGCCTTAAAAGAGATTATAAGCTTTTCCCCAAAGTTAAGGTCATCGGTGGTAGGGTGGTGTGGTAATTGTCCATAATGACGATATTTGCATATCCTAGATAGGATCATAATGTTGTCCCAAGATGTTGCTTATGACAGCAGTGCAAGCGGACGTTTATCCCTGGCGGGTAGATTGCATACACTCAAGATAGGACCTCTTGCCATCTCTCGAGAGAGCGGGTGCCTTAGATAACTGTGGACTTCCACCGTTGCGACAAACCACAGATTTAACAGCATCATGAGCTTTTCTCAGATCGGAAAGAGTTCTGCTCATATGTGATGGATCCATATTCTTCACTTGTAGTATCTTGCAGTGTAATTTGCCTTCAGTTTGGATTTTAAACAGTTGAACTTTGATTTGATCTTTACCTCATTTGTATATAATTTCGAGACCCTTGATAGAGTCTCCGTGATGTCGTGGCGGATCTCACTATCCATCATTTTGAGGTTAGCGAGTCTCAATTCAACCAGATTCTCAACATTGAGCTTAATTATTTCACCAGTATTTCTGTTATTATCAAGAATGCTTAGTGTCTCCATATGCTCCATACCCGTCGTGATGATGACCGTCTGGTGGTTTTGATCACTTAGGTTATGATGAGCCTTATTTAAGTCATGAACAGATTCTCCATATTTTTCTGAGCTTCTAGGATTTTTCCTCACATTTTTCTGAGCCTCCTGTGATTTTTCATGAATTCTGGCGATTTTATGACTGGTCAGATCTCGGAAAATGGGTTTAAAATATTTTGCTTGGATTTTGCTGGATTTTTAAATAAATATCAAAGTGATGTAGCAATTTGTGATTGGCCAGAGCTTGAAAATTAGGTTTTAAAATATTCTGCTTGTTTTTTTTTTGTTATGGTTTTGGCATGATTGTATTCTCCATATTTTTCTGAGCTTCCAGAAATTTTCCTCATATTTTTCTGAGCTTCCCTTGATTTTCCATGAATTTTCATATTTTGCATGTGAGCCTTTAATTGTATCACAGGGCCATGAAGCTTCTCCTTGATTTGAGTCCAGCCATGGTGATTGTGATGGAGAACCCCACATCGATTGGGAGAGGAGTGGAGGTATGTGAGGGCACGATGGCTTGCATCTGAGGAACAACAAGCCATCATACAAACACAAGGGAACTTCTACTGCACAGCTCCTCCTTGGCTTGATTGAGGTAGTGATGTGGCTGTCTCCTTCAATGTATTGATGAAGTGAAATGTGTAATCCTCCATGAACTCCCCACCTGCTGCCCATTGAATGATACCTGCTGTCCTCCCTTTTTTTTTTAAAACTACTGTCCTCTTTCTTTTAGAAAGAAACTTGCTGTCCTTGCTTGTCCACTTTTGTGTTTGTTTTTTTTTTTATATATTTATGATATATGCTTATATGTGTGATAGTGTTAGGTAAGTTTATTTACATATTTACAGAACCATTGTTCCTTACTGTTTCTCACATTATTGCTGCATATGCATGAAACCAGAAAAGAAGGACATAAGTTTTGCAAAGAGGGAGAGAAGAAAAACAAACTTCCTACTTCTCTTAAACCAGTTACAAATGATTAAATATAACTAGCAAATATGAAGCTACTGCTCCTACTAAACACTCTTCTTTTGTTTTTTTTTTTTATATTTTTCTTTGGTAGCTATCCTAACTTGCTAAACTGCTTTCTTTTTTTAAAATGGCTTTCACAATAGCAAGTATACCAATATATGCCTTGTGTTGTCCATATTCACTTGTGCATATGTACAAAACACGTTTATCTGATTAATTATCACATTATGCTATATATGTGTAGAACCAGAAAAGTAAAAAATATTGCAAGAAGAACAAAGAGAGCTTTTCTTACTTCACCAAATATTTTACACAAAGATGTAGCTTAGATATCTCCTACTGATGCTGACAATATGAAGCTATTGCTTCTACTAGCACACATTTTTTTTTATAAAGTAGCTATCCTAAAATGCTCTCTGGAAGATGGCTTTCTCTAAATTTCCTCAGCGTGTATGTGTTAACTGCTTTTTGTGTGTTCCGAGCTTCTTTTTTTTGCATGGCTTGCTGCCTTTTTATAGGAGAATGGGGTTGGGTTCTGTAGCTTGAAGCAATTATTATCCTCTAAGACTTTATGACGGTTTTGCCCCTGCTGCCTTTTCTTTTTGCACAGAGATTTACTGTTTCCAATTTACTCACTTGCAAGCAATAGTTCAAGCTTTGCTTCTAGACGTATTGCTTATTTCCTGGAATTGAACAGCAATGTTCAATGTGGCATGATGAATTTCTTATTTGCTGCCTTCAGGAATCTGGATCCCTTATGCAATATTTTATTGCTTAATTGAGTTCTTAAATAAAGGGAGATAGTGTTGATTTTACAATCCTAATTCCAACTTATCATCCATCTTTTTTTTTTTAATCTTTTAACCTTTGTGCTGATGATCTTTTACTATCAAATTAACTCAAGGCATCATCTCAAGTGGCTGATTTTTCTGAGCTGTACAGCTTGGCACATGTGGTTGTACTCATGGTATTATGATTTTATCTCGCCAATTCTTCAGATTAATCAAACCAACATCGCCACAGATGATTTCTGGCGATTAATGGTGAATTTGACCCATTCTAGTCCTAGTGAACAGAAATGAGTGCTCCACGATTTTGAAATTTTGATCCATTATTTCCTCGAATTGATGCCTCATAACTCAGCATATACACATTCTCATTGGGGTCGTTTGGATGTGTCCGGAATTTGGGGATTTTCCAATTCCGGGCATAAATTTTAATATAAACAATTCATCTCTCTCACAAAGTTACACACTTTCCAACGAAAATCCTTATTCCTTCCTAGAAATTGGCTATTCCTAACCCATCCAAACGACCCCATTGATATTTAGCAGTGTCTCCATGTTCATGTGGTTCTATCGCCATTTACCTCATCTCAATTTTGAGATTGTGGGTCTGAGCCACCATCACATCTCGTTAATTAGAGAGGAAGAGAGAGGGATCCTTAGCGGGATTCCCGCTGTCTCTTTTTAGTATGTGTCGGTGAGAAGTAAACAAGGGCGCCAGCGTGGCACTGTGTGCAGGGAGACGCAATGGAAAAATAGGTGGGAACTGTTGCGCTTTTCTGAGAAGCAGGGATGGGGTCTCAATTGAGTAATGATATTCCTTGCCATCTTTAATTAAATGCTTTGTCAGAGTAGGGTGCGGCGTAGGTGCTAGACTTTGGTGGCAGTACGAAGGAAGAGGCTCCTGCGTCATGGCGTTCGTCAGAGGAGGAAGGAGGCAGGAACGGAGAAGGAAGGGGGTGAAATGGATGGGCCTCGTCTCCCTTTTTTTTTTTGCTATTTCTCATGGCCCCTTTTGTTTTAATTGTTTGTTTTTTTTTTAGTATGGGCCTATACCAATTATATTTGGGCCGAAACAAAATAAGAGGGGGCTCGTTAATGTTTTAGCAATTTGTTGCACAAATCTTAATATCCCATGATTACTCAATGTGCCATTTTCACATTAGAAACGTGATTTATAATTATATAATCTCACATATGATAGATATGAAATTATTTTTGTATTGTATTTTGAGGCACGGATAAATTAACATGATTTTATTTTTCATATTAGTATTAGCACTAATATAGTCATTGGGATTCAGAACCATTTGCTTCGTCATGATATTGAAATTTTCTATCACCGTATTTGTGAATATGTCCTTCCAATTTATCCGGTATAATTTCAGACTGCCGGGCACCTCCTGTGCCTGATCTGCTTATAGAAATTTCAAAATCTTCTTACCGTTTTCCGGTAATTATGGCAATATTTTAGAATTCAACAATATGTTTTGGGTGTCATAGCACAGAATCTCAATAATCCCCCCAAAATGCCCAAGCTAATTGCTAGGACAAAGGACTTCCCCAAATGACGAATTGAGTTTAAAAAATAATATAGCGTGTCTATTAATGTTTTATTTTGTATAAGTAAAATATGTTATCTAGCTCAAAGAAAAGAGAGAAGAAAAATATGAAATTTAAATCAGTTCATTCTCCGTTATTGCTTACTTTATCTAGAGATAATTTTAAAACACCTCCTATATTCAGATATGACAAGTTATGGTCTAGTGAAGAAGATTTTAATAGACTTGTACCTTTTTGGTGGCAGCATGTTAATGTTGATAGAGATAAAACAGGTAGTTGACAAGCTAGCATTAAGATTTTAAAACAACATATAAAAGGTTGGGTTAAAAATTTTTATGGACAAACTAAGAGAGATAAGGATAAGTATTTACATAGTTTTGATCTGTTACAAGAAGATAGAGAAATAGAGCTTGATGAGTGCGATGAGTATTTGGTTGTTAAACATCTTTTAGATGAGCAAAAATTCAATGGTTGTTGCAGGGGATAATAATACTAAATTTTTCATATGATTGCTACTCAACAGAAAAGAAAAAGCATGATTTTGGAAATGCAGATTGATGGGTCCATGAGTAATGAGTTGCAACAGATAGAGGAGCATATACTTGACTTTTATAAAGATTTGTTTGATATTTCTACAAATACGATACTCAGAAATATATCCTAGACTATATTAAGAGTTTAAATATAGATTATTGTGATTAAATCACTTAAAATGAATGCAAAATCGTTTGAAATGTTTAAATGATACTCAGAATTTGCATTATTTGAATATTATGTGCGTAATTACTATGTATAATCCAATCTTTTTGAATAAACAAAATAAGAAACATATTCTAAACTATATAAAGAACTTAAATCAAGATTATTATGGTCAAATGACTTAAAATGAATGCAAGATCACTTGAAATGTTCCAATGATACTCAAATTTGCATTATTTGCACATTATATGCGTACTTACTATGTATAATCCAATCATTTCGAATAAGTAAGATCATAAATATATTTTACACTATATAAAGAGCTTAAAAATAGATTTTTGTGATTAATGATTAAATGACTTAAAATGAATGCAAAATCGCTTGAAATGTTTAAAAGATACTCAGAATTTGCATTACTTGCAAATTATATGCATAATTACTATGTATAACCCTATCACTTTAAATAAGAAAGATCATAAACATATTCTAGACTATATAAAGAGCTTAAATATTTATTATTGTGATCAAATGAATTAAAATGAACGCAATATCGCTTGAAATGTTCAAATAATACTCAGAATTTGCATTATTTGCACATTTATATGCGTAGTTACTATGTATTATATAACCTTTTTGAAAAAAATAAGATAAGAAACATATTCTAGACTATATAAAGAACTTAAATCAAGATTATTGTGATCAAATGAATTAAAATAAATGCAAGATCGCTTGAAATGTTCCAACGATACTCAGAATTTGCATTATTTGCACATTATATGCGTAGTTACTGTGTATAATCCAATTATTTTGAATAAGTAAGATCACGAAGATATTCTAGAGTATATAGAGAGCTTAAATATAGATTATTGTGATCAAATGACTTAAAATGAATTTAAAATCGCTTGAAATGTTCAAATTATACGCATAATTTGTATTATTTACGCATTATATGCGTAATTACTATATATAATCCTATCATTTTGAATAAGAATGATCATAACCATATTAGACTATATAAAGAGCTTAAATATAGATTATTGTGATCAAACTACTTACAATGAATGCATAATCGCTTGAAATGTTCAAACGGTACTCAGAATTTGTATTATTTGCAAATTATATGCGTAATTACCATGTAAAATCCAATCATTTTTAATAAGCAAGAACATAAATATATTTTAGACTATATTAAGAGCTTAAATAAAGATTATTGTGATCTAATGACTTAAAATGAATGCAAAATCGCTTGAAATTTTCAAATGATACTCAGAATTATCATTAATTGCACAGTATATGCGTAATTACTATGTATAATACAATCATTTTAAATAAAAAAGATCACAAACATGTTATAGACTATATAAAGTGTTTATATATAGATTATCGTGACTAAATAACTTAGAATGAATGCAAAATCACTTGAAATGTTTAAATGATACAAAGAATTTCCATTATTTGCATATTATATGAGTAATTACAATGTATAATACTATCATTTTGAATAAGTAAGATCATAAACAAATTCTAGACTATATAAAGGGCCTAAATATAGATTATTGTGATCAAATGACTTAAAATCAAGGCAAAATCACTTCAAATATTCAAATGATACTCAGAATTTGCATTATTTGCACATTATATGCATAATTACTATGTATAATCCTATCATTTTGAATAAGTAAGATCATAAATATATTTTAGACTATATTAAGAGCTTAAATATAAATTATTGAGATGAAATAACTTAAAATGAATACAAATTCGCTTGAAATGTTAAAAAGATAATTAGAATTTGCATTATTTGCAAATTATATGCGTAATTACTATGTATAATCCAATCATTTTGAATAAAAAAAAGATCATAAACATATTCTAGACAATATTAAGAGCTTAAATATAGATTATTGTGATGAAATAACTTAAAAAGAATGTAAAATCGCTTGAAATGATCAAATGATACCAAGAATTTGCATTATTTGCTCATTATATGTGTAATTACTATGTATAGTCTTATCATTTTGGATAAGAAAAATTATAAACATATTCTAGACTATATTAAGAGCTTAAATATAAATTATTGTCATTAAATAACTTAAAATGAATGCAAATTCACTTGAAATGTTCAAAAGATAATCAGAATTTGCATTATTTGCACATTATATGCGTAATTACTATGCATAATCCTATCATTTTGAATAAGAAAGATCATAAATATATTTTATACCACATAAAGAGCTTATATATAGATTATTGTGATCAAATGACTGAAAATGAAGGCAAAATCGCTTGAAATGTTCAAAAGATACTCAGAATTTGCATTATTTGCACATTCTACTTAATTACTATGTATAATCCTATCATTTTGAATATGTAAGGTCATAAAAATATTTTAGACTACATAAAGAGCTTAAATTTAGATTATGGTCATCAAATCACTTCAAATGACTGCAAAATCGCTTGAAATGTTCTAATGATACTCAGAATTTGCATTATTTGCACATTATATGCATAATTACTATGTATAATCCAATCATTTTGAAAAAGCAAAGATCATAAAGATATTCTAGACTATATTATGAGCTCAAATATAAATTATTGTGATTAAATAACTTAAAATGAATGCAAATTATCATTAAATGTTCAAGAGATAGTTAGAATTTGTATTTTTGCACATTATATGCTTAATAACTTTGTATAATACAATCATTTTGAATAAGTAAGATCATAAACATATTTTAGACTATATAAAGAGCTAAAATTTAGATTATTGTGATCAAATGACTTAAAATGAATGCAAAATCGCTTGAAATGTTCAAATGATACAAAGAATTTGCATTATTTGCATATTATATGCGTAATAACTATGTATAATCCTATCATTTTGAATAAGCAAAATCATAAACAAATTCTATACTATATAAAGAGCTTAAATTTAGATTATTGTGATCAAATGACTTAAAATGAATGCAAAATCGCTTGAAATGTTCAAATAATACCTGGAATTTGCATTATTTGCATATTATATGCATAATAACAATGTATAATCCAATCATTTTGAATAAGTAAGATCATGAGAAAATTGAATTATACAAAAAGATTGGATTATAGTGTCTAGAATGTGATTCGTATCTTATTTATTCAAAAAGATTGGATTAGACATGTTAATTATGCATATAAAGTGCAAATAATGCAATTCTGAGTATCATTTGAGCATTTCAACACAATAATCGACATTTAAAATTTTTATACTGTCTAGAATACGATTCGTATCTTATTTATTCCAAAAGATTGGATTATAAATGGTAATTACGCACATTAAGTACAAATAATGCAATTCTGAGTATCATTTCAATATTTCAATCATTTCAAGATTCATTCTAAGTCATTTCATCACAATAATCTACATTTAAACTCTTTATACTGTCTAGAATACGATTCATATTTTATTTATTCAAAAAGATTGGATTATACATTGTAATTACGCATATAAAGTGCAAATAATACAATTCTGAGTATCATTTAAGCATTACAATCGTTTCTGGATTCATTCTAAGTCATTTCAACACAATAATCCGCATTTTTTATACTGTGTAGAATACGATTCGTATCTTATTTATTCTTAAAGATTGGATTATACATGGTAATTACGCATATAAAGTGCAAATAAAGCAATTCTGATTATCATTTCAGCATTTCAATAGTTTGTGGATTCATTCTAAGTCATCTCATCACAATAATCTATATTTAAACTCTTTATACTCTGTAGAATACGATTCTTATCTTATTTATTCAAAAAGATTGGATTATACATGGTAATTACGCATAGAAATGCAAATAATGGAATTCTGAGTATCATTTGAACATTTCATTCGTTTCTGGATTCATTCTAAGTCATTTCTTCACAATAATCTAAATTTAAACTCCTTATACTGTCTAGAATATGATTCGTATCTTATTTATTCAACAAGATTGGATTATATACGGTAATTACACATATAAAGTGCAAATAATGCAATTCTGAGTATCATTTGAGCATTTCAATTATTTCTGAATTCATTCTAAGTTATTTCATAATAATAATCTACATTTAAACTCTTTATACTGTCTAGAATATGATTCGTATCTTATTTAATGAAAAAGATTGGATTATATATGGTAATTACGCATATAAAATGAAAATAATACAATTCTGAGTATCATTTGAACATTTCAATCGTTTCTGGATTTATTCAAAGTCATTTCATCACAATAATCTACATTTAAACTCTTTATACTCTCTAGAATATGATTCGTATCTTATTTATTCAAAAAGATTGGATTATACGTGGTAATTACGCATATAAGTGCAGATATTGTCATTCTTAGTATCATTTGAGCATTTCAATCGTTTCTTGATTCGTTTTAAGTCATTTCATCACAAAAATCTACATTTCAACTCTTTATACTCTGTAGAATACGATTCTTATCTTATTTATTCAAAAAGATTGGATTATTAATGATAATTACGCATATAAATTGCAAATAATGTAATTCTGAGTATCATTTAAACATTTCATTCATTTCTGGATTCATTCTAAGTCATTTCATCACAATAATCTAAATTTAAACTCATTAAACTGTCTAGAATATGATTCGTATCTTATTTATTCAACAAGATTGGATTATATACGGTAATTACGGATATAAAGTGCAAACAATGCAATTCTGAGTAGCATTTGAGCATTTCAATCGTTTCTGAATTCATTCCAAGTTATTTCATCATAATAATTTACATTTAAACTCTTTATACTATATAAAATATGATTCATATCTTATTTAATTAAAAGGATTGGATTATATATGGTAATTACACATATAAAATGAAAATAATGCAATTCTGAGTATCATTTGAACATTTCAATCGTTTCTGGATTCATTCTAAGTCATTTCATCATAATAATCAAGATTTAAATTCTTTATACTCTCTAGAATATGATTCGTATCTTGTTGATTAAAAAAAATTGGATTATACAAGGCAATTACGCATATAAATTGAAAATAATGCAATTCTGTGTATCATTTGAGCATTTCAAACGTTTCTGGATACATTCTAAGTCATTTCATCACAACAATCAAATTTAAACTCTTTATATTGTCTAGAATACGATTCGTATATCGTATTTATTCAAAAAGATTGGATTATTAATGATAATTACGCATATAAAGTGCAAATAATGCAATTCGAAGTATCATTTGAGCATTTCAATCATTTCTAGCTTCATTCTAAGTCATTTCATGACAAGAATCTATATTTAAACTCGTTATACTGTCTAGAATACGATTCCTATCTTATTTATTGAAAAATATTGGATTATACATGGTAATTACGAACATAAAGTACAAATAATACAATTCTGAGTATCATTTGAGCATTTCAATTATTTCTGAATTCATTCTAAGTTATTTCATTATAATAATCTACATTTAAACTCTTTATACTGTCTAGAATATGATTCGTATCTTATTTAATGAAAAAGATTGGATTATATATGGTAATTACGCATATAAAATGAAAATAATACAATTCTGAGTATCATTTGAACATTTCAATCGTTTCTAGATTCATTCCAAGTCATTTCATTACAATAATCTACATTTAAACTCTTTATACAATCTAGAACATGATTCGTATCTTATTTATTCAAAAAGATTGGATTATAAATGGTAATTACGCATATAAATTGCAAATAATGTAATTCTAAGTATCATTTGAGCATTTCAATCTTTTCTGGATTTATTCTAAGTCATTTCATCACAATAATCCACATTTAAGCTCTTTATACTGTCTTGAATATGATTTGTAACTTATTTATTTAAAAAGATTGAATTATGTACCGTAATTACGCATATAAAGTGCAAATAATTCAATTCTGAGTATTATTTGAGCATTTCAATCGTTTCTGGATTCATTCCAAGTCACTTCATCACAATAATCTATATTTAAACTCTTTATACTATCTTGAATACGATTTCTATATTATTTGTTCAAAAAGATTGGATTATACATGGTAATTACGCAAATAAAGTGCAAATAATGCAATTTTGATAATTATTTCAGTATTTCAATCGTTTATGGATTCATTCTAGGTCATTTCATCACAATAATTTACATTTAAACTCTTTCTACTCTCTAGAATACCATTCTTATCTTATTTATTTAAAAAGATTCGATTATACATGGTAATTACGCATATAAATGCAATTAGTGCAATTCTGAGTTTTATTTGAGAATTTCAGTCATTTCTGGATTCATTCTAAGTCAGTTCATCACAATAATTTACATTTTAAACTCCTTATACTGTCTAGAATATGATTCGTATCTTATTGGTTCAACAAGATTGGATTATATATGGTAATTACGCATATAAAGTGCAAATAATGCATTTCTGAGTATCATATGAGCATTACAATCATTTCTGAATTCATTCTAACTTATTTAATCACAATAATATACATTTAAACTCTTTATACTGTCTAGAATATGATTCGTATCTTATTTAATGAAAAGGATTGGATTATATATGGTAATTAAGCATATAAAATGAAACTAATTCAATTCTGAGTATCATTTGAGCATTTCAATCGTTTCTGGATTCATTCTAAGTCATTTCATCACCATAATCTACATTTAAACTCTTTATACTGTCTAGAATACGATTTGTATCTTATTTATTCAAAAAGATTGGATTATTAATGTTAATTACTAATATAAATGCAAATAATGCAATTCTGAGTATCATTTGAGCATTTCAATCGTTTCTGGATTCATTCTAAGTCATTTCATCACCATAATCCATATTTAACATCTTTGTACTGTCTATAATACTGTTTGTATCTTATTTATTCAAAAAGATTGGATTATATATGGTAATTACGCATATAAATGTAAATAATGCAATTCTGAGTATCATTTGAACATTTCATTCGTTTCTGGATTTATTCGAAGTCATTTCATCACAATAATCTACATTTAAACTCCTTATACTGTCTAGAATATGATTCACATCTTATTTATTCAACAAGATTGGATTATATACGGTAATTTCTCATATAAAGGGCAAATAATGCAATTCTGAGTATCATTTTAGCATTTCAATCGTTCCTGAATTCATTGTAAGTTATTTCATCACAATAATCTACATTTAGAATCTTTATACTGTCTAGAATAGGATTCGTATCTTATTTAATGAAAAGGATTGGATTATACATGGTAATTACGTATATAAATGTAAATAATGCAATTCTGAGCATTATTTGAACATTTCATTGGTTTCTGGATTCATTCTAAGTCATTTCATGACAATAATATACATTTGAACTCCTTATACTGTCTAGAATATGATTCGTATCTTATTTATTCAAAAAGATTGGATTGTACAAGGTAATTACGCATATAAAATGCAAATAATGCAATTCTGAGTATCGTTTGTGCATTTCAATCGTTTTTGGATTAATTCAAAGTCATTTCGTCACAATAATCAAAGTTAAACTCTTTATAATGTCTAGAATACGATTCGTATCTTATTTATTAAAAAAGATTGGATTATTAATGATAATTACGCGTATAAAGTGCAATAATACAATTCTAAGTATCATTTTAGCATTTCAATCATTTCACGATTCATTCTAAAACATTTCATGGCAACAATCTATATTTAAACTAGCTATACTGTCTAGAATATAATTCGTATATTATTTATTCAAAAATATTGGATTGTACATGATAATTACGCATATAAACTGCAAATAATGAAATTCTGAGTATCATTTGAGCATTTCAATCGTTTCTAGATTCATTCTAAGTCATTTCATCACAATAATCTTCATTTAAGCTCTTTATAGTATCTAGAATACGATTCGCATCATATTTGTTGAAAAAGAATGTATTATTAATGGTAATTAGGCATATAAAGTGCAAATAATGCAATTCTGAGTATCATTTGAACATTTCAATCGTTTCTAGATTCATTCTAAGTCATTTCATTACAATAATCCACATTTAAACTCTTTATACTATCTAGAACACGATTCGTATCTTATTTATTCAAAAAGATTGGATTATAAATGGTAATTACGCATAAAAATTGCAAATAATGTAATTCTGAGTATCATTTGAGTATTTCAATCTTCTATGTATTTATTCTAAGTCATTTCATCACAATAATCTACATTTAAACACTTTATACTGTCTTGAATACGATTTGTAAATTATTTATTCAAAAAGATTGAATTATGTATTGTAATTACGCATATAAAGTGCAAATAATTCAATTCTGAGTATTATTTGACCATTTCAATCGTTTCTGGATTACTTCGAAGTCATTTCATCACAATAATCTATATTTAAACTCTTTATACAGTCTAGAATATGATTTGTATATTATTTAATAAAAAAGATTGAATTATACACGGTAATTACACATATAAATTGCAAATAATGCAATTCTGATTATTATTTCAGCATTTCAATCGTTTCTGGATTCATTCTAAGTCATTTCATCACAATAATTTACATTTAAACTCTTTCTACTCTCTAGAATACCATTCTTATCTTATTTATCTTAAAAGATTGGATTATACATGATAATTACGCATATAAATGCAAATAATGCAATTCTGAGTTTTATTTGAGAATTTCAATCGTTTCTGGATTCATTCTATGTCATTTCATCACAATAATCTACATTTAGACTCTTTATACTGTTTAGAATATGATTTGTATCTTATTTATTAAAAAAGATTGGATTATTAATGGTAATTACGAATATAAATGCAAATAATGCAATTCTGAGTATCATTTGAGCATTTCAATCGTTTCTGGATTCGTTTTAAGTCATTTCATCACAATAATCCACATTTTACCGCTTTATACTGTCTAGAATACGATTCGTATCTTATTTATTCAAGAAGATTGGATTATACAAGATAATTACGCATATAAATGTAAATAATGCAATTCTGAGTGTCATTTGAACATTTAATTCGTTTCTGGATTCATTCTAAGTCATTTCAACACAATAATCTACATTTAAACTCCTTATACTGTCTAGAATATGATTCGTATCTTATTTATTGAAAAAGAATGTATTATTAATGGTAATTACGCATATAAAGTGCAAATAATGCAATTCTGAGTATTATTTGAGCATTTCAGTCGTTTCTAGATTCATTCTAACTCATTTCATTACAATAATCCACATTTAAACTCTTTATACTATCTAGAACACGATTCCTATCTTATTTATTCAAAAAGATTGGATTATACATGGTAATTACGCATATAAAGTGCAAATAATGCAATTCTGATTATTATTATTTCAGCATTTCAATCGTTTCTGGAAACATTCTAAGTCCTTTGATCACAATAATTTACATTTAAACTCTTTCCACTATCTAGAATACCATTCTTATCTTATTTATTTAAAAAGATAGGATTATACATGGTAATTACGCATATAAATTGGTAATCATGCAATTCTGACTATCATTTGAGTATTTCAATCGTTTCTAGATTCATTTTAAGTTATTTCATTACAATAATCCACATTTAAACTCTTTATACTGTCTACAACACGATTCGTATCTTATTTATTCAAAAAGATTGAATTATACATGGTAATTACGCATAAAAATTGCAAATAATGTAATTCTGAGTATCATTTGAGCATTTCAATCTTTTATGGATTTATTCTAAGTCATTTCATCACAATAATCTACATTTAAACTCTTTATACAGTCTTAAATACGATTTGTAACTTATTTATTCAAAAAGATTGGATTATTAATGATAATTACGCATATAAAGTGCAAATAATGCAATTCTAAGTATCATTTGAGCATTTCAATTGTTTCTGAATTCATTCTAAGACATTTCATGATAATAATCTATATTTAAACTCGCTATACTGTCTAGAATACAATTCGTATATTATTTATTCAAAAATATTGGATTATACATGATAATTACGCATATAAAATGCAAATAATGCAATTCTGAGTATTATTTGAGTATTTCAATCGTTTCTAGATTCATTCTAAGTCATTTCATCATAATAATCTACATTTAAACTCTTTATACTATCTAGAATACGATTCGTATTTATTTGTTGAAAAAGAATGTATTATTAATGGTAATTACACATATAATGTTCAAATAATGCAATTCTGAGTATCATTTGAGCATTTCAATCGTTTTTGGATTCATTCTAAGTCATTTCATGACAATAATCTATATTTAAACTCGTTATACTGTCTAGAATACGATTCGTATCTTATTTATTCAAAAATATTGGATTATACATGGTAATTACGCATATAAAGTGCAAATAATGCAATTCTAAGTATCATTTGAGCATTTCAATCGTTTCTAAATTCATTCTAAGTCATTTCATCACAATAATCTTCATTTAAACTCTTTATACTATCTAGAATGCGATTCGTATCTTATTTGTTAAAAGAAAATATATTATTAATGGTAATTACAGATATAAAATGCAAATGATGCAATTCTGCGTATCATTTGAGCAATTCAATCGTTTCTGGATTAATTTTAAGTCATTTCATGACAATAATCTATATTTAAACTCTTTATACTGTCTAGAATATGATTCTTATCTTATTTATTCAAAAAGATTCGATTATACATGGTAATTACGCATATAATGTGCAAATAATGCAATTATGAGTATCATTTGAGCATTTCAATCGTTTCTGGATTCATTCAAAGGCATTTCATCACAGTAATCTACATTTAAACTCTTTATACTGTCTAGAATATGATTCCTATGTTATTTATTCAAAAATATTCGATTATACATGGTAATTACGCATATAATGTGCAAATAATGCAATTCTGAGTATGATTTGAGCATTTCAATCGTTTCTGGATTCATTCTATGTCATTTCATCACAATAATCTACATTTAAACTCTTTATACCATCTAGAATATGATTCTTATCTTATTTATTCAAAAAGATTGGATTATACATGGTAATTACGCATATAAAGTGGTAATAATGCAATTCTGAGTATCATTTGAGCATTTCAATCGTTTCTAGATTTATTCTAAGTCATTTCATCACAATAATCCACATTTAATCTTTTTATACTGTCTAGAATACGATTCATATCTTATTTATTCAAAAATATTGGATTATATATGGTAATTATGCATATAAAGTGCAAATAATGCAATTCTGAGTATCATTTGAGTATTTCAATCGTTTCTGGATTCATTCTAAGTCATTTCATCACAATAATCTACATTTAAACTCTTTATACTGTCTAGAATACTTTTCGTTTCTTATTTATTGAAAAAGATTGGATTATACATGGTAATTACGCATATAAAGTGCAAATAATGCAATTCTGAGTATCATTTGAGTATTTCAATCGTTTCTGGATTCATTCTAAGTCATTTCATACTAAATTACAGGGTTATGCTGGTAATTTTTTTATCTTATGGGTGTAAGCTAACTTTGACCAATGGTGTGCTTTCTTGCATTGTTGTTTATCAAATGTCTATTCTTAAGATGCCAAAGAAAATTCTTAAAGAAATAGATAAAATCAGAGCGAATTTTCTTTAGCGTAATGGTTCTAAAAAAAAAGTATCATTTAATGAGTTGGGATTCAGTTTGTAGATCTAAAAAAGAAGGTGGTTTAGGCATTCTAAACATGAGAATTATGAATATGGCTTTGTTGAGCAAATGGGCTTGGAGAGTTAGAGATCGTGCTTGTGATGGTTGGTGGAAAGATATTCTTTTAGATAAATTTCATAAAAACAGAAAAAAAACTAGATGGTCACAATTATGGAGAAATATTATGGATATGGAACAGGAACTGAAGACTAATAGGTCTTATATTATTGGTAATGGAAAAACAGTGCTTTTTTGGGAAGATAATTGGTTAGATGATCAAACACTTAAATCTGATTTTCCTAATATTTATAAGCTTTGTTTTAATAAAGATTGTACAGTGGCTGAGGTTATTGATGGATCGGTATCCTCAGCAGCCAGATATATCGGCTGTTCCAAACAGCCGTGGCATATTTTTTTTTAAATTTAAAAGTTTGAAAATTTAAATGTTGAATCCAAACCGTTGATTTTGTTCAATTTTACGGTCGATGCGTTTTCATATAAGTTTTATAAACTTTGGAGTTGATTTGATACTTAATTAAGTGACCAAATTATGAACGTATTAGAATTAATCAGCAATAGTTAACCAGATTCGTTCATTTGTTAACCACTTGATCTAGTATCAAATCGACTAAAAAATTTATAAAATTTATATGAAAACACATCGCCCGTAAAATTGAACAAGATTAACGGTTTGGATTCAACATTTAAATTTTCAAACTTTTAAATTTAAAAAAAATATATCATGGCTGTTTGGAACAGCCGATATATTGGCTGTCGAGGATTTGGTTCCGGTTATTGATAGTCAAATGGCTTCTTTGAGTTTTAATAGGCAATTTTTTTATGTGAATAGAAATTTGTTTCATTGCTTATGTGAAAAAGTTAGTGCAATTAATCTGAACTCAGAACCTGATTGTGTGAGATGGGAGGGTTATGCTTCTAGTAGGTTTACTACAAAGGGTGTTTATGATTGGTTAGCTTTTGGTGGTGTAAAGGTTAATTGGTATCAAAAGATTTGGAATTTGCCTCTTTCTCTTAAAATTAAGGTTTTTCTTGTGCTTGTTAGTAGAGATAAGATTCTTACTAAAGTAAATTTGAGAAAAAGGGGTTGGGAAGGTTCAGATATTTGTGAAGTTTGTGGAGATCATGAAACTTTGAATCATTTATTTTTTCAAGGTCACGCTCATCAGAGATTGTGGCAGTGGGGTCTGCATAAGTTTGGTATTAATGCTCAGATTAATTGTTTGGTAGAATTAGGACATATTTTATTGATTATTGATAAAGATAAGGTGGTCTCCTTTCAATTAATTAGTGCATCAATATTTTGGAACTGTTGGATACACAGGAATGATTTATGTTTTAAAGGAGGGAAGTGTAAAACTTTGAGGCAAATTGGTTTGAGCATTTTATCTTCTTTGAATTATTGGACATGCTTGTGGAGTGAAAAAATTAAAGGGGCGATGATGGAGATGATGCTAGTCCTAGAGGAGCTTCCTCTACATCTCGGGAGAATTTGGTGATGCCTTGAAAAAGATTAAAGGGGTGAAGAAGTTTAATGTTGCTGTCAATGTTTTAGCTTTGAATAAATGAGGCGCTTGAGCTTAACCTTTGTTTTAGATGATTTCTTATTTGGTTGAGATGTTTTGTTTGTCACTCAGGATTGTGATTTGAGTATGAATGGTGGTTGGTACCAATTACATTTGGTACCAGGTTATTTTAGTTGTTGTGGTTTGGAGATTTTAGTGACTTGTTCTTATTTCTTATGCAGAGATAGAGGGTGTTAGGGGTTTGGTACTGGTTTTTCAAGTACCGGGTTTTTAGTTGACGTTGATTTGTGCAAATAAGATTTGGTTAGTTAAAATATAGTTTGATAGGGGGTTTGTACCGGCTGTTGTTGGTACCGGATTTTTTAGAGGTTAGTGTTTTGATCACTAAAGGCTTGTAAAAATTGTACTGTTTTTTTGGGCATTTCGTTTTGAATAAAATGGAAAGAGGAGGGGAGAACCCCCTCTGGTTTTAAAAAAAAGAAAAAGAAAAATATGAAGACCCACCCTGCTTCCTAGTAACTAAAAAAGATAGAACACTAAGAATTTGCAACAACTATATAGTACAAAATTCCTAACAAAAAGAATCTTCTATTCACACAACAGTAATGTATGCCAGAGTAGCCTCTATCTTGGAAAATTTCTTTATGTACAAGTTGCCTCTTGTGTTAAGCTAGAGCTGCAAGCCTTTACCCTTCGAGGAAGAGGCCAAAGCAGAAGCTGAAGTGGAGGCTAAGGTCGAATAAGAAGAAGAACCTGTACCAGATCCTGAACTAGATAATGAATTTCTGGAGGAATCCAAGGTACCACTGGTCAAATGGGGCCTGCTTGTGTACCGGCGGCCAGGTATACCAGGTCTAGATGGTTCTTCCAGTGTGCTTGGTTGTTTGGTAAAGAGGATGCTGATCCGTCTCATGTCGGGACGCTGCTTTGGCTCAGCTTGTGTACACAGGAGTCCAATGTGCACACATGTGCTGACTTGAGCCAGGTCTAAATTGGGTCTAATTTTTGGATCCACCATCTCAAGGACTCGCCTCTCTTTGTACAGCATCCATGCCTGTTAGGTTAAGCAAGACTATAGCATCAATAAAAAGGAACATTATGAAACTTTTTTCTTATGAAACAAATGATAGGCTATTAAATTCCTGTTTATATTCTAAGTTTAATACACAAAATTCAGAGAAGCCCTACAAAGTGCAAACCAAATCCAACTGGTTTCTTAGATTCCTCACTCTAATTTAGAATTTTGTAAATAAACTTGTCTCTTGGAGTGTGTCTTTAAACTTGTTTGTAGATTCCTTTTCTCAAAGACAGGTACTATACCAATTATACTTACCCATTCAAGCAAATTCTTGGCATCAGTTCCAGGAAGGGGCACAAAAGAGTGACACCGGCAACCTGTGACCAGTTCCAGAACCACTACCCCAAAACTGTACACATCAGCTTTAGGCGACAGCCAGCCATGCATGAGATACTCAGGTGCCATGTATCCATTGGTACCTGCCACACGGGTGTTCACATGGCTCTCATCCTCAGGAAAGAGGCGGGCCATACCAAAGTCGGCAATCTTTGGGACCCACCGCTGATCCAACAAGATGTTGGCGGCTTTGATATCGCGGTGTATGATGGGAGTTTGTGTGCCCTCGTGTAGGTAGAGAAGGCCCTTTGCAACAGCCAACATTATGCTGTACCGTCTCTGCCAGTTCAGCTCAGCCCGTTTTGGGCAATCATTACCTGAAATGTGTTTATTAAATGCATATAATTTAGATTTGAGTGAATGGATTTGGAGATTCCGCAATTAAAAAACATGCTTACATCCTTATACTGTGAGGTAAGTTGAAAGATAGTTTGAGGTTCGCTTGCTTGCTTTAAAGAAACACTAGTTCTAACAAAAAATAATTATTTGTTATGAGTGATAACTACAAATGTCAAGCATCCATGGATCTTCCTTATTATTTTGACAATAAAATCCATACATAATAAACCAGAACAATGAATAAGGCCAACTTACATGGCAACTTCTCTAAAACAATGAATAAGGCCAACTTACATGGCAACTTCTCTAAAATCCTGAACCAAACAGACATTCGACAATAGAAAGAGGGAGGGTGTCATGGCTTACTGCATGCAAAGAGGATCTTGTCAAGGCTCTCATTTGCAACGTATTCATACACAAGTAGCCTATCAGCACCATTGATGCAAAATCCGTATAAGTGAACCACATTTTTGTGCTGTACGCCTGACAATAGTGAAGCCTCATTTGCAAACTGATTCTCCCCCTGCCTTGACCCCACTGCCAGTCGCTTCACTGCTACCTCTCTCCCATCTTCCAACTGACCCTGACCAAATTATTTGAAAAAGGCGGTTGTTTAATTTCTTCCATTATTGGTGTGGATATGTGCTGTCCAGAATATAACAATTAGGACTTCGGTATTATGGACTAAATTTTGAAAGTTGTACCCAGCCCAACAGAATAACAGAAGGTCAATTGGCCTTTCTACATGTACAGATGAGGCATACATGCATCTTATTTGGATTTATACCAACAAGGTTAATGTAATTAACCAATTTTACATGTTATGCACGATTCTAAGGCACTCTAATAGCTGCAGTTCTATTGAGTAATTTAATGAATAAAATTAATCCCCAAGTCGGATCTGCCACAAAAGCACATATGCCTGAGATTGAGAAACCATTAAAAAAATATATATGAGATGCAAAATAATCGATCAAAATTTTGCAAATCACCTTAAAAACTGGGCCAAAACCTCCTTCCCCAAGCTTCTCACTGAAATTCCTGGTGGCAGTCACAAGCGTGTCATACCGAAAAGCCTTCCTTTCAAACTCCACAATTGCCTCTATGCTTTCCTCTTTATTTACCTTATTCCCTGTCTCAATTTAACATCTCAAAAATTAGTAAAATCAACTCAATTACCAATCAAACATGATCAATAACGCAAATTCAAGTACAAGGATAATCAATTAACCTGAATCATGGCGGGTTGTGAACGGATTTATGAGCTTGCGGAGTATATCCCTCGTCTTCGTCATGATTCATGGAGAGAGAGAGAGAGAGAGACAGAGGATGTATTTTGTGCAGAAGGTTAAACCAGCGCAGCAATAGAACAGCGCTGATATAAGCTTTTTTGAATTTTGACATTTGGTTTTGCAACAGGCATTCTCACTCTTGTGGGAATTGACTCTTGACAGTCAAGCTCAAGCAGCGTTTTGGGTTCTCTTGCTTTTGCTTCCAACCACTTGGTACTTCTCTGGTTCTCACAGTATCACTTCTTCTCCAGTTCTTCTGTGGCAAATACATGATATGGGAGCCTGTGAGTGTGAGACGCATGTACCGACTGCGACTAGCCAACGAGCCGAGTTCGAGCGAGCTAGCCCTAGCTCAAACTCGATTCGAAATTGATTCGAGCCAACTCGATTCGATTCGTGAAGGAGCCCCGAGTTGAAAAATTGGGCCTGTATTCGATTTGAAATTAATTCGAGCTAACTCGATTTGATTCGTTAATAGCTCGAATTGGTAGTATAAAATGCGAGGTAGAGAGAAATGAGAGATCAGAAGAGTGGGCTTGACCGCTTGAGGCATCAGTGCGAAGGAAAAACTTGGGCTTTATCTTAAAAGAAGATGAATGGGCTGGGACTGGGCTTGACTGCTTGAGGCATTTATTATAAAAAAATAGAAAATTGATGTATATATTCAAGTTGAATAACTCGCGAGCTGTTATCAAGCGAGCTGTGCATAGCTCGAACTCGATTCGAAATTAATTTCGAGCTCAAAAGCTCAATTCAATTATGAACTCGAAAGTAATTCGAGCGAGCTAATTTCGAATAATTAGCGAATCGATCTCGAGCGAGTCACGAGTCACGAATTATTTTGCCAGCCCTAGTACAGGGAATGGCGTATAGGGACGTTGAGAGGGAAACTGAATTATTTATGTATTCAGATCACTGAAATTGAGCGTCAATAAAAAATGTATGGCGGGTCACTGACAACTGCCATCAGCAGAAGTTTCTGTTAGTATTGTTGGGTTTCATCGTCTGCGACATGAAAGCTCACACCGTCACGCGAGACTCGATCGTCGTAGGAACGAACAAACCCCTATAACTAATTCCATTTTTGTTTCAATTAAAAAAAAAAAAAATTCCATTTTTGTTCGGTCAGTCAGATGCAAATTAAAATTTATCTAACTCTTTAAATAAGTATTTAGCTAAATATATATCATTTCAATTTGCCTAACCTGTCAAATAAATATTGACTACGAATTTAAAAAAAAATAGATGAATTAAATACGGACAACATAAATAGAATAAATTTAGCTCCAAAATCGTAAAACAATATACTTGTTGAACCTTATCAAGCGCTCAATATATATTTGATGAAATTTCGGGAAAATAAAAATATAATTTTAAATTCATTTGTGAACCAGCTCTTGGTCTAATGGCAAAAAGCAATGCATCTTGAGTGAAAGGTCACGTGTTCAAAACCTGACTAGAGGGATCTTTCACAGACATTTAATTTAAAAACAAGTTGGAAGGCTTGACCCTCAATTTATCTTCAAAAAAAGAAAATTTAAATCCATTCAAAAGTAAAAATTGAATTCGGTTCAATTCTATCTATATTTTAACTCATATGGAATAAATTGAAAATCTGACTAGTTTACTACTTGAGTTGTATATAACTCTCCCGTGCATGCATAATTCGTATTTAATTTAAGTAGAGTTAGCTGTTGCAAATCTTAGAGAATTATCCCTTCACTCAAGATAGCGATACTATTTGTTGGAATATGGACAGTAAAGAGTGTTATACTGTTAATTCCTGTTCTGATTTTCTTAATAATGGAGGGGTAAGAACAGATTTGAAGCATTCGGTTTGGGTTCTTAAACTACCTTTAAAGATAAAACTATTTCTGTGGTTAGTAGTGCATAATAAAATCTTAACACAAGATAATCTTAAGTCTATGGGTTGGGTTGGCCCTACAAAATGCCCTTTTTGTAATAATGAAGAAATAATTAATCATCTTATGGTAGTTTGTCCCTCAATTAGTCCTATTTGGACATTTTTTAATGCTTTAAATAGTCGTCGGATTAGTTTAAAATTTTCTACTGTTGACAGTCTTTGGAATAGTTGCCAGTTCTTGCCAACTGCAGATAGGATTTTCTCTTTAAGTTTTGTAGCAATTGTCTTTTGGGTACAGTGGAAAAGTAGAAACAATAGGATTTTTAAAGGTGATAATGGTCCTAATTTAATTTCTTTAATCCTTCAGGTTATAAATTTGTTTTGGCTTTGGACAGGAACTGGTACAGGGCTGGAAACAGGTTTGCGTGAGGCTATGAACGCTTCTCAATTTGCTGCAGGTAGAGCTGACATGGATATGGACCCACCTTCTAAGATGTCTTTTCAAGCAAGAGATGGACGAGTTGGGGAAACATCTGATGAAGACCTGTTAGATCTTGCTTAGTCTAGGCTAGAATTGACGGGGTGCAGCAGGTAGTTTGGTGGCTCTCTTCTTCAAAACTGCTCTTACTGGTCTATTGCAAGGGGCGGAAGTTTCAGCTGAAGGAGTTGCTGTTTTAATTTTCTGTTGCACTTTACGTTTGTTTAGCCTTTGTTTGCTTAGTGTTTTTGTATATGTTTGTGTGCTTTTTTGGAGATATCAAGCGGTCAGTGGTAGACCGTTAGTTTTGGTTTTTTGTTGATTCTAGATTTTGGTTTTATGAGCTTTTGTTGTATCTCTGAGTCATTCTGTGGTGACTCTAACTTCTTTTTAGTTTAATTGATTTGGTACCCCTTCTTGGGGTTCCTTCGTTCAAAAAAAACAAAAAAAAAATTTAAGCAGAGTTAGCAATTGCAAACAACGTGACCGGGCTCCATTGACATGAAAACCAATCTGAACCTTCAGGAAAGGAGAGAAAAAAAAAGGGGGGGGAAAAATACTATCCCACTGTCCCAGCAACATTTACTACCCCCTAGCTAATACAAAGTCACGGCTTGTCATATGCAATAATATATCACTACTTATCACAAACAAAAAAAAAGATAAAACAAATATTTATTAGCCATTCTATATTCTCTTTTATTACCTTTGGGGTCTGGGGATTGTAATGGTTACACGGTTGACACGGATTATTTGATTGTGCAAATCAAGTTCAAACAATTCGGTTGAGAATATATAGTATTAATATTAATTAAATTTCGTATGTGTTTCATCCTCTCTAATTTTTTTCAATAGCAATGCAGCACCTGAGCTGTTCCTTGCATTTTTTTTTTTCGCTGAGATATGATGGTTAAATCAATTTTAGCAATTTTTTGTGGCACGATATTATGTAACCAATCTAGGTTTCTTTCACCTCTTTCCTTCCGCCTCTGTACCGCCGCTACTCTGCCTCTGGCCTCCAGACGAGGCTCGTTTAACATAAAGTTTTAAGATTAAAACAAAAATTTGAAAGCCGCGTGAAACATCAGCTTCCTCTAACAGATAAAAGAACTACATCTATTATTATACGTGTAAGAATGAATTGTCACAATCAGTCAAATTTTTTTTTTTTTTTAAAGGATGAATTGTCACAAATAGGTGGGCTTACATTAAGCGGCTAGCTGATATTAATTCTTGATCAACCGTTAGTCCGTTACTCAAACCCAAGCTGTCCTCCCGGATGTCAATGCTGGCCTGAGTAGAGAGGCACACAAACAGCTCAATAAACACCAGTAGCAGGAGCGATTAGATGGATGCATTCTTGTCCCCTAGGGTTTAATAGCGCTTGTTGACCATGAATTAAGATAGTTTTGTTTTAACATTATTCTCTATATAAAAGCAGCAATTATTACAGGAAACAATCAGTTATAACAGCAATTAAATAGGTTGCTATCATAGCAGAGCTGAAATGAATAATTGACACACTCATATACCTTCCTATTTTAATTTCCTTTTTCCCTAAAACAGATAACCAAGAAGTAAGTCTACACTCATACTATATTTTACAAATGACAAAAAAAAAAAAAAAAGAAGGGTTTCCAGACAATCAGAATGGACAACCTAGGCTGTTGCCTCGCTACAAAAATTTTACAATTGATGGGTAACTGATAGAGATTGTAGCAACACAATTACAGCCAAAGCTCCAGAAAAATTGGAGAGGCAAAAAGGCATTTCTTAATTTACATAATATACAACAAAGGCTGATAAATTATGATCACCAAACCAAAGAATTCCATTGAATAAAAGTATTTACCTGCAATGGTTTGGGAAAAAGAAAGTCAAAACTTCAAAAGAGAAGGTTCATTTATACTTCAAAGTATCAACAGCCTATTAATCAGTACTAGGCATCAATTGGTTTGGTGGGATATCAGTTTCCACAATACTTCACTAATATGGGTCCATTATTTTTTGGAAGAGTTTATGTGGTCACAAAATGTTGACTTACACTGTACAATGTCGGGTCGGCAGGATACAAGTCACGGCTTGTCATATGCAATATCACTACTCACAGCTAAGCAGTGTAACATGCAACAATGTCACTAAAATCACTGTAAATGGCAGTAGTACCACTACGACTGAGAAGGCCCAAGATATTTATCCATAGATTCTCTCTTGTGCTCAGGATCCAGGCTGCAGTGAAAACAATTTCTTTAACACATAAGACAATTGAATTGATTTTCTATGCTAAATCTTCTGTCTTCCAATTTTGGAACATAATACAGTTTTCCGAAATAACGTTTGTGCCAATTTTAGGAACCCACATTCCATTACCTTTAAAAATAATGAAATACATATTCTGCTCATGGGCGGTACGGCAGTACCCAACTAGTAGCAGCATGAACCAATAGAGAGGAAGAGCAAGTACCTGTTTCTCAGTCCGAGAAGCGCATAGTGCACAGCGCCGGCAGAGGCAGAGATAGGAGCAATGACAGCACCAGGGGTAGAACGAAAAGCTGTTGCCAAGGCAGACCCTGCACCAGCCCCACGTTGGTACACCTTAAGAGGAGTTCTTATTATTGCAGAGGCTGTTCGACCTAAACCTTCTGTTAAACTCTCATAAGCCTGGTCATAACATTATAATATAAAACATCACATGCAATACAGTCTAGTAGTGATAATACAGTGCTCAATTGTTAAATAACTGATATAAACTAAATTAGACATCAGATTCCAAGAAAATATGACTTTAAATTTGCATCATCAAATATTGCTCGAGTTTTGCTCCTGAGAAATCTAAAGTTCCATACTCAACAAATAAAAGAAAAAGAATAACCATATCCCTGCCATTCAGATTAACACATACATAAATAAAAGGAACTAATCAAATATTTTGGTCCTGCATTTTTTATTTGCTACAACAAGCTTTAAACAGGATAATGTACCTGTTGTATTCCTTGCTGTGCATCCTCAGGCTGATTTGATCGAACATTCGGTTTTCTTCTCCTTCCATCAGATTGGGCTGTAGGTGGAATAGCTGTCAGGATGCATTCAGTTTTTAGCAATATCTCATGGGCCCCAGCAGCCAGATGTACACCCAGGCCAACCGCTTCTATGGAAATGCTTCTTATAAATGCCACAGCACCTATATCAAGCATTTGAATGGCAGTTAAATTAATGATTTCTAACAAGAAAACAGCAAAAATGTCAGCAAACTCCTTGTTCACTCACATGCAGATCTGTCTGAATGTAAGCACAATTGTATCATTATGTTCTATTAATATTTAATAACAAACAACCAACCTTCATTGGTACTGGATGGCAACTTCAGTTTCAATCTTCATTAGTGCAATAATTTTAGAGTAATGCAATTTGAAACATAGAAAAATCACCTCTTTGCATTCCCTTAAGCAATTTCCCGTCCTTTTTATAGCTTTTGATAGGCAAGGAGACAAGCTTAGAAGTGCCTGAGCTCACTGCAAATAATGATCTTATAGGAGGCAGTCCCTTAAGTAGCTTATGAACCTGTATTCACCAAGAAAACCATTCAAAGATGCTGCAACCCTCAATGTATATATTTATTGACTTTTTGCTACTTTATCAAACCAATTCTTATTCCAGTAAACATCCAGCTCAACAAAATTCTGAGTGTGCTGGATGTAGTTCAGCACTGTTGAGGGTGTATATACAATTATGAAGAACAAGGATTTTGGAACCAGTATGGCATATCTATATAAGACTAAGAATTATGTACATGCAAAGAATACTGAATAGAATTGTTTGTAACTACCTGATTATGAGAAATATCTTCCAACCACTCCCCAAGTACAGTTTCGCATATGCTACCCCACCCATAAACACCAACAGCGGAAACACTCTTCAGTTTCAAATCAATTCCCTTCAAAAGCAACATAAGAAATATCATGTCATGAAAAGGAACACACAGAAAAAAATACAGCAGCAGCTTAGAAAATTCTTTCAAGGCTAATCAATACTACAGTTCTGAAAGGTAAAAGCAGGACCTCAAATTGCAGAACCTAACAAGGATTACATAAGTGGCACAGAAAACAACACATCACCAGGAAAAAAAATATCTTAACAACAACAATGGCTTTATCTTAAAGCCGATAAAAAAGACAAAAAGTACCTTCCATGGAACCAAATTTAGAATTTCTGCATAGTTTCCTCGGCTTAGTGCAACTGGATCAAATTGACGTGGAATATAATCAACCCTCACTACAAGAGGTCTGACATCAAATTTCTGAAATAATAGCAAGTGACAAACAGTTAAAATCTTATTTTCAAAATCTTGGTCTTTCAATCTGTATGATAGGGGAACACCCTTGTAGCATGTGCTACCACTGAACATACCCAAAATGGGACACAGCTTATTTTTCCACTTTCCATTAAACATGGATGTCTGCACCTAATTAATTGCACTTATTCACTGCCCCTTTTTGTTTCATCGGACAAAAGAAACACATCAGATAGCAACAGTAACAAAACATCACATCAGAAGTCCAATGGTAGAATGAAGAAGAATAAGCTAGTAATGACCTGAAAGAAAGGAAGCAGAGCTTCTTCGGCAATAGCCTGGCTTCCAGAGGAGCTGGTGCTTTCTCTCGCTGAGGTCTCAAGCTGATTGCTGTCATGAGGGAGCAGGCCCGACGAGTCTGGGTCACTGCCTGGATCATTCCGGAAGAAGTTCACCAGGAAGTTGAGCTGGCCCTGATCAAGATGCAAACGCAGTGGCAAAATTTCAAGCTGCAACCTGATAAAACTTGTTTGATGTTAGCAGGATGACCTTTAAATCAAAGTAAATAAAAGCTAGAAAGGTCAACTCATTTGTAGAGGTAAATTCCGTACTGTTCAAAATTAAAATGTATCAGTAATACAAGTTTTAGTACTGCTACAAAAATAATAATTACTTTGCACCAAATTATAATAAGCTATGCACCTGTAATCCTCTAAAGGAGTAGGTGGTTCTGGTCTAATAGATTCCAGCTCAAGCTTGAATGCCTTAGAGCATGATTCTCTAGGGTAATCTTTTGAACTATACCGCCCCAAAACCTGGTGGAAAATGGAAAATAAAAAAAAATGAGCGCCAACAGAAACTAAAAAGTTTAGACCCAGGCAGTAAATAAATAAAGATCCATGAGTCCATCCAATACCATTTTCCAAGGGGCATTCTTGCTCCGATCAAAGAGATTCATTTCCTGTGCTGAGACGCACATCTTCGAGATGCGAATTTCATCATCAGGATACATGTCGTAACACAGATCCAACCCGGACAGCACAAGCTCTAAGCATGAGTCTCCATCCCTTCTATTATCATGTGAGCTGCATGACGGGCTTTCCTTCGACCTGTCAGACCAGTCGTCTCCTGCAAACATTCTCAAGCTCACATCAATTTTCGTAAGAGCAACTTGCGCTTTCAGGTTGCATGGGACCTCAGTGCTTTCAACTGTGTCAAAATAATAGCTGCCTCCTTGGTCAGAGCTCTCCCCTTCAGTACTGCTTCTTGCTTCAGAAATGTGATCTTCTACAATGTTCAAGTACTCAGAGCCATACCATCCTCCAATACCACGATTCACATCCTCGTGCAAGCATGTTGAAATTCGATTTCGAGCTAAAGAGGAAGGAAAGTCTGGTGAACAGTACGTTTCAATAATTTCAGGTGAAAAGGAAGAAATGCATTCTCCTTCAGAACTCCCCGCTGCATCTTCATATGGTAGATTTACAGCGTAGTAATCAAATGGCCCACTTTCCTCTTCAGCATAAAAGGCATTCTCAACTATCTCATCAAGCAGCCCCCCAGCTTTAGATGCTACTTCACTGGCTGACAAAATTTCATTTTCATTCTCAGAAGCTCCCGAATGACTTGGAATTAGTTCATCAGTCTTTTTCAGTTGCAAGCTATTCCATCTGGACTGCAAATGTGCCACTGCATCCTGCATGTCAGGTGCATAAATCTGCTGAAGCTGTGAGGCAAGACGGACGAGGCCAAACAACGTGTCATGGCACACACATATGTTGAAACTTGAATCTGACATCTCGAGCTTCCAAAAGGAGCCACTTGTCCTCAAAGCAGCAGCAATTAGTATGTTCTGAGCAACTCTGACATACCCGACCCTTCTGAGATAATCTGGGTTGCAGCCATGAGCACAAATTTCAGACCCATCTGACTCACAGATAAGAAGCCCAAGATCTTGCAAATGAATATCATGATCAACTGAGGAAGAATTTGACATGGTAGTGTTTGATAGGCTTAGAGAAGATGCAGTCAGAAGGCACGCCACATACTGCTTCTCCATCTCCTCATCAGATTCAAAGAAGAAACTGGGCCCCAAGCTAGAATTTTCTGTATTTTCTACAGGGCTTTCCGCATAAGGTTCATAGCTCAAGGCCACATCCACCAAATCCAAGTAAAAGGATGAAGTGCCCACAGTACTTGTATGGCTATTTACTGGCTCTTCAGTGCTTGACTCTTTAACTTCTTGGGAAGGCAGGCTAAAGAAAAGAATAATTGCATTTATCCAATCTAACCGGCCCCCTGGTGCAACTAATGTTCCACAACATACAATAATAGAAGTATAGGTCTCCAAGGAATTTGAATTAAATATGTTTATGAAAGAGGTGCCGGCTTTCCCCCAAGACAGTGCATTTGTACCCAAACCATCACCACGACCTGAAGCTGAGCCAGTGCAAACCACCAAAAGGTGATCTTTACCACTCTCAATGTCAGAAATCTGGGGTTGGTTTACCATAGAGCCCCAAAGCTTCCCCTCACCATGGTTCACCCACATAAACCGTGCATCTTTGACCCCACCAAGATTAGAAACAGAAAGCAGTTCAAAATCCTTGAGACATAACTTCAGGCCCTTCCAGGAGCCCTTCAGCTCTCTCTGTAACAAATGACTGACCTCTATTACTTCATCCAACTGGGCACAAACATCCAAAGTTCCACATTCTAAAAAGAAAGAAGTCTGAAAGGAAAAATTATCATCTGAAATCAACTCATTTTTCTCTTCAACTTCTCCATCATCTGTGTTAACAGCAGTATTTAACAATCCTCCGACAGCCTGATCTATCAGTGAAAGCAGCAATGCATAATGCTTCTTGGAAAGATCGATCAGAACACGGCTTAGTTTCACATGTAATAAAGACTGTGTGCTTAAAAGAAGCTCCTGACGAATATTCGAGCACATATCGTGTAAATTTCCCAAGCTCGTTGACGAGGAAAAGCCAGAACCTTTGCCAGCAGCCCTTTCCATGCTCTTTTGATTGTGCAATGTAGCCAGACCCCAAGCCCGAGATAAAATCCAAGGATCCATCACACGACCTGTTTGCCAGCTGAAATTTATTCCAAATCCATGTTCACCAGTCAAATTGATGGTTGAGATGATTTTTGTTGCCGAGAAAGTTTGGTTACAAGGTTCTATAAGATAAGCATCCAAGTTTCGCACATCTAAATGGACTGAACCTGAGGAAGAAGCAGTTGGACACTCCCCCGACATCTCTCTTTCAAGTTCCTTTGAGTTCAGAGAAAAAATATGGTCGAGAACAATAAACTTGTCAAATGATGATGGGTGACTGATGTCACGATTGAACTCTGCCTGGAAGCACAGAAATATCCTTGATGGTGGAAGTACTATTCTACAATTGAAAGTTGAATTTGGAGGTTCATTTTTAACTGGAAATTTGGCAACTTCCTTTCTAGTGCTTCTCGTGCTTTTCTTAAGAGAACTTTCAACTCGGTTTATGAATTTTATGAGCATGTGTAACAAATGGAAATGAACCCAGAAGGTGAAAGGAGGCAGAGACATGGCAAGAGATGCAGTAGTTGAATTACTATCTGAACCAGTGGAACTGGTTGCATAAGTGCAGTTGCATTTGCCAAATGATTTCAATAGCGAAACCCTAACCAGCCCAATTTTGGAATTTGTACCATGGCTTCCAGCATCTGATTCATCGAATGAAACTGGAGGCAGAGAGTATTGTATATTTCTCTTTAACTGAGGGGTTAAGAGGATCTTCTCATAGCAACGTGCATCATAAAACTCATCTAAACTTGTTTGCCCAAATGAAGCTTTTAACTTCAGATTTTGAGGGTAAGTCTGTTTGCATAATAAAAACAAAGTATTTTAGCATATAAGTAAAATAAATAAATAAACATCAATTTAAGTAGTTTGAGTATCATATAACCAAATTCGTGCAAATTAAGTCCTATTGTACAATTGCAGCTTAATCAATTTACCATACTTTGGCCTTAGTCCCAGTTTCGTAAACAAACAGTTAAGCATTGAAAACGAAAGATGATACATAATATGCTAAAATACAGAAAATCAGGAATGATAATTGAATGTATACCTCAACATCAAGAGAAACCTCCCGAAATCGGGCTTCCAAATGATCCAATTTTATGTTATCAATATTTTTTTCGGTCATTGATGATTGATCAGGATGTACAGATGAAAAACAACTCGTGTAAAACTCAGATTCCCTTCCTTCTGTTATAAGAGGCCTTCGTTCGTCAAAGTAAATAATGATGCATATCTCAGAAATTGAAGCATGCACTGTTTTCTCAGTGAGTTGCTCTGTATATAATTACAAAAAAGAATTAGATAAAACCTAATGAATCCAAAAAAGCAAATATGGTACAAAAGCCCGCTTATCCTGTCAAATAAACTGAAACACAAATAATTTGTAGGTTTGCCTAATTACCCCCACATAACTAAAAAAATTTTGTACAAAATTGGCCTATGATATATATACCACAGCTTAATCTCAAAGGTACAGTACTACATGAACCATTTCACAAGACAACACAAGGAACACCAAAATAAAAGCAGAAGACATATATAATAAGGAAAAGATGTACCTGGAGGAAGATGATTGACTCCAGAGGCAAGGGTATTTGCAAAAGTAATGGCATTGAAGACAGAACATGTCCAGTTCCATATGCCGCTGTTTCCTAACTCCATTTGTGAGCTCCTCATCCCCTCAAAGCATTCAAAGAACTGATCAATGCTGCAGATAGGCATCAATGAATTACGTTATTTTCCAATATTAATATCAAAAAGCACACGCAAACCTTTGTTTCAGATAGGTTCTAATATAACTAACAGTTATCATTCTCAGGTACAGCATTTGCACAGATTTGACCACTTTTTATTACTTTTTTAAAGAAGAAAGTGCTGCAAGGTACCACCCATACAACAAGCACCGTGACAGTTATCTGCTAAATTCACTGATCAAACCAACTCTTCCTTGTTCCGGTCTGGCGGTCCCAGTCACATTCCATCATTGAAAAACAGACCAAAGTTGACAACAGACAAGACATTTTACAACATGACTCCCCAATTTTACAACTTGGTTATCAGCCAACTGCAGCAAATGCCAGCAGCCTTCCTATCTCTTCCATTCTGGTACCGCACTAATACGACCAGATTTTACTTCCTTGGTCGCGTCTTCGCAACCAGAAAGTTATAGGTAAATTGAAGCCAAAACAGATTGTTTCTGATTGTTGAACAATTAAGGTCCGGTTGAGGCTTAATTTCTGAATCAAACTTAAGGCTTAGTTGACATAAACATGGTTTCAATTGACTAAATTAGGAAACCATTATCTTCAAACAAAACAGGTAGCAGTATATCCTGGCTCATATTTTGATAGAACATGACCAAATTGGGAAACAATAACTTTAAAGACAAACCAGATATCAGTATTTGCGTGGCCAATATTTTTGAAAGCAAAGGTTGAAATTATATTTGACCCTGGTTATGAAACATGAGGGCTGGGTAATCATGCCAATAATTTTTAAAAACCAAACTATATTCAAAAAACAAATGACAAACCAGGAAATTTATAAACAAAATTCCAATAAAAGATGCAAACCTTGCATCATCATCATAGTCAGAATCAACTGCACCTTGTTCATCCTTGTCAGACAATTTTGGCATCCAATTTTGAATAATATGAGTTCCTTTAATGAATTCATCTTGCATCTTCTCTTGCACCTTTGGTGTAGGAACCTCAATCTTGCTAAGCTTGCCCGCTGAATTCATATTTAACCTAGAACTAAATGCTGAAAAATCCATACCCTTATGGACGTTACTCCTTGAAGACCCCAAATTATTTTGCAGGGATTTCCATGAAGCTAAGGCCCAGTCGACCGTACTAGGTCGCATATTCAATTCCAATGCATCAATTGAGACTTCAGCATCCAACTTTTGGAGGCTCAGAGACCCATTTTTCCATGGAATGCTCAAGTTCAGCGTACCAGAAAAACCACCAATTGGCCCTTTCAACACAGGAGTAGTAATATCTCCAATTGAATTGTTGCTTTTATCTAATTCGTCCAATTGAAGGAACTCCAAGACTGCCTCCTTGAATTTCATGAAATTGTTCAATTTCACAGATGCATCTTCAGAAAGGCATGTACCAAACTCAGTCTCTTTAATTCGAAGAACAAGAGCTTGGCTGACTGCTGAATTTCTCAAGTCGGGACTTGTTGAGGGGTCAAACACAATGTATATGTTATTTATCCTGATGTGAAAACTGGTTAAAAACCATTTTACAGCATTTGCAATTCTCTTAACCCCTTCATCCACATCCCGCGAGGAGGCAACAGTGTTGAAAGAGGCATATCCAGGGTCGGCCTTTTGGGGATCTTTTGCTTGTTGTGGTTCAGTATTACTTGAGGAAGTTGAACAGTCTGAGCTTGAAATGGGAATGTCAGTTGTGATGCATGGTGCAACAATAAGCTCAAGTTCTTCTACTTCAATCTCACAACTTTTAAGCTTAAGAGGTATTTTGATGGAAAGGGATCTCAATGATCCTTCCTTTATCAACACTGGTGAGCCAATCAACTGCAAATCATATAGAGAGATATCTGTTTCATACCATACAGAACAAAAAAAAAAAACATGATGTATTCCAGACCAAATACCTGTCTCTGGACCTGATCAGAAATTGTATGCCTGTTTTGTTTTTCCTAGACATACTTGGTACCAGTTACTTAAATTGGAAACTGGTTGGACAGAAAAATACTTGGTTTATTCATCCTAGATATAACTAGTGTTTTAAATAACATAATAGAAGTTTAGATTGGGTCTGGCACGTTATGATATGGCTAAAGCAACAAAAAAAGAGATGCACATGCATGGCCTCCTGGAGCACTATAATCTCTAACTTATAATCATAAACCCAAACCCCAAATAATGCCAAATTTTATAGCTATTTCCCATGCGCCCGAATAAAATTTACTAAAAAGGGAAGAGGGGAATTGAAAGACATGCCTTTTCATTAATGAAATCCGCATTGAGAGCGAGGTCGGAGAGGTGAAGCGTGCCTTTAGTAAGCTGCACATCGAGCTGATTGAGATCGATGTCTCCAAGCAGCAGATCCCCCAATTTCTTCTTCAACAAGGATTTGCATAGTCGCTTGATCAGAGTAGTCCCTGAGAAATCCCACGAAAACCCCATGGCTTCTTTTGTATCTCTCGCCTCCTTGTTCTCCTCTCTAATCTCCTAGGTTTTGGGGCTGATTGTTCGAGGCGAGAGATATGTTGTTTTGATTTGGTAAGGAGAAGGCGATGTGGCGAACGAGGTGGCGTGTGGAAGTTGGAGAGAGAGAGAGGAGAGTTGTTTGTTTGGGGTGAAAAGAAAAGAGAAGAAAGAGAGATGATGTATTGATGTAGAGAAGTGGAATCCATTATCTTCCCCTTTTCTCTCTGGTATATAACTGATCGTGACGGCGTGGGGTCGGTTCATTTATTGACTAATAATGATAATAATATTTAATTCAGGGATTTACCATATGATTGCTTTATTTGTTTAGGACATACAAGCGAAAATATTATATTTATAATTTAGAGCTTTTTAATAACTTGCTGACAGTAAAATATATTTTAAAAGAAATATAGGTATATGTAATCATAATTTTTTTTTTTACTTTTGTATGCTTTAACTTTATATAATATATACTATTTTTACACGATAATGGAAATCTTTGTAAACTAAGATATTAACAGTAATTTAAAATTGATGTGCCAAATTATCAACTGCTAAAATTCAAAGTATTTTCATAAGAATAAATTATTTAGGATATTATGGCCATTACAAAAATAAATGTAATTATTATGGTAGAATGGCAGCTGGGAGGTTGTCATAGATAAAAATGTTTGGAAGAATAAGAATACTAAAAAATTTTACAGCATATTTATCATATCTCAAAAATGGAAAACGCTCGTGGTACTTGTTTGTCTGCTTAATATAAAAGTAGTCATAATTTTAGAGATTAGTATGTTTAATTTGTCTGATAAGTTCTTAAAATAAACTACAACATAATGCTGCACTAATCGAAAAATATAAATGTAAGTGCTGGAATTGTCCGTAAATAAGAATAGTAATCTAACATCTAACATAAAATTAAATAATAAATCCGGAAATAGAACAAAAAATTTCGGAAACCTTCCACAAATACACACAAAATAAAAAAAAATATTAAAAAATATTAATATGTATATAAAATTTTAAATAATAATAATCATCACATGATAAATGTAATGAACAAACATACATTAATATAAGCAGAAGTGCTTACCACGATCACTGTTGTCTCATCATCCCATATCTCCACTTACCCAGCGTAACTAGCATTTACTCAACATACCCGGCGCTTATCCTTATTCTGCCTCCCATCTAGCGCATACCCGGTGCTTACTTACCCCTCCTCGATACACAGTTGACCTAGCCTCGATACACAGTTGACCTAGTGTGGTCTTTGATTGTCCTATTTTACCTTTCCTTAATGTTCTAGAAAATAATAGTATCTCTCTTCATATTCATCTTAATTGTCCTAGAAAATAATACTAATTGTTCTCATATACATCTTAATTACCCTAAAAAATAATACTAATTGTTCATGTACATCTTAATTGTCCTAGAAAATTATATCAATTGTTCACGTACACATTCTAATTGTCCTAGAAAATAATATCAATTGTTCTTGTATACATGACAATTGGTGGGGGCGGGAGGGGCTAGGGGGTCGGCGTTAGGTGGGGTGAGAGGGAAGCATAGGTGCCACGAGGAGAGGGAGTGGATATGCATTAGATGGCAGGGAATCGGTGACAGAAACAGAAAGGTTGTTAGCACTTAAGACCATCAAATTTCGAAAATAGAAAGTAGAAAACGTGTGATGATGGAGATGATAAAACATGTATCAACACAAATAATTTTATGGGCTCTCCCATGATATGTGTTCGGTTATTAATACAATAAAGTACCAAAATAATACTGTATAAGATAAAATAAATTGTCCGTGTACAAGTATAGGAATGGAAATAAGATGCAGTGCATGTCAATGGATAATCTTTTTTTTTTTTTTTGGCACAAGTCACCAGTAGAACTGATCTTACCAGGCAACATAAGATTAACTCTTACTAATTTTATAAATACTCTGAGAAAAAAGAAAGTTCAAGAACTTACTTTCGAAATACATAAATTCTCGCAAATAATACACTGTACACATAAATTGCTATATTTACAATTTATTTTATAAGTCCGCTTATAATTTTAATCAATTCTCGCAATATTTCTCAACATCAAGTCGTTATATTCTACATATGTTCTCTAGATCTTCTCATTCATAAGCTCGTAAGATATCCTCGCAAATTCACTAGAACGAATAATACGAATAAAACACTTCTGACATGCATTTACGATTTTTATTTAATGAGTCAGTTAATGATTTTTAATCAGTTCCAATCACATTTGTCAACATAAAAAGTTACAAAATTCGACAGATAATCCCGATATTTCGTCCCTATAAACTCAGGAACTAATTCGAAGTCCCTATGCAGTAAAATACTCCAAAGCAGCCATTTTTTTAAACTAAACCTTAACAAAACCCGAATTAGAGATTTGAGCCGTTTGCAACAAATTTAAATCATCGTCCTGCCTTTTTTTTTAAAAAAAAAAGTTGTCCTTCATATTTTTGTAAATTTTGCTTTTCTGTGATTGTGTACTTCTATATTAATTTAAATTATAATTATGATACAGTACTTGTATATTTATTTTCTTGACCTCTATTGAAAGATCCTTTTGTCTAACCCTTGCATAAACCCGAGCTTACTTCAGCGGAAGCAAATGCATGTGGTCGATGAGAAATTATTTTTGTCAATCAGTACCCATTTCAAAGCCACCGTAATATACACTATTTATCATGTAATACTGTGGTTCTTATTCCCTATTAGCACCTTTCTATATAAAAATTACTGATGTTTTGTCATGTTATCTTCACAATACATCTCAGCCGATCAGGGCTAAGTCCTGGTTATTTAAAGAAACCTCATGATGCTCATAAGTTATATTATTATTATTCCATTCACCTCTCTTCAAATCAATTGATAATTTGATATGCTAAAATGCAAATTCACTTTTGTTTTGAACAAAGAGGAATTCGTTCTGATCAGATCAGGGTGTCAGGGACAGAGGCTCCTCACAAGTTGTGCATGATCCTGCATATATAACTATGTACAGTATCTCCTTATCAGCAGCTTAATTGAAGCTCTCAAACTATAGCATTATATTAGTTGACAGCCGCTAGCAAGATTTTTGAATAATAAAAAAAAAGATAGCATGTTTATAACGACCAGCACTGCACTAAAAAGTATGAACTAACGCATTTTAGAATATTCTCTAAAAAAGATAGCAAGTTTATAACCACCACTGCGTAAAAAGCATGATCCTGCATTTTAGAATGTCCTTCAAAGTAATTCTCTATAAGAAAGCATTATTGCTTCCAGTATCTATAAAATGAGGACATGAAGCAATCATCATGTTGTCCCACTAGAAGTAGAATATGGGCTTCCCATTCCCCAAGGAAACACATACAAACAGTCCTACTTGTAAGATCAGAAAACACATTTTGGTATAAAGATAATATTTGTCACAAAAGATAACTTAGGATTACAACAAAATGCCATACAACTATACTGCACTCATTCGACATGTTTTACAAAATGGGTAGAGTTCAGGGACCTAGGCAATAGATAACAAAAAAAATAAAAACATCACGATGCACATACAACATTGTAGATTTTGTTTCCAGAAGTCTTCACCATCAAGTAGAAGCTGCACAGGAATCATTCTGCTCCAGCCAAGGATGTCAAGAAGCTATCCTGTGATTCATTTTCCTAGATCAAGAAAAAAAATAATACAATAAGGTGATTGATAAAAGCTTCAAACAAAGAAGTCAATATAAAACTATAAAAGAACTATTAGTATTCTAGATTTGATGGTGTACATAGAAAATGATGAAATGTGATGCAGGTTTTTTCATTCATCAAAGGACTTGATATTTTTTAAATGGCTCAGATTTAATAATATTGATTGGATACCAATGCAAAATTTGATGCACAACCAATCCATAAGGTCAATAACATGTCTATAACTTTATTTTAAACTTTTTTAACTCATTTTGAAAAGGCATTAACAAGATTGTTGAGTTAACCCATTGTCAATGGATCCCCATCCTTATACTCTTAATACATGTATAAACTTGACAATTTATATAAAAATGTATAATATCATGATACCAACATAATAATTACTAGTATTCCAATTAATTTGGTTTCTTCTGGTAATATGATTTTCAATTGTCAAAAATCACAATCCAAACTTTCACAAATTTTAAACCAAACCAAAAAAAAAAAAATAAGCCAAACAACAAATCATTTTATCCAAAATAAATTTGGTTCACTCAAAACAAATTAACCGCGCTATTTGGACAGCCCTACTCATGCCATGGTTCAGGGGTTAAATATCACAAAAATCAATACCTAATGCTGTTATGTTATTAGCACCATAATATATTATTTCGAGAATTAGCAACATGCAGCTGGATTGTACAGGCAAAAGATATCATTGCAACTCTGACACATTCAGTAATCCATACCTTATAGCAGTCAAGCTGGCTCAACCGAAACTCGTCAGCCTTGTCAATGTCATAATTTGAGTTGTCCAAGGTGGCCCCTTTGATGCAGTATTCCAAGTCCTTCTTCAGTTCCTCAGGCTTATCAACATAATGAGACAAGATGCCACCGCTGCACGGTACCAGACTCCTCTTTTGCTGTTCTTCTCCTCCAATTCCAGTTTCAATCTGACTCTCACTTTGGCTTTGGCTTTGGCTTAGGAGAAACTCATTTAGTACTGAAATATTCGCTGCCAGTTGCTGAGAATCCATGAGATCTTGACTCTCAAAATTCCATCCTTTTGACTCTTCCGTCGGTTGAGTGATCCCGTTATCAGTTTTTTCACACTCATGATGCTCTATAGAATCTTCCGCCTTCTGTATTTCGGGTGCATCTACCTGCTCTTCTGGCAAAGCCTGGATGATAAAGACATCTACTATTTTGTCTCTTAAATGACAAAACATTATTTATAAGGAAACCCATTACAGATTGAGTAGGTACTAGGTTTCAGTATTGGACTGCCCAATAGCCCTTCGATGCTGGAGTGGTAGAATCAACGGTACTGCCGAATCTCAATTAGCCCTTAATATTATCTAGCTTTAATCAAATGTCAAATAAATATGGGACTTCACTATTTAATGAAATGCAGTTTCTAACAGAACATGATTGCTACAGCACAAACTGGACTTGGACCAATTAGTAAGAAGTCCAAAATGTCATGGTTGCAAAAACCAAAATATACAAAAGAATTCAATAAAAAGGTCGGACAATGCTCACCAGTTCAGAAGCAAACACAGGGTCTTGAAGAGTCTCCTCATTCCCTGTCTGATCCATGTGGTACAAGTTGGGCACATCAATCATATCCAATTCCAAATCAGTTCCTGTAGCATCCACTACATCAACCACAACTAAATCTTGTGCAATCTTGTCACCAGGTTTCTGTGCCTGCTGCTGATAAAACAATTTTGATACGACATATTCACCATCCTTCTCATCCTCATCAGTACCTAGGTGGTATTGGTGCATGACCCAATTCGTCTTTTCTGGTTTCCCCCCCTTGGCTGTACTCATGTACAGCACCATTATCTTCTTGCAGCCGACGTGCTTGCCATCAATCAACACAGGCTTCGTCTTGCCAGTCTTGTGCCAGCGCACATCACCTGAATCATCAGTGTTTATCTTTCTTCTCTTTCTAGTGCCTGTATTGTAAGCTTTGAAGGTCCTGTGGAAGAAGTGGGAGACGCTTCCATCCTGCTTTACTCCTATTAAAACAACGAAAATGTTAAAAAAACTGAAAAGTGAAAGATTTAAGAATAGAATAGCACTACAATGTTGGGATTTCAGATGACTGCAACTTTGGAAATCATCTGTGATATGATTATATGAATGCTACTATTACAGTCCGGTAATGACTACTGGTAAACACTATACTCAAAAATGACTTTCCTCTCTTGTTTCAGTGTTCATTTGGGTTATTTTTTATAAAAAAATGGAGGTACATCCTTTTGGTTAGTGATGCAGTCCTGGTATAACCCACATACAGACCATGAAATATACCAAGTTTATCTTTTTCTCTTCTTATTTCATTTTGGTTAATTTATTGAATGGACATCCTCTCTTGTTAGTGGAAACAATGATGCATTTTCATACCAAGCCTAAACTGCAACAATGTCTCTGGAAGGAAAAAGCAATAATAAAAGCAATTGACTACAATGACAGAAAACAAACTTCTCTCTCTCTCTCTCTCTCTCTCTGATGTGCAGACACACACACACACACACACACGAACCTGGTAACTGCTTGGGATGTGTGTAGCAAATTCCCTCATTTCGCTCAACAGTTGGTATGAACTCATCAATAAAAGGATGAGGATTCATATTACTTTTTCCAGCCTTAGCAAGTAAATGCCAGAGCAGCTCTTGATCTGAAGGATCAAACTTTACACCTTTTGGCAAACCAGGCCACTCATGTACAACCTTCAAAATCATAGATTAATGTCAATCTTATCATCATTAGCAATATTAGCTATTGAGATTTTGCAGAAATAGACCGAAAGAAATTCTGATTAAAAAAACATCTTTATCTGTTGCCAGTTGTACTACATGAACTTCATAAAGTTCACCAAAATGGAAAATCTTACATCACTATTGTCAATAACATGGTTGCATTTTGGGCAAGATTTAGATGGGTTGCTCGGCCATCTGGCTTTAGTTGGATCCGTCTGTTCAGACGCATTCTTTATCTTAGATGCAATCCTTCTGCTGTCAACAAGCCATGAAGGTCTGTAACGAAAGATAACCGTGAAACATTGATTAAATTTACAATATCAATAATCAAATTCAATTGGCACCAAGGCTACAACAGGATGGTCGTGCCATAGTCTCCCAAATATGGAGACACCCAGACCAAATCCCAGAAGAGGACGGGCTGTGCTTTAACTAACAACAGTACCCAAGTGCATATCTGACGTTGTCGCAAAAGTACCAGAAAAAGATTAAATTCTGTTCTATCAATTTGGGTTTCTGCTTAATTAAAAAAGTTAACAAAGAACAACAGAAGCTTTACTTGTGAGTAGTCCACTGGTAAGAGAACAAACAAAAACTTATTACCAATGAAGTACCATTAAATCAATATCTCAGAGTTTAACAAGTAGGTAAGAAATGTAGAAAAATGGGAAGCGTCCAGTTGGGTCTGAAGCTAAACAAGAGAGAAGTACTGGTACCAACTACCAAAGACTAACAATAAGTAAGTGCGATCAATCAAGTACTACTAGTACTACCACTAAACCTTAAAACAAAACTTAAATCATTTCTGTGATTATTTAACCAGATAAACGAAACGAGCGTGAGAAAGGGGAAACTAAGAAACCAGACCCAGTCATCGCCGATGTACAACTCGATTCTTCGAGAAACTAGGTCTAGAGCGAGATTTCTCTTGGATTGGGGTTTTGAAATGGTTGTAAGAAGGGAAAGGTCTGGTCGGACCAAGTAGACAATGAAGTGATTTTTTTGTCTTTGTTTTGTTTTTAATATTTGAAGTACAAAGAAATGTTTTCAAATAGGGTTGACTCGAGACGAAAGAGGGAAAGAAAAGTTGCGTGCTCCATGTTCACGGTGTATATGAAGTTCGGAGACACTGCCAAAGTGGGCTTTTGAACTTGAGGCTGAATGCTGGACCCACTAGACGGCGACCATGAGGATTTTATTTTATTTTCTCTCTTTATGGAGGTATTTATGAGAAGAGAATATTCAAGCAAATAGGAAAGCTCCTGCGGTCCTGCCCTTTCATGACAATTTGGATTCTCTAAGGCGAAGATACAACGATATAATCGTGTAGTGAGTCAGCAAGGCTAGTACGTAATAACAAGGTTTTGAAAAAAGTATATGCATGTATTTGAATTATCATTTGATGAATGATACATATATTATAATGTTTATTTATTCATATTATTCATAGTATATACGAACTGTTTTGTTTATTTCGTAATAATGCCAATATTTTGATGTATAATTTGCATTTAGAAAAAGGTTCGTCTATGAATTATATTCGCATTATATACCTAAAATCATGAATTTGATCTTGCCTAAATGTTCCCGAATTACAAATTGATACTGCGAGTCGATTCATGTGAATCGATTGTAATGGTTTGCTTACGAAAAATGGAAAAAGAGATGTTATATTGAAAATCAATTTCTTGGATAACAAAATTGCTTAAGATCATCCTTTGTTTTGTATCATCTCTATCATTCTCTCTACAGACGCGTTAATTTTTTCTATTTTTAAAAAACGCGTTAATAACTTCTCTTCCATTTTCGAAAGTCCAGGAGATGAGAAGATGAGCGCCAGAAGATGAGGACAGAGCGAATCAGAGAGGAGGGAGGGAAGGGAAGAGGGGAGGGAGTGAAATAGAGAGGGATAGAGGGGATGAGTCACAGGAAATGATTTATTAACTAGAACAGTCATATATTTAACCAGTTATATATTTAACCAGAACAGTTGCTATATTTAACCAAAACAGTTATATATTTAACCATAACAGTTATATATTTAACCATAACAGTTATATATTTAACCAGAACAATTATATATTTACACCATAACAGTTGCTATATTAACTAGAAAAATTATATACATCAACCAAAACAGTTATACGTTTTAACTAGAACAGTTGTTATATTAACTAGAGCAATTGTATATATTAACCAGAACAGTTAATACATAATTACAGAGGGAAATAGTGAATCAAAGAGGAAGGGAGAGGGAGGGGGAGGGGGATGGGGAATGGAAGTGAGCGAAACATAGAGGGAGAGAGGGGATGATGGATAGGGATGTGTTAGGAACTCAAGTCCTCGTGCAATTTTAATTTTTTATTAACATTTAACAAGCAATTAATACGCATGAAAACGGATCTAGTTATTCAAGTAATTGACACGTAAAAGGAGAAGCGTAGGAGATTTACCTCTCGCGAAATCGTATTCGCGAGGCTCGAATCCAATCTCTTGGAGTCGGTGGCGTGCTCGTCACCCTCGCGACTGCCTCCGGTTGCCTCGAGTCCACCTAGAAGATTAACCAAAATCTCAGGACAAGTGCTAACTTGTCCGAGACGATAGCTAATTCCCTGTTGTTCTTCTTTGCGCGATTAACCGATTAATTGGAAGAAGAAGCGCTCAACTCATGAGCAAGAGAGATGGAATTAAGAGCTTAAAAATGGAAAAACCAATTTTTTTCACTGTGAACAGTACCCTCGTGAACAATACGTGAACAGTGCAGCCAAGGAGGGAAGAGAGAGAAGGTGCTAGAGTTAATCGTTTCCATAAACGACGTTGCCTTTTATAACGTGTAGCTCTCTTCCAATTTTGCTTGGACAAAATTGCCCCTCCAAATCCGAAATTTTTAGGGCCCATGTGGGCTAATCCACATGATATAATGGCTCATTGATTCATTCTATTAATCCATCTCAAATCGGACTTTTAATTAACTGATTAAACAAAAGACCGATTAGCTCAGTATAATAAATATACGTTGAACGAAATTAATTATTAACATATTAATAATTAATTTGGAATTAGCATATGCATTATATTATTTTTATATAATCTCTTTGAGTTAATTAATTATAACAGTTCGTAATGGTATATAATTAATTAATCAACTTATCATATTTTCGCAGTACTCGCTACTACGAATAAATAAATAATGCACGTATGGTTAAAGTCCTATTTGTGTGACCCTTTGAGAATTTATGCTATGTTGGACATGAAAATAAATCACAATTTATTTCCAATAATCATAAGCGGTATCTAGCAACACGTTATGATTCCCAATTCGCATAAATAAATATTGTACCAATACAGTACTTCAATCCTGCATAAGAAAAAGTATCTTATTGTTTTGATTTCTATGTCACATGATATCCTTGTATAATCTAAGATAGGAATATGTCAGTCTTGCAGATTATACGTTTCTTGATCTAGAGTTAATCGCCTAGTTGCGCGCATACGATCCAACTCCATCAAAGGGCCCAGTAGATATCATCACTCACTAGGTGAACTAATGAGGGACATACGGTTGTCTTGATGAACAGTTTCTTCCCGCACAATTCAAGAGAACATAAATAAAGTCCGTATAGCAGCCCTTATCAGGAATCAGCGTTAGACGATATTTATAGAACATATTCTCATGTGGAGAAACTGAATCATCTCAAACTCAGAATCAAATACGTATGAAATAAATAATGACACATAACACAATCCATATATTTATTTTATTAGATCATGTCATGTACTATGTTCCAGTAACATATACATATGCAATTAGGTCGGTAACTCCTTACCCATGATTTGTAGAACTTAATCATCATTTAACTTGCATACTAGTCTTATATGATAATTAATGTTACTTGTTAATTATAAAGACTATGGACTCTTTAGAGATATTATTGTCATTCTAACGAATGATCCACAGAGATCTACAATACAGATCTTCAACCTGAATGATCTGCCAATAATAAATTCTAGAAACAAATGATCAAGTATCATCAACAACATAAACTAATATAATAGCCACCAACTGATTGGCTTCTAGGACATATCTCTAACAGGATGACGCGCGTTAATTACATTCTGAAAATGAAAATCAGTTAATTATGCATTTTCTAAAAATGGAAAATGTGTCTTTGGGGATGATAGAGATGATGGATTTCGGAGATGATCCTTATCAGCCCCGCTTTGATAATCGTGATGACGGATTAAATCATTATCCAAATTTAAAATTTTTCATGTATCTTTTTAGAGTTTAAATTAATTATGTATAAAATTTGAGTGTTTTTATTAATCAAGCGGTTTTATAAATTTAATTATTCAGTTTCAAAAATAATTGATTAACGGCCTAAAACGATTCTTAAATTACATAAAAAATTTTCAAATCCAAAAAATTTAAGCTGTCAATAGGGCGTTCATCATTTAAATATGATGAATGCCAATTTATTATCAAAAGTGAATTCGTTTCACGAGTCATCTAAAGGCAATTAGAATTCAAACTTTGAAAATTTCGATTGGTGGAAAACTAAACAACTTCAATTAGCTCAAAAAGTAGACGTCACACTTATATAATTGAAAATAGACCTGCAGTTTTTACCATTTCAGTTTGAATAATATTATGAAATATATCGTGTGGATACACATATAAAATGCTGGATGCACATAAAAACTACATATAATTAAGAATGTGAGGATAAGGATTATCTCAAGATTCCTTATCCCTATCATCTTCTAGACGACGCACTTTCTTTCTTTTTATTTTTGAAATACTTTTTCAGCGCGTCCTCGTCCTTTTTGTTTTTCGAATCTTATTTCTATCATCCAGCGCGTTGCTTATCCCTATCATCCAAAGCATATCCATCATCTCCCCTCCTAGTCCCCTTTCCTCCTGGTTCTTCTCCTCACCTCATAAACAGGTTGCTAGATCCTTTCTTGAATTATAGGACGTAGGTCAAATTTCAAGGCTTAAAACAATTGATTGGTCTTAAAAAATTTTTAAATTAGATGGAGGCTTTGAATTTCTTAAATCAATAACTAAGCAAGCTTTTTTGGACATTGATGTTGTGAAAAATAGATTAGTTGTTTCAACTATATATAGAACAAATGAGCATGTAATCTTCAATGCGCATCAACAAAGGAATGTTTTATTTCATTGGCGCCAGTGATTACTGGATCATTTCAGAAAATTGAAAATGTAGCCCAAGCTGATTCACGACCTCCCTTGCATGAGCGTTCTTCAAGAGGTCTTCAATTGTGGTCAGTGCCATTATACTGGGAATATTATAAGTATTTCAATTTCAAAACCCTGAAAGAACTGTAGAGAAAATTCAAATCGCAACGGTTGGGATTACTGTTTACCATGCGATGGATTTAATCTGGCCCGTCCGTCTCCACTATCTCTGGCCTGCGTCTGTTCCTTCTGCTCTTCTGTTGCCGTTTCTTTGTTGCGTGCCTGCGTTGATTTCTCCGCTTCGTGCTTTTCTGTCGTGCGCTCTTTCTTTCTGCCGTATCTGATCTGATTCATCTCTTTTCCGGACGAAGGGGTTGGGTGTTCTGTACTTTGCGGTCATTCCGATGTGTACGACTGCCTCCGCTGAGCTTTATTCGTGCTGTGGAAGAGTCTCGATGACACTGTTTTCTTTCGAGGGTTTGCAGCTTGATTTCTCCTGTGCTTCTCTTGCGTTCCTGCCTTTCTTCTTTGGTGCGTCCTCTCTCTGGTGAAGTAGGTCAAGGAGCACACTATCTTCTCTTTCCTGGAAGACGGGCCGAAGGAGAAAACCCTCCTCCCTTCTCCTGCTTCACCTTCGTTCTTCTCTATTGTTCTCTCTTTTGCTCACCAGCTCTTGGAACGGCGGTGGAAAAAGCTCCTCCATCTCAATTGACCTCCGGGTCGTAGTGATCAAGTAAAACCAACGTTTCTTATTATATCGCAGATTTGTACAAATGGTTATTTGGGATTTTTTTCGTACTTCTTAGTTGGTCATTTTCCTCTTTTTTTTTAATAAGGATTTATTTGAGAGAGAGAAGCTCATACTAAAGGGATGGCTTATATGGCGAGCTCACAATGGTGAGAATTGCTTAAAATTACAACAAACTTCTTGCTGTAAAAATTCAGATTAACACCAAATAACATAAGATTTTAAAAAATTTACTTATTGTCCACTATATACTTACTATCTGATCTTTGATGTATACCGCAAACATTCAGCACATATTGTCTCAGAACTTTTTTATGAGCTAAGAAAAAGAATCAACCAGACATTTTTACTTGCAATTGGTGTACGATTAATTATGTTTTCGGGAGTACCTTTAGCAAGAGCAATTTGTACTTGTATTGGCACTACATGCACTGGATGTACTCACTTCTTTAGGAACTCTCATTACAGTTCCCTTTCTTTCTCTCTGTTTGCATTAGATGTTTCAGGATTTTGACCTAAAAGGTGCCTCACTTTTTGTATGAATGTAGATAAACCAGATCATGGTTTCAGGAATAGGACCTAAAAGGTACTTTTTTAGGGAATTCCTTTTTAAATTCTTACCGTTAATTCCTTTTCGGGTTTTTTTTTTCCAGTATCTTTCGGTTTCTTTCTTTTAAAAAATTAAGTTCACTCAGCTTTCATTTTGGATTTTGCTTTTTCAGGTTATCGTCGGTGGTCCTTCCTATTAAGGTTAATTTTCGTTAAAAGGGTCAAAAGATGAGATCCTCTTTAAAGGCTGCAAGGCCCTTTTAATTTCTTCAAGTCTGCAGGTAAAATTGAAGCTACTGAGACAGTACTATTTCTTCCTTCATGATCTCTCAAGCATTAAGCCAGAATTTTTTTAGTATGTTCATCTCTTTTCAGGTATTGGATCAAGCCATACTGTCAGTATATGTATGGTTTTAACCTTGAACAAGCAATTTTATGAAGAGTAATTCATCTCTTTTTCAAGTAGCTACCAGTATGGCTTAATCCAATACTTAGGGTTATTCATTACAAATAATGACTGGATTTTTTAACCTCTAATATGCCTTTTCAGGTATGTGGTAAATTCTTTGCTTTCGGAACAGCCGAAAGGGTTGAAAATTGTTAAGAGTGCATGCACAAGTTTCAACGAGTACATGAGGATTTTTTAACCTGTCCTTTTTGAGGAGTTACTCAGGAGGTATTCGATCAATTATTTGTGTTATTTAAAAGATATGATACTTATGGAAGTTAAATGTTTAATTTTCTTTCTTGATTTTCAATAGATGAGTCGGATTAGTAACCAATTCTTGATTTTCAACAAACGATGGCTGTGCTCCAAAACTTTTAGGATGAGCTGTCAAAAAATGTTCTCTTAATTCTTTCCAAAAAATGATCTCTTCTTTCCACAAGTACATGCACAATGAATTCTGCAATGTACTAGGTTGACAAAAGGTTTTAATTAAGATGGAATGTTCAGCTATTGCTAATATTGTTCGCTATTTAGCCTGTAGAAGTACTTGCATTTTTCATTTCTATGATTAGCATGCTATTATTAAGTAACGAAATCCCATAGTAATTTGTCAAGAATTAAAAGCTGACTGACAAGTTTCAATTGTTTGTTGGTCATGAGTTATTTGACAGAATTTTATTAATGTTGGGTGATTTTGGAAGAATGTCCTTTGTGCCCCCCTAGAAAACTAAAGGATCTGTGTATTGATGCTTCATATGAAATTCGTTTTTGACATCAAGGTAGGGATTCTTTATATTAAACAACTGTGTATTGATGCTTCATATAAAATTCATTTTTGACAGCATGGTAAGGATTCTTTATATTAAACAACTGTTGATTTTTATTGCCTCATTTTTATTGCAATTAAAGTCACTATCTCATTTATATGATTGCAATAAGGATTTCGCTTTGTTCTGCGTATTGTTCAAAATGTCGAGTTTTTAGTTTTTTTTTTTTTCATTCTACACATAACTGTATTTGAACTTAATTGAGTTCCTTGATTTCCATTACATTAGGTATAATATACACATTTTATGAAAAATTAATCCATGTGGCCAATTTCATGAGTGCAGCCTCATGGTAGAGTACAAATCCTTTTAAATGTATTCACATAGTACTCTTCAAATGTAGTCCTCAATAAGTTATATTATTTGTTCTCAGGGATAATGTGTTTGCATTGTCCTTATATGCTATGAAGGTGGAGATATGTGCATTTTTCTGCCTTCTTTTATGTATGCATATTTTAAAATTCACACATGCAAGTGTATCTAAAATTTTACTTTCTGATAAGTATTCGGCTGATTTTTTTGCAGGCATGAATCGAAAGAGCATATGCGGTAAGAACTTAATAATTTTGTCGGTGTAATTTTAAATATGGTGGTATGATGCCATACTTTTGGTTTGCATTTTTATAGTACCTCTTTTCTTGGGATTTGTCCAGAGAAGTGCAAAAAATGATTAGTGGTACTAATGCTAGGCATAGAATGGTGTGGGTTTGCACACACTATTATTTGGAAATAGATTTCTATAGAAATAAGATATATCAATCACATAGGAAAGTGCAATCAGTTAGGATGCTATTTTTTTTATGATGGAATCAATATCTTCTATTCTTTTTCTTGATAGGCCTGATTAACTCTTTAGGGTTTAGCAAAGTTTCAGGCACTAATTAAAAATAATAGCATGATGTTTTAAATTCAACGTGCTTAAATTAGTTAAATAAGTTCAGCGTTTCAAATTAACGATATATCTGCATGATACAGTTAATTTCTCGTATGGTGGTTCTTTCATTTCAGGAAGACAAAAGGAGAATTTTGCTTTAATATATTATGGACGCTGATTGACTGATTGAAGAAAGTCGATAAGGCCAACAAAAATAAACTTTCAGCATTGTCTACCTTCTCGATTTCATCATCCTTTTCTTATTTTAATTGTTTCAGTCTACAATTATCATGTGTTCTTTATTAGAAAGTTAATTAAGTGAAAATATGAATTTTTCCATATAAATAAGTTAGCAAATTAGCAAGAGTGAGATTGGAAATGACTTCTCAACACAATCAATGGGCCCGTCAGCTAACTGTGGGGAAAATATTGTGTCTCGCTTGATTCGTTTTTGTTCTCTGATCTCAACAGAACCCTATAGCTTCCATCAGAATTGTCGTGATTGAACATCGCATGACCTTGCTTGATTGGTTCGACTGCTCCCCAGGTTCATGATCTCCTCAATTATTGTAATGATGTTGTATCAGTAATGCCAAATGATTTAGATCCTTTGTATTCTACATTGTGACCTAAGATTTATATTTTTTACCTTTAGTTTATTTTGGTGATGTTGCATTTGTTGAACTATGCAGGCCCATTTATGCCATGGATATATGATTATCCGTTGGACATGCACGGTCAATTCAGGTCAGTTCATGTACTCTAACTTGAAATCGGTTCAAAAGAAAACTCTGTGCTGTAGGATATTTTGCTTTCTATAATTTGACAACCGATACAAAATATATAAAAGGAATCACCTCGAACATTTTTTTAGGGATTTCATGCATATTTATGATTCCTGAGAAAATTCTGTATTATAGACATCCTCACTTTTTAAGGCAATTTTTTCGAATATACAGTTTGTAAAGAACAGAAGTCTCTGCGTCATTTTTCTACAGCTTTCACACAATTCCACTTTTTTTTTACATCATCTTAGAGAGTAAAAATGTTTGTCTGTTTATTCTTGCTTTTGAATTTGAATAAACAAGGATGCATCGTAACTAACATCATTGGTTATCTGATGGTAATTCTTTCAAATTTAAATAAATAGATTATATGTTCAGGTTAAAATTAGTCATGTTTTCTCAAAATGAACAAAGGTCACTGTCATATTGAAAAAAGTTGCACCAGATATACAGAATGTGCAGCCCCTTAAGCTTTAAAGAAGACTCTAAATAAGGCATTTCCTATATACATTATGTATATTGAAATTATAATTATTAATTGTAGATAAAGTGAATAAAAAAATTTGTCATAAAAAGATCACTGGAATGTACATTGAATGTTACTTGATAAGTCATAAAGCAATTATTGTCTTTGTTGGAATTGTGCCAGTTTAGTTTTTACCTCAAGAATCGTTAGCTGCTGCACAAATTGTATATTAGTCTAATATAGATAGACAACTCTATACTCAATATACAATTCAGGTCACGATAGAGCTGAATTGTATTTACCTCAGAATACTCTGTACTCAAGGATTGTATATTATTCTAATTGCCCTTATTATTTAATAAGTGCAGCTGACTAATTTAAGTGAGAAAGATCTTGGCTTTCATTATTATAATATAATTCTTATTTTTGATGATTAGGCTTCACATCACTTGGCATAGAGTAGAAAAGCAATGAGGAAAATTTGTATTGCAGAGTAAAGTTTTGCTTTCTTTCAGCTTGACCAGATATACCATTATAGCCTTTCTACATCCACGATCATGCTTTCATTTCTTTTTGTGAATTAAAATAAAACTATGGTATTTTGAAACAACTTCCTCATAATCTGGACTAAGAAAGGGTTAGAGTAAACCTCAAATATTTAACGGATTAGCTTTAGAGTTTGCTCTAAATATTTTATTATCAAGTTTGAGGAATGATTATGAGTTATTTCAACTATTAAAGGATATTTTATGATACATTTTGGTACTGAATCAGATTAAACGAATATTACAAGGGTCCTCTTGCAACAATTTTTCTATTTTTCATATCAAGTCGATACCCTTTTTGGTAAATGACAACAACATTTGCTCTTACTTAGCTAAATTAAGGTTACAATATAAAACTATGGATTATAATGTTGTCTTTTTAACATATAAGCTGGAATTGGCGACTAATGAACTAATTAAGGATAATTTGATGGGAGAGAAAGGAAACAAGGTTGCTCATTGGGGGAGGGGGTTGCCATTGATCAATCCATTATTGTTATCAAGAATTTGCTCACCAATGGATATTGATTGGCTTCGCTTACTGATTATTTTCTACCAGACAAATGCTTGATTTTGGTTCCTATTTTATGAAATAATAATATGTTTTGTTTACTCTCTCATAATTATTCTTAGTTACAACTTTAATTCCTAGCAGAAAAAAGTTTTTCGGTTTACAGATCAATAAATTTAATTCCATTGCATTTGTTTGCCTCATTAATGTCAGACCAACCTTTCTTAAGCACACTGCATCGGCTTATAAAATAAGGTTATTCCTGTCTTTTTTAAATTGTACTAATAGAACTAGCCTTAACATCAGTTTCCTACTAATAGCGAGTGCCTTTGAATATTGTGCTGGTCTAATGTGCTTCCAAAGTCGAGGACTGTTTCTGTCAAAATGGAATACTGGTATTACATGACTAGAAACTATTGTCCTAATATCAGTGGGTATGATAGAGCTTACCATGGGATCAGTGCTTTCTTTCTGTCAAAATGACAATTCTTTCTATACAAATTGTGTGGTTCTTATGCAGTAACAAATTTGACATGGGATCAGGACCTTCTCAATCTATTTATCTATAAAAAAGAAACTCTTTTGAGATGTCATGCCATTGCCAAGTGTAAGATTTCCTTAAACCACTAATACTTGTGGTTTTAAATTATCATATTGATTGAATGTATTTTGTTCAGGATTATAAACTTATCATACTTATGCTGACACTGATAAATGTTGCTAGCACAACCATTGTCAAAGTCGAACCTATCCCATCTGGCTTGTTGCTCCTAAAAATGCCAAAGAAGAACAAAGGTGTAGCTGTATCGATCAAAGGAACAATGCTCGCAACCGAACCAGGTTTTCATTTATCACAATACTCACATCAATAATCAATTGTTTTTTATCTCTTTTTTTTTTTACAAAAGAATGTCCATTTATGCGGTTGTGGTTGTTAAGCAACAAAAATGATAGTTTCATCTTTGTCTCTCGCTGGAGATGTTTGCCCTCTTGCATGTGTGATTTACAGCGATGTTCCTGGAGAACAGCCTGGCACACCAAAGTGAAGGTGAAAATTTGCGAGGCCCATTGTATATACAGGAAACTCATCCCTTTTCAAGCTATAAGTGGTATGAAAAATAAAGGCAGTAACCAACTAGATCAGTAGCGATACTTTTAGACAGAACTATAGATGTCACATGGATAAATGCTACACACATTTTTACATGTATGGTGCTATATACATCTATTCAGTTGAATATTTACTTATAGTTCTCACTCTACTTCTGTGTAAAGTTGTTGCTGTGATGTTGCTGGCAAAAAATATATAGGGCCAGCTTCTTATCTGTGCAGCTATGGATCTGACCAGCTTAATAACTCCGCTAATGATTGTAATTTACTGTACTTTGTATCATGTATTTCAACTTTGCCAGACTTTGTCCCATTTCTTTTTCTTACGTAGCCACATTCATCGTTCTTCTCCAAATTCAATCAAAACTTCTATCTACAATTTAATCAATCATTTTATGTGATGGATATAATTTACTAGCATCACAAACTGCAGTTGATTAATCTATAAATCCTTTCCATTCTTAATATCATTTAACTATTATTTTATCATCTCTATGATAGCCTCTATTCAATTCACTTAAAAATAGAATTCATCCAATTGGCGATGTACCAAAAATAAATCAATGATCATGCTAAAATCAATCATTCATCGCGCGAAGCGCGATGCAATAGCTAGTTATTATTATTATTATTTTATTTTCATAAGGACTATACTATTGGATATAACTAGATGGATAATATATGCATAATCTGTGAAATTAGCCTTTTTTGTGAAAATTTCAATTATACTTTAACTTTTTATTTGTGATTTATGTTGACATTTGTCTTTTTTATTATTGCAATTAATGCATGATTTGATAAACTACGAACTAGGGGTTGTTCATGAACATTAGTTGAATAATTTTGTTCATGTTAGGGGAGAAGATGAGTTGCGCGGGTGAAGAGAGAAGGGGAGGGGAGATAGAGCGGGATGGGTGTTAGGGGAGGTAATGGAGAGAGAGGGCGGGTGGGTAAGAAGGTGAAGTAGGGGAGAGGGGAGGGGGTGTGGAACATGCAGGGAGAGGAGGGGACGCGTTTTGCATTTTAGGATAGGAGTAATTACTGATTTTTTTTTCTATTTTTTACTATTGATTGCTTAATTGCTTAGGGTACGTTTGGTTGGAGGTGAAGTTAGTGAAGTTAGAGGTTGAAGTTAGTATTTTTGAAGTTAGTGGTTGAAGTTTGTAAAAATAGAAGTTAGAAAAAGTTAATGCTAACTTGAAGTTAGAGAATGATGTTTGATGCAGCGTGTTGAGGTTAGAGATACAGAAAATAAATATAATAGTAATTTACTTTCATTTTTTATCTTCCAACTAAATCTTTTTTAATTATTATTTTTTGACATTGGTCCTTGAGATCTTATTATAGTCATCGCATTGATTAAAATATTTATATTAATAAACAATATTGTCAATGACAATAGTAATACTCAGAATCGTTATATTAATAATATTATTATTATTATCACTGCTACTATGGTAGCAACATGTTTAAATAGTCTAATTAGACGAAACTAATGACATCATCCTTCATTTGCTAGCGCTTGATTAGATGTAAAATTCAAATTAACAAAAGAAAGGAAAAAAAAAAGAAATGGAGGAATTTCGGAGGTTGGAACTTCACACCAGAAGAGAAATCATATAATTACCAGTAAAATTACATAAATTTCACCAAATTAGGACTAGTGGTTAATTGGTTATACACTATGTTCGATACTAAGCACAATGTCCAGCGCAGCCGCCATGATTTTGCAAACCCATTCCGCATTGCTGCCGGGAAGCACCTTGCCCCTCTCAATCTCTCACCAACGCAGCAACGCCGATACGTACCATCTAGGTAGCCTCTTGCGCTAAGGTTTTCCTGGCAACAGAACCCTACGAAAACGGGTCTTAATCGAATCGTTGCAATTAGGAGAGTTTATTATCATTATTTATTTCAGCTATCTTTCGGCCTAGAGGCGGTGATCGGAGAAACTGTGGCGCATACCTCCTTTCTTTTGCTTTACCGAGGAAACAACAGCTTAGGGAGGAAGAAGAATAAAAAAAAGATGTTGTTGATTATTTTAATAGTTTCTCTCTCTTCAACTAATATTTTAATCAATTATTTTCTCTCTTGCAACACAAACATTCGCTGACTCACCAATTCGTCAAGTTTGAGAAATAGGCTCACGTTAGCTCTAACTTTCTAACTTCAAATGTGTTTGGTGAACGGGACTGCTGAAGTTAGTCCTCTAACGTGGAAGTTTGCTAACTTTAGCTAAACCAAACATGCCCTTAAAAATTTGATTGTACTTATTAGTCCCAAAAACTATTTGGCTTACACAAATTTTTTTTAAACCTCTAATTAAAATTTCTAACCACCACATAGGCGGATAGGCCATGTCTATTGCCGTCCCTCACTGATTCGGCCCCTGGTCAAGGATTCAAGGCATGCATGTACTTTAAAATTAAAGAAAAATTGGATAGCAAAAATCTCTCTCTGTTTTTTTTTTTTTTAAATGAAAAGCTTATTTGTCCAGTTCTGAAGTTGTTTGGTAAAACCTAATTCGGCTTGTTACGAGTAGAAGATATAGATCTACATATTGAGATATTTAAGTTCACCTACGTAATATATAAACATAATGGCTACGTTTGACACGCCTCACGAACACCCAATTCGCGCGAACCAAACAAACAAACAATTCGCGCGAACACCGAACAACCCACTAATTTTCAATTCTGGGATTTTAGCGAATTACGAATTTGGAGTTCGCGAATTGCGTGACCCTTGTCCCAATTATTTTAATATATCTGGGTTCGGGAATTGGGTGTTCGTGAGGTACATAAATGGTGGATAATGTGGCTGTAATTAATAGATGATGAGGTGGCTTTTTTTTTATTGAATAATAAAAACATATATTTATCTATGATTCTATGGTCTTTACTGTTGAAAACGTGGCTTCCTTTCAATTGGTCACCAATATTCTATGAAGCTATAGTAGTGGTACTTGAATCTTATTGTGAGTGGTTGTAGAATATGGTTTTATGCGTAAACACTGAAAAAATGATTATATCTTGGATGATTCTTATTTATCTTTTTGTTTTCTGAAGTGAACTCCTGTGTAATTACTGGGTATAGATTAAATTTTCAGTTAAATCAATATGCTCAGTCTCAAATTGTTTATATTAATTAATTCTAATTACTAGACGATAAACACTATTAGAAGCAGAATGTTGTAGTTCAACTTACAAATAAAACTTAAAAATAGTTTTAAAGACTCCACAAGACAAAACATGACCACAACAAAATTAGTCGTATTAAAAAAATTATTCTTTTAGTACTGTTAGCAGAAAACAAAATTTTATTTTTCTAAGATCAGATTTATTTTTCGAAAAGGAAAAGGAAAATCACTTATTTATTTTTGCTCTCCTAACTTCATTGCTCTTATTTTTGAAATAAGTCCACCTAATTTCCAAATTTTTAGAAATGAAAAAAATTGAATTATGAAATAAATAAATAAGTAGATGATGTATCCATCTGGGAGTCAAGTAAACGGAATCAAGGTGATCTGCTCATGACGCACGCTTGCTTTTTCTATTATTGATACTAATTGTCTTTCTGTTCCGTTCGATTCGCAGCTAAACTTACTCAAGATAACTGCAACAACTTATACGCGGTGAGGGACTTCTTGCCGATGATCGGCCGAAACTGACTACCGAGTGTAGTGAAAGAATTTAGTCATGCACTCATTTTAATTTTTAAATCATATTTAATATATTAAAACAATAAGCACAACAAGTATTTTGTAGAATGAAATATTTAATGCAAATGAAGGAGAAAACGATTTTTACCTATCCTTGTATCGCAACAAGGACGCTCAATTAAGATTTTGGAATCGGTGACGTGATCTCTAACACCTTCTACTCCTTGTTCTTGAGTCCACCAAAAGAATTAACCAAATTCTAAGAATTTGTGCTAACAAATTTTAGGATGAAACTAATATTCGTTTTCTTCTTCGATTAATCAACAATTAATAAGAAAAAATTACTGTTTAACATCACCTAAATGAACTTGAGAAAGAGCAATCACATGACAGAAAACACACTTTTCTTGCTTGTAATTTCTGTCTAGAAGGAAGAAGAAGAGAGGAGAAAAAAATGAATAGTCTTGTCCCTTTGTTTCTCCTTTGAGTCCCTTCATATAACCCACTAATGAGTCCTTTTAATTAACCAATGATTAAATGACAATTTTTCCCTCTAAGGCCAGTCATAAAAAAAGCCTAAAAGGACTACATCACATGTATTATTAGTCCATTAATCCATTTGCTAATTGTCTTCTCAAGTTCCTTTCAATTTGGGCTCAAATAGGCTTAATAAATCAATGCTTATATATTCAATATAATTCTTATAATTATATTTCTTATAATTATATTAAATATTGTTAAACTAAATTATCAACTTATTGATAATTATTATTGTATTAGCAAATGCATTAATTAAGTTTCATATGATCACTTTGATTCAATTAATTATAACTGTTCACAACGGTATATAATTAATTCATCAACTTATCATATATTGCATTCTCCAATGCAAATAAACTAAATAATGCATTATATGGTTAAAGCTTTATTTGTGTGACCCTCGAGGATTTATGTTATGTTGGCCATAGAATTGAATCATTATTTATTTTCAATAATCATAAGTGATATATAGCAACGCGTTATGATTCCCAATTAACATAAACAAATATTATATTTTTATAATATTTCAATCCTGCATAAAAAATAGATAATTTTCTTGTTTTGATTTTTATGTCACATGATATCACTGTATAATCTAAAATAGGAATGTGTCATTCTTGCAGATTATACATTTCTTAATCTAGAATTGATCATCTAATTTGCACGTATACGATCCAACTCCATCAAGGGACCCAATATATATCATCATTCACTAGGTTTACTAATGAGGGACATACGGTTGTTTTGATGAACAACTTTTTCCCGCACAATTCAAAAGAGCATAAATAAAGTCCATATAGTAGTCTTTTCAGGAATCAGCGTTAGACTATATTTATAGAACCAATTCTCATGCGGAAAAGCTAACCATCTCAAACTTAGAATTAAACTCTAATGGAATAAATAATAGCAAAACAAACTTAATCACTAATTTCTACTCTAAGTGTTTATTTAGGCAAATACTTTTCAAAGTGCTAAGTTCAAGAGCCAGTCAACTGTTGAAGATGCTCAAGACCTAGTTTAGAGGTTTTAAAGTCTGTTGTTAGAGTTTTTAATAGTTAAATTTGATTAAATTTGAGTTTGCTGGTAAAATGCTCTTTCTCAGGACCAGTGCGTTATATAACGCAATTCCAAGTCATACAACGCACCAGTACTGTGTTGAATGTTTAAGTCCTTTGTGTGACAGAAACAGTGCGTTACACAACGCCTTTTCCCGTTGTGTAACGTACTGTAAACCGTCATGTAACGCTATAGTCCCGTTGTGCAACGCAAGTTTTTAGGCCTTTGCCAGAAAGTTTTTAGGCCTTTGCCAGAACGTTGTATAACGCAAGAAGCGTTGTACAACCTTCCTTTGTATTTTCTATGGAATTTTTCGCTCGTTTTTGACGCAAAATTCTGATCATTTAATGTCATTTAATGCGCGTTGCACAACTGATCAATAGCGTTGCATAACGCATCTGACAAGCCTTGATCGTTTGACCTGAAAGTCGATACGTTGTACAACGGGTCCTTTGCGTTGTACAACGCGTCTGACACCTTCATAGCAGTTGAGTTGTCAGTGCTGAGCGTTACACAACGGGTCGTTTGCGTTGTGTAGCGCACTGACAATTCAAAGGGACATCTTATCCGTTTTTGTTTGATTATAACGGTCCTTACACGTTACACAACGGGATAATGCGTTGTGTAACGCACTGTCAACGGATAGTTCAGTTTTTTGGCCTTTTTATAACGGCTAGCTGTGCGTTGCACAACGCAATATTGGGTCGTGTAACGCATGACAGAAAACTGTGTTGATTTGGAGCTCTTGACGCCCTCTATAAATATAGCCCCTCTTGGGACTGTTTGGGGTTGTTGTTTACTTTGCTATACTGCTGTCTTTGAGCCTCAAACACATAGACCTGATCCTTGAGCATTTTAAGAGCAAAACCAATAGGATTAGATTGCCACAAATCAAACCCTAGTGCATTTAGCCAAATTATAGAGTGTTTTGATTGTGAGCATCATTCATTGAGTGTTATTTGATTAGGTTAGTGGTTAGGCCAATCCACCTTGAGTGTTTTGTGACAAGGTGATTTGGTTCGAACTTGTAGACCCATTCCTTGTGGAATAGAATGAAGCACGCCCGATTTGTGGTCGCGAAACTCTCGGAGACGTACGACTAAGGCTAGCTTCATCTAGCGGGTCGGAACTCCGTAATCAATCGCGTGTCATCTCTCCCTTTCTCTTTTCTTTATTTATTTAATTAGTACTTGTTTATTTGTGCATTGTGTGAACAAATTGTTGAATTTAACCAAGAATTGACCAAACCGGTTTGTAAACTTGAATTTGTGCCTTTTCACCCCCCTCTAGGCCTATTATTAGGGACAACAAATGGCACCTAATAGAATCCATATATTTATTTCATTGGATCAAGTCATGTGCAATGTTAAGATAATATCCACATATGCAATTAAATTGGTAACCCTTTACCTATGATTCGTAGAACTTAATAATCACTTAACTTGCACACTAATCTTTCATGATAATTAATGTTTCTTGTTAATTATCAAGATTAGTGACCCTTTTAGAGATATTATTGTCATTCTGATGAATGATCTACAGAGGTCTACAATTCAGATCCTCAACCTGAATAATCTGTCAATAATAACTCAAGGAACAATTAATCTAATATCATCAATAACATAAACTAAAATTAAGTCATTAAACTATTGACTTCTAGGACATAACTCCAACAGCTAGCTCACCCTTACTGGATTTTCTTTTGCCCTTTTTACTTTCCTTTCCTTTTCTTTTTTTTCCTAGCCTTCTCCTTTAACCTCTCCTACTCCTTCTCTTTACTTCTCCTTCTTTCCCTTGCTATTTTTATCCTCTCCCTTATGTAACAAGAGTATTCATATAGGCTGGTTTTTCAGCATTCCGGTTTTTGTACTTAACTCTACTGATAGGCGGGTTTCACATTGAAATATTCAACTCTTTTAGGCCTGAATTTCAATTAATTGCATTTTAGGTTAGAAACAAGGTACTGCTATTGCCTTTGGTTTATTTTCAGATTCATTGAAGATTTGGAGCGATTTTAGAGTCTGTTTTTTTTAAGCAAAGCAGGCCAAGATCCAAGCAGATTTGAACAAAGGAACGGATCGAAACCAGACAAGACATCTGTTCTGGCGACCCCGCCAGAAATCAGGTGACCTGCCTGAACCTGAACCACCAAACCAAATTTAGAGCAATATTTCTGGAGAATGATGTTTTCCTATTTCTAGATCTTTCAGACATATCTTCCACGCATTGAAATCGTCATAAATGATTATTTAAACATGCGTAAGGCCACACATTGAAGGAGATCAGATTTTGGAGCAAATTTCGAGAGGAAGTTACAGCAAACAATCACAGCCACAATCCAGCCGACCTTGCCAGGATCCTGTCGACCCGCCTGGATTCAATATGAGAGAGAATTTCATTGATTATTGTTGTAAAACTTCATTTGTTTGTTTGTTTTTAATGTTTGATTTGATGAAACCTGAGTTTTGTATAAATAATACGACAAGTAGTGAGTAGTTTAGTTTACGGGAAATTATGTGTTAAAATGCTTAAGCACGACCTAATGCTCTGATACCGCTGTTAGAAAGTAGGTTTAGGTGCTCAATTTTAATTTTTAACTACTAATTACTCTTAATTAAACATCAATCAACAAGGAACTTGCTCAAAGCATCAAACACATCCATTCATCAAGAGAGAAATGCTAGGAAGGGTATACCTCTCACGAAATCGTATTCGCGAGGCTCGACCAATGCATAGGAATCGGTGACGTGCTCTCCATCTCCTCCATCTAGTCGGCCTCGAGTCCACCAAGGAGCTTAGCCATGTCCCAACTCTTGTGCTAGCAAGAGAGAGGAGATAGCCAATCATTATTTATTCTCTTCTAGCAATTAACCAATTTAATTGTGAAAGAATGCTCAACACATGAGCAAGAGAAGGGAGAAAACAAGAGAATGAAAATTCTGAAATTTTCTTCTCTTTGAAGGTGGCGGCTAGGGAGGGAGGCAAGAGGAAGAGAGAGAACTGGGGTTGGAAGACACCAACTAGTGGTTCTTATATAGAGCTCAAGTCCAACTTTCTCACCTTCATAATTACCATCATGCCATCCTCTATGACCGGCCTCATTATGGGCCTAGATGAGCCACTTAAATTGTTCAATTATATCACTAATTTATTTAATTAGTGATCCCTTCATTTGCTCTTTATTTGGGCTTTCAATTTATAAATAAACAAAGGCCCAATTAATTAATATAACCAATTATATTAATGTGTGTTGAACAAAATTAATTATTAACTTATTAATAATTATTTATGGATTAGCTAATGCATTAATTTATTTCTATATGATCCCTTTAGCTTAATTAATTATAACGGTTCGCAACGGTATATAATTAATTAATCAACTTATCATATTTTCACAATAGTCACTGCTACGAATAAATAGATAATACATTGTATGGTTAAAAAACTATTTGTGTGACCCTTTGAGGATTTATGCTATGTTGGCCATGAAAATAAATCGTTATTTATTTCCAATAATCATAGGCGGTATCTAGCAACACACTATGATTTTCAATTCACATAAATATATACTGTACTATTACAGTATTTAAATCCTGCATAAGAAATAAAATATTTTCTTGTTTTGATTCTTATGTCACATGATATCACTGTATAATCCAAGATAGAAATATGTCATTCTTGCAGATTATACATTTCTTGATCTTAGAGATGATCGTCTAGTTTGCATGCAACGATCCAACTCTATCAAGGGGCACCCAAAAGATATCATCACTCACTAGGTATACTAATGAGGGACATACGATTTTCTTGATGAACAACTTTTTCCTGCACAATTCAAGAGAACATAAATAAAGTCCGTATAGCAGCCCTTATCAGAAATCAACGTTAGACGATATTTATAGAACCTATGCTCATGTGGAAAAGTTGAATATCTCAAACTTAGAATCAAATTTATATGAAATAAATAATGACACATAACACAATCCATATATTTATTTCATTGGGTCATGTCATGTACTATGTTCTGATAACATACACATATGCAATTAAGTTGGTAACTCCTTACTTATGATTTGTAGAACTTAATCATCACTTAACTTGTATACTAATCTTATATGATAATTAATGTTCCTTGTTAATTATCAAGATTATGGACAGTTTAGATTTATTATTGTCATTCTAATGAATGATCAACAGAGATCTACAATTCAGATCTTCAACCTGAATGAGCTGTCAATAATAAACTCTAGGAACAAATGATTAAATATCATCAATAACATAAACTAATATTTAAGTCATTAAACTATTGACTTCTAGGACATAACTCCAACAGATTTGAAGGTTAAAACTTGGACGTACCAAACATAGAATGAAAGTTAATGTTTGAACCTAAGATCTGACCAACAACCTGCATCTAGAAAATGTATAAAACTAATCAACTGACTTAATGATCTATTATGGCGACCCCGCCAGGAAGCTGGCGGATCCGCCTGAATTGGACCAGGTAGAACAACCCGATCAATTGACCATAGTTTAAACCATAAATTCGAGTTAGTTAATTTTCTCTAATTTTTAGGATAATTTACAAAGTATTCCAGTAATTTAGAATTAATTTCCTTTTAATTCTTAGTTTTAAATTACCAAATCTTGATTTATTTAATTTTGACCAAATTGCCCTTAGATTAAATAGAATTGAATTGCTAGAGATTAGAAGTTTAGAAAATTCGTCTCTGTGATTCGACCCTCAAGCTATACTGCATAAAATTAAATTTGAGGTTTCAATTTGAGTTAGATTTTACCTCCGATCACCTACCGATCTAGAGTCCGGTTACCGGTTGAACCGGCCGGTCCGGTAGGGTATTTTAATCATTGCGTTAGATAGCCCTACTCCAATTATCAAAGGAAAAAGAAGCAAAACGAAAATTAATGCTAGGACTTCCAAGTGGTCCTAGGCGGGTAGGCCATAAATTTATTTGGAACGCAATGTTTTTGTTCGAATTGAGAGTGCATAATGTTTACTTTAGGCACCTTCAAAAAGGAATTTTACTTTAGTTAGTGCCTACTGTCTTGTCTTATTAATGCTGTACCTTCTTTGTGTTATTGATCCATACAATCTCAGAGAACAATTCTATTTAATGCGATGGTTTGTGCAACATAGTTTGATTCTTCTTCTTTTCTTTCTTTTTTTTTTTTAAGATTATAATTGTGGTTTGATGGTCTAGCTATTATCGAACTAAATAAAGAGTTTTAGAAATATTAGAATTAAAAAAAAACTAATGAAACAAAAAGATTAGATAGTTAGCCACAGATTTGCCTCCATTTTAAAAGATATGACATAAAGAAGTTTTACAAATTCATTTATATTAAAACGAAAGCAGGAAAGAAAAGTATGCGTGCATCAGTAATCATAATGCTTGTTTGGATGTGTAAAAGAACAAAAAATCAAAACATGATCTGATCAGAACAATACTAGTGAATTAAAACAAACCCACAAATGTCTACACCCAATTTTTCTGTTTCCATGTAAACGCTATCTGGTCATCCCCAGAGACTCACATTTTTTTTTTTTTTTTGATGAACCAGAGACTCACATTCATTATTGCATGTCCAATATACACGCACTACTTTATAACACCTTTAAGTACAGCCTGAACCACTTCTCAGAAAATCAAAGTCACTCTTAAAACATGCATCCTCCTAAGCCCAGCGAAGGAGGACAAGAACCGCATGTCGTTGCTCCTCCGGCAGCGGGGAATCCAATTCAGTTCAATGCAACTGGGGAATGGACGACCGGCCTGTTCAGCTGCTTTGGTGACTGTAGCAGTTGTAAGCCTCCAATATATTAAACATGTGTTATAAACTTGTAGAAGCTTTCAAATAGAAGAGGAGGTTTTCCTTATTATTTTTTTTTTCTAAAGCCATAATATTTGATTTTGAGTATTCACAGAAAATGTTTTTAAATTACTGACCTGATTATTTTAAAAATTTTCTGTTCAGGTTGCCTAACACTATGGTGTCCCTGTATAACATTTGGCAGGATTGCACATATGACAGATAGAGGCCTGACTTGTAAGTATTATTTGCTTCCAGTAAAAATTCGTAGAAACTTTATGGAATTAATTTAACTATTTTTGTTGGGATACTCTAGTTTTTCAAATAACAAAATAGACGGCAAAAAAGGCCAGTGACCGTTAGGCATCAGGACATCTAATAACCTTCAAGAGTATGAAATTAAATCAGATATCTTTTGTTATTCTATAATCTGAGGCTCCATTATTTGCAAAATCAATTGCAAGAGTCATCTTCTAATTAGTTTGGTGTATATCAGATTCGTTATTTTTTTTATTTTAAATTTGCCCTTGTATAAACTAAATTTGAAAAAGATTATTTTCTTTCCTTGTGTTATTTAGCCTGTTGCGGGAGTGCATCACTATTCTGCTTGCTTTGTTTGTGTATGGGTTTTCAATTTCAATGGATTTATACATGTTTTTATCGGAGGAATCTACGGATGCTGTACAACCTGCCAGAAAGTCCTTGTTGCGACTGCTGCGTCCAGTACTTGTGTGAGCTCTGCTCCTTGTGCCAGATGTACCGAGAGCTCAAAAATCGTGGCTTCGACATGTCGCTAGGTTTGTGTACATATGCATGCATCTTTAATTATTTATGTGTTTGTGGTTTACGATTCTCCTCGTGGAGGAATTTGTTGAATTACCAGTGTCTTACTGGTTAATTTTGTCATTCTTCTTATAAAGGAGATCTTATATAAACATTTTCTGACAAGGGAATCAAATATTAGATTGCAAATCTACTATTGCTCCATAACCATTCGTTTCAGAAAAGATAAACGTATTTTCTTTTTAAGTAGGGAAAACAGTCAAAACACCATTTTCATCCAAAACAATATAAGTAATACATGCACCCTTCCAAAGTTTTTTGCATCTTGCACAAGGATGGGAATGATCTAATCGGAAAAAAAAAATATCACATCGACCTAATTATTTGTTCATTATTAAGAATTCCGCCTATGAGTAGATATCTCTTGCAATTCTCAAGTTTTGTACGAATCGTAGCAATCAAATTTTCGATAGGGATTGCACATCATTGCTTATCTTTTTTTTTTAAAAAAAAATAATAAAAGAGAAGCGAGCTCGGTTTGAAAGTTCAAAATAACTTATCCACTAAAAATTTTAATTTAACTCATTAATTGAAGTAAAATTGAACATGGCATATCCTGCAGAATAATTTTTTTAAGTATATATATAGAGGGATCCCATGTGCTTCATTCAGAGATACTATACATAATTGATTTGATGCATGCAGGATATAATGAAAACATGGAGAGGCTTGGCCAGGCCACTATGCAGCCGCCACAGATACCAGGAGCCATGATCCGTTGAATAATATTCAGAATGAATCATCTATTTAAAAGCTAAAGGGATAAGATATATAGGTTTTATGGTATGGACTTAATTACAAGTTAATTATTATTATAAGAGTTGTGTGCTGTAATAATTAAGAGAGGTTTTACTCCAAATTACTATGTTAAGCTTCTTGACACCTGTTGCTTTTGTATAAAATAAAATTGGTATTGTGATCGAGGGACGAGGGTTCATCTTAAGCCTCTTTTATTTTTATGTTTAGTTCTCTGGCAAAGGAATATAATTTGACCGTACTTCTTTAGTATAATTTAGGAAGAAAAGAAATAGTGCTGATGGAAAAAAAAAAAATGGATTCCTCTGCTTTACTCTGTAATTTCAATGTGGATGAACTGTTTGGATGCGCTAAATAATAGCTACTTTTAGAATAGCATCGCTGTTCTGGAGAAGCGCACATCCAAACAGTTTTGGAATAGCACCATAATTGCTATACCGACAGGGTTTAGCTATACCCAAAAAAACTTGGAATAGCAAGTATAACGAGTTGAGTATCCAAGAAATAATATTAAAAAAAAAAATCTGATATGGTTTGTGTTAAATTGATTTTTAAATCGGCTCCTTTTCATTAGCGGACAAGATAGAAAATAACTTAGGCTGAGATGGCAACAAAAGAGAAAAAAACTGACAGCGGGCCACATAGTTTAATTTGACAAAATTGCGAACCGAAATAAAGTTTTCTCATTTTTTTCCCCTTTCCTCTTTGTTTGTTTTTTCTTATTTTATTTTTTTATTAAGAAAATTTTTTACAAGGTTACACATTAATACTTATATTAATTAAAAATTTTATTTTTACAAGGTTACACATTAATACTTATATTTATTAAAAATAATTATTTACAAGGTTACACAATAAATTATTTTTTTGTTTGATTATTGTATATTGTTCCCATGCATATTTTTTTTTCAACATAGTCATTAGTTGAAAAGAACATATTTAAAAAAACGTTTGTATTAGAAAGAAAAAATATTATTATATTTATTCACTCCAAAACTATTCCTAATATAGCATCCAAACAACATTGGCTATTCTTAAAGAGCAAGGTTCTAGTACCATAACTTTTGATTGTTATAACTTCATATTTTATCAATATTTAAAAATTTTAAAATTCAAATGCTGAATCCAAACCGTTGATCTTGTTAAATTTAATGAGCGATGTGTTTCTATATAAGTTTTATAAAATTTGGAGTTTATTTGATACTTGATCAAGTGATCAATAAATGAACGAATCTGGTTAACTATAACTAATTAATTCTAATACGTTTATCGTTTAATCACTTAATAAAGTATCAAATCAACTCCAAGTTTTATATAACTTATATGAAAATGCATCGCTTGTTAAATTGAATAAGAACAACGGCTTGGATTCGGCGTTTCAATTTTGAAATTTTTAAATATTAATAAAATATGAAGTTGTGGCAACTTGTGGTAATAAAAAATGATAGCACTACAACCTGCTCATTCTTAAAATAGAACTTTTCTCAACAAATTAGAAATTAGAATTAGAAATATATTAGGCTCGGACGTCGTGCGATGCACGTGAGAGGGAGGTTTTACTGTAGTTAGAACAGTAACGAAATCCAGATCGGTAAACCTTGGTTTATGGAGAGACTGTGCTGATGTGCTCCTTTCTTTCTCTCTTTTTCTCTGCACGTCTCTTCCGTACGTAAGCTCCATCCCTTCCTTTTTCCGCCACCTGATCTCTATAAACTGTAGTAAGTACGAAAGAAGAGCGGCTGACCTAGATGGTGGATCGAAGCAAGTGAACGCCCCATCAACTCAGGGATTGTGTTGCCGTTGCATTTCTACGGATTGTGCTGTGGCCTTGGGTTTGAAAAGGAAGCAAGGAAAAAAGGTAACCAGCTTTTTTAGACTGGCCTTCTTTTGTCTGTCTCTCTTCTTTAATCTTCTATTCTTCTTCTTATACGGTGTTAGATTGTAATTATTTGTGTTTTTGTTTCTCTTTTCTAAACTTATGTACCATAGTTAGAACAGATCGCATGATCGCGTGGATATATTTTATGAAAATGGAATTCGAGGAGATGCATCTGGTGTGGCTGGGGGATTACTCTTTGGAGGTAATTTTTTTTTTGCTTGCGGCTGATTAATTTTGGCAAAATTGGAAACATCTGTTCTGTTCCTATTTTCTCCTATCGTATAAGCTTTTGGTTCACTTTTGGCCTAATTTATCTTATTTCGTTCTTGCTTATAGCTATGCTGGTTGGAATTGAGGTTCAGTGCCATTATCAAGGTCCCCAAGGTGCAACGAGTGGATATTAAGACCTATTTTGATGGGTTTGTCATTTCTCCAGTTAGCTATTAGCAAAATTAGCAAACGATTATTTGGTATTATAGTATTATAAATTTGGCTTAGTTAAGAAAAACTTTTTTCTCATTGTTTAGTTTTTGTTAGTTATGTAACAATAAATTTGGGATTTTTGAGAATCTGTTTTTGTTTTTCTGTAGGCAATGATTGTCTTGAAGCCAATGAATTTGGAGGATCTTCAACAAATTTCATGCATGTCCTGTTGATGCTGGTATTCATTTTTCTTATTGATTCTGAGAACTAAATTTTCTATTTTATTATGTTACTTTGTTATTAATAAAAAGGAATCATATCTACAATTACTAACATTTGTGTTTATAGAAATTCTGCATAATCTACTCAATCAAAGGCTTTTAGCCACAGCAAAGGATCAGTTTACTATAATCAAGCTAAACAAACCAACAACTGCCCCTTTCATGTTAAACCTGATTTTAATTTATAGATTAATGTAACTTCTTTTCCATTGCCAGGGCAACTGCCAAGTGCCAATTGGAGGCCAAGGAATAATGGAAGATGTCATACAACCACAAGAAGTCAACAAGGGTTCTGATGGGGATTTCGTTTACCTGAAGATATGAATAATAGCTACATATTACTCTTATATGGTTTTATCTTTTGAAATTTAGAAAGTTTTTCTGCAACAACAACTAAGGCACTGCAGGTGCAGTAAATTCTATAAGGCATGCAATGCATTTCTTATTGATGCAAGTCATTTTGGGTGGTCCTGGCTTTGTAAAAACATTCATTAATCCTGGAATCACATTATACTTAGCTATTTAGAAATACTAAGGAAAATGAAAAAAAGAAACAAAAATATGTGCTACTACTTTTTCCAACTAACATGATGCAATACCATATATGACCAGGCTAGGCGTTGCAATATGGGAAGCTCATCCTATATAACAAGTTCGTTGATTTCTCAAAGGTTCTGTACCATAACCTTCCCTTGGATTGCGTGACAGTAGCAAAGCTAGACCGTAAGTTGGATGAAGAAGCAAGCCACACCAATGAGGCCTTGCATACAAGAAATCTGAGAGTTCTTTCAAGGTTTGTTATTTTTTATGGAGTAATTTAGGAAAAAAATATACTGGATTTACCATTAAGTTCAACAGTTATAGTCACTTAGAAAAATCAAGGGCTGCTGGAACGTAATGCTTTGTTGTATATTTGTGTTTGAAAGATTTCATTTATTTATTCTGTTCAAATTTGGTAAAGAAACGATTTTATTACTTTTATGGGCTCCTATGTAATTACGTTTTTGATATATCAATACAGGGACTAGGTGCTGATAGAAAAAATATGCTTTCTTAGGATGGTGCAAAAAAAGTTGCAACATCAGTTCTCTTAAATGTCTAGGTATGTCTTAATTTTCTCATTACTTTATGAGTTTTGGTGTAAATCTAGATTAGTATAAAAATATGGTGACAGTATCAATATACAATTAATGTTTATTTATTTATTTTTTTGGTCTTATGTAGTTTTCGTTATCTCACTGACTCACTTGATAAGTAACTTTTGTTCTTTCTTGAATTATAGGTGATATTTGATAGCATATTCTATGTTTGTTTTTGAACAACTGTGCTGTTATATGAGGTTGATTTGTAATTTGTCAAGTTAGTAAAACCCTCATTAGAATTAATATAATCTGATCAATGCTCCAGTATGGGTTTATCTCTCTTTTTGTCATTGTAGGAGTCATTTTTATTTGCTTCAGTCAATAATTATTGTAGGTTATCAGGATTTTAATATTTGGTATTTAGTTTTTTTTTTTAAGAAAGCTACACCTAGAGCATGATATGATTGATGTTATTATTTATGAAACCAGTTGTAGCTTTTTTACAAGTTGTAAATAGATCTGATAGTTTATCTTCTAATTGATCAATGTGTTTACCATTGTAAATAAATCGGATCAATGTCTCAAATCTCTTGGCATAAAAAAAGTTTACGATTATTTTTCCGTCGTTTATGTTGCAGTAAATTTATATTGATTTTACTATTATTGATGAATTTTTTGCAGCGATGGCCAAACAGGGTTTGGATAGTTTCTTCTTATAATGCATTTCGCTTTGAGCGTGCTCTGGTGGGTATGCATGTGTATACTGCCTCATGTTTGGCAAGTGCTCAGTTACTGATAAAGGTGCATAATACAACCTCAATAATTTTTTAATTCCACAAAATATTAGTTTTGTAGAGAAATGTTTGTTTATTTTATACGCCGAAGCTTAGAAATATTAGTTTTGCCCTCTGTTTAGCTAGCCTCTCTGTTTTTGTAGAGAGAGTATGCTGTATGGATAAATATTTCATTAGTACATAGAAGCTTCTATATAAATTTAGAAGGATATGGATTTGTTTTTGTATATTAAGTATTTAAGAAAGCTATATTAGTTAGCCTACTGGAGCTATTGTGCATATTTTAATTACCTTCTCATAATTAAGTGCTTTATATTTATTATTTTCGTTACTTTGGTGTGCTTTAGCTCAAAATCTATGCACTTTTATTTTCCTGTTTCAATTTGCCTGAACTGTGTGATTCACATTTTTTCCCCCCAATTTACTTCAATCGAAATCCACATGTTGTCGAATGTTGTACATAGATCCATTATTTCTGGATTATAGCAATTATTTTTCCGTTAAGATATCAAACTTCATTATTTATCCAGAACAAACCTCTTACAGGGAAATAGTGGGCTCCAAAATTGTTACGTTATATTTATTTTATTTATTATAAATAAATCATCCAAAGAGAGCCAATAGTATCGTTCATTGTCACAACTTTCTTAATTATTTGTTTATTAACCGATGATTAGAATGGCTTCCCTTTTTCTATTAATAGATCCTGCTTATCATGCCTCTCTTTTATTTTGTTTTCAATATATATATAAAACCCAACTATATCCAATTCAACAAAAAAAAAAAAAATTACAAATCTGATCAATAATCGAAAATGGTACTATAATGCTGAATTAAAAAAAAAATAAAAATATGAATGAATCGCGCAACGCGCAATATTCGCACTAGTTAAAAATAGCGCTCTTCTCATCACTATTCTTAAATATAGCTATTCTTTCTGCTATCCTCAAAATAATTTTTTTGAGTGGAGATCTTAAGTTTGAAATCCGTGAGTGACTTCTTAAGGATATATTTAAATTTCAAAATAAATTAGATGGCATGAGTCAAGTTTTAAATTTTAAATAATTTTCTCCCTGCAGTTTTCCTTTGAAAATGGAGAGAAAAATTGATCGGAATAAGAAGATTATTGTGACATGAAAAAAAAGGTATCTGGGCTGTTTGTTACATTCAAAAAGAATTTGCTTTGTACACATAGATAAAAACTGCGTCTAAATTTTTCTTTACAAGAAAAAAAATGCTTGTTTCCAAATTTTAAATTATAAATTATAAAATAATTTGGAATTTTAAATTATAAAGTACAAATAATCGTTAGATGATTCCTCCATCCGGGAGTCAAGTAAACGGGAGGCCCGCTCCACGATTGAAACGCGCCACCAAAGCAACTCGGGTTTTATATAGAGCTAAGAGCTTGTACTAATGTGCTCACCCCTGCGGCTGTCATAAAAGTGGTTGGTCATAAGAGGAATTGACGTAAGAAGCGTAGCGGCTGTCTCAGGCGCTCTTGTCAGCATTCATTGTTATGACATACTTGCGCACTTTCACAACGGTCACTAAAGATCCAGATATTGAACGAGTTAAAACTTAATGAAACTTGGTGCGAAGACTTCGTGTGAAGTCAGCTGGTGACCTGGTGTAGTTTGTATTTTGGGAGGTGCACCGACATTCCTTAATTTGCTCTAAACATTTGAAAAAAAAATAATAATAACTGTATTGTTGATGGCAATTATATTATGTTGCTTTTCTTTTTATTCTTAACATAATTAAACATTTTGTAAATCGTTATTTATATATGCAATATAACGCCAATGCGTCAAAATTAGGGGCTACTAGATATTACAAAATTTTGCTTTTTAGAAAGAAAGAAAGAAAAAAAAAAAAACTTTGCACTGGGGTATTATATATTAAGTAGCTAATCAGCTGTATTAAAGAGTCCGATTGTAAAAAATTATAATAAGGCAAATTGGAGACAACAATCATGCAACACAGTCTGTTTAGAGATAAATTATTATTGCAACCACCAACTGTAGGACCGTAGAGGTGTTTTGTAGAATTTTTTTAAAATTTAAAATTCCTAGAGCGCCTCCCCAATACTAGGAAATTAATTGGTTGCTCTGCAGTAGAATGTATTTTTAGGATGATTGTCTGTGGACTTCTCTCCAGAAAAATTTATTCGGAGTAATGTTTTGGTCCGAATAGATAATTGAATTTTATTTATTCTGTACTTTTTTGCGTAAGAGGTTGCTACCTTATGTGCAACAAAGTTGGTTTTCATTTTCTCTTTGTCCTTTTAATTTGTAAGATCAATTGGTGATTGTCGATCGATCCGCATATTATTTAAGTAAATAAAGAGTTTTACAAATATTGGAACATAAGAGGAAAATAAAACAAAAATTTAGATAGCTAGAGTTGACTCTATTTATCAAGATAAAGTATGCGTTGATGACGATAACAGGAATAATCAATTTCATGATGGATGAAATCAGCTCTAATACATCAATTTGAAGATCACTGGCAAGGGAAAAAAATGACTCTGATAATTTTTTTTAAAAAAAAAGATAACTAAAACATCCACCTCTTTTGTCTTTTTCTCTCTCTTTCCAAGTCAACGCTTGGTCATCTCCGGAGGCTAACTAGTAACTACACTATATAGACACTACTTTATGAACACCTTGCTATACAATCTCAAACCACTTCTCAGAAAAGGAGAGAACAAAATTAAAATCTCTCTCAAAACATGCATTATCCTAAGCCCAACGAGTTGGGACAACCATCGCATGTCGACGTTGTTCCTCCGGCCGTGGTGGGAACTCCAATCCAGCGTGCAGCCGGGCAATGGACGTCCGACCTGTGCAGCTGCTTCAATGACTGTAACAGTTGTAAGCTTCCAGTTAACATGAGCATAGAGTTTTTTTATTTTTTATTTATTTTTATTATTTTATTTATTTATTTATTTATTTTTGTAGAAAGCAAGGGATCAAGCCCAAAACTTTTTATAACATGTGTATATAGAAACTTGTAGTAGCTTTCAAGTAGAAAGGAATATTTCTTATTATTTTAGTTTTAGTCTTATACTCTTATTTGTCTCCAATTATTTTCTCAACCTAATTATTTTGTTAAATTTCCTGTTCAGGCTGCCTAACTTTATGGTGTCCTTGTGTAACGTTTGGCAGAATTGCGCATATGACAGATAGAGGCCTGACTTGTAAGTATTATTTTCCTCCAATAATAATTCCTGAGAAAATTTATGAAAAATTATTTGATTATTTAGGTAAAGGAAACTCTAAATTTTATCACTAACAAATAGAAAATAAGAACGACCAAGTGACCATTAGTCATTAGAGACATCGAATAACCTTCAAAACTATGAATTAAGGTATCTTTTGTAGTGCCATATAATAATCAAAGTAAGGCTCCAATGCCTGAATTTCCTTAATTTAGTCAACTAAATGGTACCCGGGTGGACCCAATTTATTGATTTGCAAAATAGGATTGAATCAGATCATATAAATGAAAGATACGATTTAGCAAAATCCAAGTGTCATTTTCTAATTTTTGTTTTATGCCAGAAATTTTTTTTTCCTTACGGAAATTCTGTACTTGCATAAGCTGAATTTAAAAAAATATTATTTCTTTTGTCACCTTAATAGCCTGTTGCGGGAGTGCATCGCTATGCTGCTTCCTTTGTTTGTGTGTGGGCTTTCACTGGGTTTACACATGCATTTATCGGAGGAACCTACGGATGCTATACAACCTGCCAGAGAGCCCTTGTTGTGATTGCTGCGTCGAGTATTGCTGTACGTGCTGCTCCTTGTGCCAGATGTATCGGGAGCTCCAAAATCGCGGCTTCAACATGTCTCTTGGTGTTAGAAATGTCTCTTATCTCACTTTAGACAATTTTAGTTTTCTTAGGGTCTTCTAGATAATTTTACTTTCTCATTTATATTGTATCTGTAAACACATTTCGTATAACAGAAACATTTTAACCCTAGCCGCACTGTGTCTTTCTGCTTACTCTCCTCTCCACTGTCTCCATTACGTCCTACTGACTATAACAGACTGGTATCAGAGACAGGTTTCTGATCGCTTCCGTTCAGTCTTTGCTTCCGTGACTCGTGATCTCTTTCTCTCAGCGCGCTGGTGCATTTCGATGTCTTCTCCGTGAGCATTTTCACAAGCTGTCAGCTGCATTAAATTGACTCCTTCAAGCGGTGCATAAATCCAAAATTTGGTGAGCCGCTATCCCTTTTTTTACTTTTGGATTTTTGCTTTCATTGGTTGGGATTTTGGTGAGCTATTTCCGATTTGTTTATTTTTCCAATTTGGATAAAACTTTCACAAAGTCGTCAACTCTGCACTTATCCAAAATTTGATTGTGCTTCAATTAGTCACACAAGGGACTTAGATCCAAGGAGCATAGTGATTTATTTCACTTGCTAGTCAATTAAGCTTGAAGATTATATCTTGCGATTTGCTACAGCTCGGTGCTTTTCGACTTAGGGTCAAAACTAAGTTTGTTAAGGTTGATTAAATAAAATTAATCAATTTTGCTTAGTGCGCAAAATTTGGACCAGAGACAATATTATTCTTATTTGTCTTGCATTGGCCGATCTCATTTCCAATTAAATTGAAATTTGGGAAATTAATTAAGTGCTGCTTTTGAGTAATGTGGTTTTACTATTAAATCAGTAAGATTTAGTGGTGAGGAATTAAGGGTGTAACCATGAATTCCAATTCGACCATGCCTACTAAATTTGACATCGAGAAATTCGATGGCACAAGTAGCTTTGCGCTATGGCAAGTAAGGATGAAGGCAATATTGTCTAATTTAGGAGTAAAGGCGGCCATCATTGGTCGGCCGGACTCATTAAAGGGGAAAGAGAAGGATACTGAACGGGAGACTATGGACGATAGGGCTCTCTCAACAATTCAGTTATGTCTTAGTGACTCAACTCTTCAAGAGATTCTCTCAGAAACATCGGCATCCGGTGCTTGGAAGAAATTAGAGAAAATTTTTATGCAGAAGTCGGTTACAAACCGATTGAGGTTAAAACAAAGATTTCACTCTTTGAGAATGACCGAAGGTACATCTGTTAAGGTCCATATTTCAGAATATACCGCTCTCTTTCATGAGATGGAGATGATTGGTATTAAGACGGACGATGAGGATAAGGCCATGGTCCTGTTGTGTTCCTTACCGGGGTCGTATAAGGGGTTTAAGGAGACTATGCTTCATAGTCGTGATTCACTTACCCTTGAGGATGTGAAGAGTAACCTATTTGTCAAGTCTGACTTTGACAATGACTTGACTGTAGTCGAGGGCAGCCAACAAAATGTTGGTTTATTTGTTGAGAGAGGGAGACATAAGGAGAGAACTCAAGGCTCAGGGAAAAGCCGTTCCAAGTCTAAGCACAAGAACCTATTTTGTGGGTATTGTAAGAATAAGGGGCACATTAAGGCCGACTGTTACAAACTTAAGAATAAACAGAAGGCAAAATCTAAAGGTGCCACCTCGGGTGAGGCTAATGTTGCCGAATCTGATTCAGTTGCAGATAATGTGCTGTTTGTTACGAACGGAAAAGAACAGTTTGAGAAGAGTTGGGTGATGGATACCGGTGCTTCTCAACACATGACCCCAAATCGAGAGTGGTTTGCCACTTATGAATCGACTAATGAAGATGAAGTCCTTTTAGGTAACGATCACCTGTGTAAGGTCGCAGGTGTCGGTACAGTGAGAATCAAGATGCATGACGAAGTGATCCGTACTTTGACGGGTGTGAGACACATTCCGGATTTGACAAAGAACTTGATCTCTTTGGGCTCTCTTGAGGATGTCGGTGGTAAGTTTAGAAGTGAAGGTGGAGTCCTTAGTGTGTCAAAAGGGGCTCTTGTCATGTTGAAGGCAAAGAAAGTTGGCACTCTCTATTTCTTGGAGGGAACCACGGTGACAGGCAATATTGCCGTTGCTACCTCAAGTTCGGCCTTGAACACAGATTCAGACAACACAAAGCTGTGGCATATAAGGTTGGGTCACATGAATGAGCGTGGTTTGACAATATTAAGTAAGCGAGGCCTGCTGTGTGGGCAAAGTACCTCTAAGCTTGATTTTTGCGAGGATTGTGTCTTTGGCAAGTCGAAGCGATTGAGCTTCTCGACCGCCATCCATCGCACTAAAGGCACTTTAGATTATATCCATTCGGATTTGTGGGGTCCCTCGCAAGTACCCTCAAAGGGTAATGGCTCCAGATATATGCTCTCGTTTATTGATGATTTCTCTAGAAAGGTTTGGGTTTATTTCATTAAGGAGAAAAGTGAAGTGTTTGCCACTTTCAAAAGGTGGAAAACTCTTCTCGAGAACCAAACCGGTAAGAGGATTAAGAGGTTGCGAACTGACAATGGTCTTGAGTTCTGCAACAAGGATTTCAATCAGTTCTGCAATGATGCAGGAATCGCTCGGCATCGGATGGTTGTCGGCACTCCACAACAAAATAGAGTGGCCGAGCGAATGAATAGGACGCTACTCGAGAAGGCTCGTTGTATGCTCTCGAATGCAGGTCTAGGTAAAGAGTTTTGGGCAGAAGCCATTAACACAGCTTGTTATTTGGTCAATCGCTCACCTAATACTGCTATTGAGTGCAAGACACCTGAAGAGGTCTGGTTTGGAAAGCCAGCTGATTACTCAAACTTAAGGGTGTTTGGATGTCCCGCGTATGCTCATGTGAGCGAGGGAAAGCTCGAGCCAAGAGCGAAAAAGTGTATCTTACTCGGATATGAATCCGGAGTTAAGGGTTACCGATTGTGGTGTCCAGATTCTAAGGGAAAGAAATTCCTTATCTCGAGAGATGTGACATTTAATGAATCGGCTATGTTGCGGGCTAAAGAGCTTGAGTCGAGCAAGAAGCTTGAGGTTGTTCAGTCGAGCAAGGAGCTCGAATTAACCGAGAATGTTGAGAATGTCTCGAGGGAGGTGGAGTTAGAGACCTCGAACCCACAACCAAGTGTGATTGAACAAGATTCATCACACAGTGGTGAACCTCGATTTGTTGCTGACTCATTTGATGAGTCAGATGACTCTGATGAAGAACAAAACTATGCTTTAGCGAGAGATCGCATAAGGAGGGAGATACGACCACCATCTAGGTATGGCTACTCAGATTTCGCCTATTGTTTGGCGGTAGCAAAAGAGGTGGAGTTTTGTGAGCCTTCGTGTTATAAACAAGCGATTTTGTCTCGTGATGCGGGCAAATGGACTGCTGCCATGGAAGAGGAAATTAATTCTCTTCATAAGAATCAAACATGGACACTTGTGGAGCCGCCCAAAGGAAAGAAAATTGTGGGCTGCAAGTGGGTGTTTAAGAGGAAAGATGACACTGTTGGTTTTCGCTACAAAGCGAGATTAGTAGCTAAATGTTATAGTCAAGTTGAAGGTGTGGATTTCAATGATGTATTCTCACCAGTGGTAAAACACACTTCTATTCGTGTTTTGCTTTCTTTGGTTGCCGTAGGAGACTTAGAGCTCGAGCAGTTAGATGTGAAAACTGCATTTTTACATGGTGATCTCGAGGAGAAGATTTATATGCAACAACCCGAGGGGTATGAAGTTGCTGGTAAGAAAAATCATGTGTGCTTGTTGAACAAGTCTTTGTATGGCCTTAAGCAATCACCGAGGCAGTGGTATAAGAAGTTTGATGAATTTATGGCAAGTATTGGGTTTCAGAGATCAGAGTATGACTCTTGTGTCTACTTTAAGAAGTTGCTGGATGGGAGTTTCATATATCTACTTCTCTATGTAGATGACATGTTGTTAGCAGCAACAAACAAGGAGGAGATTAAGAAAGTGAAAGAGCAATTAAGCTCAAAGTTTGAGATGAAGGACTTAGGGCCTGCCAAGAGGATCCTTGGAATGGAGATCCTAAGGGACAGATCCAAAGGAAAGTTGTATCTTTCACAAAAGGGTTTCGTTGAGAAGGTGTTACACCGTTTTGAGATGAAGGATGCGAGGCCCGTTTCGACTCCTCTTGCAACAAAATTCAGATTGTCGAAACAATTGAGTCCTAAGACTGAGAAGGAAAGGAACTATATGTCACGAGTTCCATACTCGAGTGCTGTTGGAAGCATCATGTATTTGATGGTTTGCACTCGACCAGACATTGCTCATGCTGTTAGCGTGGTAAGTCGTTATTTGTCGTGCCCTGGTAAGGTGCATTGGGAGGCGGTCAAGTGGATCCTTCGCTACTTGAAAGGTACCGCGGATGCACGATTGGAGTTTGGGAAGAGTGGTGCGAAGCTAACAGGTTATGTGGACTCAGATTTCATGGGCGATCTTGATAAGAGACGGTCTTTGACCGGTTATGTCTTTACTTTAGGTGGATGTGCGATTAGTTGGAAAGCAACTTTGCAATCCACTATTGCCTTGTCTACAACTGAAGCCGAGTATATGGCGGTAACGGAAGGTGTTAAGGAGGCCATTTGACTTAAAGGTTTGCTTAGTGAGATCTCAACACATGGAGGTGCGACTACTATCTTTTGTGATAGTCAGAGTGCCATTCACTTGGCGAAGGACCACATGTACCACGAGCGGAGCAAGCACATTGATGTTAGATTTCATTTTGTTCGACAAGTTATCTCGAGGGGCATAATCGAGATTAAGAAGATATCAACTGTTGACAATCCAGCTGACATGCTTACCAAGCCGATACCGACCACGAAGTTCAACTATTGCATGGAGTTAATTTCTATTTGTAGTTGATTAGGCTTTTGTAGTTTTAGATTGTTTTTGTTTAAGGTGAGATTTCGATCCAAGGTGGAGATTGTTAGAAATGTCTCTTATCTCACTTTAGGCAATTTTAGTTTTCTTAGGGTCTTCTAGGTAATTTTACCTTTCTCATTTATGTTGTATCTGTAAACACATTTCGTATAACAGAAACATTTTAACCCTAGCCGCACTGTGTCTTTCTGCTTACTCTCCTCTCCACTGTCTCCATTACGTCCTACTGACTATAACACTTGGTTTGTACATCCATGCTTCTTTAACTGTCTGATTGCATATCATGTTAACTCCAACATAAGTTCCTATTGAAATTTTAGTTAGTTCATTTAATTGAAGTATATCAGTATATGTTGAACACGACATATCTTCCTTTTTTTTTTTTTTTTTTTTTGATAAAAAGCCCGTAGGCAAGACATATCTTCCTGAGTAATTAAGGAATATACATGCTCCGTGCATTTTTTTTTTTTCAAGTAATGGGATCATACACGCTTCATTTAGAGATGATTTGCATTAGTGTTGATTGATTTGATGAAATCATGAAATGCAGGATTTCATCAAAACATGGAGAGGCTCGGTCAGGCGACTCAGGCCACAATGCAGCCACCACAGGTACCATCAGGCATGTATATGTAATTTCAATGTTGATGAAAGAAAGAGGTCCGCTCTGAGGTAAGTTTGGTAGGGGTGATGATTGATCCATAAATTCTTGTTAATATTTAATTAATTAATTTTTAAGCAAGAAAGTAAGCAGTATAAGTTTGGATTTGATGATTAATTCATCTGCTATCTCCTATCTGTATTATATATTTTAGTTAGTGTCTTGAGTATGAATAAAGTAAATTGTTTTTGTAAATTATGAATTGATTTATCTTTTTCATGGTCATGAAGTACTGTAGCTAACTACCTATATAAGTACGTACGTACGTAGCTCTTAAATGTAAGTAATAAATTAACCAATAATTAGCTGCTTATAATATTTTAATAGTAATACATTTTAAATTTGATTTACGTTGATCCCTATTTTGAACTGGCCGCTTATGGTCTCCGCGTAACAGGCCGGCCGGCCGGGTAGAACCATGACAATCAGCATAACGTTTTGATAAAAATATTTTTTTATGTGGGATTTCATTTCGTTAGAATTGATTTTTCAAAAATTCGTTGGATCTAATACATAGAAATTTCAATCAAATTACATCACATTCATTTATTTCGATAAAAAAATTTCTAATGAATGTATCTTCAAAAAAATTTCTAATGAATGAAATGAAATCACGTGTTAAAGAAAAGGATTCTAATCAGGGCGTAATTAGATGGTTTTGTGAGTTGTGACTTTTGTCTCAACGCTTTTTTCTCCAGTCACTAGTATTGTCATGCACATGCAAAAAAGAAGTTTCATCTAGGATTGTTGTTACATGAAAAAAAAGAAAAGTAGAAAATCTGCGTCTAAGCTTGTTAGTGCCACGTAGATAAAACTACGTCTAATCGTCTAGAGTTTTTCTTGCCTCGAAAAAAAATTGCTTTGGTTTTCTGGTTAAATGTCACGCTCATAAATTATAAAATGTGAATTTCAAATATGTAAAATAGAATTGGTAGACGATAAACCCAGCTTGGAGTCAAAGGGACTAGGGTGGCCAGCTCTCTGGGTCCAGGAAATAAAAAAGAATTGAATTAATGGGCCCACCTAAGATATCATCAACATTTTGTGGATCTCTTATTGAGGTGTCCACCCTGCAGCTAGCTGTAGAAAGAGCCTATTTCCCGTGCTCTCAATGATGTCGTGACAAACTTGCAATTCCATGCTCGCCGCTGAAGATCCAGAATTATAAACGAAAACCTTGTATATAGTCGAATTAAAAAACATTGCACAGACTTGAGCGCTGTTAAGTTATCGTCGTTGAAATACGACTTGGTTCAGCAGGCTCCTAATAATGTTTTTTTATTTCATTTTATTTGAATTGATTTTCAAAATTTCGTTCTTAACATAAAAATTTTAAATAAATGACACCGAATTCATTCATTTTTTTTTTAAAATTGTAATGAAATTAAAATGAAATCCTATGTAAAAAAGAAAAAAAATGATCAGGGCCTAAAATTCTTTAGTTAGCACATTCCTAAAGAAAAAAAAAACTTTAGTTAGCGCCATCTGACGTATCATTTTCAGATCATTTGGCGATTTGTGATCCATATCTCAAACTCAATAAAGAGTTGAGTTTTACAAAATCTGATGTGAAAAGAAAACGGGACAAAAAAAAAAAAAGTCAAATACTAAGCTATCCAAAAAGTTGAGTCTATTTGTCAATATATAATAATATTCAAGAAATGCCTCATAAAAGTAGAAATAGAAAAAAAAAAAAAACGGAATTGCTTAGCACCATTTTTTAGATTCCATCATCATCTCATCCCGTCGAGCGCTCACGTTACCCATCTTAACTCTCAGCATTACTCACCCTTTCCTCTTTGATCCTCATCCCTTGCCATCCAGTGCGTACCCACCCCATCTTCTCTTAGCGCCTACATTTTTCTGTCCCCCCTTTTCTCCTCTACCTCATGTTGTCCTATAAAATAATACTAATTGTCATATATATGATACTAATTGTCTTATATTTTAATATTAATTGTTCTGAAAACTAAGATAATTAATTTTTAACCGGACATTTAAGATATATTTAGGCGGACAATCATCATAAGAACTAGGACAATTAATTTACAAAACTAGGACAATTAGAAAAATAATACTAACTGTCCTGGAATAAAAATTAATTGTTTTGGAAAATGTTATTAACTTTTATGAGAATTAGGACAATTATTTTACAAAACCAGAACAATTATTTTATAGAACTAGGACAATTAGGAAAAAAATACTAACTGTCTTAAAAAAAATTAATTGCCATGAAAAATGTTATTAATTGTCCTGAAAACTAGGACAATTAAAATTTACCCCGATAATTAGCACACAAAACTATGATAATTAGCATTCAGAACTAGAACAATTAGGAAATAATACGTGAGAAGAGGAAGGAGGCGAGGTAGGAGGTCAGCATGAGGTGGGAGAGAGCACGATGTGATGAGCGATAAAATAAGAATGATAATTATAATCCGAATTTGCTGTTGCGCGACAAATGGTGTAGCGCACGTACGAGCCGTCTGATCTTGATCGGACGGTTAATTTTTTACGGGCCTATCAATCTAGGTTACATGCACGGGGCTCCCTTGTCCATTGGATCTTGATCAGACGGCCAGCATGCCGCGCTACACCATGTGTCGCGCGGCAGCGGATCTGAATTTTGATAATTAATGCTGACTTCCAAAAATAGAAAGAGAAAACACGTTGACTTCTCAAGGGTTGATGGGATGAGAAATATTGAGATTAGAAAAAATCTATGCGTGTTTGATTTTTTTTTTTTTTGAATTAATGTGCGTGTTTGATGAAACTATATCGATAAACACTAGGGTCCATTCGCGTTTGACGAACTAATAAAGATAAGATAACATAGAAAAAACTAAATTCCTATTCTAGAAATGGTATGGAGTATGGACACAATTATCTTGGGCTGCATAGGATTGTTCAGCTTGATAAGCCGATTGCAAATGTGATGAGGCCTGGCTCGGCTTCAGATGGGCCATATCGGGACGGCTAATCTGCTAGCTTGGATCAGGCCTGTGTTAAACTCCAGCCTCGCCAACTCGATTTCTCTTGTTTTAATTAATCTTTTAAAGCTCAAGGAACAATTACCAACATCAGCAATTAAAGAAAAATTTATAACACACAAACACACAGACAAAGCTACAACATGTGAATATGTGAACAAGACAGAAGCTACATAAGGCATACTAAATCCATCTTAGCACTGTGATCTGTGGCGGATTTGTTATTGGGCAAGTCAGGCAAGTGTCCAAATTTATTTTTCAGAAACTGCAGTCCAGTATATACTTTTACATAAGCAGAAGGTCAAATTACCTGGAAATAGACTATGAGTTCGTAGGCTTGATTTTGTTGGACTGGAACATGGTGCTTGGACTTTGTCTTGAGGACTTGGTCACTCATAATTCAGGTCTGATAACGATCATTTCAAGATTCATCATTTCCATCATCTTCTGAAAGTACACGTTGTTTGTTTGTTTGTTTTTTTTTGTGAAAGTCAGCGCTAATTATCTTTTTATTTTTGTTGCTGATCTCATCTCCCTGGATTTATCATCCAGAGCGTACTCCCCCTCCCCCTTCTAGCACCTATTTTTTCCTTCTCCCCACTTCATGCTGACCTTCCACTCCACTCCCTCCTCCCTATATATTATTTTACTAATTGTTCTAGTTTTGAGTGCTAATTGTCCAGATAAAAATTTAATTGTCCTAGTTCACTAGATAGTTAGTATTATTTTTAGGATAATTAGTATTATTGTTCGGGTAAATTTTAATTGTTCTAGTTTTGTATGCTAATTGTTCTAGTTTTTTATGCTAATTGTCCGGATAAAATTTATTTGTCCTAAGTATATAAAATTTAAACGCTGGGAATTAGAGTAGGTAACATTTTTTTTTTTTAAGAAAGGCCGTAGGCAAGAGTGGGTAACGTGAGTAGGCGTTGGATGAGAATGATGGAGATAATGAAATCTTACATATGTGGTGGTAAACAATTCCGCTTATAATTATGACTGAGCTTAATTTTAGGCCGGATTCGCCAGTCTTGGCATATATTACAACCGAATTCCATGATTATGTAACAAAATATTAAAATTTCATCTAGTATAACTGTACAAGTACTTGACCCATATTTTCTTAAAAAGCAAATCCATTTTCTTTTATTTTATATTTTTCTTCAGTTCAATTCAAAATAACTTAAGAAATAATTAAAAATAAATAATTTAATTCATCGTTTTTTAATCTTTTTAATTTTGTCGCATAGTGTTTTTACAAAAACACGTCGCACTTTCTTATACTATTGATGTAATAAGAATTACAAGGATCTTCGTTAGAAATACAAAATCCTCAAATGATTGTTTTTTGTGCATCTCGAATTAAAGTTGCATTCTATAAATATCGAAAATAATATTAAAATAAATAAATAATATTATATTTTCGAATTTAAATAGAGGACGAATACGCGGTAAAAAAAATGGGATAACATGGACAACACAATTAATTTGAACTTATTTACTCTATATCCTTTCACCTAATTAATCTATATTAGTTAACGGCTTAAGATTCCATTCAAACGAATTTTAACCAAGTAAAAAAAAAAAATGTAATTAACGTTCGTAAACTTAAATTTGTTATTAATTTGAGTGATTGCTTAGTCTTGTCCGTTCCCAATGATGGGCAAGCATGACTTTTTCTGTTAATTCACCGCCATGGTTTGTTGTAGCGTCAATTGTTTTTTTATGCTTCTCTTTGTTCACAGATAGGTTGCTTTAGTACTTTATCTATAGACTGCTCAATTAATGGGTAGCTTTTTCTTTAATTGCGTTTGACCTTTTCAATTTCATTTGTTTCGGGGCTATCTTTTTTCAACCGTTCATGGATGAACAATTTAATTGATTATATTAGAATTGAAATTTGATGATCAAATTAATCCATCTGACTATATATATATAGTACATTATTTCTTTAAGAAAATTTGTACACTAACAGTGATATGTTAATTTATACAAAGTTAATGGCACGTAAATTTTTTATATATTTATCACATTTCTACATTATTTTTGTCCACATATAGTATTCTATACTTGTCTTCAATCACAACTTCTTAACCTTTTTTTGTAATAAATTTGTTTCAATGAAAATAGACAAACCCGACTGCCTAGCAGAGAAAAATTCTGATTGTGCTATTTTACTTATGATTTGTTAGTTGTGGATAAAAATTATTGTGACCCCACTATAAATATATATAGTTAATTAGAATGACGTCTTGGCCCGGATCAAAATTCCATTTTTTTAATATGGGATTTCATTTCATTTAATTTCGTTGGAAAATTCTTGATCAAAATGAAGGAATTTGGTGTCATTTGGTTGGAATTCCTATGTAATTAGATCCAACGAAATCCTATGAAATCAATTCAAATGAAAAGAAATCCCATGTAAAAATCATTTTGATCAGGACCTAAACAAAATTCGAACAATCAAATCCATTACACACCTTAACTACACCAAAAAAGATCTTTAGTACCAGACTATTAGTACCGGTTTTTAAGAAAACCGGTATAAATATTAGATGGTGGCAAATTGGTAATTGTCAGTATATATTTTTAGTACCGGTTTTTTAAAAAAACCGGTACTATTTTTGGCTAGGAAAAATTAAAGAAAACCGTTTATATTTAGTACCGATTTTCTTAAAAAACCGGTACTAAAAATATATTATTAGTACCGGTTATTTAGTACAAACCAGTACTAAAATATAGCCGTTTTTTTTATTTTACGCCAACTATTAGTATCGGTTTTTTATAAAAAACCGGTACTAATAATCCGCAGAATTTCACATGTATTTCTCCTCCTCCACTCTATCGTTTAAGGCATAAAATCTCATAGTACTGTTTCATGGCCTTTTCTTTTCCTCTCTAAAATCGAGAATATTTTTGTGCTATCTAAAACCACATAAAAAATAACTAAAAATCAAGAAAAATTCTGAAAAATAGAAAAATCAGAAGAGAAAGCAAAAGAGATCTAAGAGAAGCTAAAATAATTCTCATTTGAGGTATATTCTTTATTTTTTCTGTATTTTATTTATAACTTTGTAATTATATGCATTTTTTTTATTGATTTTTCAAATTTTAATCTAATAAAATAGAAAACAGAAGAAGAAGAGAAAATGTTATTTAAATCGAAGAGGAGGAAAAGGAAGAGAAGACAATTTTGGTAATTTTCTATTTTAATCTTGATTAATTTTAATTCGATAATTTATCAATTTGTATGTGCATATATATATCGTTTGGCATTTGCATCTATTAGTTGTATTGTCATATAGGACCAAATTGCCGGAATTTGAACTATTTTAGGTCGTGCCCGTCCGAGATTAATCCATTAGGGATTAATCTCGGATAGTACTCCCGGTCGGGAGTACTGCTCTTTGGATATTCTGTCTCATTTAGGAAAGCGAGTTATACGTTAGATGCAGTGTGTTGTTTGAGAAAAATTCGACAGCATTTTCTCTTATGTTCCCACGGATACGTACGCACGAGCAATCGTGTGTTAGCGTATTCAGGGAACATAAGGGGAAATGCTGCCGAATTTTTCTCAGACAACACACTGCGTCTAACGTACGCTCGCTAATGAGACAGAATATCCAAAGAGTGGGCTAGGATGGTAACCGGTCCAAAAATCTATTGTGATGCATGCATTGAACCTACAAATTCTAAACCCTGACATTTTAGATATATATTTCTATCTACACAGATGGATCTGAGGGAGAAATACATGTATGAGTATTCGAGAATATCGGATGAATTTGTTGGAGTTGTTGAAGAGCTCCTAAAATTTGCAGAAGATCATCGAAAGTTGACTGGAAAGCCCAGAATCCTATGTCCTTGTAAACATTGCCTTAATTTTGAGAGACAAGATGGTAAAGTGATTAGAGCACATCTGATTCAACGTGGATGGATGACAACACCTAAATACTTTCGGTGGGTTTTACATGGAGAAAAATTGAAAGAAAATTTAGATGCCGGAACGAGAATTAATGTATCTGATATTTTTTAAAATATTGTACAAAATAATTGTATGGATGGTGTAGGGGATAATGTAATTGTGGGTGATGATATAGAAAATTTAAGTGAACAACAATGTCAATGTGATGATGATAATAGAGAAAATGATTTGGATGAAATGATGAATGAATTATCCAGTGATTTTATCGATGATGTTCCTGATATGTTTGAAAAGTTGGATGAAAACTCTCATATACCCTTATATCCCGGTTGCAATGAAGATAAATTTTCCAAAATAAAACAGTTTTTATGTTGTATAACCTGAAAGATAAGAATAATTGGAGCGATAAGAGTTTCACATCTTTGCTCGGTCTTTTGCGAGAAATGCTTACAGCAGATAATACATTACCCGATACAACTTATAAGGCTAAAAAATTATTATGTCCTTTGAAGTTGGAAGTAGTGAAAATTGCAGCTTGTTCGAATGATTGCATACTATTTCGTAATGAGTACGAGAACCTCCCTAAATGTCCAAAGTGTAATGCATTTCGGTACAGACAAAGGGACGGTGATTTGGATGATGAAGAAGATAGTTGTAAGAAGAGACCAGCTGCGAAAACATTGTAGTATCTGCTAGTAATACAAAGGTTCGAGCGTCTTTTTAGTAATTCAAAAGATGCTAAACTGTTGAGGTGGCACGCGGAAGGCAGAAAAAAAGATAGAAAGCTCAGACATCCAGCAGACTCACCCCAGTGGAACAATATAGATAGTCATTTCACGAATTTCGACAGTGAGCCTAGAAATTTGAGATTGGGACTATGCACGGACGGAATGAATCCTTACGGTCTTATGAGTACAAATCGAAGCGTATGGCCTGTTTTGTTGGTTATTTACAATCTTCCTCCATGGTTATGCATGAAAAGGAAATATCTGATGATGTCGTTGCTCATTTCTGGTCCAAAATAACTAGGAAACGATATAGATGTGTACTTGGCTCCGTTAATAGAGGACCTTGATAGGTTGTGGAAGGACGGAGTGAAGGTTTTTGATGCACATTCCAAAAGTTATTTCACCTTACGTGCGATGATATTCTGCACGATTAATGACTTTCCCGCGTACGGGAACTTATCGGGTTACAAGAACAAAGGAGAAAAGGCATGTCCTGTTTGTATGGAGGAAACACATTCGATATGGCTATCGAATTGTAGAAAGACAGTTGTTTGACCCTAAAAATCAACCCTGAAAACCAAACCCAAATTGCTAAAACGAAATTCAAATAACGAAAACCAAAATTCAAACTGCGAAAAATCAAGTTCAAATTGTAAAAAATACAAAACAAACTCCAAAAATTCCCAAAATTTACCCAAAAATTCCCTAAGAATTATGATAATTTATCATAATTTTTAAATCCCAAAAAATGTCAACAGAAACTCCACAATTTGCAAAGAAACCCCAAAACTCTATAAAATTACCAAAATAAATCTGTGAGGAATTTAGCAAAACCATTTGAACCATTAAATTTCTTATATTTTTTTGAGTCTACCCATAAAATTTCATCCAAAAATACCCAAGGAAAGGTCCCCAAATAATTTATTTTGGTTTGACATTAAAGAAATGTATATTAAATGAAGAAAATCAGATGAAAATCGGAGAAAAATCAAGAGAGGTTGTCGGGTACGTCCGTTGGAGCGGATCCGGAGAAAAAAAAAGAGAGGCGCTGGGTTTAAAAATTTACCCTTCCGTTCAAAAGTTGCATGCACTTGACCTTTGTGAACCACGTTCAAAATTTAAAAGGAGTGTGTACGGTTCACAGTGAAACGAGTGCACCTATCTCTTACCCTCAAAAGGCCTCCTTCTCCGTTGGTAAAAAAAAAAGGGAACAGAAGAAAGGAAACTCGATTTCTTACCGCCGATGCCGGGTAAATTGAAGAAGACAGTCGACGTGGCCTTTTCCTTGGCCAGAGAAGCAAAACCGGACGTCGCTGCCCATGGTTTTGCGAAACCAGAACCCTAGCGCAGCCCATTCCTATCCATTGGATTGAAATCAAGAGAGGATGATTGCTCACGGCTAAAAGGTGTTGTCCTAATCCATTGCCTATAAAAACTCCAATTAGAGCGAAAAGAAAAAAAAGGGGGGAGGAGGCAGCCACCAGACTAGGCTAGGGTTAGGCCATTGTAATTAAGTGTCAATTTAGCATAAGCAAAGAGTAATTGTGTGAGGCAATTGAGCGAACACTTGTGAAAAAGGAGAGAGAAATAGAGTTGAAGGATCCTTGTTTGTAAGTTTCTGTTATGAATCAAATTAAATCGATTTAAAATGCCAATTTGAGGTCTTGCTTTCCCTTCTCTCTCAATTCAACCATCAAATAATGATGTGTTTGAACCATAGCTGCACAGCCCCTATGAGCCATGGTCTGAAGCACAGCATCAGTCATGGCCATAATGAGGGTCCCAGTAAAGATGCCCATGGAGGTTTGGAGCCTAGCTCCTGGCTTCATGAGGTGTTCTTATGTTCGACATGAAATTGGCCATGGCTGTCATGAGAGGGTTTGTAGCCTAGCTCAATTCTCTCGCGACAGCCCTAACTTGACTTGGTATAGGTCCAGAGCCTGGCTCTGGCCTAGCCATGTTCAAGGTGTTAATAAAATTCAAAAATAATGAAGATAAAGAATAAATGGTATGCTAATCTCAACCAGCCCTATGTTTGCAATTTGTTTAAAATTTAGGACTTAAATGCATATGATAGTATAAGCACTGCTTTCCCTAAGCCAACTTCACATTTTCATAAAATAAAAATATATATGCATATATGCTTAAGTCTGGCCAGCAATGGAAATAAATAAGAATATGGGGTTTTATTTGCATAAAAATACAAAAATGTGTGTGGACAGCAGGTACTTGATCTCATAGATAGCAGGGAACAATCTTTTCTATTTTTGAAATTTTATACAATTTTATAAACACTAATAGAGGACAGCAGGGGTATTTCTTTAAATAAATGGGTATTCTACAAAGTCCTGGACCTTTCTGCAAAACTCTCACATAGGAGATTAACAAATGTGTTGAAGGATATGCTTATAAATTTTCAGAAATTTTGGACAAGCCTAAAGGTATTCTTCTACCTATTTTCAAAATAGGGCTGAAATGGTGTAAATAAATGAATGGTTATAACAAAAGATGATGATTTGTCAACACTGCATTCAGTGGTCTCAAATACTCTCCTCAAGTTCAATATAAATGATACTCCTGCATCTAGACAAGCAGAAATGGAAGATTGCCTCAGAACAGCACCAATTGCTTAAAAACAAAAAAAACTGAAAATTGGAGAATATGCGAAGTGACTTGCTCTTGCACTTTGGGTAGTTCAAACATCTGAAACAAACTTTGATTGATCAGAATTGGGCATCAAATCGAACTTATTTGCTGCAAATTAACTTACATGCAAAACTAAAATTAGATACAAAGTGCATTTCTATCCTAATACGTCTCACAGCCAACAATGGTGCTCTAAGATGAAATGAGGACACATATAACCTATTTTTGACCTCCTGAAGTGGTACAAGCGGTTACTGGCACAAGAAAATGGTTGTGTGGGCCCACAGCGCGGGTTCAGTTCTGCCCAAATTCAAGCCGATGTGCCTCAGCCGGGAGAACCTCCTTCCAACACTCTCCATGCGAAATTGACATCACCCTCACTCTCAAGGCACCTTCATGAGTGTATGAAACCTAGAACTGGCAAAAGAAGATGGCCAGAAAGCTCTGAACGTCGTTAATGGCTGCTCGAGCTTCCTCTGACGCCAAGTGACAGAACAAGTCTCTAAAACTTTCACTAATGACACCACTATATTCTCCTCACCTTCACGATTCTAACGCACTCAATATCGACCAAAACGATGGCCGGAGTCGTCGCAATTCTGCCGGAGGAAAGCCAGGGGTCGTTCTGCATAAAGGCCAGGATTTGTTGGAGAAGACGGGTTTAAACCCGTGTGCGTATTGATCTTCTGTACCCAAACCTCATGTGGCGAGTCGTTCACACGACAACAACCAGTTACACAAATCAATTAAGGATGGTCAGCGCTCGGTCAAACTTAATTTCGCGCTCTGCCATGTCAGCAAGTTCAGTCAGCGCCCAGTCGGCGCCATTTCAGCTCTTCTACTGACGTGGACCAATCAGAAAATTACAAATAATCAGAAAACTTCAAAAATTCATTAAAAATAGAAGGAAACTCAGAAAAATTCAAATAAAATATCCAAAAATTTCTAAAAATCTAAATAAACCAAATTCACTTATATTTTGATATAAAAATCTGTCAATTTATTGGTCTTTTCTATTTTTGAAGTATTTTCAAAAATTAAATGAATTTCATAAAATTCTAAAATAATAATGAGAAATTCAGATAAATTAAAATAAAATATCCATAAAATTATAAAAATTCAAATAACTAAACTCACTGATATTTTGATGTAAAAATTTGCTAAATTAATGGTCTTTTGTATTTTTGAAGCATTTCCAATATTAAACAAAAATATAAAATCTCTAAAATGATATTAAACAAATTTTGTAAAATTCTAAAATGAAGTCAAAATTTATTAAAACTCTCCCAATAAATTTCCAAGCATAAAAATTAGATAATCACAAAATATAAATAATTTCAAAAAAGAAATATGTCAAATGTCGAATATTTTCAAAAATAAACATAATTAAAAATATAGAAAGAAATTCTAAAAGTCTAGAATTAAAAATAGAAATAAAATCAAACGGTGAAAACTGTAAAACCCCAAGAGAAATTTCAGAAAATTAAAAGTCAAAACACGAATCCCAAAGCCAAAGTCGAAACCTCTTCACTAGAGAAAAGAAAGCTCTTCAGCAAATCAAGATCAACTTTAAGCGAGTCCAAAAGCCAGAAACCCTGAAACTCAAAATCCAGAAACCATGAAACTCAAACCCAAAAGACATAAAACTTTGAAATTCAAATTCAAAAGCCGAAAACCCTGAAACTCAAATTCTTGTTCTCACAAGTGGCACAAAATAGCCCCGAGAACTCCCAAGTTTTGCTTCCAAAAGTGACCCAAAATAGTCCCGGAAACCAATCCTTACAAGTGACCCAAAATAGTCCCGGAAACCCTTTCTCACAAGTGACCCAAAATAGTCCCGAGAAATTCAAATCAAATCCAAAAAGGCCCAATATAGCCTCAAGAAATCCAAATTCAAATCCAAATTCCACAAAGGCCCAAAACAGACTTAAACAACCCAAACCGAGTCCGAATCCAAATGACCCAAAATAGTCTTGATACACTCAAAATCCAAATCCAAATTTTACAAAAGCCCAAAATAACCTCAGGATCGAAAACCCCGCCCGACATCAAACTGAAACCAAGTCTATTAAAATCTAAATTCAATATTATTTAAACGTCCTCAATTAGATCCCGTCAATTAGATTTGGTACCATCAATTGAGTCCGATCTAAGCCAAAAGAAATAAACTCCCGCATAAGTGCAAAAATCAAATCATTTTAGAGACGATTTTCCTAGCCTATTACATATAATTCTTTAGATCCCTTAATCAGAGGTTCCCGTAGGCAACTACGGGGTAATTAACAGTAGGGGCTTGCGCCTACTGGAAAGAAAGGACCCGCGAAATTAATAAACCCTCGTAAGAAGTGACTCTTGTTCTGGTTCTCTTGTCGTCAAGAGATACTCAGTGCAGAGATCGAACCTTAAGGGGGATGAATCTAAGGCTTATTCCACTTTCTCGAGGAAACCCATTCACTCTTCGAGAGATGACGAAAAAGCCCACACAACAGTATATTTGGGACATCGTAGGTTCCTTAACCGTCATCATCCCTACCGCCGGCAATCTTATAAGAACAAATTTGATGGCAACACTGAGACCCGTCGGGCACCTATACCAAAAATTGGAAGACAAACTTATGAACAGGTGAAGGATCTTAAAATTCAATTGGGCAAACCATTTGCGAATAGAATTCCAGAAAAGTGCGTTTGGAAGAAGAAGTCTATATTCTGGGACCGTGAATACTGGACTTATTTAGATGTCAAGCATTGCTTGGATGCGATGCACATCATCAAAAACATTTGTGAAAATCTGATTACTTTGATTTTGAATGCTCAAGGAAAAATGGATAATGTTAATGTGAGAAAAGACATGGTACAAATGAGAATTCGATTGGAACTAGCTGCAAAGGAAGACAATAGTAAGAAACGGGATTGGTTACCTAATGCTGTTTATACTTTAACAAAAAAAGAGAAACTCAGTTTGTTGGAGTGTTTGAGGTCTATTAGGGTTCCAACTGGTTATTCCTCAAATATTTCATGGAAGGTGTCAATTAAGGATATGAAATTGATTGGAATGAAATCACACGATTATCACGTGTTGCTGACCCAGTTGCTTCCTGTTGCAATTAGAGCATGTTTTAAAGAAGAAGTTCGAAATTCTATCACTAAGTTGTGTTTTTTTTCAATAAAATTTGCTCTAAGGTGATCGATCCTGAAAAATTGAATCAGTTAGAAACCGATGCGGTTCAGACCATATGCGAGTTGGAGATGCATTTTCCCCCCTCGTTCTTTGTTATAATGGTGCATTTGACCATTTATTTAGTCAGGGAGATAAAACAGTGCGATCCGATATTTCTGCGATACATGTACCCTTTTGAAAGAGCAATGGGTCAATTGAAAGGGTTAGTAAGAAGCAGATCTCGACCCGAAGGAAGTATGGTTGAAGGATATGTGGCAGAAGAGGTTATTGACTTCTATAATGATTATCTAGATGGAGTTAAACCGATTGTCCTGCCCAAGAATAGACACGATGGTAGACTCCTAGGGAAAAGTATAATTGGTATGAAAGTAATTACAATGGACCTTGCAAAGAGAGAAAAAACACATCTTAAAATTCTCCAACAGGTCGCCGTTGTGTCCCCTTATGTGAATGAACACATAGCCGAATTGCGAGAACAGAACCCTCAGAAATCAGAAAATTGGATCACCAAGGAGCATAACAAAAGTTTTGTAAAATGGTTTACAAATAAGGTAAGACAGTCCAGACCTTTAAATGAAACGGTGAAATGTCTTGCTAGAGGTCCTAACGCCAATGTGCAAACCTATCAAGGGTACGACCTGAATGGTTTCACTTGGTATACAAAGAAACAAGATGGAAAAAGCATGGTACAAAACAGCGGAGTCACAATAGTAGCCATATCAAGTGATGGAACATCATCAAAGCCGTATTATGGATGGATTGAAGAAATTTGGGAGTTTGATTATAATGCATTTAAAATACCAGTGTTTGAATGCAAATGGATGCTCAAAAGCGGTGTCAAGATTGATAAAAACGGATTTGTAACTGTTGATTTCAAAAAGTTAGAATATGCTGATGATCCTTTTATACTTGCAAACAAACAAGCAATGCAAGTTTTTTATATTGTTGATCCGGCTGACAAGGGACGTCATGTGGTACTTCCCGGAAAAAGACGCATTGTCGGCGTTGAAGATGTCGTGGATGAAGAAGAATATGACTAATTTGATGAAATAACGCCATTCTCTACAAGTATATATAATTAAATATAAATCTAGAAAATTTAATGAAATTAAATGTAATAAGGAATTTCACCAATTTGATATGTACATATATATTATTATTCACAGGTATAGATGGGACACCGCAACCAATTGAAGAGTTAACAAGTAATTTGCGTTCCAATCAGGAAGAAGGCGTGTGGGTAGATCGACCGAAGTCACCAAAAAATAAAGCAAGTTGAAAAAAATGAAATACACAAATTAACGAGAGTTCAAGACTATTGTATAATTAATATTCGATTATTACAATTATATTTATATCTTTTTTTCATTTTCATAGTCCTTTTTCATGTAATATTCATTGCAATTTATACATTTTTTCATTTTCATAGTCCTTTATTACAATTTATTTGGTTTATAATTTAATCTCGGAAATAAAAAAAAACAATTTATAATTTAATCTTATTTTAAATATTTTAAATAATTTAATTTAATTTATTTATAATTTAATCTTATAAAATTTTTAATTAATTTTAAAAAAACAGAAAATATTTTAAATAATTTAATTTATTTGGTTTATAGTTTAATTTCAGAAATAAAAAAAAAATTTAGTACCTATTTTCTGCTAAAAACCGGTACTAAAAACCGACAATTTTAAAAATTAATTTAATTTAATTTTAATTACAAATTAATTTGAAAAACAGAAAATATTTTAAATAATTTAATTAATTTAATTAATTTTATTTATAATTTAATCTTATAAAAATTTAATCGTCCGAAAAACACACTCTCTCTCGTCCGAAAACTCTTTCTCTCGTCCGAAAACACTCACTCTCTCTCTCTCTCTCGTCCGAAAACACTCTCGCCGCTCTTCTCGCCGAAACCCTAGCCGCTCTTCTCTCGCCGCTCCCTCTCGTCGCTCTCTCTCGCCGCTCCCCTCACTCGCCGTAAGTCCCTCTCTCTCTCTCTCTCACTTTCTCTCTCTCTCTCTTTATCTCTCGCCGCTCTTCTCGCCATTGGCCGACAGCGGCGGTCGACACCTCTCTCTCTCTCACATTCTCTCTCACTCTCTAACTCTGCATTGGACAGCCGACGGCAGTGATCGCGACAGTGACCGCAACAGCGACAGCCGACAACTCCTCTTAAAAAGGTACTATATCTCTCTTTTTCTCTTTTGATAATGGATTGTTAATGGGTTTGGGTTTGATTGCAATTGTTAATGGGTTTGGGTTTGAATGCAATTGTTAATGGGTTTGGATTTGATTGAAATTGTTAATGGGTTTGGATTTGATTGAAATTGTTAATGGGTTTGGGTTTAATTGTAATTGTTAATAAATTTGGGTTTGATTGAAATTGTTAATGGATTTGGGTTTGATTGCAATTGTTAATGGGTTTGGGTTTGATTGCAATTGTTAATAAATTTGAGTTTGATTGAAATTGTTAATGGATTTGGGTTTGATTGCAATTGTTAATGGGTTTGGGTTTGATTGCAATTGTTAATAAATTTGGATTTGATTGAAATTGTTAATGGATTTGGTTTTGATTGCAATTGTTAATGGTTTGGTTTTGATTGCAATTGTTAATGAATTTGGGTTTGATTGAAATTGTTAATGGGTTTGGATTTGATTGCAATTGTTAATAAATTTGGGTTTGATTGAAATTGTTAATGGATTTGGGTTTGATTGCAATTGTTAATGGGTTTGGATTTGATTGCAATTGTTAATAAATTTGGGTTTGATTGAAATTGTTAATGGATTTGGGTTTGATTGCAATTGTTAATGGATTTGGGTTTGATTCCCTCATGTAATTAGACCTCATTCATACAAATTGACCATGGAGATGTCGTCTATACCGTTCCTAGGTCCCAGGGAACCAGTGTCTGGTGTGAATAAATTTCCTTTAAATGCACTGGTACCAAATTGTTCTCTTCCATTCTTTGCCATACCAACCACTCGGCTCACCCATCAACCTTGGTAGACGCAACACAAATTGAACACACTCTCTTGTTCTCGTCCCTACCTCGGTTCTAACGGGGCTAACTTTGTTCACTTTGGCTACAGCGATCGTCAGGAAACGTAAAACAAAACTTGTAGGGACTAAACTGAAGAAACGTCTATTACTTTCCAACGAGGACGGCGCAGCAGAAGTAGAGACCACTGTTGAACTCGTTTCTCTCTCACGACGCTGTGGCACCTCTTTTCACGGATTGCAGCGGCCGTGGAAGATAGCGAATCCGAACCCGTTAACGGAACTCGTCTTCTCCAATCCAACTACAGCGCGCGATGACTCCTTCGATCTGCTGTGACCAAAAGTCGTGTGGTGTCATCGAAAAACCCGTTATACGAACCCGTCCCTGTTTAGCGAAATCAAAGGAAGCAAAATAATTGGTGTCGGCCCACAACAAATGAAGCCCAACGAGTACAGAAAGCCCAGCAGCGGAAATTAATCAAGCCCAGTCGGATTATCACTTAGGTGTCAACTTAGCTGCCACATCAGCTGAAAAATGATGACGTGGACCAATGACAAAATTCCAAATAATTCAGAAACTTTGAAAATTCATTAAAAATAATACGAAACTTAGAAAAATCTAAATAAAATATCCATAAAATTCTAAAAATCAAAATAAATCAAATTCACTGATACTTTGATATGAAATTGTGTCAAAGTAGCGGCCTTTTATATTTTTGAAGTATTTTCGCTATAAAAATAAATTTTATAAATCCTAGAAACATAATAAAGTCGTCTAACATTCTCTTTAACAAAATTTTCAAAACCGAAGCTAGTTATTCTCAAAATATAAAAGATATTCAAAGTAATATTTTCAAAGATAAATATTTTCAAATATAAATATTTTTAAAACTATAAAGAAATTAAGAGAGTAAAACTTATTAAATGTCTTTTAATGAAATTTGCAAATCCAAAACTTAAGTACCTTCAAATAGCAAGTGATTTTATAATTGGTATTTTCAAACGTCAATTATCTCCAAGAATAAGTATTTTCCAAACTGTCAAAAATGAATTTCTAAAACTCAAAAGTATAGAAGGCCAAAGTGAATGAAAATTATAAAATCACCAATATCCAAAAAGAAATGTCTGAAAATTAAAAGTCCAAACACGAAACCCAAAGACAAAGCCGAAACCTCTTCGTTTGATGAAAAGTCCCTCGCTGGGGTTGAGATCAACCTCAGATGACTTGAAATTGAAATCTTATCAAATGACCTCCCTGGTTGAATAATTTAATTTTGTTCTCATAAGAAGCCGCTAAAGGGCCCGAGAACCAACTCTTATTAAGAAGGCCGTCTAAGAGGCCCTTAGGGTTGTAAAAGAACCAACTCTCCTGAAGAAGGTCATTGAAGGACCCCGAGGGTTGTAAGAGAACCAACTCTCCTGAAGAAGGTCACTGAAGAACCCTGAGGGTTGTAAAAGAACCAATTCTTGTTAAGAAGACCGCTGAAAGGTCCCTAGAATTGTATCCTTTTGTTCTCGCAAGAAGCCGCTAACGGGCCTGAGAACCAACTCTTATTAAGAAGGCCGCCCAAGAGGCCCCTAGGGTTGTAAAAGAACCAACTTTCACAAGAAGGCCGCCTAAGAGGTCCCGAAGGTTGTAAAGCTCCTCTCATTCCTATAAGAAAGCCAGCCGTTGCCTCAGGAACCCACTCTCACAAGAAAGCCAGCCATTACCCCGAAAGCTATCCGATAACTTTAATCGACCTTAAACAACCTTAAACAACTTTAAACGACTTTAAACGACCTCAAGATGGCTCCAAATAAAGAAGACTCTTCCTCTCAAGCGAAAACCAAAACTAACTCTCTTCTTAGCCCCTTTAGAATTTCAGAAGTTCCTTAATTGAGTCCCGTCAATTAGGTCTGGTACCATCATTTAAGTCACTTTAAGAGACGATTCTTCCTAGCCCATTACGTATTTTCTTTAGACCCCTTAATCAGAGGTTCCCGTAGGCAACTACGGGGTAATTAACAATAGGGGCTTGCGCCTATTGGAAAGAAAGGACCCGCGAAATTAAGAAACCCTCGTAAGAAGCGACTCTTGTTCTGGTTCTGTTGTTGCTAAGAGATACTCAGCGCAGAGACCGAACCTTAAGGGGGGTGAATCTAAGACTTATTCTAATTTCTCGAGGAAACCCTTTCATTCTTCGAGGGATGACGAAAAAGTCCACACAGATTCTCTGGCACGCCCGGTGGGACCTCTTTCTCCTCTCATCTTTGGGGTTAAACGTAAAGGATAGAAAAATTGTTTCTTAAATTTAAATGAGCATCCCTAACGGTAACATTGAGGTTGTGTCACTGCAGGTTGAGATGGTGCCGACCACCATTGACATGAGCAAACCAGAAGGGGTGATCAATATTGGAGGAGTGCCGATTTGCTATCAACTTGACTTCATGATTGGTGCTATGCCATACGGGTTTTCCTACGTACCCATAGTCCAGGTCAAGGACGAGACCTACCAATTGGCCCGGGTTGTTGAAGAAGAGCCAGAACAGGAGCCAGCAGTGACCTTGGTCAAGGATGAGGAATGGACACTCATTCCTCAGAAGCGGGCTCTCTCAAGTCCAACTCCATCCCCTAAGACACGCTCATCTCACCGCTGTTCACCGCAGAAGAAGATGGCTGTAAGAAAGGTCTATGAACCAGTCTCCCAAGACGCCGGAACTTTCAAGAAAATGCAAATGGCTTATCAGAATGAGATAGAAACCATGCCTAATCTTCCAGTCCACAACCTATTTGCGCCGCTCCGATTGGTCAAGAAGAACTCTCCAAAGGCCGAATTGAAAACAATGGAAGAGTTTCCTCCTAGATGTCAGGCTCAGTTCCGAGGCAAGAGTCCTCAAACTAGACGGTCTATAAAAGAAAGACTTGTTTTCCCTCGCACATCAGTCCATGAGAGGTTTGGGCGAAATGAGCCAAAAAGGGAATCAACTCCAGTGAAAAAGAGACTGGGGCAGCAAGGAGAAGTGAAGGTTAACAGTTCGGTTAAGGAGGGACCGGGACACAATAAAAAGGATAAAGCGCTCAAGAATATATGGGTGTATAAGGGAAAGACCCAATTGGTTACAAAAGCGAATGACCAAGTGTCATATGATAAGAGAGAGAGCATGACACGGTCTGAAGAAAAGTCCACTGTCTACGCACGGGTGAATATGGTAGAGGTGGATGAAGAAATGGAAATGCATGGTTTCGTTCACACAGATGGCGAAACTCTTATGACGGACAACAAGGGAATTGAGCCACAAGGAACAATGATGGAGCAAGATGGTGAAGGCTTCCATAATGATAAAAAGAAGTCATGTGTTGAGAAAAGTGATAAAGAAATGAGTGATGAAGAAAAGGAACAAGCGAGTGTACTAGAAGATGAAGGGATGTTAAGATTAAAAAGGATAATAAAGAAACAGGTTGAGGACATGTTAAAAATGCAAAAAGAAAGAGAAGGAGAAACCTCACAATTTTCAAAGCTTGTTAAATTCGTACATAGAAAAGGGCTATTCAATGAATACCTTTGTGAAGAAGATATGGGAGACTTACCAGAATTGAAGGAAGACAAGAACGAACAAAAAGTGATACCCGGTAGAGAGGGGACACCTGAAGATATGTCGGGTGTTGAATTTAAAGAAGAAGAAGAGACAAACCAACATATTAAAAATATGATTGGTCAGGAATTCCAAGCAGCAGGGCTGATGCCTTCAAGAGATATAAAGAAGAAAAGCGTAAATCCCTACCCAAAGGAGTATGATCGAGTGCGTTATCCCGAAGGATACCAAGTCCCTAAATTCATGAGGTTTGATGGGACAGGAAAGAAAGGGATCAATCCTGAGGAACATTTGGTCCATTTCAAGAATTCATGTAGGGAGACAGCCAACCAGGAAGCTCTACTACTAAGGCAATTCTCGTCAAGCTTAACTGGGGCAGCATTCGAGTGGTATAGATCTCTTGAGGAAGGCAGCATAAAATCATGGGAAGATATGGAAGAAGGGTTCATAGCTAGGTTCGCGATGATGGCAAAAAAGGTGATGATGGCAGATTTGCTAGAGGAAAAACCCAGAAAAGGAGAAACTGCCTCTGAATACATTAATAGGTGGAGGTCAATGAGCATTAAGTGTGAGCACCAATTTCCAGAAGAAGAGGGAGTAGGAATTATGTTGCAAAAACTAGAAGGGTGGATGAAACGACTTCTCGTCGTGGCTGACATTCATACATATGAGAGACTTGCCAAGAAAGTTCATGAATTAGAAAAAATAGGACTTCCACGAGAAGCTTATTTTTCAAGAAGCCAAAAGAAGAGGAATAGAGGTAGAAAGATGGCCTCGACGCAAATGGTTACAAACTCAAATGTGTTGAAAACCAAGGGTAGCCATAATACCAACCCAAAACCCCTCTTGTCATTAGCAAAATTGACCAGTAAGCCATACTCTTTCAAGAAAAAGATAGTTCCAAGAACATTTAGTAAAGTGATGGAGGGAAACTTGCTCGAATTGCCACCATGCAAGCGTACACAAGACATAGAGAAGTCAGATGATCCTAATTTCTGTCCCTATCATAGGATCTTAGGGCACAAAATCGAGGATTGTTGGGTGTTCAAAGACTGGCTTGAAAAAATGATTCAAGAAGGAAAAGTTGAAATGAGTGAAAAATACCGACAAGAGCCTGCTCCTCACGAGCCAGCTCCTCACAAGCCACCCAACACGGTGCACCACTCGGTATGTGTCGTCGAGGTGACCGAGGATATATTAGGAAAAGATGAGCAACATGAAGAGAATAGGGTTGGAGAGAGCTCGATTCCAATCGCTGGGGCAAGTCAAACAACACTTGGAAAGTTGGAAGAGTTATTAATGGAGCAAGGTAATGAGATTGCCTCTCTCAAAGAAGAGATCTATCATGAGACAGCTACAAGAGCAACAGGTTATAATGACTTGCGTAGTGAGTGGCATGACATACGTTACGAACTTTATATGCTAAGACAAGAAGATAAAGAGAATCGTCAGGAGATGGCAGCACTTTGGGAAGAAAACCAGAAGGTGAAAAAGCTCCTGAAGTCATTGCAAGAAGTGAGTGAGGGTCTCTTGAAATCTTCGAAGAAACAAGCTAGAAAACCCTACCCTATCGAGTATGAGATAATGCCATACCCCGAAAAGTACGTAATCCCAACTTTCAGGTTCTTTGCGGGGGATAACATTCAAAAAGGTGATGTTGATCGACATTTGGCAAACTTTCTCGTGACATGTGGTGAAATTGCCGGAAACGATGCTTTAATGTTAAGGCAATTCTCGTCGAGTCTTACAGGGCATGCGTTTGAGTGGTACATGTCCCTAGAAGATGATAGCATCAAAACATGGGATGACATGGTTAATGCATTTCGAGCTAAATTTGACAAGGTATCTGTCACTGAAATACTTGACCAAGAATTTCCAGCCGTGCAAAAAATCGAGATGGCAACTGCAACAAGAGAAAGCCTGAGAAAGAAAACTCTAGTCAGGAGCAGTAACCACCAAATGTCACAACAATCTATTTCTCTAGCAGAAAGGAAGAGAAAACCATACTCTTTTCGAAAGGATAAGGTCATGGAGTTGTTCCATTTGGCCATAATACGTGGGCTACAGCTACCAATAAGCAAGCGTCCAGGGGATGTAGACAAAATAGAAGGTTCTAAATTTTGTGCATACCATAGGGTGGTGGGACACAAGACTGAAGATTGCTGGGTATTCAAGGATTGGATTGAAGAGCAATATCGAGCGGGCGTGCTACCTCTTCCCGAGCATGTCCTCCAAACACCTGCGCCGCATGTGTAAGAAGATATGAGATTTACCCAAGCATATAGTGGAACTAGTGCAAACCATTTTGGAATTCTCACATATTTTCCTTTGAATTCCTCATTTCCAATAAATCCAAAACCTCAATAAACCATAAACCAGCTAGAACCTTATAAAAGCCTAGATTTTCAATAAACCATGACAACAAAAACTTATCAAATCCAAAAACATGTAGATAGTCTAATAAAACTTTAGAATAAAGCCAATAAAATTGCCACATCAATACAAACAACCAAAATTCAAAATCCTATACTCATTCTTAACCCAAAATCCAAAACCTTAGCCAATAAAGGGGTAAGTTTTTGAAAAGAGACTTGCCCCGCCATGTGATAATTACCCCATGTCATAATCCGCGGTTAATGATGGGACTCCCGGGTCCCGGAGAACGCGAAGCCGTGTTAAGGAGAGCCTTTGTGGTTTTCTAAGACACCTATGCCTAATGAAGATTAAACCTTTGTGGCGTCTGAAGGCATTAAGGCACCGCCCTATGAAGGTATCTGAGGGCTCCAACCACCCACCTCCACCGAGTTCCTGTCGGTCGTTTAGCGAGACAATCATATCGTACAAGAAATAACATGAAAACAAGCAAGCATAAAAGGGATAAAGTAAAGGTCGCATTCATTGATCATAAAAGGGATACAAGCATAAGCAACATTTAAGTAACAACAACAGGAGAAAAGTAAGTCCTGATACATGCTAGAAGGGATGCAAATAAAAGACTTAGAGGTGCCCTAAGGTAAGACAGGGGTAGAACAAGTCTAAACACTCGTTCATTCTGGGGCAGCCGCAGCCGCAGCTTGACCACCAACCATGTTATTCAGAGTCGCAGAGATAGCTTGAAGCATCCCTTCCAAAACCTCAAAGCGAGCATTCAACTCTCCAAAACGTTGATCAAGAAGAGCCCTAACCGAGACAGGGGCAGGAGCCCCAAGAGCTAGCGCAATAGAATCATCATCCGGTGGAAGATCTACCCCTAGAGGACCATACTGATTGGGAGCAGCATTGGGGAGCAAGATATAGTCATTCACGGGTTGATTGGGATCAGGCACCAACATATCCATTGAAGACTCAACCCACCCAATAAGTGGCAAGGAGAATAGAAGGTTGAATGGATGCGCCACGTCAGCATCAGAAACACGGTTGCCCCACAACATTTCAGGCACTCGAATCCGGGCCCTAAGCATTAGAGCCTCAACGAGATGGCCATAAGGAAGCGGTTCTCGATCAGATATGGCCATTTGATGCATATGGAAGAGAATCATGTGGGCCAAATTAATTGGCCACTGCTTTTGAATGAGATTGCGAAGGTAGAACAAAGTGCCAGGACTTGCAAGATGAGTCATGGCCCCTTGAGGAAAGATGATATCGTTGATCACCAAGAAGAGAAACCTGAAAATCATGGCAAAAGGCTGTAAGAAAGCAAGAAAGAAGAGAAAATGGTGTTGAAACTACGAAGAGAACAGATAAAGAACAAAATAAAAGAAGATGGAAACCTATGAAGAGCGGGCAAATGTTCAGTAGACACCAATTCAACATCAGGCGCTGTAACCCTAAACCACTGATGACACTCTTGATAACTGCCAAAACCTTGAGGCCAGCGATGATAAGCATAAACAGTGGAACCATTCAGAGTACCAGCAGCTTGTAAGAAATTTGCCAGGTCTCCGGTGGTAATGAATAGGTGGCGACCAAATAAATAAGAAGTGGCGGAAGGAGTCCCGAAGTGATTAAAAGAAAGCCTGAGGGTGGCATAAAAAAGGCGAGTGATTCTGGGATGATAAGGCTGGTCGCAGTCTGCCAAGCTGCCCAAGCTCCATGCATCAAACCAACCTCTGATGAGATTTACCTGCTCTGTCGGAATTTGCCTCATGGGTCGAAAATAGTAACAATCAGCCACATGACGCTCATTGTTACCCATGTCATTGTAATAAGAAAGAAAGGCGGTCTCATCTCGGAAGAGATAGCGATTGTCAGGGCTGAAAGTCCAGTCTGGAACGGTGGGATCCAGACGTACAATAGAAGGGCCAGCGGTTCCTCTAGGGCGTTTAGAGGAAGAAGGAGAAGACATGGTTAAGGATGAAAGCAAAGACAATGAAGGATTGCTGTGAAATGGATGAAGAAATGAGATAACAAGCCGTGTTTATATAGGTGATGGAATAAGAAGAAACGTGGCTGGAAGTTAAGAGCATGCATGTGGACGTGTGAGAAAATGATGGCCGAAGTGGCAAGAAGTGGAAAATAAAACTGTTCGTATTAACGTACAATGGGAGATGATACGATTTTAAGAAGGCGTAGGAAAATTGAAGCATACAAGGATGATTTTGGAATGAAAGAATCAAGACCGGGTCAAGGCCCATGAAGGTCTAAACCTCAAGGAAATACAGGTGTTAGCCAATACATTGGGCCTAAATTGGGAAATAGACCTATATGCATTTGAGAGCCCTTTATTAGGAAAAAGAAGAATGGAATGAAGTTCCGAAATCGAAATCGGAAAACCAAGTTAGAATTTAAAGAAAATGGAAAAAGAAAAGACAAAGAAAATGAAGAAGGGAATGAAGTTCCGAAATCAAAATCGGAAAACCAAGTCAGAAATTAAAGAAAATGGAAAAAGAAAAAGACAAGGAAATGAAAAATGGAATGAAGTTCCGAAATCGAAATCGGAAAATCAAGTCAGAAATTAAAGAAAATAGAAAAAAAAAAGAAAAGGACAAGAAAAATGAAGAATGGAATGAAGTTCCGAAACCAAAATCGGAAAAACAAGTCAAAAACAAAAAATGAGAAAATAAGAAAGGAAAAATAAAGAAAGGGATAAAGTCTCGAAACCGAAATCGAGAATTCAAGTTAGAAATTCAAAAAGAAAAAAAATGAATCAGAAGAAAAGAAAAATGTAAGAAAGCAACAAAGCCATGAAATCGAAATCGGAGAACCAAGTTAGAAATTCAAAAGAGGAGAAGAAAACATGAAATTACTGCAATAACATATTTTGGGAAAATATGCATTCTGATCCCTCTCGAGCTGGCTAAGTACGTCACGCTCTGAGATTGAAGAAGTTAAGACTCAGAAGAATCCCACATGGTGTCATGTCGGGTACCTAAGAGAAGAAGAAAGTGGAAAGAAGAAGAAAGAAGAAAGAAGATGAAATAAAGATGAAAGTAAAGAGAAGAAGAAGAAGAAAGGAGAAAGAAAATGAAATAAGGATGAAAGTGAAGCAAAGAAGAAATGAAATAAAAGAAGAAAGAAGAAAGAAAATGAAATAAGGAAGAAAATGAAATAAAGAAAGAAAATGTGAGTATAAATAAGTGATGAAAAGAAGAAGGAAATGAAAGAAGCGAGAAGAAAGAAGAAAGAAGAAAGAAGAAAGAAGTTAAAGAGAAGGCTCAAATATCGACCTTAACTGTCAAATCCTAAATATCAAACGAGCGTAGAGCTTCTGTTTGGTATTTGGAAGTATAGTAGGCAATAAAGAACGTCAAATGTTCATGCCTTCTATATCGACCTCAATGTCGAAAAGATACAAGAGAACCCTCGATGTTCTAAGACTTCAAATATTCTAAGTTTTCAAATGATCTAAGTTTTCAAATATCGACCTCAATGTCAAAAGGACACACGAGAACTTTCAATGTTTTAGTCCTTAAATACCAGCCTCAAATGTTGGAGCCTAAATATCAAACAAGCATAGAGCTCGTGTTTGGTGTTTGGAAGTATAGTAGGCAGTAAAGAACCTTCAATGTTCATGCCTTCTATATCGACCTCAATGTCGAAAAGATATAAGAGAACCCTCAATGTTCTAAAATTTCAAATATTCTAAGTTTTCAAAATGCTCAAAGTTTTCAAATGTTCTAAGTTTTCAAATATTGACCCCAATGTCAAAAAAGTGCAAGAGAACCTTCAATGCTCTAGTCCTTAAATATCGACCTCAATTGTCGGAAAGACACAAGAGAACCCTTAATGTTCTAGTCTTTTAATATTGACCTAAAATGTCAATTCCTAGGTATCAAACACGCATAAACCTTTGTGTTTGGTATTTAGAAGTATAGTAGGCAATAAAAAACGTCAATGTTCATGCCCACTATATCGACCAAAATGTCGAAATCCTAAAAATCAAGCCAGCGGTATGCTTTGTGCTTGATAACTAGAAGATAGAAGGTAAAAAGAAAAAGAAAAGAAAAGAGGACCTCAAATGTCCGACCTTCTATCCACATAATCTCACTTTTGAGATTAACATAGTATGCTTTGTCTCGAGACCTGTACGCGAAATTTCTCCAAAAATTAGGATAGGAACACAAGAGCCCAAACCCATAGAAACTCCACAATTGAAATTGAAATTGAAGAATAATGGCACCGCGAAGACCCTGATCTAACAAATACCATTTCCAAAAAGCCAAAATACTTTAAACTTAACAAAGACCGAAATCAGCTTTTCAGCAAAGACCTCAACCAAGGCTGACCCAATGAAGTCTTTTAAGGGTGGGAACTTTCCACATTCACCATGTTAAGGCCATCAAAGAGGTCAATACTACCAATGCTCATCGAAGAAGAAAGGATTGAATTCAACCACACTGGAGCAGACGAGTCAGTAATTGGAGCAACCTGACAATTAGAGCCGTAAGCCAGCACCGGGGTAAGCATGCATCAAAACTAAGACCTACACTGAAATAATAAGTCAAAACCGGGGGCAGTAAATCAGACCATGAAACAACCACAATCTACTTAAGGAGACGGGCACATAAAAATGGAGAAGGCATGCCCAAAATGAAGACAAGAGAAGCTCAACCCAATGAAATCCAAGTTCAAGCGAAAACTCGACAAAATCATCATCCAACCAATTTGACTACATGTAAGGGGTCAAGAAGGGGCCACCAGAGTACGCTGTTCTACCCAAGATCCTCACAACCTACTCTGGTGGGGGGCATTTGTTTGACCCTAAATTTTCGCGATCGGAGACCTAGACCGATTTACAAGGAATTTGGCAAATTCATGGAAAATACCAAATGGACCCCAAAAATCATGAAAAAATACCTAAAAATCCAAGAGATGATGAAGAAAATTATGGTACCCTTACATTGGCCAGAAGCCCTACAAAAGTTCTATTTTATGCAAAGAAACCCTTATATTTGGAGAAATTAAATAAAATAGATAGAGGGGTCCTTTCAGAAAATTCTTGGTACCACTGGATACTAAATATTTTTGTGAGCCTACACACCAAATTTCATGGATAAAATCAACCCAGAAATACCTCAAACAATTTATTTCCAATCAGCAACCAATGAGAAATAGAATAAAATAAATAAATGGAGGCATCCATTTATTGGGTACTTCTAAGGAGTTCGAAATGGAGGGAAGCCAGAAAGAACTCAAATCTCTCCTTCCGTATAGAAGACAACATGGTTGCACCCGTTCTGTTGCTCCACTTCCTCTAACAGTTTGAGAGGTGATACGCGGTATACGAAGACCAAGAGCACGCATAAGGGAAGGGGATGTGTTGCTAGCGCTGGGGGCGTCTTCATAACCCCTTCGAGACACCAAAGTGGATGCACGCGGAGTGCCAGGTGAAAAGAAAATAGTAACCACAGACTCATATGGCAACCACTGTTTCCCTGTACACCAGGATCAACCAAGAAGAAGAAATGAAGGGAGAATGGGAGCTCAACAGAAATCTGCTGAGGTGAGTTTGTTACGCAAAACCGCCGGGCTCTCTGTGGAGCTTTGGACCAATCAGAAGAGAGGACGACGCCTATAAGTAGGGGTAGAAGAGAAGAGAGAAGGGATCAGTTGGCAAGACACAGATCTCAAGCATACCCACACACTCACGCACACACACTTAGCTAGGTAGAAAAAGGAACTAGGCATTTCCACAAACACATAGAGAGCGTTGTAAAGAAATAAGAAAGAAAGAGCTAGGAAGGGATTTCTGTGAAGAAGAAAGGTAAAATTGTGTAATTAGGTAAGAATCGAAGTGTAAATTGTAAGAACTTTGGATAATTGAGGTTGAATTTTGTTGAAATCCGGTTTGATTGCAATTCTCTTGGCTCTTTCTGTTCTTCTTGATTCCTTTTCGAATTTCTTGGATAAACATCGTTTAATCTTCTTCTTCCCCTTTTCTTGACTCGATTCGAAGCCATGATCTGATGCGTAGCTCAGTCATGGCGGAGATGAAGCTTACTTGTAATCTCCCTCTTCTTTCCTTCAGTTTCTTGATTCAATTTAGTCAAATTTCTCCTTCTCACCTTCTTCTTGTTCCTTTTCTAACCAAGATCTGATGCATAGCTCAGTCATGGTAGAGACGAGGCTGATTCTTCTTTAATTTTCAGATCATATGACTATCTCGTGTAAATCTTACTAAACTCCCTTTGAATCTTGTTAACCTCTTTAGCGATTGGATAGATATGGTTTCTTGTTTTAGATCTCGACCTCATCCTTGGCCATGGTCTGATGCATAGATTAGTCATGGTGAAAGTGAGGTTAACCTTCTCTCAAGTCTTTAACTATTGCTGCTCTTCTTTAAAAATTTTGTTTGATTTCTCCTTTGTAAATAATCTAGCTGATCCTTGGGTCTCAGTCTGACGCGTAGCTCAGCTGTGACATGGAGAAGCTCCATCAACTCTCCCATGGATATCTCGAGCCTAGCTCAGTAGCCGTGGGGAAAGGGTAACATCCATCATCTCTCTTGTGATCTTAAGCGTAGCTGAGTCACATTTGAGATGAATTTGAACATAAGAACATCAATTAGGAGTCTGAAGCACAGCTCAGCTTCTTTGAGATGTAGAAATGCTTATGTTTATCGCCATTTTCGAATTAAGTCAACTTTAGGGTCCACTGTGTAAAAATTTCATGTCTAAGCTTTCCTTCCCTGACGTTATTTTTTTTTAAACAAAAAGAAAATTGATTAGTTATACAAAGGTTTGACTTGTAAAATTCCATGTCTTGACATTCTGCCTTGCTCAGCGCAGTGTTAAAATACAATGAATATTGTTGCTTCTTCTTTCTCTGACTTTGTGAATCAGGTAACAGTAGGAAACAATAAAAGATTTCTTTTGTAGAAATTCCAATTTTGAGTTAATAGGAATTTATAACTTCAGATCTCTTATAAAGGTAGTTTCTCTTCAATGTTCTTTAATATTGATGTCATGTGTCTGGATGCCCCTTGAGTGTAATTCATCCTTTAATTAAATGTGTTTCATGAAAATAAGTGATCATAGGTGCTGCATATTTTATTAATAAACTGAAAATTAGGGGCTTGTTAGTAAAATTCCCAAAAGTATCAATGGCTATACATAAACATGGAAGGTGCATTTATTGGCCCTGTGGTTACATGTGCAAATGACAGTTTTACATTTGATGTATAAAAGAATGTCAATAGTAAAGGGGCCTTTTGCAATGTCTGGTACCTGATCGATCATGACCTGATAGCTTCAAAATAACTTAGTGGTAACATGAAAGGATGGATAACTTTGGGTCTATCATATTTACTGTATAAAAGAAAGGTTAATATAGATGGTAATTGTCTAAATTGTAATTATGAAAGAAAGCAAGGATTGATTGGTAAAAATTAAATATATCTTGTCTCTGTGTTATACATAGCAAATGTGTACAGTATTGTGCTCACGAGTTAATTGTTAGACCCCTGAAGGTGTCTGATTACAAGGATGACAAATATATGTTGTCAAATCTGATTAGTATCTAGCATTTCTCATTCATTGCTAGAATTTAATCCCTGTGTCAATAATTTAGTTAATGAATGCTCCTCTTGTAATAGCTCTTGCTGTGCTTAAGCTTAATTAGTGATGTTTAGAGATTGTGTAAATGATATGGGCTAGGGAACAATACCATTTGGATAACGCAAAATGCCTCTGTGCACGTGTAATATGGCAAGATCCCTTCATGTGTAACATCATGTCAAAAATCAAATATCAAATATAACAGCTAAATGGATAGTAGAAGTTAACTAATAATCATGTTGTGTAGAATGACATAACAGAATAGGAATGCGGTTCATGTGACAGCATATAGCATTTTCAGGTTTTATGATGTTGGGCTTGTGATTTGTCAGGTGCATGTGTAAGTCAAGGTGTATTTAAGTTTCGTAAACAAAAAGTGGTAAGTCATGGTACACATTGATTTGTTGTCATGGTAATTTCATGAAAGAAAGTGTCTCTTTGCCTTGGCCTTGTAATTGGGTAGTTTGATCTCGCTTAACAAATTGTGCATACCGGAATTGTTATTGGCAAAGCTCAAGGGTATAAAAGTTGTATGGTCAGTGCACATAATAATTATGGACCTGATTATGGAATCCAAGCTTTCGATAAATAAAATGTAAATTGACATTGGAAATTAGTCATGAGGATTGGTCATCACGCGTTAGTTAAAAGGCCTAATATCATGTCATCTTGCTTTTATTTCGGTACCAATTTGCATATCATTATCTGGTTATTCCATAAGACCAGTACCCATTACTTGATTCCCTCATGTAATTAGACCTCATTCATACAAATTGACCATGGAGATGTCGTCTATACCGTTCCTAGGTCCCAGGGAACCAGTGTCTGGTGTGAATAAATTTCCTTTAAATGCACTGGTACCAAATTGTTCTCGTCCATTCTTTGCCATACCAACCACTCGGCTCACCCATCAACCTTGGTAGACGCAACACAAATTGAACACACTCTCTTGTTCTCGTCCCTACCTCGGTTCTAACGGGGCTAACTTTGTTCACTTTGGCTACGGCGATCGTCAGGAAACGTAAAACAAAACTTGTAGGGACTAAACTGAAGAAACGTCTATTACTTTCCAACGAGGACGGCGCAGCAGAAGTAGAGACCACTGTTGAACTCGTTTCTCTCTCACGACGCTGTGGCACCACTTTTCACGGATTGCAGCGGCCGTGGAAGATAGCGAATCCGAACCCGTTAACGGAACTCGTCTTCTCCAATCCAACTACAGCGCGCGATGACTCCTTCGATCTGCTGCGACCAAAAGTCGTGTGGTGTCATCGAAAAACCCGTTATACGAACCCGTCCCTGTTTAGCGAAATCAAAGGAAGCAAAATAATTGGTGTCGGCCCACAACAAATGAAGCCCAACGAGTACAGAAAGCCCAGCAGCGGAAATTAATCAAGCCCAGTCGGATTATCACTTAGGTGTCAACTTAGCTGCCACATCAGCTGAAAAATGATGACGTGGACCAATGACAAAATTCCAAATAATTCAGAAACTTTGAAAATTCATTAAAAATAATACGAAACTTAGAAAAATCTAAATAAAATATCCATAAAATTCTAAAAATCAAAATAAATCAAATTCACTGATACTTTGATATGAAATTGTGTCAAAGTAGCGGCCTTTTATATTTTTGAAGTATTTTCGCTATAAAAATAAATTTTATAAATCCTAGAAACATAATAAAGTCGTCTAACATTCTCTTTAACAAAATTTTCAAAACCGAAGCTAGTTATTCTCAAAATATAAAAGATATTCAAAGTAATATTTTCAAAGATAAATATTTTCAAATATAAATATTTTTAAAACTATAAAGAAATTAAGAGAATAAAACTTATTAAATGTCTTTTAATGAAATTTGCAAATCCAAAACTTAAGTACCTTCAAATAGCAAGTGATTTTATAATTGGTATTTTCAAACGTCAATTATCTCCAAGAATAAGTATTTTCCAAACTGTCAAAAATGAATTTCTAAAACTCAAAAGTATAGAAGGCCAAAGTGAATGAAAATTATAAAATCACCAATATCCAAAAAGAAATGTCTGAAAATTAAAAGTCCAAACACGAAACCCAAAGACAAAGCCGAAACCTCTTCGTTTGAGGAAAAGTCCCTCGCTGGGGTTGAGATCAACCTCAGATGACTTGAAATTGAAATCTTATCAAATGACCTCCCTGTTTGAATAATTTAATTTTGTTCTCATAAGAAGCCGCTAAAGGGCCCGAGAACCAACTCTTATTAAGAAGGCCGTCTAAGAGGCCCTTAGGGTTGTAAAAGAACCAACTCTCCTGAAGAAGGTCATTGAAGGACCCCGAGGGTTGTAAGAGAACCAACTCTCCTGAAGAAGGTCACTGAAGAACCCTGAGGGTTGTAAAAGAACCAATTCTTGTTAAGAAGACCGCTGAAAGGTCCCTAGAATTGTATCCTTTTGTTCTCGCAAGAAGCCGCTAACGGGCCTGAGAACCAACTCTTATTAAGAAGGCCGCCCAAGAGGCCCCTAGGGTTGTAAAAGAACCAACTTTCACAAGAAGGCCGCCTAAGAGGTCCCGAAGGTTGTAAAGCTCCTCTCATTCCTATAAGAAAGCCAGCCGTTGCCTCAGGAACCCACTCTCACAAGAAAGCCAGCCATTACCCCGAAAGCTATCCGATAACTTTAATCGACCTTAAACAACCTTAAACAACTTTAAACGACTTTAAACGACCTCAAGATGGCTCCAAATAAAGAAGACTCTTCCTCTCAAGCGAAAACCAAAACTAACTCTCTTCTTAGCCCCTTTAGAATTTCAGAAGTTCCTTAATTGAGTCCCGTCAATTAGGTCTGGTACCATCATTTAAGTCACTTTAAGAGACGATTCTTCCTAGCCCATTACGTATTTTCTTTAGACCCCTTAATCAGAGGTTCCCGTAGGCAACTACGGGGTAATTAACAATAGGGGCTTGCGCCTATTGGAAAGAAAGGACCCGCGAAATTAAGAAACCCTCGTAAGAAGCGACTCTTGTTCTGGTTCTGTTGTTGCTAAGAGATACTCAGCGCAGAGATCGAACCTTAAGGGGGGTGAATCTAAGACTTATTCTAATTTCTCGAGGAAACCCTTTCATTCTTCGAGGGATGACGAAAAAGTCCACACAGCATGAAGTGCCAAAACAAATGAAAATTGATTTGTATGGAGAAATAGCGAAGGTTTGGAATCTTCCGGCTGACCTACCATTGTCTACTAAGAAGAAGATTCTACATAATTGTAACGATAAATTGAGGCATTGGAAGGGCAGATTGGTGAGATATTATTCTTGCAACATCATTTCCATTTATAAAAGTTTGATTAAATATTTATTTTAATTATAACGTGCATTTTTTTCATTGTAGAATAAAAAATACAGGGTTAATCCGCAAGAAGGTGCACCAAATCCATGGGATGTACAGAACATCTCGAAGGAAGAATGAGAGGCAATGGAAGCTTATTATTCCAGTGAGAAATTTGCGGTATGAAAACAGATTTCTTATAAAAGAATCATTCGTCGCTACTAATCTCATTAGTTTTGTATTTATACTAACAGTCTTCTGAATTTGCTAATAGAAAATGAGTAAACAAGGAAAGGCAAATGCTGCAAAGAAAGACATGCCCCACACACTCGGATCAGACGGTTACATAAGTGCTAAGTTGAGATGGAAAGAGGGAGAGGTGGTCCATGGTGGGTGCCACACCCCCGCCATCAAATGCAGAGATGTGACTGAGAAGCGATTTGATTAAGCCTCTATATTTTTTTTTCTTTTTTTGATGATCACAACAGAACTCCACAGATCCCACATCATTTGTGTACAAGATTCAAATCCAAAACATATCTTACATTCTTTATTTTACATCTACTAAGTTGCTAAGCAACTTGTTTCATCGAAACATATTATATATTATACAAAATCACAATGTCGACACCTGAACCAGGCATGTTTTCGTTGTGGAAGTCAGGAACATTGGGCAAGAAATTGTCCTCAATCTGTTCCATCCTCATCACAAGGAAGTGTGACACCAAGAGGAAGTTTTAATCGAGGGAGACGATCTCCATCTCCAGCTCGGGGACGAGGAAATTCTCGAGGCAGCGGAAGAACCAGAAGCGCACCAGTGGTTCATGCAGTGCAGATTGGAAATAATGAGATTCAGGAGGCAGACTTACGAACAGATGAAGTTTTGGAACAAGAGCCTCCTAAAGAAACAACCAATTTGCTGGCAGGTACGTTGCTTATTTATGGATGTCCTGCTTATGCACTAGTTGATACTGGATGTAGTCACTCTATAGTTTCTAGTGCGTTTGTACAAAATTATAATTGGGAAATTGAGTCTGGTGAGGAATTAATGAACATACAAACTCCTTTGGGACAAAACATTCAGAAAGTGACTCGATGTTTAAATCATAAAATTCGTATTGCAAGCCGAGATTTAGACATTAATCTATTGGTAATGAACATAAAAACGTACGATATTTTATTGGGAATTGATTGGTTGACTCAACATTCTGCAACTATCAACTGCCCAAAAAGAGAGGTACGATTTTCATTTCCAAACCAAGTCACTGGAATTTTGAAATGCAAAGAAATTGGGGACCCAATTCCCTTTATTTCTGCAATAGAAGCAACGAACTTGATAACAGCAGGATGTCATGCGTTTTTGGTAGCAGTAAGCAATTTGAATACTATGGCAGTGGATCAAACTTCCATCTCTGTAGTAAGGGATTATCCAGATGTATTTCCAGAAGAAATTGTTGGATTACCTCCATCTCGAGAGATTGAATTCTCTATTGATCTAGAACCTGAAACGGTACCTATTTCAAAAACTCCTTACAGAATGGCCCCTGCAGAATTAAAGGAACTCAAGATACAATTGGAAGAATTATTGGAAAAGGGTTTTATATGACCGAGTACCTCCCCATGGGGAGCACCTGTGTTATTTGTGAAATAGAAAGATGGAACCCTACGGCTGTGTATAGACTATCGTGAATTAAATAAGGTTACTATCAAGAATAAATACCCATTGCCCCGGATAGATGATTTATTTGATCAATTGCAAGGATCATCTGTTTACTAAAAAATTGATCTACGAACGGGATACCACCAATTGAGAATTAAACCTGAAGATATTGAGAAGACGGCTTTCCGTAGTCGCTATGGACATTATGAGTATTTGGTCATGCCCTTTGGATTGACCAATGCTCCGACTACTTTTATGGACCTGATGAATCGGGTATTCCGAGAATTATTGGATACTTGTAGTAATATTCATTGATGATATCTTGGTTTATTCTCATAACTTGGAAGAGCATGCCTATCATTTACAATTGGTGCTAGAAAGGCTGCGACAGCATAAGTTATATGCTAAGTTATCCAAGTGTGATTTCTGGATGACCCAAATTTCATTCCTTGGTCATGTTATTTCTCAAGAAGGGTTAACAGTGGACCCTGAGAAGATTAAAGCGATAGTAGATTGGAGACCACCTAAGAATGTGTCAGAAGTTCGAAGTTTTCTTGGATTAACAGGGTACTACCGAAGATTTGTTCCTAATTATGCTAAGTTGGAAAAACCACTCACTCAATTATTACAGAAAGAGGTTAAGTTTACTTGGGAAGAGAAGCAAGATCAAAGTTTTCAAGAACTTAAGGAAAGGTTAACCTCTGCCCCAGTACTAGTAATGCCTATCATGGGAAAAGATTATGTGGTTTATACCGATGCGTCATTACTGGGATTGGGATGTGTGTTGATGCAAGATGGACATGTCATCGCTTATGGATCTAGACAATTACGACTTCATGAGCAGAATTATCCAACTCATGATTTGGAATTAGCAGCGGTAGTATTTGCTCTCAAACTATGGAGACATTATCTTTATGGAGTAAAGTGTCAAATTCTTACGGATCACAAGAATCTAAAGTACATTTTTACTCAAAAGGAACTGAATTTAAGGCAAAGGCGGTGGTTGGAATTGATTAAGGATTATGATCTGGATATTCAATATTATGCTGGAAAGGCTAACGTTGTAGCTGATGCGCTAAGTAGAAAGAGTACAGTGAATATGGCTCAGTTAATAACAACAGCACCTCAGTTAATAGAAGAAATGAGAAGATGGGAGCTGAATGTAGAATTTTCTCCAAACACAGTTCAGTCCTTTATGATCAAAATAAAGGAAACACAGGAGAGAAATGATTGGAAAATTCTGTTAAACTCAATGGAAATTCAAATGGATTTGCCAAAAGAAATTCAGCAAGCTCAAGAAGTCGACCATAATCTTGATAAATATCGAGAAAATGTGAAAAATATACCAAATTTTGTCTTTACTTTAGATGAAATGGGAATTTTACGATTCAAGGAAAGAGTATGCGTGCCTCAAAATCCAGAGATCAAAACCAAAATATTAGCTGAAGCACACGACTCAGGGTATTCCATTCACCCAGGAGAAGTCAAAATGTATCATAATCTCAGAAAGAATTTTTGGTGGCCACGAATGAAGCGAGAAATAGCTGATTACGTACGTCGTTGTTACGTATGTCAACAGGTTAAGGCAGATAAACAGAAGTCGGCTGGATTATTGCAACTAATGGAACGACCCACTAGCAAATTTGAGTCAATTACTATGGATTTTATTTCAGGATTACCATGTACGCCTGGAAATTTTGATTCAATTTGGGTTATTGTGGATCGTTTGACGAAGATCTCACATTTTATACCCCTAAGAATGGATTATTCAGGACCCGATTTGGCGGAATTATTCCTGAAATATAAGTTTAAATATCACGGTTGTCCCAGAGAAATCATCTCAGATCGAGATACTCGGTTTACTTCGAAATTTTGGTTCAAATTTCAAAAGACAATGGGATCACGAGTTAAATTCAGTACCGCTCATCATCTTCAAACTGATGGACAAACTGAAAGAACTAATCAAACCCTTGAAGATATGTTGCGAGCATGTGTAATTAGTTTCAGCGGATCTTAGATACAATATCTACATTTAGCTGAATTTGCTTATAACAATAGTTATCATGCTAGCATTGGCATGTCGCCTTTTGAAGCCTTATATGGAGAAGCTTGTAGGACACCGCTATGGTGGAAACCTAAAGGATTAATAGACCCAACTGGACCTCAATTAATAACCGAATGTACAGAAAAGATTCAAATTGTTTTAAGAAAACTACAAGCGGCTCAAGATCGGTATAAAAGATATGCGGATACTAAAAGGAGACCCGTTCATTTTGAACCTGGGGAACAAGCATTGATTAAAGTTTCTCCAATGAAAGGGATCAGAAGATTTGGAATAACAGGAAAGTTGAGTCCGCGATATATTGGACCTTTTGTAATTTCCAAAAGAATTGGAGAAGTAGCATATGAATTGGAATTACCAGTAGAATTGTCACAAGTACATCCTGTTTTTCATGTATCGCAATTACGAAGATATATTCGCGATCCAACTCACAGAGTAAAGTTCTCGGATTTAATAGTGGAACCTGACCTCACTTATCAAGAAAAGCCAATGAGAATAATGGACCGTAAAATTCAGCAGTTAAGAACAAAATCTATACCCTTGGTACTCGTTCAATGGGAAAGACACTCTCAGAAAGAGGCAACTTGGGAATTGAAAGACCGTATCCGTGAACAATACCCAGAATTATTCCAGTAAGTAAGTTTTGTTCAGGGGACTGAACGATTATTTTAAGGGGGGTGGAATGTAAGATAAGTAATCATTAGTTGATAATCAAGTCCTAAAATTATGTTTGAATAATCATGATTATAATTAATCATGAATTATATGATCAAGAAATTAAATAAATTAATTTAATAACAGTAAAATTAGTTGGGATCAGTAATCTGAGAACATGGAAATGTTCTATAAAAATCAAGGATATTTTTTGTATAAATTGCCACAATAATCTGATTTCTGGAAGGGTTCAATCAATTAAATTAGTGAAATAGCTAATTTACAAAATTAGCTGTCAGATTTGAGTCAAACAAAAAGTTACTCAGCCTTGGCCACAGAAGATTCGGAGGAATTTTATTAAATTAAGAGGAGAGAGAGAAGACGCGTCTCCTTCTCCCTCTGCCTCGTCTCTCTTTCTGATCCGGCTCGAGCTCCTCCACGATTTCTTCCATGTCTTGAGCCCACACGAGTGTGGCGCTCTCCTCTGTGTTACGATGGGGTTGGTTGAGTTTGCGGCTGCCTCTGAGTAGCCCACTCAGAGGTTGGCACCTCACCTTCGACTTGTGCTCTGTCACGAGGAAGCTCATCTTCCTCCTTGAGTGTGTTGCGGCTGTTAACGCCATTAATGCAGAGACGACGTGGCTCTCTACTTTCTTGGCACCTGCTCTCTCTCTGTCTTCTCTTCCTTTTGTCAGTACATCGAGGTAATTTCTATTAAATGGAAACTGAATTGGGATTTTTAGTGTGCTTGTTTTCGATTTGAAATTGGAGGTGGAGAGAGAGAATTAGGGCGCCAGGAAGGTATTCTCTGTCTATAATTCCGATTTGTTTCCATTAATTTGAGTCTGTCGGATTTGTATTAATCTCGTCTGATTTCTTGAGTGTTAGGTGTATGGACTTGTTCTTGTTCCTGATTAGTCTAGCTTTGATCTTGGCCCTGGTTTTACTCGAAAGCTTGAGGAAACTAAATCCCTCTCGAGAGCAAGGTATATCCTTACTGTTAACTTATTTTTCTTTGAGAACTTAAGTCTCAATCGATATGATTTCGATTTTGGGGAAGTTAATTGAACTGTGGAAGTTAGTTAGAGTTATTATATATATATATGAATGTGTACTTGTGATGTGTATGTTCAACCAACTGAGAGCTTGCTACTGTCTCTTAAAGACAGATTGATCTGATGACTCTGTGCTTGCGATAGATCTTTCTCGAGCATTAAGGTTTTATCAGCTTGCATTTACATTTAGGGTTCTGTTTTGAGTACTAATTATGGGCATATTAATTGAGTATTTGAATGTGTCAGTAGAGATATATATACATATCTGTTAGCTTTGTGGAAATTGTATGAGTTAATTCATGACTTAGGCATTAATTGCATGAGTAGTTTGATTTAAGCTACTGCCATTTGGAGAAAGAAATGAATTTTTCACTAAACTGCATTTGAGTCAGTTATAGAGGTATTCTTAAACTCAGTTCTGTGATTTGATTAAGCTCATACAGTAGGTTAGTAGTGCTTGCTTTTCAGTATCATGCATAGCAAAGGTTGTGAAAGGATTAAATGCATTTTAGAGGTATTTGGATACTTAATATTGAGACTGTTGCATAATAGTCTATATGAGTTGAGTGTTTATTGTGGCATATGTGCATAACAGTAAATTGAATGAATTTCAAACATGTATGGAGCTGTTTTGAAACTGAATTTTTACATTTTGAGCTTATTGAGTATTGTTGTGAAGTAGTGACAGATTAATTCTGTTTTATAGCATGTTTATAAATCTGTTAAAGGATTTAAGTTTGAGTCTATAGTTTTAAAGCTGAATTTGAACTTGTATGAATGAATTTTATACTACACATTAGGTACCAGTGTTGTTTAATTTTATTAATGCATTTCCATGCATATCTGTTGGTTTTAATGCATATTCTGTGGGTATATAGCAGCATTACATAAAAGTAACTTATTTATATTGCATTCTTGTATTTAGGATGCATTATCATGTTTAGTGTTGAGAGAATGTGCTAGTTTGATCCTTGTACCAGTTACTGGTACATCTCTTAGGCATTTGGTACCCTTCTGGTACACTGTCGCAAGCCCAGGGATGAGTTTGTGAAGAAAAATTTAATTGCATGGACCTTGTTGTAAATTTTGAGGACCCAATTGTGACATAGGAAGAGTTTGCAATTAAGTTTGGGCTGTTGTGTGAAATTTAAGGGCCTGGAAGAAATATTTGGGCCTTAAGAGAGATTTCCGACTGAGTTAGTGGATCGGATGTTATTTAAAAGTTATCGGATCGGATTTTGATCCAATAAATCTTTGTCGGACCCGTTACGGACTGACTCAGTCAGCTGGGTCAGGGTGACTGGGTTCAGCCGTGTGTTGTACGCTGGATTTCTGTGTTCTGAGCCGAGAATTTTGGGCTGAGAAAAATAAAATAGAAGTTGGGCCGGATTTTTAAATCCTTTGAGCGCTCTTTATTTTCTGTTGAGCTTTCTGAATAGGCCGAGACTAATTGAGAAAATTGTGGGCTAAGATTTATTTCGGATTGTTTTTAGGCTTTTGAAAATTAGACTTTCGGATTTAATTAAAGTCTAATTAATTGCGAATCTGTTGAGCTTGATTAATATTAGACTAAAAGACTTGGACCCAAATAAAATTAGTCTAATTTCGATAATCGAATTTTAGGGATATGATGAGATTAAGTCTGCTGATTGAACAGATACTGTGGCAAATAAAATCATACAGACTATTCTGATCCCGCAAATTATACTTAATTTGTATTTATTTTTTTATGTCTTGATTTCTGATTTACTGTTACTATTATTGTTATATATTTTATTAGTAGTATCGCTATTATTGATATTATTTCTATTACTACTATTTTTGTTTTTGCATGTGGTCTAGCAGCTCGGGTGGTAGAGCACTGGGCTCTCTTCTAGGAGGTCCAGGGTTCAAGACCGCATGCTTGCGATAGGCTTGGCGAGCCAGCGTAAAATTTCAGCCTTTTCTAACCTACCCAACTTGTTTGGGACATAAGACTCACTTTTCTTTTTCTTGTTGGATTTCTTGTTGGGTTTCTTTTCTAGCCTACCCCAACTTGTTTGTGACAAAAGGCTTAGTTGTTGTTGTTGTTGTTGTTGTTGATTTCTGATTTACTGTTAATTATTGCTTGAAGATATGTAATTCTGTATTATGAGACTGATTCTGATTTCGATATAATTATTATTGAATAATAATTATAATTCTGTTTGTCTGGACAAGCAATTAATTACAGTAATTAATAATAATTTAGAACGATTGGGCAAGTAACTAAAATAATTTGTTATGGACTTGAAATCAACTAAATGGTTAATTAGTCTGGAACCAGCACTAGCTTAGCGTTAGTCCAATTCTAAAAAATTACGATCAGTAAGTTTAGAATTAACAAAATACGTGTATGCATTATTTAGTTATATACTAATATCTATAAATAAATTTTGTAACTTTATATTTAATTTTGCAGAGCTTTGTCAAGATTGGTCCAAGTTCCCAAGTTTGAAGTTCAGATGATACCGGTACATAATTCCAACTAATATATATAGTTTAATTTCATTTCTAATTTATTGAATTTAAACTTAATAGTATAATTTTTTTTCCTTGTAGAGTCCACGACAACCAAACAATATAGATTGCGGTTTTTATGCGATGACAAACATACGCAAGATACTTGATCACTGTACGCTACACCAGGACCTCTCATCGGTATGGATTAAATTTAATTAATCTTACTGTATATGACTAGGGTTAGTAGCAATTTAGTTTCAATCTACTAAACCAAGTTTAATTAGATTAGTTTATAAATTTTCATATGTCATTAACTATATGAAATGTCAAAATGCAGGTTTTGCAACCGAAAGGTAAGCACTATAGTGAAGACGATATTAATTATACTGTAAATGAGTGGTTTGGATTTTTACTTGCACTTGTAGGTCATCATGGTAATTGACTAAGTATACATTTGATTTGTAGTGACTTATATATATATGTGATTTGATATTACTATGTGTTTTGATATTGTATGGATGCATATATGCATATATATATACCGCTGGTATATATTGGTACAAATATTGATGGCTAGCAAAAAAGGGCTAGCCCCAGAAACGAAATTTTTTTTTTTTTTTTGGACATAATTTTAGTACCGGTTTTTAACTAAAAACCGGTACTAAAAATCAATACTGAAACGGCGACAATGATTTCTAGTACCGATTTTTAGTTAAAAACCGGTACTAAAATACTAACTGAACGTTTAAATAAATTTCAGCACAGATTTTTAGTACCGGTTTTTAACTAATACCGGTTTTTCGGTACTAAAAATATCATTATTAGTACCGGTACTAAATATCTCTCCCGCCAATTCCAGCAGCCTCTTTATACCGCCTTTTTAGTACCGATTTTTTATTATTTTTAACACCCCCTATTATTAGTACCACTACAAAACCGGTACTAGTAATACATATAAAACCGGTACAAAAAGAAATAAATGGCGTAGTTAATTAAATCATGTTATTATTCCATTGCACAGGTCTTTTCGATTTTGTTTAGCAATTTTTCCTTTGAACGTTTTTAAATTTTCTTCTATTAGCATTTTTTATTCTCGTTATTATATTTTTAGAAAATTTTATTTTTAAACGGTTTAACTTTTTTTCTATAAGTATTCTTTATTCTCGTAACGAAATACGAAAAGTAACTCCTGATTTAAGCCAGTTATTCCTGTTTGGCACGTCTATCTTCTGTATTGCGACTTACGAGCTAGTCAATACATCCCGGCGTCACCTGTCTGATATATATTTAATTAAAGAGGCATAAATTTTACTTCCACGACAAATTTATCCTAACAACGTTGAAAAAAAAAAAAAAAATCCAACTTGAATCGATGCGGTATGCATGTGATGTAAGCGCTCCATGGAAAAATTTAGCAGAATTCCAACTTGAATAGATGTTGCATGTGACAGCTTATGCATGTGATGTAAGCGCTCCATGGAAAAATTTAGCAGAATTCCAACTTGAATAGATGTTGCATGTGATAGCCCTAGAGCTGTCAACGTAATCCCGTTTTGAACGTTTTCGTTCTATTCCGTTCCAAATGGAACAGAAACAGAATGATAGATGGGTTCCGCTTTCAGAAATAGAACATAAAGGAATACTGTTTTTGAACAATGAAACGCCAAAAAGGAAAAATTACAATGGAAAATCATCACGAAACCAAAACGGAAAAGAAAATTTTGTTCTGTTTGACGAAACGAAATAGAACGAAAGACCATTTATGTTTCTTTATCTGGAACGAAACGAAAACGGAACACGTTGACAGCTCTAATATTAGCCGCTCGTCCGCTCCATGGAGAAAATACTTTCCTATTATACTTGTGGAATCATTGGAACTTTATTTTGGTTAACTTATAAAGCAGAGCAGCATATTTGTGGAGTAAAGGGGAAATACAAACTTCACCGGCCTGTTTTTATTATATTATTATATAGTTAATAAAACATATGTATGTATGTTTCCACATAAGTAAATATTCCCGATTATTGGGTACGTGGTCCAAATTGAAAGTGCTTCTTTGTTGTATCTTTATTAGTAGCAAAGCGAAAACAAAAAACATCGATCCTTTTAATAATGGTACTCATGCGCAAACCGAATTTAATTTTTTTTTTTTTTATAATTCTTCTCGACATTTTCATACCAGTATCTCTTTCAATAATGTTGCGAGCACGATCGATAGATATCTACTACTACAACAACTAATTAAGACTTTTTACGAGAAAGATATAAAAATAATAAAATTAATTGTTATGAATATAAATAATCCATTAAGGTTCTAATATATAAACCTCATGTTGGCATGGTTTAGAACCTTTATTATCTGTAAATATTCCTTAAGAAACACTAGCTACGACCGTCCTATATATATATGTGAGGTGCGGACACTGAGGAGCGAACATACTCCAGCCTTTTTTTATAATAATATATAATATAGATTGTTATCTAAATGCGTGGAGGAGACAACTGAGTGATTAAAAATCAACAACGACATTATCGTTTCAGTTAATAAACAATAAGAACCTGTATAGGTCACGGGATCGACGTCATAAAACAGCCATGTATTAGGAGTCATTACTCAACTTATAATCTGATATTGCCCCTCCATCTTATTAATACTTGTGTCGTATAGTCATTGTGCACTAAAATATATAGTTCCAACTTACGAAAGGTTTTGTCAACTTTCACTATCGTGACTTCCATTGACTTTTTGAATTATATCTATCTATATATATATATAAGAGTTTTGCTATGGTGAGTTGCAACTCACAGGAGCTGTGGTGAGTCGCAATCCAAACCGTTCGTTTGCCTTCAATTTTCGTGCAGATCCGCGCTGTGATGAGTCGCGGAGCGATTAAAATTTTCGTCGTTCCGTCTGTTTTCTCTCCGTCTCCCGTCTCTTCCTCTGTACGCTGTACGCTTCGCCTCTTTCTCACTCTTCCACTTCGAAACAGAAACAAGTTAGAGAAAACCCTACAAATCGGAGAGGATGAGAGCACCTCCGCACACCTTCCTCCTCCGATCACTTTCTTCTCTCTTTGCTCCTCACGATCTGTGTAATTACCTCCCCACGATCTCTTACCTCCTCTCATCTGTGTAGCAGAGAACCCTAGACCAGAGAGTTTAGCCGGGCCTTCAATTTAGCCAGGTTCCCTTGATTTCATGCCAGGTTTAGGCAATCGGCTTTAGTTAATGTCTTCTTTGGTTATATAAGGTTTTGGGCTGTCAGGTTTTGGGACTTTAATCGATTATTTCTGTCAAGCTTGCATTAGAACTGATTATGCAAGACAGCTCTACCATTCATGTACTTTCATTGGCGATATAATTTTAAATTTTGTGACAACAACTAACAATGTTGTTCTTTTAACTGTGTAGAGGAGGCAAGGCAACGGAGAAAGAAGAGAGATTAAGCAAAAATGAATTTGGGCTTCTGTTGGTAATATTCGGTGACGAATTTTTAGCCAACTGATGAAGAGGATACCCGTGGATAAAGAGGAGACCAATGGAGAAGAGGATAATGAAAAAGAGAACAAATGAGCAGAGTTGGTGATTAGTTAACTTTTTGAGTTGATTTTGTGAAAATGACAAATTCTGATATTGCTTGTCAGAAAGAGTTGTAGTTAGGTAATTGTCGAGGATGATTTTGTAGAAAAGGCATAGTATGATAATGTTGCCATATTTTGATCTTTGTCTATGCAAAACAAAAATATCTTTATGTTTTAATTATGTCATGTATGAAATATATACGATGCTTGTATTAAATATGATGTTGTACTATATGATGTATTCTTTCACTTTCTTTTTTCACTAATATCTGTGTACTATATGTTGCTCCTCTATCATAAATTTATTAAAAAAGCTATGTTCTATTTTGTCCCAATTTTAGTTTTCAATGATGCGCAAGATGACAAAAGATAAAATGTAATTATTTCTAATAGAAACATGCTATTCTCAATGTAATTTGTCACTGATTAAAGCTAAAACTAATTTGGCACCTTTTATTTCTAATCTAAACAAGTAAATGAGCTCAATTTAGTAATAGAGTAGAGAGGAAAAACGGATAACAGTGTAGAAGATAGATTTCTAAATGAATTGTTTTAGTCTCATATCAACCAGTACACAGTATATCAGTATATATATAATACAGATACAAGCATAGCCAATAACGAAGAACCCAAGTCTAAATTAGATGCTAAAGTAATTACTAAAATATATGTAACTAACAAGTTAATCACATGACATGAGGATGGAGAAATAATGAAGTCACGTGAGGCAGAAGAGCACCGGCGATCCTTGGTCTTGTGTATATTACCAGTCAATTACCAGTTTTATTCTTTTATATGGTCATGCCTGGTACCACAGTTATGCATACCTGTTCTTTTAAATGGAACGAATAATAAATCAATAATCGATCAAAACACATAATGCAGGTACCATTCTACAACAAGAAAAAGATTTTAACAAACTTAGAATCAGATTTTAATCAAATAAAACCTTTCTATACCAAAATAGAACCTTTTTATAAACATTCTATACCAAAAATATAACAATTCTTTCTCATTCTATAACCATGATATAGTCTAAATTATAACAAAATAGACATCATATTTGATTCCACATTCTCAACTTGACAGGTCTTCACTCTTCATATTCATATGCGCTATCCGATTCCACATCTTCAACTTCTTGTTCACTATCAATAACATCATCTTCAACATCTTCTTGTTCACTGTCAACTGTCGAAGGTGCACCATCATTGGCCTCTATTATGGCCACCATTCTTGGTTCTGTACAAAATATGCAACTACATTTAGTCAATTTTGTTTACTGGAACAACAATTACTTTACTGTTATATAATTGAACTCATGCACCGTCATTGTTAATATCTGTTGCTACATGCTCACTCTTACTTTACTATTAGATGTATATGAATTGATGCTAAATAAATGAGTTTTTAATCATGTTGATTTGCTCATGTTAACGCCATGGGCTTGTTTTTGACAACAAGCTTGTAATTTTCATTTTTTTACAAGGGTCCAAATACATTTGCACAAACCAACTTTTCTATATTGTAAACTGATTTTGCTACTAATCATTCAATTTTTGCCGAGCACATATTTTATACTAATTGAAAATGTATCTTGCAACCATATTTTGAAATGAAAGAAAGCAAACTCGCCAATTAGAGTACATGAATGGTAGAGCTGTCTTGCATAATCAGTTCTAATGCAAGCTTGACAGAAATAATCGATTAAAGTCCCAAAACCTGACAGCCCAAAACCTTATATAACCAAAGAAGACATTAACTAAAGCCGATTGCCTAAACCTGGCATGAAATCAAGAGAACCTGGCTAAATTGAAGGCCCGGCTAAACTCTTCGATCTAGGGTTCTCTGCTGCACAGATGAGAGGAGGTAAGAGATCGTGAGGAGGTAATTACACAGATCGTGAGGAGCAAAGAGAGAAGAAAGTGATCGGAGGAGGAAGGTGTGCGGAGGTGCTCTCATCCTCTCCGATTTGTAGGGTTTGCTCTAACTTGTTTATGTTTCGAAGTGGAAGAGAGAGAAAGAGGCGAAGCGTACAGCGTACAGAGGAAGAGACGGGAGACGGAGAGAAAACAGACGGAACGGCGAAAATTTTAATCGCTCCGCGACTCATCACAGCGCGGATCTGCACGAAAATTGAAGGTAAACGAACGGTTTGGATTGCGACTCACCACAGCTCCTGTGAGTTGCAACTCACCATAGCAAAACTCTATATATATATATATATATATATATATAGAGTTTTGCTATGGTGAGTCGCGACTCACGTGAGTCGCGCTCAAAAACTCCTAGATCTGGTTCAAAATGACCGATCCAAACCGTCCAATACGATCTCCCTATTGAAATCTCCATGCAGACCAAATTTTATAATTTTTTTAATTTTTTAAGTATTTGTTTCGGATTTTTAAAAACTACTATTTTTGAACGGTTCAGAACTAATTAGATTAACGATTTTCTAAAATTTTAAAAAAATACTTAAAAATTTTGAAAAAATATAAAATTTTGTCTACATGGAGATTTCAATAGGGAGATCGTATTAGACGGTTTGGATCAGTCATTTTGAATCAGATCTATGAGCCTTGAGCGCGACTCACAGACCCTATGTGAGTCGCGACTCACCATAGCAAAACTCTATATATATATATAGAGAATTGATATAGTACACTGATGTGTACGGATCGTCTCCGTACACATGAGTCGTTTTTCAAGATCCAAAATTCAAACGGTCAATCCGAACCGTTCAAGTTGTTCTCCATATTGAAAAACCCAGATAGATCAAATTTTACATTTTTTCGATTTTTTTTGCTATTTATTATGATATTTTCAAAAAACACTATAATTGGAGTATTTCAGGCCCTCCAATTTGAAAATATCATAATATATAGCAAAAAAATTCGAAAAAATGTAAAAATTGGTCTGCAAGATTTTTTCAATATGAAGAACAACTTAAATGGTTTGGATTGACTGTTTGAATTTTGGATCTTGAAAAACGACTCATGTGTACGGGGACGATCCGTACACATCAGTGTATTTTATCCATTCTATATATATATATATATATATATATATATATATATAGAATGGATAAAATACACTGATGTGTACGGATCGTCCCCGTACACATGAGTCGTTTTTCAAGATTCAAAATTCAAACGGTCAATCCAAACCGTTCAAGTTGTTCTCCATATTGAAAAATCTAGATAAAGTAAATTTTTTATTTTTTCGAATTCTTTTACTATTTATTATGATATTTTCAAATTGGAGGGCCTGAAATACTCCAATTATAGTGTTTTTTAAAAATATCATAATAAATAGCAAAAAATTTCAAAAAAATGTAAAATTTGGTCTATCTGGGTTTTTCAATATGGAGAACAACTTGAACGGTTCGGATTGACCGTTTAAATTTTGGATCTTAAAAAACGACTCATATGTACGGAGACGATCTGTACACATCAGTGTACTATATCAATTCCCTATATATATATATATATATATATATATATATAGAGTTTAGCTATGGTGAGATGCGATCAAAACTCATGAATTTGGTTCAAAATGATCGATCCAAACCGTTCAATATGATCTCGCTATTGAAATCTTCTTACAGACCAAATTTTATATTTTTTCAGAATTTTTAGGTACTTTTTTCGGATTTTTAAAAATGACAGTTTTTGAACGGTTCATAACTAATTAGATTAACGATTTTCTAAAATTTCAAAAAAATACTTAAAAATTTCGAAAAAATATAAAATTTTGTCTGCATGGAGATTTCAATAAAGAGATCATATTAGATGGTTTGGATCAGTCATTTTGAACTAGATTCATAAGTTTTGATCACATCTCACGGAAGGTTTTTTGTGATGCATCTCACCATAGCTAAACTCTATATATATATATATAGAGAATGACTATACTACTATTCATATATAAACAACTCTTGTAGGCTGAAATTTTAGACTGTTGGATTTCTTTAAGATTCGTGCGAAGATGTGAGGGAGCGGCTCAGATAGGGGCGCTGAGCTCCTGTGTTATCTTAAAATTTTCCGTTTACTCCTGTTAAATCGTCGTCTCCTTCACAAAGCACTCGCCCATCCCCTTTATTTTTCCTTCCTTCTCTAGCTCCGATCTTTGCTCTTTACTTCTTCGTTCCTATGAAACCTTAGCCTTGATTTCTCCGCCTCCGCCTTCTCTTCAGAGCAACTCAAGGGGCACCTCAATTAGCACCTCCGCCTTTTCTCCTTCGAAGCCCTAGTCTCAGCACCGTGATTGACACCTTTCGGACGAAGGATTAAAAACCCTCGGTGACAACAGTCTATCGAGCAGTAGTCGTTCGGACACAAGGAGAGCACAAGGTAACTAAATCTCTATTTTCGTCTTTTATCGAACTTATTTGGGCTAATTTGAACTGGTTTTCAACTAACTTTTGGATAACAGAAATTCTAATTTTCTGTGTATGAACTGATTTGGGGTTGTAGATGGCTTGTAGAAATTCTATTTTGAGCTAATTTTGTTGAACTAATTATAGTTTGGGTAAAAATCTGAGATATAACGAGCTAGCTGCAAATAATTTTGACCTATTTTGACATAATTTCCCTGCAAATATTTACAATTGTGTTCTTTTTCAGAGGTCAATTCTAAACGTAATTCATTAACCTGTATCAAATTGAAACATTCTCTAGGTGAATATTAGATGACCAGATGCATTAGACAACAAACAACTGTTTAAAAGGCAACATTAGTACGTATGATTAGTTCAACTTTTGAAGCACATATATAAAAAGGTTATTGTACAGAAAAGAAAGTAAGAGGTCAAATCTCAGTTCTATTTCTCAAATTTTGTTGCTTAAGTAACAAATATTAATTGTTTGTCTCAATTAATTTTGTTATTGCACAAAAGATAGAGTAATAAAGAGGAGACGATCACACATCTACTGGTGCTCTGAAAATCTGGATCAAAGTTCTTGCATTAAAGATATTGTAGGTCTGTTTATCTAAGTTAAACTGATACAACGACAGCATGGAGAACTAGCAACAAGAGAGTTAGCGAGCGCTTATGGGTTCCAGGCCTTAACACATATAAATTTGTTTCTGATTGTTTTCAGGCGATGTTTTGTGATTGGGTAAATGGATTTAGCATGTTTGTGTTCATTTTGTGATGTATGAAAAAGGAATATAGCTGGTGCTTGCTCATGCTGGTGTGTATCTTTTAATTTGTATATTGATTGCTAGTTAAGTATAAATAATATTGACAACATTATTTTAATTGATTGTGGTTTCAAATGAAAGATTATTTTATTATGATCTGATTTGAAATGAGAACATTATTTTGTCTTTAGAATTCAAATTAGCCTTATTGAAGAGAACAAATATAATGTTTTTATTCTAACGCATGTTGCTGGTAAAAACAAGATGAGAATTTATAAATTTGATTGATGCCATGGCTTAACAAAAACATGCCTCCAGTTGAACAAATAGCACGTATTTTTAGCATCATATAGTTTTGAGAGAGTTATAGTCCCAATGTTTTTTTAACTTGACCAAAACGTCTCCTTAGCATAGCTCTGGAGAACTTAGTTAAACATGCTACTGCTGTGATTTGTGTGTAACAATCATGTCACACTGTGCTTGTTATAGGCTTAATCAAATATGCACTTTGAACCATGACTTCTTTGTGAAAGACCATAAGGTCTTGCTCACTGTTGCTACTTGCTACATGAGAATTGAATAAAGAGCAAGAATGGACCAGTTGTTCTTTGCTACGATTGTTCTCTGATATGTGAACTTGTGGGTTTGTGCTTGTGCTCGTCCTTGTTGACTGAAACAAGGCATCTACCAGTACTTAATTAATTATCTGATGTCTACACGCTCATCTTTTTTAGTCCATGCATATATATATTTTTATTAAACTTAAAAATTAAGTGCCCCAATTCGGCACTAGAAATATCAGAACTTCTGACTATTCTTCACTAGAAATATCAGAGCTTCTGACTAGTTCATTTTTACAAATCACCCCAAAAAGTTTGCTAGATGCAAGAACTATTTCCTCAGTACAAATCTTCTCCTTCAGTCTGTTCGTTCATCTGTAAAGAAAAATAAGAATACATAAATGAGACAATTAAGTACTATCATATACAGAACCAACAAGAATTTATTGAATCAAAAAATTCATCGGCATCAACTTTCAATTCATGTAGAGCAATGAGAAACTTTGAGCCGGCAAAAGTGAGAATGAATTGAAATTATTTCCAACGATAATCCAAGAACTGCAACAGTAAGTGTACTAGGTCTAAATACCAGACATAACCACACGAATAGATCCCTATTATATATGTAATTTTTACCAGAAGGTGTGCGGTGTGCCAGAATCGATATGGACTGGTACAGTGGTTCTACAAGCCATCTATTTACACATATGGACTGGTACAGTGCTCAACGATCTGTGGTTAATTATCTCACCATGGACATTTTCATCTATCTGTAGAAATCAAATTTAGTCAAAACAATCCATTCATGCCAAAAGCAATTTCATATCAATTCATCAATCTCTTACTTTTCATTCTCCATTGCAGTTCAATTCTAGCAAACTCAAAAATTGCCTCGCTAACCAACTTCCAACTTTAGTAATTACTGAAAAACACTCAAATTAGACACTAAACAACTCTTCCATGTAGGCCCAGTTAATTTTTAAAGTTTACTCAAGTCAATTGATCAACGGCCTAAACACGCACGCACATCTCCATTTATGTTCAATCGCACCAAGCAAAACAAGAACTAACGAAATAAGTAACAAAAGAGTAGAGATTAGTATAACCTTTTCGCCTCTCTCGATAAACTTAACAGCAACAAGCTTACCGAGTCGAGTAGAGAGAGAGAGAGCAGACTCATGAGGATGGGGGATTGCTCAGTTTCGTAATGTGACAGAGAAGGCTTACCGAGTCGAGTAGAGAGAGGGTATCAAGCAGAGGCTAGTCGACTGGCCGACCTCCGACCAAGCGATGCTTTTTTTTTTTTTTGTAAGGTTCTCGATATGGTGGAACAGGAGCCAAGAGCTTTCTGGAAGGGAGACGCGACTTTAACAGAGAGGAGACGGAAAATATTAACTCGAAGGAGAAGTTCAGCGCCTTCATCTGGGCCTTTCTTTAAGATCATCGCACGAATCCTGAAAAGATCCAACGGTTTAAAAATCTAGCTTACAAAGTCAATTTACATGTGAATAGTACTATAGCCATTCTCTCTCTCTCTCTCTCTCTATGTATATAGAGTTTTGCTATGGTGAGTTGCAACTCACCAAAGGGTCGGTGAGTCGCGCTCAAAACTGCTAAATCTAGTTCAAAATGACCGATCAAAACCGTCTAATACGATCTCCCTATTGAAATCTCCATGCAGACCAAATTTTACAATTTTTCGAAATTTTTAAGTATTTTTTTGAAATTTTAGAAAATCGTTAATCTAATTAGTTCTGAACCATTCAAAAACAGCAGTTTTTAAAAATCCGAAAAAAATACTTAAAAATCTCAAAAAAATATAAAATTTTGTCTGCATGGAGATTTCAATAGGGAGATCATATTGGATGGTTTGGATCGGTCATTTTGAACTAAATTTGGGAGTTTTGATCGCAACTCACGGACCCTCTCGTGAGTTGCAACTCACCATGGCAAAACTCTATATATATTCTAATTCTATAATCAGATAAGTTACAGTACTTCGTAAAATAATTATTCCTCTTCACTTCGAACTCATTTTTCAAAATTCAAACTTGAAACCTTCGATTTGAGCACTTCAATTTTATTCCTTATATTGAAATTTAATCAAAAAACAAATTTATATTTATTTTAATTTTATTATTTTTATAATTTTTTTAAAAAAATGTCATTAGAGATTATAGACCCTCCAATTTGAATAAGATAAAAGATAAAAAAAATAAATTTATTTTTAATAAATAATTTAATATTGAGATCAAATTAAATGATATGAATTGGTCGTTTGAAATTCAAATTTTAATAAAGAGTCCAAATTAATGATCTTAAATAACTTCGTGAATTGTACCTTAGTATATCTCTATATTCTAGAATAAAATAACTATAATTGTTGTTTTCATATTTTTGTTTCGGCCAAATTGCATTCGTAATGGTCTTAAGAACTTATCAAGAAGCGATTCCTTTGGACCGTAATTAAGAGCTGAATTCAGTCTCCTTTCTTTTATGCAAAGGTTTAAATAGAGGGCTCTACTATCGTAATAGCACCGCTATAGCAGTTTAGGAAGTAGACCGTTATTGTGCGAAAGGAAAAAAAAAAATACTGCTATTGCAGTGCTAATTGATATATATATCGTCATAGAAACAATATATTTGGATATATCTTGCGTATACGAACTTCGATTTATATGATTCGGAGTACTACAAAAAAATTGACAAATAAGTTACTATTTTAATGTTTAAGTTTTGTTTTTTAAATTTTAGCAATTTAATGGTAAAATAGATGTGTGAAAAATATGTAGATTGAGATATTAGACATATTTCTATAAAATCAAATATATCATTTATAAAAGTGCAACATGATTGAGCCAAGCATGATGGATGCATTATTCGACAAAATCTTGAAGAAAGAATCATTAGCATTCCTCATGTAAGGACTGAAAAACAGCTTACTGACAAACTGACAAAAAGAGTGTTCAATACCATCTTTCATACTGCAATTGGCAAGTTACGCATAAGAGATATCTACATGTCAACTTGAGGGGAAGTGTGAACAATAGGACACAGAGGATTCGAGCTTCACAGCTAGAAAACTCGACCCAAGTGCCTCAAGATTCGGTCTGAGTTGGACAAATCCCGATGATTGTGGTTTGTTTTATTTCATTTAGTGAAATATTTGATTGATCTTGTAAATATAGAAACAGAATAATAGGCATAGCCTGCCTATATTTCTATAAAGGAGGCATATTCTTCCTCTCTATCACCTTCTTCTTATTTTCTTGTACTAAACTCATTGAAAAAGAAATACAAAGCGATGGTGTGCGTGTGTCATGGACGTAGGTACAGATTGTACTAAACCACATTAAAATCGTGGGTTTCTTTGTGTGATTGATTTAAGTTTACACCTTATTATAGTGAAATGAACATTTATAGTTACAAGATGATCCCTTATCTAATAAATGTACATATAATACGCTCCCTTATTACAACTAACTGAATATTTACACTTACTAGTTACTCATCTATTACAACAACTTTAGAAATAAAAACAGAGGATTTAGAGCGAAGGTGAAGAAATATATGAGCGTCGTGAGGATGAGAGAATAGAAAAATGGGAGATAAATGGGACATGGTAGAAAGAGAAAAGGAAGATGGAGAAAAGAGAGAGCAAGGTGCATCATGGATCGGAAGGGGAGCAAAGAAGGTAGAGGAGAAACTGGCTCTGGATCTAATGAAGGAAGGAGGGAGAACTGAAGCTGGGAGGGAGAAACTAGATATGATGGAGTGAGAGGGAGAGAAGGGGGGGAGATTGGTAAGGACGCGGAAGGGAGAGGGATGTGCTGAAATACGCATGTGCGATAGGAAGGGAGCACTGAAATGTGGAATTGCACGTGTGCGATAGGAAGGAAGGGAGCGCTGGGATGTGGAATGCGTGGATGGCTCTCAAGAGGAGTAATTTTTGATACTTAATACTTTTCTTTTTGAAATTTTACGAGATTTTATAACCAAACTATAGTTAATATTTTTTTTAGTAATTGTGCTAGAGATTTTCATACCATAAATCAAATCTAATTCCTGCATAATATATGAATTAAAGTATTTCTTATGGAAAGTACAACTCTGTACAAGTCTGATTTTAATGTTGTGAATACGATATACAAATTAAAAAAGATAAGTGTCTCAGTGAACCTTATTTTGGCAATTGGCAGGCACGGTTTTACATCCTTTATATATTATCCATAAATGCTCCTTAAGAAAGACCTACGACCATCCAATCTGAGGTACTATGGATTGTATCTAGATTGAATTCAGGAGATGAGACCACTGAGGTATCAAAAGTAACAATTACCTTATCCTTTCACTTGAAAATTGAAAATTAAGCAGATGTATATCATAAGATCGGGATTTCATATTAGAACTCAACTAGTATATATGATAACATGTACCCTCATGTTATTAAACTTATGAAGTTACTTGTGCACCAATATCATTGACTTCTAAATTATATATATATAAGTAGAATAGAATTATATATAACTGAGGCCGGTGGTACTACTGGTCTTTACCCCTGATCTGTTATGTCGTCGAAACTAGAACTATTATGCACTTAAGTGGGAATGTGCCCGAGTATCTTACTCAATTTTTCTATTTTCTAATTGATATATAAATCTTATTTTTAAAAGAGACGGTCCTGTATTATTTTTACATTTTTTTTTTATTTTTTGGAGTTTGAATACGTTTCTAAAAAAAAAAAAACTAAAAGTTATCGAACATCTGTACTTAACTATAAGGTTCGTTTTAGAATTTGAAACTTTGGCCTGCAGTAAACATACGTAAAAATAAAATGATACTCAATTTTCCAAAACAGACACCATTCTCATTTGTAATATTATTCATGAAACTGATTAATTTTGGCTTGTGTCACTGCTGCCTCTAGCTTGTAAAAGTTATAACAGAAAATCTCATTCGACTTTGTCAAAAGACCATTTCCAAGTTTATCTCTTTGTCTTATACTTGAACGACACAGTTCTATATAATGGGGTCGTTTGGATCGCTTGGGAATAAGAGGAATAGCCTATTCCTAGGCGGAAAGTATTGGGAAGTGTGTAACTTTGTGAAGAGTTTGGATTGTTTATAATAAAATTTCCGCCCGGAATTGTTTATTCCCCTTATTCCCAATGCATCCAAACGAGCCCAATAAAAAGAAAACGAAAATATAGTATGCCTCAATTCGTGACTTGACATTACATCACTATTTGATTTACATTTCGGAATTTCTTCACTCCGAAATGCATTTATGAGTGGCAGAAGAAATGCAAAACAGACTCTACAAATTAGAAATCAAGCAATTCCACTAACAAACTGAGGCCGGTTTTAACCTTCTACCGAACGCAGTGCGTAGCAAGTGTGTTGAATATAATAAATAAATTAAGGGTAGAAATGTAAATAATAGAAAAAGTAGATAACGGTACAGTAGAACGTTAGAAGTTGTAACGGTAAAATAGAGAGGAGTAACGGTACAATTGTGTGCCTCTATAAATACTCCTCTGCCTCCTTTTGTAATTAATTTTTTAGACAATAGAAATATTGAGAAATATTCTGATAAAATACAAAATACAAATACTCCATATTTTCTTCATGGTATCAGAGCATAATGCTTTTGGGCCTCAGAAAATTGCATAACAGCGATATTAGCTGCAATCACCATCGGCATCCAGAGATGCCAAAACCTCCCAATAACAGTCTTCAAGGTGCTGGGACCATCATGAGTCGTACCAGTACCGAGACCAGCCATGGTGAGGGCTTTAACACCGCCGTTACCTATGGTGGCAATACCCAGTCATGGGCCCCAATAAAACCCGCACAAGAAAACCCTCAGATAACAAATCAAAGCAAAACCGATACAAAGAAAAATCCTCCAATGATATTAAATAAACCACAAGCAGCAAACTTGAGAATCGAGCATCAAGCGATTGAACCAAAAAAGATAAACCTGAACAATGATTCTGTCTCAAACCGATCCCAATTCATGCCTCCTCTCTCAAATACAGTAGCCGCTGTGCAGCAAATAGAGAAAATAGCGAGTGATCTAACCACTATCAACAAGGCTGCCAGCCGAAACCCTGATTACAGTCTAGGGAATGCTCACAACACCAATCAATGCATGAATCGCAAGAACCCCCGAACCGATCAGACGGAGAAAGGGAGTGCCCCAAATATCCGATGTAATAACTGCAAATTGAAAAGGCACACCAGTAGCGAGTGTTGGTTCCTTCACCCACATCTCCGTCCGAGTTGGTGGAGAGGGGGAGTAGGAAGAAAAAACAAGGGAAAGTTTCTCAGATCTAAAGAGATGAAGAGGGGTCTGGAGACGGCATGTCCTGTCGACTCGAACGAGAGTTGGAAAAGGGAGGACTTGGGCTCCATAATAGACAAGCTGAGCAGGCTTCTTAATAAAAATGATGGTTTTTCTCAAACCCATTTCTCTTTACTTGAGTCCAGTAAGCATGATCCATTCGGATCTTATAACAGCCCAAAAGAAAATGGAAATGACCTTGATTATAACCATCAAAAAAATAATAATGGTATAACCTGAGAAGGAAAATATACCTTTTTAGGAATCTTAAAAGAAAAAAATTCTAAAGATAATTTTGTTTGGATTTTAGATTCTGGTGCTACCGATCATATGACCGGAAATAAAGATATTCTACACAATTATGAAAAATGCAAAAATCAAAGTTTTGTATTTGTTGCTAATGGTGAGAAAATGGAAATTTGTGGATATGGTTCAATTGAGCTCTTTTCTAAAGAAATTAAAAATGTTTTGCATGTAAAAAATTGTACATCAAATTTACTATCTATAGGAAAACTTTCACAAGAAGTAGATTGTGAAATTAAATTTTCATCTAAAAATGTTCTTTTTCGAGATTTAAAAACCAAAAAAATATTTGGAGAAGGTTTTTTCGAAAATGGTCTTTATGTTTCGAATTATAAAAAAATTAATTTTCATATGAAAAAAGATAATTTAGGCAACCTTTGGCATAAAAGAATTGGGCATCCTTCCGATAAAGTTTTAAAATATCTTTTCGATTTTCAAAAATTAGATTGTAGCAATTGTGATGTTTGCAAATTAGCTAAGCATACCAAACTTCCTTTTTATTCTTCAAATAGCAAAAGTGATAAACTTTTTGATTTAATTCACTCCGATGTTTGGGGGCCCGCTCCCGTTGACTCTTTTAATGGCTTTAGATATTTTGTTACTTTTATAGACGATTTTTCAAGAGTTACTTGGCTATATCTTTTGAAAAATAAAAGTGAAGTTTTTTCAAAATTTCAAGAATTTTCTAATATGATCGAAAATCAATTTAATACAAGAATTAAAATTCTTAGAACCGACAACGGGACCGAATATATAAATCATGCTTTCACGGATTTTTTGAAAAAACAAGGAATTTTACATCAAACAACTTGTGTTTATACACCTCAACAAAATGGAATTTCCGAAAGAAAAAATCGTCATCTTCTTGAAGTAACAAGAGCACTTCTTTTTCAAAATAATGTTCCTAAAATTTTTTGGTCGGATGCCGTTCTCACCGCCACCTATTTAATTAATAGACTTCCTAGTATTGTTTTGGAATATAAAAGTCCATTAGAAGTTTTGTACAAAAGAAATTTTAATCTTAATCATTTACGTATTTTTGGTTGTGTTTGCTATGTTCATAAAAATAAAGTAGATAAATTAGATTGTGCTTCTATTAAAACTATTTTTTTAGGATATTCTTCTCAAAAAAAGGGTTACAAATGTTATGACCCTAAAAATCATAAATTCTATATTTCAAGAGATGTTACTTTTTTTGAAAATGAGCCATATTTTCAAAATAATAAAGAGCTTGATAACCATATTTTCACAAATGATTTTATTCTTCCCATAATTCCTAATCAAGGAGGTGAGAAAGTTTTTGTAGGAAATGAACAAGAAGAGAGACATGATGATATCGGCAACAACTCTCAAAGTGAAGCCGAAGAAGAAGAAGAAAGTGCAAGTATCGAAGAAGAAGAAGAAGAAGAAGAAGAAGAAGAAGAAGAAGAAGAAGAAGAAGAAGAAGAAGAAGAAAAAGAAGGTGCAAGTGTGGAACAAGAGGTTCTATTACGACGATCCACACGCTTCACTCAACCACCGGCAAGGTTACAAGATTTTGTAACCTACGAGGTTCAATATCCTATTCAAAATTATATTTCTTATGATAAAATAGGCGATAATCACCGCACTTTTTTAAGTGCAATATCCCAAATTGAAGAACCAAAATATTTTGAAGAAGCCATAAACCAACCGGTTTGGTGCAAGGCAATGAAGGAAGAACTTCAAGCCTTAAAAAAAAATAATACTTGGACCATAGTACCATTACCAAAAAATAAAAAACCCGTTGGATGCAAATGGGTTTATAAAATCAAATATAATAGTGATGGTACCATAGAACGGTATAAGGCTAGATTGGTTGCCAAAGGCTATACTCAAACTTATGGCATTGATTACCAAGAGACTTTTGCACCCGTTGCAAAAATGAATACCGTTAGAATCTTGCTTTCAATAGCGGTTAATAATGGTTGGAAACTATATCAAATGGATGTAAAAAATACATTTCTTCAAGGAACTCTTGAAGAAGAAGTCTACATGACTCTACCACCGGGTCATGCAAAAGAAAAAAACACTAACCTTGTTTGTAGGTTAAAGAAATCCATTTATGGACTTAAACAATCTCCAAGGGCATGGTATGGAAAATTGTCTCATTATTTAATTTCTTGCGGTTTTAAAGTAAGCCATTCCGATATGTCACTTTTTTCAAAACATGAAAATAATGACACTACCATTGTTCTTGTGTATGTAGATGACATAATTGTTACCGGAAATAATTTAGAAAAAATTAATTATGTGAAAAAACAATTGAGAGAAAAATTTGAAATAAAAGATCTAGGTGTACTTAAATATTTTTTAGGCATTGAGATAGCTCATTCTACCAAAGGTTTATTTATTTGCCAAAGAAAATATACCTTAGACCTTTTAAAAGAAACCGGTAAATTAGGATCTAAGCCGGCCTCTACCCCAATTGATAGCAATACCAAACTAAATCCAGAAGACGGTGATCCGTTGGAAAACATTAACCAATTCCAACGACTTGTAGGAAAATTGATATACTTAACGGTAACTAGGCCGGACATATCTTATGCGGTGAGTCAAATTAGTAAATTTATGCATGCACCAAGAAAACCACACTTAGATGCCATTGATAGAATTTTGAGATACCTTAAGAATTCACCCGGAAAGGGTATATGGATGAAAAATAATAAATCTAATGATGTGTGTGGCTATTCCGATGCAGACTGGGCCGGGAGTTTCGATAGAAAATCGACAACCGGCTATTGCACGTTTGTAGGCGGAAATTTAGTCACATGGAAAAGCAAGAAACAAAATGTTGTGGCTCGATCAAGTGCGGAAGCGGAGTATCGAGCCATGGCATCCACTGCAAGTGAGCTCACTTGGATCAAACAAGTACTCAAAGACTTGCATATTCCAATACATGGGCCGATGAAGATGTTATGTGACAATAATTCGGCACGACACATCGCTTCAAATCCAGTGTTTCATGAAAGAACTAAACACATTGAAGTCGATTGTTATTACATAAGGGAGAAAGTTCAAGCAAAAGAAATCGAGACTCCATATGTGAAGAGTGAAGACCAATTGGCCGACATCTTCACTAAGGGACTCATACCGAAGACATTTGAAAATATAGTTGACAAGCTAGGATTAATTGATATTTATAATCCTAGCTTGAGGGGGAGTGTTGAATATAATAAATAAATTAAGGGTAGAAATGTAAATAATAGAAAAAGTAGATAACGGTACAGTAGAACGTTAGAAGTTGTAACGGTAAAATAGAGAGGAGTAACGGTACAATTGTGTGCCTCTATAAATACTCCTCTGCCTCCTTTTGTAATTAATTTTTTAGACAATAGAAATATTGAGAAATATTCTGATAAAATACAAAATACAAATACTCCATATTTTCTTCAAAGTGCCTATATACAGGCATATTATATATATGTATGCGATTGCAAGCATATAGCTATCTCTAGTTCGCCCAAAATCACAAACCTATCAGACTAGCACAGAGTTAAATTCACACAACACTAAATAAGAGGCGTAACATATATTTATGGCTGACCAACCAGCACAGCCACCGCCTGATGGTACTCTCAATGAGGATGTTGATAAGATAATCATAGCTTCGTATACATGCACTGCAGCGTTTATTCTGTCCGTGACTTTCTTTATTCAAGTAACAAGGTTCCGGTTGTGGCACAGCAGTTGGATCCTAGAAAAGATCCCACAGGTGGTGGACCACCCAGTCACCTCATTAATCGGCATTTGTGCCGCTTCCTTTTCAGTAGTCCCATACAGAAACGATCTCTACTGGATCTGGTTGACAGTGCTTCTCATTGCATATGATAACGTCCTCACCGTTTCGACTGCTGGCTCTACTCTAGGCACTTCCGATCTTTTACGTGAGTATATCACCTTGTTTAATGGTGTTTATCTGGGCATTTTCATAAACAAAAACAACGATGGCGAGGAGTACCACGTCCCACTGTTGGTTCTCTGGCTATTTACACTGATCAAGTTTACAGCTCGGCTTGTATGTCACAAGATAATGAAGAGAACATACGGTCTCAATAATTCCAAGCTGATTGCTGATTATATGAAAATTGAGCACAAACTGACCAAATCAAATGAAGTAATAGACCCTACAAACATGAAAGGCTACAAATACCTTGTAATGGGTGAAGGGAAAATCAATGCCAAGATCACAGGATCCAACTATACTCCCGAGATTGAACTGCCTGCAGGGGTTGTCACACTGGAGAAGGTTTGGAGTTGCAATGAGCAGCTCCTAGACCCCTCCATGGATGAAGACAATAGGATAAGGGATGTATGCCTGTCCTTTGCCTTCTTCAAGTTGCTCAAAAGACAGTTTTATGGATATCCAGCAGCCGAAGCCCAACAGGAGAAGACAAGGCAACTTGTATTCGATGGGCTTCTCTCACGAGATAATGACAGCGTGTACAGGGTAATTGCAATGGAGATAGGTTTTATCCGTGACTTACTTTATACAAGGTATCCTGTTATATTTGCATTCGGGTTCCCAGTATTCCAGGTAATTTTACTTACAGGGATGCTAGGGGTATCTCTGTGGATTTCAGTGATGGCATTTAATAGGCGTGAGGATCCTCAAAATAGCTATCTAAGGAAGCACCACTACAACATTGATTACACCATAACAAATGCACTTCTAATTGTTATAATGGTGATGGAGGCTTTTGAAACTCTGACCTATGTGTTCTCTGATTGGACAAAGGTCCTACTGATTTGTCGACATGTCAGAGGTCGGGTGCTACACCACAATCACTTCAATAAGGTGACGTACTTATTTTATATCTGTATATAATCTCTATTTGTCAGATATATTAATTCATAAGTAAATTTAATTAATTTTGCAGTTTGGAAACGTAATTAATTGAGTAAAATGAGTAATTATTAGGCGGTTTTAATCTTTTGATAGGTTTTAGCTCTTCATTGCAAGTTGAAGTTCGATATATTTCTAAACAACACCATCGGACAGTACTCCTTGCTGGAAAGTTACAATAAAAGTTTCCTTGGCTGGTTAAAAGTAAAGTTTGTAAACTGCTTTCCACATTCAAGTTGGCGGTTCAATACTGTAAACTGCTTTCGATATTCAGTAAACTCCTTTCCACGATCAAGTTGGTGGTTAAATATTGTAAACTACTTTTCGTATTCAACTTGGTGGTGGTCGCCATTGCAAGTAGCTCCAAAAGGGATGAAAAAAGACAAAGCAGTGGTATTATCCCCAGATGTGAAGGGAGCCATCCTTGGCTCTCTTCGATTGATAACTGGTTATCCCACGAATGGAGTTTCTTCATTAAAGAGAAATGGGGTTTATGATGATCTGGCATGGACATGCGGTCTCGAAACAGAATTCCACACCTTAATGGTCTGGCACCTGGCGACAGGCTTATGTGAAATCCGTCCAGTCCAAGAGAAAGGAAAGGAAAAATTAATAGAACCTCACCACCTAGTTGCCTCCCACTTGTCCAATTACTGTGCTTACTTGATGGTTTATCTTCCTGACATGCTACCTGAAAGTGTTTTCTCAACGAAACTCTTTTTCCGGATGATCCTCGTAGAGACTAAAGAGTTCTTTGATGGAGCTCTCAATCCTGAAGATAAGTACAATCTGATGATGAAGGTTGAAGGTCATGGGAACCGGGTGGTTGATATGGGGGCGAGGCTCGGAAGGTATTTAATGGAGATTCCAGACGATGCGGATCGCTGGAAGATTTTGGCAGAATTTTGGTCAGAGTTTATCATATTCCTCGCACCATCTGGAAAAGAAAGAGAGCATTTGAGGAAGCTGGAATCTGGTGGAGAGTTCATTACTCATTTATGGGCTCTATTATATCATGCTGGAATTGTTGATCATAACACTAGTGCCAGCTCTGGTTACTACCCTTGAAGTTGGTGTGACGGACAGAGTTCATAAAGGTGTGAAGTTCATTCCATATTAAGTACATATTAGCGGTTTGCATTGGAGTGATCTGATTGTTCAGTAATTATGCTTGCTTTTATTGTTTTTCATTTCAGTTCAGGCAACTTTTTTTTTCCTATGTACTTATCGTGTTTTACATCTGATATTTCATATCGAGTTGTACAATATATTTACAGAACTTTTATTGAAAATGAATGACTATGTTATCCTAGCCTAGCTAGTAAGGATTTTTCACTTTTCTCTTTATTAGATAATAAAAGGACAGGCCCATTTCAGGCCTCGTTTATTTGGGCCTAAAAGGGTTTTTTTTTTTTTTCTTCCCTCAAAACCCTCAATCCCACGCATGCCGTCTCCCTTCCCTTCCTTCTCTCCTCTCTCTCTCTCTCTCTCTCTCTCTCTCGAAGACACAAAACCCTAAACCCTAACCTCTAGTCTCTCTCTCTCTCTCTATGGGGAAGATGGGAAAGGGGAAAGGCAAGAAGCGCAAGCAAGAGCAGCAGGCGCTGCAGGCGAAGAAGGCCAAGAAGGCCGAATCCTCCGCTCCGATTCGGCCGGCGCGGACTCTTACCGGGTGGAAAGACGCCGACGCCGACGCCTCAGACGACCATGGAATCCAAGCTGAAGCCCAAGCCCACAATTCTTCGCCATTTCGGAACAAAGAGAAGGTGTTGGTCACTTGCTCTCGTCGCATCAATTTCAGGTACCGCCATCTAATGCTCAACGTGGTGTCCCTCTTGCCTCATTCCAAGAAGGACAGCAAGGTTGAATCCAAGGAGACAAAAGGCGCCACTCTCAACGAACTTATCGACCTCCGAAATTGCTCCAGCTGCTTGTTTTTTGAGGTACCAACAACCAACACCTTCACTCTTTTCTGAGTTACTGACTTTGTGACTGATATCTTATTACAAAACTACCCTCTTTTTTATTTTATTTTTCAGTGTAGGAAAGCGAAGGACCTGTACCTTTGGATGGTTAAATCCCCCAGCGGCCCTTCTGTCAAGTTCCTCGTCAACGCCGGTCTGTATCATTATTACCATTTTTCCTTTTTAAAATCCTTTTTGTCTTTCTGATGAGGTTCCTTTTTGTTGTTTTCCCTATAGTTCATACAATGGAGGAACTTAAGCTCACAGGGAACCATCTCAAGGGTTCAAGGCCCATTCTGTCCTTCTCTACTAACTTTGATGACTCACCTCATTGGAAGCTTGTCAAGGAGATGTTGACTCAGGTTTATGTTTTTCTTTCTTTACCTTATATTATCATTATCATAAACTGTCATCTTCAAGCTATACAGTTTTTACCCAAACGAATTATCCAAATGTCTGGCTTACAAGTTCCAGTGCTTCTAGGCATGTACTCAAACAAGCACAAGCTACAATCTTAATATCAAACTGGCTCCATACTTTTGTCTCGCTGGTATAGTCTTTGCCTCTTTGGCAAGCCCTCTGCAGTATTGTTCATGATCATCCATGTATATGTATAATCACTCAGATTGGATCAATAACTTTCTGGTACAGCTTGGACAGTGACCAGTGCTTTATGTCACAGTATATTACTATTGTATACATTTAGCACGCCCTGAACTCCTAATGCTCTATAGTTTTGCACAGTGCTCTTCTTTGTACTCTTTCATTGTTTGGTAGATTTTATACTATACTAGTAAAGGAATGTGAATCCCTCTAACATGAGATTATGGTTTTCTGGCAAAGCACTGGTGTTCATGTCTAATTCTTACTAAAAGCTTTTTCTTTATTCTAACTTTTCTCATAATATACAGATATTTGGTACGCCAAAAGAACACCGGAAGTCGAAACCATTTCATGATCATGTTTTTGTATTTTCTATTGTTGATGATCATGTTTGGTTCCGCAACTACCAGGTAATTTTGTCCTTCTTGTTTAGTGCATTTAAACTGCAGACATTTATGCAATGACTTTTCAATTCCTTAGACACTGGAGGCTGCTTAGTTTCTTCATTTCTTAGAAACAGTTATTGAAAATGAGGCGACACATTGTACTTTTAAGCTGTATAGAGAACTGTTATCCCTTCCAAAATAGAACAATACATTTCTTTCCCCTTTCCGTAGTTGGTAGCATTTTTCTGAACACAAGGTGCTGAAATCTTCTTTACTTCTGCATGTCCTTTAGAATTAACATTTTGACGTATATTGAATTTAGATATCGGTGCCCCACAACGAGATGGATAAAGTTGATAAAGGTGGTCTAGACAAAATGACACTCATTGAGGTTCCCTCTCCCTTCCCCTTTTCTGTCTGTATTCTTGTTTTGTTTTCTTCAGATAATTTTATATAATTTTTGAGGTTGTATTATGTAGGTAGGTCCAAGGTTTTGCTTGAATCCTATTAAGATCTTTGGGGGCAGCTTTGGAGGACCAACTTTGTATGAGAACCCCTTCTATGTTTCTCCAAACCAGGTTACAATTTTACCATTCCTTTTCTTTGCTTACCTAATTTTGGCAAATCCTAATGGAGAGGTTACTTGGGAAAAATTGAGGCCTAGTTCACGTGGAATGGAAAAAAGAAGGTTTGATTATTGAGGTAACATGAGATCAAATGAGATTGCACCAATTGAGGGTAATTCAGACCTAAGTTTGATCAATGTGGCCAATTGAATGCTGTTTTTGCTCATTTTTATTCCTTTGAACTGTCTGTCAAACATCGGTAGTAAATTGATTCTACATTTAGGTTGCATTACTGTGTACCTTGTACTGTTGAGGGTTAATTACAATTGGTAAACTGATGTTGCATTGCACAGTTGGAAGCACTGGGGAACTGGTATAACAGGCATAAATTGCCCCAAAATCATACTCTGAGTTTGAAGCTTTGTACCAGTCTTGGTTTTTTTGACTGTCAGGTTTTCGGAAAGTAAACTATGTTTGTTAGTTGTTACTGTGTAAACTAATTAACTTTATTAACAATATACTAGATAAGAGCATTGGAAAAGAAGAAAAAGGCCAGCAAGTATGTAACAAAGGTGAAAGCCAAGACTAGGAGAAAAATACATGAGATGGAGAATGCTTTGGTGCCTGACGAGTTTGCTGATTTGTGGAAAGAGGATTAGGTCGTCTTATGACATTTCTTGTACTGTTAGTTTGCTGGAATTTGAAATTTTGAAATTTTGTGGTTGTCTGTTTGCATTTTCATTTTCAGATCACAGTGCATTCTTTTGCATCTTTGGTCCATCTTATTAGATTATAGTATTTTTCTTTTGCATCTTTAATCCGTTGTATAACGAATATGCAGTGCTTTGTTGTAATATTGATTGATTTGAACGGCTCCTACTTTGCCATCTAGTTAAATTAACATTTGAGGGTTGGTTATTCAATTAACAATAGATTAATCTGAGAACCAAGATAATACTATCTAGAATTAATTAAAAAAAATTAATAATAGAAAAAAATATACACTGTTGGTTTATGAATTGGTTTGTGCATAGTATTCAATTAGATTTTTTTTTTTCCGTTTCGGCTCTGTGTTAATTTTTTTTATATATATTGTGGACTTTTTATTTAAGTTTTATAGGATTTATTGTATTACTATTATTATTGTTGTTATCATTGTTGTTAGGTAATTTTTATTTTGATTTTTGGTGACTCTTGATCTATTTGGGTTTCATTTCTATTTATCTTCTGACCTTGCAATTGAATTTGGTGATGGAATAACATTCTGTTGTGCATCGTTATTGTGCGCAAGGCATATGCTTTAATTTTTTATATGTAATTAATATCTTAATAGTATCAAACTTATTGTATCATACTTGTTAGATTCGGGTTTGATTATGATAATTAGTCTTGATTGTATTGTACTTGATGGTGGTACGTCATTTTTTTAATGATGGTGATTAATTTTGGTTTGGGCACCGGTGGTATATGATGGGGAAATGCAGATAATTTGTTATGGCTAAGTAAAAATTAAAAGTTGCTGGATCAAAATAAAAATTTATATATCATGCATCATTGCATTTCTCTGCGAAATCTGAAAGATGCCAGAAATTGCCAGAATATACAGACTAAAGTTGCAAAAGACAAAAAATTTGATGGCGGTTAATCGGTTATGTTAACAAGAGAAAATTCAGAAACACAGAGAAAGCTTATTGAACATTTTATTACTCAAATGAATCAGTAGCAGAACAAGAGCAGCAGCAGGGCACACTGTACAGTACAGAACAAATCTGTTAAGCAGCAAAAAAAACAACATAGCCCTCCGCAATAGGCTTCTAAATTTGGGTAAATTCATTGAAAGTAAGGTAATTGGTGATCATTTGCCAATATTGATCTCAACCAGGATAAGAATCCTTATGGGCAGGAAACATTGATTTCTATGGTCGTATGAGAATCCATGGACTTTATGAGAACATCAGTTGAGAACAAGGTCCAAGTAGGAGTGCCATTCTCATATCTACTATGTGTGATGCGATGAAACCTCTTCACATCCTTGTTTTTATTGATGTCATCAGGATCAATATCGACAGTGAAAACATCTCCGTAGGGCCTAACAGAATGCAAGAAGAGTGGTAACGACATTGGATCAGCAGACACCGCAGCGAGATCTGCAGTTACCGCAATGCTTTTTCCATCCGGGCTGAAAACTGGATGGTTCACGTGCCCTGCAAGATGATATGCACTTCTAATCACTCGAACCACCACAGATGGATCGTTGACGTTCACCAGAAACACCGCAAAGTACCCTGGGTCGAGACCATTGTCGGTTTCTGGGGCATCTTTGGGCTTATCACGGGTTGATGAGAACACTACCCAGTCCCCAGTCGGCGACCATTGGCAATGTGTGTCCGTCCAAGGCCCATTTGTTAGCCTTTTTATCTTCCCACCATACTCCCCCACATTTGCTTTCTCCATTATGTATAGATTCTTGTATCTCTTATCTCCATCTCTTGTTGATCTAAAAACAAGTCTCTCCCCTGGACAGCAATTATCAACCGAATCATTAACAAATGTGTTATATATAAACTTTTTGTAATTTTAATTAATTTGATTACCGAAATGTTCAGTTGACAATCATCAACGAGCCTTTAAAAAGCATTTGTTACCTATAAATTGAAGAAACAGTATAGGGATCTTTGATACGTGAACTAAAACTAATTGAGAATCTTCATCAACTAAGATAAACTGAATTAATTTTACTTCTTGTAAGGGAGAAATTGAATCCTCCAAACCCTGAAAAACATAAATTATCTTGGCAAGCAGTGCACGTATATATCTCAGGTTTTATAATTAATTAGGAAATAATGTACTTAATTACCATCTCGGTCGGTGGATGGGAAGGCATTATTGAATCTTCCCTTTGTGAGCCGTCTTCGTTGCCCGTGAGCACTGGACACATTTGGAATGGCACAGATTTGTAATGGTTGGTCAGCTTTGAAAGGAACCCCCATGCATACATATAATATATCCTTCTCTGGATTTTGGTTCCAAACTGGTGAGTGGATGCTGTCTGGGCCTTCTTTCTACATGAACAAATGACAAATGACAAATTCCATTAAAAGAACCAAAAATTCAAGTTATCTACATGTATGTATACCTCGTAGACAATACGCAACCCTTGGTTATCAGCTAACCAGACGGCTTTGAACTCATTATCGACGAATGCAAGCTTGGAGCCGTCTTTGGAAATTGTTGGAAACACACCGGACACCCTGAACAATCCTGTGTCTTGAAGAGGAGATTGGATCTTGTGGAAGTATCTTTCCATGTTGTTTATATTCTGCACAGGTTTCATTTACAAGTTTAATTTTAGAAGCAATGGTGGATCAAATCAAAGAATTCATTAAAACAAGCATGGTCTAGAACCTGGCTGGGGCTCATGTCACTACGATGGTAACCAATGCACTTGCCACCATCTATAACAAAGGGGTTGAAATGATCAGCTTTTGGTCTGATTTTCTGAGTGATTTGAACTGATGCTCCTGGAGCTGTTGTATCAAAGATCTCAATGTGCCGGTACTGAGCTTCGACACGCACGTCGGTAAACTTGGATTTCTCACGGATGGTTGCGACAGCCACTTTGTCTTTGTTGATGGCTGCAGGAGTTATCGCATCAAATTCTTTTGGGGTCACAGGGATGAGTTCATCAGTGCTAATGTCAAATCGAAACACACGCCAAGCTGTAGAATTATCTTGTTTGGTACCATAATATTCCTTTCTATGGAAAAATAAGACATTTTCACTTCCCCAGGTCGGCCAACCACCATTCACTATCACTCTCCTGCGTCCCAAACCGGAGGGCGACCTCTCTACATTCATCACATAAATGTCAGTCTGTAGATCCTCAATTTCGCCATCCCAAGCCTTTCCTTGAAATGAAGCCACTGCGATCTTCTTTCCAGATGGTGACACTGACGGACTTAAATCAAATGTCCCTGTTGATGTACACAGATAAAATCATGGTACTGATTCAGAACCAGAATATATAGGAAAGTCACAAGTGGAACTGGGATTGGTTGACGGGGCAAGAATTGGCCAACTAAAACTGGAACTCAGATTTTCCAGAAAACCTTATTTTGCGGGAAAAATAGAAATATTTGTTTGCCAATTAAACCATCAGTCTCAAAAAGATATTTTTAAACTAGATCAATATAGTGTCTTAAAAAATGTTATGGCACAAAATAAATTTTAAAGTTAATTCTTTTATTATAAATAGACTGTAGATCTACATATTGAACCGATTGAATTTCATGGTACAAAATAATCTTCTCTGATGGCTGCCTTCTTCCTGCAGAAATCTGCTAAAACTCATCGATTCTCCCCAATTTTTGGCTGGTTCTAGGTAAAAACTCAGCCGATGATCCCATTTCATAGAGCTTTTGCATAAGAATCACTCAGTCGAGAATAAACGTTGTATCTAGCTAGCTGAGAAAAATTGGTGTGTAACTCACCTTGTAGCTGGTACAGTATGCTCTGACTTGACTGAGTTAACTCATCATCACCCAAGTTTTGGAATCATTGATTAAAATAGAATGAAATGAAACTTTTTGCTAAAATTTCATCAGTTTTTTGCACAGTACATGAGTGTGTAGTGATAAATGCATGTAAATGGCTTAGAATGAACCTGGCGGAGTGAGGCGCTCTGTTTCCCCGGTTCTAAGATTGGTTTTATAAACAACTGTCCAAGGACAACGACGTTCTTGCACCAGCTCCTTGGTGGATACATAGACAAGGGAATGGTCGATGGTATTACTGCCAACCACATAACCACCACCAATGCAACCACTATCTTCCATCCGAACACCATTGAATGCATCAGTGCCATAGATATCTGCCAAACTGAAGACTTTCACTTGATATGGGTTGGCCCCAAAGCAGAGAGCAATGTGAAGAGTTTCGAGGTTGTTTGCTCTTTCGGAGACGAAAATCAAGCCGGTGAGCCGACCTAAATCGACATCGGCTTCTGTGGCCTCGGAAGCCAATTTGGGACGCTTGAGTATCGTCTTAAGAGCTGCCGGTGGAATGACTCGGCAATTGTAGTTGTAGGACTTGCCATCAGTCAGGTGAAGTTCATCTTTCTCTGATGATGGAGGAACTGGACAAGAGAATATGTCCAGAGGCACTGGTGGTCTATAGGTTGTAAAGAAGGCAATGCTACCTCTATTCTCTTCCATTCTAGAGATTGTTATCGTTTTGTTTGTTCGGTCAAGTGCAAGCAACTATAAATTCAGTACTGCATAAAGATTAGGCACTTTGATACAGAGCGTCTATATAAGAAATATTTGGCTATTTTCAAAACTGATTGACTGATGCTATGTATAATATTACGAAGAGCCTCTTAATTTCCTTCCCCCCTTTCTTCTCCGATCTCTCCTTGTTCATACAAGAAAAAAGAAGTGTTGGAAGTTCATAAAAATCCTTCAATTATAATATATTATTTTAGTATTTATTTTGGAAAGTTCATATTAGATAGAGGTCCTTTTTTGTATAAGTCAACGAAATTCAATTTCATACAAAATAAAAAGTTAATGTGAATTTAGCGTAGTTAATTATTATTGTTGACAACCCAATCCTCCATATAATAAGTATTCCTACTTGCGATAATATTTGTTGTTCAAATTGACCCGCAAATTGTGCTGACTATAATATAAATTATTTTCTAACCCTCAAAAAAAATTATTTTCTAGTAAATAAAAGATGTCTGCATGTGAGTATTCAAGTTTTGTAATATAGCGATTCATACAATCTAGATATACCCACATGTTCATTCACGGTCATCTGGCATCATGCTCTCGTTAATTTAGGAAAGCAAACAAAAATATAATGTAGTCACGAAATATTACTAGTTAAGTACCTGCCCGTCATGCTCCTGTTTTATGTCGAACATTATTTTTTTTAATTAGATATCTGATATACAATACCTACACTGATATCACCATCGAACATAACCATGTAGTAGAGCCAGCTAGCATTTGCAATTATGTGAAAGTAGTGAAAAGAAGAAGGAAAAAAAAATAAATAAGGAAATTGATTTTCGTATAATCCACACCAGCAGACAGCCAAACAGGTCTTAAATGTCTTATGTTACAGTCTACCAAAAGAACCCCGCAACTATAACAATTACATGTACAATGACCCCGCAAGATCATTGATTCTTTTTTTTTCAAAAAAAAAAAAAAAAGCTTTGGATACAATAACTGATAATTTTTTTTTTCTGATAGAAAAAGGGATCAAGTTTCTGAACATTAACTATTCATTATAAAATTTCCAATAAATTTTAAATTCACGACTTACACTTAAAAATGAATTATGCTTAATTACTAGACAAAGGCTGGAAAGAAGTGTGAATCAGATTCAACAGAACTGTTGACAACTTAAGTTTCTTAATTTAATTATTTAGTTCTTCATCACAATAGCGTCTGTATTTGTTAATTTTTCAAACTAACTGGCTTTTGCAGAATCGCAGTCATATATCCAGACAATATCCTTCATGTTTTGATACCAGAAAGCAAGGAATAAAGACTTTTTTTTTGACAGACTAGATAGATCAAGGCTTCCAAACTCAAGTTCAATAAGCATTCATAGGTGAATGATTTGACATACAAATTCGGAAAGCATAGTGAAATTCATAAAGCTACGAACGGGCAGGAGAACAATTAATACAAACGGAAATCTCAAAAAAATATAACAATACAAAAAAAATTAGAAAAATATATAATCCAACAAAAGTAACATAACAGGGTGGTTGGCTGAGCAATGGCATGAAAATCAAATATTGTTGATGATCGCTTCAACGGATTCAAGAGCTTTAATGACTTCCTCTGTATATTTATCTAAATTATTAATATCGTCAAACTTCTGGGGTTCTCCAAGGAATTCTCGCATAAGAGGAGTTGCAAAGAGCTGAAATTTTCCGACATCATTACCTCTCGCAGCTTGACGTTGTGTGTCATGAGAGGTTAGTAATGAATATGCAAAAGGGCGCCCTTGTTTTTCGTAAATTGGTTCCGATTTCATTAATTCATGGAGTTCTTCCAGCTCTGCCCTCAGTGCGACCTTCAGCTGTTGTTTATCCCCATCTTGCAATGTTTTCAGACCCTCAAGAAGCTTGTCCCGAGCACTTTCCAGCTTATTGTTATCTGCATCAGTTGTTGCTTGTTTTATTATTTCGGCAACACCGAGACGGACATCTTCAGCACTCACCTCTGGTGGTGGTTGCTGTTGGTTAGCTTTCACTTCATCAGTGCGGCGTACAGTAACGGTGGAAGGATTGGCCTCAAATGTTTCACCTTCAAATCTGAATGTACATAAGTATTACAATTAGACAATATTAATCAAAATGATGATATCTGAGTAATCATACAAAAAATATATAATTTAATTTGTTGCAAGATGCAGTGATGCGCTATACTTATATGTGTAGGTGACATCAAGAATATCTGCGCCCCGTTTCTTATTTGCAGAAGGGAGAAGAAGTTCCACTAACACCTTGCGACTCTCTTGGATGTAGAGATCGCCGAACTTAATAGTTATAGATGTAGCATCAGCGTCCTGGGATTGGGGATATCTTCCTGCAGTTACATGTTTTATTGTTGACTCGTCATCTTTTTGAGAGACTGTCAATGTCAGATCCTGAGCAACTACACTGAGAAGCCCACCCAAGCACAAGGAGAAAGCTACACTCAAGTTGTCCAAGCGGACATCTGAGTATGTTCCTCCCAGCTTGCTATTATCGGCAATAGCCTTGAGCACCTATGAAAAACATGGACAAATTAATTCTGGTTTTTTCTTGTTAATATTAACAATTATTAAAAGCATGAACAAATTAATTCTGGTTTTTGCTTATTATTATTAACAACTAATTGGTGTTAGATTATTTTTCAACTGAACCTTTGCATCTTGATCGTCGCCAAAACCAAATGTATGCACAGGCACATCACCAACGTCAATACCGGCTGCATTACTGTCATCGTTCTCCTGGCCATCAGTCATAAGCATGACGACTCCGACACGTTCTTTGCCAAACTTACGCTGCTTGAGAACCTCCAGTCCCATTTGAAGGCCGTCTTCCATATTTGTTCCACCCCCGGCTTTCAATCCTTTGATCATATTTTCGATTTCTGCTCGTGAACTTTCTGTTACCTGGCGTAATCGGCATACCCTCTTCGCTTTTGACGAGTATTGGACGATTGAGAAACGGTCAACAATGCCAAGTTTCTTCACCACAAATTTAGTAGCCTCCTGCATTTTCGCTAACTTATCTCCCGACATACTGCCGCTAACATCTAGGACTGCCACAAGGTCCAAACCGGCTCTGCTTTTATCTCCACCGGTAAGCTCCAACAACAGCTTCTGGCTGTTTTCTTCAAGCGGTACCTTACTGTTGTTTCTAATTACCAGCTCTACTCTGCCCTCCACGATTGGTTTTGGCCCTGAAACACACAAAGGCTTTAGATATTTTTCAGCTACGGTATAATCTTGAACAAGGTGATCTTCGCCATGAATTGGGATCAAGTTTTTTAGTGCTTAAAATGAATGATCTATTGAACAGACATTAATTGTATGAATGAAAGATCGGAAACAGGGGAAAGAACCTGAATTGGGAGGAGGAACAATCTGGTCATCGTCGTTCATTGTGACTGGAATGCTGTGCTAATGAGAACAGAAGTTGCTAGTATCCTTTGTTGTCAACTAGCAGCCTATCGCTTCCATCCACTTATCTAAAATACACATATATACATATGAGCAGGAGGATATATCTATTTAATATCTGAAGGAAAAAAATCTTGCATTCTCGTGAAAGTTCGTAAATTTTGGGCCCATTTTTTCCTTTTTGAATAATGATAAGTTTTGACAAAAAAAATTTGTTTTTTAGTTAATAATGCATATTTATATAGACAAAACTGTAAGTATTAAGCCTTAGTTTATTAATACATGTGTTTTATAAGTTTATACATTTTTAGGCCTGTTTAACGTTCCAAACAGTAACGGAATGGGCCATTTCGTTTGCCGTTCCGTTCCATCAACGGTATGGCCATTCCATTCCGTTTTTCGTTTCGTTTTAGAAAACGAAATGTCATTTCATTCCGTTTGGACGGAACGGAACGGAACAACGTGTTTTTACACTAAAAACAACACTATTTGTCAAAACGGAAGCGAAATAGGTCATTCCGTTTACCGTTCCGTTTTAGCAATGGTATGTCCTCTCATTCCGTTTATCGTTATGTTTCTGAGAACGAAATGAGTGTTTGTACCGTCTGCCGTTCCATTTGGACAGAACGTCCACGGAACCATGTGGATGAATGCTCCGTCGGCAGGCTGATACATTTTGTAGAAAAGAAGTTGAATGTTGGAAGCATGGATTTGACATTATTATATGTATTTATGCTAAGACATAAGTAGACCGACCAGAGATAAAAAAAAAAAAAAGACATTAATTAATTAGAAAAATTGAAGATAAAAATTAATGGACTTGAGACAATAATTAATTTTGGACATATTACAATTTATTTTAAATTGTTAATTAAAAAAAAGAGAGAGAATTATTGATGAGATCCTCGCTCTCTGATAGCTGCAAGAGAATTTTTTATATGCATATTTTGATAATTACTTTCAGGCCCACGCTTCATTGTGGCCGAACAGTGAATGCCCTTGCACTACATTATAGTAGCCAGTAGGGCTTGGTGTTATTGGGGGAGACCGGTGCTCGTTGACTCTTGTCAATTTACTGTGAAGTGTGAAGCCCTGAGAGGCTCAAAAATTTTCCCCCGAAAAAAAAAAACAAAAAACAGAGAGAGGCTCAAAATTTGATACACAGCATATGAGGAAATTTTTACTTTTTAGTTTTAATTTTATATGATCTTTTTCGTGTATACGAGGCTAGTTAGCTTCTACAATTTACAATTTACGAGGAAACCCTCAAATTCATTGTAATCTTTTTAGATTGCTAAATTTAATATTTAAACTTACGAAAAATAATTCCAAATTTAGTTAATTATATAAATATAAATTTGTTATTATTATTTACAAAATTTATTAAACGCATTTTTTTTTTTTTTGAAGATGAGATGGGTCAAGTTCTTAACCGTATGGTTATTAGATGAATAATTTGCTGAAAAGATGTTTCATGTTATTCCCTTTATTTATTTACACTACGCCTTTTGTTTTAGCAACGGTTGAATACCGGTTATTAAGACTAGTTGGTCAGCGGTGCTAATGGGTGTTAAAAGTGTTGGCATTATATTCTAAAAGTCAATATTTGAATGATTTAATTTAGTTTGTGTTATTGATGATATTAAATCATTTGTTCCTTAATTATTATTGATAGATCATTAAAGTTGAGAATCTGAATTGTAGATCTCTGTGGATCATTCATTGGAATGACAATAATATCTCTAAAAGAATCTTTAATCTGAATAATTAACAAGAAACATTAATTATCATAAAAAATTAGTATGCAAGTTAAAGTGATGATTAAGTTCTACAAATCATGTATAAGAAGTTACCAGCTTAATTACATATGTATATGTTGGCGAAAAATAGCACGTGACTTGACTCAATGAAATAAATATATGGACTGTATTATGTTTCATTATTTATTTCATTTGAGTTTCATTTTAACTTTGAGATGGTTTAACTTTTCCACATTATGATTGGTTCTAAAAATATTGTCTAATGTTAATTTCTGATAAGGGCTACAATATGAACTCTATTTAAATTCACATTAATTGTACAGGGAAAAATTATTCATCAAGAAAACCGTATGTTCCTTATTAGTAGACATAATGAGTGATGTTATCTATTGGGTCCCTTGATGGAGTTGGATTGTTTGTTGGCAACTTTATACAATCAACTTTGTATTAAGAAATGTGTAATCTGCAAGAATGACACGATCCTATCTTAGATTACACAGTGATATCATGTGACATAAGAATCAAACAAAGAAAAATTATATATTTTTTATGCATGATTGAAATACCATAATAGTATAGTATTTATTTATATTAATTGGGAATCACAGTGTGTTGCTAGATACTGCTTGTGATTATTGAAATAAATGGTAATTTATTTCCATGTCCAACTTGACATAAATTCTCCGAGAGTCTCACACTAAGAAACTCTTAATCAACACTGCATTAAGTTTAATTTATTGCATTGGAGAATGTAAATATGATATGTTGAATAATTAATTATAAATGTCGTTATAATTAATTATTTAAAGGGATCATATGAAACTAAATTAATGTTATGTCTAATTCATTAATAATTATCAGCCAAGTCTCTACCACACAACCGACCATCGCCTTTACCGTGTCTTCACTGTGCACCTCAGGGTCATTCTCTTTTTTTTTTTCCTCTCCTTCGACTGGTCCTTTATCTGTGTGGTATTTTTCTCTCTTGTTCAGATTTGAGTGAAAAGAAAAAAATGTGCTACATTTTCAAAGAGGTCCTCATTAAAGATTATAAACTGTCTGTTCTCATAGGATATGTTTGGCAAAAAACGTGTGAACAAGGGACAAGGAACTAGAACTGGGTCCCGCCCAATTCTTGTTCTGAGTTCGTAGTTCGCCAAAAATTAAGAACTGGAAACAAACCCTTGTTCACGAACTGGGAACAACTATTCCTTGTTTGGCAGCAAAATTTATTTCCTTGTTCACGAACTGGGCTGTTCGTGGCGCTTCCAAACATGGCCATAACCTTCTCGATTGGTAAAATATGCATTATTTGTTCCTTTTCAACAATGACATTTGAATTGCCAGCATCCAGCCACCTTTATCCTTCACCGACGATGTAACTTGCCTCAATTCACTTTTGATTCTTCTATCTCCTATCTGAGGTGTCAGAACCACCGCTTGGCTACCTTCATTTTGAGTCTGCTCTCTCTACTGCTGCTCTAAGTGTCCTCTCTCTTTTCAAAGTATACAAATTGATTCTTGCAGTTGTATCTTCAATCGCATCCTTCAAAGATCTTAGAAGGTGATTTCAATTGCGACATTGAGTCTACAACATATCGAATTCATGATGTTAAGCATCCTTATAGTTTCTTCACGCACTAATTCGCTTAAGTCATCTTAGAAGATGATGTTGAGTACTCAATGACAATTATGTCCTGTGCATCAATCACTCGAGTCATTTAACTAGTTTGTTCATTCGATGACAGATAACATATGCAAACTTTACATGTCGAGTCATGTTCAGTTTGAGAGAGGGTGTTACAGAATATTTGAATCTTTATAATTATAGTAGGTTATTATTTCTGCAATAAATAGTATTTTATTCTAATATCTAAAATCTTTAGGATTTTATTTATGTTTCCTTAATTATTATGTACTGTAGACTATATATCTTTTTCCTTCTCTAATATAACAATCAATCAAGATATTCAAAATCCAAATAACCTCTATTAACACCTCCTATGCATGACGAATGTCTCCATTCTATACAATCATTATTATGTTTCGAATTTTGAACAATCGATTTGAATTGTTCAATATATTCTTCCTCCAATAGCAATAATTCTCAAAATTACTGAAAAATAGCAAAACATTTCGAAAAAATATAAAATTTTGTTTCTTATAAGTTTTCAAAACGGAGGAGACTTTGGATGGTTTAAATCGGTTGTTTGAAATTTAAATGACTTTTAAAAAAAAATTAATGTGAAAACAATCTCTAGCATGTGAAATGTGAAAAGAATATCTAGCATGTGAGATGTGAAAAGATATTATACTATTGTATTTCTCAAAATAATAATTATAATCTGTCGACATTTCGCCATATCTTTCTTATTATTTTTTATTTTGATTGACACGTTGCGTGTCCGTCATCCCGGGCCAGTCGCAGCGCGTCAAGCGCCATAATAGGATAATAGAACATGATAAGCTTTATAAACTACGATTACGTCAAGTTATATTTATTTATCCACTTATTTATACATACTGACAAAGAATAGTAAATTCTATCTTGCTATAGAATTGTAAAAAGATTCCTTTGGTCACCTCTACCTACGAAGTGGGGGCAAGTTGGCGAACTTGAATACTTTCGTTTTTCTTTTCCTTCCTTGATGATAGTCTTTAATCTTGATTCACTCTAGTTCTTCGTTTACACGGGCTCAAAAAATATTTTTGGCAATTGTTAATTTCATCCACTAAAAATATATATATTTCGTATCTTTCAATGACAAAACTAATAGAGAAAAAAATGAACTTAGCAACTAAATTACTAAAATAAACTTCGTAACTTAATTTTATTTTTCTAATCATTTCATTTTCATACTGACTTCATCCACATAAACTCAAAAGTTTGCTAATTTAAAATGTCAATACATCACTGTGAAAATATTAGTTTCAATGGATTAAAGTCGACATTTGATCTCAGTTTGATTGGTTTCAGATAAAGCTTACCGACTTCTTCTGTGTGCTTCCATCTCATACAAATTAATTTCATCAATAATGTGTTTTAACTTATTCGGTAACGAAATTTGTTACCATTTAGAAAATTAAGACAAAATACTAGCGTCGACAAAATTAAGTATTAAACTAACATTTCTGAAAATTGCCAACTATGATAGTGTGAACTGTGAAGTATCAACTTTTAACAATGATAAATGCTGCCTCTTAGCTCTTTAAGGATCTCTTGTTTAGTTATTTATACATAAACTAATAAAAAAACTCAACTCTTAAAATTTGTGAAGTGTCAATCATGTACTTAAAGAATATTTACTTACCATAATCCAAGTATTAATTCGGGTACAATAAGAAAAACATTACAAATATATAATTTTCGTATTTACGAGGATCAATCTGCAAAAGAACTTAGTCATTGCTTAGTTTGCGTCAATGATTTCTCATGTAATATTTATCTTTTTTTTTTCTTTTCTTTTTTCACAAACAGGTGCATGTGGATCTCGTTTCCATGAAATACCACCTGACCAAGAAATCATTAGATGTCAACAATTCTTTTTTTTATACATGTTAGAGAGCGACTATCTAGGAACTAGCCAGATGTTGACATTTATTTCACTTACAGAGTTACAGTACTGTCTGGTTTGATATAACATTAAGTTGATCAACATGAGACTAAACAACAACTGGCACAATATGTTCTTATCTGTTACAATCATCAATTCCTATCTTCCATAATATTATAAACGACTTAGTGGTTTCTAAGCCAATCATCCTTTAGCTAGATTCGCTTCATACATTTGTAATTGCGTGAACCAATTAGGCATGCCGACGGAGCATTCGTCCACGTGGTTTCGTGCACGTTCCGTTTGGACGGAACTGCTAACGGTATCAAAATTTCATTACGTTTCAGGAACATGTTTGTAAACGGAACGCATTTCGTCATTCGTTTGAGTGAAATACAGTGCAAATATACACGTTCCGTCCAAACTGAACGGCTAACGGAACTCCCGGTACGTTTCGTTTACCTAAACGGAACGGCAAACGAAACGGACCATTATGTTTCCGTTTGAAACGTTAAACAGGCTACCAACCAATCTACAAAAGATCTTAGTCAATCTTGCTAAGTCAACTCAATTTTTCGAGATGATAATTTATTCTCCAAACCAAATCTGGTACTGTAGCGTAAGAAATGACAATCAATCAAAATCACCCATTTTTTTAATTTTTTGTTTCTTTTTTTTTTCTTAATGTAACAAACTGGAAAATGGAAATCAAAGTTACCCGTTTATTTTATTTATTTATTATTCTCCAAAGCAAATCTGACACCGGAATTAACGTAAGAAATGGCAATCAATCAAAGTTATCCATTTTCTTAATTTTTTTATTTCGATTTTTTTCTGGTATATATAACAAATGGACATTACCGGTGCCATTATGGGGCTTTTAGGCTGAAATTTTGAGATTGTGTCGTGTATGAGGAACTTATTAGTTTGTTTAAAAAAAAAATGTAAGCATATAGCCTATTAAAACATAATGAGAAGAAGTATACAGAATTGTGGAAAAAAAAAAACTATCTGGTAATAAAAAGAAAAGTGCAAAATGAGAAGTAAATGAACTAGCTGTTGCGAAACTTCTACTATTTGTATGCCAAAAATATTGTCATATCGGAGGGCTTAGTTGAAATTTCAATAGCAAATAAAATAAACAATGGACCAGGACGCCAGATTTCAAAACTGGATTTAATAAAAAGACTTTAATGACCAAAAATAATAAAAATAAAGAAAAAATATTTTAACTCTACATGAGCCAAAATGTGGGGCCGAGTTTGAACAGGCGTGTGGGACCCACCGATTATTCAAGCTTAGCGAAAGTTGTTGAGCGTTGAAGAAAAACAGGGTTTTTTTTTTTTAAGGTCGACCAGTAATAAATTTATTAATAGCATTTTAATGTTGTTATTAAGCGATGAAGACAGATCAGTTGAGATAGTTGATTGCCATTTATTTTTATGAACGTGCAAAGCAGGACAAACAGTTAAGGGTGATTTACATCTATGCCATTGCAAATATTTGAAATTAGGAATATGCCATCACTAAATGACAAATTATTATTTTGCCACTATAAAATAATAGAAATTAGTTTTTTGCCATCGGACAATCATATGACAATTTTACCCTTTTAAATATGACGCTATAAAACTTAAAAATTAGTAATATGCCATCACAAAAGATATAATTGGTTTTATGCCATTATAAATCATTAACAATTAGTTTTACACCACTGCAAATATTTATTATTCTATGCCACTGGTGCATAAAAATAATGGCATAGATCTTATTAGTCATCTAACAATGGTATAATTCTAATTTTCAAATAAAAAAAGATTAAGTTTTTAAGATTTATTTTCAAAAAATAATTTTTGTGCTGATTTTTTTCACGTAAATAATTATGGGCCTTCAACTATACTGCTCTTTGGAGACTGATTATGAACATTTTCTTTTATAAATGAGGAGTGCCCCTTGATTAGCGTTTTTTTTCTGAGCGTCGTCTGTGTTTTTTAGGGTTTGTTTTTAATGGAGGTAATTTGGTCATTAAAAAAAGTTAATGACAATTTTGGTAATGGCATTTTTAGAATTTAGTATGTTTTTAGAGAAATAGTGGTATAAAGCTAATTTTAGCAATTCTACAATGGCATAAATATAATTAGCAATTTAAGGATGGCATTTTCCTAATTATCAAAATTCACAGTGGCATGAAACTAATTATCTCAACAGTTAATGCCCTTGAAGTATAGGTTTGGACTGGGGCTGTCGATGGATACGATACGGTATAAAGTATTTTCATATCCGTATTAGTTAAAATTTTCTTTACCCATACCCTATCTATACCCGTTAAAAAATGACTTTATCCGTACCCTATTCGTACCTGTTAAGAATTAGTGGTAAGAGTAAGATAATAGTACATAATGGATAATAATAATAATATTATTAATTTGATTGAAAAATATATAATGTGCTAAATAAATATATGGAATTATGGATAAAGTACAACATTTAGATATAACAAAAATCATAAAATTTATTTTCATGTCATTTGACATTCAAAAAATCTATATAACATTTAAATTAAAAATTAATTTTTTTCATCGACAAAAACAAATTCGGTTGAAGATCGAAATTAATACTGTAAGACTAGCGACTGTTAATTGGTAATCCAAGTCCTTAATCTGTTTAATTAATCATTATTAGTATTAATCATGAATTATATGATCAAGAAATTAAATGATTTAATTTAATAACAGTAAAGTTTGATGGGATCTCTGATTTGAAAACATAGAAATATTCTATGAAAATTCTGGATATTTTCTATATGATTGCCACAATAATCCGACTTCTGAACTGATCAAATTAATTTGATTAGTGAAATAGCTAATTTACAAAAGTAACTGTCAGAAATTTATTGCATCAATGGCCACATGGATTGTGCCACAGAAGATCTGAAGGAAATTTAATAAAAAAAAAAATGAGACGAAGGAGTCTCCTCCTTCTGCCTCGTCTCCTTTCTCTGGCGATTTCTTCGCCTCTTCCTTTCTTTTTTCTATTCGAGCCCCACCACAGCGTGGTGCTGTCTTTTGTGTTGCAATGCGATTCGATGAGTGAGAGGTGGCCTCTGAGTCGTCCAATGGAGGCTTGGCACCTCCTGCCTGTCGTGTGAACTGGCACGAGGAGACCTTCTCCTCTTCTCTGTGTTCGATGGCGGCTGTCAAGCCTCGAATGCTTGATTGACGTGGCATTTTTACCTCCTTAGCTTCGTTCCTCTCTTCTCCTTTCTTTTATCTGAGGTAAGTCATTTAAATTGGGGCCGAGATTAGGGTTTTGATTTGGGGTTTCTGTGGAGGAAGAGAAGAGAAACTGAGAGCTAGGAAAGGTAATTCTTTTGCATCTCTGTCAATTCTTTGGGTTAATTTGGTTTAATTTCGATAGTTAAACCTAATTTCTAGATTTTTATTTGTGAGGAGACAGTGTATAGAACTGTCCCTTTTCTTGATCAGTTTGGCATTGATCTTAGCTTTGATTTTCCTTGAGTGCTTGGGAAGAGTTGTGAAGGCTCACGAGCAAGGTAAACTCTCACTGTTGGATTTAATTTCATGAATTGAAATGATGTTAATGGCTGTTAGAGTAGGGTTTACTTTAGATTGTTGGTTTTATGTGTTAATTAGTTAATTGTAGTCTGTTATGATGCTTGAATTGGATCTGTTGCTCACTGTTTTGCTTGATGATGTGAGCACTTATTTGTGTGAGGAACTGGTAGTCTTTGGTATGCTTGAACTTGATCTGTTGCTCACTGTGTTGCTTAAGGTTGTGAGTGCTTTCTTGTTGATAGAAATGGATGGTCTGTGATGCTTGTGTTGAGGCTGAGACTGGTGAAATTAAGTTAGGCATTTTTGCTTATTAACAGTGCATGCTGAAATTATATTTTTGCATGATTGATGTTGGTCGTTACTTGCATAGCATGTGTCATGAACTGATTAGAGAATTAGGCTTTAATTTATGCATTCATGCATATATTTGATGACTGTTATAAGGAAAATGACATTTTAATGTGATTTAAGATTATAGTTGCATTTGTAATTGATGTTACATGAATTGTGAGTATTTAGCTGCACATTAGAGTTTCTGTTGGCATTAATTAGGTGTTATGGGGCATGAATCTATGAAAAGATAGGTGGTTATGCATTTTGAGATGTTTCAGTGGCATATAAGTGCATTTCAGTGCAAATTGTGTAAAATTGTGGGTTTATATGCATTAAATTGGTGCATATCATGTTTAGGATGCATGAGCATGTTTTTAAGGAGGGTTTTGAGTTGAATTGGTGTTGGTACCAGTTATTGGTATTGTTCTGAGTGTTAGAGTTATGTCTTAGGAGCCAATCATTATATGGCTACTTCTATGGTTTATATTATTGATGATATTTGATCATTTATTTCTTGATTTATTTATTAACAGATCATTCAGGTTGAGGATCTGAATTGTAGATCTCTGTAGTTCATTTATAATTAAATAACAATAATAAATCTAAAAGGTCCGTAATCTTGATAATTAACAAGAAATATTAATTATCGGATAAGATTAGTATGCAAGTTAAGTGATGATTAAGTTCTACAAATCATAGGTAAGGAGTTGCCAACTTAATTGCTTATGTATATGTTATGGAACTTTGTACAGGACACGACCCAATGAAATAAATATATGGATTGTGTTATGTGTCATTATTTATTTCATTTGAGTTTGATTCTAAGTTTGAGATGGTTCAACATTTCCACATGAGGATAGGCTCAATAAATATCGTCTACCGTTGATTCCTGATAAGGGCTGCTATACGGACTTTATTTATGTTTTCTTGAATTGTGCGGGAAAAATTTGTTCATCAAGAAAATCGTATGTCCCTCATTAATTTATTTAGTGAGCGATGATATCTGTTTGGGCCCCTTGATGGAGATGGATTGTTTGCTAGCAACTGATACAGTCATCTCTAGATCAAGAAACGTATAATCTGCAAGAATGACACATTCCTATCTTGGATTATACGATGATATCATGTGACATAAGAATCAGACAAGGAAATACTATTATTTCTAATGCAGGATTCAAATATTGTATTAGTACACTATTTATGCGAATTGAAAATCATAACGTGTTGCTAGATACCGCTTATGATTATTAGAATTAAATGGCGATTTAATTCCATGGCCAACGTAGCATAAATCCTCAAAGGGTCACACAAATAGAGTTTTAACCATACAGTGCAGTATTTATTTATTCGCAGCAGTGTATTGCGAAAATATGATAAGTTGATTAATTAATTATATGCCGTTGCGAACCGTTATAATTAATTAAGTCAAAGGGATCATATAGAAATAAATTAGTACATTTGCTAATCGTAAATTAATTATTAATAAGTTAATAATTAATTATGTTCAACATATTTTATTTCATTTGAGCTAATTGGGCTTCTAATTAATTGGTTATTTAAAAATCCGATTTGAGGTTAATAGAAGGAGCAATTAAAGGGATGAACTAATGGGTTTTAAACACACTTGATATAGCCCATAAATCCCTCCCTTAAGGCCGGCCATAGAGGGGCAAGATTGTCCAATTAATTTGGTGGTAGGTAGGGTAAGAAAGGTCTATAAATAGAGGTCCCATTTGATGGAAACCCGAGCCTCCTTTCACCTTCTCTCTCTTCCTCCTCTCTTGGCCGAAAATCAAAGAAAAGAAAAGAAAAATTTCAGAATTTTTCTTATCCACTCTTCTCTTCCACCTCTAGTTCATGTGTTGAACAACATCTCTCCACTAATTAAAAAGGTTTAATTGATTAGAAGAGAGAAAACCTAAGAATTAGCCTTTATTCTTCTCAATTGCTAGCACAATTAGAGAAGAAATTGGTTAAACCTCTTGGTGGACTCGAGGCGGCTGCCGACGAAGGAGAAGGTGAAGGAGAGCATGCCACCAACTCCTACGCCTTGGTTCAAACCTCTTTGTTGCGATACAAAGAGAGGTAGCCTTCCTATTCTCAATCTCTTGTGTGTGAATGCTTGGACTAGATCCATCGAGGTCTATGTCGTTTGGATTGTTAATTAAATGGTTAATTAGCATAAAAATTGAAAACCTAGACTTCCTAACAGTGGTATCAGAGCTCTAGGTCGTTCTAAAGCATTTTAACACATAATTAGATGAGAAATGATTAATTAACACATGGATTAGTGATGCACTTGCTTGCTGTCTGGATTTCTGTTCTGTTTTCGACATTGTTTTGAGTTTTTCTCTGAGAAAAGCTTTCAGAAAAATTCTAAATTTAATTCGAGGTTGTATATCTGTGAGATGTTGTTCTTTAGGAACTAGTTTCACCTTTTTCTAAGTTGTTATGAATTTATGGTCAATTAAACGGTAACGGTGCGTAGATCTGGTACTCTGCTGTACAGTTCTGTGTTTTAGGCATGAAGGATTTATTTTTCGAAAATAAATATCTGTTTTTCTTGGCTAGAAGTCTTGTAGACTTGATTCTCTCTGTACATGTATAATTTGATGCATGCTTCGGATTTTATGTGGGCATTCAAGTCAAGAGATTTGAATCGGTTGTCAGATCTGATTTTTCAACAAATTGATTATTTGGATAAACTGTACTAATTGAGAAACTTTTTTGAAAAAATATTTAAATATAAAGTTTCTAATTGAAGTTAGGATTCTGTGAAAATTAGTTTCAAAGAATTTCATTAAGGTTTGATACCTCAACTGAGTCAAAAGTTTTTAGTCGTCAATCTGTTTCAGAACAGGGCAAGTGGCTTGTTTGCTATTTATCTTGATGATTTTAAATAGAACTAGTTGGATTTCTTTTGATGGATTGGTAGCCAATAACATAAAGTATAATTGTTATGTAAATTTTTTGTATGAAATCGTTTTGGAAGACGATCCTACAGACCAAAAGAGTTAGACAAAAATAGAAAATCGGATAACGGTGTTTCGCGCACAGTTTGACGATTTGTTATTTTTGTTTCTCTCGGATGGTAAGTGATCTCTCTCTGAAAATTTGACAGGTATCTGCACTAATAATAGGGAGTATGCATGATTTATTTCATAATTTTTGGAGACCGAAAAATTTCGGATTTTATCGGGTCCCATTTAATATTTTAAATAGTTAAAGTATTTTCTAATTATTCAAATTGGTTGAATAAATTAATTAGAATACTCCATGATATTCCTCCTTTCTGTTTGCAATTGTTGAATTGGCTTTTCAAATGGTTTAAGGAAATTAGTTGTTTGAAAGTTAAACTTTTATGCGGAAAGACCCGAACTACAAGCGATGTGCAAAGACTCTAATTCATTGTTGTTAATTAAGAAACAAAGGGACATGTGCTAACTTTGTTTTGTAGGAATGATCGTGGGTTTAGTATGGTTCAAGAAACCAATACTTTGTGTGTTGTAATTTGTGAATGCATGTAATTGATTGTATGTAAGGCCTTTGGTGCCATGGTAATTAATTAATTATGATTAATTTCTTAATGTAACTTGTGAGGCTTGCATGCCCCTAAGGCTAGGAGGGAATTAGGGATATTTTCACATGTATTTTGTCCTTTAATTATATAGGATAGGATCCATATGATTAGTGGGAGGGAAAATTAGATTAATTTTGCTACATGGAGATGCGGCGGAACTAATGCAAGCGGGAGCCATACAAACCCACAACAATGCTTGAGATGCTTATTATTATGTGAATGTTTGTGGATGCTATGAATGTCATAGGATATATATTGGTGTATGATTACACGACCACCAAACAATAGTCACATAATTGTTTGTCCCAAATTTGATTAAGTCGACCGCCCTCCTTCTCTCTATCCCCTTCACGTCAATTGCCCTCTCATGGCGCGGTCCGCCCAAGCGGACGTCATGGTTGTCAATTTGATAGTCGGGGTACAAATAAAGGGATTTGTAAGGAGCAAATAGAGAGATGTTACTTATCGATGGACCCAACTAGAGTTTGGACATCGGGGCGAAGTTCGCGATGCGAACCAAGAATCATAAAGTTGTATGATTGGTTAAAGAGAACCTACCTTATCTAGTCATTTTGGGTGACGTGCCATAGCAGGTCCAACTTGACGAAAATAAGGGTCTTGGAAATTCATTACTTTTAGGGACTTATATTAAAGTAGTGAAAGTTTTACTTTATTTGAAAATAAAACAAAAGCATAATCTAATTGACCTTTAATTTGAAAAATTGTTGTAGATGTCTTCCTCATCCTTTTCGCTTCGCTCTCTTTTAGAGAAAGAAAAGCTCGCCTTCAACGGTGCCAACTTTCTGGATTGGTACCGGAACCTTAGGCTTGTCCTTAGGTTTGAAAAGAAGGAATACCTCCTAACCACTCCCATCCCCGCGGTTCCCAAGTCGGATGCCCCTCAAGCGGACAAGGATGTCCATGACAAGCACGTCATGGACGACATGGAGATGTCCGTCCTGATTGTCGCTGTCATGGAGGCGGAACTCCAAAAGGAGTTCATGGATAGTGGTTATGGTGTGTTTGAAATGGTCTCTCGTCTCTCGAACATGTTCCAAACCAAGGCCCGCACCGAAAGGGCCCGTCTCATCAAGGCCGTCGCCAATACTCGATTGGCGGAAGGTTATGAAGTCGGGCCACACGTCATGAAGATGGCGGGGTTGTTTCGGTAGCTCGAAAGGCTTGATACGCCCTTCCCGTCAGGGGCGATTCAAGACTTCATTCTCAACTCTCTCCCTCATAGCTTCACCGGTTTTGTTGTGAACTACCGGATGAATGGCATGGACAAGAGCATGGATGATCTTCAAAACATGCTTGTCGAGACGGAGGAGAGTCTCAAAAAGGAAAAAGGGCCCAAAGATGTTCTTGCGGTGAGTGACAAGAGCAAGAAAAACAAGAAAAGAAAGACCCGCAGAACTAGAAAGGGCAAAGGCACGGTGACGCCCCAAGGTTCGGCCAAGGGAGCTCCCGAGGGTTCCAAGAGAAAGAAGAACCCGGCCACTTCCGAGACCGTGTGCTAATACTGTAGCAACAAGGGCCATTGGAAGAGGAATTGCCCCAAGTACCTCGCTGACAAGAAGGCGGGAACTGTCCGGCCTTCTACTTCAGGTATATTTGTCATTGAAACCCTTCTCGCTACCTCTAGTACAGACTGGATATTTGATACTGGTTCATGTGCTCACATTTGTCGAAATGTGCAGGCACTAAAGAGTAGGAGGCGGCTCGAGAAAGGCGAAGTTCAACTCCGCGTCGGTAACGGCACGTGCGTCTCCGCTATGGCCGTTGGGAACGTAGAACTTACTTTGCCTTCTGGTTTAGTTTTGGAACTAAAAGATGTTTATGTAGTTCCTTGTATCACTCGGAACATCATCTCTATTTCGTGTTTAGACTTGGATGGATTTGGTGTTGTAATAAAGAACAAAAGTTGTACTTTGTTGCGTATTGATGTTTGTTATTGTGTTGCGCATTTATTGAATGGTCTTTATGTGCTTGATTCTAACGAACATGTTTTGAGTGTTGAACATGACAGTAGAAAACGTAAGATCTCACATGAAAGTACGACTCTAATGTGGCATTGCCGCTTAGGTCATATCAACGAGAAACGCATCAAGAGATTACAAACAGTTGGTCTCTTGGATCAATTCGCTTTCGAGCCAATTGACACATGCGAATCATGTTTGATGGGAAAGATGACCAAAGTGCCTTTTACCAACAAAGGTACAAGGGCAAGTGGCTTATTAGACCTCGTGCATACCGATGTATGTGGACCTATGAGCATTTGCGCACGAGGAGGTTATTCATACTTCATCACTTTCACCGATGATCATAGTAGATACGGGTATATCTACTTGATGCGGCACAAGTCCGAATCCTTCGAAAAGTTCAAAGAGTTCAAGAATGAAGTTGAGAACCAACTCAATCGAAAGATCAAAGTCTTGCGTTCCGATCGAGGTGGAGAGTACTTGAGCCACGAATTTGGTGATTATCTAAAGGAGTGTGGAATCGTTCCACAACTCACTCCACCGGGAACACCACAATGGAATGGTGTATCCGAAAGGAGGAATCGAACTTTGCTAGACATGGTTCGATCGATGATGAGCCAAGCCGACTTGCCCAAATCGTTTTGGGGTTTTGCAATAGAAACCGCAGCTTTTACATTAAACCGTGTTCCATCAAAGTCTGTTGAGAAGACGCCTTATGAGCTTTGGTTTGGTAGGAAACCAAGCATGTCGTTTCTCAAGATTTGGGGTTGTGAAGCTTATGTGAAAAGGCTAATGAGCGATAAACTTGGACCCAAATCGGACAAGTGTCATTTCGTGGGATACCCAAAGGAAACTAAGGGTTACTACTTCTACAACCGCAACGAGAACAAGATAGTTGTTGCTCGTTATGGTGTGTTCTTAGAGAAGGAGTTTCTCTCAAGAAGAAGTAGTGGGAGTAATGTGGTCATTGAAGAAATTCATGAACCACCGCAAGATATGCCTTAAGTAGGTAATCTAGCGATTCCCAATATGGTGCCAAACGAGATTGTAGCCGAACCCGTTCCACAAGCCGTTATGGAAGAGGTTCAAGAGTACGCTCCCTCAAATGAGGACTCGAACATATCGCGAGTCGATAGTGTTCAAGACACTCAAACTTTCGAGGACCAAGAACCAAGTCCTCAAGCCGTTGTGGAACAAGTTCAAGAGCCTCAACCCCAAGCACCGATCCTACGAAGGTCAACGAGGGAAAGTCACCCACCCGAAAGGTACTTGGGTTTGCACGATGTTCTCGTCATTGCGAATGACGAACCCTTGACCATAAAGGACATGAAAGATAAATCCGACTCCAAGGAATGGCTTAAGGCCATGGAATCCGAAATGCAATCCATGTATGAAAACAAGGTATGGACCTTGGTTGACCTTCCCGACGGAGTAAAACCCGTTAAGAAGAAGTGGATCTTTAAGAGAAAGGCCGACATGGATGGCTACTTGAGCATTTACAAAGCACGACTAGTTGCGAAAGGTTACAAGCAAGTTCATGGTATTGACTATGAAGAAACTTTCTCGCCTGTCGTCATGTTCAAGTCAATTCGGATCTTGTTAGCGATTGCCGCATATTATTACTATGAGATATGACAAATGGATGTCAAAACCGCATTCTTAAATGGCAACTTAGAAGAGGATGTGTATATGACACAACCCGAGTGTTTTGTGGATCCAAAGAATGCTAACAAGGTGTGCAAGCTTTAAAGGTCCATTTATGGATTGAAGCAAGCATCGAGGAGTTGGAACAAGCGTTTTGATAAAGAGGTCAAGAAGTTGAATTTCATTCAAAGCGAGAAGGAACCTTGTGTTTACAAGAGAATTAGTGGGATCGTGGTTGTGTTTCTCGTTCTATATGTTGATGATATACTCTTGATCGGGAATGATATCCCCGAATTGAATGCAGTCAAGGATTCATTGAAGAAAGTGTTCTCAATGAAATACTTGGGCGAAGCCGCCTACATCCTAGGAATCAAGATCTATCGAGATAGATCAAGAAGGTTGTTAGGCTTGAGCCAAGATGCATATATTGACAAAGTATTGGAAAAACACAAAATGGCTAGTTTCAAGAAGGGTTACTTGCCTATGTCACATGGCATATTCTTGAGCAAGTCTCAATGTCCAATGACTGATACAGATAGGGATTTCATGAAGCGGTTCAAGTATCCATCTGTAGTCGGTTCGATCATGTATGCCATGCTATGCACTCGCCCCGATGTTGCGCATCCGATTAGTGTGACTAGTCGATACCAAGCTAACCCTGGTATGGCACATTGGACCGCAGTCAAGAATATCCTCAAGTATCTCAAGAGAACAAAGGATAGCATCCTCGTGTACGGTGGAGACCAAGAGCTCGTTGTAAGTGGTTACACCGATGCTAGTTTCCAAACCGATCGAGATGATGCGAAGTCACAGTCCGGCTTTGTATATCTGCTCAATGGTGGAGCCGTGAGTTGGAAGAGTTCTAAACATGATACCACGGCTGATTCCGTCACCGAAGCAGAATACTTAGCGGCTGGTGATGCGGCGAAAGAAGGAGTTTGGATTAAGGAATTCTTGACCGAGCTGGAGGTGGTTCCAAGCATCTCTGGTCCAGTGGATCTCTACTGCGACAACACAGGAGCCATAGCTCAGTCCAAGGAGCCTAGGTCTCACCAGAAGACCAAGCACATTCTACGACGATTCCATCTTATCCGTCAGTTTGTGAATGACGGATGGATCAAAGTCAATAAGGTAGACGGTGCCGCGAACACAGCGGACCCTCTGACAAAGCCTCTATCTCGAGCCGCACATGAGTTGCACGTTGCATCCATGGGGATTAGGGTATGCCTGAATGGCTTTGAGTTGTATCTTTTATCATTTGAGGCTTTAGTATGAGACATGTATATTTTGGATATTACATTGAGTACTATGCACTGGTTAGAAGTCACTGTTGATTGACTCTAGGCCAAGTGGGAGATAGTTAGAGTTATGTCCTAGAAGCCAATCATTATATGGCTACTTCTATGGTTTATGTTATTGATGATATTTGATCATTTATTCCTTGATTTATTAATTGACAGATCATTCAGGTTGAGGATCTGAATTGTAGATCTCTGTAGTTCATTTATAATTAAATGACAATAATAGATCTAAAAGGTCCGTAATCTTGATAATTAACAAGGAATATTAATTATCGGATAAGATTAGTATGTAAGTTAAGTGATGATTAAGTTCTACAGATCATAGGTAAGGAGTTGCCAACTTAATTGCATATGTATATGTTATAGAACATAGTACAGGACACGACCCAATGAGATAAATATATGGATTGTGTTATGTGTCATTATTTATTTCGTTTGAGTTTGATTCTAAGTTTGAGATGGTTCAACTTTTCCACATGAGGATAGGTTCAATAAATTTCGTCTACCGTTGATTCCTGATAAGGGCTGCTATACGGACTTTATTTATGTTCTCTTGAATTGTGCGGGGAAAAGTTGTTCATCAAGAAAACCGTATGTCCCTCATTAATTTACTTAGTGAGCGATGATATCTGTTTGGGCCCCTTGATGGAGATGGATTGTTTGCTAGCAACTGATACAGTCATCTCTAGATCAAGAAACGTATAATCTGCAAGAATGACACATTCCTATCTTAGATTATACGATGATATCATGTGACATAAGAATCAGACAAGAAAATACTATTATTTCTTATGTAGGATTAAAATATTGTAGCGGTACACTATTTATGCGAATTGGGAATCATAACGTGTTGTTAGATACCGCTTATGATTATTGGAAATAAATAGCGATTTATTTTCCATGTCCAACAGAGCATAAATCCTCAAAGGGTCACACAAATAGGTTTTGACCATGCGTGCATTATTTATTTGGTTGTATTAAGGAATGCAACAATATGATATGTTGACTGATTAATTATGTACTGTTGCGAACCGTCATAATTAATTAATTAAGTCAAACGGATTATATAGAAATAAATTAATGCATATTCTAATCCTTAAATAATTATCAAAGTGTTGATAATTAATTTGTTCAACATGAATTAATTAAAGTAATTAATTTGAGCTAACGGGCCTATATTTAAATGGTAAATTAAAGGTCCAACTTGAGAGCAATTAATTGGGCCACTAATTAATTGAATTAGAGGACCAATTAAATAATTGATGGAGCCCATTTAGGCCCATTTTATGGCTGCCCTAGTGATGGCATAGTTGTAAATTAGTTACAACTTTTTGGGAGAGTGGTTGGTCTATAAAAGGACCACCTTGGGAGCCAAAACCCTAGCCACCTTGCCTTTTTCTCTCTCCCTAATATTTTGGACGAAAATTAAAGGAAAAATTTCAGAATTTTTCCTCTCCACCATTGCTCTCTTAAGCTCATGTGTTGAGCACCTCTTGCCTCCATCCAATTAAATAGTTAATTAAGGCAAAGGGAAGGAAAGGATTAGGCTTAACCTCTCATCTACTAGCATAGATCGAGGTTTTGGTTAATACCTTGGTGGACTTGAGGCCGAGACACGCGTGGTGGTGCGCACAACCTCGACATCGCCGGATTCGAGCCTCCTTGTTGCGATACAAGGAGAGGTAGCCTTCCTAACATCTCTCTATTGTGTGTGAATGCTTGGACTAGATCCTTCGAGGTCTAAGTCGTTTGGATTGCTTTTTAAATGGTTAATTAGCACAAAAATTTGAAAACTTAGACTTCCTAACAATTATGTAAATACATTATACGTGTTCTCTGGAACTAAGTTGAACCCAATTCAGGGCCTTCATCGTGTGTTGGTACCAATCTCTCTCTCGGTACCGATTCTTTACTATGCTGTACTAGTGCTCGCCCCTCTTCATAAATTAGGCACGTACAACGCCAATTAAGCGTACCCTCCTATTCTCCTTTCTGTTATAATGCTAACGAACCCAAGACGAGCGGCAGAGGGGGCCCCCATCGTCGGAAAACAGAAATCCAGAAATACAGGGATTAAATTGAACAAAAATTTAACACAGACTCATTTAATTATCAACTTTCTAACTAACAGAAGACGACGCGACTCAAACCAAAGCTATCCTCGCACTCCCCTCAATCTCACAAGTCTAACGAGCTCAATTTCACCATCTGTAGAAGCCTAGATCGCTGTCGCTGCCAACCTGAAGGATTCAGCCGAGAATAAAATAACATAAAGGACCTTTCTCCAAATCTTCCTTTCCTTCTTCAGAACTTCAGCACCAAAACATTTCGGATCGTCTGTGGTTAATGGGTCACAGGACTTGTCAGATATCCATTACACCAAACTTAGTTCCATTAATAAGAGGTGCGCCTGGCCCGAAATAAATCCCATCATCCCTCTCTTTTAAAAATAATAATAAAATAATATAAAATATTAATAATAATATCGAAATAATCTAAATTATTTAAATAATAACGCAATTACGGAAAATGGAATTCCGTAATTACACTAATTCTCTCCCTTCTCGTTTTTTTGTTTTTTCTGCCGACAGACAGAGAGAATTCTATTTTTTATTTTTTTTATGAATTTTGTTTTTATTATTTGTTTTATGTTTTTTTGTTGTTAATTTTTTTAAATTTCATATGTGTTCTATTTTTTTCTACAGAATTTTTTCTTTTATTTTTTTAGTTTAAAATTTTGTATTCTAAAAATATTTCATATAATTTTTTATTATAAAAATATTTGTCATTATAGTTTCAAATTTTGTATTATAGTTTCTATTTAATTAAATTTTAATTATATTTTGTATTATAGTTTTAAATTTAATGCACCTCATTATAGTTTCAAATTTATCATTTTATAATTTGCGTTATTTAAATAAAATTTAATTATATTTATGTAAAATATTAGATAAGCCATAAGCCATAATACAATTAACAAAATATTTAAATATTATATGTAAATAAAAAATATTTAAATATTATATTTAAATAAAAGAATATTTAAATATTATATTAATAAGCCATAAGTCATAATACAATTAACAAATCAACAGTTTGATCACAATTAAATCGACAAAACATAATCACAAGCATCAACAATCACATAAATTAAGTCGTGTTAGCATACATCCATACCTTTCCTATCACATTTCATGGCATTCTCAAACAATCACATAATCACAAGCATCTCAAACATTGTTGTGGGTTTGTATGGCTCCCGCTTGCATTTTAGCTCCACGTCATCTCCATAAAGTGAATCTAAACTAATCAAGCCCTCCCACTAATTATATAGATCATATCTTATAATTAATGGAAATAAATAAATAAATACATATGAAAGAATTTCTAATTTCCTCCTAATCCTTAGGAGCATGCAAGCCTCACAAGTTACATTAAAATTAATTCACATTAATTTAATTAACCATGGCATCAAAGTCTTACATACATTCATTCACATGCATTCACACAATTATAACACACAAGGCATTGGAATCTTGAGCCATATTAAACCCACGATCCTCCTACAAAACAAAGTTAGCACATATACAATAAATATGTTTATTTGTTCCTAATTAACTTCATTAATTAGAATCTCTGTGCATTCTCGTTGCTCGCTTTTAAATGTAAAGAAAGTTCAACTTTAACAACTAACTTGTTTAAACCTTTTGAAGTTTAATTCAACAATCTAAAACTGAAAGGAGGTTATTTAAGGAGTGCTCTAATTAATATATCAACCAGTTTGATTAATTAGAAAATATTTTAACAAATTAAAATACTAAACGGGACCCGATAAAATTTAAAAATTTTCGGTCTCAAAAAATTATGAAATAAATCATGCAAACTCCTTATAATGAATGTAACTATCAGTAAAATTTTTAGGAAGATATCACTTACCATCGGGGATAATAAAAAAAGACAAATCTGACTTTATGCGCGAAACACCGTTATCAGATTTTCTGTTTTTCATCTCAACATTTTGGTCTGTAGGATCATCTTCCATACATTTTTCATGCAAACAATTTACACAATAAATCTTGTACATGCAGTTGGCTAACTACCCACGAAAAGAAAACCAAGAAAGTCTATTCAAAATCATCAAGTTAAGTGCCATACAAGTAACTACCCCTGTTCTGAAACAGACTGGCGATTAAAATCTTTTGACCCAGTTGAAGTATCAAATCTCCACTAAAAATTACGAAACTAATTTTAGCAGAATCCTAACTTAAAATAGAACAATTATATTTAAACACTTTTCAGAAAAAGGTTCTCAATTAGTACAGTTTATCAAAACAATCAGTTTGTTTAGAAAAACAGATCTGACGACTTTTTCCCTTTTCATACTTAAATACCCATTTAAAATCCGAACCATGCAACAAATTATACATGAACAGAAAGAGCTTTAAGTCTAGTTTAATTATAGCCAAATATTACAGGTATTTATTTTCCAAAAATAGGTCCTACACGCCATTCAACTAGAACTGTGCAGACAGAAACTGGTTCTGCGCACCGTAACCGTTTAATTCACCAAAAATTCATAACTGCTTAGAAAAACGTGAAATTTATGTCTAAAGAACCACATCTCATAGATCTAAAACTTTCAATAAAAGACCAAAATTTTCAGAAGGTTTTACATCATGAAAAATAAGCAAAAAGACAGGAAAACAGTTTTTTCAGAACAACAAGCATACACATCACCAATTAACTTAGTTAATTACCATTTTCTCGATTAATTTTGTGTTAAAATGCTCAAGCACGATCTAAGACTCTGATACCACTGTTAGGAAGTGGTTCGAATGCACAATTTTATTTTTATTATAATTAATAATCATAAAACAAGCAAACAACCACAAGAAAAGATCTTGCGAGCATGCAACACATCAATTAAGCAAGAGAAAAACGATTATGGATATACGTCTTCAAAAATCGTATGAAGAAGGAAAAATCCAAGGCGTAGGAGTTGGTGGCGTGCTGCGCCTCTCTTCCTTCTTCTCAAATGGATGACCTCGAGTCCACCAAAAGCTATAACCAAATTCTAAAGATTTGTGCTAGCAAACCCTAGAACTGGGCTAATTCCTTGTTGCATTTTTTCACAAAATTAACTATTTAATTTGTGGCTAATATTCAACACATGAATTCCTATGGAAGAGCAATAATATGAGAGAGCAATAGAAGAGAAAAATCTGATATTTTTTCTATAATTTTCGTCCATATTAATTAGGGAGAGAGGAAGAGGTTAACACTAAATTTAGCGGTGCTGTTTCCTTAATTAACAGCCCTATATTTAGACATCCAAATCTCATTCTTCTTTCACCCAATATGGACAAAATTGCCCCCTATATGCTGGCCACGAGATGGCCTAATTTAACTATTTCATTTTGTTATTTTGCTCTCATATTAACACATTAAATCAATCATTTAATGGTCTAATTAAATTGCTTTCTTATTAAGCTGAATTTTCAATTCAACCAATTAAAATATGTTGAATAAAATTAATTATCAACTTATTGATAATTATTTTAGAATTAGCAAATGTATTAATTTATTTCTATATGATCCTTTTGATTTAATTAATTATAACGATTCATAACGGTATATAATTAATTAATCAACTTATCATATTTTCATCGCACTTACTGCTGTGAATAAATAAATAATGCACTGTATGGTTAAAACTTTATTTGTGTGACCCTTTGAGGATTTATGTTATGTTGGCCATGGAATTAAATCTCTATTTAATTTTAATAATCATAAGCGGTATCTAGCAACACGTTATGATTCCCAATTCGCATAAATAATGTACTGATACAAATATTCAAATCCTGCATAAGAAATAAAAGTATTTCCTTGTCCGATTCTTATGTCATATGATATCATCGTATAATCCAAGATAGGAATGTGTCATTCTTGCAGATTATACGTTTTTTGATCTAGAGTTGATTGCACAAGTTGGCCAAACAATCCAACTCCATCAAGGGGCCCAAACAGATATCATCACTCACTAGGTATACTAATGAGGGACATACGGTTTTCTCGATGAACATCTTTTCCCCGCACAATTCAAGAGAACATAAATAAAATTCGTATAGCAGCCCTTATCAGGAATCAACGGTAGACGATATTTATAGAACTTATCCTCATGTGGAAAATTTGAACCATCTCAGACTTAGAATCAAACTCATATGAAATAAATAATGACACATAACACAATCCATATGTTTATTTCATTGGGTCAAGTCATGTGGTATGTTCCAATAACATGCACATATGCAATTAAGTTGGTAACTCTTTACCTATGATTTGTAGAACTTAATCATCACTTAACTTGCGTACTAATCTTATATGATAATTAATGTTCCTTGTTAATTATCAAGATTATGGACAGTTTATATTTATTATTGTCATTCTAACGAATGATCCACAGATATCCACAATTCAGATCCTCAACCTGAATGATCTGTCAATAATAAATCCTAGGAACAAATGATCAAATATCATCAATAACATAAACTAATATTTAAGTCATTAAATTATTGACTTCTAGGACATAATTCCAACACCAGCTTGATTGGCGACCCACCAAGAGCACTAGCGGCTAGAAGAGAAGACTGGCGACTCAGAAGATTCCAGCGGGTCGCTGGAAAGGAGGAAACCACTGCCAAATATAGCCAGCCAGTTTTGTTAACTTCTTAACCACGTTCTGAGCTATTTCTGGAGCCTCAAATTGCACGTCATTGACCTCTAGAGAACCGCCAATGCCTATTATAAAAGAAAGAAGCCTTGAATCCAGAAGGGACGCAATTTTGGAGGTTAATTGCAGCTAGTTGAGATAGCCAACAGGATCGCCAGCGGGTCGCCAACACCATCAGCGGACCGCTAGAGAGTAGCAGAAAGTTACACTCTGTTGTAATCTTTGATTCTTTCTTATGTTTTTGTTTATCTTTGATACCTTTTGGTTTTATATGATGAGTTGTAGCGAGTAGATACTGATTAGGGGCCATGACAGTAAATCTTTTAATTTATGATTAGATAATATACTTTTTAGTTAATTTTTTTGTTGCATGTTGTGTTTTATTTCCTTTCTTTACTTTTCCATTTGATTGCTTGAATTGCTTAAGTTAGATTTGCTCGCATTCGTCAAGTATAGGCCTTGCTTGATTGTTTAATGGTTAAGTCCAAACCAAACTTAACTTATTTGATGCAATTGAACCAACTTGAAGGTTTGAACTGAGAGGTTGAAACCAGGACTAATAACGAGAGTTAGGTCATTTCTAAGAGTGAAAACTCGAAGAATTCATTAGGTTAGAAAGGTATAAACTTATAGAAACTAGACCACGAAACGAGAGTTGAATTCTAGATTTTATACGAAGAAATTTAAGTTAATTGAGTTTGAGTTAATTGATTGTCAACCAGACTTAGAACGAGAGTTTGATCTGTTAAACATCAACCGAACCATATTCCTTACACAAAGTGACTTCTAAACTAACTAAATTGTTGCATCTGCACTAATCGTGCCGTGCTGCACCAGTCTGGCCCTGTGCGACCCGCACAGGATTTCATGCGACCCTCATAGGTAGTACTTGGTGCGGCACGGCCCTTAGTTGATGGTGCAATGCATGACAATTAAGTTCCTAACTGGTTTGGGACAGATCTAGCCGGACTTGGACTCCCTAGACCTCAGCCGTCGCATGTTGGTCATGGTATCGTGACACGGAACCTAGTCTAACGCCCCCATTAGTCTAGTTAACCCTCACTTTCGCTTGTTGGCTTAACCATCCTAAGTCCACAAGTTGGTTTACTAAGGTATCTAACCGACTTTCGCCTAATTAGAAATCTTCTCCTTTTGGGATACCAATTGGTCACCTTTCGGCTCCTAACTTACCTCAAGTTCCTTACTCAATTCAATCAATTAGTCTACACCTTTAACCAAGACTAAGTGTAGCCATTCACCTAGTAGGAGGTTCAACACAATTCATCGAACACAAAGCAAGCATAAACAATAGACAACCAACAAGTGATAAACCATAGAAACTTAATCATTCATCCAGTACATCAATCCTAACCTTGGTTTAAACATGACCTTAGAACAAACTAATCTAGCCTACCATAATAGAAACACAATCAAAATGCAAGAAAGGGAAAGATACAATCTCCATAACCAAAGAGAAGAAAGGAGGAAGGCAAACGCCCCTAATCAAGCCTCTTCCTTGCCTCTGGACTGGAGATACGGCTGCTTGGGTCGAACGGCGGTGGAACGGTGGTCGGAACGTGGCTCACAAGGCGGCGGGATGGTCTGTGCGGGTCGCACAGGGTGGCTGTGCGGGGTGCACAGGAGAGGTGAAGCGGTGGATCGGGTAGGTTTTCGTTGCGGCGCCGCCTCGGATGGGAGAGAAGATAGGATGCCCTAATTTCGGCACTTCGGGGGCTTTAAATAGCCGCGAAACTAGGGCTTGGAGTCACGTGCGGGGCGCATGGGAAGCTGGTGCGGGTCGCATGGGCCAGGAATGAGTCGTCTGGCCCATGTCGCTTGTCTGTCGTGCTGGCTGGGCCCTGTGCAGGCCGCACAGAATTCCATCCAGGCCGCACGGGATCAATTTCTTCATGTTTTCAAAGCCAAACTTCACCAAATTTCCTCCAAGTTCCTACAAAATGAATATAGACCCAAGAAGTACCAAATTCCTACAGAAATAAACTAAAACACGCATAAAATAAAGGTATTGAGTTGCGATTGAAGGTAAAGTCCGGTCGAAACGTATATATAAATGTGTGATATCAAATCCCCCCAAGCTTAAACTTTGCTTGTCCTCAAGCAACACCCTAAACTTAGAGGTTGGACCATACCTATATCTAAACTCAACACCTTGCAAGTCTACGAGTTGGAATTTAAATCAATTGGATTAGTTTGAGCATCACACATGAGTTCAAGGCAATCGGTTGCAAAACTTAGCACAAAATTTGGAACTCTAAGCACTCAAGCAATTGGTTTATGTTGCACTTGATCCTAAGAGATCCGATTTTTCATTTCAATGACCCTAACCTTCTCTATGTAAACAACATGCAAAATCAAGGTTATTTGTCCGTTCATTTCCATACCCTCCAAGAATTTGTAAGGAATATCTATAGCGTGTCAAGGCGTGAGGAGTCTTTTAGAAAAGAAAGAAAGAGAAAGAGAGAAAAAATAAAAAATTACATTGAGAAACGAACTTAATAAGCTTTGTCTCTTTTTTTTTTGTTTTTTTTTTTTTTTTTTTTGTTTTTTTTTTGTTTTTTTTTGTTTTTTTTTTTTTTTCATTTGTACAAGAGATACATTTCGCCATTGTGGCGGGGAAGAATTTACATAAAAAGAGAAAAAGAAGATACCAAGAAGACTAAAAAAGATACACGCCAAAGATACCACTTTTGAACAAATCCTTGTAGGACACAAATCCGTTCACTCGGCAAATGTTTATGACTTGTCTAATAGTGTTTAACATTATGAAAGCAACCAAATTTCGGGTTTTATCTATTTGAATCAAAATCCTCTTCGGTTCATTGGCTCAAAAACCAATCAAAAGCACACTTAGAGTTCAAAGTTTTGCAAGAAATTCCACAACCATTTGCATTGAAAACTTGTGCGAAAACTCATTCTAAAACAATCAATTAAATTTCAACTCATTTACATGCAAGATTAAATGAATTACGTGCAACCTACATGATGCAATCCACTGTCTGGGGTCATGTGCGGGGTGCACAGAAATTGGTGCGGGCCGCACAAAATTTTTTTTTTTTTTTTTTCATGGGAGACATTGGCCAGACAGTGGTATGTAGCTGCCAGGGACCCTGTGCGACCCGCACAGACAAGCCATGCAACCCGCACAGGCTCCCAGACAGCCGTTATTTCATGCCATGATGCATTTCCTAGATACAAGTTTCCAAATTTCGTCAAGTCTCCCCCCCCCCAAGCTGAACAATGCATTGTCCCTAATGCAATCATACGTCAAAGAAAAGGAAAAGAGAAGAAGTTTGGAAACATACCATTGCGCCCGGTAGCGGATAAACCGCAACCGGCCAACTAATCTCGTGGATGGCGGCGAAGGCGGCGATGTCGCGGTCCGGTGCTGGAATCGGGGTGTGCGGCTGCCGATTCGTGCGAAACTGCTGCTGGAATCGTGGGCTGCGGCTGAAACTTGCGGAGCGCACCGGCAAAGGAAACGGTTGTCCGTTTGAGCTCAAATTTTGACAGCGGGTTCACGGAAAGGTGCTGGACAAATGTAGCTGAAGAGTTTTGGTTTCGGCCGGTAAGTTTTTAAAGTTCGGCATGGCAGCGGCAATTGTGCACGGTTTCGGCTTACGGCAAGTGTCGGCACGGGTTTTATTTGTCCAAATCGCCTCAAATTTTCATAGTAGGCTGACAATTGGATTCTTAACAAATGTAGTGAAAGAGATTTGGGTCGGCCTAGTAAGTTTTCAGAAATTCGTTGGGCAGCGGTAATTGCAGCAGTGTCTGTCGGCTCTGTGCGGGACGCACAGGAATCCTGTGCGGGGTGGTAGGGCCGCACAAGTTTGGTCAGGAGTGGCAGACATGGGCCAGACAATGTAGGGGGACCCTGTGCGACCCGCACAGACATGTGGTGCGACCCGCACAGGTGTCAGATGGGCTCCAAACTCAATCATTCACTTCGATTTCAAAGTTTCCAAGAAGGGAAAGTTCAAACCAGGCCTAGTGGGGTCTGTTGTGGTCCATTTTAACGATCTTTTGTGGCTGTGCTGCAAGAAGAGGTGGTGTGTGGGCAACACTTGATCTTTTTGTGGCAATCGGCTTGCGTGAGGTCGTGCGCGGGTTGATGCCACTATTCCTTCAACCCATGGTGCTCTTGTACAAGCCAATTGGGGACTTCCACAATTATCTACAAATACCACAAACAAAACAAACACTTTGGCATTAGAATTTCTCCATAAAACAACTCAATTTAATTTTTATTTTCACCTTTTTTTTATGTGTTTTTAATTTTGTAGGAAACAAAGAATAAATCCTAAATTAACCTAAATTATCCCTACATTTTATTTTTAAATTTTCAGATTTTTTTTTTTACTTTTTTTTTTTCAAGATTTTCAAAAAATGCAAAAATAATCGAAATGAGAAGATAAGGGTTAGAAATCTTGGGTTGCCTCCCAAGAAGCGCTTGTTTAAGGTCCTTAGCTTGACCGTATGCCGCGAAGTTTCAACCGGCTTCCTTCATGCCCATGTTAAGGGCCTTAGTTGCCCAATAGGCCTTGTACACAACCTCCATGGGCAAATGACAAGGGTTCTAATAAACAAACTCTTCATGAGGAGCACAACGCCGATCTATGTCATGGGGCCACATAATTCTCTGCTTAAGTGTCTTATCTGGAGGTAAGACTCCACCGGCCACGTAATTCGCCGAATCGGCATACCACAACAGTGGCCGAATCAATGTCCTGGGGTCTGTGCGGGCCGCACAGGATTCTGTGCAGGCCGCACGGGATCTTTCCGGCTTGTATTCTTGCTCTCTTTCAATGGTTTTGACCTCCAGGGGTGGCCCTGTGCGACCCGCATGGGTTTGGTGCGACCCGCACAGAGGCTTCAGTTCATTATCTGAGTCGAAATTTCCATCCACAATTGATTCTTCTACAGCAATTGACTCTTGATTTTCAGAGAGGAAGTGTTGGTAACACTCAAGAGCTTCTTCATACTGTTCCCTTAACATTTCCTCAATTAGTGTATCAATCTCTTCAATCATACAACAAGAATCAAGTTGGTTGGGGTACTTCATGGCCTTGTCTATGGAAAACTCGATTGTTTCACCCCCGATCCTTAGAATCAACTTGCCATCTTTAACATCCATCAATGCCCCGGCCGTTCTAAGAAAAGGCCGCCCCAAAATTATCGGCACTTCATTGTCTTCCTCCATTTCCATTACAACAAAATCACCCGGCACAAAAAACTTGCCTACTTGCACCGGCACATCCTCAATCACACCAAGCGGCAAGCGAACCGATGCATCGGCAAGTTGCAATTAGAGACTGGTGCAGCAAAACATCGGCAAGAAGTACCAAATTCCTACAGAAATAAACTAAAACATGCATAAAATAAAGGTATTGAGTTGCGATTGAAGGTAAAGTCCGGTCGAAACGTATATATAAATGTGTGATATCAAGCACCGTTGCCGGGGATGGTAGTGATAATTAGGTTTTAATTTGTTAAATTTCTTTTACCCTTCTTCACGAGCTTTTTGTTTCTTCAAATTTCAGGTGTAAACACTGGCAGATGGACGTGGAAGGAAGAAGACCACCAGTGAAAGCAGCTCAGGTACGAGGAAACCGAGGCTTTGCGAAGGAGGAGTCTCTCAGCTTGAACCTCAACCAATCTCAGCTACCCGCCATCAACCCCAGCGGGCCGCCAAGAATGTGACAGAAGGCAGAGGGACGTCTGTTGCGACCTCATTTCGTATACCAGAGACGAGTAGGAGGGTCGATCAACGATCCAGAATAGACAACACTTGACCCAGCGGACCGCCCACTCATCCAGCGGGCCGCTGACTTGGGTCCTGACACCATAGAGGACCCCAAAATCGAGGAATCCGACCTTTCCGATACCGACGACATGGCTGGGAACGACGATGGGAACTAGTTGACTGAATTAGAGTGCATGATGCTCGAGAAAATTCAAATGAGGGAGGCTGCAGCCTGCAACCGACCTTTGCGTGAAATGGGAGCACCCGCCGCAAACAATATCGATCTTGGAGTCAACCCACCTAATCCCCAGCGAGCGAGAGACTTTGCGTTTAACCCCGGAATGATCAACCTGGTGCAGCAAAACATGTTCGGGAGAGACTCGCATGAGGATGCCAACCAACACTTAGAGGAGTTCTTACAATGTTGCATCCTCCTCAACTTTGACCATGTTCGAGACGACACAATCCGCCTTACCCTCTTCCCTTTCACTCTAAGAGGACGTGCGAAGACTTGGCTTGCCGGTTACAAGACCCATCCATTTGAGTCTTGGGACGAGCTAGCCAAGGCATTTTTGGAGAAATTCTAACCTAGGGAGAAAACCGTCCAAATTGTTTGCAAGATCTACAACTTCAAGCAAGATAATGATGAGAATTTTGGGGAGGCATGGGAGAGATTTAAGGATTTGCAAAGGATTTGTCCACACCATGATCTAACTGAATCTAAATTGATAAGTTGCTTTTATGACGGTTTGACTCATCTAACTCGTCAAAATGTTGACAATACTGCAGGTGGATCACTCTTGAACTTGGGAAGCGAAGCGGCGATTGACTTAGTTGATAGGATGGCACGAGCACAAACCAACTACTCGACAAGATTTCAAGGCCAAACTCGTGGAGTGCTCGAAGTAGATAAGAACACACACCTCCAATCTCAAATTGATGCTCTCACAACCATGCTCAAGAAGATGAATGAAAAGAAACTGCCCGCCGTGGTTCAAATTAATGCATGCCAACTTTGTGAGGAGGAAGGGCATTTAGCTCCATAATGCCCTCGCTTAATCAAAATGAGACCGAAGAGGAAGAGGTGAATGCTATCAGCAATGGACCCTCCTTCTTTCTGAATGTAGGACAACGGGATAGACGTAACCATCCAGGGCTCTCCTACTCCAACCCCAATTGTGCGACTAATCCCGGCGTCTATGCAAATAAGGGAGGCAATCAACAAAATCAACCATCTCAGCACCGCATTCAGGTTGACAACTTCATGCGCGACCAAGAGATATGGAACTACGAAGTGTTTGTGGAGATCAACCGAATCGGCGAAGTATTGGACCAAATTCTCAAAAATCAAAATTCGATGGTAAACCAACCAGGTAATGGAGTGATAACAAAGACAGGCATGTTTCCGAGCCAACCAGAGCCCAATCCAAAGGCCGGCGTCAATGCCATTATACTCAGGAGCGGCACGAACTACGACGGACCCGAAATGCCTGAAGAACCAGCCTCAGGACCGAATCAGCGGACCGCGAGGTCAACCAGCGACCCGCTGAACCTGAGATGAGGCTGGTGTCAGTAGAGGACAGTAGATTTGTGCTGATCGAGGCAGAACCAGCGGACCGCCAAGACACCCAGCGGCCAGCCAGTTCTGATCATGCCAGTCAAAAAGAGAAGGGCACGGCAGTCCAGCAGGCCGTATCTCGCGCCAATGTGCCCTATCCTCAGCGACTAGCCAAAGTCAAGCAGAATAAGGAGTTCGGTAAGTTTTTGCAGGTCCTGAAGCAGCTCTCTATCACTATCCCATTCATGGATGCCTTGACACAAATGTCATCTTATGCTAAGTTCTTTAAAGATATACTTAGCAATAAGAGGAAGATCGACGAATGTCAAACGGTGGCCTTGACTGAAGAATGCAGCGCATTAATCTTGTACCAATTGCCACCTAAAATGAAGGATCCAGGCAAGTTCGCAATTCCATACAAGATCAGAAAAGCGAGCATTAGAAGAATATTGTGTGATTTGGAGCTAGTGTGAGCCTCACGCCAAAGTCGATTTTCTACAAAATTGGAGAATTGCAACACACGAGGATGTCTCTCCAATTGGCCGACCATTCCGTACGCTTCCCTCTCGGAGTTGTTGAGGACATACTGCTACAAGTAAGTAACCTATATGTCCCTTGTGATTTTGTTGTTATAGATATGGAAGAGAATTTGGATGTGCCGATCATTCTTGGACGATCTTTTCTTCCCACCGCTGGAGCTTTGATTGATGTGAAGAATGGCAAAATGTCCCTGGAGATCGGGGATGAGAAAGTCGAGTTTCAAATCGACAAAGCCATGAAGATGCCCTCTCAACATGACTTAATTTTCATGGTTGAAGAACTCGACGAAATGGTGGAGGAGACAATCTTCAGTCAGATTCTCAAAGTGTATAACTTCTTCTCCGACACCGACGAAGAAATGGTAAAGGCAGATTAGATATTCAGCGAGATTTTGCAAGCAATATAGCATCAGCCACCTTTCTGGCCACAAGCCAGCAGCCCACAGGCCTCAGCAGCGGACCGCCAGACAGTTTCAGTTCAGCTCAGAACTTCAACAGAAACAGTGCTCAGCCTCGACACAGTCAGTGGCCTGCCAAGACTGTATTCCAGAGCCTCCAAAGCTGGAACTGAAGCAGCTGCCCGACAGCCTCAGGTATGAATACCTGGGCCCAGACCAGATATATCCTATGATAGTCAATGCCAGCTTTATGAGGACCAGACTGACAAGCTCTTGAAAGAACTGAGAGCACATAGAAGGGCGATTGGCTACTCAATTGAGAATCTAAATGGATTTGACCCGTCGATTTGAACACACCGAATTTTGCTCGAAGATGGATACAAACCCTCAGTTGAACATCAGAGGAGACTAAACCCTAACCTGAGGGAAGTTGTCAAGAAGGAGGTGTTGAAGTTGTTGGATGCGGGTATCATTTACCTGATTTCCGATAGCGAATGGGTGAGCCCGGTGCATGTTGTGCCTAAAATTGGAGAAACTACGGTGATGAAAACTGAGAATGATAAGTTGATTCAAACAAGGGTAATAACGGGATGGCGGATGTGTATTGACTACCGCAAGCTCAACACCGCCACGCGCAAGGATCACTTCCCATTGCCTTTTGTGGACCAACTATTGGAGCGGCTCACCAACCATTTTTACTTTTGCTACTTAGATGGCTATTTCGGATTCTTTCAAATTCTTATCCACACAAGTGATAAAGAGAAGACTACATTCACATGCCCGTATGGAACCTATGCATATAGGAGGATGTCATTTGGGCTATGCAACACCCCCACCACATTTCAAAGGGCTATGATGGCCATATTCTCGGATTTCATTGAGAAGGACATGGAGATTTTCGTGGATGACTTCTCGGTGTATGGCACTACTTTCGACCATTGCTTGGCTAATTTATCGAAGATTTTGAAGAGATGCGAAGAGGTCAACCTAGTACTCAATTGGGAGAAATGCCATTTCATGGTTCAAGATGGAGTGGTGCTTGGACAAAATGTTTCATCTCAAGGTATTTCGGTGGACAAAGCGAAGGTTGAAGTCATTGAGAAGATGAGCAATCCAACATGCGTGAAGGATGTGCAGAGTTTCCTTGGACATGCCGGGTTTTATCGACGATTTATCAAAGACTTCTCTAAAATTGCAAAACCTTTAACTAATTTGACCATGAAAGATGTTGATTTTGATTCAAATTGTGTTGACGCGTTTTGTAGGTTGAAGGAAGCTTTTGTCACCGCGTCCATATTACAACCACCAGATTGGAATCAACCTTTCGAGTTGATGTGCGACGCAAGCGACTATGCCGTAGGAGCGGTGTTTGGCCAACGCAATGATAAGAAGTCATGTGTGATCTATTATGCGAGTAAGGTGTTAGATGAGGCTCAAATCCAACTACACCACTACTGAGAAAGAGCTTCTTGCTGTTGTCTTTGCTCTGGACAAGTTTCGACCCTACCTGGTCGAATCCAAGGTGATTGTCTACACGAACCATTCGGCTCTCAAATATCTCATGAGTAAGAAGGATGCCAAACCGAAACTCATCCGATGGGTCCTTCTATTGCAAGAGTTCGATTTGGAGATCCGTGACAAGAAGGGGACAAAAAACTCAGTTGCAGACCACCTCTCCAGACTCAGATGGGATGAACCACAACAGATATCGATTAACGAGAGCTTCCCAGATGAACAACTGTTGGCAGTCGATCCAGTACCAGCGGCCCGCCAGGGATGGGCGCGACCCGCTGAACCTTCAGCGGCACGTCAGGCCCACCAGCGGCCCTCCAGAACTGGACAGCCACAATGGTTTGCTGATTTCGCGAACTATTTGGCCACCGGTGTACTGCCTCCAGAGCAGACTTACCAACAGAAGAAGAAGTTCCTCTCAGATGTCAAGTTCTACTTCTGGGAGGACCCTATTTTGTGGAGGCTAGGCGTGGATGGGATGTTTTGGAGGTGTGTTCCACATGAGGAGATTGGTGCAATTCTAGCTCATTGCCATTCGTCGAGCTATGGAGGACATGCTTCTCACTCAAAGACAGCTACTAAGATACTGCAAGCAGGGTTCTATTGGCCATCAATCTTCAAGGATGCCCGTGCCTTTGTGCTCACGTGTGATCAATGTCAAAGGATGGACAATATTTCAAGTAGACATGAGATGCCATTGAATCATATTTTGGAAGTGAAAGTGTTTGATGTGTGGGGTATAGATTTCATGGGTCATTTTCCATCGTTATGCGGACTTGAGTACATTCTTGTAGCGGTGGATTATGTGTCAAAATGGGTTAAGGTCGTGGCATGCAAGAAAGCCGATTCGGATGCGGCAAGGAGGTTCTCTAAGATCATATTTCCTAGGTTTGGAGTTCCTAAAGTTGTGATAAGCGATAGAAGGAAACACTTTATCAACCGCCAATTCGAGAACTTGTTGAAGAAGTACGGAGTCAATCATAGGGTGGCTACACCATACCATCCTCAAACTAGTGGGCAAGTGGAGGTCTCCAACCGTGAGATTAAAAATATTTTACAAAAGACGGTTGGAAGGTCAAGAAAGGATTGGGCCCTCAAGTTAGATGATGCATGATGGGCATACCGCACCGCATACAAGACGCCCATTGGCATGAGCCCGTTTAAGTTGATTTATAGAAAGACATGCCATCTATCCGTTGAATTGGAGCACAAAGTATATTGGGCCACTCGAGCCATTAACTTTGACTACAAGGAGGCGGGAGAAAAGAGGATTTTGGAGTTGCATGAGTTCGATGAGATAAGATTGAATGCTTATGAGAAATGCAAGGATGTACAAGGAACGAACACAAGCAATTGCATGACAAACGTATCCTAAGGCGTTAATTCAAGGAAGAAGACTTGGTGCTCTTGTTCAACTCAAGACTAAGGCTTTTTCCGGGCAAGTTAAGGTCTAGATGGTCTGGACCATTCGAGGTCAAGAAGGTCTTTCCGTTCGGAGCGGTTGAAATTTGGAGCGAGACTCATGGTAGCTTCAAAGTCAATGGCCAACGTCTCAAACTTTACATGGAAAATGTGTCGAGGGGAGAAGATGCGGGAGTCATGCATCTCACTGCCCCGACACCTAGCGAGACGTAGACAAGAGGGGTCGAGCTCAAGACCCTAAACGAGCGCTTCTTGGGAAGCAACCCAAGGATTTAGAAAAAAATTAGATTTTCATTTTGTGCAATTTATTTTTAGTCAGAAAAACCACAAAACATAAAAAAAATAGAAAACAAAAATACAAAAAAAGGTAATAAAATTGAAAAATACAAAAAAATTAGGAGTAGTTTAATTTAATTAAAACTTGGCCTAACTTTCAGGTGAAAAACAGCTCTGTCGCCTATTTCAGCGGCCCGCCAAGACTTTCAGCGGACCACCAGTCGACCTGCGACCCGCTATCCAACCACAGCTTGGGAGGAGAGACCAGCGACCCGCTGGGCTGGTCAGTGGCTCGCCGAGAATAACTGAAATTCAAAAAAATATATGGGCGGCAGTTATTAGGGGCATTTTCAACTTTTTGCCCCTCATCCCCTTCATTCCAGATCTAACCCCCGCGCTCTCAAACTCTCTCTCGCGACCCAACAGCGATATCAGCGACGCCGCCGACTTCGATAGCCTCACGCACCGCCGCAATCACCGCCGTGCTTCTCGACTCTCTCCACGCCACCACCAACTCGTTGCGCCGCCTCATCTCGCCGTAGATCGAAAAAATCGACGGCGACACTCAGCCTTTTCTCCAATCCGAGTGCTAGAGGTATTAAACTCACCACCATCCTCTCAATTTCAATTTCAAACAGTACAAAGACCACCAAACCAAGCCAACCTCGTACCATAACCCACTCCTCCACAAAAGCCCAAATTCGGCAACCACTAGACACTACAAAAGCCCAATTCCGGCAACCACTAGCCAGTTTCAGCGGCCCGCTAGCCAACCCAGCGGCCCGCCAAACCTGAGATCCGACAAGCCAAAACCTCTCTTAACCCCCACTCTCAGCAACCCGTCGAAACTTTCAGCGGTCCGCTAATCCTGGGCACACCAGAGACAGAAACAAGCCAAAACCTTGACGAATCAACCATGGCACCTAAAGTCATCCGCAGAGGGCTCAGGGTAGCCAAGAAAGCACTGACGAGGGGGGTTCCTCCGGCCAACCATCTCGTAGGGCTGAGGAGCCACCCCACAACTTGGATAAGGCGAGTCGGGATGTTTTCAGCACCGACTCGGGAAACAAAGAGATGGAGGTTGATCCTCCAATGACTGAGGATAAGGGCAAGGCTCCGATGGAGGAGGACGGTGGGAGCGAAGAGGAGAGTGGAGAAGAAGATGGAAGTGGTTTCGGTAGTGAGACCGGAAGTGAATTCGAGGAGGGAAGTGAGGAGAAAGAAAGTGGAGAAGAGGAGATGATAGAAGTGGTGCCCGATGTTGTCGAGACAACCACCCGGGTAGCAAGGAAGTCCCGGATAGCGGAGGAAGAGTTGCGGGGCAGCGAGTCTCGGTTCTTGGAAGCCGAGGCAAAAGGCTGATATGAGCGTCTTAAGAAGAAGAAAATTGAAAATAGCCGCTGCCTCGACCCGAAGGTTTTGACGGATCTCAGCATAGAAGCCGACTTCTATGCCTTAACTGAAAATGCCAGGATCATAAGGACATTTTGGGAGATAGTTGAGCTCGCCTACACCCGCCTCACAATTGAGTTCTTGTGCACATTAAAGCTATAGTGGCTAAAGGAGCGGGGCGAGCATAAGGCATCATGGACCTTCCATGGCGTGCCTTGTTCTCGTCTTGAGAGTGAGATAGCCGATATTTTTGGCTTGAGACGAGGCAGGTTGGATGTAAGGGATGTAGATGAGGGGCTGTGGGAGAGACTCATGGGGTTGGGGGCCCCAAAGGAAAAGAAAAGCGTGGACATACAAATGCCCGTGATCCGATTCATTCAACGGGCCCTATCGCTGTCCATTTTTGCTCGCGGTGAGTCGGGTAACAAGGTGCTTGTGGGAGAGATATGTGTACTGATCCAAATGCTCCGCCGAGGCCAATCGGAGCATCAAAACCTCGCGTGGCGAATGCTCAAGCATTGGCGCGATATCGCCACAAGCCGCGCGACCGGAGTAGGGCAGATTACGATAGGTGGGTACATCCCCACCTGGCCAAGCATGTCGGAGTCTCAAGTTTCCGGATGAAGCAAAGTGCGGGGTCCGAGCGAATAAATATGGATTTATTGATCACTATGGGCCATGTGAAGAAGACTCCCCGCGAGACGCGCTACGTGGTGAGGGACTTCAAGCTGGTGATCCTCATCACCTTCAGAATTGGCCAGATGCGCACCGGGGACTACCTTTTAGTCTGAAACGGTCGACTTATGCTGCCATCACCACCAGCAGGACCTCAGCCTGCAACCAGCGGCCCGCAGGAAAGGCCAGCGACCCGCCAGACAACTGCAGCAGACACATATGCCAGCGAGTCGCAGTCAGAGCCAGCCGTCCGCCAATTTGGGCCAGGAGCTGGGACTGAGGGTGCTGAAGGAGTTTTTGCGGGGATGGGCACATCTGATGTCCCCCAATATGGTGCAGGCAGCAGCTACCAGCCCTACATGCAGCCGGGCTGGAGCCAGTAGGCATACGACCCAGTTGCACACTACCAGATGCTTGTAAACGTGCATGGGTACCAACGTATGCTCCGCCATGACGTCTTCTCCAACCTCGACCAGAGGATTGATTTGATTGAGAGGAGACAGGCGGAGGAGCTGAAGGAGGCCCGAGCCTTCCGTGAGTACCAACGCAAGAGGTACGAGCGGGATGATGAAAGGAATAGGACGCGGGACGCCCTCTCTGACTATTGGGCGAACCAGATCTTTAGGGCACCACCTCCACCACCTGCTGACGTGCCGTTCTACCCACCACCGCCACTGGAGAATGAGCCACCGCAGCCACCGCAGCCACCGCACGAGGATTGAGCCAAGCTTGTGAGTTTTCTAATTTTGCTCTATTTATCTTTCTAGTGTAATTAATGGCCCTAGGGACAGTGCCATGAATTAAGTTTGGAGGGGTAGAGGGAAATCAGAAAATTCGCATTTTAATTAGGTTAATTAAGTAGGAAATTGCATTTCATTGCATTTTAAGCTCTGTCAGCTTTGTTACCAGCGAACCGCAGTCCCTACCAGCGGGTCACTGATAACAGGTTGGCAGGACTTAGAAAATTCTGAGTATTGGATATTTTCAGTGGGCCGCTGAACCCATCATTTGGGTCGCTGCTAAGGCAGCGGGTCACTCATATAGCCAACGGACCTCTAGAAATGTCCAGAACTTAGGGTTTTCTTGTATAGTCATATAGTTTTGTAAATAATTGCATAATTAATGACATTTCGCATTTAGGTTAAGTTAAGGAGTTGTTTAGTGAGTTAACTGACGTTGACTTGAGCAAAAACAAAGATGCATAACTGAAGAGCAAAATTGTTGAATTTTTCAAAATTTGCATGAATTTAATTGGCAAAATCGAGATGTAATTAGGATAGGAGTTTGAGTTTTCCATGATATATCTCAACTAAACCTAAGTTGCTGAATTGATAAGTTAAAAGAATTGATCGAAACATTTGAGACGGTAACCACCACAAATCAAAATCTCGTTGAGATCAACTTTAGCAACACAAAGACATGACAAATTAAGGAATGATCGTTAGGTCTAGGGAATTTAACCATATTTTCAAGTTTAATTAAAAGTCGAAGATGTATAAAAGCACATCTTGTAAATAAAAATGGAAAAAATGAAAAATGAAGAAAGACATAAAAATAGGGGAACTAAAAAGCGTGCAATGCCATGGACATTGCGGGAGGCTATAGGTAATTATGGATTAAAAAACTTCCATAAAATCATGGGTAAGAAACAGAAAGGCTCATGATATATAAGAAAAAATCAAATAAAATCCACTCTAATCTGGCCGACCACTCCACCGCGGGAAACCCTCCTAGCCCCAGGAGAATTAATTAAAAGTCCAACCAAAAAACTTTGGAATTGGTTGGGTGAGGAGTTGTATCCTTTTTTCCGCCTCACTTTAGACCAATTTCAATGCGTTTTCGAAAATAAATGGTTAAGTACCCAAAAACCTAATTGAGAAATGAATTAGTATGTCATGGACGTTTGTGTTGGTAGGGTTAGATCCCGTTTCAATTGCTAGACCAAATGCATTAACTTTGATAAGTCGATAAACCTAGGTATTGATGAGAAAAATCATGGAAAATAATTGCGAATATCTTGGTTGCATGATAGGTGTGCCAATTACATAACAACAAAACTTGGATTTTGAACTTGAAATTGAAAATTGATTTTGGTTGAAGTTGTTGAATTTGCTCAAGTCTTGATTAGTTAACTTGTTAATTAACTCCTTAACTTGCAGAAATAACATGTAAATGAATGAAATTAAGCCCAAAAACCATAACTTAGACTTAGGATCTTGCTTGGGGACAAGCAAATGTTAAGCCATAAGCCATAATACAATTAACAAAATATTTAAATTTATAGTTTTAAATTTAATGCACCCCATTATAGTTTCAAATTTATCATTTTGTATTTTGCGTTATTTAAATAAAATTTAATTATATTTATGTAAAATATTAGATAAACCATAAGCCATAATACAATTAACAAAATATTTAAATATTATATGTAAATAAAAAATATTTAAATATTATATTTAAATATTATATTAATAAGCCATAAGTCATAATACAATTAACAAATCAACAGTTTGATCACAATTAAATCGACAAAACACAAAGGAAGTTTGATAAATCGTTTTCATACGTAGTATTTCAGCCATTTGTAGGACTTAATTTCATGCATTTCATTGTAATTTATGTTGTTTAATTGGTAATTTAGGTTAGAATCCAGGTACTGCCATGTTTGCTCTGTTTTTGTACAGGATTGAAGATAATCTACTCAAAACGGCGAAATCTGCATCGATCGGCGACCCACCAGCTTGATTGGCGACCTACCAAGAGCACTAGCGGGTAGAAGAGAAGACTGACGACTTAGAAGATTCCAGCGGGCCGCTGGAAAGGAGGAAACCACTACCAAATATAGCCAACCAGTTTTCTTAGTGGAACTTCTTCTCCCTGCTGCAAATAAGAAAGTGAGCGACACAGATATTCTCGAAGTCACCTACACATATAAGTGTAGCGCATCACTACATATTGCAACAAATTAAATTATATATTTTTTGTATGATTACTTAGATATTGTCACTTTGATTAATATTGTCTAATTGTAATAACTTATGTACAATCAGATTTGAAGGTGACACATTTGAGACCACTCCTGCGACCGTTAGTGTACGTCGCACTGATGAAGTGAAAGCTAACCAACAGCAACCACCACCAGAGGTGAGTGCTGAAGAGGTTCGTCTCGGTGTTGCCGAAATAATAAAATAAGCAACAACTGATGCAGATAACAATAAGCTGGAAAGTGCTCGGGGCAAGCTTCTTGAGGGTCTGAAAACATTGCAAGATGGGGATAAACAACAGCTGAAGGTCTTACTGAGGGCAGAGCTAGAAGAGCTCCATGAATTAATGAAATCGAAACCAATTTACGAAAAAGAAGGGCGTCCTTTTGCATATTCATTACTAGCCTCTCATGACACGCAGTTAATACTCGAAAATCAAGGGCCATATTCATTACTTCTTAATAGACCTGTCAAACGTGGCTAACGATCACGGAAATGCCCCTGATCGTTAGCATTTTGTTTAATCATACAACACAGATTATATAATCGTTAACGTTTTGTTTAATCGTTTATTATACGGCACAAAAATCGATTCCGTTAATCATGTTGTTTCATGTGAACGATTTAAATGATTTAATGTTTATGTGATTGAGCAAGGAAAAATTACGGTATCACACGCATATTTTTTTAATCTGAGAATTTTTTTTCTTATAAATAGTAAATAGCTGTTACAATACAAGCAAATTCATAAATCATCCGAGCAATTTGTCAATAAAATCTCATTCTCTCCTTTGAGAAACAAATTCACATACTTTTTTTTTTTTTTTAATGAACGCCCATAGGCCAAACTTCCATTAAACTTAGAAACAATACAACAAATGTCATCCTCAACCAATTAGATCTACCCTAGATGCTTTCTACTAACCTAGAAACAGTTGAAAAAAAAAATAAGACAGTAAAACAACTACCCATACCAGTAAACATAACAGTAAAAGAAAAGAACTACAAACTCTAGAGACCAAAATTAAAAGGAAAACAGAAAACTACAAGCTCAAAAATTTACATACCGGTTTAATTAAAAAATGAATGAACAACCACGCTGTACAAAGAACTGATCTTTAATTTACAGAAACCAAAAAAATGAATGAATGAAAATATTTACATACTGTTTTAATTTACATCTCGACCATAAAAAAATAAAAAATAAATGAACAACCATCCCCAAATTGTATAGAGAACTCAACTGTCAGATCGTCCACTCCTTGTTTAATTAAACAACCCATTCTCTACTGATTTGTAAGATTGCCAAATCATTTGAAAAAATAACCCCATCCTATTGTCAAAGTTCTCATTCACCCCACCCCATAAGCAACCCTTTCTCTACTCTTCCAGTCATACTCCATCTTCCTTGCATGGTTCTGAAAATCGAAATCGGAATCGGACTATTGTTCCAAGGAGTCGAATCGGATGACTCGGAAAAATCATATGAATCGGATCGGAAACTTGGATTTTCACAGAAAATCATTTTTAATTTCAAAAAAATCAGAAAAAATATGAAAAAATTAGAAAAATATTTTTTTTAATGAAGATACTTTAATTATAATGCCTTAATATATCAGTTAAAATTGTAGAGAACAAAATTTTCAATTTTTCTATGTGCTTTGATTGATTTATGGATGAACAATTGATTTTTTAAAAAAATTATTTGTCCTCCTGAATAATTTAGACCGTTTGATTTGATTAAAATAAAAAAAACTGCCGAAATGGAGGTGTCCAGTTCGTCCCTTCCTCTTATTTCTTCTTTCCCGTTCCGAGTCGCCTCCCTCCTCTCTCTTTTGCGATGGAGCACAAGAAAGGAACAAATAACCCTCACGAGGAGGAACCGCAAAGCTTCTCCGGACCTTCTGACGCAATTTATCGGTCCTACCTACCCCTTCCAGCGTTCTCTGGCTCACCTTCGCCCCTCTCGATAGATGAATACAGCCATTAATGGCAATCTCGCCCGAATCCGCTCCAAATAGCCAAAATTCGGATCGTCGGGGGCCGATTCCGAGTTGAATCGCCGATTTTTTGAACCATGCTTCCTTGTCAGCGCTGTCGTGTGGGCTCCGAGAGATCTCCTCCTAGGCTTCCATCTTCCACGCAAGAGATGATGACCCCGCCGTCACTGCCATCATCGTCGTCGCGTAGTGGAGGGTGGTGCTGGTCCTTTCAGCTGCGCAAGAGGAGAGGCAAGAGGGTGGTGCTAGTCACTGGCGGCTATGCAATACGAGTGGTAGGGGTGGCCAGGGTGTCGGGCTGTCGGCGACGAAAGTGGCGAGAGAGAGCAGGAAAAAAGAGAAGAAGGTAAAGAGTCGAGCGGCGCTTAATTAGTTTTTTAACGTGACTAGGTCGAGTAACCCCTCGTTTCCTCCGCCCTTACTCTGTTGTTCTAACAATTCTAAATCCATAGAATACTATACGTGAAAACGAAATAACGGTACGAAACACCCTATTTTACTTACCGTTACGTTTATGAGTATATATACCAGTCTATTTTGTTTGCCGTTTCGTTTGGTTAACGAAACGCATTTAAGTGTCGTTATTCTTTAACGGAACGGAATAACGTTATTTTTTTTTTCCGATCACAGGCCTAGTCGTAGGGTGTCAAACGCCATAGTAGGGCACATAATAAACTTTAAAAACTGCGATTCACGTCAAGTTATACTTATTTATCGACTTTATAAATACAAGGAGTTCTTAATATTAAATGAATAACTTTAGGATGGCATGCATATAAATTAAATATAAATTCTATCTTGCTACATAATTGTAAAAGCATTCCTTTGGTCAGCTCTACCTACGAAGTAGGGGGCACATCTGGGACTTAATGGTATTTGTTTTTCTTTTCCTTGATTCACGTCATTTCTTCGTTCACACGATCTCACAAATTTAATTTTTTTGCAATTTCTAATTTTATCCTATAAAAACTATATGTTTCGTATATTTCAATGGCAAAACTAATAGAGAAACTAATGGAGTTTGCAACTAAATTAATGGGAGTAGACTAATTTGATTTGCATTTCATCGTATTAATCTTACATATAATAAAGATGCGTGGATGACCCCAAAAGATGCAAATGAAAAGATACCTATTTTAGCATAGAGATCATATAATATCATTTAAGAGATTTCTCGCCAAAATGTGCAATATAGTGAATGTTTTAAAGGGTGCGATTGATAAGGTGCTTATTTTAACATATATTCCATATAGTGCCATTTGAAAGATGTCTCGCCAAAGGTGCATCCAGTGGATACCTCCTCCACCAAAGAGTGCCAACATATTATCTATAAATAGTATCTCCGTTATTCAATTTTTTATCAATCATTTTTCATTTACGAAATGAAGAATATAATAGATATCACATCAGTGTAGTATAGAAATCTAGGCGTGATATGAGCGCAGGTCACAAAATTTTTTCCTACAACAAATTCGAAGGCGTAAAATACATGGGATATGAACTTTGTTCTATTACATAGTAAGGTAAATATTTTATGAATTTTATTTTTACATTTAAAAAAATTTTAAAATTGTGAAAAAAATCTTACATATAATATAAAAATGCGTGGATGACCCAAAAAAGTGCGATGGAAATAGTATCTATTTTAACATAGAAACCACATAATATCATTTAAGAGATGTCTCGCCAAAAGGTGCAATCGAGTGGATGTTTTAAAAGGTGCGATTGATAAGGTGCTTATTTTAACATATATTCAATATGGTGTCATTTGAAAGATGTATTGCCAAAAGGTGCATTGAGTGGATGTCTCCTCCACCAAAGGGTGCCAACATATTATTTATAAATAGTATCTCCGTTATTCAATTTTTCATCAATCATTTTTCATTTACGAAATGAAGAACATAATAGATATCACATCAGTGTCATATAGAAATCTAGGCGTGATACGAGCGCGGGTCACAATATTTTTTTCTGCAACAAATTCGAAGGCGGAAAATACATGGGGTATGAATTTCGTTCTATTACATAGTAAGATAAATCTTTTATAAATTTTATTTTTACATTTTAAAAAAAAATTAAAATTGTAAAAAAAAATGTATAATAAAGATGCGTGGATGACCCAAAAGATGTGATTGAAAATGTGCCAATTAATTTTAACATACATTCCATAGGATATTATTTAAGAGATGTCTTACCGAAAGATGCAATTGGGTGGATGCATCAAAAGGTGCAATTAAAAGAGTGTCTATTTTAATGCATATTCCATATGGTGTCATTTAAAAAGATGTCTCGCCAAAAGGTGCATCGAGTGGATGCCTCCTCCATCAAAGGGTGCCAACATATTATCTATAAATAGTACATCCCTTATTCAATTTTTCATAAATCATTTTTCATTTATGAAATGAAGAACATAATATATATCTAATCAGTGTCATATAGAAATATAGGCATGATACGAGCGCGGGTCACAAAATTTTGCCCTGCAACAAATTCGAAGACGGAAAAAATATATGGGTCATGAATTTCGTTCTATTACATAGTAAGATAAATCTTTTATGAATTTTATTTTTACATTTAAAGAATTTTTTAAAATTGTACAAAAAAAACATATAATAAAAATGACTGGATGGACCCAAAAGATGTGATTGAAAAGGTGGTTATTTTAACATATATTCCATAGGGTATTATTTAAAAGATGTATTGCCAAAAGATGCAATTGGGTGGATGCTTCAAAAGGTGCAATTAAAAGGGTACCTATTTTAACATATATTCCATATGGTGCCATTTAATAGATGTCTCGCCAAAAGGTGTATCGGGTGGATGCCTCCTCCACCAAAGGGTGCCAACATATTATCTATAAATAGTACATCCCTAATTCAATTTTTCATCAATCATTTATTTACTAAATAAAGATCATTTTTAATTTAAGAAATGAAAAACATAATAGATATTACATCAGTGTCATGTAGAAATCTAGGCGTGATATGAGCGCGGGTCACAAAATTTTGCCCAGCAACAAATTTAAAGACAGAAAATACATGGGACATGAATTTCGTTCTATTAAATAGTAAGATAAATCTTTTATGAATTTCATTTTTTGCATTTAAAGAATTTTTTTAAATTGTACCAAAAAAATGTACAATATAGTGTGTAAAATATGTAATGGAACTACTATTCAATGTATTATTGTTTCTATTTTACTGATTTACTTTTCATTTCAATCAATTAGAATTTACAATTTTATAATTGCATTACATTACATATAATAAAAAAAAAATATGTGGATGGATTCAAAGGGTGCGATTGAAAAGATGCTTATTTTAACATATATTTCATGGGGTTCCATTTAAGAGATGTCTCGCAAAAGAATGCAATCGAGTAGATGCCTCAAAAGGTGCAATTAAAAAGGTTCATATTCCTAACATATATTTCATAAGGTGTCATTTAAGAGATGTATTGCCAAATAATGCAATCGATAGAATTCCTCTGATATCTCGTATTTATATCGATATTTGGCCAGACTTTAATTTGCATCGAAATTGTGACTAAAACTGTGATTTTTCCTTATTTTTATCATCGTTCGCCAGATTTGGCACTACTGTCGTGTTTTGTTTTATTTTTATAGGAACTCAAGAAAAACAGCAAGGAAACTACAAATTAGATAGCTAGAGAACTCATTCCTAGCCTAGATCAAGCCCCGACTCGACCCGAAGCAACAACTACGCACGATGCCATGCGATCCATAGCCTTGTCACATCCAGTCTCTACAATTCGATTCGAACTGTCTATAATTCAGACCAAATTCGTGTGCACCCTCAATCCAGTGAATTTAATTCGGTCCGAATTCCTCATAATTCGGTCCGAATTGCTATACAGGGAAAGAGTCTGCCTGTATTCTGGAGGCAATTCTTTTTATGGAAAGGGTTCTAAATGGCGTGGGATTGATGTGAAAAGTTAGCTGGCTTGTCCAGAAAGCAGAGGAGGTATTTGGGGGCGTTTTCCAAAGAAGGAAGGTGCTCTCCTTCATTCCACAATTTCTCACTCTCTCTCTCCTGACCTCCAGATCTGGTTTTGAGTGGCCGTTTTCTCTTCTTTTTGGCGACTAGGGCAGAGGGGAGCATGAAATTGGAGGATATTCATGCTGTGACAATGAGTTCCAAAGGTTCTAAAGTGTTTTCTAGCGCGACGGCGGTAGTGATTGACTTGGAGAATTCGGTTATTTGATGTATCGCTTGATCTTTCTCTTTTATTTTGATGCTATGACTTTTGTCTACTATTATTTGCATGTTAATTAGGAGTATGTTAGGCTAAAAACTTATTTCTTTAGGGGTAGATGTAGTTTAGAATTTGGGTTTGCTATGAACTACTTGAATTATTGGTCGAAATAGCTAATTACTTGTTGGAGTTTATCATTACTAGCTTGTATTTTCAATTACTTATTAATCGTGTTGCTTAGCTTATGAATGGCCACATGTGTTAGGACTTCAACATAATTTGATAAACAAAACTTACACAAGTATTTCAAGGTAGGTTAAAAGACGAAAGTCAACCAATGATTAACCAAAAGTGAAAACTTTTAATTAAATGACAGTTTAGATTAGATACCTTGCAGAAAACCAACAAGTAAACTCGAATAGGTCTACCAACAAACGAAAGTTGACGTACAATGCATTCGATGAGGGTTAACATTAGATTCGATACCAAATACCGTACCCAATAGGCGTCAACAGAGGGTTAGAGAGTTTAGGTATGGCTAAATGGACCATTGGCTTGAATAGATCAGCAAACAAGTAGATTATAGCATTTACGTGGTGGAATTCGGACTAAATTGGACACAATTCGGACCGAATTAGTAATCCTGAACACGACAGTGGAATGGGTTACAACACTGTGACTAATTCTAAATGAAATCGAACCCTAAGACACTTTTCTTATCATATATTAAACTGTTAAAAACCACCAAAAATATTTACTTGAATTGTTTTACATCATATTTATTCTTGAAATTGCATTTCACATTCCTACTTTTATTATTTAGTTTGAAGCAACAATTCTCTTCTTAAATTTTACTATCTAGATTTAGCGAACCAATAAGAATAATATTCGTACCCATCTCTGTGGGATCAACACATTTACTTTATTATAAACGACTAGTCGAGTACAAGGTTAATTTGTTTGACCTAGGTTTATACCTCGATCAGCCTCCTCCACCAAAAAGTGCCAACATATTATCTATCTATAGTATTTCCCTTATTCAAGTTTTCATCAATCGTTTTTTTATTTTCGAAATGACAAACATAATAGATACCGCATCACTCTCAAAAAGAAATTTAGGAGTGATACGTGTGCAGGTGATGACAATTTGGCGTACAATAGATTCGAAGACGAAAAATACATGAGGCATGAATTTTCTATTTTTCTTCTATTAAATAGTAAGGTAATTTTTTTATGAATTTTATTTTTACATTTCAAGAATTTTTTAAATTGTATAAAAAATGAACATTATAATGTGTAAAATATATCATAGACTACTATTCAATGTAATATTATTTTCATTTTACTGATTCACTTTTCACTATTGAATTTATAATTTTATAATTATTACTTTTCTTTCGTGATAAAAATATCAGTTTATCAAATGTCTTATATAGCAAATATATTTTAAAAATTATACTTTTTTCATTAAAATTATTTATTCAAAATCATCTATCAACTTAAAAAATTAACGATACAATTTTTCATATATTGTTTATAATAAATTTCAATATCGTCGAGCGAAGCTCGACATACAGATCTAATTATTAATTAAGTTTAAATAAAAAAAACTATTGAAATCGCTTTAAATACCAAATTTCATGAGTGATTTCTTACATTTAAAATTTTAATTATTTCATTAAATATCAAGTCATGTACCTAGAAAATTAAAGTACTAAATAAACTTCATAACTTTTATTTTTCTAATCATTTCAATTTCATACGTGACTTCAACCACATGAGCTAAAATTTGCAAATTTAGAATGTCAATACATCATTTGTGAAAATATTAGTTTTAATGGATTAACTATGACATTTCATCTCAGTTTGTTTGGTTTCAGATAAAGCTTACCGACTTCTTCTGTGAGTTTAATCTCATGCTAATTTTATCAATAATTTGTTTAACTTATTTATAATTAAATTTATTAATCCTTACTACTTATAAAAGCACCAATTCAAGGTTGTAAAAGTTTCAATTGAAGGGTGCATTCAATTCCAACCCCTTGCATACCATCTATATTATTGATTTTTGTATTTTGAATTTTTTATTGAATATGTAGTATTGATGTTAACTCTAAACAGGGGCGGATTTAAGTGTGCTCAAAAGTGGGCAATTGCCCCTGTATTTGCAAAATAGACCCCTAAAAGTGTAAAAACTACATGTTATTGAGTTAGAGTTATTCAATTTGCCCCCCTAAAAATTTTAAAATTTCAACATGACTACTCTTTGCCCCCCTTATTTTAAAATCCTGGCTCCGCCCCGGACTCTAAATGAAAGTTCAAGACCTTAGTTTCGAATGAAAAGGTTTTAAGTGTACATCATTTTTTTTTAAAAATAAGGAAAGAAATTATAGGCAATATTTATCAAATGAAAAAAAAGAAAAATCCATTACAATTTGTATTATATCTCCATTTTTGTTAAATAATTTCATTCAATATTCAGCATTACGCTGAAAAAAAAATTCAATAAATTGAGTCAAAATATGTCTATCATAATACTACACATTGTGGGTGTTTTTCCTAGTATTTAAAAAATTAAGACGCACAATATTAACGTCGACAAAATGAATTGTCAAACAAAAATTTGTTAAAATTGTCAACTATGATATTGTGAAGTATCAAATTTTAACAATGACAAATGCTGCCTCTTAGCTCGTTTATGGATCCTTTATTTAGTCATTTAAACATAAACTATAAATAAACTTAACTCTTAAAATTTGTGAAGTATGAATCGTGTACTTAACGAATATTAACTTGGCATAATTGAAGTATCAATTTGGGTACAATAAGAAAAACATAAGGAACATATAATTTTCGTATTTACGTGGATCAATATGCAAAAGTACTTAGTCATTGTTTAGTCGGGTCATTGTTTTCTGATGCAATTTTTAGCTTATTTTTCAAAATCAGCTGCATGTGATCTCGTTTCCATGAAATATCACCTGACGCAGAAATCACTAGATGTGACATTTCACCAATAGTTTTGTCTGGTTCTGTTTATCATAACATCAAGTTGATCAACATGAGACTAAACAACAATTGGCGCAGTATGGTCCTATCTGGTACAATCATCCACTCATATCTTCCATAATCTTATAAACGACTTAGTGGCTTCCAAGTCAATCATCCTCTCGTTAGAGCTTCATATATTTTTGTGAAACTGGTCGTAAATCAATTTTAATTAAAAATATTCTCCTATTGAATCCATTACCTAAATTGTTGGCATTATATCAATATTCTACTTAGAGGACCCACTCAATCAATTTTCTCTGCTGATTGTAATATCATGTCTCTTCAATAGATTCCACACGTATTGTTATTATCCACTTGCCTATTTGTTTGAGAGTTGCAAGAAGTACTGGAAATTTTACTTAATTTGCAGGAATGCTTTTATGTACTAAAAAGAAGAGCAAAAATATATATTTTCTAAATTGCGTGGAGCAATCTACAAAAGAGGTCTTAGTCAATCTTGCCCAAGTCACGTCAATGTAACAATTCTTTTTATGATATGTCCGTACTTCCCAATATTGTCACTTCAGAGGGCTTAGATGAACGCCAAAACAAATTATATATGGACCAGGGGACCAGATTCTAAAACTGGATTGAATAAAAAAGACTTTTAACTCCACGTGAGCAAAAATGTGGGGCCGAGTTTGTATAGTGGTGCGGGACCCACCGATCATTATACCGTAGCGAAGTGGTGGAGCGTTGAAGACGGAAAGCCAGTTAGGCTATTAATTAGGCACTGGTGATGTGTCATTGACTCATCGGGAGACCGGTGCTCGTTGACTGGATCTTGACATTTTTCCTGTGAACCCTTGAAAGGTTTAAATTTTGATACAAAGTATAAGAGGTAATTGTTAGATTTTATCTTAGCTTGTACATGTAAACCCTAAAAATTCATTGTAGTTCTCTTAGATTTATAGTTTGATATTTAAACTAAATCAACAAAAATAATTCTAAATTTTACTAATTGTGTGCATATAAATTTCTTGTTATTATTTACAAAATTTATTAACCGTATGATTATTAGATGAATTATTTGCTAAAAAGATGTTTTATTTTGTTTGTTCATTATAAAGGTGTTATATAAAGCAAATAACATAGATATTTCATATATATTTTACTGACAAAAAAACGCTCATTTATTCCCTTTATTTATTTATATACTTAATAATTCTGATCTACTCATAGCTCATACCTATTATATACCTAGAACGTCGAGGTGCCTTTAATTCCTATTTATTACTTCAGACCAACTTCCAACTCATCTATACCTATTAACTAATAAAGTTGACATGCTTTTGTTTCCTTCATTTATTGATTCGTTTGTAAATTTGCTTTTAAGTCATCACATGAATGTGGTACATCATGCGCCATAAACAGCACATGATGTTCTTTAACACTGCTACTCATATCAATTTGTTCGTATTTATTACCTTTGGATATAAGTAATGTGCAGGACTAAAGTCCATTGCAATAGAGGTCTATCTAATATACTCGTTTTTAGATTTTGACTTTTAAATAACCGATCCAAATCATTGAAATTATCAATGTAAAAATTATGAAAAATTTATTATATATTTCAATATGAAGATCTGATTAAAACAATCTCTCGAACAAAAAAATTGAGCAGCCCCTCTACATGCAATGTATTGGACTTTAGTTTTGTATATAAAAAAATTTTGAATTATACATTTGAATAAATTAAATTTAATCTTGCTAATTAATTTATTGGAAAAGAACCCCTTTTTTTATCAGGTGAAATATATTTCTTATAAATTATAATAGAACGTCAATGGCCATTCCCTTTGGACATCCAACTGTTCGCATTAATGGACTTTGCATGGAGTCAATTGTTAACATGCTTTTTTTTATTTTATTTATTTATTTATTATTATTATTATTTTTTTAAGAACATTGGTTATTGGCTATGTTGCACGGGTGCGGGTGCGGGTATCGTATCGGATACAGTGCGGGTGCGGGGATACGTCATTTTTAAAAAAACTAGGATACGGCAGTATATATAAAATAATTAAAATAATATATTTTTCTAATTTATATATTTTGTAATTAAAAAACTAATTATTTATTTTATTAAATATATATTTTATAATTTGTAACTAATTTATGTAGTAAATAATTTGTACTGATTAAAAACTAATTATGATAGTTGTTTTATAATTTTTAGATTTGAATACTTTCAAAGTGGATTTCAGAGGTTTAGACAACATTTTTTGGTCCCGAAAATGGTCGATACGGGTTTAACCTCCGTAGGTAAACCCATGTAAAACTTGTAGATCTTGTTACGAGCTTTCCGGATTGTGGTCATTCGTCCAAAACGGACATTCCTATAAAAAATTATAGCAGTTTGAAGTTCTAATATTCAAAAACGTATCCCAGGCGTATCCTGGCCGTATCCCAGCCGTATCCAAGGCGTATCCTGACCGAATCCGCAGGTCAAACACATTAAAATAATAGGATTCGCCACGTGGCGAATCCGGTGCGTATCGCACGCGAATCGCACGCGAATCCGCGTCGGATACGCGTCGGATACGGGATACGGCTATTATTTGAAGTATCCGGGTAACATAGGTTATTGGCATTTAATCATTGTTCTGCTAGAGCAGAGACCCATTTTTTTGCGGATAGAACATCATGCATTCATGCCCCTTAAATAAGTTCCCCACATCAACCAACTCCCTCCACATGTCTATCTGTTACGCTGTACTGTTTGGCGACTGGAAGTACTCAAATTTCACGGAACGCTTACATTTTCCTTCCTTGATTCACTAGAGCACAACAATTGCTTAAGTATCCTGAAGAATACCATATTTTTTTTTTTTTGGAGAAACTAGGCAGAGGAAGAATACCATATTTACGTAATGATTTATGAATCTCGTGTCACACACCATCACATAATTAATATTTGCATTTTCTAACTCTTTTCTTCAGAAAGCTCTATAATTAGTTTCTTTCAATATTGACAAAATTTATAATTGGGCGTTTTTTAGGCGTTTTATTTCACATTAACTCAAAAATGTTGCCATTTTGAAATTTGAACGTAGTTTTATTAGTAACAATGGACTGAATTTTAATTTGAAGTTAAAAACCACGTTGCGCGATAAATGATGTACTTTTACTTATTCACTAATTACTAATGAGTGTTATAACACAAAAGTACCGAATCTAAAATTATTGAAATATTAACTAATGGCTCTTGGCTTGCTTTTGTAATTTCTGTTTTAGTCATTTTACGCATAATTAAACTAATAAATAAAGAGCAAAGTTCCGGTGCCACACTTTTTTGGTGCTGCAAATTCCACACTTTATTTTCCATTTTAAATTTAAAAAATTTTAAATATAATCATCCAATTTAACCGTTGATCTTGTTCATTTTAACGACGGATGCGTTGTCATAAAATTTCATAATTTTTGAAGTTTATTTGATACTTGATCAAAAGGTTGAAAAATGAACATATTAGAATTAATCTATTTTGGTTATTTTTATTCGTCCATTTTTCAACCTCTTGATCAAGTATCAAATAAACTTTAAAAATTATGAAATTTTAGGACAACACATTCGTCGTTAAAATGAACAAGATCAACGATATGAATCGGACGATTATATTTAATTTTTTTTAAAATTTAAAATAAAAAAGTAAAATGTGACATTTGTGGCAAAAAAAAAAGTGTGACACCGGAACCTTGCTCATAAATAAAGTATTACTAACTTCAAATTTGTGAAGTATCAATCTAGTAATGACACATATATATCAATCAAGTAATAACACATATATATTAACCTGACGTGATCCAAAAATTATTTCGGGTATGCAAAGAAAAATTGGGGAAAATTTAACTTTCATATTTACATTAACCAATCTACAAAAGGTCTTAAGTCAATCTTCCTTAGTCATGCAAACGTTCATGTGTTTATATTATTTTTTCTTATCTTTTCTTATATTTTTTCCTCATCCAACGCAACCTGACACAATAATGTTGTAATGTTGACATGTTGTTGCCGCGGCCAGCCCCTCGTTATATTAGAATATATAATTACATCAATCAGGCCTTCCCATTTTCATAAATTTTGATTTTTCCTTCATTAAGAAATTAGAATGCTTGTTTATCTAGAATGCTTTGGAAAATTGGGAAGGAAAGTAGGCTTATATTCTCAGTATAGAGGTGAAGTATAAATTGACAAAACAATAGTTATTTTAATCTAGTTAGAGTTGTTAACAGAAACTGTCTGGTAATTCAAAAAAAGGTACAAAATTAATTAAAAAATGATTTAGCTGTTGCGAAATTTGTACGAATAGTAATGCCTAAATATTATCATTTCAGAAGGGCTTATGTGAAAAGATAATGTAAACTATTACTTATTAAGTATTGACCCGGAGATCAGATTCCAAAACCGGATTTGCTCAGAGCGCTTGAACCTTGAAATCCGTATGGAACCAAAAAAGTGGGGCCGAATGAATTTGAAGAGGCGTGTGGGGGACCGGGGAGTGGGGACCTCCCATTGTTCAGGCCTTAAGAAATAGATATGCGTTGAAGACCAGACATAGACAGGCTGTTTTATTTTATTTTATTTTTCTTTCCTTCTTTTTTAAGTCTCCCGAAGATTACCATATATACGTGGAGCAGTACTCTTAAAAGATCAGTAGAGGGCAGATCTTTAATCCGAACCGTCTGATTTGTGGTAAGCGTCGTGAATAAGCATGATTTGTGGATCTCGTGCCACATGGCATCACATAATAATAATGTTTGCGTTTTCTGATTCTTATCTAACGAAAGCTATATGCTTTGTATCTTTCAATGATGACAAAATTGATAATAAGGCATTTTTACCACTCTTTTTCACATTAACTTAAAATGTTGCCAATTTAAAATTTGAACGTAGATTAATTAGTTTCAATGGAGTGATGAATTCTGCTTTTGAAGTTATAAAGCAGCGTTGCACAACAAATGATATTTATTTACTTATTCACTAATCACTAATGACTTCTATAACACAATTAAGTACCGAATCTAAATTTATTCAAATATTAACTTCAGACTCTTGGCTCGTGTGTGTAATTTCTTTTAGTCATTTACGCATGTAACTAAGAAATAAAATACTATATTAACTCTTAACTTGTGAAGTATCAATCAAGTAATTAACACATATTAACTTCCTGTAATCCAAAGTTGTTTTCGGGTATTCCAAGAAAAATTGAGGAAAATATCATTTTCATATTTACCTTAACCAATCTATTTTTTAATTGTACAACCAATCTACGAAGGGTTAAGGGTCTCAGTAAATCTTCCTTAGTCAAATAGTCATGCCAATTATGGGTGTCAATATCTTCTTTTTTTTTATAAGGACGGAACGGAACGAACAACAGAACTAAAAAAACGAAACAGAAATGAAACAATAATTTGGACACTCCAAATGCCAATGTTTGAAGATGACAATTTATATTTTTTTTATTATCCTTTTTTTTGTTTTTCCATATCCTATGCAGCCTAACACAATATTGTAGTAATGTCGTTGCCGAGGCCGGCCCTTCGGAAGATTAGAATTTATTATTAAATCAATTAGAGCTGCTCATTTTTTCCTTCATGCTTGTAGAAATAGGGAAAGAAATTAGACTTTATTCACAGTATAGAGGTGAAGTAAAAAATTGAAAACCAATAGTTATTTTAATCAAGTTAGAGTTGTTACAAAAAATTGTCTGATAATGAAAAAAATATATAAAATTAATTAAAAATAAATGATCTAGCTGTTGGCTGTTGCAAAATTTCTACGAATAGTAATACCTAAAATACTGTCATTTCCAAAGGGCTTATGTGAAAAGAAACTATTGGCAGGAGATCAGATTCCAAAACGGTATACCGTTTACCGTTTTCCGTGGACACGGAACGGCGAACGGTACAAAAAACTATTTCGTTTTTAGAAACGGAACGGTAAATGGAATGAGAGGACATACCGTTATCGAAACGAAACGGTAAAAAGAATGGCCTATTTCGCTTTCGTTCAGACAAATAGTGCAATGTTAAGTGTATAAACACGTTGTTCCGTTCCGTTCCGTCCAAACGGAATGAAATGGCATTACGTTATCTGAAACGGAATGAAAAATGGAATGGAATGGCCATACTGTTGATGGAACGGAATGGCCGATTCTGTTGCCGTTTGGAACGTTAAACAAAGCAGAGAGCTTGAACTCCGCATGGAGCCAAAATGTGGGGCCGAATGAATTTTGAAGAGGTGCGTGGGGCCCACCGACCTTTCAGCGTAAAGAGGTGGACAAGGACAAGCGTTGAAGACCTGACAGCCTGGTTGTTTTCCTTAATTCTATACGACCGTAGGCAGACGAGAGACTGTGAAATGTGAATTCGTTTTTTGTTTTTATAAAAACTTGGTAGTTGGCTAGTTGCTACCAAGTTGAGACTGTGAATTAGTTGATTTGATTGTCATTTATTTCTATTTTCTTTCTTGATCAAAACCGGGAACTGAGGTGAATTTGAACTTAAGACACTTAACCATTTATAGACTGTGAATTAGTTGAGAGTGAATTTGAACTTACAAGGTTCAAATTTGCATACATAGTATACGAGCAAAACTGTTGGTTTTACTTCTATATGAACTTCTACGTGCATAAGCTTGCTCGTTTCTACAATTATACGCGGAAATCAATCAAAAAATTTTCGGTGTGAATATGCACTATGGCAACATTTTTTTTAATTTTTTTTTCTTGGAATCAAACAGCGGCACGTGATCTCATTCTGGTGAATCTCTCATGTTAGTGGGGCCCCCAACCCCCATAATTATTGAAATTACATCTGCAAACAACAATATGCACTTGGCTTGTCCTTAATTGGTCTTAGCTAACTTATTTTAATATCAATTTGGAGTAAACAATAATTTGCATTGTCTGCAGGTCTTATCTGGTACAATTATATTAATAATTGGTGATTTGCATGACAATCTTCCTCCAGGTTCCTCTGATATTTCTATATCGATCCGTTCAGTCGCTAACCAATACGAATAAATGATTACGTTCTTAAAACATTTTTTATTTGACGAAGACTTGAAGCTATTGCCTTATCATCCAAATTTAAAAATTAAAGTTGCATCTAGAGCGATATAATATTATAAATTTAACAGCTAATAAAAATATTATTAAGGGCATGATAAAATTTGTGATAAAAAATATATAAGATAAATGAGCAGCGTTCCGCTGCCACCATTTTTTGTTGCCACAAGTTACCACAACTTCATAGTTTATCAATATTTAAAATTTTCAAAATTCAAACGCTAAATCCAAACCATTGATCTCGTTCAATTTAACGAACGATGCATTTGTATATAAGTTTTATAAAAATTGAAGTCGTTTTAATAACCGATCAAGTGACCAAATGATGAACGTATTAGAATTAATCTGTCATAATTAACTAGATTCGTTCATTTGTTTGACCATTTGATCGAGTATCAAACTGACTTCAAATTTTATAAAACTTATATAGAAACGCATCGCTCATTAAATTAAACAAGATCAACTGTTTGGATTCAGTGTTTGAATTTTAAAAATTTTAAATATTGATAAAATATGAAGTTGCGGCAATTTGTGGCAACAAAAAATGGTGGTAGCAGAACACTCCTCAAGATAAATTACATAAAATATGCAAGTTTACTTTTTAATTTTGTTAATAAAATTTCTCACTAGTGGCGTATTCATCGCCGGTATACATGCGGCATGATGCGCTTCTAACACTGCCCATTACGCACCGTTTGGGTACATCACAACTTTCGGGAATTCTGAGCACGTCTTAGTGCATTTCACCTATTTGGCTATTTGAATTGGTATTTCTAATTAAAATGGTCCTTTTCTTTCATTTCACAACGGTATCAAAGATATTTACCTACAAGTTTTTGGTTGTATAGGGTTGCCTTATAGTTTTCTTTGTATGGTTTGGCGAATTGGCGTTGATCAACTGTTGCGAGCTGTGCACGACTGCTGTATACGCTCAAAAAATTAAATCCTGGGTTGCAGTAAATAAAGGTTCTACGGTATCTATTCTAATATATGGTATTAATTTTGATCTTCATCCAAATTTGTTTATGCCGATGAAAGAAATTAATTTTCACTTTAATGTATTATAATTAGTTATATAGATTTTTTTAAAAAAAATAATTTTCACTTTAATATATTATAATTAATTTCCACTTTAATATATTAGAATTTATAATTAGTTATATTATAATTGTTTATAATTTATTATAATTTATAATTAGTTATATAGATTTAATTAATCTTCATCCAAATTTGTTTATGTCAATTGACATGAAAATAAATTTTATGATTTTTGTTATATCTGAATGTTGTACTCTATCCATATATTTATTTAGCACATAATATATATTTTTCAATCAAATTAATAATATTATTATTATCAATTATGTACGGTTATCTTACTCTCACCGCTAATTCTTAACGGATACAAATAGAGTATGGATAAAGTCATTTTTAACGGGTATGGATCACTGGCGAGGCCAGAATTTTTTTCAATGGGTTCATTCAAGTAAATAAAAATTAAATAATTAGTTTTTTTGTCAATATCTATAGTATATCATATAAAAATTTAAATTTTTTTATTTTGGGGGTCAACAATGATATTATATTTATATTTTGATGGGTTCAAATAGTGAGTTTTTAACAAAATCGTTCACATGACAACAAAAGTATACATAAAAATATTTGATTGGGAAAAAAATATGGGTGACATTGCACCCCATTTTTTCTATGTAGACTCGCCCATGGTATGGATAGGATATGGATAAAGAAAATTTTAACGGATATGAAAATATTTTATACCGTATCGTATCCATCGACAGCCCAGCACAAACCTATACTTTAAGGGCATTAACTGTTTGTCCTGCTTGCACGTTCATAGAAATAAATGGCAATCAACTATCTCAACTGATCTGTCTTCATCGCTTAATTACAACATTAAAATGCTAATAATAAATTTATTACTGTCCCACCTATAAAAAAAAAAAAACCCTGTTTTTCTTCTTCAACGCTCAACAACTTTCGCTAAGCTTGAATAATCGGTGCGTCCCACACACCTGTTCAAACTCGGCCCCACATTTTGGCTCATGTAGAATTAAAATCTTTTTTCTTTATTTTTATTATTTTTGGTTATTAAAGTCTTTTTATTAAATCCAGTTTTGAAATCTGGCGTCCTGGTCCATTGTTTATTTGCTATTGAAATTTCAACTAAGCCCTCCGAAATGACAATATTGTTGGCATACAAATAGTAGAAGTTTCACAACAGCTAGTTCATTTACTTCTCATTTTGCACTTTTCTTTTTATTACCAGATAGTTTTTTTTTTTCACAATTCTGTATACTTCTTCTCATTATGTTTTAATAGGCTATATACTTACATTTTTTTTTTTAAAACAAACTAATAAGTTCCTCATACACGACACAATCTCAAAATTTCAGCCTAAAAGCCCCATAAGGCACCGGTAATGACCATTTGTTATATATACCAGAAAAAAAGCGAAATAAAAAAATTAAGAAAATGGATAACTTTGATTGATTGCCATTTCTTACTTTCCGGTGTCAGATTTGCTTTGGAGAATAATAAATAAATAAAATAAACGGGTAACCTTGATTTCCATTTCCCAGTTTGTTACATAAGAAAAAAAAAAAAGAAACAAAAGATAAAAAATAATGGGTGATTTTGATTGATTGTCATTTCTTACGCTACAGTACCAGATTTGGTTTGGAGAATAAACTATCATCTCGAAAAATTGAGTTGACTTAGCAAGATTGACTAAGATCTTTTGTAGATTGGTTCACGCAATTACAAATGTTTGAAGCGAATCTAGCTAGAGGATGATTGGCTTAGAAACACTAAGTCGTTTATAATATTATGAAAGATAGGAATTAATGATTGTAACAGATAAGAACATATTGTGCCTGTTGTTGTTTAGTCTCATGTTGATCAACTTGATGTTAGATCAAACCAGACAATACTGTAACTCTGTAAGTGAAATAAATGTCAACATCTGGCTAGTTCCTAGATAGTCGCTCTCTAACATGTCTAAAAAAAAATGTCGATATCTAATTAATGATTTCTTGTCAGGTGGTATTTCATGGAAACGAGATCCACATGCACCTGTTTGTGAAAAAAGAAAACAAAACAAAAAAAATGGATAAATATTACATGAGAAACCATTGACGCAAACTAAGCTATGACTAAGTTCTTTTGCAGATTGATCCTCGTAAATACAGAAATTATATTTTTCGTAATGTTTTTCTTATCGTACCCGAATTAATACTTGAATTATGCTAAGTAAATATTCTTTAAGTACATGATTGACACTTCACAAATTTTAAGAGTTAAGCTTTTTTTTTATTAGTTTATATATAAATAACTAAACAAGAGATCCTTAAAGAGCTAAGAGGCAGCATTTATCATATTGTTAAAAGTTGATACTTCACAATTCCCACTATCATAGTTGGCAATTTTCAGAAATGTTAGTTTAGTACTTAATTTGTCTATGCTAGTATTTTATGTCTTAATTTTCTAAATGTTAACAAATTTCGTTACCGAATAAGTTAAAACACATTATTGATGAAATTAATTTGTATGAGATGGAAGCTCACAGAAGAAGTCGGTAAGCTTTATCTGAAACCAATCAAACTGAGATCAAATGTCGACTTTAATATATCCATTGAAACTAATATTTTCACAGTGATGTATTGACATTTTATATAAATTAGCAAACTTTTGAGTTCACGTGGATGAAGTCAGTATGAAAATGAAATGATTAGAGAAATAAAATTAAGTTACGAAGTTTATTTTAGTAATTTAGTTGCTAAGTTCATTTTTTTCTCTATTAGTTTTGTCATTGAAAGATACGAAATATATATATAGTTTTTAGTGGATGAAGTTAACAATTGCCAAAAAAAAATTGTGAGACCGTGTAAACGAAGAACTAGTGTGAATCAAGACTATCATCAAGGAAAAGAAAAACGAAAGTATTCAAGTTCGCCAACGTGCCCCCACTTCGTAGGTAGAGGTGACCAAACTCCAAAGGAATCTATTTACAATTCTATAGCAAGATGAATTTACTATTCTTTGTCAGTATGTATAAATAAGTGGATAAATAAATATAACTTGACGTAATCGTAGTTTATAAAGCTTATCATGTTCTATTATCCTATTATGGCGCTTGACGCGCTGCGACTGGCCCGGGATGACGGACACGCAATGTGTCAATCAAAATAAAAAATAATAAGAAAGATATGGCGAAATGTCGACAGATTATTATTATTATTTCGAGAAATACAATAGTATAATATCTTTTCACATTTCACATGCTAGATATTCTTTTCACATTTCACATGCTAGAGATTGTTTTCACATTAAATTTTTTTTTATAAGTCATTTAAATTTCAAACACCCGATTTAAACCATCGAATGCCTCCGTTTTGACAACTTATAAGAAGCAAAATTTTATATTTTTTCGAAATGTTTCGCTATTTTTCAGTAATTTTGAGAATAATTGCTATTGAAGGAAGAATATATTGAACAGTTCAAATCGATTGTTCAAAATTCGAAACATAATAATGATTGTGTAGAATGGAGACATTCATCACGCATAGGAGGTGTTGATAGAGGTGATTTGGATTTTGAATATCTTGATTGATTGTTATATTAGAGAAGGAAAAACATATATAGCCTACGGTACATAATAATTAAGGAAACATAAATCAAATCCTAAAGATTTTATATATTAGAATAAAATATTATTTATTGCAAAAATAATAAGCTATTATAATTATAAAAATCCAGATATTCTGTAACACCCCCTCTCAAACTGAACATGACTCGACAAGTAAAGTTTGCATATGTTATCTGCCATCGAATGAACAGACTAGTTAAATGACTCGAGTGATTGAAGCACAAGACATAATTGTCACTGAGTACTCGACATCATCTTCTAAAATGACTTAAGCGAATTAGTGCGCAAAGAAACTACAAGGATGCTTAACATCATGAATCCGATATGTTGCAGACTCAATGTCGCAATTGAAATCACATTCTAAGATCTTCGAAGGATGTGATTGAAGATTCAACTGCAAAAATCAATTTGTATGCTTTGAAAAGATAGAGGACACTTAAGAGTAGCAGTAGGGAGATGAGACTCAAAATGAAGGCAGCCAAGCAGTGGTTCTGACACCTCAAATAGGAGATAGAAGAATCAAAAGCGAATTGAGGCAAGTTACATCGCCGGCGAAGGATAAAGGTGGCTGGATGCTGGCAATTCAGATGTCATTGTTGAAAAGGAACAAATAATACAGATTTTACCAATCGAGAAGGTTATGACAACAGACAGTTTACAATCTTTAATGAGGGCCTCTTTGAAAATGTAGCACATTTCTTTCTTTTTCACTCAGATCTGAACAAGAGAGAAAAATACCACGCAGACAGAGGACCAATCGAAGGAGAGAAAAAAAAAAGAAGAAAGATCCTGAGGTGCACAGTGAAGACGCGGTGAAGGCGACAGTCGGTTGTGCGGTAGAGACTTGGCTGATAATTATTAATGAGTTAGATATAACATTAATTTAGTTTCATATGATCCCTTTAAATAATTAATCATAACGACATTTATAATTAATTATTCAACATATCATATTTGCATCCTCTAATGCAATCAACTACACTTAATGCAGTGTTGATTAAGAGTTTCTTAGTGTGAGACCCTCGGAGGATTTATGTTATGTTGGACATGGAAATAAATTACCGTTTATTTCAATAATCACAAGCAGTATCTAGCAACACACTGTGATTTCCAATTAATATAAATAAATACTATACTATTATGGTATTTCAATCATGCATAAGAAATATAAAATTTTTCTTTGTCTGATTCTTATGTCACATGATATTACTGTGCAATCTAAAATAGGATCATGTCATTCTTGCAGATTACACATTTCTTAATATAAAGTTGATTGTATAAAGTTGCCAATAAACAATCCAACTCCATCAAAGGACCCAATAGATAACATCACTCATTAAATCTACTAATAAGGGACATACGATTTTCTTGATGAACAATTTTTCTCCGTACAATTAATGTGAACTTAAATAGAGTTTGTATTGTAGTCCTTATCAGAAATCAACGTTAGACAATAATTATAGAACCAATCCTAATGTGAAAAAATTGAACCATCTTAAAGTTAGAATCAAACTCAAATGAAATAAATAATGAAACGTAATACATTCTATATATTTATTTCAATAGGTCAAGTCACGTGCTATTTTCCGCCAACATATACATATGCAATTAAGTTTGTAACTTCTTATCCATGATTTATAGAACTTAATCATCATTTTAACTTTCATATTATTTTTTTATGATAATTAATATTTATTGTTAATTATTAAGATTAAGAATCCTTTTAGAAATATTATTTTCATTCTAATGAATGATCCATAGAGATCTACAATTCAAATTCTAAACATGAATGATCTGTCAATAATAACTAAAGAACAAATAATTTAATAACATAAATTAAATTAAATCATTAAAAAATTGACTTTTAGAACTTTTAGAACATAATACCAACACTTTTAACACCCATTAGCACCGCTGACCAACTAGTCTTAATAATCGGTATTCAACCGTTGCTAAAACAAAAGGCGTAGTGTAAATAAATAAAAGGGAATAACATGAAACATCTTTTCAGCAAATAATTCATCTAATAACCATACGGTTAATTAATAACTTGACCCATCTTATCTTCAAAAAAAAAAATGCGTTTAATGAATTTTGTAAATAATAATAACAAATTTATATTTATATAATTAACTAAATTTGGAATTATTTTTCGTAAGTTTAATTATTAAATTTTCGAACCTCTCAGGCAGTGGTGAAGCTAGAATTTCGTGTCAGCAGGGTCCGTAATTTTTCTTTACAGAAAACATATGTATGATGTAATCTAATATAGACATAATATAATAATAATTTTTAAATAAACATTCTTAAATAATGTTACACAAAAAAAATTCATGACAAATCAAATATATATTATAATAACAATAAAAAATTTAAAATAATGCACTTAATATACAAAAATAATAATTAAAAAAATCAAGATAATAAAAAAGTACAACAATTTCCTCTGAATTTTTATTTTTCTAATAATTTTGCATAATAGGTTCATTAGAAATCTTATTGAATACTTATTTTTCTATATTATAGATATATAAAGATGGGAGGCATACGAATAAGTTCGATCACTATTCAAACCACAATATTTTTTAACTTTTGTGGCATTTGGAATTTTTTTGACAGGAACAATATTTAGTATTTTTAGTGGCAGTTTTTATATAATATCCGAATTGTATTTTTGATCTTCTGTGGTATGTTTTGTTTATAATGTCCTAACAAATTATGCAATGCGCGAGATTCACACTAGTATATATATGCTACAAATAATTATTCATCCAAATATTCCATTCTATTCTAAAATTTGTCTTAATAAGATTCATTTGGGAGGAAGAAATAAGACGATTAGTCAGTAACAAATACTAACTGGGTCCATATGTAATTTTTTAGGCGTCGTTATGCAATTTAAATCAAACACAACATGTTTAGTTGGATCTTTCAAATTTTTGAGATGGGCCCTAACTTCTTGTGATTTTTTTTTAATTACTAACAAATACAATATCAATTAAAAAAATTTTTGAGGTGGGTCATGGACCCACCATCTTCTGCATGGCTTCGCCCCTCCTCTCAGGGCTTCACACTTCACAGGAAAAATTGACAAGAGTCAACGAGCACCGGTCTCCCCCAATAACACCAAGCCCTATAATGTAGTTCAAGAGCATTCACTGTTTGTCCTGTTCGCACGTTCCTAGAAATAAGTGGCAATGAACTACCTCAACTGACATGTCTTCAACGCTTAATAACAACATTAAATGCTATACTAATTAATAGCCTACTGGCACGTTTTCAAAAAAGAATGCTACTAATAAATTTATTACCGGCCGATCTTAAAAAATAAAAGAAAAGGACAAAAAATTCTTGTTTTTCTTCTTCAACGCTTAACCACGTCGCTAAGATTGAATGATCGGTGGGTCCTTCTAATTTTGTGCTTTTCTTTTTCTATCAGATAATTTTTTGCACGATTTACTATACTTCGTCTAATTATGTTTTACTAGGTTATATGCTTCTTCTTTTTTTTTTATTTTGAAAACGATCTATATTGAACTGCCAGAAGTTTCTCATACACAACACAATCTCAAAATTTCAGCCTAAAAGCCCCATAATGGCACTGGTAATGCCCATCTTCCATTTCCAAGTTTGTTATATTAGAAAAAAAAAAGCAAAATAAAAATTTAAGAAAATGGATAACTTTGATTGATTGCCATTTTTCTTACGTTTCGGTATCAGATTTGCTTTGGAGAATAAAAAAATAAATAAATGGGTAACATTGATTTTTATTTACCAGTTTGTTATAACAGAAAAAAAAAAGCAAAAACGAAAAAAGAAATAAGAAAATGGGTAATTTTGATTGATTGCAATTTTCCAGTTCCGGTATCAGATTTGCTTTGGAGAATGAAAAAAAAAATTATCATCTCGCAACATTGATGTGGCTTGGCAAGATTAACTAAGACCTTTTATAGATTGGTCCATACAATTACAAACAATTTTCCTCGTTTTTGTAGTAGTTCCTTCCACTCTCAAAAAGATAGGTTTAGGTCAATCAACGTGGGGAACCTATTTAAGAGGCTTGATGTTTCCATCAGCAGAGAGAATTGATTAAGTGGGTCCCTCTAAGGCTAAGCAGAATATTAATTAATTGATAAAACGCCAACAATTTAGGTTATGGATTCAATATATAGGAGGATACTTTTTAATTAAAATTGATTTTCGACCATTCGCACAAAAATGTATGGAGCGAATCTTGCTAGAGGATGATTGACTAATTGGAAACCACCGAGTCGTTTATAAGATTATGGAAGATAGGAGATTGATTGTACCAGATAAGAACATAATGTGCCAGTTGTTGTTGTTTTTTTTAAAAAAAAAAAAAGTTATAATGTGCCAGTTGTTGTTTAGTCTCGTGTTGATCAACTTGATATTCAGATAAATCAAACCAGACAGATTTTCAAAAACAAAAAAAAATCAAACCAGACAAAACTGTAAGTGAAATGTCGACATCTAGTTTCTAGTCTCTAGATAGTCGCTTTCTAACATGTCTAAAGAAATCAAACCAGATAGATTTTCAAATGTGGAATTTTAATCCATTGAAACTAATATCTTTACAAGCGATGTATTGACATTTTAAATTAGCAAACTTTAAACTTCATGTGGATGAAGTCAGTATAAAAATGAAATGATTAGAATAATAAAATCAAGTTAGGAAGTTTATTTTAGTACTTTTACTTTTCTTGGTATATACCTGACTTGATATGTGATAAAATAAGAGGAGCGTTCCGCTGCCACGGAATTTGGCTGCCACAAGTTGTCACAAATCACCAACCATTCAATTAATTTCGATGGACGGCTGTGATTGATTTTACTAGAAGTATTATTTTATTAAATATATTCAAATCTCATAGCCCTTTATTGCTTGCACTTTTCCAATACAATAAAATAGGGTTAATTAGGTTTATGCCACTGTAAAAACCAGAAATTAGAGAAATGCCATCACTAAATGACAAATTATTTTTATGCCATCACTAAATGATAAAATTAGATTTATACCATCGGATAATTAATTTAACCATTATACCCTTTTAAATTTGTCATTCTAAAATAATAAAATTAGAAATATGCCACTATAAAACATTAAAATTTAAAATATGTCACCATAAAGTAAATAAGTGATTTTACGCTTTCAACAAAAGAAATAAAATTTCGGATTTTTAAATTTTAAATTTCAAAATTTGAAAATTTTAAATCTCAAAAGTTGAAAATAAAAATTTAAAATTCAAATTTTCAAATTTTCAAATTTGAAAATTTAAAATAAAAAAATATAAAATTCGAAATTTTCAAATTCAAAATTTAAAAAATTAAGTTAAAATTTTTAAAATCCAAAATTCGAAAAAAAAATTTGTATATCTAAAATTTCAAAATTTGAAATTTGAAATTTAATTCATTTCAATAAATTTCTTTGTCATTTCTTAATGAGAGGGTATTTTGGACATTTTTAAAAAGTTAGATTGACATTTTTTTAATTTGAGTGGCATTTCTCTAATTTTCACTGAAAATAATGGCATAAAACTAATTTTAACAATTTTATGGTGGCATAAAACTAATTTACATTTTAAGAGTGGCATATCTCTAATTATCAATTTTTCATAGTGGCATATAACTAACTATTCCAATAAAATATTATAGATGGTACTTTTTCTTCTTCAACCAACGAGAACTTATACCTCTCTCTGTTCTCTCTAACACTTTTATACTCTATTCTTAAATCTCACTCGCTCTTTGTCTCTCGCTCGCGACTTTTTCTTTAACCATTGCATCACCAACTATCTTCCTGTTCTTTCCACCTAAAAAACTGACTTGCCGCTCTCCTTTCCAACCATAGATGAGACATGCTGCTCTTTACCTGTCTCTCACTCTCTCACGTCTACTCTCTTATGTGTGCAGGAATGAGCGCACTTGTATTTTAGAGAAAAACTCAACTTTTGATTGAGAAATATTTTTAGATGCAGATTTTATTGCTTGGGAATGCCTGTATAGTTGAAATGATTTTGTTTGGGCATACAAGTTCTTTAAATTCTTTAATAACTTTTGTGAAACGATATCTGAATTAAACAATCCTCATGGGAAAAACAACAACACAACTTTTGTCTGAATTATTCAGGTTTTTCATCTTAGGACCTTCGTGCAAGAAAGTACCATTAATTACTTGATTTAAATTCAACATCAATTTGGCACAATAATGTACACCTTACCAAGCAAAGTAATAAGATGTGATATTATCTGAATTTTTTTCATCCCTTCACGTTTGATAAATGTATACCGATTTTTTATAGTTCTTCAATTTAGTCACTACTCATTGGAAATAAGGATATGTTCAAATTTTCGAGCCACAATTTCTTGCTCAGTGAGATTGATTTTTTTTTTTTTTTTTTACAATTAACAAAATTTTGATATTGTTATTTGCATACATCTAGTGCATCTCAAAATCCCCGCAATTAATTTCACTCATTGTCTCATTTGTTCGTTTAAAAATAAATTACAGCCATGATTTCATCTCAAATCATGCTAAAACGAAGAGAGAGCATGCGAGAGAAAAGATAGAGAGGTGAACTATGTGTGCTCTCTTGCAGCGAGAAAGACTAGAGAGTAGAGAACATGGAGAATATTAATTCTTGTTCGTTGAAGAAGAAGTACAGTACATGTAATATTTTATTCTATTGGATTGGAAAAGTAAAAGCTATAAAGTTGCTTTGGAATTTGAATAAACATATAAAAAAATGCTTCTAGTAAAATCAATCACAGCCATCCATCGAAATTAATTGAATGGTTGGCGATTTGTGACAACTTGTGGCAGCCAAATTCTGTGACAGCGGAACCCTCCTCATAAAATAAATAATTTTATATGTAAGAAATCACCTTTGAAATGCATCAATTTAAACTATTTAAGTTTGGCATTTAAAGTGAGTTCAATAGTTTTTGAGCTTAAACTTACTAATTACTATGCTGAAATGCAAATTATATTAATCCACTCCTATTAATTTAGTTGCAAACTTCATTATTTTCTCTATTAGTTTGGATTGAAAGATACGAAATATATAGTTTTTATTGGATAAAAATTAGAGATTGCAAAATTTTTGTGAGACCGTGTAAACGAAGAAATGGTGTGAATATACGAAGACTATTTTCAGGAAAAAAAAAACACAAAGATTTAAATAGCAGATAGCGAGTTCATTTCATCATATACATACTTTAATTAAAATTTAACATTTAATTAACATCACATTACACTAATGCTTGCATAGTTTTAGATTCTCTAAATGATACGTGGAATACGTCTAAGAAAAATACTGCTTCACTAATCGATAAAAAAAACTGCTTAACCAAAGGAATCTTTTTACAATTCTATAGCAAGACAGAAGTTATTTTTAATTTATACGCATTCTCTATCTTAAATTTGATTTATGAATTCCTTGTATGTATAAAGTCGATAAATAAATATAACTTGACTTGAATCGTAATTTTTAAAGCTTATCATGTCCTATTATGGCGCTTGACGTGCTACGACTGGCCCGTGATGACGGACGCGCAACTTGTCAATCAAAATAAAAACAATAAAAAAATAAAGAAACAAATTGGTTGGAAAGATATGGCGAAATGTCAACATATTATCATTATTATTATTTTGAGAATAGCAAGGTTCCGCTACCAACATTTTGGTTGCCATCAAATGCCAACATTTTATTATTAAGTTATTTTTTTAAAATTTAAAATTCAAACGTCTAATCCAAACCGTTGATCTTATTTAGTTTAACGAGCGATGCATTTTCATATAAGTTTTGTAAATTTTGGAATTTATTTGATACTCGATCAAAGGCTAAAACATGAACGTATCAGAACGAATCTATCATAGTTAACAAGGTTTGTTTATTTTTCTATTTATTGATCGAGTATCAAATAAATACTAAAATTTACAAAACTTATATGAAAATACATCGCTCGTTAAACTATATAAGATCAACTGTTTGGATTAAACGTTTGAATTTTAAAATTTGAAAAAATAACTTAAAAGTAAAATGTTGACATTTGGGGGCAACCAAAATATTAGATTAACGATTTTCTAAAATAAAAAAATACTTAAAAATATCGAAAAATGTAAAAAAATACTCTATTTTTCGTTATCTTGCCGAATTAGAATTTGCTCCATTTAAAGAAACAAAGAATTATAAGACTTCATATTTAACGCATCAACATTCATGGATACTACATGAGCTATGATTTGGTCTAATAGTTTTATTAGTAATTAACAAGTTCAAAGAAATAAAAGCCACAAAGCGTGTTTTAAAATTATTTTTTCTTGTAATTTAGATCAAATTCAGTGAATACAACAGCAACTATTGGTTAGCTTCGATGCTGGTACTCCATTTCTGTTGATGCTTGTAAATTTGTACTCTTTGATAGTGCGCAGGAGCCAGTTTACTAAAGATAAGTTTTTTTTTATATATAACTTGTGATACTTTAACCCTTGTACATTTTTAAACTAAGAGATCATTTATTTAGAAAAATAGCTCAGCATATAAAAATTAATCTCTCTGGCTTCCAGACATCCATTTATGCCTGAATCAGTTCTATTTAAAAAGATGACAAGATTACTGGATGTTAATTTGAACAACTAAATTGATCAGCAAGGGTACACACACACTTTTCAAAATCGAGCAATCATTGTGCAAATTAAACAACTCAGAGCTGCCAGAACTATACGATAAATGTTTGGTTCGTACTTCACATCTAGTGCACAGTTAGTGGCAACTAAATTCTAGAAAAAGAAAATAATTCTGTGTCTTCATCCGTCATTGAACATCAGTTAGTGTGTTCCCCTTGTGAACAAGTGGGAAACATCAGCTTGTTTTTTCTGTAACGTCTTGTATTCAACAAAAAGATCTACTAAATTATATTCAATGAAAAGAACTATTTTTTTTTTTTTTTGAAGTTTTGAAAAGAACTAGTTTCTCAATAAGTGCCACAATATTTTATGAAGGAATAAATGATGAGGGCAAAAACCACTAATAACAACAAATTCAACTCGTTCCATTTTCTTCTTATTATTATTTTTACATGACTTTTACGATCCTCCCCCACCATCTTCAACTGGGAAGAAAAATGTATTTCCATGAAAAATAAAAGAAAATAAATAGTTTGACGCGTTAATCAAATTGTTAATACAGTAATTAAACAAAATTTCAAAGATATTAATATTCCTTTGTACATAGATAGTTAGTTTTCTCCTTCTTCTTTTTATTTTATTTTTTTCTTTTTGGAACCTCCCTGTAATTTTTATTTATTTAATGAAAATTGTCGGTGTGGTGATTGCCACCTGACCCTCAAAAAAAAAGATATTAATATTCATCCAAGATGACGCTCTGTCGAAGATAATTCTTTCAATTAGTAAATACATAGGAGGAAGAAAGACTAAGAATTCACTATGATATTTTTTTTTTCTTTTTGTTTTTGATCCATTTGGAAGAGCAGCCTAATGGTAACAGAGGGGTAAGGAAACAAAAAGGAAATAAGATATGGCCATTCAATAAAAAGTGTTATGACTTGTGAAATATTGAAAATAATTGATATCCAATGGCATCAAAATCAAGGATATCATATTTTTCTGGATCTGTTTATTATATATATACTAGGAAACGTGCCACTCAGTCCAAATAAATATTTGAAAGAATTATTTTATACTTCAAAAAATAAAAATGAACATATAAATAGAGAAAAACAAAATGTTCGATCTGCTTCAAAATGACCAATCCAAACTGTCCAATATGATCTCCCTATTGAAATCTCCTTGCCGACCAAATTTTACATTTTTTTGAAATTTGTAAGTATTTTTTTCGGATGTTTAAAAACTGCTATTTTTGAATGATTCAGAAAAAAATTAGATTAGCAATTTTCTAAAATTTTAAAAAAAATAGTATAAAAATAAAAAATATATAAAATTTGATCGGCAAGGAGATTATATTGGACGGTTTGGTTCAGTCATTTTGAAGTAGATCAAAGAGTTTGGATCAGTATGTACCAAAGCTCCCGTACATTAGCATGCACCATAGATTTTCTATATATATAGTTATATACACACACACTAGCGGGGCATCGCGCGTTGCACGATCTATATTTTTATTTTCATCGACCATTAATTGTTTGTGCACAATATTCGTATAAATATATAAGCATTATGAATTAACAAATTTTGGGTAATGAAAACAATTGATTCAATAAGATCAGTAGTATGAGCGTGTTGTATGATAAATTTTATTTATCTCGATTGTTGACGGTCTTATAGTATTTTCAATTTTTTTTTAAAAAAAACTATGAAATCGATAATATTTACTTATAAATAGAACGTACTTAAATTTATATAAAAAATTTAACAATTAAAAATATAAAAGCTTTACTATTAATATATTTGACATAATATGTCTAACATCCATATTATTTGTATTGCAAAAATAAATTTAAGTAACAATCAAAATTTTTATGAGGTAAAATGCAATTTCATGGAATTCCTAAAATGTTAAAAATCATGTGAAATATTTTGAAAGAACTTAATTATATGTTAAAATAATCCAGCATCACTGTATTTCTTATAATAGTTCAGTATCCATATAGTTGTTGCCAAAAAAAAAAAAGTTATAAGATACTTCAAACAATTAAAAAGTAAAAATACGAAAAAATCATATAAAATGTTTTGAAAGCCCATAATGAAATTTTTTTATTATTTTATTACTTATAGTTGGATGAGTGTGTACAATTAGTTTCATACAAAAATAAATTTGGTAAAACCCTAAAAAAACCAAACACCTAAGCACATTTTTTACTCAAAGAAATAAAATAATGTGAGGTTTGAAAAATCATTTAAAATATTTTGGAACTTAAAAAGATGAAAAAAATTGTACTCCCAGATTCCTTATAATTTTGTGAGCATGCATATAAAATCTTATGCTAAAATGTATTTTGGAAGGCTCTCAAATAACTAAAATACTAAATTACATTTTCTAAAAATTAGTTAAATGGATCGATCATTGAGATGAAATGGAGATGATAACTGAATGGGAGTTGGTCGTCCATTGAGGATTGAGCCAAGGATTAATCGAACGATCTGAAATTAAACGGTTTAGATTGAAAAATATGCACCAACATTGCTTAGCTACAAAAATTAGTGGAGCCAGAATTAATATATGCATATTGAATTATTGTTATAATATACAAGTTTACTTTTTAATTTTGTTAATAAAATTTATCGGCACATGCCGCTTATGGGGCATTCGTCGCCACTCGCCACCATGCGGCACGAAGCGTTTCAAACACTGTTTGTTATACACCGTTTGGGTACATCGCAACTTTGGGAATTCTGAGCACGTCTGGGTGCATTTCACCTGGTTGAATTGATGTTTCCAATTAAAATAGTATTTTTCTTTCATTTTACAATTGCACTAAAGATACATGTCTACAAGGTCTTGGTGCATTTTATACCGTTTTGTTTCATTGTTTGTATATGGTTGCCTTATAGTTTTGCTGTTTTGGTTGCTTATCTGTTTCGAGCTGTGCATGACTGCTGTATACGCTCAAAAAAACTAACACCTTGGTCGCAGGAAATAAAGGCTGGACCTATTCTATTTGAGAAAATGGTTCAGCGAAAATGTGGGTGGTTTGGAACTCAAAATAGGCCTAGTTGTGCCGGCTGCGAAACTAGAATTTCATGTCAGCAGGGTCCTCAAAATTTTTTTTTGCCGAAAAAAAATATATATGATATAACATCTAAAGACATAGTATAATAATATAATTTTTAAATAAACAACTCCAAAATAATATAACATAAAAAATTTCTTGAGAAATCAAACATATATTATAATAACAATAGATATATAAAAATGTTAGACGTACGGAAGAGTTCAACCACTATTCAAACCACAATATTTCAGATTTTTTGTGATGCTCGGAATTTTAATGACAGGAGCAGTGTTTTGGATTTATAGTGGCAATTTTTATATAATATCCGAATAGTATATTTGATATTCTATGATAGCTTTTGTTTATAATTTCCTAATGTTTACAAAACATTATGCAGATGAATCACGTAATGCGTGAGATTCATGCTAGTATATATATGTTACAAATAATCATTGATTTGAACATATTTCATTCTATTTTAAGTTTTGTCTTAATGAAATTCATTGCGGAGGAAGGAAGAAGACGATTCGTTAAGAACAAATGCTAGTTGGGTCCATATGCGATTTTTTAGACGTCGTTACATAATTCAAACCAAACATGATATGTCCACCTGGGTCCGTCAAATTTTTGAGGTGGGTCCTTAATTTTATATATATATTTTTTATTTACAATCAAGTGAAATTTGATAGTAAATTTTTTTTTTAGGTGGGTCCCTGGATCCATCAAAGATTACATGGCTTCGCCCATAACTTGTGCCCACGACAGCAGAGATGTGTTTGCAAGAAAAGTGCTGAAAGGTATTTAATTTAAAGAGTCAAATGAAGATATATGTATATGTAGTATTTAATTTATTTGATGTTGTCAAATTAGTGACCGAATAATTTATGCAGAAAGGTGCTGAAAATTGGGGAGAATAAATTTTGTTTCGGAGATTAAGAAGTATATCAAATTTTTTTATATACTAAAATTTGATAAGAAAGGTTCTAGTATCACATGTTCAATTTCATGATATATCTGTCCACACAATAAAAATTATAATTTTCAAACTTCATTTGAAACAATGAATCCAATAAAATACTTTTTTTGTCCACTAAATCTAGTTAAAATAAAGTCAGAATATTATAAATATTACTGAGATGCATTTGTTGCGAAAATAAAATGATTAACATTTGAGTTTCCTTTTCCCGAAAGTTAAATATTTGAATTTAAGTTTGAAATATAAATAAATTAACAAATATAATAGTAGTGTGTGGTACAAATTTAATAAACGGAATTGCCTACCATCATCCTAGAGATTTCCTCATCCCCATCTCTTTCCCGTGTTTCCTTTCCTCCCTTCCCTATTTTTCCTTCCTCTCCAGAATTTCTTTTTTCCATATGAAACCGGAACAATTAGCTATTCCTAATTGTCCTATAAAATAATACTTATTGTCCTAGTTTCAGATAATAAAATGTTACTTGTTCTGTAAAAAAAAAAAATCTAATTGTCCTAGTTTTAGATAATTATTGTGCTCGAAAAAAACTCTAATTGTGTTAGTTTTTAGATACAAATATCCTGAAAAAATGGTTGGCATGGAAAAAAAAAAAACTAATTGTCCTGAGAAAAAAAAACTAATTGTGCTAGTTTTTAGATAAAAAATCCTAGAAAAAATAATTAACATGAAAAAAAAACTAATTATCCTGAAAAAAACTAATTGTCTTGGAAAAAAATTAATTGTGATAGTTTTTAGATACCAATGTCCTGGAAAAAATAGTTGACATGAAAAAAAAAAAACTAATTGTGTTAGTTTTTAGATACAAATGTGCTGGAAAAAATGTTTAGGAAAAATGTTCCCCTAAGGTAGGAGGTAAGTATGACGTTGGGGAGGGGAGGGACGGAGTGATTAGCGCCGGTGGGATGAGAAATATGGAATGATTATAGAGATGATGTGTTTCCTCATTAATGACGTATTTTCTTTTATTAATTAATGATCTATTTTTTTCATTAATAATTTTCAAGGGATGACGGAGATGAAAAATATTGAATCAAGATGATCATTATCAGCCTGATAAACTAATAATTGGAGAGTATTTAGAAATTTTTTTACTCGTTTCAGGATATTCAACTTCAATTTCACCTGACCAGCCACTACGCAAACCAGTACGCAAGCCACTACGTCCAAATGCAATATCTAAATAGGAAGCTAGGGAACTAATCGTTTGCTTGCTTGCTTGCACAGTTACATACTTAACCAAAGAAACTAAAGAGAACACTTGTTAGAATCATAGAATGGGAGAGAACAGAGGTAGCATTGCCTTCTTTGCAACCTATAGACCACCGGTGCCTTTAGACATTTTCTCATGTCCCGTTCCACCATCATCAAAGGACGATGAGCTTCACCTGACTGATGGCAACTTCTTCAATTACGACTGCCAAGTCATTCCACCGGCAGCTCTTAAGACGATCCTCAGGCGTCCGAAATTGGCTTCAGAGGCGACTGAAGCCGATGTCGATTCAGGTCGTCTAACCGGCTTGATTTTTGTTTCCGAAAGAGAAAACAACCTCGAAATACTTCACATTGCTCTCCGCTTTAATGCCAACCCACCTAAAGTCAAAGTCTTTAGTTTGGCTGATGTCTACGACGCCAATACATTCGGTGGTGTTCGTTTGGAAGACAGCGGTTGCATTGGCGGCGGTTATAAGGTCGGCACCCAGACTATTGATCATTTCCTCATCTATGTATCCACCAAGGAGCCTGTACAAGAACGTCGTAGCCCTTGGACTGTCGTTTACAAAACCAATCTAAGAACCGGCAAAAATGAGCGCCTCACTCCACCAGGTTCTAGCTCTCGCATCCTTATAATAAATTTATTTTTATTAAATTTACGAACTTTTGGCACATAAAGCAAATTAAATTTGATTTATTTTTTCTTCTTTTAATTTGCATATACATATGAACAGGGATATTTGATTTAAGTCCCTCTGTGTCGCCATCTGGAAAGAAGGTAGCCGTGGCTTCATTTCAAGGAAAGGGTTGGACTGGCGAGATTGAGGATTTAAAGACTGACATTTATGTGATGAATGTTGATCAATCACAATTGGGATTGGAACGGAAGAGACTGATAGTGAATGGTGGATGGCCAACATGGGGAAGTGAGAACATTTTATTTTTCCATAGAAAGGAATATTATGGTACCACTACGGCTTGGCGGGTCTTTCAGTTTAACATTAGCACCGGAGAAACCATCCCCGTGACCCCGAAAGAATTTGATGCAGTAACTCCTGCAGCCATCAGTGAAAACAAAGTGGCGGTGGCAACTATCCGCATGAAATCCAAGTTCAGCGATGTACGTGTAGATGCACAGTACCGGCATATTGAGATCTTTGATACAACTTTGCAGGGACAATCAGTAAAAATAACACAGAACACCAGACCAAAAGCTGATCATTACAACCCCTTTGTCATAGATGGGGGCAAGCGGATAGGTTACCATCGTTGCAACATCAGCTCGCTCCAGGTACCGTATACAAACATGAACTTTCAATAGATTCCTTTCAATAATTTTATTCTCCACGACCTATTTATAATTGAATTTGAGACTTTTACTTTTGCAGAATGAAGGAGAAGTCCCAAAACGATTCCACAAGCTCGATTCTCCCCATCAAAATGTGGGGTTGTTTAGGGTATCTGGTGTGTTTCCAACATTTTCCACAGATGGTTCGAAGCTTGCATTTGTTGATAATGAGTTCAAGGCCGTGTGGTTAGCTGATAAGCAAGGATTGCGTATTGTCTACGAGGTATGAATACATACATTGATAAAAGAAAACTATGTAACTATCTGTGCAAATTCTGGTGTTATCAGGATTCATTTGTAGCTGACAATGGTTTTAATTTGTTCGTGCAGAGAGAAGGCCCCGACAACTGCTTTGCACCAGTTTGGAACCAAAATCCAGAGAAGGATATATTGTATGTATGCATGGGACCGTCTTTCAATGCTGGAAAGCAATTGGACATCGTTGCCATACCCGATGTGTCTAGTGGCAGCGGGCAACGTCGACGTCTCACAAAGGGAAAATTCAATAATGCCTTCCCATCCACCGATCCAAAAGGTTTGTAATGTGCTTCGAAATCAATAGTTAACCATGATGTGTGTGTTCTCTGTTCCTTTCTGAGATTACTATTCCTTGAAGAAATGGAACACTCTGTTTTTTGATCTATTTAAGTTTTTATTATTATATAATACAAACAATAGTTTTTGTTAATGCATTAAAGCAATTTTCATACATTGTTTCTCCAATCTATAGATAACATATTAGTAGGTACCAATATTGGTGACCAACTTACCATATAGTATTTATGCTTCAGTTTGAAAATTTAGAATGGTAAAATTAAGGCCCTCTGACCTTCAAAAAAATAATTAAGGACTTTTTTATCTTTACTGTTTCTATAATTGTACAATTTGATTGATAATTGTAGGGGAGAGACTTGTATTTCGGTCAACAAGAGATGGAGGAGATAAGAAATACAAGAATCTGTACATAATGGAGAAGGCAGCTGTTGGGGAGTATGGGGGCAAGCTAACAAGGCTAACAAACGGGCCTTGGGTTGACACACATTGCCAGTGGTCGCCGAAAGGAGACTGGATAGTGTTCTCATCAACCCGTGATAAGCCGAAGGATGCACCAGAACTCGACAACGGTCTTGATCCAGGATACTATGCAGTATTTCTGGTGAATGTTAACAATCCATCCGTGGTGGTTAGAGTGGTACACAGTGGATACGACATCGCCGGGCACGTGAACCATCCGGTTTTCTGTCCAGACGGCAAGAGCATTGCTTTTACTTCTGATCTTGCTGCGGTGTCTGCTGACCCAATTTCATTACCTCTATTCCTACACTCTGTGAGGCCTTACGGCGATATATTCACGGTCGATATTGACCCGGATGATATAACTAAGAATAAGAATGTGCAAAAGTTCCATCGCATTACACATAGTAGATATGAGTACTCGACTCCTTGTTGGACCATATTCTCAACTAATGATCCAAATGCACAATGGAACCTTCTTTTGAAGGAGTCTTTTGAATTTGAACCAGCATGCCCATATACATATCCTGATGGAGGTGAAGGTTGGCACATGACTGGTCACCTTTGCATTGGAAGAAGATGCTGTTAATTAATTGCTTTTGTGTGCTGCTCTTGTTTTCCGACGTTCCAATAAGTGTAGCGCCATGGCTACAAATTGTACCAGAATTCCTATTTTCTTACAAGCTTTGTTGGTTGTTTGTGTATTTCTGTTGGAATGCAGTTTGTGTACTCAAAACTTGGTAAAAATAAAATTTCCCTTGATTGCTTGTTTTCACATCCTTACTTGAAGTTTTTGCTCTCGTGTACCAGTTTATCTGCATATTACAAAATCATGTATTGATATGTTAAATGCTTAATGCCGTCTTTTTTTTCCATCCTAAAATTCTTATTTCTAAATCCGATATAACAATACTTAATTTTCTGGATAGTTTACAATTATCTTAACTATGGAATGGACTATTTTATTCCACAGAGCTTATCCAGATTCTGACTAAGAGTGATCTCGATAATCTAGACTCGTAAAATATAAAGTTCAAATTTGAATTTAACAGCACATGATCTACATGGTGCACAATTCTTACCTATAAGAAATAATGAAATTTTATGCGTGCATTGCCTTTACCATTCATCAAATGTTTGAATTTTAATACAATTTTAAATAAAGGAACCTTGATGCATCTTCAAACAATTAGTCAATGTCAAAATTGTGATTGTAGTCCAGCTACAGATCTAATATATATCTATAAAATTATTTTTTTCAATTTTCAACCTTCTCATTTGAAAAAAAAAAGAAAAAAAAATCATGTTGCCTATCAATTGCTCCTCTTATAGCGAAAGAGACTAAGAGAGTAATGCTGATTATTATCAAATCAAAGAGCAAGACAAAAGAAACAATTAATCCCAATTTTCTCTGTTTGCTAATTTAAATATTACCACATTGGTTTTCATTTCGTAAGTTATTTTCACTTGGTCACTTATTTGACCATTCAGACATAATTATTTGTAATATTGAAACTTTAGATTCATTAAAATACGTGCTATTCTGCTAGTTGCGATTGATGGGCAATTATTTCGCAATTCACGTTCGCACGAACTAGCGCTAACAATTTAGTTTATTTTAGTATAATGAAAGACTAATTATTGAAATTTAAAAGCTGATGTGCTTGCCTATTAGATATTTTGCATCTTCGGAGCCAAACACCAACAAAATTATTTGGAAATAGACGAGCTTGCATTCATTTACATCATTTAAAATTCAAGTAAATAAAACGGCAGGGAAATAATTGCGCTTGCACAGCATTACACAGCGTTTACAGTCTGATGTATCAAAATTCATAAAGTGAAACATACAGTAAATAACCCGGTTTACCAATGACACGACAACCAAACTTAATTATAGAACAATAAAAGCAAAAGGCAAATTAAAAACTTTAAAAAAAAAAAAGGCAAACAAAAGGTAATCAAAGTAACCAAACGCCTCTGTTGATGATTTCTTCCATGGTTTGGACTGCTACAATGGCAGGCATGAGAGCATCCTGGATTTGTTTCTTGACCTCTTCATTGATGCTTTGTGGTTTCACCAATTTCAAGTTTTCTTCGATGGATCGGACGGTCTTGATGGCAGCCTTGATATCCTTCACGTCCTTTTTGTTGATTTTTCGTGAATGCAGCACTTTTAAGTGTTCTTTTACCGATCGGAAATCTTCAATGGAGGCCTTGATTTCTTTCTTGACGTGCTCCTTGTTTTTTCCGGGAGCAACCTTGATTTCTTTGTATATGTTGAAAATTAATATGAGTTTTGTAAATTTGTAAGTAAAATAGAAACATAAGTTTGGTCACACAATAAAAAAAGGATAAAATAATTTACTGAGTGTTTCGTAAGCTGAAAGAAGGCAACTTTTCATCTTGCGCATGCTATTTAGGATGAGCCTACCAAAGGTTGAATCAGGATTCCTTCTGCAAGAACAATCAAATAAGAGGTTAATAGCTGCTAATTTATGAAAATTAGAAAATTCATATTGTTGTCTCTTACTCTCTGTATCATACCATTGCAAAACGGTTTTATTTACATATATATAACAAAAATCTAATGAGCAAATGAAATATCTAATTTCTGTTAGATGTAAATAGAGCTTGTTACTTGACTATAACACAAAAAAATGTAAAAATAAATGTTCATTAAATTCGATCATAATGGGAAATTTGGTCAAGCCCAATTTGTACTTATCAGCAGACACTTGACGACATTGGCAACAATTTATTTTGATTTAACCCACATTAGACAGAAATACAAATTTAGAATAGCCTCAACATTTTACTAATTGATCATGTCTTATATGGATATTACCTGACAAATTCAGCTAGTGCTAGTAATACAATGAAAAGAGCGAGACCGATGCAGGCAGCGATAAGACCAATTGATTGAGTCTCTAGAACAAGCTGCACTTCCTGATTCCCATCGTCAAGCAAGGCTGTTGTTGCGCCCGTTACCTGCTCGATTTTCAGGCGTCGACTGGCCCAAGTAACTGTGTCCCTTACCATACCAGCATCTATCAACTCCGGCATGGTTAATTAGGTTTTTAGCACTAATGTTGCCTTTCTTTCTCTCTAGTTCTGATTGCCAACTGTGTACTTTTTTCCTCCACCGTTGGAGTTGCAGCAGTTGCTCTTGAAGACCTTGAAGGGATATAATAAATTGTCGGTATTTCATATATAACCCTTAAAGTTACAAAATTTATTTATAAATTTCTAAAATTTCATATACATGTATCCTTCTAAAATATAAATTCTCATATTTGTCCTTTTATCCAAAATTTTTCAAATTCGCATATTTCAATTTTATTAACAATTATAAGTACTGTATGTCTTTCTAAAACATTCGAGTAACTTAGAAAAGTCAACTTAATCCTATTTATACACAAAGCTTATCCATAATTTTGATGATTAGAGGAATCACTTGGGCAACAATAATCTTAAATTCTTAATAATCTTGACAATTTTGAAATATAGTATTTAAATTTGAAATCAATCATTGTGGACATGATCAACAAAGTGTTTATATATTATACACTACACCATTTATTTTTATTAGTACCGGTTTTATATGTATTAGTAGTACCGGTTTTGTAGTGGTACTAATAATAGGGGGTGTTAAAAATAATAAAAAACCGGTACTAAACAGGCGGTATAATGAGCTTGCTGGAATTGGCGGGAGGGATTTTTAGTACCGGTTTTTAACTAAAACCGGTACTAAAAAGGCGGAATAATTAGGCTGCTGGAATCGGCGGCAATGATTTTTAGTACCGGTTTTTAGTTAAAAACCGGTACTAAAGATACATGATGAAATTTTATGAGTATTTTAGTACCGGTTTTTTACTAAAAACCGGTACTAAAAATCATTGTCGCCGGTAAAAAATGATTTTTAGTACCGGTTTTTAGTTAAAAATCGGTACTAAAATTAAGTAAAAAAATATATATTTTTTGTTTCTGGGGCTAGCCCCTCTTTGCTAGCCATCAATATTTGTACCAATATATACCAGCGGTATATATATATGCATATATGCATATATGCATCCATACAATATCAAAACACATAATAATATCAAATCACATATATATATAAGTCACTACAAATCACATATATACTTAATCAATTACCCATGATGACCTACAAGTGCAAGTAAAAATCCAAACCACTCATTTACAGTATAATTAATCTCGTCCTCACTGTAGCGCTTACCTATCGGTTGCAAAACCTGCATTTTGACATTTCATATAGTTAATAACATATGAAAATTTATAAATTTATAAACTAATCTAATTAAACTTGGTTTAGTAGATTAAAACTAAATTGCTACTAACTCTAGTCATATACAGTAAGATTAATTAAATTTAATCCATACCAATGGGAGGTCCTGGTATAGCGTACAGTGATCAAGTATCTTGCGTAGGTTTGTCATCGCATAAAAACCGCAATCTATATAGTTTGGTTGTCGTGGACTCTACAAGAAAAAAAATTATACTATTAAGTTTAAATTTAATAAATTAGAAATGAAATTAAACTATATATATTAGTTGAAATTATGTACTGGAATCATCTGAACTTCAAACTTGGGAACTTGAACCAATCTTGACAAAGCTCTGCAAAATTAAATATAAAGTTACAAAATTTATTTCTAGATATTAGTATATAACTAAATAATGCATACATATATTTTGTTAATTCTAAACTTACTGATCGTAATTTCTTAGAATTGGAGATTGATAGCCAGACTTTGATTGCAGTGAATCTACTATCCACAACTTCCGTGTTGAGAGTTGTGCGATAATAATCACAAAATGCGACCTGTAATTACATAAATATTGTATTTTGTTGGTGATATAAATATGAAACCGCAAATTTAAAATCTTAATTAAAGTCAAAATAAAAAATTTTATAACTAACCGATTATGATGCAGTAAAACATGATAGGGATCTCTTTTTGCATACTTCTTTAAAAGATTCATTATGTAGCTTACAGTGCCAATTTGATCTTTCTCCACATCGATACCCGAACACCTTTTTGGATCCCAAAATATCCACTTTTTCATCGCGGTATTCACACAATATTCCCTGCACCGCCTGCATGTTGTATATATATATATATGCGCAATTCAATTGTGTTTCTATAGTTCTATATATTTAATTAGAAATATCATATAACTAATAATCAATTATTGTAAAGTTAGGATAATACTTACAAAATCCAAACTTTAATCACTTGAACGAAAAGTTCCTCTCGATGGAAAACATGGCCGATATCTTTAAATTCAAGAATGAATGTCTTGACATCTTGAAAGTCGAATGCACCAGGAAGATCGCTGAACTCAGTCACTGACTTGTCGAACATCCTGATATAGTCGTGCATTTTCTTTGCATTAGGTCCAATCTCTGCCAATTTTTCCTCGGAGACGAACGGATCGCGCAATTGAATTTCCACTTCCGTAAAAAATTGATCCACACTCGGTTCGTCTTCGTCATCTTCCGTAATCTGTTTTCCCTTGTCTTACGGAAGAATTTGTGTATTTTGTTTCGCCATTTGCCTCACTTGCTCCTAAACAACCAACATATTAGTCATGGAAATGATATTTTTAAATTTAAATTGTACTAATATAAATAATTACCATAAACTAACTAAATTTTAAATAGTTTGTAAGATTTACCAATTTTGTCAGGTCGTAATCCACAAGATGAACTGGCCATCTTAGAAATGAACACATCAGAACACCAAGCCGATCATCTCCGTTAGGAGGTGGAAAAGGTACAATCGAGTGTCTCGCATTATCAAAAACTTCTAAGATTTGTACCTTCACTTCACCTATACCCACTGGCTCTCCATGGACCGTCTCACTGTAAGTCTGTGCAGACACCATAGCTCTAGCTACATACACAGGCGTCCCGGACGTCCCTGGGAGGAGTAGTAAAGCTTCGACAGGCGTCTGTATTTATAACCAATATCAAACATAATAACAAATCATAAATCGTAAATATTATATGTGAGCAAAGTAATATATATCATTAGCTTGGTGAAATTAAGAACCTGAAAACTCGAGTGAGGTATCAGATGTGGTTGATTGTTGCTACCCTGTGATAGCAGTAGAAAAGCCTGTTGAACTATTGGATCGTACGTCTGCGGTGTTTGGACTTGGACTTGGCCTTGCGAAAACATTTGCGAAAAGCTTTGCTGCATTCGTCTGTTCCATTCCTCATCCATTCACCTGTTAAATTCCTCATCCATTCATTTTTTCACTTCGTCCTGCACCATCCGATCAACCTCATCTTTGGTATACCCCTTGGATGATTTTCTATTACCACCACCAAATACCTGCTTCACGCTGGAAAAAAGTGGATATCCTCTCAATCGTCCCGAATGCTCTGGCGTTCCGATCGCAGACGTCAAGATGTCATTTTGACGAACAGGCACAACATCACCTGACTTAACTAAAGCAACCTATCACAAAAGAAATTCATGTTAGAGTAAATTAAATTCGTTGAATACACAAAATAAAATTATCTGAATTGTTACACGTACCGCTTTGTCGATCACCGCGGCAGCTTTAGGGTTTCTAACCACAAGTTGACCGGTCTCTGGATCCGTTACTGCGCGTGCCCTACTCCAACTATAAGTTCTGCCATCCATATCCTTCGTAATAACCGAGGACCCACCATGGACCACCTCTCCTTCTTTCCATCTCAACTCAGCACTTATGTAACCGCCTGATCCGAGTGTGTGGGGCATGTCTTTCTTTGCAGCATTTGCCTTTCCTTGTTTACTCATTTTCTATTAACAAATTCAGAAGACTGTTAATATAAATACAAAACTAATGGGATTAGTAGCGACGAATGATTCTTTTATAAGAAATATGTTTTCATACCGCAAATTTCTCACTGGAATAATGAGCTTCCATTGCCTCCCATTCTTCCTTCGAGATATTCTGTACATCCCATGGATTTGGTGCACCTTCTTGCGGATTAACCCTGTATTTTTTATTCTACAATGAAAAAAATGCACGTTATAATTAAAATAAATATTTAATCAAACTTTTATAAATGGAAATGATATTGCAAGAATAATATCTCACCAATCTGCCCTTCCAATGCCTCCATTTATCGTTACAATTATGTAGAATCTTCTTCTTAGTAGACAATGGTAGGTCAGCCGGAAGATTCCAAACCTTCGCTATTTCTCCGTACAAATCAATTTTCAACGATTTTGGCACTTCATGCCAACTACTATAACTGCATTGAAACCGATTAATACTATTATCGTATACAAATTCATATCAATAGGTTTCAAATTCATATATATTCGTATAGGTACCTGCAAGGGATCATATCTCTTGTTTTTGTTGCACACCAATTCGTGAATGCCTTTGCATTCTCGCCGCATGGTTTGCCTTCTTTATTGAATTCGACATGTAAATTATCTCCGGCAGCTATCGCTTTGCGCGTCTTCATACACTTAGCCGTTGATCTTTTTCCCCTTTTGCTAACAACAGGAATCTGCTCCTCTTCAGAACTCGGCTCATTTTGATTTGTCGCAAAATCCTGATCATCATGATTCGACATGGCTGCAAATTCAAATCAAATTTATATTACACAATTCATAATGTATATATCATTAAAATAATTTATATACACAAATCAAGCAAATCATTATCATTAAAACATAAATAAAATCAAACTAATAATTAAAATAATTAAACTTTTAACAATTGCATTTGTTTCTTATATGGCCTCTCTCTTCTCTCTCTTCTCTCCCTTTGTTTCTTAAGAAAAAAAAAAAGGTATTTCAACCTTGAAATTATATAGTTTAATTATTTTTATTTAAATATTGTTAAAAATAGAAAAAAAAATTATATCCCTAGTTAAAAGATTACAGGGTTTACTTTCAAGAGGTTATATACAATTTTGAAAATTGAAAAGGATTATTTTTAAGGGGTTATATATAATTTTAGGATAGTCCATCATTTTTTTAAAAAATAAAAATTGGTGCGTTATGCATCTATCTTTACCAATAAGATAAGAGGGTTATACTTGGAAACTTAGGGAAAAAATATTTCTTTGTCTCAGGCTATTTCATATATGGCCATGAAATTTGTGTGCCATTCAAAACCTTTCAGATTGATTATAGTTTTTAAGTCACCTTTGCATCAAAAAGAATAAACTGTGGAGATTTGAGTTTTGTATAAATAAAAAAGAGTTGGCTAAAATAACAGAAGGAAAGATCTACAATGTTGGTATCTATTCCTAAACAAATAATTATTCTCCGGCAGTCATGAATAATTTGTTTGCTTCACACTTCAACTCCATTGGGTTTTAGTGCCATCTCTCTAAAATTTTACGGATATTCAACATATTTATTTCCAAGAAAGTTTAAAAGAATAGACCGTTCATAAATTAAAAGCTCTTTTATTTATTTGGTTCATTTTGTCTGCTCAATCGAAAAGTAAATCAAAATAATGTTGCTAAGAGTTCAATTAGATTGGATCATACATTCGTGAATAGGATCAAACTAGGTGCTTAATTACTTACGGCGAGTGAGGGGAGCGGCGAGGGAGAGGCGCGCGGGAGGGAGGGCGAGGGAGAGCGGCGCGCGGGAGGGAGGCGAGGGCTTCGGTTTTTCGGACGAGAGAGAGGGTTTTCGAATTCGGACGAGAGAGGAGGGTTTTCGGACGGGAGAGAGAGAGAGAGATCGAGGGAGAGGACTTCAAAAAAAAAACCGGAATTTAGTACCGGTTTTTAGCAGAAAACCGGTACTAAATTTTACTTTTTCAAAAGACCGGGAAATTTTTTTAAGAAAACCGGCATTTAGTACCGGTTTTTGGTAGAAAACCGGTACTAAATTTTATTATTCAGAAATTCGGAATTTAGTACCGGTTTTTAGTAGAAAACCGGTACTAATTTAATAAATTTATAATATTAAATTATAAACCAAATAAATTAAATTATTTAAAATATTTTCTGTTTTTTAAATTCATTAATAAATTTCTGAAATTAAATTATAAACCAAATAAATTAAATTATTTAAAATATTTTCTGTTTTTTAAATTGATTAATAAATTTCTGAAATTAAATTATAAACCAAATAAATTAAATTATTTAAAATATTTTCTGTTTTTTTAAATTGATTAATAAATTTATAATATTAAATTATAAACCAAATAAATTAAATTATTTAAAATATTTTCTGTTTTTTAAATTAATTATTTAATTTCCAAGATTAAATTATAAACCAAATAAATTGTAATAAAGGACTGCGAAAATGAAAAAGGACTATGAAAATGAAAAAAAGTATAAATTGTAATAAATATTACATGAAAAAGGACTATGAAAATGAAAAAAGATACAATAGTCTTGAACTCTCGTTAATTTACGTATTTCATTTTTTTCAACTTCCTTTATTTTTTGGTGACTTCGGTCGATCTACCCACATGCCTTCTTCCTGATTGGAACGCAAATTACTTGTTAACTCTTCAATTGGTTGCGGTGTCCCATCTATACCTGTGAATAATAATATATATGTACATATCAAATTGGTGAAATTTCTGATTACATTTAATTTCATTAATTTTTCTAGATTCATATTTAATTATATATACCTGTAGAGAATGGTGCTATTTCATCAAATTGGTCATATTCTTCTTCATCCACGACATCTTCAACGCCGACAATGCGTCTTTTTCCGGGAAGTACCACATGTCGTCCCTTGTCAGCCGGATCAGCAATATAAAAAACTTGCATTGCTTGTTTGTTTGCAAGTATAAAAGGATCATCAGCATATCCTAACTTTTTGAAATCAACGGTTACAAATCCGTTTTTATCAGTTTTGACGCCGCTTTTGAGCATCCATTTGCATTCAAACACTGGTATTTTAAATGCATTATAATCAAACTCTCAAATTTCTTCAATCCACCCATAATACGGCTCTGATGATGTTCCATCACTTGATATAGCTACTATTGTGACTCCGCTGTTTTGTACTGTGCTTTTTCCATCTTGTTTCTTTGTATACCAAGTGAAACCATTCAGGTCGTACCCTTGATAGGTTTGCACATTGGCGTTAGGACCTCTAGCAAGATATTTCACCGTTTCATTGGAAGGTCTGGACTGTCTTACCTTATTTGTAAACAATTTTACAAAACTTTTGTTATGCTCCTTGGTGATCCAATTTTCTGATCTCTGAGGGTTCTGTTCTCGCAATTCGGCTATGTGTTCATTCACATAAGGAGACACAACGGCGACCTGTTGGAGAATTTTAAGATGTGCTTTTTCTCTTTTTGCAAGATCCATTGTAATTACTTTCATACCAATTATGCTTTTTCCTAGAAGTCTACCTTCGTGTCTATTTTTGGGGAGGCCAATCGGTTTAACTCTATCTAGATAATCATTATAAAAGTCAATAACCTCTTCTGCCACATATCCTTCAACCATACTTCCTTCGGGTCGAGATCTGCTTCTCACTAACCCTTTCAATTGACCCATTGCTCTTTCAAAAGGGTACATGTATCGCAGAAATATCGGACCGCACTGTTTTATCTCCCTGACTAAATGAATGGTCAAATGCACCATTATAACAAAGAACGAGGGGGGAAAATGCATCTCCAACTCGCATATGGTCTGAACCGCATCGATTTCTAACTGATTCAGTTTTTCAGGATCGATCACTTTAGAGCAAATTTTATTGAAAAAAAAAACACAACTTAGTGATAGAATTTCGAACTTCTTCTTTAAAACATGCTCTAATTGCAACAGGAAGCAACTGGGTCAGCAACACGTAATAATCGTGTGATTTCATTCCAATCAATTTCATATCTTTAATTGACACCTTCCGTGAAATATTTGAGGAATAACCAGTTGGAACTCTAATAGACCTCAAACACTCCAACAAACTGAGTTTCTCTTTTTTGGTTAAAGTATAAACAGCATTAGGTAACCAATCCCGTTTCTTACTATTGTCTTCCTTTGCAGCTAGTTCCAATCGAATTCCCATTTGTACCATATCTTTTCTCACATTAACATTATCCACTTTTCCTTGAGCATTCAAAATTAAAGTAACCAGATTTTCACAAATGTTCTTGATGATGTGCATCGCATCCAAGCAATGCCTGACATCTAAATAAGTCCAGTATTCAAGGTCCCAGAATATAGACTTCTTCTTCCAAAAGCACTTTTCTGGAATTCTATTCGCAAATGGTTTGCCCAACTGAATTTTAAGATCTTTCACCCGTTCATAAGTTTGTCTTCCAGTTTTTGGTATAGGTGCCCGACGGGTCTCGGTGTTGCCATCAAATTTGTTTTTATAAGGTTGCCGGCGATAGGGATGATGACGGCTAAGAAACCTACGATATCCCAAATATACTGTCTTTCAACAATTCGATAGCCATATCGAATGTGTTTCCTCCATGCAAACAGGACATGCCTTTTCTCCTTTATTCTTGTAACCTGATAAGTTCCCGTATGCGGGAAAGTCGTTAATTGTGCAGAATATCATCGCACGTAAGGTGAAATAACTTTTGGAATGTGCATCAAAAACTCTCACTCCGTCCTTCCACAACCTATCAAGGTCCTCTATTAACGGAGCCAAATACACATCTATATCGTTTCCTGGTTGTTTTGGACCAGAAATGAGTAACGACATCATCAGATATTTCCTTTTCATGCATAACCATGGAGGAAGGTTGTAGATAACCAACAAAACAGGCCATACGCTTCGATTTGTATTCATTTCGTCCGTGCATAATCCCAATCTCAAATTTCTAGGCTCACTGCCGAAATCCGTGAAATAACTATCTATGTTGTTCCACTGGGGTGAGTCTGCTGGATGTCTGAGTTTTCCATCTTTCTTTCTGACTTCCGCGTGCCACCTCAACAGTTTAGCATCTTTTGAATTACTAAAAAGACGCTCAAACCTTTGTATTACTGGCAGATACCACAATATTTTCGCAGCTAGTCTCTTCTTACAACTATCTTCTTCATCATCCAAATCACCGTCCCTTTGTCTGTACCGAGATGTATTACATTTTGGACATTTATGGAGGCTCTTGTACTCATTACGAAATAATATGCAATCATTCGGACAAGCTGCAATTTTCACTACTTCCAATTTCAAAGGACATAGTAATTTTTTAGCCTTATAAGTTGTATCGGGTAATGTATTATCTACTGGAAGCATTTCTCGCAAAAGACCGAGCAAAGATGTGAAACTCTTATCGCTCCAATTATTCTTAGCTTTCAGGTTATACAACTTAAAAACTGTTTTTATTTTGGAAAATTTATCTTCGTTGCAACCGGGATATAAGGGTATATGAGAGTTTTCATCCAACTTTTCAAACACATCAGGAACATCATCGATAAAATCACCGGGTAATTCATTCATCATTTCATCCAAATCATTTTATCTATTATCATCATCACATTGACATTGTTGTTCACTTAAATTTTCTATATCATCACCCACAATTACATTATCCCCTGCATCATCCATACAATTATTTTGTACAGTATTTTCAAAAATATCAGATACATTAATGGTCGTTCCGGCATCTAAATTTTCTTCCAATTTTTCTCCATGTAAAACCCACCGGAGGTATTTAGGTGTTGTCATCCATCCACGTTGAATCAGATGTGCTCTAATCACTTTACCATCTTGTCTCTCAAAGTTAAGACAATTTTTACAAGGACATAGGATTCTGGGCTTTCCAGTCAACTTCCGATGGTCTTCTGCACATTTAAGGAATTCTTCAACAACTCTAACAAATTTATCCGATATTCTCGAATACTCATACATGTATTTCTCCCTCAGATCCATCTGTGTAGATAGAAATATATATAAAAAATGTCAGGATTTATGATTTGTAGGTTCAATGCATGCATCACAATAGATTTTTGGACCGGTTACCATCCTAGCCCACTCTTTGGATACTCTGTCTCATTAGCGAGCGTACGTTAGATGCAGTGTGTTGTCTGAGAAAAATTCGACAGCATTTCCCCTTATGTTCCCTGAATACGCTAACACACGATTGCTCGTGTGTACGTATCCGTGGGAACATAAGAGAAAATACTGTCGAATTTTTCTCAAACAACACACTGCATCTAACGTACAACTCGCTTTCCTAAATGAGACAGAATATCCAAAGACCAGTACTCCCGACCGGGAGTACTATCCAAGATTAATCCCTAATGGATTAATCTCGGACGGGCACGACCTAAAATAGTTCAAATTCTGGCAATTTGGTCCTATATGACAATACAACTAATAAATGCAAATGCCAAATTAACGATATATATATGCATGTACAAATTGATAAATTATCGAATTAAAATTAATCAAGATTAAAATAAAAAATTACCGAAATTGTCTTCTCTTCCTTTTCCTCCTCTTCGATTTAAATAACCTTTTCTCTTTCTCTTCCGTTTTCTATTTTATTAGATTGAAATTAAAAAAAACAATAAAAAATAAAAAAAATATGCATATAATTACAAAGTTATAAATAAAATACAGAAAAAGCAAAGAATATACCTCAAAATGAGAATTATTTTAGCTTCTCGTAGATCTCCTTTGCTTTTCCTTCTGATTTTTCTATTTTTCGGAATTTTTCTTGATTTTTAGCTATTTTTTATGTGCTTTTGGATAACACAAAAATATTCTCGGTTTTAGAGGGGAAAAGAAAAGGCCAAGAACAGTATAAACTAGTTATGAGAGAGTGAAGGAGATAGAGTGGAGAAGGAGGAGGTAGATGTGAAATTCTGCGGATTATTAGTACCGGTTTTCTATAAAAAACCGGTACTAATAGTTGCCGTAAAAGTAAAAAAACGGCTATATTTTAGTACCGATTTTTTATAAAAAAAACGGTACTAATAATATATTTTTAGTACCGGTTTTTTTAAAAAACCAGTACTAAAATATATGCGTTTTTTCTTTCCCTTTTCCCGGAAAAATAGTACCGGTTTTTTTAAAAAACCGGTACTAAAAATATATACTGACAATTACCAATTTGCCACCATGTATTATTTATACCGGTTTTCTTAAAAACCGGTACTAGTAGTCTGGTACTAAAAATCTTTTTTGGTGTAGTGATACAATATACATATAGAAAAGGCTGAGAATTGATTTACATTTCACAGTTCATTTAAGTATTTTCCTTTTATTTTATTTATTTATTATTATTATTGTTTTCTTAAACAAGCAGGAAACCCACCACTTTCCACACTAGAAAGTTCAGAAAAAGCTACACACGGTATCTCATATGTACCCCATGGACTCCTGAGGTATGCAATAGCAAACAAACCCAAACACAGAAGCTAAAACTCACATTGGTACCTAAAATCTGAGTGGTACAATTGCGCCTATGTTATCTACATCTATCAATCACAATTCATCATGTAATTTGAATTTGTGACAATCTTAAATTGACAGTTCTTAATTCATAATCAAATAATATTCAAATTTTAAGAAACTTAATGTTAATCTATCTAAGATGTCAAAAAATTTTCTTTTTAATTGTTCAACCTTATTTAAATTTTTCTAAGAACCATTCTTAAGGTCATCCTGTAACCATTATTAAACAAACAGATGAATATTTGTCAGCTAAACTCCAAGAATATTATTTAGCGATAGGCAAACTTGCATAGATTAACATTGTTTGGATGGCTCAAATAAAACAAACGATACATAACGTTGCACAATATTACACAGCGTTTACATTCTGATAAACCAAAAACATACGCTAAATAATTTAGTTTGCCTATGGTACGATAAACAAACTTATGGAATGGCACAAGCAAAAGGAAAAAGGTGATCAAAGTAACCAAACGCCTTTGTTGATGATTTCTTCCATGGCTTGGACTGCAACAATGGCAGGCTTGAGAGCATCCTGAATTTGTTTCCTGACCTCTTCACTGATGCTTTCTGATTTCATCGATATCATGAATTCTTCAATGGATCGGACGGTCTTGATGGCAGCCTTGATATCCCCCACATCCTTCTTGTTGATTTTTTGTGATTGCATCAGTTTCAAGCGTTCTTTCACTGATCGGAAATCTTCCATAGCAGCCTTGATTTCTTTCTTCACGTGCTCTTTTTTTACTCCAGGAGCCACCCAGATTTCTTCATTTAGGATGGAAATTATTACAAGTTTTACAAATTTAAATAATATGAATAAAATGGAAACATAAGTTTTATCAAAATAAAAAAATGATAGAATAAAGTTACTGAGTGTTTTGTAAGCAGAACAAAGGCAGCTTTTCATCCTGTGCAGGTAATTTAGGATGAGTGTACCATAGGTTGCATCTAGATTCCATCTGCGAGAACAATTTAGGTTTATAGAGAGCTCATTGTTAAGGAATGATTAATCTGATTTTGATTACATCAAAAAAAAATTTCAACTTGCAAAAATTTGGAATTGTGGAATCTCAATTTCGACCATATTGCTACATTTTACCAGACCCGATTTGTATTTGTAGCCTGAAACAACTTCAACATTTTATCTGGATTAAACCCGAAATAATTATACAAAAATGCGAGTCCCGAATAATCTCAAAATACTAATTATGTCTTGTAATACATACCTGAGAAATCCAGTTATAGCTATTAGTGCCATGAAAAGAGCTAGACCAGTCCAGAAACCGGCAAGACCAGTTGTTTGAGTCTCTTGAACAAGCTGCCCTTGCTGATTGCCATCGTCGGCTACGGTTGTAGCTACTCCTTCCGTCATCTGAGCGATGAGGTCACTGATGTTGACATGGCACGACATGGCGTGCTTGTCCAACGCGTTGTGAGCTAGAAAAAGCATGTCCTGAGCAATTTTCAGATGCCGAGCGGCCGCATCAACTGCGTCTCTTATCATGTCAGCATCTATTAACTCCGGCATGGTTGGTGTCTAGAACTAATGGTGCCCCTTTTTTCTTTTTCTGGTTGTCGGATGTATACTCTTTCCTGCACCATTGGAGGTGCTCCTGACCTTGCAGTGATATAGCGAATTGTCATAATTTCATATGTAACCTTTAAAATTACAAAATTATTACATTTTATGTTCTAAAATTACATTTTCATTCAGATTTATCCTTCTAAAGCTCCATATTTATTCAGATTTACCTTCTCATATTCATCCCTCTAAACTTTAAATTACATATCCTCTTTCTCCACGCACAAAAGAAAAGGATATCTTATTTATCCATCTAAAATTTTAAATATGCATATTCTTTATCTAAAAATAATTAAGGGTATGTGACTACGTGAGATAAATGGAACCACCGTCAGTGTCGTCAATATAAATTATTTGTGGGGCCATCATTGTTGACGTTAATAATTGACAAATATTATGTCTGATGAATCCTTCTAGGTAACATAGTTAATTTGTTCTTGGGAATTAAGATTTCATTAATTATATTTGTAGCTATATTTTTATTATATTTTTAATAGAACGAGTTCTTGGACTAGACAACTCGTGATACCTACTGTGATGGAGGTTACACGCCCTTAATTTAATGTTCCTTTTCAATGTTTTTTAAAAAAATAATAATAATAAGAACGTGCTTGGGGTCAACAATGATTGGCGTTTATGAAGTGTGAACTATGTATTAAGTTAGAATTTCACTAGATCGATAATTTATCATGCACAACTTGCTACTTTCCAGCGTTTGTTTTTTTTTCTGTTTATATATTTCTCCCTTCACTTATCTTTTATTTTCTCTTTCTTGCACCTTTCCTTCGCTTCTTTTTTTCAGATATAGTTTAATTGAGCATTTTTTTAAGGTCCTTTTTTTTTATAGCCTCTCGCAATACTCTGTAATTTTTTATTTTTTATCAATGACGCCACTCCTTTTTCTATTCAAAAAAATAAGGGAGTGGCTTGTGTCAAACACATAGGACACATGCACTCGTCTAACATGATAAAATTTTAATTTTTGAGATTAGAATGACCGATCCAAACCGCTCAAATTGTTCTACGTTATAAAATCTCCTTGGAGACCAAATTTTATATTTTTTTTCATATTTCTTTACTATTTTTTTAGAATTTTTGAATATGCTAAATCTAAAAAGTTATGAACCCTCCAATTTTGAAAATTTGAAAAAAAAAATAGTTAGAAAATTTGAAAAAATATAAATTTTGATTTTTAAGGATATTTTAATATAGAGATCATATTGAGAGGTTTGGATCGGCCGTTTGAAATTTTAATAGTTGACGTTTGGATCATGTTTGACATCCTATATGTTTGATTCTAGCATTACTCAAAAAATAAACGACTTATTTCTCGACCGTACCTGACATTTTTGTTTTCTTTCTTAAATTAAGAGAGAATGAATTAAATGATTGCGATTGGTTTGACTTTGAGATATTATACGGTATAAAACAGCTGCAATATATTCTTGTTTACTCAAAAGATATTTTTGTTAATATATACAGCAACATATACGGGTAAATTTGCAGATAAAATATATCACGGATAGGGATGAGACATTTCGGGGAGAATTGACTTGGGGCCGGCCATTACTTCATTTTGTTAGTTTGTTTCCGCACTAATTAACTTATTTTTAGAGGATTGCTAAAGTGCTATGCATATCACGGATGGACTCGTGCAACGGATTCAAATTTCAAATTTTATATTTTTATAATATTTTTCTATTTCTTTTTAAATTTTTTTTAAATGATTATTATTGGTGGGCTCAAAACTTATTTAGATCGACAATTTTTTACAATTTAAAAAAATAGTAAAAAAATTCAGAAAATATAAAATTTGAATTTCTATTAGATTTCAATATGAAGATGAGATTGAGCCATCTAGATATTTCATTTGAAACATAAAATGTAAGAACGAATACATAGTACGAGACTCATATCTGCTATGGCGTAGTATTTTAGCAATCCTCTTATTTTTAATACAATTGAAATGCTAGATTGTTTTTTTTTAAATAAGAAAAGAGGCGAAACACGTTTTATTATACTAGATGTCTCCACACTTGCTTGCTTTCTTACTTGATATAATACTTACTTAGTCTATTACAGTTAACGGATTTATACTTAAAAAAAAAACATGGATATGCTAGCTCACCGTTTTGGAGTTGTTAATATCATTATTTTGTTCAAATTTCCACTCCTTTATAAACTTTACGTCAAAGTGCCTGAACTTTATAAGTTCTTGGAACTGTTCCGATTTTTCATATGGAGAAATTTAACGAAACAAATTTAACTAATTATAATGAGAAATACTATAGTCCAATATATTGGACAGATGAGATCCGTCCAATACAATCGTTTTCACGTTTTTAAATTTCAAATAACCGATCCGAACAATTCAATATGTTCTCTATATTAAAAACTTATAAGAAACCAATTTTTTATATTTTTTTAAAATTGTTACTATTTTTTTGTTATATTAGAAAATCGTTGTTATTGGATGATCCAAAATTTTTATATCATGAATTTTCTAAAATACCAAAAAAAATAGTAAAAATTTTAAAAAAATTGTAAAAATTGATTTCTTATAAGTTTTCAATATGAAAAACATATTGAATGATCCGGATCGGTAGTTTGGAATTTGAACTGTGAGAACGATCGTATAAGATGGACTCATCCATCCAATATATTGGACACTAGCATTTCTCAATTAGAATTATAAAAACAATTTAATAATTAATTAAATTATATAAACTACATTCGAAAAGGGAAAAAAAACTATTAGAATGATGATTTCAAGTCACTCTAGTTTGTTGGAAGGGTTATCTCGCTAAGCGAAGCTCCAAATCTTGCATCCCCTTATACATGACTCGCCGCAAATAATAAGAGCAAACAATACAGCAAAAACATCCACACAAGAAAAAACAAAAATATTTGCTAATTTAATACACATAGAAAAAAGAATACTCTTTATTTTAAATTATGCATATCTTTCCATTTAGTATACTATTCATGCATACGTAATATGTTTAATAAAATAGTTTTTAATGTTCTATAAACTATGTCAAGCAATTCAATCAAGATTGGCTCATGTTGTCGATAAATATGTCATTCAACCAGAAATTAAATTTTTCATACGAAAATATTTCAAATATAAATATACACAAGCATATATAAAAAAAAAGTAAAATAGTTTGATATTTGGTGAAAGTTTAATTAGTTAGTTTTTGAGCTTAGACATGATTTCTGGCGCTTCGATGGCAGGACTGAAAAATATGGGCCGAAAAAGGGGGCCGGAATGAAACAGATCCGAAATTGAATGGGTTGCGCCGAGTTTTCAATTGTTTGCGATGAGAATCTGTTTTTGAAAAGATGAGAGTATAATGTGCTTTACTTGCTTGGAGACGAGTCCTGAAAAACTCATTATTGCGTATTCTGAACTTCTGCATTTGCCAAAAGTTAGAATGACCTTATAATAGCAAAGTTTCGTACTAAAAATATGCAAAGCGAAATTGACTTGTTCTGAAACATGTCCGTAAACATCTAAAACCAACAAAAGCAGTGCCTTAAAAAAAAAAAAAAAAAGAGATAAAGAAAAGAACTCTATATTAATTTATGCATTCGGAGTCCCAAATTAGCATAACTTAAAACCCCTAACAAAACACAAAACACATAGCAATATCCAATCAGTCAACCAGAAAACCTAACACATACTAAAAGAACTAACAAGCGAAGAACATCATGGCTAGTTGGCTACAAAACATCCTTTAAAGTTCACAAAGAAGATCAGTCACAAACTCGAGAAGCTACTAAATAAGAAAATTGATTACTGACATCGCGCTTTGTGCCATCGCTGCCATCGTGCGTCAGTCAGCGCTCGCTGAGCAGCGCTCTCCCCCCTCTACTCACCCAGCGATTTTTTGTTCATTTCGTTATTATAAGTGTTCACTTTATTAGATACAAATGTTCACTTTGTATTATAATTGTCCACTGTTTTATAAGTGTTCGCTATGTTCACTATGTTCATTTTGTTTTTTTTTTTATTTTTGCCCAAATGTTCAGTTGGGTCAATACAAATGTTCTGTTAATTGAGTATAAATGTTCAGTTAGTTGCAAAGTCGGCCAATCGTAACTCGTTTTTACTAAACCAAGCGAAGGGGTCATGAACCGGACACAAAACACATGAAAAAAATAGAAGGGGTCATGAACCGATCCGGTTCAAATTAATTTTTTTCCGACTTTGCCCCTGGCGCGCCTCTCTCCAAGTCTGACGCGCGACTTTGACCCTGGCGCGACTTTGCCCATTAGTTGACGCATTTAACTGAACACTTCTGATTATTAAACTGAACACTTCTTATTATTAAACTGAACATTTGTAACATATAGCAGCGATGGCAGCGATGGTTTATTTAGCGATGGCACTTATAGCTGACTAAATAAACTTTCTGTTGTCAGTGGGCCCATTAACATAAACTCCTCTCAAGAAGGCCGGCTCATTAGTCTAAAACCCTTTTATGGGCCTTCACGCTAATAGGCCTTTCCGCTCCAATCCGCTATGTCGAAGGGTTTTGTGACTTTTGTCCTCTTTCTCTCCCGCCGTTTCCTTTCCTCCTCTCCCCTTCCATTTAATTTCCCCATTTCTCTCTCTCTCCAAGTCCGACTGCCATGATAAATAAAAAATTTCCAACATTGATATAATTCGATATTAATCAATTTCTGTTGACCCCACCTCCTGTCTCTATCTCTATCACTAATCACCTCCTTAATTCGATATTAATATTAATCAATTTGGTAAATTTCCACCATGTACATCGCTCACTCCCTCCAGCATCCAATCCGTCAAACAGCCACCCCGCACGAATCTCAAAGCATGACCAGAAGGCTCAGGCCGATCACCGTTCCCTCCATTGAGAGGCTGCGTCGGAGAACAAACGCCGCCTCCAACTCTCTCTTCGGAGGCAGTGGTGGTCACACTGCCAGAGCGCTCAAAATCAACGCGTCTCTGACAAGTGGGTCCCGCATGTGAATCAATCCGAATCCACTCGTTTACTTTTTTTTTTTATTTTTCGAAATTCTATTTGATGGATGTCTCTTTCATTCTTTTTTTTTATTTTTTTTATTAAATAATTTTAGGGCCGCTCACAATCTCTGATGTCAATAACTCTGCAAATTGTCCCAAGTTAAGAGTCGCTTATCAGGTTTGTGGGTTTTAATAAATATTATTATTTTCCTTATGGCAATTAATTTATATACCTGAAATGTCTAATCACTTTTCTCTGATTATATTTGGTGATTTAGGGGGTGCCTGGGGCACATAGCGAAGCTGCTGCTGGAAAGGCGTATCCGAATTGCGAGGCTGTTCCTTGCGAATTCTTTGAGACTGCATTTGAAGTCAGTGCTTTTTTTTTTTTTTTTCTAATTTTTCATTTTTTCGATCAGAAAATTAGAAAGTGTTTTGGTAAGGACTTCTATTTAATATTGTGTAGCTATGTACATTTACTAAAAATAGGAAACTAATTAGACTTTGGCATGCAGTGGAACATTTACTTCTTTTGTCATAGTTAGTAAATATGCCATACTGATGAGATAAAAGTGGGCAACTGGTATAATTACATTTCTTTAAAATCTACCAGGTGTTGATGCTTATAATTAGTGATTTACGTTGCCACATTACAGAAGAAGATAATTTTGGCATTTCAGGAGATCAACTAGTTTTTCGTCTTTATGATTTGTTGCATACCCGATTAGACCCAATTTTATTCTTGTGGTTGCATGTGACAGGCAGTGGAGGCTCGGCTTGTTGATTGTGCAGTTCTACCAATTGAGAATTCACTGGGGGGTAGCATCCATCGTAATTATGATTTGTTGCTGCGCCATAATTTGCACATTGTAGGAGAGGTGCAACATGCTGTTCGCCACTGTCTCTTGGCTCTTCCAGGTGTCAATTTTGAGGAGATCAACAGGGTTCTCAGCCATCCCCAGGTAGGTCTGTGCATACTGTGTTGGTATGCACATCTCTGTGTTATACGCAGTTTATGTTTTGTTTATTCTGAACCTACAGAAATCATGGTTGAGAAGTCAATATCTGTTTACTACAGACTTGTGTGATAACATTATTGAAGAACGAGTTGATAACTTAAATTTCCATTATTAACTCGTATTTCTGTTCTATATTGTAGCTAATAAAGGAAAACTAGTCTACATTATCTCAATGTGTAGGTTAATAATATAGGGGAGAACTTTTATATTTATCTTATTTTTTTACTTAATAGGGGTCCCGCAAAACTAATTTTCGACTGTACTCAAGTGGTACTATGTGCTTTTCTTCAAAAATATATTCCTGCTTTTATCTTATATGGCTCAAAAGAACAGTTTTTCTTTTCCTCACCATACATGTTAATAATACAAGGGAGAACTTTCTTTTATATTCTTCTCAATTTTTTACTTTAGAAGAGTCCCGCAAAATTAATTTCCGACTGTCCTCATGTGGTACTATGTGCTTTTCTTCAATGCTCAAAACAATAGTTTTTTTTTATTTTTTCTCGCATACGTTTCTATAGGTTAAACAGAAGTACTAAAAATGATTTAATTGACCTTCGCCTTTGATTTATAAATATGGTTCTTGGCATACACAGGTGAACTCACTTCACACCCACATCCCTTCCCACTTTATGTCCTTTGATTCAATTCTGTGCTCTTGAATTCGGAGGGAGGGAAATGGGAAGTCAAGTCACCTGGTCACACATCAGGTGTGTGGGTTAGGGACAGTTTTTACCCCCTCTATTAACCTCTTCTAAAATCCTCAAATTCAAACTCTCTAGCAAGGTTAAGTGAGACATTTCTCCCAATTTCCCTCCTTTCTGCGAACCTTGCTTCAACCTACAGTTGAGCATGCCTCTAAGAACTTTCCTCCATGATAACAAAGTTATTTCATGATTTCGTTTTTTTGTACGCTGTCACGGTGCTGGGGTTTCGGTTTACAAGGGTAAATGATTCCTTAAGGCTGTGCTCCTGTACCAAAATTTGGAGGGGAGAGGAAGGGAGGTTAGATTAAATCTTTACCTAGCATTTCTCCACAACTTTAAAAAAAGCGGGATGAATGGGAGAAGAGTAAAGACTAACTCCCCAAATGACTTATTATTGTGACCCCAAATTTGAGTGTAGGAGTTTACTCTACTCGGCCTCCCCTAATCTCCCCTCCTCTCCCCATCTAAAATCTATACTGGAGCACAGTAAAGGTCTTTGTACTTGAGCTCTTTTCATATGGAAATGGTGGTTGATTTTCTTTCTTTTTATCTTCATAAATCATAAGTATAGTCAATGTTCCATTTTGATTAAACAAAATTGCCTCTTTATCTGGAAATCATTTCATTGTAGGCTCTGGCACAGTGTGAACACACTCTGACAAAGCTGTTCACAAACAAAGTTCCGGTCAGAGAAGCTGTTGATGACACTGCTGGGGCTGCACAGGTATTAATTTCTCTTACTGTTTACTACCACCATTGATGTTGCTTTTCAAGCCTGTATAAGGGAGCATCTACATGCTGGCTGTAACCCTGTACGATATTATATGGAGGCTGACTGGTAGATACTGGTTTTGGTCCAGTATTAGTAGTTGCCCAACTCGTTCAACCAGCCCTCTGTTCTCAGAATTTTCATTTGTTATGTATTAATACTGAACCTAGCACAGTTATCATGTCTCGAATTGGATTAATTAAAAAATGCTGTTCTGCTGATTAGTAATTGATTTTGAATAAGAAATAACTGTTTGCAGTATATTGCTATTAACAATTTGCGAGATGCTGCCGCCATAGCTAGTTCGCGTGCAGCGGACCTATACGGATTGAATATTCTGGCATCAGATATTCAGGTAATGTTTATATCGACATCTCCCCACTCCCTACCCCAACACACTTCAGTCCTCCCTGTGTTTGCACCCCCCCCCCCCCCCGGGGCCTTATATGAACAAATACACACTTGTATTATTGTACTATAATGTAGGATGACCAAGATAATGTCACCCGTTTTCTGATGCTTGCAAGAGAGCCGATAATTCCTCGTAGTGGTAAACCATTCAAGGTCTTATTCTCTTCCTTGTCCCTTCCTACTTTTCAATATATGATATTATTTAATCTTTGTATCATTTTGGCACCCTAATTCTGGATCTTACCATCTATGTTATTCTCATTTTTTTCTTTTTCTTGCTTGGTTATAGACTAGCATAGTCTTTTCTCTAGAAGAGGGTCCTGGTGTGCTTTTTAAAGCACTAGCTGTATTTGCTATGAGGGATATCAACCTCACTAAGGTAGAGAATGTGTCATTCTCATTCATCTTATTGTACATTCAAGATTTAGTGGAAGGAAATTTTGATGTTGCTAAATTTGTTTGATTTTTATAATTTTATTATATACAGATAGAAAGTCGGCCAAGCAAGAAGAAGCCATTGCGTATCTGTGATGATGGCAACGGAAGATCAAAGTGAGCACATCTAAAGGCTATACCAGCTGTACTATGTTAGAAAGAAAAGAATTGGGTCTTAAACGTAAAAAGAGCATTGCTGATGGTATTAACATCTTTGTTTTGTTATGCTATGATAGGTACTTTGATTATCTCTTTTATGTTGATTTTGAGGCATCAATGGCCGATTCCAATTCCAGCAATGCACTTAATCATTTGAAGGTAATTTTACTAGTACATTTGCTTAATCCATCAATGCATCTGTTTCTCTCTCTACTACTTGATATGCACTCTTCTTGAGAGTGCTTAATCCATCAATGCATTTGTTTGAATATATGATAGGAATTCGCAACCTTCTTGAGAGTGCTTGGGAGTTATCCGATGGATGTGAACCAACCATGAGTTTCTTTTGTTCATATTAAATTTTGCTCAGGTAAGGTAATCTGTTTCTAGTTCACTGTACTTCTATTTCCTCATTTTATGCCTCTCAATATCTTTAAGCAGTATTTGCTTATTGCAGGTAAAATCATATTATAAAGCGAAGTCTAACTGGTAAAGCATGTTGGAATCAAGACTTTCCATCTTGAGAGCTATTGAGTTAGTTTAATTTGCTTTGCTAACCTAAAGTATGGTAGCAGATAGAAAAAAGAGGGGAGAGAGGTGTGCGTGCGTGCGTCTGTGTGTGTGTGTGTGTGTGTGTGTGGCTATTTATATAAACTTATTATAGTTAACCTGATAGAGCAGTTGCTCTTTTTGGTGGCTTTTTTTTTTCTCTCTGACGTTCTTTGCTTTGTGACTATAGATTCATGTTTGTGATTTAGAAAAAAGTATTTAGGGTGCAAAAGATATTTACTCTTGTGTTAATTATAGAATGTTTTATAAATAATATAGGTATTATAATTTAAAAATTCATAAAGTTGTCTTTAGCTGAAGAAACTTAATATAGTTAACCTGATAGAGCAGTTTCAGCTTTGATTGAATTTTGAATCGTGATTCTTTTCGACGGATCGAGATAATGTTTTGCTGGTTTTTTCCAGCTGAAGATGGGATATTTTAAGTTGGTTGTGGGAGTAGAGAAAAGAAATAATGCGAGTAAAGCTGGGAACTCATGACGCCTCAGCTTAGTTATTTTTTTCCCCCGGGCTATTAACAATATATATTAAAAAAAAACAAATTCAACAATAAACTAAATTGCATCACCGAAATCCAGACTATTCCTCTGAAATTATGAAGTTTAATTAGGGTTAAGCTTGGTTGAAATTTTAGTCTTATCTGCCACAAAATATCTGTAAAAATTAAATAAAGAAAAAAATAAATTAACCAAATAACAAGATAGAAATCACCAGCTTTATTTTTTTTTTTCCGTATAATACGACGCGCACTCTCTCAGTATTTCCGACAAGAAGTTTTTCATTACTAGTTATAAATATAGCAACTTTATGACTGTATTAATCTGTACGATTTCCAGTGTCATGCGAAACAAAACGGCTGCCATTCAATTTTCAATTCAACCATAATTTGGTATACTAGCAAAAAATGTCCTCAATAAGTGGGTAAATAAGAAAATAAAATATTGATATTATTTTTATTTTATATAGAACTTTACATGTTAGACAATAAAGATATGTTAAAATCAATAATTTAGTCTTTCCTTTTAAATAAATAGCTAATTTGATAATAACTTAATCTTTTCTAATAAAAAGTGCGACCTTGATCAAATCAAATTACACAAATCAATGGTCCATAACTAATATAAGAATTATTTACACCTTTTTATATGACATGTTTACTCTTTTTATCTGAAATGTTTAACCCTTTCTCTAGGTGCTTTTATAAGTAGTAAATATAAATATTTTTTTAAAATAAGAAACAATACTGCTAAAGCAAAAAAAATAACGACGTGAAATGTGAATAAATAGTTTGAACTGTTATAATGAAAAACACAAAAAAAGAAACTTTTTTTTCAGCGAAAATTTCGGCCTAATCCTCCAAATATCTCCAAGAACTCAAAAATAGATGGAAAGAGTAAACAACAACAAAATCACAAACTGGGTGATTATACAGCACAGGATCCAATTGACAATCCAGTATCGTGTCTGAACAACTTATTCAGCAGCAAAGGTTAAAACTTTCTCAGTGAAAATTGGTAAAACCCTAATACTAGAAGCACCCATCATGCCCTTTTGTACCGTGCCACCTCAGCATCATTGGGGAAGAACCCCATGAGACGGCCAGCTGAGTTCTGGTACGCATACATGAAACCGCCCATTATCCCTATCAGCCCCCCAGTCACCATAGATGGACCTCTTATGTTTGGCTTTATACCTACAATTACAGAAAAAAAAATTCATAAGATCTTTTGGAATGTTTCAGAGTATTGTCTCGAGCATACACTTGCAAAATGTGCAAATACCTTTCTAATCATGAAAAACATCAGAAAGGCCATTTTTAGTACCCCCCCCCCCCCACACACACACACACACACACACTCAAGGAAATAAAATAACAAAACTCCTTATCTCCTTTTCCCAGTACTTAAAAATCATCCTCAAACTGCTCCATCCTGCCTTTGTGGTTCAGCTAAAAACGAGGTAGTTTTGTAGCTTCACTGAATAAGGAGAGTTAAACATGTGGCTTTCTTCATTACTAAAGAGGCATGTATGACATACTACATTCTGAAAGGGGGTACAACGTATCCAGATGTTTTAGTGGCACTGTTGTAATAATGTAAACATAATTTCTCCTCTATTTTGCCTCTCTCAGAGGTAAAATATTATGAAATTTAGAAATGACTACTGCGGACCAATATAATGCTCTATCAGGTGATAATACCATCATTTACCATTTTCAGCTCAACAGACCAGTAAGGTACCAGCTTACCCAATCTAGGCAACCAAGCAGCACTTAATGAAAATTACTGAACCTCAATTGTGCAACAAGTACCATTACACCAACAAAGGAAAGTAAAATAATTCCACTGAAGTTCTGGTGAAATTGGTCACGATATCAATAAACCATGCTAGATGTAATTCATACCAGTACAGCCCAGCCAGATTCAGTAATAAAACAGAAGCTATCCCATTTAAGGTTTGACCTTAGCTTCAGGTTAGAATAAAGAGAAACAAGATTTATCCTAGTTTTGACTAAATATAGTTTCATTAGGAAACATATCAATAAGATCCCTGACAATCACCTCAAACAATTAAACATTAGAACCCCACTTTTGTAAAACAGGACCGTTCTAAGTCTCCTAGCGTGCATTATACGATGATTGGCGTATTGTTACTAATTCCCATTCAAATCAGCTTTTGACATGATTTAGAAACAATGCCAATATGTCCCAAACATATACTAATCAACAACCCATCTTGTCAAATAATCACAATTATATTATTTGATTTATTTCAGACACATCAATCTCACTTCGAAATTTCTCCAACCCAGAACTGCATATCTCCCCAGTCAAAAAGGGTTAAAAGCTCCAAATAGCTCAAATTGTTACAAAGAATCCCCCTTTCTTCAATCAGACTAAAATTCAAATCAACCATTGGACAAAACACCATGAATTTATGAATAAACCACTGGAAAACTCTTGGATCTCGTAAGCTTTTACAGCCACTCCAAAATAACAACAATCCCTGAACAAAATCGCGCTAATTTCAATCCAATTTCGTTAATACAATCTTGAAACATTTCTAAATAAGAAGGAATGAGAGGGTTACCGGAGAGGTAGCCAACGGTGACGGAGACGGCGGTGACGGTGGAAAGACGGACGTAGTCAAGCGTGCTGAAGTTGGCAACGGTCTTTGTAAACGGAGGGTTACGATCGATCACCGGATACTCCGGCTTCACGGACGCCGTTATGTCGGTGTTCATCTTCGCCTCTTCCGATGTCTCTCTCTCTCTCTCTCTCTCTCTCTCTCGCGTTCTAATTAGGCTTTCGTACAATCGTACTGAGCTCTCGCAGTTGTGTTCTCGGATTTTGACTAATTGTAGGTAGTAGGATTATTGGGCCAGGTCCAAATTTTATGGTCTTTGTATACCGAAAAAAAAAAAGTTTTTTTGATCAAAAGTGGCCCGAGCTGGGCAACCATTTAAAAGAAATAGTCACATACAGAATTCAGCAAAAAACTAAAAAGTACTACTACTCCATCAACTTAAGGTTAGATGGAAATAGTATCCTATACCCTAAAAATAGAATCAAATATCAAAACACCTCTGCTTAATACACATCCTAAACCACACAAAACACCACAATTTAACAACTGCAGAAATGCTTCACACAAAAGTTCACAAAAGTGCAGACAAACTAAAGAAAACTTGATAGCTATTGATGAAGATTCTGGTATGCTCCCTAAACTGAGTCCACACCATCTGACACATGCCCTTCACTAGTTTCATTGCTTCTTTGCATTGCTGCCAAGTCCCTAAAATTTGCCTCCATTTGAGTGCTAAAACCTGTCCAAAAACGATATAAGCAAAGAGAATTAAAGTATGTAACATGGGGGCCTGTGCCACTAACATCTGAAAAAATTCTTCTATTTCTCTCTCCAAATGTTCCAACAAAAGGCAGCCATGATTGTTTTTGCAAAAATCTTATTTGAATTTTTCAAATTGTTAATGTTGTCCCAAATTGTACTTAAAACTGCTGCAGTCAAGGCTAATCCCTTTGTTGTTAAACATGTTGAAGCTAATCCAGAAGTCATGGGTATAAGAACAACTATTAAATCGAAAAAATTAATAATGGTTTTACTATTCACTCGAATTTCAAGAATAATTATTAAAAATTCAAAATTTTAAAAATAGTATTGTAAGATCGATTTCCAGGAACCCGATCTTACAAATTGCTTGGATAGGGATCCCAGAATCCGATCCAAGAGCTACCCACATTTTCCACTGACATTTGACTCTTTATGTCCGCTTAATTTGGTTTTCTCGCCACTAAATTTTGTTTCCACTCATTTTTTTTGTTGTTTTCTGCTTAAATCCTCTATATAACCTCACTTGTCATCATTTATTCTTCGCAAACTCATTTTTTCTCGGTACTCTGAAATTTATAAATTCTCTCCTCATCATTTCCTATTCGCAATATTACTTCTTCTTAGGTAATAATATTAAATTAATTATTAATTTATTTTATTTAATTTATTAATTTAATTTATTAATTTAATTTATTAATGGAGTTTTAATTTTGAAATTTTAAGCAAATGGGTCCTAAATCAAGCTGCGTCTCTTCCGGTGTTATTTTGGTCAGAGATGAGCGGACGAGCGAACGACGATTGCTTTCTGCATTAATCCTCGTCATCCGTATCAGGGATAGAGTCGATGTCTGATTGAAGACCCTTCGACTCTAAAAGTCGAGGTAATCGATGAGGCTAGCCAGCAATATCCAAGGTCGTGCCGCATCCTTTCAACAATTTCTTTCCAGCACATCGAAATCTCTTCGTGACAACCCATGCACATCCTCGTAGCGCCTCCCTCAAAGTATGCTTGACCTGTTTATTTTTTGTTAGCCACATAATTATTTGTTAGCCACAAAATTTTACGTAATGCAACTTACCAACTTCATGTGACCATGTGTCTCGCGAATGTACGACAAGTCGCCAACCGGATCAGTCATTGCCCCCTCAGGATCGGTATAAAAGGAGCACCTCCATGTACCCGACACCAGCGTAGATCTCCAAATATCTTCGCTCCAAATATCTTCGCTCCACGCCCGATCCTCTATCACCGTAACCAAATCAGTGTCCGTCCGCATGTCCACCTCATTCGCGAATAATGAACTCTGGTCTCTGCCTCGATAGGTGATATACTGGTATGCCATCAACTGTCTCATTCTCGACCAAGGCTATTTTATTGAAATCACAGTTAATAAACATAATGAAATTGCAATAATTAAATAATAAAATTAGTATGTCGAGAGTTAAATATACCATAGGTGGAGGTGGGGGACCTGTCTGATAAAGCATAAACTGATGCATGACACGATCAACGTGGTGCCACATCACGATCTAGTAATAAATACATGGGATGTGTAGAAGGAACCTCCTCTGATCAACCTGGGCACAACGAGGCATGAGGCTCCTCATGTGATCATAAGGCATCCACACAATGTGCTCAGGTCTCATCCGGATGTAGACGTCCCTGACATAGTCTAAGCCGCTGCGAGTAGGGCTGGTCACCTTCTTCGATCTCCCTCTAGTTGTCAAATACTTGCAATTTCAATTTAGTATTTTATTAGAGTGAAATGAAACATATTTTAAATATTCCTATTAAAATTAAATGAACATACCTCCCGTAAGGCGGACATGAGTCAATACATGGTAGACCCCAACCATTAAATTCTTCGTGATCTTCGACCGAGAAAGTAGCAATCTCTTATACGACCACAACTGCAGTAGCAACCACAGAGCACCAATAGTGACATTATTATTAATAACGGCAGTGTCCAAGCCTCGATATAGCATGGCAAGAGTCGTCGCACCTCAGTTGTACTTCATCGACTCACCAGAATGAATATCCTGCAAAAATTTGCAAATTTCATTACAATATGAACACAATTAATGCATCTAATCATAATTAAATGCAAATTTTATTTATTCGATCTACTAACCTACAACAACTCAAGATAGAAACCAGGAGCTGAGTCACCCGTGCCGTCCGGAAATAACTCACACCCGAGAAGCTATAGCACGAAAGCGTGTGTGTATCTATCGATCCTCTCTGGATCAGTCGTGCCAAGCCTCCCAACACGAGTCCACACCGCACGCAGCTTCATGAAGTTAATGGAATGACGTTTCCTGCATTACGTTAGTAATGTAATTTGATTGTGAGAACTATATATATTTAAAAACTTATTACTGTTAGAGATATGTCCTAGAAGCCAATCAATTGGTGGCTATTATATTAGTTTATGTTATTGATGATACTTGATCATTTGTTCCTAGAGTTTATTATTGACAGATCATTCAGGTTGAGGATCTGAATTGTAGATCTCTGTTGATCATTCGTTACAATGACAATAATATCTCTAAAGAGTCCATAATCTTGATAATTAACAAGGAACATTAATTATCATATAAGATTAGTATGCAAGTTAAGTGATGATTAAGTTCTACAAATCATAGGTAAAGAGTTACCGACTTAATTGCATATGTATATGTTACTGGAACATAGTACAGGACATGACCTAATGAAATAAATATATGGATTGTGTTATGTGTCATTATTTATTTCATACGTGTTTGATTCTGAGTTTGAGATGGTTCAGTTTCTCCACATGATGATAGATTCTATAAATATCGTCTAACGCTGATTCCTGATAAGGGCTGCTATACGGACTTTATTTATGTTCTCTTGAATTGTGCGGGGAGAAACTGGTCATCAAGACAACCGTATGTCCCTCGTTAGTTCACCTAACGAGTAATGATATCCACTGGGCCCCTTGATGGAGATGGATTGCTTGCTAGCAACTTGTGCAATCATCTCTAGATCAAGAAACGTATAATCTGCAAGAATGACACATTCCTATCTTGGATTATACAAGGATCTCATGTGACATAAGAATCAAAACAATAAGATATCATTTCTTATGCAGCATTGAAGTGTTGTATTGGTACAGTATTTAATTTATGCGAATTGAGAATCATAACGTGTTGCTAGATACGGCTTATGATTAATGGAAATAAATGATGATTTATTTTCATAGCCAACATTGCATAAATCCTCAAAGGGTCACACAAATAGGACTTTAACCAAACGTGCATTATTTATTTGTTTGCAGTAGCGAATATTGCAAATATATGATAAGTTGATTAATTAATTATATACCGTTACGAACCGTTATAATTAATTAACTCAAATTGATCATATAGAAATAATATAATGTATATGCTAATCCCAAATTAATTATTAATATGTTAATAATTATGTTAGTTCAACGCATATTTATTATACTGAGCTAATTGGCTTTTTAGTTAATCGGTTAACTGAAAGTCCGATATGAGACGAATTGAAAGAGTGAATTAATGGGCCACTATATCATATGGATTTGGGCCACTTAATCTCTGAAAATTTCGGCCATAGAGGGGCATTTGTGTCCAAGAGAAAATAGGAAGAGAGAAACTTAATTATGAGAAATGTTCCATATATATATTGATTGTTTCTTTGGGAATAAGTCGGAGAAAAACCTAATTCTCTCTCTCTTCTCTCCTTGGCCGCACTATTCACGCATTGTTCATGTACTGTTCACAGTGGGGAAAATTGGTTTCTCCAATTTTAAGCTTTTAATTCCATCTCTAGCTCATGCGTTGAGCGATTTTCCTTCCAGTTAAACAGTTAATCGTGCGAAGGAATTCAAAGGGAATTAGTTATCGTCTCGGACAAGCTAGCACTTGTCTTGAGACCTTGGTTAATTTTCTAGGTGGACTCGAGGCGACGAGGTGGTAGTGGTGTGCTACCCATCGACTCCTACGCATAGGTTCGAGCCTTTCGAATACGATTTCGGAAGAGGTAACCTTCTACGCTTCTCCTTTTATATGTTAAATGACTTGAATAACTAGATCCGTTTTTCGTGCGTGTTAATTATTTGTTAAACGTTAATAAAAATTAAAATTGCACATGGACTTAAGTTCCTAACACTTACTTTGAAGTTTTTAGTTTTAAGAACTTCTTACTTTTGTCCCCTTTTCCGGAAGCACTTTTCAACTATCTCGATATCTGTATCTGCCGGCAACGTCAAGTCCCTGAGTAATTGTACATCGTCAGAATCGGTCCGTTCGGTCACGGGTCGGTCAGCTGTAAGTAAACCGTACAATACGACAATGTCCTGCAAGTAGTTTAAATTTTATACGTACAAATCTCCAAGAAAATAAAATGAAATTTAGTTATTGATCCATACCTCTAGAGTGATAGTCATCTCACCAACGTGCGGAAAAAAGAAGGTGTGGGTCTCTAGCCTCTAGAACATGGCCAGATCCTGTAAAAGCGAATGATCCAGCGGCATATGACCTATCTAAACAAAGTGGATCAGGCCAAGTGTCGTGAAACGCTCGTCTACCTCAGCGCTCCGTGACATCAACGCCTTGTGCACTAATGGTTTCCAATCCTTTATATTTTTAAATTTTTATTATTTTAAAAAATACATACAAAATGAAAATATATAATTAAAAATTAAACAGAGGAATAATAACTTACACCAGTGCCACGAAGCTGCTCTCCATGCAAATGCAAGTGACGATCTGCATCAACAGGACCAGGGGAGACAACAACGCCGGCATCTCCAGTAGATGTAGAAGCGCCGGCATCTCCAGTACATGTAGAACCAACATCTGCAGTAGATGTATAAGCGCTAGTATCTCCAGCATCGGAGCGAAGCCTCGTAGATCTACGAATTGACGACTCTGGTACTCTTCTTCTCGGTGGTATTTTCACTATACTACAATGAAAATTTTCAATGTCAAAAATCTAAAAAAATTTCGACAGCATCTCCCCTGTACTGGGAGTGTTTCCGAAAAAAAATCAGACCAAAATCCCCCATAAATAGAGATCCAATTCCCCACCAATACAATAACAAACACAATACCAATCTCATACGACCACATTTTCTATTTTCTATTTTTTACCTATTTTAAAATTATTTTTACAATAATTTTTCTAATTTTTCATTTATTTACCTAAATAAAATAAACTAATTAAATGAATAAATGTTTAAAAAATTCATCTAAACTGGAAGCGCTGCTTATCTCTTTTTAGAAATTTTTCCTACAATTATAAAATTTTTATATCAATTTTTTATTATTTTCTTTAATTTTTCTAATTTCTAATTAACTTATCCATAATTATAAAATGTACAAAATAATTCCAAAAATATTTCATATTACATATTATAATATTTTATATTTATTCTGATTTTTTACTAATTTTTTAATTATTTTTACAATATTTTTCCTATTTTTCCTATTAATTAACTAATTAAACTAAATTAATTAAATTAATAAAATAAATATGAAAAAAAAAACTTACCTATGGTGGAGCGGAGACCGTCCAGTGAGAGAGAGAGGAGTGAAATGGGAGTTGGAGAGGGTCCAGCGCTTATATATAGAGGGAATTACTTGGATCGTTATTTGGGAACCCGATCCAAGCTTGGATCGGTTTCCAGGAATCCTATCCAAACTTGGATCGATTTTCAGGAATCCGATCCAAGCTTGGATCGGTTTCTGAGAACCCGATCCAAACAATCTGTTGGATCGGATTTCTGAAAACCGATCCTACAACACTATTTTTAAATTTTTAAATTTTTTATAATTATTATCAAAATTTGAGTGAACAGTAAAACTATTATTAATTTTTTCGCCTTTGTATACAGAATTTTTTTTTTTTTATATGTTGGGCCATAAAGGCCTGGATTATTAACCTGGGTATATCATGCTGATGCTCATTCATGCACACGAATCTAGATGTGGCGCATATATTGAGCAAAAAGGGAAGTGTAGTTCCCAAAAAAGAAAAAGGGTAGATTGAACTGTAATTAAGAAAAAGGGAGAATTCAGAATTTAACAGAGCCTTGAAAGTGCCTGAGGAAATAGTACAAATCGTATAATATGCTCAGCTTCCAAGAGATTTTTGCACTCAACGATGCATGGGAGCCTTTATTGCTGCACCGAATCAACTGTGCACACTCAACACGCACACACCACAAAAGGAAAATATCTTATAAAAAAAGAAGCATCAGCAGACAACACCAGCACAGTTTAGTAATAAAGAGGGGGGGGGGGTCTCAGAGCCTCCTTTTTGCTTCAAAAAAAAATACATAAACTTCTTCCTAAATATAAATCTCTCTCACAAAATTACACACTTTCCAACGTTTTACTCCTAAAATCTTTATTCCTTCTTTATTCCCATACGATCCAAATGAGCCCAATAATTCAAAAAACATTCAAAACCAAAACAGGGTAAGGCCTATCTTCAATTTAGACAACACATATGAGCAAATTTAAGACTATAATTTTGGGACCTCATTATTATTTTTCATGATTGAAAATCCAATTAGCATTGGTGTGTCGTCCATACTTTTTAAGTCATCAGGTCATATGAAATTAATTTAGCTAATGTATTTGCCTTCCAACTCAAATTCTGAAACTCCAGCATACGATTAACACAAAAGGAAATTCACAGACCAGAAAAATTGAAAAATTATCCAACACTAACAAAACATACAATAATTGCACATTTTACAATCACGCATGGGTTAATGGATGCCGGTCGTGAACAAAATTGCGGTAAACCAGTCAATTTAACCTGTCAGCTACACTTGGAGAAAAAGAAGAGTGTGCAAATCATGAATCTCTCGGTCGAGCCAACCAAAGAGAACTGAGTGCCTTGAGGCGTGCAAAGTAATCATTTATGACAAGAAGTGCACGTGCCGCTTGCCGGGTTGTTAATATGCGGTGCATTTGCTGTAATGTCTGTTGTCTTAGAAGATCAGCCTGCCAAAACCAAATACAGAAATTTTATTCTGACTTGCAAATGTAAGATGAAATATATCCACCAAAAGTGCTTGATTTTCCACTCCAGGATCAGATAATTTGTGCAGAGTACATGTGTATTTCTATTGAAAGAAATACAAGGCGTATATATACTGCATATCAATTTGTGCACCTAGATTTGATACCTGACGGAGGAAGTTCTCCAGGGTGCCAAGCTTTCCCATGGCGATGGCCATATGACCCATGTAATTTGCTACATTATCAGAGCTGGCAGACGGGCCCAAAGATGCCGAAGCTAGAGTATCGGACAGAGACTGCTGCAATGCCTCCATTCCTTGAGACAATGCATCCTCGGCTTGTTGAGAGGATTGCTGTAGATTACATATACCCACCAATTGTTGATCTGTCAATGGTTCAAGCTGGCTAACAAGTACCTATCAGTTTGCAAAATTCTGAAGCTCAGTCATAAAATTCTAAAATGTCCAACTCATCAGAAAAGAAACATATTTAGGAACAATCTACATATAGACTAGGTTTCTGATGCTGATGACCTACACTTCAGATAATACTTCACGAATAATTCTATAATCCTGGTGCTAGTGACATAAGAATGCAAATCAAACAATCCATTACATGGGTGCCAAGGAGAAAATGCAATTAACTCTATGGAATTATTAACAAAAAATAAATGCATAATTAAAATTACTATGGTCACCTTGAGGAGCTCAGAAGATCGAAACCCTCCAAGCCACATGAAGAACCTCTCAGCAGGGGAGGTCCACATGCCAGAGAGAATGTGAAATACGTCAGATTTGGTTCCCATGCTTTTGAGCCTAAAAACCTCATCATAATGCATCATTACAGCATCAACAAGGACACGAAGATCATCATCTCCAATTTGGGAATTCAATGCCGACCTGAGGTCGGCTATGTGGCGCTGGTGCTCGTCAAGCCACCTTGCATACTCCATGTCAAAAGCCAAAGCCCCTGTAGGAATATTTTCACTTTTTAATCTAATCATCCTAAACATGTAAAGCTATATAAATAAATTGTAGATTTTATGGGACCTACCAGTTCCTCCTATTGAATAACCATTCTCGCCAACACCACCATTGGCTATGAAGATACCCTACAAAAGGGTAGAGATTGTCCAATTAAAACCATTCTGAAATCAAAACATTAGAAGTCCTGCAACAGAGATAAATAAATAATTCAGTGGAACAAGAAATCTTGTACTTGTTGCCGTGCTCTTTCTAGTTCTTGTTCAAGCTGCATCAGCTTTATTCTGCTATTCTCTAGCTGCTGAATATATGCCTGTATAAAGAGTAATGAAAACAACAATGTAATTTTAATAAGCAACACACAATAGAGGAAAATACAGAAAACATGAGATTCCATAATAATGATGATAAATATTTTACATGACAGGACTAAAAGGAAATAAGACATGATTGTTTTTGCCTAAAAGGTGGAGAACCTTGCATGTGACTAAGTAAGACATTGAGAAAATAAATTCTCATATCAACCAATGATATTAATTATAAATATATAGCACCCATGTAACCATTTTGAATTTTTCCAGGAATTGAAACTTACAAAGCATTGTTTCACGAGCCCAAGGAATAAAAGATAGTCATATTACTTGAGGTTTAAGGCAATGTTATTCACAAATAAGGGATCTTAGTCAAACCTTTTAGCTAGGTGGCTTTTACTCGAATAGTTCTTTTACAAAGTGTGCATAGTAAAAAGTAGCACAACCAATCAACCATATCCAATTTGCACACAGCAGTATATAGTCCAGCACACTCGTTATCAAAAATAAAATGAGTAAAATATAAAATAAAATTACTTTTTTCCTTAAACGACTTTTTCTTGCAGCCTCACGGTTTTGAGCAAGCCTCCTAAGCGTCTGAACAAAGTGAAACCATGTATAAAATGTAATCAAACTGAAAACTCAATCAACTGACAAAATACTAGCTCCAATTTATGAGAAATCATTATAGGATTCTATGCATACATACATACCCTTTGATCCCCTGTTCTCTCTTTCGACATAATAGATGAATCCAGAGCCACCAATGCCCTTTGTTGGTCTCCAACCTAACATACCAAACCTTCGTCAAGAACTCATTTCACTTCTCATGTAAAAAAAAAAAAAAAGAGCAAATAGCGAAGTTGTAATGACACTCGCCAAGTTGTTGATTCTCTCATCGTTATCTATATCAGTTGAGGTATCAGTAATATTAGGGCTTGAGACAGCCATGCCAGAATCAGCCCAGTTCTCAAGCTGACCTCTTGCCCCCATCACTTGCGCCGCTGCCATTTCCAAAGTTGCCATTCCCTTTTAAAAACAAAAAGGAAAGAAAAATAGGGGAGTTATGTACCACCTTCTGAAGTTGCTCTGATCGAGAAAATGAAAAACAAAGGGTGACAAGGCCTCACTGCATTTGCCAAGCCACTGAACTGGTAAAGATGAAATGGAGAAGAATTGACAGCAGTGAGATTGCTAGAGGACTTGGAGCTGATGTTGGGACCTAACACAACAAAATTTGTTAACACAATAAGTGGAGTTGAGAGAGAAAGAGAAGGGTTTTAGAGAGAGAGAGAGAGAGAGGAGGGGAGGGGGGAAAGAGAAATGAAAACATACTCCGAGGGAGGTCAGAAATGGCATCTCCAATGTGGAACCCAGCTGTGCTCTGCTCCCCACTGGAACCCAAAAAAGAAAGTTGAGAAAACAAACAAAAGGGGTGGGGGGAGAGAATAGGCAAGAAAACAAAAAAATACAAAAGAAAGAGTAACTACACAAACCAATGTTGGCTTGTGAGACAAAAACAAAAATAGGTTTTGTTAGCATCTGTACATACCGAAAGAAATGGGAAGAGTACATGGCGTAGAGGGAGACAAAGGAAGGTTTTGGGTCTGTAGAAACGGAGAGAGAGGAGAGATAGCGTTACCACGCATGGTATGGTATATGTCTATATGATATAGTCTACTGGTGCAGGAGAGAAGAAATGGAGAGAGAGAGAGCGAGAGAGGTAGGAGTGGATCAGAGGGTATTATCAATCAATCAGTTCAATCCATCAGAGAAGGCTTTTATATGAGCAGAGTCCCGGAGCGCGCGTTGTTCAAAGGTATTTAATACACCGTCTTTATACTACTATGGGGTCGTTTGAATTGGACCGGAATTTGGGGATTTTCCAATTCCGGACATAAATTTTAATATAAACAATTCATCTCTCTCACAAAGTTACACACTTTCCAACGAAAATCCTTATTCCTTCCTAAGAATTGGCTATTTCTAACCCATCCAAACGACCCCTATGTAGTTTCCTTTCTTGTCTTGGAAGTAGGAGTCATGTTTATTGGATTGGTTTTTTTTTTTTTTTTTTTTTGCTTGTGGAGTACAATTTTTCTCCTTTTTAGTTTTTCTTAATAGTTATTAATACAATCTGTTCTCACCTGCTTAGGGAGTTTTTTTTTTTTTTTAAACAAGTCCTCCGACGCGTGTCAGGAAATGGAAATGAATAATTTTGACATTTCACCGCTGCCGGACTGGCATATGATGCTTTACTCTCGTGTCAGATGTTGACCAAAATTTCAGGGAGAGGAGACCGTTATATATATACATGCTACCAAATTTTTTCTGCTCTTAAATGTTAATTTAATGAGCGTTCTCATACTTTCAAGTTTTAACCTAAATATACCAACAATATTATGTCTAAACACATTAGATCCTAAGGCCAAAAGAGATTACTTCATAATATTTATTTCTGGCATATCATTCCAGAATGGAGTTCATTATCTTCGCACAAAAAATTCCTCTATTATCATAGAATTTGAGTAAATCTTGTAATTAGACAGTTATCAATATATATCGTTAATTTTCAATTCCTCTGTTGCATCTGCATACTCCTCTATTTAATATCTAACTCACACTTCTATAGTGCAGAATGACTAGCAATTGGGAGATTCAGACTCTTTTTATTTTTTTTTTTAAGAAAATTAGGGTTCAATTCTCGTAACTTTTTATTGAATTCAAAGGAGAAATTACAAGAAGTAATTATTTATAGTTCTATACAAATAAAAGTTTCAGGGAATGAAATTTAAGAGCAAAAGTAAAAAAGAAAGAAAGAAAGAGTTACTAGTAACAATAATCATAATAATAACTTTAATTATAATAATTACAGTACAATAAATCATGTAATATTATTATTGTTACTTACTTATTGTTATTATTATTAATTTTTTTATCATTTTACTAATATTATGATTAATCAACATCATATAATCATCAACATTATAATAATGTGACCACAACAATGATAATATCAATGATAATGGACACTCAATTACTTCCATTTATATTCTTAACCAACCATCCAAATATACAGAATTACTTAAGATCATTCTCTCCTCAACGTCATCCCCTTCATCCCCTGAATGACGCATTTCTTTTCCCATTCGACCTCATCATTCATTTTTATTTATGTCTCTAAACCTCATACAATACACATCAAGTGTTACCCGCCCTACCTACATCCAATGCTTACTCACCAATCACCCCTTCCCTCCTGACATCATATATTATGATACTAATTGTCTTGATATATATCTTAATTGTCCCAGCAAATAATACTAGTTGTTCTATATTATAATAGTAACTATCCTCATAAATATCCTAACTGTCCTATAGAATAATACTAATTGTCTTAGTTTAAGATACTAATTGTCTTCGAAAAAATATTAACTGTTATGGAAAAAATGTTTGACCTGAAAAAACAACTATTATCCTGAAAAAAAAAAGATAATTGTCCTAGAAAATATTACTAATTGTACTAAAAAAATATTCGCTCTGGAAAAAAATATTAATTGTCCAAGAAAAAAAACTAATTGTCCTGTTAAATATTACTGTCCTGGGAAAAATACTAATTGTTCACGAAAAAATAAGGTGAGGAGAGGGAAGAAACATAGGTACTAGAAAGTGTTAGGAACTCACTTGAGGTGCTCAATTTTTATTTTATTATTAATTAACAATAATAAATAAGAGCAAATAAGCAAATCGATCTAGGAGCAAATAAGCAAATCGATCTAGTACCTAGAAATTAACATATACACAATGGAGAAATGTAGGGTAAGAAGTTATACCTCTCACGAAATCGTATTCGTGAGGTTCGACCATGGCATTGAGGTCGGTGGTGTGCTCGTCTCCTTTCTAAGGTCCACTAAAGAATTAATCAACTTCATAAGGTTTCGTGCTAGTGAAATATTAAAAGCGTCTAATCCAATGGTTCGTCTTTCTCTTCTAAATCGATATTTAAGAAATGTGGCTATTGCTCAACTCATGAGCACCTACAAAATGCAATTAAAAGAGCTCTCCATGGTAGCAACTAATTGCTCCATGAGAGAGGGGAAGGTGGTGGCTAGAGAGGAAAAAGAGAGAGAAGAAAAATTATGTTTTGCTTCTTCCAAATTGTGGTCCTTATATAGCCATCCAAATCTAACCCTTAGAAACCACTCCATGTTAGAACGTGATAGGACTTAATATGGACTTCCAAGCCCATATTAGTTGGTCTTTAATTCTCTTTAATACTCTCTTTTAATTACATTTAAGTTTGGACCATATCGGATAATCAAAAGATAGCTCATTTATTTAATATAATTCCTATAATTATATTAAATGTGTTGAACAAAATGAATTATCAACTATTTAATAATTATTATAGGATTAGACTTTGCATTAATTAGTTTCATATGATCCATTTGAAATAATTAATTATAACAGTTCGCAACGGTATATAATTAATTAATCAACATATCATATATTGCATTCTCCAATGCAAGTAAACTAATATTAATGCACTGTTGATTAAGAGCCTTTAATTCATGGGACCCTCGAGGATTTATGTCATATTGGCCATGGAAATTAAATCGCTATTTATTTCCAATAATCATAAACGGTACCTAGCAACACGTTATGATTCCCAATTAACATAAATAAACACTGTACAACTGCAGTATTTCAATCATGCATAAGAAATAAAGTATTATCTTATTTTGATTCTTATGTCACATGATATCACCGTATAATCCAAGATAGAAATGTGTCATTCTTGTAGATTATACATTTCTTGATCTAGAGATGATTGTCTAGTTTGCACGCATACGATCCAACTCCATCAAAGAGTCCAACAGATATCATCACTCAACAGGTCTACTAATGAGGGACGTACAGTTTTCTTGATGAACAACTTTTCCCCGCACAATTCAAGAAAACATAAATAAAGTCCGTATAGCAGTTCTTATCAGGAATCAATGTTAGACAATATTTATAGAACCTATTCTCATGTGAAAAGTTGAACCGTCTCAAACTTAGAATCAAATTCATATGAAATAAATAATGACACATAACACAATCCATATATTTATTTCATTGGATTAAGTCATGTGCTATGTTCCAGTAACACACACATATGTAATTAAGTTGGTAACTTCATATCTATGATTTGTAAAACTTAATCATCACTTAACTTGCATACTAATCTTATATGATAATTAATGTTCCTTGTTAATTATCAAGATTATGGACAGTTTAGATTTATTATTGCCATTCTAATTAATGATCCACAAAGATCTACAATTCAGATTCTCAACCTGAATGATCTGTCAATAATAAACTCTATGAACAAATGATCAAATATCATCAATAACATAAACTAATATTTAAGCCATTAAACTATTGACTTCTAAGACATTACTCTAACAGAAAGGAGGCGTACACTTTGGATGATAAATCCAGAGAATGAAGGAGATGAGAGACAACAAAAAAATAGTTAATGATTAATTAATCACATTTCGAAAATAGAAAAGAGAAAACACATTTTTCATGGATGATGGGATAATGGGATGATAAATTCCAAAGATGATACTTATCACCCCGAAATAATATATTCTATTTTGAAATATAGTTCATTTTCAACAAACTTAATTTCTATTATCGTTATCAATCTTTATTTCCAAAGCCCAATTCCCACGACTATTCTCATTAATCGAATTAGTTTTCGGTGTTTCAATCTTTTTTCGGGAATAACAGAAGAATGCTCTTTTGACCCTCCGAAAAATAATTTACATTTAACAACAATCTTTACACGATTTATGAAAAAATGTACTCCGTAATTAAAATTTTGAGTTGTTGGACGGAGTGATGCCAATGTTTTTAATAAAAATGGAAACATTCATTTTATATCTGTCGTCCTGCTGACATGCAAGGTGTCATGACGCTCATTAGGTACGCACGTACAAGCGAGGATAATAATAATAAAAACAGTATATGAAAGTACTACCGCAATCAATATATCTGCACATATATTTGAAGTTTTGAACCATTTCAAGTTGATCCGGATGAATAATAACTCCGCAGTGAGAGGCCGGAAGAAGGGGATGAAATGCTCCTTTGGCGTGTTTTTATTGTCATTTTGTGGCGAATTATTTACTATGGTGTTTTTTCCCTCCTTGGCACTGTTGTTTATTGCCTCTTTCCTGCCTGAGATATGGTGCGTTTATAGAACTGCGAGTCGCGGACTGTGTCACCTCCAGTTTAAAATAACTGTACAGATCAAGGACTAGAGGATAACGTACGTGGTCCTTACGAGTAGTGACAACTAGTGACAAGGGAATTAGAATTCTCTCTCCATTTGTTTCGAGACTGGAGAGAGTGGGGGATTGTTGCGCTACCTTTCCAGCTTTCCCTCTACGACGCGATGGCAGGAGAGCAGGAGCACTAGGGGGCGCAATAAACTGCAGTTAATGACGAAATCAACATTGGCCCAGATTGTATAATTTATGGTATCCATCCTTTCGGAACTGTTCCCTACAATGCTTTTTAAAAGGATATTAGTAGTATAAATTTTGGAGTTAGATTATTACAATTCTTTTGAATCAGGCAGTGAATATAATGCATCATTATGATTTGTTTGATTCCCTCTCGTCTAAAATGATGCATTTCTCGTCCTTAAATACAGTATAAGCTATTTTTTCTAATTTTAACCATAAATAATATATTATTTTTTTTGTTAAGCTAGAAATTTTACAGCTAAATATTAGATCTCATATCAATGGATCGTTAATTTCTAGAAATTTTTTTTTTGTCTGATAGTTTCTATTGTTTCAAACTTTCAATAGATTTTCTAAATGAAATCATAATTAAATTCTAATTTTTTATTATAAATACTTCCTATAACTTCGATATTTTTGAAAAAAAAAAATAGATTGAAAATAGACTCATGATATAATATATGCACGTTGATATACAAAATTATAATGAAGGCAACAGTTAGTTTATTTTCATCCAATCAGACCTTTATATTTTAAATAAACTCTTTAAAAACTCTAAAACCCAAATAATAATTCTAATCATTGGAAAATTAAAGATATCTAAACTTTATTAACATACAAAAAGTGAAAACTGAAAATTTCAGGTAAATAGATTTCAGAGGAGTGTTAAGGGAGAGTTGGACCAAGGGATAGAAAAGGCACAGGAAAGAGATCGCTTTCGAGCGTTGGGGTAAGGAGGGGACTGTCAGCGTATCGGTACGGACGCCTTTATTTTGTCCTTTTCCCATCGATTTTCCTTCCCTCTTCTTCTCTTAGAATTGCTTCCTAGACTCTTTGAAGGAGTTTGGTCATGGAATAAGTGATAGTATAATTTAAGGAGGTATAAATATTTATATCAAATTATATAATATATGTTTGGTTATGGAATAAAGAGGAATAATTTAATATTTTATTAAAGACCATTATGTCCCTGTTATTTTTAAAAGGATTATCAAATGGGAGGGTATTAATGGAAGGATTGTTAATATTTCTTTCTTTTCATATTGTGGGACACAATTACATAACTTATACCACCTATTTAGATGGTTTAAGTTCTTCTTCTTATGTAACGTTATTCCACTAGTGATTGGCTACATAAATAGAGAATACGTTGTTGGAATTATGTCCTAGAAGCCAATCATTTGATGGCTATGATATTAGTTTATGTTATTGATGATATTTGATCATTTGTTCCTAGAATTTATTATTGACAGATTATTCAGGTTGAGGATCTGAATTGTGAATCTCTGTGTTTCATTTATAGTTAAATGACAATAATAAATCTAAACTGTCCATAATCTTGATAATTAACAAAAAATATTAATTATCATATAAGATTAGTATGCAAGTTAAGTGATAATTAAGTTCTACAAATCATAAATGAGAAATTACCAACTTAATTGCATATGTGTATGTTATCAAAACATAATACATGACATAATCCAATGAAATAAATATATAGATTGTGTTATGTGTCATTATTTATTTCATATGAGTTTGATTCTAAGTTTGAGATGTTCAACTTTTTCACATGAGGATACGTTCTATAAATATCGTCTACCGTTGATTCCTGATAAGGGCTGCTATACGGACTTTATTTATGTTCTCTTGAATTGTGCGGAGAAAAGTTTTTCATCAAGAAAAATGTATGTCCCTCGTTAGTATACCTAGTGAGTGATGATATCTGTTTGGGCGCCCCTTGATAGAGTTGGATCGTATGTATGCAAACTAGACGATCATCTCTAAGATCAAGAAATGTATAATCTGCAAGAATGACACATTCCTATCTTGGATTATATAGTGATATCATGTGATATAAGAATCAAAACAAGAAAATACTTATATTTCTTATGCATGATTAAAATACTGTAGCAGTATAATATTTATGTTAATTGGGAATCATAATGTGTTGCTAGATACCGCTTATGATTATTGAAAATAAATAACGATTTATTTTCATGGTCAACATAACATAAATCCTCAAAGGGTCACACAAATAAAGTTTTAACCATACAGTGCATTATTTATTTATTCACAGCAGTAAGTGCGATGAAAATATGATAAGTTGATTAATTAATTATATACCGTTATGAACCGTTATAATTAATTAAATCAAAGGGATCATATAGAAATAAATTAGTACATTTGCTAATTTCAAAATAATTATCAATGAGTTGATAATTAATTTTATTCAACATATTTTAATTGGTTGAATTGAAAATTCAGCTTAATTAAAATGACAATTTAATTGGACCATTTAATGAATGATTTAATGTGTTAATATGAGAATAAAATAACAAAATGAAATGGCTAAATTAGACCATTTCATGGCCAGTATATAGGGGACAATTTTGTCCACATTGGATGAAAGAAGGATGAGGTTTGGATGCCTAAATATAAGGCTGTTAATTAGGAAACATTACCGCTAAATTTAGCGTTAACCTCTTCCTCTCTTCCTATTATATTATGGACGAAAATTACAGAAAATATATCAGATTTTTCTCTTTCATTGCTCTTCCATAGAAATTCATGTGTTGAATATTAGCCACAAATTAAATAGTTAATTTTGTGAAGAAAGGTAACAAGGAATTAGTCCTGTTCTAGGGTTTGCTAGCACAAATCTCTAGAATTTGGTTAGAATTTTTGGTGGACTCGAGGCCAGCGTAGTTGTGGTGATTGGAGGCATATCATCGACTTCTATACTATGGATCGAGCCTTCCAATTACGAATTTGGAAGAGGTACAAAACTTCTATACAGTCCTACTGCTGCTGCTGCTACTAATAATAATAATAATAATAATAATAATAATAATAATAATATTTTGTAAGTGTTCATTTTGATTATCTATATGTTTATCTTGTCTGTTTTATGTGTTCACTTTATGTTTAGCGATGTCAAGGGATAGCAAAACTATAGATTGTAGTAATCATTTCTGTTTTTTATCTTCACATGCCATTCTGCTTGTCCGGTCTTGGGCTAAGTTCAGGTGGTCCTGCATAGTATTTGGATCTTGGCCCAGTTGTCAGTAAGAGAGTTCTGGTGGGAGCATGATCCAATCAATTGCTGATCTCCTATCTAATTTATATGGATTTTAGTCGGAGAGATTCAGACAAATCTGAAACGGTGCTTTTAGATCGGATGGTTTAGATTAATCTAAATCATAAATCAACTTTATCTGCATGATACTTTCTACATACATATACTTATTTGAGGAAACGGTACCTAATATTCCATAAATGGTACTATGGTAGTATGGTACAATAAGAAAACATTATTTCCTCTGAAGTCTGAACTCTCTTTATTTATATATATATAGAATGGATATAGTAAATTGATGTGTACGGATCGTTCCCGTACACATGAGTCGTTTTTCAAGATCCAAAATTCAAACGGTCAATCCGAACAATTCAAGTTGTTCTCCATATTGAAAAACCCAGATAGACCAAATTTTACATTTTTTCAATTTTTTTGCTATTTATTATGATATTTTTAAATTGGAGGACCTGAAATACTCCAATTATAGTATTTTTTTGAAAATAGCATAATATATAGCAAAAAAATTAGAAAAAAAATATAAATTTTGGTTTCTAAGAGATTTCAATATGGAGAACAATTTGAACGGTTCGGATCGACTGTATGAATTTTAAATCTTGAAAAATGACTCCAGCATACGAACGATCCGTATGTTGGAATATACTTTAGCCAATCTCTATATATATTTATATAGGAATGCTAAAATACTAAGCGTAGCATGGATGGGTCTGTGCTATGCCTTCATTCTCAAATTTTATGCTTCAAATAATCGATCCAAACCGTTCAATATCTTCTTCATATTGAGATCTTATTGGAAATCAAAATTTATATATTTTTTTAAATTTTTTATTATTTTTCTCAGATTTTTGAAAACTGCTATTATTGAAGGGTCCAGAATTAATTAGATTAAGAATTTTCTAAAAAAAGTTTAAAAAATAGAAAAAAATTTGAAAAATTTTTGAAAAAAATATAAAATTTGATTTCTAATGAGATTTCAATGTGGAGAAGACAATGAACAGTTTAGATCCATTGTTTGAAGTATGAAATTTAAGAACGGACCTGAAGCATGAAGACCATCCGTGCTAATTTAGGAGTATCAGTTTATGGGAACAATAAAGGCTAAAGTGAGGCTGCTAAGGCTGAGAAATACTGTCTACTGCCCCCGCAAAAATGTCAAAACCAAAAACAGACTGATACTGTCTGGCACCACATAGGTTGTTTTTGTTTTTTATTTTTGAATATCGGCACCGCATAGGTACTTATCCTTCTCTGTTGCTATCTAAAATGTGAACCAATCAGTTCAATGGAAGGATAAACTTGCGCCAAAAGTACACCCAATAAATTGATATAAGCAGATTCAGAACAGGCTAACAGCAAATCAAATTAACATTTCTCACAACTGATTGGAATGGTTAAAATTAGAACATCTTTTGCCGCTTATTAATGGCTTCAATATTCTGTTCTGTCTTTTAATAGTTTTGTGTCATCAACTGATCACACAAACTAAATTATGGCATAGCAAACAGATAGATAATTGTCAGAATCACAGCATCAATCTAGCGTCTCAAGGTTTCAACTATGTACTCGCCATAGAGGTCCCTGCACAAACAACACAAACAACCAAGCATTTTACAAGAAGGCTCAATGGCTAGGATATATTTTTCCCCACTTGTTCCCATTAGAGCCAATACTTAAAAAAATAAAATCTCATTAATTCCATTAATATTTTGTATTATAAGAAAAGCAGGCATGTTTATCTTATTCCATTTCTATTTACTCCTGATTTTTTTTCTTTCAATAAATATTTATTATAAGCATAGTCATCATAATTGTTATTGTGAGAGAAGGGAGGGAAAGGTAAGCATACATGGAATGCTGGATGGCCTGAACAGCAGCTTCGGCTGGGAGGAATTCGTTCACAGCCACCTCCTTGTTCTCGTTCTTCTTGTCTGTTGAACAATTTTTCATTTGAGCTAAAGTTCTGCTTACGTGTGATAGATTGATTATATAGGTGCAGTGGACATGGAGAATCTTTTTGGCTGGTCATATGCCCATTATGGACAACCTAATAATCAGCAGTTGAAGGTTTATTTCAAATTAAAGTTAACTGTACACCTAAGGGTTGATTGAGATCAAATTGGGTTATACCAAGGTTAACAGAATCTTAAGTGGACAATTGAGATGATTGAGGCCAAGTTGGGTTGATTCTAGAGTAACTTGAGGTGTAATTTACAATTAAGGCTTCATCGAATTCAAACTCAATTTAATGATTACTGAGGTTTAATTTTGTGATTGTTGCTGGTAGAGCTTAGTTAAATCTGATTGATTTAGGTTTAATTTTGGTAACTACACAAGCAACGCTCTTTTGCATAAGCAATGGTTGATTGATTCTAACTTGGGAAGAAACAGATTAATTGATTCCTAATTACAGAACTAATGGTTGGAGCTGAGGCTAAATTGTGTAAAAATGAGGACAACTAAATCTGATATTCTTGCATGACAGTGGCTAAATTGCCTCAAATAAAAACAACAAAGGTAATTGCACAACAGAGGGCAGATTGCATCAAAATTGTGCCGCGTTTTGGACAACTGAGATAAATGCAAAATTCCTTATGAAGATTAAAATAGATCAAATTAAAAATAGCTGCCTTAATGTCGCTGCAAAGGATTGATTTGAGCCATATTGCGTTTTTGAGGAGTCAAAAAGATTCTAAGACTATCAAAAAGAAGTTTTCACATACAATCTTCAAAGAAGTGCCGAATTTCAGCAAGTCGATGAGGAGGAAGCTCGCTGAGATCATTGTAATGGCGGAACTCTGGATCATCAACACATATAGCTATTATTTTGTCATCTCTTTCTCCCTGTGTAAATAAGAACACCACCGATGATAAGACTGCCATGGTTTCTTGTGTTCAATAACATGGAACCCAGAGATTAAACATAATGCAAATCCAATTACCTGATCAATTAAGGGCATAAGCCCAATTGCTCTGGCACGAAGAAAAGAACCAGGTTGGACTGTTTCCTGATATTAGTAAAGCATTAGTTTTAGTTAGCTTTCACACATTGCAAACTGTAATGCATGAACTGTTACGACAAAAAGTTGTTTTTATTCTAGTTTCAGATCCCTGTTCTAGAGGGTTTGAATGATAGAAAGTTGTTTCTTTGATCACCTGATTATCTATTTTGTAAAAATACTAAGAAAGGTATTTGACTGCTCTAAGATAGCATGCTCTATCCTTATCTTAAATTCATCCCACATAATTTGTATACACTTAATCTCGGAATAAATTAGCTGTTGGCAAGTGGACTTTCGAAAGTGGTGTAACTAAGTATGAGAAAGAAAGAAGTGTTGGATTTGCTTTAAAGTCAAAGGAATAAATAATTCTAACAGGTCAAATAAGCAACCCAGAATTAAACATAAACTCGCAGAACCAGCAGTTGGAACGGACCGTTCGGGTCATAGACTGGACCGTTCCAAAAACACAAGAAACTAAATCTTAAGCGGAAGCTTACCTAATTCCATCGCTATGGCCTGAATCTTGGATCTCCTCGAGTTCTTGATATCTCGTGATGTGTGTGCACCTTACACCTTCTGTTCCACGTGCCAAAGTCGGAAGAGAGGTCTTCCAAGAGAACAAGACACGCCTTGGTACCCTTAGCCTTAACTTAGGACACCTTCTCAAGCTATCTGATGGAAGAATAGAGAGAGAGGCAGAAGATGGCTGTTATCAACACATGTATACAGCCAGCAACGTGATTGTCTTGTCCCTTGGGGACCAACCCCATATATATATAGAGAGCCAAAGGCTTCTTGGCCTCCAAACAATGCCATAATTAACCATCATAATTAGGCAATGTTTCCAAACATAACTACCTATAAAAGGCAACACATCCCTGCACAAAATCTTACTTTTCTTTACAGCCACGTTTAGCCTATTACCATATAACTTAATGACTTGGAAACTAAGCAGAATCAGCCCACCAAAAATAGATTGTTTCCTAATATGGTGCAGAGTCTGGAACGGGCCGCCCCAGAATTGGACCGGACCGCCCCAGAGCATTGGAACGGGCCGCTCCAGAATTGGGACGGGCCGTTCCAACACCAAACAATCTTACAATCTCCCACTTGGGCTATTATGCTTAGTGTTATCCAATGTCCATAACTTAATGAGCTCATATTTTCATGGTAATAGATTTTGTGCCTTTAATTCCGTCCATCATTTACAATAATATAAAGACCAAGGAAGCATTCGTTACATTATAGCATTTACAGGCCTCTAATCCTATAAAACCGTCGTAACTAAACTCACAATGATCACAATATCATTATAAAGAACGACATTGAATTAAGATGTGTATAAGTGGTGTGGAAAATACACGTAAGTGTGACTGTCACGTGTCTATTTCCAACTTTATTGGTCACCCAAAAACTGAAGTGAGGTCAACTTAAATAAATTGAGAATGAAAACTGAAACTGAATCTGAAAACTGAAACTTTATTCATTTCTGCAGAAATATTCATTACATAATACACTGAATAAACTGAATAAACTAAAACTATCATCAAATCTAGCACTCCCACTGAACAAAACTCCCACTAAAGTCTAGAATTCTCAACTGAAATTACACCCATACTAATTACATGTTTCAGAAACTGCTTGGGTATTAATACTTTAGTTAGTGGATCCGCTATCATTGAGTTTGTTCCAATGTGCTTGATTGATAATTCGTCATTCTCAACTTTTTGCTTAACAGACAGAAACTTGATGTCGATGTGCTTCGAGTTGGCTGAGCTTCTGTTGTTATTAGCATACATGACTGCTGAGTTATTGTCATAGAAAATCCTTAGTGAAGCTTGGATAGAGTCCACTACACGCAGCCTAGTGACAAAATTTCGCAATCATGTTCCAGATAATGACGCCTCATAGCAAGCCACGCATTCTGCTGCCATGGTTGAAAATGCCACTAGGGATTGTTTGGCACTTTTCCATGAAACAGCTCCACCTGCCATCATGAAGATAAACCCTGTGGTTGACTTTAAGCTATCTTGACATCCCGCAAAATCAGAATCAGAATATCCTATGACCTCCAGCCTATCTGATCTCCGATACGTTAGTGCAAAGTCTTTGGTTCTTTGAAGATATCTCAAAACTCGTTTCGCTGCCTTGATATGCTGGATTCTTGGGTTATGCAAATACCTGCCTAGCATACCTGTAATGAAAGCAATGTCTGGACGTGTACACACTTGGGCATACATTATGCTTCCAACTGTGGAGGCATACTTATTGTCCTTTACTTGCTTCTTTTCCAACTGTGTTTTGGGACATTATTCTAGACTAAACTTGTCCCCTTTAGCAACAGGGGTCTCTGTTGGTTTGCAGTTTTCCAAATCATACCGCTTGAGTACTTTATCGATATAGGTCTTTTGTGATAGACCCAAAATATCTTGAGAACGATCTCTAAGTATCTTAAGACCTAACACGTATGATGCATCACCAAGATCTTTCATTTCAAAATGTCTAGATAGAAATTTCTTAGTTTCATGCAACATATTCTTATCGTTTGTGGCAAGCAGTATATCATCCGCATACAAAACCAAGAAAGAATATTTACTCCCACTGAACTTGTGATATATACAATCATCCTCCGGGTTACTCTCGAAACCAAATGAGAGAATCACTCGATGGAATTTGTAATATCATTGTCGAAACGCTTGTTTGAGCCCATAAATGAATTTCTTAAGTTTACAAACCATTCTCTTTGGATCGTCCGATACAAAGTGAGGTGGTTGCACCATATAGATGGTTTCATCAATGTTACCAATTAGAAACGCAGTCTTAACATCCATTTGATGAAGCTCAAGATCTAAATGTGCAACAAGTGCCATGATTATCCTAAAAACGTCTTTCGATGAAACTGGAGAGAAAGTTTCTTTGTAATCAATACCTTCTTTTTGAGTAAAGCCCTTAGCGACAAGACGTGCCTTATACCTTTCCACATTACCCTTAGAATCCTTTTTGGTCTTAAAAATCCATTTGCAACCAATATGTTTCTTTTCTTCTGGTAATGGTACTAAGTTCCATACATCATTGTCATACATGGACTTTATTTCTTCATTCATGGCATCGATCCACTTTTGTGAGTTTGGACTGTCCAAAGCTTGACGAAGATCATGAGGATCTTCCATCATCCCAATGTCAAACTCATGTTCTTGGAGATAGACCACATAATCATTAGATATTGCTGGTCTTTTCTCTCTAGTGGATCTCCTAGGCACAAGTTCTTGAGGCGTTTGCAGTTATTCAATGACATCATTATCTTCAACTTGATTATTTCCAAGATCCAAGTCCTTAGGATCTGGAACATGATCCGTTTCTTGAATTAAACGGTCCGTTTCAGTATTGGAACGGTCCGTTCCAGTCCTGGAACGGTCCGTTTCAATCCTGGGCACTGCATCTATGATCAACCGTTCCGTTCCAATCCTGGAACGGTCCGTTTCAGCCCTGTCATGGTCCGTTTGAAGATCAGTGCTCGTTTCCTCCTCGAAGATAATATCCTGATGTGTCATATCTCCCCCCACAACCAAAACATCCTCAAAGAACTTAGCTATAATCGTCTCAAATATATTCCTATTAGTGGGATCGTAAAACTTGTAACCCCTAGAACGTTCGGCATATCCAATGAAATAACAACTAACTGTCCTTTCGTCAAATTTCTTCTCATTTGGCTTGTAAGACCTAGCTTCAGTTGGACATCCCCAAATACGACAATGTTGTAGACTTGCTTTCCTACCAGTCCACATTTCATAGGGGGTTTTATTATTATTTGCCTTAGTGGGTACACGATTGAGTAAATAGGCTGCCGTTTTAAGCGCTTCGCCCCAAAGAGATCTTGGCAAATTAGTATGACTGAGCATACTTCTAACCATGTCCTTTAATGTCCTGTTTCGTCTTTCAGCTACTCCATTCATGTAGGCGATCCTGGCATGGTATATTGAGGGATAATGTCATTTTCCTCTAGGAACTTAGCAAAAGGCACTGGACGTTGTTCACCTGAACCGTCATATCTACCATAGTATTCACCACCACGGTCAGATTTGACTTGCTTAATCTTTTTGTTGAGTTGTAACTCAACTTCAGTCTTAAATGATTTGAACACGTCCAAAGCTTGCGTTTTTTCACTTAATAGATATAGATAACCAAATCTTGAATAATCGTCTATGAAACTGATAAAGTAAGTTTGACCATTCCTAGTAGGCATAAGAAATGGTCCACAAATGTCCGTATGAATCAGTTCTAAGACATCACTCGTTCTATTGGCATCATATCTCCTTTTATTGGTTTGTTTTCTTTTAACACAACTTTTACATGGGCCTAAATCAGTCATGTCTAAAGGATCGAGTATTTCACTTTGCACAAGCCTTTCAATTCTCTTTGGAGAAATGCGACCTAAACGCTTATGCCAAAGTGCACCTGAATTCTCATGAGTTAATTTACGCTTAACACTTCTAGTACTTGTATGCAAGTTTTCATTATATGAAGCAATAGTTTCCAAAGAATATAGATTGTCATAAACTGAAAGAAAACCAGATCCAACGCATTTAGAATTATGAGATAAACTGAATTTTTCATTTTCAAAAGAACAAGAGTAACCGAATTTATCTAGTACAGAAATATAAACTAAATTTCGTCTAAAAGACGGTACAACAAAAGTTTCATATAAATCCAAATACAATCCAGTCCTAAGTAACAATAAAAAATGTCCAATAGCTTCAACATGTGCCTTCTTGCCATCGTCCACATAGATGTATCTTTCACCATCATTTGGCTTGCGACAGCTCAGGCAACCCTGCATAGAGATACTTATGTGAGTTGTAGCACCCAAATCAATCCACCAAGTATTCTTTTGTACTGAAGTTAAATTAACTTCTGAACAAACCAAAGAGAGAGACATACCTTTCTTTTTGCGCCAAGCTATGTAGCCTGCACAATCAGTCTTCTTGTGTCCCTCTTCGCCACAGAAGAAGCACCAATTTGGATTCTTTGGCTTCTTGCCAGTCTTCCCCTTATTGGGTTCCTTCTTTGGCTCTGAATTAGCAGTCTTTTTCTTATTTTGTTTCTTCTTTCCATTATTCTTGGAAGTGGAAGCAACGTTAGCATTGTGTGTCTTATCAAGCTTCAACCTTTCCTCTTCTTGAACTAGATGCGAAATCAGTTCATTCAGAGTCCACTTGTCCTTAGTGCAGTTATAAGTAACCTTGAAATTGTTATACTGACTAGGGAGAGAGTTAAGCACTAGACACACTTGAATTTCTTCAGATATGTCTAACTTAAGGGCTTGTAACTTTGAAGCAAGATTAGACACTTCCAAAACGTACTCACGAATGTTGCCTTTTTCATTATACTTTATAGAGGTGAGTTTTGCCATGAATGTACAAATCTCTGATTTCTCATTCTTGACAAATCTCTTCTCAATTTCTTCCAAGCATGTCTTAGTCTCATCGGAATCAGAAATGGTACCCCTGAATGCCTCTGGAATTGTCTTCTTAATGATCATTATGCCCATGCGATTAGAACGATTCCATTGAGCTACACTTTGAATGTGTTGTTGAGTGCTTTTAGCATCAATCTCAGTTGGTTTCTGCTCCCTGAATGCAAGGTCAATATCTAGACAACCGAAAACTATCATCAAGTTCTCTTTCCATTCCTTAAAGTTGGAACCAGTCAGCATGGGTATGCTGTTAATGCTAGCTGGAATGTTTGCTAAAATAAACCAAAAACAAAAAATACACTAATGTTAATAACCATAATGTATAAGTTAAATCATAAAATATAAAGGTCTAAATCCCATCTACTAGTCTTTATTCATTTGCAAGTGCTTTTTGGAGTCTCCAAGCAAACTTCAATTAACTAGGTGTAGCATCAAATGTAACGATTCATAACATATCAATTAATTAACCTTCCTTTGGGCCGATTAATTAATTATATGTAAAACCTTATAATCATTACCCATTTGATTCTACCAAAACATTATACATGTAGTCTTTTAAATTATATCCTTTCTTTGAGCCGATCCATAGTTTAGAAGTTACATGTACCTTAATACACTTTGTACCTGAGTCTTTTAAACAACCATTAATATGAGAGCCCACTTTGACGGGATGATATTAATATTGGTTCAATTCTCAAAATACAATTCAAATTACCTTTATATTAGACTTAAAATATACCTAATCCTAGACTTTTCATTATGCACATCAATCCTAAGATGAAAAGCCTAACTAAATACTGACCTAGGATGATATAGACTTAGAACCCAGTTGCAAACCCTAAGGTATATACGCGTTGGATCGTACGAACCAACCTGAAACAGACCGTTTTGGTGAGAGAACGGTCCGCCCTAAATAGACTAGAAGAGAACCAAAAAGAGATATTACCATACAAGCTAATACGAGTCATATTGAGATAAGAAAAGAAAGCGGTGGTCTCCCGTTCAGCCAGCAGCCATTGAAATTACACCACATCCAGACAAGATTCCCAGAAAAGGCTAGGGTCATATGGACACTTTAGGCGCCGACCTTATTTTCTGCGACAGAACTTGTCCTCATGACAATATGGTGTAACCCAACGCTTACGGCTCTTACTAATGAAAACCACGGCAAAGAAGAGAAGATGATTGATGCATAAAGTGTCATTTGTACCTAACCAGTACAAACAACCTGAATTTTGACTTAAAACCTAACAATCTGGTTCTGGAACGGACCGCCATGGTTGTGGAACGGACCGTCCTAAAAAAACTGGTCAATACCTAACAGTTTGCAACCAAAACTGAAATGAAAAACGGACCGTCCCGGAGTGAAACGGACCGCCTGAAAACCGTAGAGAAGAGTAGAAAATATCGTACTAATCTAGGTTGAGAAACCCTAAAGATTTCTCTCCTAAGCTGACAATAAAACTACTCTAAATCTAATTCATCCAACTAGGTCAGATTTTAACTGATTTTGAATTTAAAAAAATATTAACTTAATTTTCAAAATCTTTTCAATCAATTGCAATTTCAAAATAATTTGAAACATAACAAAGGGCTAAATAAAATCAGACAATTCAATAACAGTTCAAGTTGTAGCCCTTTGGGTCTAATTAGCAATTACAAAACAATAAGTCTGGCACAATACTCAATAAACAGATCATAAACAATCCAAAGTTAATGGAACGGTCCGTTCGAGCCATGAAACGGACCGTCCAAAAGCCAGATAAATCAGAAACAGTTCAGAAAACAGTCCAGAAAAAATTCCAAAAAAAAAATCTGGAACGGGCCGTTCCAGAACATACGTGCCAGAAATTTAAACAGTTCAGTTCAAATCAACAATCTCACCAAATCAATTCAAACACTTCAATTAGATCCAAAATTATGTGTCATGCTACTGACTCACGACGAGTAGCTCTGATACCACTTGTTGGGTTTGCTTTAAAGCCAAAGGAATAAACAATTCTAACAGGTCAAATAAGCAACCCAAAATTAAACATAAACTCGCAGAACCAGCAGTTGGAACGGACCGTTCCAAAAACACCAGAAACTAAATCTTGAGCGGAAGCTTACCTAATTCCATCGCTATGGCCTGAATCTTAGATCTCCTCGAGTTCTTGATGTCTCGTGATGTGTGTGCACCTTACATCTTCTGTTCCACGTGCCAAAGTCGGGAGAGAGATCTTCCAAGAGAACAAGACACGCCTTAGTACCCTTATGCCTGAACTAGGGCACCTTCTCTAACTATACGATGGAAGAACAGAAAGAGAGGCAGAAGATGGTTGTTATCAACACATGTATACAGCCAGCAACGTGGTTGTCTTGTCCCTTGGGGACCAACCCCATATATATATAGAGAGCCAAATGCTTCTTGGCCTCCAAACAATGTCATAATTAACCATCATAATTAGACAATGTTTCCAAACATAACCACCTATAAAAGGCAACACATCCCTGCACAAAATATTGCTTTTCTTTACAGCCACGTTTAGTCTATTACCATATAACTTAATGAATTGGAAACCAAGTAGAATCAGCCCATCAAAAATAGATTGTTTCCTAATATGGTGCAGAGTCTGGAACGGACCGCCCCAGAATTGGACCGGACCGCCCCAGAGCATTGGAACGGGCAGCCCCAGAATTGGAACGGGCCGTTCCAACACCAAACAATCTTACAAGAAGAAGAAAAGTTTTACAATACGACTGAAAAGATTATTTGCTGACCTGCATTAGGACCAGAACATCCATGGGATCAGCATCTTCACATAGTGTACGGGGGATAAAACCATAATTATGAGGATACACGACTGATGAATACAAAACTTTGTCAACCTGGAAAAAAATCATCAGAACATAGTTAGAACGATGTTATAATTAATTTCACTAAATAATGGCTCTGCTTCTTAGTGTTTATGAATAAAAACTCGTCTTCAAGCTATATTAAATTTTCAAGAATAAGTTAATTCAAATATCTCATTGAGACCTCTTTCTAAAACACACCTTGATCAGTCCATATCGGTTGTCGAGCTTATACTTAACCTTGCTACCCCTGTTTATCTCTATAACCTGTAACATAAAAACTAACAGGATTTTACAATTATATTACATATATCTAAAGTAATTGATTGTGAAACTAATTATAAAACAAGTGCCAAAAAAAGCAGCACCCATAAAATAAATTGCAATAAACAATAAGTGTCGAGAATTCAAAGTACTCATTAAAGATACCAATTTCAAGAAGAACTTACACAATTGAATACAGAAGGAGCACCAGGACCTGCATGAAATTGTTCAACAACATTAATTCATGGTCTTTATATGAATCACAACTCACAAGCCATATTACCTCATTTAATTTTGGATTTACCTATTTCAAGGTCATGCCAAGGATGAGCAGCAACGGACCTACTGTTCAAAGAAGAAAGGATCCTTTCATTGAGCCGAGGTATCACTCTGCTACTGTTTTCACTCATCTTGATCAAGTCTGAAAAAGTAAGAAAATAAAACTACTGATTCCAACTTCCAAGTCTCCCTTTTATCAGAAAATATATCTTGTAATTTGATCGACTTTCAACCAAAATCAAGTTCGAACAAACTCTTTGAGTAATTCAGTCGATTGAAAACTAATCTACCAATATTTGCTTTAACAAAAAAAAAGGCAAAACATATCGAACCTCGATCGATAAATTAAATCAGCACTAGAGAAAGAGAGCTCACCTCAGCGAAAGAAAATTGTTGCTTCTTCTTTTGTTGGTGGGAGAAGGAGAACTTGACTGAGAACACTATATACAAGGACAGAATAAAGTTTCTTTTTGAGTAAATGTTCCGTGTAAAATAAGACGTAATAATAATTTTAAGCTGATTATTTTATCTTAAGAATTCTAGGAGCGACCCAACCAAAGTACCAGGTCCGGCCAAACCGGTTTTGTATATTTACTTGCAATTCTACGATTATTCACGAATTACATACATGCCAGTTGCCACCTTCCACTTTTGTTATGCTGATTTTTTAAAGAGAGATACGTGTGATTATTCACTTATTAGTAAAGTTCGATGAATGTAGAATATATAAATTAAGGCTACGATATGTTACTAATTTTGGTTCTACAGCATCTTTTTATGCAGCAAAGTTTTGTTTCGGATGTTATCACGTTTTTCTTGTGCTAAATTTGAACAATAAATTTGTGACTATTTCGTACAAATTTCACTTGAATTATTAAATAATACTGAACTTAACCTTTTTATTAAGCTATACTGCGTGCTACTAACTTCTATAACGAACGATTTTTTATATTCAAATTCTGACAGCTTTGAAGAAGTTTATTTATTTATTTTCATATATAATAACTATATCAATATTTAAAGTGTATAATTACATTATAAGCCTTTGAAGGTTTGTTATAAAAATCTGCTTCTAACAAAAAAATATGTATTTTGAACATACAATTATGATGAGTTCAGTTACTATATGTAGTTATGTATAACCCTCTTTTGTATTTTCCTCAAATATATCGCTTCAGTTAGTTCAGTATGGGGAAAAGGCAATTGGGATTAGGGGTGTCAAACGTGCAGAACGTACACGGAAGCTACTACTTCCGTGTACGTTCCGTTATAATGAACGTAATTATATTAAGTTCCGTTTATGTTTCGTTATTAAAACGTAACTAAAATTTGTTACGTTTTCTGTTCCGTCAGCTTAAACGGAACAAACGTTAAAAACGTTAAATTTTGTTATCGTTTGAAATTGGTGTCAAAACAATTTGTAAAGATATCCATGCTACTATTTTAAGTTAAGGCTTACCAGTAAGCCAAGAGAAAGTACAAATCGAGCAAAAAAAAAAAAAAAAATGAAAAAGCCAACCAGCTAGTCCTACAAACCTAATTAATTTGCTAGAATTCTAATTAGACAGGAAACAAACAAACGACTCAGTGCTAGGTTGCTAAAAAGTGCTAAAAGGAGAAAGAAGAAAAAGTAAACCCAACATCTACAACCCCATTAATCCTGGCATAGTTTGCTAAATTATGCTCCAGTGCTAGTTGCTCTCTTAAACAGAAAGAAATTAAAGGAACATCCAAAGTATTACATATCACAAATCCAAAATTATTACATACCAGCAAATCAAATAATTCAACAAAAGCATATTGTATTTATCCTTTCTAGAAAACCCAATCGAAATTGGAAAGAAACGGTTTTTTGAATAATTGCTTAATTACATAAAAACTGGTACCAGTAAATTTTCAATAATTACAAAAAAAGAATACCAGTCTCAACTGGTACCAGTAAAAAGAAACAACGCCAGGTGGGATTTTAGAAAAACCAGTAAAAAGGACATACTTCACGACAGGCTTGTTTGGTACTGAAGAAGAAGGTCGGAGAAGGTGTTGCTGCTGCACAGAAGAAGAAGGTCTGCCTGTATAGCGACAATGCTGCTGCTGCACAGAAGAAGAAGGTTGGAGAAGAAGGTCGTCTCTGGTGTTTGGTGTTGCCTCTGGTGAGAGAGATGGATCACTTGTGGTGAGAGAGGCCATCGGAGAAGAGAGGGAGAGGGTGGGGCTCGAGTGAGGGAGGAGGCAGGCGAGAGAGAGACGAGAGCGGCTAGGGTTTCCTCTCCTCTATTTCTTCGCCTCAGCACAACCCCTCTCCTCTATTTCTTCGCCAGTTCCCCTCTCGATCTCCTCTGTTGGTGGGCTTAGATTTATGGGCCGACGGAAAAACATTAAAAAACGAAACGGAAATAGGCCGTTTCGTTTACGTTCCGTCTTTCTGAACGAAAATACCATCTGTTTCGTTTATGTTCCGTGTTGTGAAACGTAACACTTTTCTCTTGCGTTTCCGTTGAAATTGGACGGAACGGAACGGAACAACGTGCGAAACGGCACATATTGACAGCCCTAATTGGGATGGTCATTTGCCACGTCATATCTCCAAAGGAGTTGGTAGCTTTCTGTGGGTGAGTTTGTTCTCTGGCGGCTACAAGAAAAGGATGGGTCTGCCAAGGGGACCTTACGTCAGACGGATGTCTCCATTAATTTTGATTAATGATTAATAACTTAATAATGAATTTTACAAGCGTTGATTGGAATTAATTAGTATATCTAGTGATCCTGTTGAGCATGCGAATCTCTTAAGCATATTCGTTAGCTTTGGGAAAACTTGTTATTAGTACGACGGAATAATAGCTGTCTGCGGAATCTATTTTTCTTTCTGCAAGCCTCATTTGAATTTTTAAGCAAAGCAAGCACACGAGTGGTTAAAAGTTGCTTACAATTGTTTGTGATTTCCAACAAATGCAGCGGGGTTGCTTGGCCAACAAAAAAATAAAAATAATAATAATAAAAAAATTGCGTCTCTTCTCTTCGGTAACATCCGATAAAATTGGAAGAGAAGATTAGCATGCCCTGCGCAAGGATGACACACACAAATCGAGAAATGATTCAAATTTTGCATGTAGTTTAATGGTTTAGTGATGAGAGTACTAGACTGACTTCTAAAAGATCAAGAGTTCAAGGCTCACATGCACTTTTAATTTAAAAAAAAAATTAGATGGCAAAGACCTCTCTCTTTTTTAATAATAATAATAATAATAAATAAATAAATAATTACAGCGTGATTGCATGTACCTAGGTCAGTGCTTCCAATTTAGTTTAAGATATATTGTTAAAAAAATTACAAAGCAAGACAGTTATTGCACTCGTTTCAAAAGTTGATAATAAATTCAAATGGTTAAAAAGTTTAATAAATAGTAAATGATGCCTACACTTCAACATTTATATAGGTATATACTATACGCATAGATACATAATATAAATCATGCCTATGTCAACAACGTAAATGTTTTTACTTCAATTTAATTTATGATATATGCGATACACGTCAAAGTTTTTTTTTTATTTATTTTAAGAATTATGGAGCCTATTACATCCTCGCCTGATTTAAGATTTATTTTGAGTTCAATCAGATTTTGTGTTGTTGATCCATTAAAAATTGCTAATAAACGAATCCTAGGTAAAAACCCATGTATATAATGTTATTAACACATCAACAGGAGTTTTTAGAAACCAATGTGTCATGAATTTTTTTAAGTCCAAAATAAAAAAATAAACATTAATAATTCTATTTTTCAAATATTTCAGCATTCGGCCGAGATTTCTCATATCTAGAAAGCCTTCTTTTCTATGCTTTAAATGCATGCATTCAACATTTTCAACTAGAGCTGTAGAACACACGAGTTAAAAACTGAGCATATTTTTCAATAGAATGTTTGAATCCAACATCTTTTATGATATTAAAAAAAAACGAAAATAGTTATATATCACAGCTCAATGACTCTTCATGTCATCGGATGCCATTGGCAAATAGATGCTGCAATTTGTGAGTAACTATGAAGAATTTACTCGTTCTCTACATTTCTCCAAGACGGTGTCTTAATGATATGAAAATCCAGGCGAGAGAACTCTGATTTTCTTAGAATAAGATTATAAGAGCATTCGTATCTCACTTGCAAAAAGTTGTGCATAGCAAATGCAAATGTTCTTGTGTGATTTCAGAGATGTAATAAAAAAATGCTAAGAAATTGAAAAAATAATAAAATATATAAAGTAAAATGATAATAAATTTCAGAAATGAAAATACTTTGAAATTAATTAAGATTAAAGAAATGATAATAATTGTTATAGTTGCTGACGCACCAACAGATAGAAATACTTTCTTGGACCCAAAATGCGGCCCATAATAACCTTACCTCTTCATACTGCTCTCTTCTTCCGGATCCTCTGGCTCGGACTGCAATCCACCGGTTCCTCTGGTCGTTTTTTAATCCTGTCCGTTCGATTAATAATGGATGCCTCATGATTAATATCAAATTGATAGGCCCGAATCAGAAGCTCAGATAAAAAAAACATCCAGGGTAATTGTTCAGGATAGGGCTGCAAAATGATCGGGACGATGGCGCAAATGAGCTGTTGTGTCGATCGTTTCGTCCTATGCGACGAAACAGATTTTTTATTTCGTTGATTGTTTCGTCCAGACGAAACGATCGAAATTGACGAAATTTTCGTGATTTATACATGGACGAAACCGTTTCATTTTTTCGTTAACCGTTTCGTCCAACCAAACGGAATCGTTTTGTTGTTTCGTTAACCGTTTCGTCCGGACGAAACGAAACGAAAAACGGTTAAAACGATTTCCGTTTTCAGCCCTAGCTCAGGACATTTGCACTCCAATTTTTAGAGAAAAAAGACCAAAAAACCCTCAGTGGTAATTTAACAAATTCCTAAAACTAAGATACTTTGGTCTTTCCAGTCTAGAAACGCGGGAGTGTTTTGCAAAAGTTAAGAGTGCCCCGAGTAATTCCCCTCCTTCCAGTCTCCAAGCAGAAGCAGCCAAGCTGAAATCACAATCACAAATGGCGTGCATAAACCCTTCCTTTCCAAAACCCCTCTTCTCCCTTCCTCTCCGCCACCAACTCCGCCGTGGCATGGCGCTTTGGTCGATGAAGAAGGACCCCTCCCTCGAGCGCGCTCTCTCTCGCAACCGCCGTTGGATCGTGAACAATCAGATCAAGCACCTCCTCCTCCGCTCCCCGACCCGCTCCCTCCCCGTCAAATTCCTCCAAAAAAAGTACAAAACCCTCGACATGCGAGGGAACGCGCTCAATTGGCTCAACAAGTATCCCTGTTGCTTCCAGACATTCCCCGATCCTAGTGGGGAGACTGAGGATCTCTTCTTCGGGTTCACCAAGCGGATGGCGGAGCTGGTGGAAGGAGAGGAGGTCACAATCGAGGCGTCCGAGCCGGGTATGGTTAATAGGCTAGGTAAACTTCTCTCGCTGTCAAGGGACCGGAGATTGAATGTTGCTAAGCTTAATGTGCTGAAGAGAAGCTTTGGTTTTCCTGATGATTATTTGTTTAGACTTGTGCCTAAGCGACCCGACCTCTTTCGTGTCATCAATAGGTATGATCGAATAATTATAGATGTAATGTATGTTCCCATGCTTGTGATTCCATCACTAGTGCTGTAGTGTATGCAGTGTTGTTATAATTTACCTGCAAAAAAACTACAATTTCTTACGTGCAATTGCAATGCAAACATGCTAATGGGACCATACCTCAGGTATGGGCGTCGCAACACTATGGAAATTGAGCTGGTCAAGTGGGACCCGCAGCTTGCCACATCAGCTGTGGAGGTGAGTGCAATTAAGAATGGATGGGAGCCGCATTTCACATGCTCACTCCCATCAAGCTGGATGCAGTCGCACAAAAGGTTTGAGGAGTTCAACAGTCGATCGCCTTACATCTCACCGTATGTGAGCAATCAGATGGATGAGGAGAAGCGCACAGTTGCAATGGTGCATGAATTGCTTTCTTGGACCTCGTGGAAGAAGCTGTCTATTCTAAAGCTGGAGCATTTCAAGAAAGAGTTTGGGCTGCCTGAGCAGCTTAACAGGCTCCTACTTCGCCATCCATGCATCTTTTATGTGTCAAACAGGTGCATGCATCTTTTATGTGTCAAACAGGTGCTAGTTTTTCGCTCTTTTAATGATTTGGTGTTGTTACTGCATTTTATATTTGTTTTGCTTGAAAATATTCATACATTTTTATTCTCATCTAATATTTATAACAATAGTAATAACTAATAAGGATTTTCAATTTTCCAATTTGTACCAGTTAATAGTATGGTTTGGATAGAGGTGTTCGTTCCTTGAATTTGCAGATATATCTATATTTGCTTCACATAAACCTTCTTTACCAATTTTATCTCAATTACTGAGTACTTTGATTTTGATGTAGTCCAGTTGTGCCTCTGTTTAACCTCGCATGTGTAATGATGCGTCAATATGACCAACCTAGCATAATTGGCCTCAATTTAGCACAATTTATTCTAATCCTCAGCTGTGCACATTTTGTTGTCTACTGATTCCTAACATTCCTCAATTAACCATAGCTCGTTCAGCAAGACACCACTGCATCTAGGAAAATTGCAAAAAATGGAAAACTACAGTAAGTACAGTGAAAGTACTCCTAGTTAGCATTTATACCCCTTGTTGAATCACAAATATAAAAACACAAGGCTCTGATTCTTTCCAGAAACTATTTATGATATTCCTATGTGGGACTAAAAGAGGGTCATAGCAGGTATAAGATTTACACGGTGGTGCTCCGAGAAGGCTATAACGGGTCGGATCTTGTGGAGAAGGACCCTGTAGTAGTTGCAAAGGAGAGACTTGGTGAGCTGATGCAGGAGGGTTTGCATGAATACAATCAAAGAAGGAAAGTTTTGAATTTGGAGAAGAAGCGAAAGAGAGGGGAGATTGAATTGAGAAAAAACAGCCAAGAAGAGACCAATGATGTGGCAGCTTTGGATAAGGCTGAAAGACGGGAGGAAAGGGAGAGGTTTTACAAGGTTCTTTTTGATGACAGATGATTTATCAAGGTATGCATCTACTTTGGTGGTTGAAAACTCGAAATTGCTACACTTTCCCTTGAAAATGTGATTAAACAGCGATTGAACCATTTAAGTGTCAATTAAGCTCCAAGTAAGTTTTAGTACCAGTATAAAGTTGAATGTAGTATAACTATCATCCACTGAATTTGATCTGATGGTACTCTTTGTAATTGAACTATGCCAGTACTTGTTCAATTTTAAGGGTTGTAGCATTTGAGGAAATAACACAATGCCAAGAACCACACAGCTACATGTATATCGAGTCTATCCCTCTTATCTACAACTTAAGGGCCACGCACTTGTTGGTTTCTATGGTGGAAATGTGTATTCTTACCCAAAAATAAATAGAACAGGCTCTTTTGGTAATTTCTTCTCTCTGGACTCTCTCAAGACAGTGTAGATCTATTTCTGATAATCTTTGGGAAGAGAGAGGTCTGGGATCAATTCCCTGTCAGAACAAGTGAAGAGGTGCCTTTGTTACAATTTTGTTTCTGTGGATGGGGGATCTGTTGAAAGTTAAAATGGTTTGATCTCAAGTTGCATCAGATTTGGTAATTTTTTTAATCCAAATTGTGGAAGAGATCTAAATGCTTCCAGAATGGTTCACCACATTGTCTTCATACTGTAATTCTGACAATGCTAGAACGTTCAACAGTAAAATTTCCCTGCTCTCTAATGGCCAATAAACATTGTTTAGAACATTGCCTCCCATTTATGATTTAGCCATATTTTGCTTAAATTGGTGCCTTTTGACCTCAATTTTCTGAATAAATCTTGGCTTAGTAATTCATCCTCATTTCTGCAAAATTTCAAAATCATTTTAAAAGGAAAGGACAAAAAAAAAAAAAAAAAAAATCAAATATCTGCTAGATTTGGCCTGACCAGCACTGGTACTGTGCCAGTCATCAACCGCCGCATTCACAACTTGGTGTTACATTACCAAATCTAAAAATAATATATGTAATAACTAACTTTTCTTTATGATAATATGTTACTTACTGTTCTTAAGTTAAATGCCATAAAAAATCTAGCATGTTTTCTGGAAACATATGGCACAGGAGCTTTCTGATAATTTCCTTGCATGAATGCAGGTCATAAGTGGGTCAAAGTTAATCGAGGCTTTCATTCTTATGAAGATCAAAGTATGAGACAGAAATGGACATTACCTGGCTTCGACCATATCAGTGTTCATGAGCCATGCCAGAGAGATAATCAAGGCTTCAACCATGTCAGTTCATGCGCCATGCCGGAGAGCAAAATATAAGGTCACCAAAAGACTATCAATATACGTATTATGGGGGAGTGTATACATAGTACTGTGGTAAGCAGTAAACAGGAGATGGAAAGACTGACTCATGTACTGCCTGCTCAGAAAAAGTGAATGTAGATAAACAGATTATCGAAATCACATCTGTTTTTTCAGCCAAATCTTAAAGAAAATGATCAGATGTGATCGGAACAGTCTGATCCAAAAATGGATGGCTCAGATCAGTTTCTGACAGTCCAATGCTGTACAGTGTGCAACTAATGGAAATAAGTGAACCAGTAAGGACCAGCTAAACAATGGATCTTCGTCGACAAACTTCTCTCGATATAGTATTTGGTATTGAAGAGTTTAGTTCCACTGATGGTATGGATACCCAGTTTTGATTATAAATGCTAATATTGACGTATATTTAAGGTGTGATGCCGAAAATTTTATAAAAACTAGAGCTGGGAAATATTGTCAGTAGAAAGGGGCTGTCAGTTCTTATGATCAAAGCAGACACGCGGGATTCATAATTAGTCGGGTTTGATTTATGCTGGTTGATTAGAGAAAGAACCATAAAAAGAAAATACAGTTGTAAATCCTCTTTATACATTTTTTTTTAAAAACTTGTCATAATCTATGCATCTAATTAAGTGAATACATTCATTCTTTCCAATAAACAGAATTAGATTATAATAATTCATTAAAAAAAAGGATTGTGCTCGTTCGACCAAAGTTTGTAGCAATTGAAGCTAAATCATTAATTAAATCAAGCTCACAAACTGGATCACTCTAATCGTGTTGAAACTTCTAAATATTCTCGCAATTTTTTTTGTTTTGTTAAATCGTGACGTTGCAGATAGTACCATTGAAAGAAACTCTATCATGTAGAAGTACAAAACTATAAAGAAATACTGGACATAATAATGAAAGCGAAAGGCAAATACTCAATATTCGTATTAGCTTCTATGCGTACGATAGTACTTATCGCCTCTACTATAAGAAATAAGACTACTTTTCAAAATGGATTTAGCAATAACATAACGCGGAGATGAGAGATGATCCAAGATAAGTTAGCATAACTCTATTCTTGTGTTATTTATTCTCTCTCCCCCCCTCCTTTTTTCAATCCAATGTACAGGAAGGTCGGTTTTCGTCGAAAATGTTGTCATGCAAAAGATTCTTCTGGTTTTTTATATAGAAAATTTCGGCCTATACCCTGATTATAGAAATCGAAAATCATCATTATACAATTGCTTTTTCCCATCCAATGCAAAGGAAGGTCGGTTTTCATCGAAAATGTTGTCATGCAAAAGATTCTTCTGGTTTTTTATATCGAAAATTTCGGCCTATACCCTTATAGAAATCGGCATATTGCCAATAGGCTATATACAAGTCAAGTTCGAGCGAGGAAAACGGTTAAAATTCGACCTAATTATAATTCGTTGATTGGCTCGAGTCGAATTGGAAATACTTTCAACTTTTTTTAATCAGCTCGTCTTTAACATGAGTCGCGAACTAGCTCAAAAGAAGCCTGTATATATCAGAATTTACTTATATTTAAATCATATATTATTTGAAGATTGAAACTAATTGATATATACAATACTATAAATGATAAAATTATTGTCATTTTTATTTTTTCTATTGATTTGAAAAAAAAAATTTTTGAAACCCAATCTGCGATGTGTTGTAATCATCTAAGATGAAAATGTATAAAGTCCTTTTAGAATTTTTAATACTCTTAAATCATATTGATAATAACGTGTGATGTAGAAATTTATTATGTCACGAGCAAGCTCATGATTCATGAATTGGCAATCTGAGTTGAGCTCAACCCAAGCTCATTTTGGATGGATCAACTTGAGTTTTATTTACTCGAGTTACAATCGAATTTTTCTGAATAGAGTTCAAATAATTCACAAGTTACAAGTTTTTTATTCACCAGTAATTGCAATCAATCAAGGGTTTTTTTTTAATTGTAAGTTAGTATGTTGCAACACTAGCCCCTAACATAATCGAATAAATAATATAGTTATGATAAAACATTTTCCGGTAGATAGAATGAAATTGCTACTATATTTCATCACACAACATTTTTCTAAAAATATTAGCCCAATTTTCAACGATATTTTAACGTGCCGATCATTTTGAACAATTAGAACGATCGTTTAAACACGAAAACATATTCTTTAATTGAGAAATTCAAAATTGATTTTCATGGCAGATATTCACAAGAATTTCAATATTTATTTTCGAGCGCGCCGCAATTATTTTGAATCGCGCTTTACAGTACGATATCTACGACTCTACAATATGTATTAAAAAAAAAATTAATATGAACAAGATATACGATAATACGAATGGCAAGATACCCGTTTAACCGAGGCTTACTCGAATACATAATTTTCAGGCTGACAGCCTGTAAACATATAAATGTAGATCTCCGTTTTTCTGATGACACGGAGAAGAAGAAAAAAGATTTTCACATTGCAGACTTCTTTTTGAATTTTTGATTGTCCACTTTGTTGATTCAAAAAAAAGATTGTCCACTTTGCAGACTTGATTCCACTTTCACGTCCGCACTCACCAAGTAACGACACAAGTCCAAAACCACGTGAGCCCTTCCACGTGGCCGGGAGATTCGAATCTCAACAGTCTGCACCAAGCATTACCTAACTGACCCTACTCATCAGTCACCTCGGTTCACTACACCAATTCTACGCAGAAATTATTAATTTTAAAGACGACACTAGGCGACTATTTGGGATGGGAATCTACTGCAAAGCCCTAATCCCTATTTGCAATCGTAATTAATTAATTAATTAATCGCAAAATGAAACGAAATCTCTGATTAAGGATCCGGCGGCTAATAATCAAAGCTGAGAGCCTCTCCTCTCTCTCTTCTCATCTCTCATTTCTCTCGATTCTCGACTGGTTCTCTCCATCGCTCACATTTAGCGCCTTGGTTTTCTTTCGCCTTCTCTCCTCTCGCCGCCATGTGTGGAATCCTCGCCGTGCTCGGCTGCGCCGATGTCTCTCTCGCCAAGCGTGCGCGCATCATCGAACTTTCGAGGAGGTTTCTCTCTCCCTTTGTTGTCGTCTCTTTACCTGGTTTCGGAGTGTCGTTTTTGAATTGCTTGATTTCGTGTCGATTTTGAGTTTTGATTGGTCTTCGTTTTCTCGTCTAATTTGGACGAGAGAAGACGCATTTTCAGCGTTTGTTCAGTTCAGCACTGGTATTGTAACGTCCGTAATTTGTGAAATCGTTACTATCATTCAGTCTATTTTCGTGCATTGATGCTAAATTTACATAGACACTGCGTATAGTTGTTAGAGAGGTAATAAATTGTGAATCTCAAAGAACTAGAAATTCTGAACTGTTACCTTACTCACATCAACTTCTGTTCTTAACTAGAATTTGTATTGTGAGACGATAGATCTATTAATTTCTGATTTCGAAATTAACTTCACTTAATTTTATATATAATTTGCTTTTTATTTCAGGCTGAGGCACAGAGGCCCTGATTGGAGTGGTATACATTGCTTCCAGGACTGTTATCTTGCTCACCAGAGGTTGGCTATCATGGACCCCGCATCTGGCGACCAGCCTCTGTACAACGAGGACAAGACAGTTGTTGTCACTGTATGTGTTGTGTTTAGTTACCTGTAACATGCAAAATATGTATGATTTGATTTATTGATCTTTTCTTCATCTTATATTCTTTTTCAGGTTAATGGAGAGATTTATAACCATGAGGAGTTGAAAGCAAAACTACAATCTCATAAATTTCGCACTGGCAGTGATTGTGAAGTAATTGCTCATCTTGTAAGTATCCACACTTTCTGTCTTCCTATGTTATTTCAACTTTTGCCAGTTCCATCTAATTGTAGCAATTTGATATTTTATTATTCTTATTTAATTTGCAGTATGAAGAACATGGAGAGGAGTTTGTGGACATGCTAGATGGCATGTTCTCGTTTGTTCTTCTAGACACACGTGACAAAAGTTTCATTGCTGCTAGAGATGCAATTGGGATCACTCCTTTATACCTTGGATGGGGTCTTGATGGTATGCAGCAGTCTCAGCATGATTTATATTGTGTGACAATTTTTTTAAGCATTATTTAATTAATAAATGTAATCTTTTTTCCAGGGTCTGTATGGTTTTCTTCAGAAATGAAGGCGCTAAGTGATGATTGTGAGAGATTTATTAGCTTTCCCCCTGGCCATATTTACTCCAGCAAAGCAGGTCTCTCTCTACCTTTTCAATAGTAATGAGAAATGTAATACATAAAAATTTATTTAAGCAACTGTTTCTTCCTAGAAGACCTTGCTGTACTTGTGTTTAGTTGGTTTATTTTTTTGGTGACTATTTTTTGGATTTTAGCAGCGCTTATGTTGAGGGAATTACAAGAAATGGGAATAAAAGCCTAAATCAGGGGATAATTTATTCGTTGTGAGTTCGTGGATTTGAATTTGGAATCAATAACTAGTTAAAATAAGTGAAGATGTGGTTGATGTGATTCTCTGATCTTAGGTTATAATTGTGGGTAGAGGGTTGACTTGTAGAGTCGTTCCCCTGGCGAGCTCCTTTCCTCGCCGTGGTTCTGACCTAACAGATACAAGAGAGAGAGAGAGAGAGAGACTTGGAGAAGAAGACTAATTCTTTTATTTCTCTTCTGCCTTTCCCTTACAGCTGAATCAGTGATATATAGTTGCATAATAATCAAAACCCTAATACATTTCCTAATTCAACATATTAAAACTTAGAAATAAATAATTAGAAATTGTCTAATTCTGTTGGTTTCCTTTTGCTAACGCCCATATCATTTGGCATCTGTGGAAGTGTGGTTAGCAGTTGACAGTAGAGATTCTTGATTCTTTTATGATCCATATACAATTTGTAATCAGTAGATCCTTAATCTTTATATATAAATATTCTTAAAAATTCTTAGTGGCATTAATATCTTAAGGCAATTCATGTTTCAAATTTAATTATAATCATCTAATGGTTCATTTTGTGGCTTTAATATCTTAATCTCGAATTTTCTGCATGCATAGGTGGTCTGCGAAGGTGGTACAACCCACCGTGGTACTCAGAAAGCATCCCCTCGACGCCATATGATCCATTAGCTTTGCGTGAGGCCTTTGAGAAGGTAGCCCACCATCTTATTCTTTCCTTGTTATAGTTCTGCTTCATTGAGCTATTATTCACTTAGAAAATTTGTTTTATTTTGTTCCGTATTAACCGCTTCTGGAGCTAGCAATACAACTTGTAATAACTAATATACAGTTTGACTAAAATTTTTCTACTTTTATTACTTTTTTGAACCATAAATTGGCTAGGAATAGGGTTAATGCCCATCATAAACAGTACAGTAGTAGAAATTATTTATAGTAGCTATTGAATTGTGTCATTAAGGCTGTGAGATGGCTGTTTGACAACTTGTTTTTCATGGGGCATTCGTTTGAAATAATCATGATCTGTTCTCATTTACTTCTAATTGAATCTCGTTTGTTGTGCAGGCTGTTATTAAAAGGTTAATGACGGATGTCCCCTTTGGTGTGTTATTATCTGGCGGCCTTGACTCATCACTTGTTGCTGCCGTCGCCTCGCGCCACCTGGCAGAAACAAAAGTTGCTAAGCAGTGGGGATCTCAGTTGCATACATTTTGTATCGGTTTAGAGGTGCTTTTGGTTTTTGTTTCTTTCGTAGATTCAATATCTTTTGTTTTATTTTCTTTTAGTGGTGTTGGTTGAGATTCTAGTCCTTAATCTTTGCAACAATTTTGTTCATTTGATGAAGCGGTATTTGGAACCTAAATTAATTTATATAATGTCCTAGTCAAATATTTTAAAGTAATACTTAAAAAAGCTTATCTCTGATTTGCTTACCTTTTTTTCTTTGTAATGTTTGCTTTACAATTAAGGGATCTCCTGATCTAAGAGCTGCTAAAGAAGTTGCAGATTATTTGGGGACACTACATCACGAGTTCCATTTTACAGTACAGGTGCTCCTTTTAAGTATTTTGCATATTACAATAAAAACATATATTATGTAATTTGTCATCAATTTTTGTGTAATATCAGGAGGGGATTGATGCACTGGAGGAAGTGATATACCACACAGAGACTTATGATGTGACAACTATTAGGGCTAGCACACCTATGTTTCTTATGTCACGAAAAATTAAATCCCTCGGAGTAAAGATGGTCCTCTCTGGAGAAGGATCTGATGAAATATTTGGTGGTTATCTCTATTTTCATAAGGCTCCTAACAAAGAGGAGTTTCACAGAGAAACCTGCAGAAAGGTAACGAGTAATTGCTGCATTGAAGCATTCTTTTCGGAAAGTTAATTTATGTTACAATTCTAAATGCAATATATGATATTTTTTTTCAACTGTTGTTCTTGTTCAGCATATATGTATAAATTGACTTTTGGTGTTTATTTTTTTAGTCTTCTGCAGGAGCTCTGAGAATGTTGGAAACCATGTGTCTTGTTGTTATTATTTCTCAACTGGAGGGAAAAATGTATTTGATTACCCATGCATAGTGCTTATTTGAATGGCATTATCAGCCTGCAAGCACCATGCGTCCTTTGTTTTAATACAATCCTCATCATTATTTCTAGTATGGGTGGTGGTAGTTTTTTTTAAAAAAATATTTAGTTTGCTATGTTTTTCGGTCTGCATGGGCTTTCTTTCTTTAATGTTCTTTTTCTTTTCTTCTTTTTTTTTGGTGGGGTGAGGAAGGCCTGGGGGTTAGGGATGGTGATGAATTGGTGGATGGAAACTTATCTAGTTTGTGGTATCAAGTTATTTTTTGAAATGTAAATTTTTGTCTTCTTTCGAGTTGATGGACATTCGTTTTTATTATTTTCAGATTAAGGCGCTTCATCTGTATGATTGCTTAAGAGCAAACAAAGCCACATCAGCATGGGGTGTGGAGGCTCGTGTACCTTTCCTTGACAAAAGCTTCATCAATCTAGCAATGGATCTAGACCCTGAATGGAAGATGGTGTGTAGAGGACCTCATATAAGTTCGTAGAGGACCTCATATAAGTTCTCATGCACTTTTTTTTTTTTTGGTAGCAATAATTGTACTCTTTCTGGATTCTGGTAATTGATGGCTCCACTGTCATGTGTTGTACCAGGTAAAACGTGATCTTGGCCGGATTGAAAAATGGGTCATTCGCAATGCCTTTGATGATGATAAACAGCCATATCTTCCTAAGGTTTTATGTTGATAGTTTGTGTGATTTTGATTTGCATTAGGTATTTCTTGACTTCTCAATTGTTGTTTCTATTTCCTGTGTGTAGCACATTCTGTACAGACAGAAGGAGCAATTCAGTGATGGGGTCGGCTATAGCTGGATAGATGGCTTGAAAGATTATGCAAGCCAACATGTACGATGATTATAATAAAATAACTGAAGTTACTGTTTGTTATTTGCATTTCTTGAAGCTATTCTGGTCTTGAATGTCAGGTGTCGGATGCCATGTTGATGAATGCTAGTTTTGTATATCCTGAGAATACTCCTACAACAAAAGAGGGATACTTCTATAGGACAATATTTGAAAAGTTTTTCCCTAAGGTTAGAATATTGCTTATATCTGGGTACATTGAAAATTGGCCCTGATATTAAATACTGCTATGCAAACAATGCCTGTTTTTGTTATACTTAATTGCAAACAGTAGTCGGCATCCATCAGTTAAGCATCAGCAGTCATCTTCATGTAAATATTAATATTTTCCCTGATCCGAGTTTGGCAAATTTGGAAGTCGGGTTGCAACTGCATTGAATTTATTAACTAATTTACTAAGTCGATATGGAAATTGTAGGGACATTTTTGTCAATTGACTCAACCTTAATTCTTGGATGTAATTTGTAACAGAACCTTAAAGTACAGAGTGGTGGTTATAAATTGTAGGTTTCCATTTGTATATACAGTGAAAGTTTGTTGTAATATATGCTAAATGGCTATAAAAACAATAGTACATAAAAAAACTGACATCCATTTTGACAACTACAGAATGCTGCAAGGTCGACAGTACCAGGTGGGCCCAGTGTGGCATGTAGCACAGCAAAGGCAGTTGAATGGGATGCTGCTTGGTCAAAGAACCTTGATCCGTCAGGTCGGGCTGCTCTTGGGGTTCATGATGCTGCTTATGAGGATGCGCCAGAGAAAACTACAGTTCCAGCAAATCCAATTGCAGCGAGTGGTTTTGCAGTTACAGGGGCTGTTGAATTTACTGCTGCTTCACCTGCTAGTGCTTAACAACAGGTGGTTTGTATTAGCTCGCATTCTTTTCCGTTGTCTTTGTCAACTGTAATTTGGTAGTTTGATTTCTGTTGGTAGTTGAAAACTTTTAAGGGAACAATTTGACTGTAGTTGTTTCCAATTTGCACTGCTTATTTAATAAATTATGGTCTTGTAAATGTTTAATCATTATTATCTTTTTTGTCAGCTCCTAAGAGAAAGTGATCGATATATATATTTATATTTACAATTATTTTAATACTTGTACTTATTATATTAACTCAATCTTGGTTGGGGGGGGGGGGGGGGGCGCAGCACATCCACGTACAAAATAAAATCTAGACGGGAACAAGTAAATATATGCACGCTGAATTTTGTGCACATTACAATTTAAAGAGACTGTATTGTGGTTTTGGAAAAAGAGTGTTGAAGATAAAAAAAAAGTATAAATCCAAGTAACCTTAACCTCAGAAGTCAAAACTTTTAGTTTCATATATATTTACATGATAAAATGTTTTACTTGTCGACGGGAAAAAATGAATAGATCTAACAAATGAAACCTGGTTCATAGTAAGAAGAAACTGATCCTAAGCGGATGGCTAGTTTGTGAATTTAGTGTACCTTGCAAAGAACAGTAGCACAGTTTTGCAAGCAACAGTCTTTCAACATTCATGGCTTTAAACATATTCATCTCTACTTGTAAACGCATGGATCCAAGAAAGGTTACACGAGAGACCTAGCATGTAAACACATGTTTGTGCCGATCGATCGATTTGATTTGTAGTTGGATATCAATCGCTATACGAAGCACAATATGTTTTGATTTCCGTCTAATAAGAAAAAAAAAATGAACAACATATCTGTATCGTTGATAGATTGAGCAACATATTTTTATTGCCTAACATTATTTTATTTCTTTATTTGCCCATATATGAGGAAATCTTTTGCTATTTTTAGAAAAATAATCATTACGTGGTAAATCAGTGTCACTCATTTTCTCATTTAGCCAAAGATGGTATATACAGGTTGGATAATGTTAATTATGATGTTCGGATGGTCTAACCTGAATATAAGAACTGTAATTCCAAGAGAAATATACAATTTTCTGAAGGATTAATGTCAAGGTTTCAAACTATCAGACTAGTGCAGTAGAAAATTTACCTTCAAATTAGAAATCACCGCACTTAATTACATTGTTAGCAACTTAGCATCAACAGAACAATCAAAATTGAAATTTTGAAATAGAACAATCAAAATTGAAATTTTGAAATAGCTTCGACTATCACACTAACAAAGTGTACTGATCTACAAAAATTAATGATTTCATAAACAAAATTGAGCACAAGTACACAATAACATACTGCTTTCACAAAAACTGATTCTAACGACCCTTTCGTTTACCCTTTTTACCCTTACCTCCTTTCTTCTTACCTTTTCTGCTGTTCTTATGGGTCACCTCCTCATGCTTTGGTCCTTTGGGAGCCAAAAGGTGCTTCACATCAAGTACTCCTTTCCTAAAATGCCCCTCTGTTGCCTTTAGCACTCTATCTTCTGGTTTCTTTTTCTGTGTTTTTTCTTTATTACTCTTCGTAAATTTCCCTAGTATCCTTTCCTGTAAGTAACATAAACCACTAATTATGTACTTCAGAAACTAGAGCACTGGCGACATAAAGGTTACAAAATACAACCAATGTTGTATCAGTACCTTCTTCTTATGCAAGGGCAACATAAGTACCAGATTCATAAATTTAAATTCCCTCATTCCTCCATATTCTATTTTTCTCCTTTTTTTTTTCCTAGGATTTGACTTGTGGTACTATCAAACAAACCAGTAAGAACTCTTAATATGTACTGTTAACCAATGGTACAGTACACTATGGTTTTGAGGCAGCAATAATTTGGAAGTCAAACTAGGACACTTCTTTTGATTCTGGGGAAGCACCTATATAGCTTGCATGCTGTACTGATGCAGTACAAAAACGAATGTGAATAACAATAATGTTTGATGCAATTAAGAAGGGTTTACCTCTTCAAGTTTTTTCTCATCATGTTGTTTTTGTTTCTTCATAATTGGCATTGCCACACTTAATGGTGTCCGGTGCTTCTTAACAGGCTGTTTAGGTCAATTAAAATGAATGAACATAAAAACTTTTAAGCCACTTGAGAAAAATAAAAGAAATATCCAGCATTACCTTCCCACCCAAAGCTACAACATTTCGGTTCTCAACTTTTTTCCGTTCCTTCCATGTCATGTTAGAAGCACCTATTTGCAAATATAATAATGTAAAATATTTAGCCAAGCAAACAAAATTTGTACCAGTCAACAGTCAGCATCAACATATTAACTTGACTGGAACTGTGGAACATCAATTTGAAGTAGAAGCCACTAATATAATTTCAACAAAAGAATATGACAAATTCTTCCGGAAATGTTGTTTTTAATTTAGGGAAAAAATTTAATTAAACAAGGCATACCCAAGTATTCAACCTCTTTCAGCAACTTTTTAATGTCCATGTCTTCTTCACTATCAGACTCATTGGATGCTCGCATAGAAGTTGGTGCACTATACATGTCAGTTAGAATTGATTTCTACAAAATGTGAATAGAGATGAGATAGATAATTGAAAATTTCAACAATAATCTGAAAAAAAAAAAAACTAAAAGTGTTAGAACTAGCACATTAAGACAAATCAGTACCAATTTCTCAATCCCAACTAATATCTGAACTTATTGCTAAGAAGCTAAAGTGATAAAGTCAAAAAGGAAATCCTTCAACGAGAATCGAGGGAATACCATGAAGTTGCGATACTCATTTCTCAAAGAATCCGATCGAGAAGCTCGATCGTACGAACTTGAGGAATCGTGCACCACGCGAGCTGCCCCTGATTTCACCATTGGAGCTCCAAACTGATGAGAGACAGTCAAACGGAGAGAGGGGGAGAAGAGAAAAGCCGAACTAGGGTTTTAGGTTGCGAATCGCGGTTCCAAAACGCTGGAGGTGATCCTGGGCACTGAAGGAAGTTCTCCGACCGTCCGATCTAATCTCCACGATTTAATGATCCGATATTAATACGGGCCATCCATTATCCATTATACGGTCTGAGGAGATTATCATTCGGTGAACGAAATCCTCTGAATTTTTTTTATTTCATCCGTCCGATCAATAATAAAATTAGATTGTAATGCTAGAAAAAATTTAATTGTTGAGATTAAATCAGATGGTCCATATCACAAACAGTCAATTAGACTGCAGTCCAGAGGATCATAACCCGGAACGAGATCCAGTGGTCTTTCTAGCATCTGAGCCGTCAAAATTAGATCAGACGATGATGGGTGCCCCGTGAATAGTATCAGATTGATAGTCCGAAAAAATTTTAACCGTTGAGATTTAATCGGACGACTCTGATACGAGGAAGACTACTAATCGTAACCGTATCATTCCGTGGCTGTTGGTGATGGGCCTTTGTTTTTTCTAATAATAATGTGTAGTGCTCCGCCGATAAAATTAAAAGTATTATTAAAATAATTAGGAATTTTGATTACATGACTAAAAATATTCAAAAGTTTAAAAATATTATTGCAATATTGGACTTTGGAAGTCTGATACTAGACAATATCGATAATTCAAAGTCCCATATTAAACAAAAAGAATAAAAAAAATAATAGACAATGAACTTTGGAAATTTTGATGCTTTAAAATTTTTCGATGATAACAAATTCATGGTAGACCTGTCAATTTCATTACGTTTTCGTTCTGTTCCGTCCAAACGGAACGTTAAACGAAAGAGAAAACCAGTTTCGTTTCTTAAAACGGAACGGAAACGGAAACGGAAATGAAGAAAATGAACGGAACATTAAACGAAATACGGAAATAGGCTGAAATCAATAGGAATTGAATGACGGAATGTTAAATGGAATAGAAATATGTTTCGTTTGACGAAACGAAACAAGAATTTCGTTCCGTTACCGAAACGAAAATTCCGATTTCCGTTTCCGTATTCCATGTTTGACAGGTCTATTCATGGGTAACAATGGTGGGTTCCATGTTTCTCATTGTCACAAAGTCAACATAATCGGTTTGTCCACATCTATCTATAGAGTGAAGTTATGATTTTGACTTTTTATATAATTTTTGTTTAAATCCTACTTTTTTTATATATATATTTACAAATAAATATAAATAACAATTATAAGAAATTGAATTAATAATGTAACCTATATATTATTTATACATATTAAAGTATATTCATATGTTAGACATATTAATATATCTTTATAAATATATTTTAAAAATTTTCAAGATTTAAAATTATTGAATTCGGATTACTTCATGAAAATCTTAAAGTAACGATTATCGGCTAATAAATCAATAAAATTTTAATGTATTATGTTGATTTATCTGTCGATAATCTAACTTTATTATATTTATAAAATTATATAAATTTAATATTTTGTTAGAGTCGATACCCATTAAAAAATGCAGAAGTCAATGACTATAAATTATAAAGAGGCAGACTTATTCTCCACAAATTCAAACTGTGATATCTACAAATTCAAGCTGTAATATACTAAATGTGCTATGTTTTTTCTTAATTGATTATGTGAATATATGTGACTACCATATCCCAAAAAGTAGAACACACATTGATGTTCGCTCATCTAAGCGCAGCATGGCATCGCAATAGCTAATTGATGCAACAAAAGGTACTAAATCATAAACATTTAATTAATGCAACGTTAGATATGCTAATGAATTGTTTGGTCAATATTAAGTATAAAGCTTAACACATTATTCCGTGGTATATAAATATAGGACTTAATTGAAAATTATATAAAAAAATTCATGTCACAAGTTTGAAATGATGGTGTTGTGGGTCGCTGTATTTTTTTACTTTTAAGTCAAGCATATCACAACTTCACAAGTTTGAGATGGAGGAGCTGGCGGGTCCCATATTTATTATGTTTTTATTCGTTTTCTTTAGTATCGGACTTTGAGATACAGATATTGTCGAGTATCGGATTTCCGAAGTTTGCTATTAGCGTCGTTGGAGTTTCAAAGTCTAATATTGCAGTAATAGTTTTAAAAATTTTGAATATTTAATCATTTCCCTAATTTAAGGGAATTTTAACTTTTTGAGTAGTGGTCCGCCTGTACGTAGTTGGGCTTGCCCTGTTAAAATTTGGGCACAAATTAAGGAACGCAAGAAGAGATGAGAATAATAATAAGAGTATAAGATGATGTATGATGGATGTTCCGTGATTAATATCAGATCCGTCGAGATTCTTGTAGTCTATAAAAATTTACCCGTCGAGATTAAGTTGGAAGACCCTAATTAAAACACTTGCACTGCGTGTTTAAAAAAAACGGAGCTGATAAGTGCAATCAAGCTCTAAGACAATCAAACAATCACAGTTATTTTTGGCAAATTCGCTAATCTCCACTTTCCGAAATTGGAAACCGCGTTTTCACGGAACGCATTCGCTCCTCTCTGTCCGCGCAACCCTCACCCCTCGTCACTCTCACCCCGCGTCACCCCCCCTCACGCGTTCGCTCCTCACCTCGTCTCATCTCTCTCCCTCATCTCTCCGCAAGCCTCTCTCTCCTCTGCCCCGTTTTTCCTCTCCCTCATCTCTCCTCGCGCCTCTCTGTCCCATCTCCTTCATCTTTGCGCCTCACCTCCTTCATCTCCCTCATCTTTCCTCTCCTTCTCCTATAAGATACTTATAAATGAACTCCCTTGTTAAAATATAAATACTCCCTTAATACAAAATAACACACTCCCTTAATATATACACTCGTGTGATTTATATAAAATACTCATTTATGAAAATATCTATACTCCCTTAAACATATTAATTACTCTCTTATACTATTCACTTACATAAAAATAATTGTTTAGTTGAACTTATAAGATACTCACTTGCTCATTTTAAGTTATTAGATACTCCCTTGCTACATATTATATACTCGCTAATGCTTGATAATTACTCTCTTAATTAACTACGTATTTAAACATATTAGATACTCCCTTATACTCAATAGATACTCCCGTACCACAAAGTATATACTTCCATAAAAAAATATAAATGAAAAATGATTTACACTCTTGATCGGTTCTGTGCATACAGGTCAAACTTAATCCTTAAATACCAATACTAATCCGATTGTAGTTCAGCTTAAGGGTCGAATCTCAGGGACGGACTATTCGATATCTAAGTTTTAGTTTTACTCAATTCAGATTAAATTCTAAGGTTTTATAAAATCGAAAAGTTTCAACAGTTTTGAAATAAAGAATAGTAAATTAAAGTTCAAGTCCTAATTAACCAAGTACTAAATTAATCAAAGAGACAACCGAATTGATGAAAACTAGGGGTTCAAATCCTCAAACGATTCTCAACCTGTCAGAGTTAGAAAGGTCCGTTCTGCCCTTTGTCAGTCGATCGGAATAGGCCGTTCTAAAACAGACTCCCCCTTCCGGGCAGTCCGTTCTGACCTTGGAACGGTCCATTTCGATTGACTGATATTTGTTTTCTCATGAATTTAATTATTAATTAAATATTTTTATGCGAGATTAGACAATAATACTTAACCTATAGACTTGTACTCTAACTCCCGTTCAGGTCAAGCTATTAAGTTTGATTGTTTAACTTCTAGAACACTTAAATTTCAACTTTCGTTTCTTAGTTTAGATGTTCTAGTCTACTTCTCGAGTCTTGGTATACCTAAATCTTCCGATTTCAAGTAAAAATCCTAATTAATTAAGGTCTGGTTTATTCCTTCCGGATTTCGCCTACCAAACAGAACAATTGCTAAGTAAATGCTTATGTGATTTGACTTTGATCCTAACAATTAAACTAGGTCTTTGTTTAACGAGGCAATCATATCAAACAGTAACAAACTAAGCAATTAAATAGAAATAAAAGCATAAGAAGCAGAACATAACTTAATTTAACTAATAATTAAAGATTCAAATCAAAACAAACAACAAGAGAAATGTTCTTAGATCATAACCCCTAAACTACTTTACTCTAACAAATCCATACAAACAAAAGCATGTTTCATCAAATACAAAGACATAAAAAAGAGAAAATCAAGTTTACAATAAGTTGTACTCGAAAATTCCATGATTCTCTGCTCTGTCCTGTTTGGGGCGGTCCGTCCTGTCTCTGGAACGGGTAGTTCCAGATGCAGTTGGTCATCTCGGCAGGCTGTCTCCTTGGCAGTTTGAGAAATTGGCTAAATCTCGCGAAATTGAACTTAGCTTGACTTGGAGACATGACAGAGCTTTTATAATGAGGCATTGGTGGCTTCAAACGTGAGAGATGTACTTCTGGAAGGTCGAAAATAAAGGAAACCGTCATGACAAACTCGTCCTTCTATTTTTAACATTTCAAATATAGCTGGAACGGTCTGTTCTGAGTCTGGGGTGGACCGTTCCAACCTGGTCAGGTGCAATTCGTCTGATATCTGGTTGAGTCTGTCTGGATCGATCCTCTCTAGTCAGGGCGGACCGTCCTGCAATCCAGGCGGTCCGTTCTAGTCTGTTTGAGCACATCCCGCTTGCTGTTTTCTCTGTTCCCCGTGCTAAATAAATGTTGAACCTGCAAAATAGACTTGCCGGACTACGGCTGGACCTTTCTACAACCTAAATTAGCAGAAATTGATAAAAACACAGGCATTTGAACATAATTTTGGGGCTTAATCTGGTTGGAAATTGAGTACGAAAATCATACATCAACTCTCTTAATAGATATTATATACTTGGATCATATTGTACATATACTCCCTTATACCTCAATAGATACTCCCGTACCATAAAATATATACTTCCATAACAAAACGTAAATGGAAAATAATTTTGCACTCCCTTAATAGATATTATATACTTCATACTGTACAATATATACTCCCTTATACCTCAATAGATACTCATGTACCACAAAATATATATTTCCATAACAAAACATAAATTAAAATATAATTGACACTTCCTTAATAGATATTATATACTCCCTACTCTACAATATATACTCCCTTTATCTGATATATTATTTAACTTATATTTACTCATTTTTGTTGTATTGTGTAGAGGAGATGGTTTAATGGCGAGAAAGGGGAAGGGGGAGCGAAAGGGGAGAAGTACGAAGAGGAGACACAGGGTGAACGAGAGTAGACGGAGGAGAGTAGAGGCGGACGAGAGTAGATGAAGGAGAGTAGAGGCAGACGAGAGTAGACGGAGGCAAAAGGAGACAGAGTAGAGAGGGGAGAGGGGTTGCTCGCGTGATGGTGAAAGAATTAGAGAGGAGACAGATCTGTTTGGAGATGGATCTGTTTGATCTCGCATAGGGTGAGGGGAGGGAAAGGAGAGAGGATGAGGGAATCATCGCTCTGATTGTTTGATTGCGCAGAATGCTGATTGCACAGATGAATTTCCAAAAAAAAAAACGCGCAGAGGATTCGATCCCAGATGAGATGGGCCTTGGCTGCCTCATGGTCATGGTCTCATGGATGTATATAGAAATTCTAACAGGGCTTTTAGTTGTCAGTAAGCCCAGATAACAAATCTATGTGGTTAATTTAATGGCAATTACTCCTTGGTCCTTGCAAATAACCTTTGCAGCTTTCGAAATGGTTAAATCACAAATAGATTCCACTGAAATTGTTAACAATTGAAAAATGCAAAGTAAATAACATCATGATCAACGATCGGTGATAGTAGCTAGCTTGTTGATTGATCTCTGTAGTCTATATAATTTTAAAAAAAAAATTATATAATTCAATGGCGATATTGATGATACTATATACTTTTGATACAATTTTGAGAAACTATCGTAGACATTAACTTCCCCACATTCAATAGCTTCAAAGTTTGAGATGACGAACCTTCAAAATTTTTCATAATTGACAGTTCAACTTCAAGAAGAGTCATAAATTAGTGGTTGCTGAGCAACATCACCTTTCTTAATTAATTATAACCAAGTTTGGCATCACTTGACACACAGTTAAATTTCTAATTGTTTCAGTCTGTTGATTAAATAAGTTATGCATACATGATACATATTTAAGGCACAAGGTACCAGAAAAAATATTATTGATCAAACAAGCATGACAAACCAAATTCCTCGTACACGCATAACATCCGTTACATTAACTAAAAACAGAAAGCAGAGGCAAACAACAAAAACAGAAAGCGCGCAATAATACTTATTATGATTGATGAAGCAAAAACTGCAAATTAAGATGGAGGAGAACACCCAATTAATTGATTTGACATGACTTGTTGAAAGAGTTGCATGCATGTTTGGCTGATTTTAACCAGAAACGGGGCGGTCCCAGAAGTTGTCCTTGCCTTCCTGCCATGTACCAGGCTTGTCAGCTGGCTTCTTGGGATCATCCTTCAGAACGAACCAGATAGCGACTTCAAACAGAATTTGGTCATCCTGGGCATATGTATACAATTGGGAGGTTCAGTCCCTCACCGATGCTACCGGCCTCTGCCTTGAAGTCCCTTTCCTGTGGCAAACTGCTCTTACCGGCCAAGCTTACTCGCCACAGGTTTTGATTTCTGTCATAATAGATGAGAGTGTGCACAAACTTGGTCACCAACCCTGCATTGCGTAACAAACACACATGAACCTCCACCAAATCTTCTTGCACTGGGTAAAGACGGATCTCGAATTCGATGTCGCCCACTGTAAACGGCCCGTACTTAGCATAGTACATTTTCTCAAAGCTTTTTGCTTTTTTCAATTCTTCATTCGATTTGCATTGCGCTAAAAGCTTTGAGAAACTCTTTTCTACAACTGTAACAATGCCATGAGCGAATGACCGCATCCCGGGATGAGTAACAGCTTTTGAGGAATCCTGCATTATTACTTAGCTCAAATTTTGCTGTAATGCTTTGAATGTACGTATGTGTAGCTTATGGGGATGAGATGGTGTTATATAGTTTCCCACCTAGCTATTTATAGGGCCGGCCAACCCAATTAATTAACTCAGAAAAAAAAAAGAAATATATCCATAAGATATGAGCTGGTGCATTCATGCATGTACAGTACATTTAATTTCATTGGGAACTATCAAATGGTATATTAAAAACTATACAGTCAAATAGAGCAGCATCTTGAAGATTGTAGAATTCACATAGTTCGTGAAACGCGTGCCTCTTGTATTTGAGGGTCCAAAATTGTTTTTTTAGGGTTACCGGTTACGTACATTTAATTTCATTGGGAACTATCAAATAATATAATAAAAATTATAAAGTCGAATAGAGCTGCATCTTGAAGATTAGAATTTCATAATTCGTGAAACACGTGCCTCTTGTACACCTACATGTTTCAGTACTACGCGAGATTAGCACTATTAAACCAGACCCGGCCCACCTTAATTATCTACATATCCTTGAGAGTTCAGAGTTAAAAGTTAAAACTGGTTTTCTTGTTCGGAAAAATAGAGGTCAAGTACTTTTTTTTTATTATATAAAGTTCAAAAAAGGTACAATGTAAAGGAAGTAACATAGACAAAATTAAAAATATGGGCACTATATATATATATATATATAAAGTGATTAAATTAATTAGTCTTGTACCATCGGAAGCAACGAATTTAAAACCCTCATTTGTTATTTCAGATCTAATTTTTTGTGGAAAAGTGGACTCCTTGGTTTTGGGGGTTGGGGGGGGGGGGGGGGGGACGGGGTGTTCCTGCAACTATCAAAACTGACATCCATATTTCATGTATGATTTTAAAGCATAACATGTACAAATAATACTACTGGAATGTATTTACTAGACATCGAAACTACTATAGACATACTCCACATATAATCTAAAAATGCATTGTACAATTAAGATGCATCTATTTTGGTGTAAACATTGCGAATTGCTTTCCGTCATCTCCATCCTCCTCCTACAGACGCGTTAATTTTTTTCCATTTTTAGAAAACACGTTCTCTTTCATTTTCGGAAGTCCAGGGGATGAGGGGATGGGTGTTGGGAGGATGAGCGCTAGGGGATGACTCGAATCAGAGGGGAGGGAAGGGGGGAGGGAGTGGAACAGAGAGGGATAGAGGGGATGAGTCATAGGAGATGATTTAACTAGAACAGTTATATGTATTAACTAGAACAGTTATATGTATTAACTAGAATAGCTATATATATAAAGTAGAACAATTATATATATTAACTAGAACAGTTGTTATATTAACTAGAACAATTATATATATTAACCAGAACAATTATATGTATTAACTAGAACAATCGTTATATATATCAACCAGAACAATTAAATGTATTAACTAGAATATTTATATATATATTAACTAGAACATTTATATGTATTAACTAGAATGGTTATTATATTAAATAGAACATTTGTTCTTAGAACTAGAACAATTAGGGAGGGAGGGGGTGGAACAGGGGGTAACTGTGACGTTCAGGGAAAGAGGAGGAGCGAAACAAAGGGGGGGGGGAGGGATCCATAAATGGAAATGTGAGCGAAACAGCAGGGATGAGCGCTGGATTTTCCAGAAATGGAAAAAAAGAAAATGCGTCTCTGGAGGATGATGGGATGATTCTCATTAACGAAGCATTAATCTCATTAATGATTCTAGAGGATGATGGGGATGATGAATCTTGGGGATGATCCTTATCAATCCCGGTAAGCATTACTGGTAGAATTTATTAATAAATTTAAGTATAATTAATTTGAAAAAGTAGATATTACACGTTTTTTTTTCCCCATTTCTGGTGTTGGCACAAGTAACGTGAAGGAAGTATCAACAATCAATGCAACCAAAGGACTGATCAGCACCAGGGGCGAAACCAGGATTCTGAGATGGAGTAGGCCAGGTTTGAAGGACTAACATGTAAAGTGCCGAGTCGTGCCGATGCCGTACTGAAAAAAATATGCAAGCAGGTACATACTTGCTGTGAGAGACAGGAAATATCAGAGATAAATTTGGAGAGATTTGGAAATTTCACATTTTTTTTAATGATGACCGTAGGCATTTCATTAAAATAAATTAGAGTTTGTATATAATAGGAAATAAAAACATAGGTTTGTCTTAAAAATACAACACAATGAAAATTAAAATAAAGATAAAAAGAAGAGTGACGCTGTAAATTTGTCAACCCACTCTAGAAATATTTCTCTCTTGAGAGAGAATAAGTGTGTTGTAAATTTCTTTCTCTTGCGCTGTAAATTTCATGTTGAGAGAAAATTAAGTTAGATTAGGGTAGGCCCAACAAGTAAAATTTATAAAATTGACGTCTGCCTGGCACACACTTGCCACCCCCTAGTTCCGCCCCTGATCAGCACACTGCATGTTGCATGCATGGCATATGTGGATGAAATTATTTTCTATAATTAATGTTTATTCTATCCATCCCCCCCAACCCCCTGTTAGCTCATCTGTTTCTGTATCTCATGATCTAGGCTGCTACTTATAGAGAGGTTAATTTCATATATAGAGAATGTAATAGTTCATTAGTTCCTGTTACTGACTTGAATTATCAGGATTTTTTTAATCCAATGAATAAATCAAAACTATGTTCTACTGCACTTTATCCATATTGGTCCAAATAAATCTGTTTTAACATTAATTACGGTGACAAATTTTTTTCAGTATATATGGAATAGGTCAATTGCTTGAATCCATTAACTAATTATTAAGTTGAATCAATTCTTAGTTTATTAATATTCCAATAATGTGATACTTTCAAATGTATGAACATTTTTAGAGTGAATTACTTTTATGAATCGAAGTGGAGCCCTTCATGTTAAATACATTTTCTGAATTGGTCAGATTGCCCTATCTTTCCTCTGAGTAATTTTAACATATTCATTTTTTTTTGAATAAAGATATTAATTTGAAAACCTCTTCCTTTCTAAAAAACCATTTGTCGATTTCTTCTAAAAAACGGCAACTCTCTATTTATAATAATATATATACTGTTTAAAAAGATGGTAGCATCACCAACATGTAATATGGTTATGTATGAAGAAATAGCGTCATTAAACATATGATAATATCAATAAGAGAGAGTTGCGGTGAAGGCACAGCTACGATTTTTCAATGTTTAACTATCTAACGAATTGTCGATTAGATTAAAATTTGTTAAGAAAATTGCAAAAACCGAAATTTCAAGAACCATGGTCGTATGACGATAGGTGACGAGGATCGATCGTCTATAAACGGCTCAACTTACTATATATACTAGTTGTAGCCCTTTAGGTAACCTAATTAAGTCAATATATCATGAATCATAATTTTATTATATTTTTCACCATTTTTTTTTCAATTTATTGAAGATACTTGTTTTTGCCAATGGTAAAGAAGGAATGCACAAAATGTCAAAAATACAAACATTGTCTCCAATGTTTTAATTTATTTTTCATGCAGCTCTTTTTTATTTTTTTGGTGGTAATGGAAGTTTGTAGCAAGTGAAACACATCAATCTCTCTCATTTCGAATGTTCTCAAAAATAAAAGAAAGCAAAGCATGTAGCAAGTGTGTAAGATTTGGTTCGTCGCAGTGTTTCTATCCGGTGGGAATGGGATGAGTTGAAACACACATAATTGATTGAAAAATCCACACAATTCGTACAAAATTTGACGCCTTGAGGTTGGTCTGTAATGAGTCTGCCTGGCGGAGAACCCGAGTTCTAAAGAATGCACACCATCCATCCTAGTGTAAATAAGTCATGAGATAGGCTAAAATCAGTCGCGACTGACGGATGAGACCGTCAGCTACGATCAAATCTCAATTTTCGAGATTTTAACAGTCGATCCGAACCGTTCAATGTGTTCTCCATATTGAAATCTCATTGGAGAAAATTTTTTATATTTTTCTGAAATTTTTTAGTATTTGTTTGGTATTTTACAAAATTCTTAATCTAAACAATTCTGGACCCTTCAATAACTATGATTTTTAAAATTCTCAAAAAAATAGTAAATAAAATCAGAAAAATATAAAATTTGGTCTCCAATGAGATTTCAATATGGAGAACACATTGAACGGTTCAGATTAGTCATTAGAACCGCAAAAGTTGAGATATAATCGCAGCTGACGGATCCATCCGTCAGTCGTGGCTGATTTTAGCCTATCTCATAAGCCATTGCTTGTCAATTGAACTCATGCTTTTCAGATTTTAGCAAAACGAAAAGCAGTAGAAATAGGAGTCTATTAGGCCGAAAAAGTTTGAACGATCTATATATGATTCGAGGATGATAACTTCAATTAGCCATGTAAGCAATCAAGCAAGCAGATTTATGTAACTAAATATAATAATTATTATATATCTTGTAAATTTTGTTCTGTATTTTTTTTTAATAAAATAAAAATGTGCTATGTTACTTAGTCAAAGGTTCGATGAAAATTTCTAACTAAATAGCCTCGTTTTACGCCATCGAAATGAACGAAAGACAAAACAGCAAAACATATTATATTTTTTCTTTCATTTTTAGTATAACATTTAGAAGATATAGAATAAAATTTAGAGAGAATATTACTATCAGCCAACAAATTTCTATTGTCCGCCCAATTAAACTTCTAATTTTATTTCATTTCGTTTTACAGTCTATAATAATTAACCATCAAATTTCGATGACCAAGAAAATTGATACTTTTCATTATTTTAGAATAATAGTTAGAAGATATAAAAGAACATTAAGGCTATATTTGGTTCGCACGTGAACTAGCATGTGAACACCAATTTTTGAATTCCAACCCAATTAAAAATCTTTTTCCCAGTTCGCGACCTCCTAGTTCGTGAATTCGCGAGTTCTCTAAAATCCTGGAATTCAGGATACACTCGCGAATACCCCATTATTCGTATTCAGCTTAGGTTTGGGATGCGCCGAACTGGTTTCATTCGCGAACACCTTTGTTCGCGTGTATCCAAACACAGCCTAAGAGAATATTATGTCATAGAATTTTCTTTTACATGAGTTTAAATCTAAATTATTATTATTATTTTTTAAGATAAATTGGGGGATCAAAGCTCCCAACTTATTTTTAAATTAAATGTCTATAAAAGACACTCCATCCGGATTTCGAACCTGCAACCTTTTCACTTAAGATGTATTGCCCTTTTGCCACTAGACCAAGAGCTGGTTCTCAAATCTAAATTATTTATTCAGAATGATGAATGGTTATGATTGATTAGGACTTGAACTAACGATTTAAATTTAAGCCCACATAAAAAAAATATCAATCTCTAGTTCTCTACCGTAAATAAATATAAATATAATTTTAAAAAGCGAAAAAACAAAGAATCTATAAGCAAAATTCTTCTCATTCTGGGACGGATCGGCGCCTGAATCGAACTAAACCATATGTTTCCTTTCCCTCGCTCCCTCGTGTGGCCGCCGCCGCCGTCGCAACAGCCTATGCCGCCTCTTCTACCAGTACCCGACAGCGCCACGGATCCTGGCCGTTCTTATCCAAAACGCCACCGCTCTCCATCTCCTCCTCTCTCCGCCGTCGGCCCGAGCCGAAACCAATACCATCACCGTTTCGCAACTCACTCGCAAAATCGCCGATGGATCAATCCAGATCTCAAACGGAGGCGCTTATCTTCCTTGAAACGTCAGCGCCGTTGGATTGAGGCTGAGAATGCTCCTGACTTCTCCAGCTCGAAAGGAGGTACCTACATTTTGAATATATGTTTTGTTTTTTTTTGTAGTGGCATTTTAATTGTTTTTGTTTTTAATTTTTTTACTGTGGTTTCAGATCCTATTGTGATGATGTCGTACAACATCTTGGGAGATCATAATTGCAGGAATCACACTGAGCTTTATGATAGAATTCCTGCAAAATTTACGGAATGGGAATCCAGGAAACGGCTTATTTTTCTTGAGATTACTGAAAGAAATCCCGACATTGTTTGCCTTCAGGTATACATATGTTCAGTTCTTTCTTTCTTTTTTTTTTTTTAAAAAAAAAAAAAAGGGTGGAAGGCACCACCCAATTTCATTTTTGTGAAATTATGTTCAGTTGTTACTTGAATTTGTTAATTTTTCATACTGACTGGTATCCCATATTGTAGGAAGTAGATCAGGTTCAAGACGTTTTAGATTACATGAAAGGAAGAGGATATGATGGCATCCATAAGGTAAAACCTTACATGGTAGAATTAATGTACGAACATAACATCGTACTGGTAAATGCAGGTTGATATACTGACTTTAATTGTAACTTTTTGGAGTTCGGACCATTTTCTTGGAACTCATTATTATTGTTATACTTATACTCTCTATCCAAGAATTATAGTGGTAAAATAATTGTTCAATTAAGCGATCGTTTTTAATCAACTAATACTTTTTACTTTGTTTATGCAAACTGTCCTAATTTTAAACTCAGTACCTAATCTACAGTCAATTTTCACTCCGTTCTGCAATTGAGACCCATTTTTACTTACGTCCTTTAATCTAGAAAGATTGTATATTGATAGGGTAGGAGTGGCGATTACAAAGACGGATGTGCTACATTTTGGAAAAAAACAAGGTGAAAATTCTCTTCTTTTTGTGATCTGTGTTCTCTTTCCTGTTATTGGCATCATATTATTATAATAGAATTGTCTTTTTTTTATTATTATTACTTTTATTGCAGGTTCCGTCTACTTGAAGATGATAGCATTGATTTCAGTACCTTCAATCTTAATAATAATGTCGCCCAAGTCCTTGTCCTGGAGGTACCATAAAATTATTGTTCTTTTATATATTAATAATATCATGGATAGTTTACTTGTTTACTTTTATTTGGATAATGAATTTGCCTTATGCTAGGTGCAAGAAGGGAGGCAGTTGGTAGTTGGAAATATTCATGTGCTGTTTTCACCTAGGCGCGGTGATATTAAGTTGGGTCAGGTTAGTTAGTCATAGTTCCCATAAATTGTTATTTTTTGGCCATTTGTACCTTGCCAGAAAAAATCGGTTGTAATTAGAAGTTACAATACTGGAGTTACAGCAGAGTAAGTTTCTATTCCAATAGTGTTTAAATTCAGGAACAGTTTGTGATTTGTACAATATCCAAGGACTTCTCCATATCTTGACAGTAAAAAGTTTGTCATTTGCAGAAGTTGCCAAGTAGCACTGTTTGATGACATACATTTTTATTTTGTTGTGCTTGTATTTTGTAGATAAGAATGTTACTGGAGAGAGCCAATTTTCTATCCAGAAAATGGGGCGACATTCCTATTATTTTAGCTGGTGATTTCAACAGTACACCTCGTGTATGTGTTTATAAACATTGGCAATTTCCTGCTTTTTTTTATTTTATTCTGTTTTGTTTATAAGAGTGTTTTAACTCTCTCTCTCTCTCTCTCTGTCCCCTTCTATGCAGAGTGTACTCTATGAGTTTTTGTCATCCAAGGAGGTATTGATTAGTGACTAACTTGTGTTCATATGTAGCTAGCAGAATTTGAAACAGTATCTAAAATCCTAGTTTGAATTTACAGATTGACGTTTCTCTTCATAATAGATTAAAGATGTCAGGGATGGACCCAATGGACTTTGTTCGTTGGTAAGGAGTTGAGATTAACCCCATTACTTTTGGATATGCAATTATTCACCTTCATACTAGTTTAACTTCTGAGATTTTTAATATATTTCTTTCAGGAGAAGGGAGTACATTTGGACAGAAGAAGAATTGCTAAATGCAATTGGTCATTTAGAGGGAACAAAAATTAAAAGCCCTATTAAGCTATGGAGCTCTTATGCTTCTATCAAGGTACTTATTTTGGTTTCCTGATCTTCGAATTCAGTTTTTGGTCTGGTACAAGTATGACCAGTGAAGTATGATGCATGTATTGGCTTGACTGCATCCTCATTGTTTTGTCTTGCTTTAAATATTTTTTTTTTGGTTTGTTTGTTGTCTAATTGCACAATCAGACTTTGTAATGAGACTGGTTTCTTAAATTTGGTAAATTTGTGACTCAAATTTGCTTTATCACACCTCTTGATCTATGATTAGTATGTTGATCTTTTTAATTATTATCTCTTTCTTATTCTACTTGAATAATTATTTTATGTCAGGGGCCTTCAATAACAAGGGGTCCAAATGATGAACCCTTAGCTACTACTTGTCACTCGAAGTTTCGTGGTACCGTTGATTATCTGTGGTAAACCACTTTTCTTTTTCTGTAAATGATGAGCATGTATGGTGTTGTGCAGAAAACTATAAACTTTTCTACCTTTCCTGAAGGTACTCAGCTGAAATTGCATGCCTTAGGGTTTTAGATACTCTGCCTATTCATTTATTGAAGGAGAGGGGTGGTCTACCAAGTGAGGTACCATCCTTTTATAAACAATATGCTGAAGTATAAAATTGAAATTGATATATAATCTTCTTATCATGCAAGCATTGTTGATGACTAATTAAATCTCAGGAAATTGGAAGCGACCACTTGGCACTTGTTGCAGAGTTTGCATTTGTTGATTACGAGTCAAGTGAGTCAGATGATGAAGATACTAAGAGTACTGATTCTAGTGGAGTTAGCACAGAACATACTGCTTTGAGTGGAAGCTATTAAAACCCATCTGAGATTAATAAAACAAGCACAGTATGAAGTTCTCTTGAGGGGCCCATGCTTAGGTGGCTATAATAATGTACCAGATAAGAGTAAGGGTGGCTGGTAGTTAAATCCAGTACAGAAGAAAGAAAATATTTTAAAAAAAATGATAAAAGAATAGATGATTAAACAAAGCTTTCTCAGAGATCTTGGTCAGAACAGTCAGGATCCTATTGTTCAAATTCCTTTTGTCCCCAATCTCTGTACTGAAATAACCACATCCAATTTTGAAGACCTTTCTTAACAACCTCAGCCAACTGATCTGATACAGGGTTCTGGGGAGGACCTGTCTACTGACAAAAAAAAAATAATGATGAAGGAGAAATTCATGAGTTCAGTACCAATCATATTCATGCATTCTTGACCAATTGCTGATTAGCAGAAAAAGGGATCATTTCAGATGTGGTCATCCAGGGAGGGCACCACGAGAAGAAAATTTGAGATTAATTTCTCTCAGACACGTTTGCTTTCTGAAATAGAATTGTTGCAAGTACATAATAGAACTGTGATTGATCAATTGCTCGAGCCATAGAGCTAATTCACAGCCAAGTTCTCCTGCAGTTGTACATGGGAATTCTCATGTCTTGCAGACTGCGTTTCACCGAGAGCAACAAACATGAGCTGCTAGATGAGCCTTCAATTTGGCAGATGAAAATCTGTACAAATTTTCGAGGACTCAAAAGCCTTTGCATCAACCATGCACAATTCCTCATTGAATGAAGGAGATGAAGAGCACAACCACCATGGCTATCTCACAAAAGATTGTGAAGACACTGATTCCTCTGATGGCAATTGAGCCTTCTGACATCTGCTCTGATGGCTATTTTCCGTACATATGTTTTGTAAATACACTTTTTGGAACACCATAGTAAGCACAAAATTAGGTCCTGGGACTTATTTATTTAATTTTTACTTTCATGTGTTTACATTGTAGGCTTCTTCAACTATTAGACACAACAACATTACCGGTTTAGCACCTTTAATTAAGGCAGCAAAACACAATTATATATTCATTTTTATTACAGTATGAAATGAAAATTTAAATTTCAAATGTTCTTTTATGACATATAATGAATTTCAAACTTATGGCGATCGCTAATGTTTTACTCGACTGTAATAGATGTTTTTTCCCCCACATTTTTTTTTCAGCCGATAAAGTTAAAAAGGAGAAGTCAGAGAAAAAGAAAATGTGTTGGTTTCAACTGATTACATTTTCACATAATCGATGCAAACTATTGTTGGTTTGATGCAGATAATATAAAAGGGTTATATGAGTATTATTCTGTAGATGTAGATTTAAACTGTCTTTCTTCTAGATGTAGATTAACGAATCCATCTTTTTTTAATCTGACAAAATATAGCTAACTGTAGATCCGATGAGTATTTATCCTGTCTATCCCGCTTAGCCTCCTGTAATCCCCAATAAATTTGCCCGCTTTGGAAATATTATCTATCATGTCTTCTTTCGGATGCTAATGATAATTTATTATCCTGAAAAATCATTCTTACATTAAATTAATATGGATACATAATTTTGTTTTTCTCATAGAAATAGACTTGGGCCCGGATCCGAAGGCACTCTTGTATAACCAACCCACATCCAAAACCACACCACAAACTTCACTTTTCAATGGGCTAGGGTCTAGGGACCAACAAAACTTCCCCACAACCACCTCTTCAAAAGATTAAGAAGATAGGCAACCAACCAATCACAACAAACCCCTCTGCCAAGTGTCATCCCTCCATTAATTCAGCGCCAATAGGAGGTAAAGCAAAACAGAAAACAAAGATAGAGTGAGTGAAGAGGCGCTAGCAAGGAGAGAAAGGTAGCTAGAGCGCCGCAAAGCATATTATTATCATACAAATTAATCGCTACAAATGGCGGTGGCGACGGCATTTTCTACAGCGGTTCTAGGAGGAGCTCGGTTGGCCACTTCCGGATCCGTCTCGCCTCGCTCTCTTCTTCTACCGAAGCGTGCTGCTTGTTCTTCTTCCTCGTTCTCTTCTTCTCTTGTGTCAGCACCCCATTTCCAAGGTATCTCTATCCTTGAATCAACAGTAGTTAATATATGTTTGGCAGTGCGAAGAACAGCGTAGTTCGCGCGAACCAAACCTGTGCCGAATAAGAACAGCGGCTGTTCGCGCGTGGGATCTAGGTTCTGGAATTTTGGAGAACTATGCGAACTAGCGTAGTTCGCGAGTGGGGTTCTGGGATCCTTGTTCGTGCGTTGTTCTGCGCGAGTGCCAAACATATATCTATTTCCTTTTCTAAGTTTTCTTTTTTCCTTCTGAAACCATTAAATCCTATAGGAAAACTAGGCACCACAATCTGGCTATGAATTTAATTCTTTGTGAATTAATTTGACATTAAAAGAAGTTGAAGTTTTACTTTTTCCTAGTTGGTTTCTGGCTTTCTGTAGCAGGGACAGCCGGCGGACAGGCCCACCTTAAATCCAGCTGCATAACTAAATTTCACATGATTGACGTAATTTTTGTCAAACATTTTAAATAAAGAAACGCTAAATATCATCAATTATTTTTTTTATTATTTTTTCTTTGATAGATGCACAAAGGTTCACTTTGCTCCGAGTGAAAGCCACTTCAGAAGATACCTCAACTTCTTCTGATGAACTTATTAATGATTTGAAAGCAAAGGTACAAGTCTAGTTTTGTCTCTTTTCAAGTTTCAACATGTTCGACCTTTTACGGTCTTACCACTATTCACTATTTTCCATTTAACCTGGATAATTAACTTCTGTAGTGGGATGCAATTGAGAACAAGTCGACAGTGTTTTTGTATGGAGGTGGCGCACTTGTTGCAGTCTGGCTGTCTTCGGTTGTAGTTAGCGCAGTTAATTCAGTTCCGTTGGTACTGATCTGTTCTCTCTTTCTAAAATTGATGAACTTCACCTCACATTTTGCAAGTTTTCTTTGATCCAATTCTTGTATCTAATGTGAGGCTTGATATGATCTCTGTTCTTGTGTAGCTCCCAAAATTAATGGAGCTTGTTGGACTTGGTTACACTGCATGGTTTGTTTACCGTTACCTACTCTTCAAGGTAAACTTAATTCACTCAAATTCAATAGTGGAAAGAAAATTGAATATATATACTGCATAGATAACTAATCTGCTCTTGCAAATCCCCAATTTTCTGTTATCTTTCTGAGTGTTTAAATCCTGTTATTTTTGCTAATTTCAGGAAAGCAGGAAAGAGTTAGTTAGCGACATTGAAGAATTGAAGAAAAAGATTGCTGGTACCACCGAGTAAATTTATTTCTCTGAAGAGTTTTTGAAGAATTCTGAGTGTGCTTATGAGTTGTTTTATCCTAGTTTAATATATCATGTCATGATGCAATTTGATGTACGATGATGTTCTCTTTTTTTCTTATTTTTTTCTTCTTCTTTTGTATCTATCATGACCATGATAAGACCGGGGAATTGTTCATACATCGTCCTGACTTTTTATTTGGGTTTTGTATATGTTTTGTTTTCTTCAGTATTCTATATTCTAAGCTATGGTAAATGGTACGAGAAGCAATGAAACCGTTGGCGGATTTATATGGTCCAGATAGGACAAAGTTCCAATTTTTTATTCAAATATATATTTATAATTTTTTTAGTAATATATGTGTATTTTTAAAAAAGTATATATTATGACCCCCATAAAAATACTGCAACAGTTATTCCACAATTGACTTCCATAATTTCAATCTGATGGTTTTAATTTATATAGTCATCATATTACTATAACTAATGATATGATATATACGTATATCGGTATATGAAGCCCAAATAAATAAATAAATAAATGCTGACTAGTGATTCCTTCCTGTGATATTAACTGTTTTATTATATATAATCCCACTTTGGCATTGCGATGGAAATGCATATGCAATTAATAGGTTTATAAGACTAGCTTAGGATGGTGCATGATTACAGCAGTTTGTAAGCCAAAATTATATAATTACAGTAGAATGTGTTCCTTTCTCTCGGGAATTGTTTCATACACTCTCCAAACTTAAAGATTCATTCCTATTGGATGAAAATATCTTTTTTATTTTTAAATATTTTCAAACTGAGGTGAATTGAGGGACGAAAATTGAAAGAGTGAGAGGGACATTTTCGTTCAAGTGGGAGTGGATTTCCAAATTTAGAGAGTGTATGAAGCAATTCCCCCTTCCCCAGCAGACCCACTGTCATGTGCAGTGTAAAGATCCAATTAAGATGCCAATTCCCCGAACCCTAAGAACAATAGTTTACCTTGACAGCTTCTGTGAAGCTTGTCGAAAAAACAGTTTAGCGGGTAATGGGTCCGTTTCAGCGTGGATGGAGGATCTCATATTTTTTGTTGCTGAACCACTAGCGAATGTGCCAGTAAAGTGTCAAAACTTGCACCGTTAATTTATTTTTTTGAAGGTCTTGTACCGTTAATTTATTAGTTTCTACTACCAAACGTACCCACTAAAATGGATGGGTAAATTATAGATGAAAATTTTTTACATGTGTTTTATTTCTAAAATAAAAAATGATTATTATTTTAATGAAATTTTTCATATTCGTTGTACTCTCTTTTTAAACACAGTGCACAATCAATTCAACGATACATTTTTTATTTTATTTTGATGAGTGCACAATCAATCCAACGGAAAATTTCTTTCTATTAAAAGTGAAGGGTTTGTAAATTTATATCTATCGCTAACATCCAGCCATTGGTTTAAACGATCAATGACTAAAATAGTATAGAGTAAACAATTGTTTACATCCTTTACATAATTATTTTAGCCCTTGGATACGTGCTTTTTTAAGTAGTAAGGATATAAAAATCGAAATATTAAAAATGGAATATTTTTTTTTTAGTTTTATTATGTTTAATTTTAAAATTCAATGATTTAAATATAATTTTATAATAATAATACTGAATTTCTACATAATCGGTCCTTTTTAACTTCCAAGTCTTCAATTATAGGACAATACAACTACACAAGCAATTTAATGGGTTCTGTGAACATTCGCGGCTTCGCGCCAGATCCGAATATCGGCCATAAGACATCTATGTTATGCTCGTAGTATTAAATGAATTCCATCTATGTTAAGACATCTCTTCTCGAATCTTCTCTCCTCTCGATCAATCGATCAATGAATGTGATCTCCGCCTCCGCCACACCACCACCAATGCCTCCCGCCTTCAAAACCGTACTCTTCTCCTCTCTCTCTCTCTCGCTTTCTCTCCATGCCCTCCCAATTCACTCTTCTCACACTCCCTCTCCTCTCTTCTAGGTTCGAGTAGTCGTCAAGGGGCGCGTTCAAGGCGTCTTCTTTCGCGATTGGACAGTGGAGAACGCCAGACAGCTCGCGCTTAACGGGTGGGTCCGAAATCGCCGAGACGGGACCGTGGAGGCCGTCTTCTCGGGTAAACCCGAATCAGTGCAAGAGATGGTCGATCGCCGCTGTCGGGTGGGGCCCCCAGCCGCTGTCGTCACTGGGTTGGACGCTTTTCCTTCTGACGAGGCAATTGATCCATCTCAGGGTTTCCAACGCAATCCCACGGCTTAATTTGTAAGAGAATTTCTCTTATCATTGTCATCAGGTTTTGTTATGATTGGGTATTTTAAAATGAAGCTAATTGTACTGGTATTTAATAACTAATTTCAGTGATTTATGCATATATATAGTTTGTGTGTGTGTATTAATTTGAGTGTATGATGTGTACTGCAATATTTATGATGCTGAAATATATTATACCAGAGATCGTGCTTAGTTATTAAGTTCCAAACTTGGAGTTGAGTATTGCTTCCATCGTAAAATTGAGTGACAAAGTTCCATGTATAATCTTGGGATGTAATAAGATTGGTACAGTTAAGTTATTCATTGAGCTTTTCTTTGTCATTAGGCCAAGTACATGATTTTGTTTACACTAATCTATTGCTATAGTTTGGTACTAAAACATACATTAACAAGCTCAAACACTGTTCTTCGGCTCGTCATCTCTTTTTCTAATCTCCAGCGGCTTGTACGTGTAGTACTTTGCACAAACCAAGTAATACATTAAATTTAACCCTTGGAGAAGTGTGATGAGCCAGTAGAAATTCTCGAGCTTGCCTCTATTGAGGTTATTTGGCAACCAATTGGAGCCATTGGGCCCCGCACTGTACTTGTGCACAAGCGATACAAGCATGGTGCTAACATAGCTCCCTGCTGAGATTGACATCCAGAAAAGTGCAGTAGAAGTGCTTCTCATGCTCTCTGGTGCTTGGTCATACATAAACTCTAGATGGCCTATCGACGTGAATACCTCCACAATACCTAGGATAACATTTATATATATATCAGATATCCACACTATTTTTAAATTGAAAAATAAACAAAAATCGGTAGACTCAATTGAGTTGTAAAAGGACATTATAATATCTGCTGCTCGCAGTTTGCTCTTTGCTTCTGTTAATTATCATATAACAGTGGAAGAAAATGGCATAATTATCCTAAGATAATAACTGATATCATTTACAATGTGGAACTTAATTTTTTGTAATTCTGTAACTCTGCTGTTGTTGCAACACAAAAGGGAGGTTTCTATGTTTCCTTCAGAAGTTTTCCTTTTGCAAAATTTTCCTGTAGTTGTTGTCTTTATACTTTTGAATTCATATAACTAACTTGAAGCATGCAACAGAAAGAACAAGTGAGTCCTGGCCTTACCATGTAGTGCATACTGTGGCACAAGCCAGAACACAGACATTGGCACAGTGACACTCGGTGAGTCTAGCAGGCCTGCTTGTGCTGCCACATGCTTTCTTCTTGCCTCAACAATTGCTGCTGTCATTGTGGCTAGGGTCGTAATCCCAAAGCCTATCCCCATCCTCTGCAGAAATGTTAGTCCCCTATCTAACCCTGTGAATCTCCTTGCAAAAGGAACTAACAGGCGATCATAAAAGGAGATAGCGAGAACCATGGAAAGATAGGTAAAGACAGTCATAGAACCAGGTGGTATTTGGAAGGTTGAATGTGGAGATAGATGACGGTCCATGGTGCGGGCCTGTTGGAGGTAGAAGGTGCCTTGTTGGGCTGATGCAGTGATGACAAGGATCCCAGCAGCCCAAATTGGGCCCATCCGGATCACTGATTTGAGCTCTTCGACTCGGTGCACTGTGCTCAGTCTCCATGGGTTTGGTGCTGAGTAGTTGTCGGATTCAGTTATGATAGCTGCTCTGTCAAAGCAGCTGTACATAGAAATCATATATAAATAGTTTAGTGCACTTGAGTATAAAGTAGTTAAATGACAAAAAAAAGTATGACTTCAGCATTATAACAATTGTGTCCCAGATTTTAGTTCAATAATGTTCCCTGCTTTTCAGTTTTGGTTGGTAATGGTTGGGTGTTTGATCAATATGCTGATATGGCTGTCAGGATGCTCCATTCTTAGGTTCAGTCAGTATTGGGTTTGAGTCACTTCAGGCTATTGTATAATTAAAAATTAGATTCAATACTTTCTTGGAAGGTCCAAGCTCGTCCGTCTCAGATGCTTGTATTGGTAATGACTATTTTATATCTGTTCTGACATGTTTTATCCTTGTATTTAAGTGTTGTAGTTATGCATATGCACTTATATGCATTTATTGACTGATAATCAGATGTCCTTTAAAAGGAAAATGGCCCCTCAAATCTAATTTCGCTGTACTTTATGCACATCCATGGTAAATTATGAGTTCGTGTTTATTATATTCTTTGTTCTTATATTATCTTATTATGATGGTGGCCTATTTTGTCTTGTAGGTTTAATTAATCCTGGATGGCCTGCTAATGATAGCTATCAATCAACAAACTTTCATTTATTTGGAATAAGACAATTCTGTGGTCTTAAAGTAACATCTATTGTCTGCACCCTCTCAAATCTGGTATAGTACCCTAAAGTGTACACTTCAGTACCATGAACTAGTCAAAGAATTGGTTCTTATTCTAGCAGAATATACTTATTAATGAAATGCAAATAGTTGGAGTACTGAAAGACTCAGGATTATCACCAAATACCCCCACCTGACATGAACTGTTAAAGCAGCGGCCTCGTAACTGGTAATTACCCAAATTATAGTATTTATGTTTATATTTTTTTTCCTGGATTGGGTTTCATTCCAGTAGTTGGCCGCTTGTCTATTATTCCTAAAAATATATAAATAAATAATAGATTAGTTCTTCTGGGTGGCATTTTCTGTGCCTAACCAGATAAAAGGATTTAGATTTTGAACCCTTTTTTTTTTTTTTTGCCAATGACAAAGGATTTGAATTTTGAGCATGAACCTCAGCAACAAATAACGGCCATATATTTTAGGGTGGAAATAAATATGGCTCAGGCCTCAGGGGTTACAATCAATAATCGCATTAAATGGTTCTCAGAAGGCCTTTTAACTTTTTAAGATCTCGGCTGGATGCAATTTGGGTCTTTTTAGTGCAATCACTTCTAGTCAATTTTGGATGCATTCACCAATGAAAAAGGACACGGAGACATGTGTAATGACTAATAATGGTTTCACACGCGATCATGGATTCTCTACATATACCATAGAATATCCTACTATACGAGGGGATGCATCAAGGCTGCATGTCAGCTTAGAAACAAGCTCCTTTTGGTCTGTGTGATGTTGTAACTGTGTTTTTCCTGTTTTGTTTGTGTTGGTTTTAACCCGGAATGATCAGGTAGGTGTGTTTGGCACCTCCACGAACAGCGGACGACGAACAGGCCCACGAACAAGTTGAGGTCGGCCCACGAACATCTTCTAGTTCGCGAAAAACTGAGAACTAGGAACTACTCCCTGTTTGCCAGTTCGTGAACTGTTGTTCCATGTTTGGTTCGTGCACCACCACAACTTGTTCGCGAACTAGCTGTTCGTCGAGGTGCCAAACACACATGTGTTCACCTTGTTTTTCTAGTGCAGTTTACACGAATATGAACTATCAGAAAGAATAAAACAATTTGAACAGCAGTTGCCTGTTTGTCAGTATGAGCTCTGGTTATGAGTTGAGGTCGTTCTTAATAATTGGCAACAATGTGATATGAGTCGCTTTTTTTTTTTCCATTGTTTTGTTTTCTTTTACATATACGACGTCTAATTCAGATTATAATAATACTATGCACTAATACTATATCTTTATTTTACAATTATGAGACACGTGCTTGGCATATTTTGAAAGTAATTTGTGCGAAATCTTAAAGTTTAAGAATCTTATTGATGAAATATCAAAGAAATTGACTGCACATATATAGGGGTCATAAATTTTATTTGTTCCAAATCGCAATACAATCACGGAGGACGAGAAAAAAACTAGAACGGTATAGGGACTTTCTAGACATCAAGTAACATGATTTATAGCATTTAGGTGTCACAAGTGATCTATGGTTCTAAGCATCATGATAGGAAACAACGGAGGCCAAAACCAGACACCTAATTCCCTTGTTCATTTTAGATATTGATGGAAATGGCTGCTAACAGTGGAAAGCGGTTGTCCTGTTGGCCTTTACTCCATCAATGCTTTCAAATCATTTCATATTACATCACTATCCTATCCCCACCTTGTCTTTTGGTTGGTTAGTCATGTGAACCAGGATATTCTGAATCACATTTACCTCAAAAATTATTATTCCTATTTGTAACTTCTTGATTGATTTTGTTTGAAATGAATTCAAAATTTACAAATATTTCATAAGGAATTATGAACGAAGAAAAAAAAGGTTATTAATCTCAATTTTCCATTTAAATTCTGTACTTCAAAATATTGGCAAGGAAGATTAGAATACCATATTAATTTATATTTGAACTTTAAAATATTCGGTAAAAAGAGATATTCTAGCACTCATAGTATCAAAATGTTTTAGAGCTATAACCTTTCTCTATAAAGAGAAGGCTGCTAGAATGACGGTCTTCAACCCCAGTAGGTCTATACTTCATAAATGCTCTTAATCAATCAAGCACTGTATATATTATGGGGCGTTTGTTGTGACTTAGAGAGGGCATAACTTAAGTTATGCATTCTTAAGTCACCAAACACCCGTTACATAAGAAGCCTTAAGGGTGCATAACTTATTACATCTAAAAATGTTGCATAAGTTATGCACCGGTCCTCTTTAATTTTTTTTTTCCAAACCCCTTAGAAATAATTAATAATAATATTTAATAATTAACAAATAATAAATAAATAATAATATTTAATAAGTAACAATAATTATTAAAAAATCATAATTAATAATATTTAACAAGTAATATTAATTATTAATAATAACGATTTAATAATAATAATAAATATTATCAATAATAATTTTTATTATTAAATAATTAATAATATTTAATTAAAAGTAATTATTAATATTTCATAATAATAAAATGATTTATTATTATCATCAATAATTAATTTAATAATAATTAATAATTAATAATATCTAATTATTATTAATACATAATAATAATTAGGTCGCAACGTATTATTACATAATACTAATTCAAATTAAATAATTCAAATTTAAGGATATTTTAGTCTTTTGACATGAATATATGCATGCATTAAGTCACTCATCTTTACTACATAACCAAACATCCATTACATAACACTATATAAATACTTATGCATCCTTAACTTATGCAACTCCTTACTGCACAACCAAACGCCCCCTATATCACTATCCTAGTCCCATCACCTTTGTCTTTGGTTAGTCAAGTGATAGATCAATTCCATTCTAAATCCTATCTACCTCTACTTCATAGAAGGCTATGTTTGGTACGCCTCATGAACACCTAATTCACAAAGACATATTGTTCGCGCGAACCAAACGAAGACTCGAACACCTGATTCGCGAACACCTCCCCTATTCGGTATTCTCCGATTTTTGAGAATTCGCGAACTAAGGAACGCGAACTGGGAAAACTGTTTTTTAATGGGCTTTGGTTCGCGAATCTGTTGTTCACCGTTATTCGTGGGAATTGCCAAACATACCCAATTATAAGACAAAATAATAAAATATATAGACTATTAGCAAGATTATAGCAATGTTCTATAATACTATATACATGTTCAACAGCGTTTCCAAACATCATTTACCACTTAAAATCCGGTGATTGTCGCACATTTTGCTATTCATGCATGCATGAACTGATGCTTCTATTGACTAAACTGTACAAAGAATCTCATCATAGAGGTTTCAGGTTTGAATTAGTATTATATCTCGAATAAGACGTGTTTAGGAATATGAGATCGATTTTAGTAAATACTCAGTATGCAATATATACTGTATAGAATATATGAGATTGATTTTAGTAAATTCGAATTATTCAACTGCAATGCACAGTTCATATTTCCTGATAATTTCTGCCCCAGAATAGTCTTTCTAGCATTAGCACAAACACAAAAAGCAGCCAAATAAAAAAGCAATGACAAAAAAAAAAAAAAAATGGAAGATCATACCTTAGTTGATTGGTGTGAACAAGCTTTCCATATATCGAAATTTTCTCATCCATCTCATCATTTTCATAGAGATGCTTAGGATCTGAAACCATTGGTATGTTTCTCTTTTTGATTGCCGCCACCACCACTTGCACCAGCCTAGTGAACGGACTTCCAGACGGCTCCAGCTGCCGGTACATAGGATACCCCAACACAAATGCCGCAACCGACACCGCCATGGCTATGGTAGGGATCCCCAATCCCCATCCCCACCCCACATTGTCTTGCACATACACCACGGCTGTCACTGCTAGTAGCATCGACACACCCATACAGAAATAGTACCAGTTGAAGAAACTCCATGTCTTGGTTTTCTCCTTTGGGTCATTTTCATCGAACTGCTCTGCACCGAAGGCAACAATGCATGGCCGGTAACCACCTGCCCCTAGTGCATTTACTAAGAGCGAGGTGTATAGAATTGCTAGCTGCCATGGCAAAGCCTCTTTGCAATCCGGACCATTTGGGGTGCATGGTGGAGGCCTGAAGAGTCGAATGGATGCCGATAGTGTCAAGATAGTCATCCCCTGAATTGTAAAGTTTTGAAACAATTTGTAATTAATAACAGCACCTCGTTTAATTGTCATACGTTGATCAAACTTTGCAAGATGATCAATAAATAGCTAACTTGTTTTTGAAAATTGAAATTTTAAGATAATATTTTAGAGTCTAATTGCCAATGGCAAATCATGTATTGGTAAACAAAAAATTACAATTTGGTAGAATATTGACGCCCCAGTGATTGTCCAAAACCGACCGATATAGGAATCTGCAAGGAATGCACCAAGAAGCGGTGTCAAACTCGCAGTTCCATTGAAGTTAGTTAAAGTATTGGCTGCTTTAGCCAACGGCATGTGAAGCTGCTGGGTCAGGTATGAGAGCATGTTAGTAGAAAATCCGACGACTGCGAGTTTTTCTGCAACCTCATTCGCTGCCAAGATACAATCACACAACACAAGATTAACATAGCAAACATGTTAAATGTAATGTTTAAAAGTTTTTTGACACTATTAATCTCGTACCAAAGATGAAAGGCATTGTTTTGAGGCCTCCTTTTCTTTTCTCCTCTCTGGCAATAGCATGACTTTCTTTCTTTTCTTCCATTTTCTGAGATGCTCTCTCCTATGGTTCTAAACCCTTCAAGGGATGTTGTATTTATATAGAGAGAAATAAAGGGACGCTCTTATCTCCTTCAGTGTTTGTTCAATGATTTCTAGTTTTGTTACACATAACAGAGACTTGGCGGTCATACATAGGAAGAAAAGTCACGTAGCAGTGGATTATAACAGTATGATGTTTATCCTATCCTATGTGTACACTTAGCAAGGGGCCCAAACTACAGTAATTCTAGTGACCATGTACAACAAATTCGACAAAGAATTCGCATATTTTGAAATATGTTTTATTAAAAAAATTTTATCATTTATTTATTTTAGCAACACAGAGTTGTGAGTCGTGTTATCCACAAGGAATCCAATTATTGAAGTTTGTCCATGCTGAGAATGAATAAAAAATATTACTTTTAAAAATGTCAAAAAATAATATATTTCTTCTTGTTAGCTCCAAAATTTTTTTTATCATAATAAATGAGTGGTACCTACCGTAGAGCTAACTTTTCGTCCCGTATCAGAGAAGTTTGTTTTGTTTTGTATACTTTTGCATGATTGGCAGCCTTTCCTGGTAAAGGAAGATAGAGAGTACAAAGAGATTCAGTGGAAAGTAACTAGTCATGTGCAAACTTTGCCTTGCTTGTATATGTGAATAGTACTGATTTGTTAACTAGCTATTGCTGGTCGATTCTATGGAAGGGCATGACAAGGAGAAAGAGCCAAACAATTAAAATTTAGTTTTTTTTTTATGGACTTACTGAGATTTCTCATAATTGGGGTTGAGGAGCAACTGCTGTCAATTTCTTTTTGCAAGACTAAGCGACTGATAAAGATTATTTTTCAATACAAAGAAAAAAGATAATATAATATCAATAAATGTTTATTGACCAATTCAAAAGAAGCATGTGGGGATCAAGACCAACAATATATTTTTAATTTAATGCAAATCGAGCAGATGGTTATTGAAAGTATCGAGCATTAGTCCGTTAATGCGCCAAGCTTGAGTTCAAACTGAGACCTTCAATCAAAATTTGGAATATACGCATGCGGTCTAGTGGCTCAGTGATAAGAGTACTAGGCTAGCTTCTAAGAGGTCAAGGATTCAAGTTCCGCATGCATCTTTAATTTTAGAAAAAGTTAGATGGCAAAAACTTTCCTCTTTCTTCAAAAAAAAAAAAAAAATTGGAATATACTAGTTAAATAAAAGGGGCGACATATGGTTCATTTTATGAGCATTTTCTTGGAATTAGAATTAAAAATGTACCAAAAAATTTCAAATAATTCTTTGTTGCACAATAAATGTGGCCAATGAAAATTCCGAAATGTTAATGTCCACTCAACTTGCATCCGTAAATGAGGCGTCAGGTGTCATGATCGAATACCAAAACTTTCTGTGATCATCATGAGATAATGCTTTTACGTACATGTCTGTCAAAAGTTTACAAATACTTGTGCAAAAAAAAGAGATTTCACAAGACACGCAAGGTGCTTCAAAGCTTCTCTACCTAATAAAACTATAAACAGGCTCTCTGGATTGAGTTCTTTAACTAAAATTCAAAATTAAATATGAAAGAATATTATTGGTCCTCGATACTAATTTGGGACTAAGGCCCTGATCGGAACCAGGGACGAGCGGGAAAGGAAAGGAAAAGAAAAGAATTCTAGCCAAAATTTTTAGTTTTGGATGGGAATTCACATGATCAAAATTTTCTCGTCAATTCCTCCTTTGTCGCTTCCGATCTGCGAATTTGGAGAAAAGTGAATTCCATTTCCATTTCTCACGTTAATTTTGCGGTTCTGATCAAAGCCTAAATTTGTAAGAACCTTATGTGAACATTGTGTGGGTCGCTCATTCGGATTTTTTTGAAGTAGCGAATAGAACCGTTATTATGGAAACTGTACTATAATGTTAGTTGTAAAACCATAATCAATTGATGGTGTAGAGGCTTCCTGGGCTGATTGTATGCTATCAATGAGATAGACCTTGAAAGGTAACAGGGACTGCTTGAGCTGACTGTATACTAGAGAGACCTGGAAGAGATGATGATGTTTATAAAGAAGATTGAACCGGGGATGGATGGTTTAATTAATGACATTCTAAAGAGCAAATGGAAGAAAGAGTTAGAGAATTCTTTATTTTTGTGAAATATGTTCTCAACTTTTAGCTTTAAGAGATCCCCAGCTAATTGCATTGATAATTGGTCCTTTTATCTGGGAAAATTCAATTGTGCAATGCAGTGAAAATGAACATAATTATATGGGCCAAGATTGGCTCGTTGCATCTTAGTGCAGAGACAGCCTAACATAGTTGTAATAGGGCTAATTTGGGAAGGTTGCAAGTTGAAGATTATCGTTGAATTGCCACAGAACAAAGTTCATCTTGTGCTTGGGACCTCAGGCTAAATGGAGCTCAACATGCCCAGAGATTGATTTTTGACAGATAAAAATTAAGAAGAAATTGAATCTGCCATGAGGTTGGAGCATTGAAAAAACAATGTTGTTGATAACAAAGGCGGACAGTAAAATGAGGGATTTTTCATTTAAACTGAAAGAAAAAAAAAAGAGACAAGAAGAGGCAAAAACGTTCTCTTCCAATTTTGTTTCCATTTTTGCTTAAGATACTGGGTCCATTTTATATTTAGTTTGAACTATATTTGCTGATATTAATGTGCAATCGTTTGTTGGTCTTCCGGTGAGCTCATTGATTTTGCAATTTTCACTGTTTCTGATACCACCAGGACCAGCCTGTACAGTAGAACAATAGCAATTATCTCCATACCTCCAGTTGATTTTAAAAGACTAGTTCCTGAGCTGGTCGACTGTCCAGTCAGCCCATTGATTTTGGCAAGTTTCTGAGTTGATTTTAAAAGATTGGTCGTTGTTAGGTTTCAAATGCTTGTTCACCTTTTTTACTTGTATGTTATGGATAATGGAACCATTCCTAAACAAAGCATTCAACAATCTGCTAGCCAGCATTAGCATTACTATAACAGTGCTATTTACTAAGTTCAGACAAACGTTATTCTTTGGTGCAATATAGCATAAAAGCCATCAGAACAAAACAAAGCACTTATTTATAAATTGTAACAACCACATTGCGCACAACATGTTTTTGAAAAGTAAACCACAGAGATGTCTTTGCATTTGTGTAGCAAATTTTATGCTACAATTAACCAAAGAATAAGAACTGAAGCTGGAAAACCTTATGGCAACCTTTTTCTAAAGTTGACTTCTTTGTTAGATCAAAGCCTACTTTAAACATGCAAAACATATACCAGCTCAAACACCAACTTTGCAGAGGTTAACATGTCCAGACAGGATTACATTCTGATGACAAATGATGCATCTTTACAGACAATTACAGACGCCATTATAGATGATCCAATATTTACTAAAAACCCGAATCCAAACAGCAACTGTTGACTCCCAAAAAAAAGAAAAAAAAAAAAAGAAGAACGACGAAAAAGAGATGCTAAAGACAGATATAACAAACCCGTTGATGTTTTCTGACAGATCCCTACCTAAGACACAGAAAAGGTTATTCCAACATCAAGAAGAGTATCCACGTTTCAGCTTTCGCACCATCCAATCCAAACGCTCCTCCTTTCTTTTCCAAATTCATCATTGCTCTTCAAATTCATGCATATGGTCTAACAGATAGTTGGCAGCAAGCTCCTCATTTTTGTTGCATGCAAAAAATACCTCCAGTACAAGCGCTCTGTCAAAGCCCATTGCTTCAAGCTGCACAATTTTTCAACATGTTATAATATTATTTTAAGTTCAAAGTAACATAAATGGCTGCACACTATCAAGTTAAATATATCCACTCAACAGGTAGGTTGATTGAACCTTGTATAAATAAGTAGACTAAAAAGAGTAATAAAACCTCCCTACTTCCATATTCTCCTAAATAAGCTACTTCCATATTCTCCTAAATAAGCTTCCAGTATTGTATAACTTCAAGATACAATGTCCGTAATTCAAAAGTAACTATCATACCCTCTTCTTCAGTTTCCTTTACCCCATGTAACCATTTTACTACCATGCTGTAATCACAAAAATTGTAGAAGTAACATACTCGCTCGATGGATTCTTGCTCCTCTGGAGTAACCTGAATGGTCTGTGGCATTGCACCAGGCATTGCACCAGCCAGCTGGCCTAGCAAGTTCCTATTTCATGTTGCAATCAAGAAATAATAAGGATCTACTAACAACAACCTAAAGCTGCATATTGTTCCCTAAATTTTCTTGCCTTTTTCAAACAGGTCCATTCCTAAACTCTCCTGCATTATTAACACTGGTCCTTACACTAATTTTCAAAATGGCATGCTTCAGGAATTTCTTTACCCTATCATTAAGCAAGTGAAATACAGAGAACAATTGCTGGAATTTGGCAGATAACATAGTGGTCACTCATGTCAATGCTACTATTTTACATTGAATTATTGAACTGCTACACATCCCGGGCTCATAGAAATCTAGCCAAAGAACCTAATGAATAATTCGTTTTGAACAGCCACCTATACAATAGGGTCAAAACACATACAAGAAATATTACATAGAAAGGAACACAAGAGGAAAAGGGAAAAACAATAGTAACCAACTTTATCAAGCGCAACTTAAGAAGAAAAAGTAAAGGAAAAGGGTGCTCACTCTCCGCCTTCTGGGTTGGATTCATTAACTAGACGAAGAAACTCTGCTTGGTTTTCTTGGATAAGACGTAGTATCTGTGGATTCTGCTTGCCAAGCTCTTGAAGCATTGGCTGTTTCAAATTAACACCACTTTCAAAACAAGTCATACAAACTAAAATTTAAAAATAAGCAATTAAGAATTGAATTGAACAGAAGAAAAAACAGCAGATAAATACACCTGAAGGATCTGAGGGTTCGCCTGAACCAAAGCAAGCAAGGCTCGGAACTAATAAAGGGAAAAATAAAATATGAGAGTGGTTAGTGCAATGGCAAATGGAGTAGAAACTGCTACAAAAATAATTAGTAACTAGGGTGTAACCATTCTTAGGTCCCCCCCCCCCCCCCACTTGTGTTCATTTTTGAACTTGTTCTGCTGATTATTGGATTGATCTGAAATTGCAAATCTTTAGAGAATGGCGAACTAAACTAATGAAAATACCTGAGGGCTATTACGCAACATGTCAAGACTGCCTGCACCACCAGCAGCTCCACCGGTTGGGAGACCCTATTGAATAAAAAAATTGTGAAACATTAAGACATTGATCTAGATGATAACTTAATATGATCTGTGATAAGTCAATATGCATGGCTTGCATACAGAATCTATGAACTACTCCCACATACAGTATTAGCATGTAAAAAATCTGCTAAAATTCCCCTTACTAGGTCTTGTATTCAATACACAACAGCAACAAAATAATATCTCACTGACAAAAAGAAAAAAAAAAAAAGAGAAAGAAAGAGAAAGAGAAAACAAGCATTTACAGGTAAACTCATTGACATTACCTGAGGGAAAAGGTCAAGGGGATTGGCATTGGGTCCAGAAGGAGGGACAGCAGGCTGAACAGTTGGTTGCGCAGCTGCCTGAGCTGCAGGATTAGAAGCAGGTTGGCCAGTACCAGCTTGTGGTGCTCGAGCCACAGGAGGTGGCTCTACATTTTCAGGGATACCCTATTGAAAGTTGAAACAACAAAGTGCAACCAAAAGATCAATGATGCGGTATACAATAAATGTTGTAAAACTACCACCACAAAAAAAAAAAAAAAAATGATTACAATTTTGCACCTGCACAACAGGTTCAAGATAAAAAAAAATAAATGAATTAACAGGCGCTCACTGGTGACATGTGCATGGGTATTAAAGGTTTATTAACTCATCCACTTGATCTGTAGGATTCAAAAAAAAAAATAAAATAAAAAATAATGCCTCTGAATGCTGACAAAACGAAAAAAAACAACTTACAGAGTAGAGATATTCAACAGCTCTCTCAGGGTTGTTATAAGCAGCACGTAAAGCACGAATAACCATATCCCTATCCCAAGTGCCGCCTCCCATGTCAAGGATCTGTTGTACTGTCTGCTCCAGACCACTTCCTGACACAAGATTTGAAGCAGCCTGCCCATACACATCGGTGCTGTTTCAAAGGACATGAAGATACATAAGCACAAGTCTCAGACCACCCAACACAAAAAGGAGTTGTATATTTGCAAATTACAAATCACATAACTTGCATCCAACATCTCACATTAACAACAGTTTTAACTTTTTTGAGATATTTGGATAAAGTGAATAGATTCTAGACAACTGCTATAAACAATGGAGTTTGTGCAATTGTTCTTCTAATTGTCACAAGAATTTTTTCCAATAACACTAAGCTAAGCTAAAACAACAAAAAAGGAGAACATTTATATGTACTGGTGCCTAAAATAAAAAAGAAAAAAATATATATCAGTTTTACTCCAGATAAAAAGCTCAAGCATTTTACCCCACTCGAATTTTGGTTTCAATAGATAGGTCCTATTCTCATATAAAATGAAAGATGCAAGTAATTCATACCATAAGCATGAGATCTTGTATGCAATTTGCATGGGTAGCAAAATTTGAGGGTGCAACTTGGAAAGAAAAAAAAAATTAAAGAGAACATACAAAAAAAAATGTTTTGAATAATTGATGAAAAAGTAAATTCAATTAACGACATCAGTCATCAGCAAATGCAGATATCACCAAGGTAACAATTTTAAAGTTGGGTCAATCAAACCTTTGTGGCAAGTAACATACGTACATCCAGATTGGTGACTGATATGATAGCAAAATAGTGGAGTGGTGCGTCTTGCCTAAACTACTTCAGCTGTTGAGCTAATTTTATTAAATTGGACAACCATAAGAAAATGGAAGAGTTAGAAACACTCACGAGTCACTAACAGTAACAGCTGGAGTCGGAGCAGCAACAGGAGCTGGAGCAGGTACACTAAAGAGAAAAATAGGCAAGCCAATAAGTAAGCAAACAGACAAACATGTCGTGCCCAAATGACCAGACATCTGTCTGATCTCACCCACAGCTTTAAGAACTGTCTTCTGCTTTCTTTCATTCTTTGTTGTTATTCTCTTTTTTCTTTGTCAGTCATAAAGTTGTGGCTTCTGTGAGACTTAAAATTCATAATAACAGATCCTAACAAATTAACTTCTGCTCTACCAGCTGTGTACCCAGATGAAAACCAATATCAAAATTCATGTCTTTGAGTTACTTACGATGGCAATGTAGAAGTCGGTGTTTGAGTAGGAGTTGGGGCTGTCACAGCTGGGGTAGTTGGAGCTGTACTAGATGGGGCCTGCATAAAAACATATGTGGTTCATTACCAGAATATAAAACACAATCTCAACTGTTTTCGCTTATGTTCGACCAGAAATTTTTCAGCAATTGAAAGTGATTTTAAAAATATTGAATTCTATAAAGAGTAGAAAGCTAGAAACTCACAACAGCAGCAGCAGGTGACTTTGTGGCAGTTGAAGCACCACTTGCTGAGCCCTTAGTCTGTAAAAATAGAAAGGTGCATTGCATCATATTTAGCAAAGAAAATAAATATGCTGCCTATTGTGATTGTCATTCAACATCTTAAATAACAATTATAGCAGAGAAATTCTATTTATAGAATTACCTTAGAAAGCATAACTACAAGGAAGCTACTTTCAGCAACTTTGTTATCTTCTAGTGTGGTATCATCCTTGAGAATTTTGCCTTGATGAATCAACATTATTTGATCAGCAGGGTATACATCTTGGCCTTGACTCGTCTCTATACTCTTCTTTACATCAGACACCTGCCAAATAAGACCGCAAATTTCAATTTCAACCCCCATAAAATTTCCTCAATTATGAAAATGACAGAATAAGTACAAAATACACAACCAAATTAGAAGATTTTATAAAATTGCGTAATCAATTTTCATTTTATGAAGCCCCAAACAGTTATCAAACAAAATTACCTCAATTACAAACTTGTTTAGCAGAGATTTAACAGTGTACAGTCCCAATCATTGATTAACACAATGAAATCCAAGATGTTACTAACCTCACGTAACCTCCAAATTCCTCCCACTAGGTTACATTCCCTCCGTACAAAATATATAAACTATTATACTAAAACAAGTCCGACGCTAATTTCATTCCAATTCAAATCGAGTTCAGATAATCCGTACAGATCGATCCAATCTGACGCACCTCTTACCTTATCATAAATCATAAACAATATAAAATCGGGAAACTTCTTGCAAAACAAATAAATGAAATCAAAATCTAGAGAAACAGAAGACGGATCTGAAGGGAAGTGAGGCGATACCTTATCCTCGGGCTTCGCTTCGATCTGGAAGTTGGTTCCCTTTAGGGTTTTCACGAAGATCTTCATCTCTCTCTCTCTCTTCTCTCTTCTCTCTTCTCTCCTTCTCACTATCGCTATCTCTGTTTCTCTTGGTTTTCTTGAAAGAGAAGAAAGTAAGATATGATGATACTAACAGAAACAAAAATAATAAAAATAACAAAAATGGAAATGGAGAGAAGCAAATCCGATAGCGCAGTCGGTTCGGTTCTACTGCCTCTCTCACATTTTACAATAATCAAACACCGAACAGGAACATCTTCCAGTAGAAAAGCTACACGTAGATTTGTAAAGATGAAGCCCAGTTGGCCCAAGTTACGCGCCGGGATGGGCCCAATTACTCCTGAAATTTGCAACATTTAATGGCATTTTATGCTCAGACATGTAGCTTCCAATTTTAATTCCAAGCACGACTTCAAATGATATATCAGTTCTGTCAATTTAAACTGACAGATAAATTACAAAAAATTAAATGTATTTAGCTATAAAGTTCAATAACTGGATATATAACGACATGTTTTTGTTTTTGTTTTTTTTTTAACCAAATTCAAGCTGAATTTGACTGGCTAACAAATTTGAGGATTTGGTTATTGATATCAAGTACATTCAATTTCGAATGGCCATTTGGCAGTTAACACATAGAAGAAATAAAATAACAACAAGAACTAATTTCCAATATTGTTAGCCCTCTTATAACGCAGTAGATATGGGCTAATTGAACTAATGTTTCAACAAATTTGGGCCCAATTATATAATGGGACGTATGAGAATACGGAACATCTTTTGAAAATTGATTAACACCGTCACTACTTTTACCATCCCTCGTCATCGCTCAATCCAGCACTCTCTGTCCGAATGGATCCCTCATCGCACCCTCCTTCCTAAGCGCTCTCCCCTCGCTTCCCCGTCCTCACCCAACGATCGCTCCAGCGCGTGCTACCTCTCTTCACCCCAGTGCTATCTCCCTCCCCTCTCTCTTCTCTACTCTTCCCTCGCCCAAGCACTAGTTTCGTTGTTCCTCCTCTCCCTCTTGGAAGAGGTGAGTATCTTTTCTCCCTCTCTTCGTTCTCTTTTGTGTTTCCCTCCTTCTGTGTCGTGATAAGTATTTACTTTGTTTGTTATATATGTTCAATTTTGTTGTTATAAGTGTTCAATTTATTTGTTATATCAGTTTATGATGCTTATATATGTTCACTTTGTTTATTGTATATGTTCAATTTTATTATTATAAGTGTTCATAACTTTATATGTGTTTTACTTTGTTGATGAATATATTCACTTTGTTTATTGTATATGTTCAATTTCGTTATTATAAGTGTTTATTTTATTTGTTCAATCTATTAAGTTTATGTGTGTTTTACTTTGTTGATGTATATGCTCACTTTGTTTGTTTTCTTTTTATTGCTATATATGTTCAGTTTGTTTGTTCAATCTGTTCATTTTGTATGTGTTTCACTTTGATGTTTTATATGTTCAGTTTGTTTGTTTTGTCTCTTCATTTATATATGTTCATCTTGTGAGCTCGATGCAAGACGAGGGAGGAGAAGAAAAGAGATGGACATAATATAAGGGACAAAAAAAAAGGGACCAAAAAAGAAAGAGATGTGAAAAGAGGAGGAAGACAGAGAGAATAGAAGAGAAATGGAGGAGAGGGAGGAGGAACAGAGGAGATGCACGGAAACGAAGGAGGAGGGGGAACAGAGGAGATGTGCGGAAAAGGGGAACGCGCACGATTTTTTTCTTTCAATGATGGCGAGCGATGGTTTTTTCGCCGATAACACTTATAATTCCTAACATCTTTTTGTTAGAAAGGTCTTTTGCTTCTCGTGGGCCTAATTTGTTTGTGGCAATTCATGAATTTCACTCAGTTGAAAAGATGTCAAACAAGTACAGTGCTTGTGCTCGTTTATCTTACATTCAATTGGTTAAATTGCAATTCATTAATAGGGGTGTTAGGTTGCTGCATAAGGAAGGAATAACTCATCTATCCCTCATTTATGTAATCAAACACCCTTTGCATAATATGGAATAAGGTGGAAGAACTTATACCATCAAAAGAGGTGGTATAAGTTAAGTAGGTGGACCCACAAATAGAATAAAAAATAAAATAATATTATTTCAAACTATAATGACAAACAATATTATGATTACTAACACAAATAATAATAAAATAATAATTATATCATCACTCTACTTATTTCACAATCAAACACCGACAACATAACTTGAAAAAAATTATGCTACATAATTTACGCCTCCATCTATTCCTCAACCAAATGCCTCCTAACATTTTTAGCCTGTTTGGTAAACAGTAGGATAAGGAAATTTTGGTAGACGGGAGGGAATACTTCCACTAATTTAGAAACATTCAGTGAACACAGTTGGGAAAAAATTATAAAATTAATTGAAGACATTAAAATAAATTCAAATGACATTTGAAAAGGTAACTAGTACAATTTGTTCTTTTACCCACACTGACCATTCCAATATCGTTCTTCTAACCTAGTTCCTTGTTGAGTTTTTTTTTTAATCATGTTTCTCCATTCAAGCAATCCAGAATAGCTACATTAGTAACTTAATTAGCACTGCATTATGAGCCAGAAAAAAAAAAAACGCAGTTTGCATGTCTTGCTTTTGTTCAAACATAACATCTAACTAGAAGCTGATCAATTTATGGTATTATTGAATAAATTTTATTTTTCTTTGTATATACTACAGAAGCTGGTGAATTTGCAATTATTCGTTGAAGATTGTACTAAAATTCCTTATCGAGACTCTCATATATATGTAACAAGAAAAATAAAAAAGTTATTTATTTAGAAGAGCATTCTTACGAGCATAGTAAAATGATTTTTGAAAAATATTAAGATAAAACAATAGTAATGTTATTCGTAAAATTCTTACATGCTTTTAGGAGGATGATTGTTCCCATCAGTATAAACAAGGTAGCTTATATTTGCATTCTTGTTAATTAATTGTCATTGTAGATGGTGTATAATAGACTGAATAATGTAGTATCAATGTGCTATCTGTCTATCTGGCCATTCATAACCATATATATTTTGATTGTTTTATTGATGTGTCGCACTATTCTACCTCAGAATAGTACCAGACTACTACCAGTTATATATTTAGGCTTCTTCTATATCCATCAACAATATATCCATGTATAAATGTTAATTGTCACATTATATATGATTTATTATATTATAAATAAATACATGTATGTTATCCGGTAATTAAAGGGTACCAGAAGAATGTCAGAAAAGAGTACAATCCTGATTCCTGACTAAGCTGCACATGCTTTTCGAGAGTTCAATTAAACTATGCAATATATAGACAAAAGCCTAGATACATAGCATTATTATTTGACAGAGGTTAAAAGAGTACCAAGAGCTAATCAACATCAAAAGGAAAAATGCCCTGTATCTTAATAACCATCACAAAAAGATCTGATGGCAAAAATGGGCGAAAATAAACAAATTAAAAGTTTTTTTGAAAAAAGGTTTTGTCGACTGATTAAACAAGAGGTGAAGAACGCTTCACAAACCGTCCTTTCATCCTCGGTCGTTTCTCGGCATTGAGTTTTCTTACCTCATACCGAATCTTCTTTGAGAAAAGCCTCGTCCTTCTCTTTTCTCTATATCTTGAGACTCTCGCCTCTCTCCCGCCATCCATGCCTGACCGTACTGCTCCTGATTCGTCTGACCCATGGGCCCCAACTCTGCCTCTTCCATTTCCAATCCACATTCCCTGCATTTCACAGAATCTCATGATCAGTCTGAGGCTCTGAGCATAATAATGTAACTTGTGGAAAAGTTTAGATATTATACAATGATTAGTTCCGTAGTTCAAACGACCAATTATAGATTGCACCAGTTGTACCATTTGGAAAGAGAAGTCTGGAATGAAAGGAAATTAAATTGTTGCAACTGGCATCATGAAATCGCCATTTTGTTATTTCAAATGAATATCTGTACACTATCAGAGTTCAACCTTTCCTGTTTTGACAAACAGACCAGACTTGCATAAATCGAGAAATATTGCATTGAATAGAAACCAAGCTAATTTTAAATAAAAAAAAATTACCGAGTAATCAGGCCAGCACTCGTCTAGTCTGCCTTGTGGCCGTTCACCGTCTGTCCAAGGAGAACGACCCCAGCTTGCAATTATTGCCTCGTAATCGAGCCTCAACACAAATTTATGCTGCAAACATGGCTTGACTTCATGACACATCATATTGTCTATTGCAATTTTCTCTTCCTCTTCCCCCAAAGTCATAGGGGACCCACAATCAAAATCTATATCCAACATTTCGCCGGACACCTCAGTCTCCAACAGGTCAGCACCATATAGTTCCTCGTTGGTGCCGCCATCAACTGTCTCCAATTTTACATTGGCCCCGTCTAGCTCTTCTGGAGACTCGATCAATCCGAGTGACTCCATGTCAAAGGAGTCCTCATTATTCTTACCGAGTAAAGCCTCCATATCAGCTGCAAACTCATTCAAGTCTGCGTCAGTTGGCGTGAAATTTATTACTATGCTGTCATTTATAGAAGGAGAGATGTTGAATTGGGATGGCACCAGAACAGATTTGATCGAATCACCCTCTATCTCCCCTTTGGAAGAATTATTGGAATCTTCCAATGGGGGAGGTGAGCAGAACTCTGCCAAGGCAGGGTCAAATATCGGCACACGGTATAGCAATTGCTCCTCAACTCTGTTCTCATCTGAGGATTCAACAGACTCTGGCACAACCCGACGTGTCAGGGCCCCGTGCTTTCCACGTGGGGTTCGTGCTTTACGCTTGAACCAGGCAGGCACCACCAGCTCTTCAGCCTTTGTCACAGTTGATGAGGGTAAAGCGGTAGAAGAAACCCTAAGTCGAAGGCGTTCATGGCGGCGTGCAAGAGGGTTCGCTGAGTGCACTGACGTGTCACAGCTCTGACAGAGGAAAGCATCATCAGCTGCACAATACCATCTGGCACGTCGACGAAGGCAGCCATCGCATGCTCGGGCTGTCTTTCCTCCAACTGCACCAGCAACCTTCTCCTTCTCCTTGCTACTCGTGCTCATCAGTCTGTTTTGTTCTATTTTAAACAAATGTTATTTAGGAAGCTTTTTTTTTTTAGTGACAAATATCATTGAGCTTTTTCATATGGTATATCTAAGAGTTAGGGTGTAGGGACTTTGATGATGTCCCACCACTGCACTTTTTGCACTTTTTGCCAGAGCTGTTGTAATGTTGACATCCTCTCCATTTGTTAGTTTGTAGGAGATATTTATGTATTCACAGTGGAAGCATATCTTTTGCAAAGTTAAATCTTTGATAACATGTACAGCTACAATCAGCATTACCACCTTAAAGTAGAAGTATTTATTATGAGTAAGTTGATACGAGCTTAAGCTCCACCAAATTGCTATGTAAGCTCCACTAAAAAAATTCATTTGATTGATTCCAAATGCAAATTTAAGCTATATATTTAATTATTTATATATATTGAGGCAAATTAATGTTACATTTAAAACTGCTGTTAGTTTTTAGGTTTTTTTTTCATAAACAATCGAAAGGTAGAAAAAAATATTTTAGTGCTTTAGTATTACAATAATAAACGAACGCATTCGTTAAATAAACCAATAATGAATTCAAGAAATATCTTTATCAGTTAAGTTCATAATAGTAGATATAATATCTTCTACAACATATAATGTGGAACCCGCATAAAATAAAGAACTTTATTTACTTCGTATATTGTCAATAGGTATGCATCAAAACTTAACTGTACATCAATTTGTTATTACATATTAAATCTATATATAAGCTCAAAATATTCGGTTTTTAAACCTAATAACTATAAAAGTTTTCATAACTCATAAGGCAAAAGAAAATATAATAATTAAATTGATGTAAAGTGATAAAATTTATGTATTGTACGTTCTATTTAGATCCACTACAGCTTTAAGCTAGCTGAAACCGGCAAGAAAAGTTTTGTAGCAATCTTAGATAAATAAACAGGGAAATCTCCAGTTCACCCAAAACGGAGAAGGAAACACCATCATTTTTTTTTTTTTTTTTTGAGAAAATGCCCGTAGGCTAAACAACATCATTTGGATAGTGGGAGAATAGAGCACAGAGAAAGGAGGGTCCCAGAGGGGATGCCTTATCTGAAAGGCTATTGGTTGGTTGGTGGAATCCCATCCGAAGCTCTTAAACCTCATTGGTCGGAGTCACCTCCGTGAGATTTCCAGTGGGACCCACTGGCAGAAGGAGCCGAGGAAAGACCTTTCTCTGGTCTCCATCCTGACTTCTGTTTGTTTCTTCCTCTGCAATAATTCCTGACTTATGGTCCCAGTGAAGGGGTGAAGCCTTTATTTCCCCTTTTGCCAAGTTATTGGAGAATGATAGTGAAGTAATTTATGGATAGATTTCGTACAAAAAAAAGTTGCCTAAATCATTGTGTTTTCTCTAGAAGTAGAACGACCAAATTTTAGTGTTGTCTTAATCAAGTTCCAACTTCATATCTGCTGTAAAATTTAAATGGAACATTTTGGACCAGATTGAAATAACGTTTACCTAAAATGTAAAACATATATTATCTAAGTCGTTTAATTTTGTTCAAACAGTTCACTGTACATAATGACATGATTGCAAGGTCATAATAATTGAAACTGATATAGACAATAGACTCATCAAAACCCTATATCTCTCCATCATCGACTCACAAAATTATTTTTATGCATATTTTATTTTTTTATTTTGTATATCGGTTATGTCTTGTTCTCAATTTCTCAGTTAATTATGACTTCACAATTTCTTTTGTTACTCTTTAAACCATTTTACTGTAAGTTTTAATTAGAAAAAAAATACAATTAAGTAATTCGACTAAAAGTAATATTTTTTTAAGGTAGGGGCCGGGTTAGACCCTCTCCTACAATTAATATAAAAGGTACAAAATATGTAATCCATACATCAAACGGGAGAGCTTGTATTATGATTACAATAAAATAATAAATTTTGATAATTTACAATACTTAAAAGTATTCTTTAGAAGATTATGTTGAGTTCAGTTACAATTGTACCTCTATACGGTCAAGTTTTGGCAAGATTTTACCTAGATCTAATCAGTAGCCAGTTGAATTAAATCAAGTTCTCATTAAACAACACAAGTTTAAAACCATCAAATTTAAACTTTTGGGTCTGCTAAATTGAAAGTTTTCGACCTAGAATGCTGTCCTGTTTTGAGTCTAGAAATTTTGTTGAACTCAACTATATCAAAACATTCAAATATCTGTAAGACACTAGCTTTATATATATGTATCTTAAGTTTCTGTCACATTATATTTAGTGTCTGTGACTAGTAAAATTGTAAAAGAAAAGCATCTCCTCTGAAATCTATGAGGACACAAACATTGTAATTTGGCATTTAGCAGAATGTTCAGCACGGGCTATAAAAAAGGCTAGAATTGGAGAGGATACGGACGTGATCTTTCAACAATAGATCTTATCCCAATTTAGATAATGTTTCGGCTTTTGGCATTACTTCAGCTTCAAATTTCTTTTCAATTAGTTGACTAATTTAAATTTCCTTTGTCTTACCAGCATTCATAGTAACCATGCACGTGTAACAGACGGCACCATATGTACTTATATATACGTATTTTATCTTATTTATTTTGATCAGTTCAATTTTGAATTGAAAAAAAAAAATAGTGGAGTAATATCATTTCGAGAAATTCCAAACGTAGGTACCCAAAAGATATTTGTCGTTGCAAAATCGTCATATTTTTCCAAATAAAGTATATAAACATTAGGCATTGAAATGTTATATATTTATAAAAGAGATTTTTCAACCAGATTTTAGCTAGGTTCGCGACCTTAATCATAAAGCAAATTTTGGTTCAAGTCATACTTGACTAGTATTTATGTTATCTAGCAATCATAAAACGTATTAGAACCAACAAATTTATAAACAAAAATAGTACATACTTCAAAAAAGAAAAAAAGAAAAAGAAAAAGAAGGAACAAAAATGTGTACATACTTCTAATGTCAATGTTTTTGCATATGAGAGATTTAAAATTCAACACTATACATGAATTTTCATGCGAAAAAAGTATTTCGCCCTTCAGGACACAGATTACCAATTTTTTTTTACCGCATTTCAAGTTATTATAGACTAATAGATTTGATTAGACAACCATAAAATACGTTCGAATGATGCTTTAATTGTAAACATCGAATCTTAGATAAATTACTATTTGAAAAATGCATAAATAGTATTATTTTTGTAAAATACAGAGAAGTAGTTAAATTGTTGGTTTGATAAAATGTAAGTTGAAATAGTATAATAGTAGATTGTAAAATAATAATAATTGCGCTATAAGTCATATATATTACTTATCCAAATGTAAACTATCTAGATGCACGTAAATAAGAAATATTCGGATTAACTCTTAATCCAAATTAAAGAAGAGATTCAAACAAACTTGGATTAATATGTATTCTAAATTTGAAACAAGTTAGAAATAACACTCTTAATCTAAACAATCTTATTCTTGACCATCGAGAAATAAATTATTTATATTGTGCTAAACAATTATTCATTCGTGCTTGCCGATTTAAAAAAAAAAAAACGTTTGCCTCTCTACTAATCTTTCTATCTAGCCTTTTATTAGGTGTTTAAGTGATGAAATGATTCAATCAAGATTTACACAAGTTATGGAAGCTTACAAGATAGTCTTAGGCTAGTTGGAGTTGTTAGTTTAGACTTTAGATATTTTCTAAGCTAAACTTAATCTCAATTCATTTGCTGGAAAAAAATACTCAAGTTTTCAGCAAGCTGTTACATAACGCCCTATGGCGGCACACAACGTCTGACAGGGTTCAAATTACTTTGAAATATTGAAAAACTATGAAATAGCGCTAGACAACGCTCTATGGCGTTGTATAATGGTTGCTCGAACGGTCTTACAAAAAGACTTAAGTATTGAGATTGTTCTTTAGGCAATGCTCTATTCAGTTACCTAACATCCCTATAGTACCGTTGTGTAATGGCCACATACATTGTATAACTGTCACATCCCGCAGCTGGGTATGACGACTCTCGCCGTGAAAATACATGAGAATGTACAGTCACAAGGCTTAGTTTGATTATCTATTATACCTATGTGCAATTATACATTTTTTTTTTTTTTTTCACTTATCACCTTTGTAATCAGATAATATAGAAAATATCATCAACTATAGTAATTTAAAAGATAAAAGAATATATGCAAGCTGCAACACAAGCCCAAGTACATAACTTACAGAACATAACAGTATTCATACAAACACCTTTCAAAATGTGACGACTATCTCGTGAAACTAGGATCTATAAACATAGACTCAGTCTAGTTCACTCATATATACATCAGGAACCAGTACTGGCCAACCAAAAAGTGATCCTGATTTCAACCACTACACTATATCATATAACAACAACTAGTACTCCTCTGGCTCCTCCTCAACCTCACTATCAAGATCTATGACGGGACTAGCGGCCTCTGGGGTAGGTGGAGGTGCTGGAGGGGTCATAGGTGGGACTGGAGGGGCTGGAGGATCGGGGTACTCTAGGTAAAAGTAAATACCAGTAGGGGCTAGGGAAACATGATACACTACAGCAAAATGTAGGTGGGGTATATAGACCTGCATATGAACATGGGTACCATCAAAAACTGCCAGTGGCGGTCCTCTCACCGGGTGATGGATCGCCTAGAACCCCCAACCACCGAGGAACATGCAAAACAAATGCGAGTGAGAATATAATTCTCAGTGCGGGTTTTAGTTCCAGACGTGGATTTCTAGTTGAAATCGTAATCTAGAATTAATACCCGACTATACAATATAAATGCTTTTAAGGTAATAATTGACAATTTAAAATAATAAACATGAATTGAAGAAATTAATATGATGCAAGTATCTATCTGGCTGCATACCGAGCACCGAAGCAAAAACGGCCCAATCAAAACCATACTGCAAAATAATTTGCAATGTAACAAACAATAAGTCAAAGATAGAACATAATCTAATCATATCAAGATCATATCAACAAGTTAAGATCAGGATTGCACTCAGGTTCCTAACCCAACCGGTTGGGCAAGCAAAAGGAGACCTTTCCCTAACCCACGGGCAGGCGAAAGAGATTTTTCTCTAACCCTGGGCAAGCAAAAGGGAATTCCACATCCGCATAGCGCTACCGAACTGGCCGAAGCCGAGGGCCAACCGACTCCGGAGAGTGACCTTTATCTTTATTCTTAGTCAAATTTTCCAAAATTCCTTCATATGTTCAATCTCAAACTCCATATTTTCAGGTAAGAATCACCGCATAAATCGAGATTTATATTCAAACGGATATTTCAAACTTACCTGGTAATCCTTCGTGATTTAGTGAAGTTCATTCAACATGAACTTGAGTTGTAATATTTGTTCATTAAATAAGTAATAAATCAGACTTATGCAATCAATTCGGATCATCAACATGCCATGCAATATTTTAATTTACTAAATTAAGATTTCTATAAAAGTCCACGTGTCCGCACCTGTTGCTGGGTCAAAACTCTCTTCCGTCGGGTCTCCTGAAAAATTGATTAAAACCGTTAAGATCTAACTAACGGTTTCCTTTGTGAATGGCTTTGGCTTAATTACTAGACTGACCTCTATTTAATTATTTAGTAATTGCTTGTGTTTTTAATAACTTAAATTTTAGTTATTATAATAATAATATTTCTTTTAATCTTTTCTTAATTCTTATCATTTTATAGTTTATGTTTCTTATTTTAATTAAATGTGTAATTATATTTAACTATTCTAATGTTTTTAATTAATGCTTAAATGATTATTAAGTTCCTTATTATTCCTATTAATATTAACTAAATTTTTCTTTTAATTAATTCCAAAATTAAACGTTATCTTTACCATTTAAAAATTTTGTTTCCTTTAATTAATTGTTTAAAATTTAAATATCGAGAATTAAATGATAAGTATTAAATCAAAAACTAATAAATCGGAAATATGAAAATATGAAAACAAAGATCAAAACAATTAAAATTTGTTTATTTGTTTGGGATCAGATAGTCTGTAGTTTTGCGTTCATAGCATCTGTTCTTGATTTACCTAGACTATACTCATCATCTCCCGAAATCGAATCCGACTAATTAAAGGAATACCCAATTATTTCTAATGGCTTTTCCTCTAATTAATTATTTATTTATTAAGCCCACAATCTTAATCAAAGATTAAGTTTTTATCAAAATATTTCAGCTAAATGTCGGCCTCTCAAAACCGAATTGGGCTCAAGCCCAATTTCCACTTTCTTTTCCTTTTCTTTCGGCCCAGAATTTCCAGGCCCAACTCGGACAGCCCAAATATCACATAGGGTCGAGCCAGGTCAACCTGACCCAGTTGACCTGAGCTAGACGTAACGGGTCCGCATGGATCCGATAAAGAGGGGTCAGATCCGACCCGAAATCTAGCAACTTTTTCCCAGGGGCCCTTGAATCAATTTATTTTATTAATAGGTCCTTTATTTTACAAACAAGCCCCTAGAAAAATTCATATAGGCCCTTTTTCCTCACAAATCAGTCCCTGTCTCACGCCACAGCGTACCAGAATGGTACCAGTGGTACATCAAGTGTACCAGGGGTTAGTACCAAGCTTTAAACCCCATCGTAAGCCTCACAACAATCTCCAATATGCCCAACCAGGAGGTTAAACCCCCCCAATTTACAGAATTTTGGCTTAACAGTAAACTAAATCCCTTAGCAGAACTCATATCGTAAAAATTTAAAGTTCTTAATTACATAACGATCAAGTATAAGCTCTAAGCCTACCAATTGATCCATCCAAAACCTGTCACAACCACATATAACACAACAGAAGTCAAATTTCAGATTCAAGCACAAACCCTAACTAAGAGCAGTTAACAGTTTTAAAAAAAATCGAATCAACAAACAGATTACAAGAGAGCCAAGTTATACCTTGGATCTTCAGCAGTTGCTCTCTCTCTCTCTTTCTCTATTCCTCTCTTTTCTCTTTTTTTTTTTTTTTCCAGTGGAAACCCTAATCGCCAGTCAACCGACCAAATCAGAAGAAGGGGGTATTTATAGGTGGTGCTGAGAGGCGAAGAGAGAGAGAAACCAACGGCGAAGATGGCGTTTGAGCTCGAATCTTACAGCCGGTCAACAGTTCAACGCCTTATCCGCTCCCCAATGGATAAGAACGAGGAGGATCAACCAATCGGAGCCAAGTACTGTGTGTTACGGCGGGATTGGTTGGTCACAATCCATCCCGCCATTAAAAACTCGAAGAAACTCCGTCGGAGAGGCGGAGTAAAGAGGAGAAAAATCAGACGGAGCGGAAAAAGAAAGGAAAAAGGAGAGAAAAAGGAGATGCTGCCAACAGTAAATCGGTGAAAATCCGATTTTTATCAAAATTTGATCTCTTCGATCTTCTGTGGCTAAACCATGTGGCCTAATATGCCAGGACTCGTTTGAATCAATTTAATTAGCTATTTTCATCCTTATTTAATATTTCTAATGTTAAATTCAATTTAAATTGAGATTAAATTCCACTAGAAATAATTTAGATAAATTTTAGAGATTATATAAGTTAGAAGATTTAAATTTGAAGTAAGTTTTACTGTTGTTATTTAATTAATTGATTAGGGATTAATAGTTTTAAAATTTCATTTATCCTAGTATTATTTTTAAAATTAACCTAATTACACAGTTAAACTGGGTCTGATATAACTACTATATTACATTCCACCCCCCTTAAAAAGATCGTTCAGTCCCCTGAACGATACTTACCCGAACAAATTCGGATAGCGCTCTCGCATCGTGTCTTCTAATTCCCAAGTAGCTTCCTTCACTGAATGTCGTCCCCAGTGCACAAGCACCAAATGAATAGTTTTGTTTCTCAATTGTTGCACTTTTCTATCTAGGATTTGCATGGGTTCCTCTCGGTATGACAAATCATTTTCTATTTGCAAACCTGAAAAGTCGGGTATGGTGTGGGATGGATCCTTGAAGTATTTCCGGAGTTGAGAAACATGGAACACTGGGTGCACTTGGGAAAGATTTGGGGGTAAAGTTAATTCATAAGCTACTTGTCCAATTCTTTTGCATATTGGAAAAGGTCCAATATATCGAGGGCTTAGTTTTCCAGTTACTCCAAATCGTTTTACCCCTTTCATCGGCGATACTTTCAACCATACTTCTTCTCCTTCCTTAAATTCCACTTGCCGTCTTTTCGCATCAGCATATTTCTTATAGCGATCTTGTGCCGCTTTCAGTCGTTGAAGTACAATTCTAATTTTATCGGCACTGTCTGCTATAAGTTGAGGTCCTGTTGGGTCTATTGTTCCTTGAGGTTTCCACCATAAAGGCGTTTGACACGGTTCTCCATATAATGCTTCGTATGGTGGCATGCCAATACTGGAGTGATAGCTATTGTTATAGGCAAATTCCACCAAATGTAAGTGTTCTAGCCATGATCCACCAAAGCCAACAATACAAGCACGAAGCATATCTTCCAAGGTTTGAATAGTTCTCTCTGACTGTCCATCAGTCTGTGGATGATGGGCAGAACTAAAAATTACTTTAGTACCCATATTTTCCTGAAAACTTGTCCAAAATCGAGAAGTAAATCGTGTATCTCGATCAGAAATAATTTCTTTTGGGCATCCATGGTATTTGAATTGAAATTTCATAAATATTTCTGCCAATTCTTTGCCCGTGAAATCAGTTCGAATAGGTATAAAGTGAGCTACCTTGGTTAATCGGTCTACAATTACCCAAATTGAATCATATCTTCCTGAAGTTCGTGGGAATCCTGTTACAAAATCCATTGTAATAGATTCAAATTTATGTCGCGGTCTCCAAGGAAGTTGTAATAGTCCAGCAGGTTTAAGTCGATCTGCCTTTACCTGTTGACACACTTGACATTTCCGAACGTATTCCCCCACTTCTTTACTCATTCTTGGCCACCAAAAAGCTCTTTTTAAATTATGGTACATCTTAATTTCACCAGGGTGAATGGTATATCCCGAATCATGTGCTTCTGAGAGTATTATTGTCTTAAGTTCTGGGTCATCCGGAACGCAGATTCTATCTTTAAATTTTAAAATTTCCATTTCATCTAACTTAAAGAAAGAATCAGGTTTATTCCTTGCTAGTTCTCGGTACTTATCGAATTTAATGTCTTTTATTTGAGCTTCTTTGAGTCGATCTTGCAGGTTTGTCTGAATGGAAATGGAAGCCAATATCCCAGTTATCACTATTGTTGCTTCCATTGGACCTTTAGTATTCCCAATTTTTGTAACGAACGTCTGTACTATCTCTTGGGAAATTCCCACAGATAATTGCAATTGTCTCATTTCTTCAAGTAATTTCGGTTCCCTAGTGAAAAGTGTTGCTAGGTTGGCTTGACTTTTCCGACTAAGGGCATCCGCAACCACATTTGCCTTTCCTGCATAATACTGAATATCCAAATCGTAATCCTTGATCAATTCTAGCCACCTCCTTTGTCTTAAATTAAGTTCTTTTTGTGTGAAAATATATTTAAGACTTTGATGATCAGTGTATATTTTGCACTTAACTCCATACAAATAGTGTCTCCAAATTTTAAGTGCAAATACCACTGCGGCTAGTTCCAAATCATGGGTAGGGTAGTTTTGTTCATGCGGTCTGAGTTGTCTAGATCCATATGCAATAACATGTCCATTTTGGGATAACACGCATCCTAGTCCGAATCGGGATGCATCAGTATACACCACATAGTCCTGTCCTGAAATTGGCATTGCTAAAATAGGGGCAGTAACTAATCGAGTCTTAAGTTCTTGAAAACTTTCTTTTTGCATCTCTTCCCACTCAAATCTTATGTCTTTTTGTAACAGTTTGGTAAGGGGTCGAGCTATCTTTGAAAAGTCTGGCACAAATCGGCGATAATACCCTGCTAGGCCCAAGAAACTTCGTACCTCTGTTACTGTCTTTGGGGGTTTCCATTCAGTTACAGCTTTAATCTTGTCAGGATCAACTGCCAATCCTTTGCCTGATATTATGTGCCCCAGAAAGGCAACTTGTTCTAACCAGAACTCACATTTGGACAATTTTGCATATAACCGATGATTGCGAAGTCTCTCTAGCACCAGTTGTAAATGTTCTTCATGTTCTTCTAGGGTCTTAGAATAGATCAAAATATCATCAATGAATACCACCACACATGAGTCAAGAAGATCTCGAAAAATTCTATTCATCAGATCCATAAACGCTGCAGGTGCATTTGTCAGTCCAAATGGCATTACCAAATATTCATAATGACCATACCGAGTGCGAAACGCCGTTTTCTCCACATCACTAGGACGAATTCGAAGTTGATGATATCCAGTCCTCAAATCTATCTTCGAATAAACTGAAGATCCTTGTAGTTGATCGAATAGATCGTCAATTCGAGGTAACGGATATCGGTTCTTAATTGTTACTTTATTTAATTCTCGGTAATCAATGCATAGTCTCAACGTGCCGTCCTTCTTTCGAACAAATAAAACAGGTGCACCCCAAGGGGATGTGCTGGGTCGAATGAATCCTTTTTCCATTAACTCATCCAGTTGTACTTTTAATTCTTTCATTTCTGCGGGAGCCATACGATATGGGGTTTTGGAAATAGGTGTTGTGCCAGGTATCAAATCAATTGGGAATTTAATTTCTCGTTCAGGTGGTAATCCTGAAATCTCCTCTGGAAACACATCAGGATAATTGGAGACAATTGGTATAGAAGAAATATCTGTACTTGTCGAATTTAAATCAACCACTGTAACAAAATAAGCTGAACTTCCTGCTTCTAACAGATGTTTGGTTTCTATGGCCGAAACATAAGATATTGGATCATTAGATTTTCGACATTTAAGGGTACAAACAGTTTGGTTTGGTAGTCCAAATATTACTTCTCTTTTTGCACAATGAATTACAGCTGAGTGTTGAGTTAACCAGTCTATCCCCAATAGCACATCATAATTTGCAATATCCATAACTAACAAGTCAGCAGCTAATTCTCGTCCTGTCACACAGATCTTTAAGTCTCGGCAGTGCATTACCGTCTGAAGGACTTGCCCCAAAGGTGTTTGAACTTGTAACACTCCCTCACCTGGTTCTACTACCCATCCACACATTTCCACAAATGATTTGGACACAACAGAATGACTACATCCTGTATCTATCAACACATAAGCAGGATATCCAGAGATAATTAAAATACCTGCTAACAACTCCGTAGTCAAAGTATCTGGGTTGCCTGCTTCCTCTTCAACAATTTCTTCCTCTACAATTTCCTCGTTCGGAGGAACCTCTTCTGTTGTATCCATTGCATGAATAGTCGGTCCACTTCCGGTCCTGCCACCTCGTACAATTCCACGCCCACGTGGGGGAATTCCTCCTCCACGACCAACACTTGTTCCTGAGGCAGTTCCTTTCTGATAATAAGGATTTGGAGGTTTTGGGCAAGTATTAGCCCAATGATCCGGGCTACCACAATTGAAACAAGCACGGTTAATGTAACGACACTGAGCTTCTGGGTGTGGAAGTTGACATCTCCTACACCAGTTTGGTGCTGAGGATGGGGCTGATCCACTTGGCCTTGCAATCGGTGTGGTTGTAATAATACGCCTAGGTATTATTGCGCCCCGTCCACGAACATTCCGAACCACCATTCTTTGTTGTGCCTTTCTCTTTTGATATACATCCACCTGTTCCGCTGCGTCCATTAAGGCTTGAAGTCCTTGATTTGCCCTAGTATCAACAGCTATAGCAATATCTGGATCTAATCCATCCAGATACTGACGCCTTTGACGATAGGCATCATTAGAAATATCAGGAGCATACTGAGACAGGTTAAGAAACATACTGTTATATTCAATGACGGTCCGTCCCACTTGTTTCAGTGTCATAAACTTATTCCTCATAGCTTCTCGATGAACTGCTCCCATAAATCTTTGTTCAAACCTTTCTTCAAACCATGCCCATGGAATTTGAGTTGCATCACCTTCATATCCTCGTTTTATTCCTTCCCACCAAAATCGAGCAGAATTTTCAAAATAGTAAGTTGCCAACTCTACATGTTGTTCCGGGGAAGCTTTGCAAACCACTAAGCGGGATTTAATTGCTGCTAACCATTCTTCAGCGGTTTTAAATCCGCTTTCTCCACTAAATCGGGGTGGTGCTAGTCGAGCAAAAGATTCAAACTTTCTAAATGCCTCATCTTCTCGGTCTCTAGGACCCTGTTCAGCTCTTTCCGACATCCTTCGGCCCCGTTCAAAAGCCATCAATAAACGATTAACCTCTCGGTCTTCTAATTCATTTCTTTCTTCTCCTCTAGCTTCTTGTGCCCTGGGTCTGCCACGTCTTCCACGACGTTCACGAACGTTCTCCATTGTCTCTCGTTAAACCTTAATTAAAATCCTAAAGCTACTGTTATCAGCTGAAATCATAAAAATTATTTAGAACAATAAATGTTATGCATGCATGCTTAACTCAATGCAGAAAAGAAATATTGGCGTCCTTAACCCATCTTCTACCCACTCTTTCGTAGGACTAGTTAGGGTTGACACCATACAGGGCTCTGATACCACCAAAAGAGTCTGTCACATCCCGCAGCTGGGTATGACGACTCTCGCCGTGAAAATACATGAGAATGTACAGTCACAAGGCTTAGTTTGATTATCTATTATACCTATGTGCAATTATACATTTTTTTTTTTTTTTCACTTATCACCTTTGTAATCAGATAATATAGAAAATATCATCAACTATAGTAATTTAAAAGATAAAAGAATATATGCAAGCTGCAACACAAGCCCAAGTACATAACTTACAGAACATAACAGTATTCATACAAACACCTTTCAAAATGTGACGACTATCTCGTGAAACTAGGATCTATAAACATAGACTCAGTCTAGTTCACTCATATATACATCAGGAACCAGTACTGGCCAACCAAAAAGTGATCCTGATTTCAACCACTACACTATATCATATAACAACAACTAGTACTCCTCTGGCTCCTCCTCAACCTCACTATCAAGATCTATGACGGGACTAGCGGCCTCTGGGGTAGGTGGAGGTGCTGGAGGGGTCATAGGTGGGACTGGAGGGGCTGGAGGATCGGGGTACTCTAGGTAAAAGTAAATACCAGTAGGGGCTAGGGAAACATGATACACTACAGCAAAATGTAGGTGGGGTATATAGACCTGCATATGAACATGGGTACCATCAAAAACTGCCAGTGGCGGTCCTCTCACCGGGTGATGGATCGCCTAGAACCCCCAACCACCGAGGAACATGCAAAACAAATGCGAGTGAGAATATAATTCTCAGTGCGGGTTTTAGTTCCAGACGTGGATTTCTAGTTGAAATCGTAATCTAGAATTAATACCCGACTATACAATATAAATGCTTTTAAGGTAATAATTGACAATTTAAAATAATAAACATGAATTGAAGAAATTAATATGATGCAAGTATCTATCTGGCTGCATACCGAGCACCGAAGCAAAAACGGCCCAATCAAAACCATACTGCAAAATAATTTGCAATGTAACAAACAATAAGTCAAAGATAGAACATAATCTAATCATATCAAGATCATATCAACAAGTTAAGATCAGGATTGCACTCAGGTTCCTAACCCAACCGGTTGGGCAAGCAAAAGGAGACCTTTCCCTAACCCACGGGCAGGCGAAAGAGATTTTTCTCTAACCCTGGGCAAGCAAAAGGGAATTCCACATCCGCATAGCGCTACCGAACTGGCCGAAGCCGAGGGCCAACCGACTCCGGAGAGTGACCTTTATCTTTATTCTTAGTCAAATTTTCCAAAATTCCTTCATATGTTCAATCTCAAACTCCATATTTTCAGGTAAGAATCACCGCATAAATCGAGATTTATATTCAAACGGATATTTCAAACTTACCTGGTAATCCTTCGTGATTTAGTGAAGTTCATTCAACATGAACTTGAGTTGTAATATTTGTTCATTAAATAAGTAATAAATCAGACTTATGCAATCAATTCGGATCATCAACATGCCATGCAATATTTTAATTTACTAAATTAAGATTTCTATAAAAGTCCACGTGTCCGCACCTGTTGCTGGGTCAAAACTCTCTTCCGTCGGGTCTCCTGAAAAATTGATTAAAACCGTTAAGATCTAACTAACGGTTTCCTTTGTGAATGGCTTTGGCTTAATTACTAGACTGACCTCTATTTAATTATTTAGTAATTGCTTGTGTTTTTAATAACTTAAATTTTAGTTATTATAATAATAATATTTCTTTTAATCTTTTCTTAATTCTTATCATTTTATAGTTTATGTTTCTTATTTTAATTAAATGTGTAATTATATTTAACTATTCTAATGTTTTTAATTAATGCTTAAATGATTATTAAGTTCCTTATTATTCCTATTAATATTAACTAAATTTTTCTTTTAATTAATTCCAAAATTAAACGTTATCTTTACCATTTAAAAATTTTGTTTCCTTTAATTAATTGTTTAAAATTTAAATATCGAGAATTAAATGATAAGTATTAAATCAAAAACTAATAAATCGGAAATATGAAAATATGAAAACAAAGATCAAAACAATTAAAATTTGTTTATTTGTTTGGGATCAGATAGTCTGTAGTTTTGCGTTCATAGCATCTGTTCTTGATTTACCTAGACTATACTCATCATCTCCCGAAATCGAATCCGACTAATTAAAGGAATACCCAATTATTTCTAATGGCTTTTCCTCTAATTAATTATTTATTTATTAAGCCCACAATCTTAATCAAAGATTAAGTTTTTATCAAAATATTTCAGCTAAATGTCGGCCTCTCAAAACCGAATTGGGCTCAAGCCCAATTTCCACTTTCTTTTCCTTTTCTTTCGGCCCAGAATTTCCAGGCCCAACTCGGACAGCCCAAATATCACATAGGGTCGAGCCAGGTCAACCTGACCCAGTTGACCTGAGCTAGACGTAACGGGTCCGCATGGATCCGATAAAGAGGGGTCAGATCCGACCCGAAATCTAGCAACTTTTTCCCAGGGGCCCTTGAATCAATTTATTTTATTAATAGGTCCTTTATTTTACAAACAAGCCCCTAGAAAAATTCATATAGGCCCTTTTTCCTCACAAATCAGTCCCTGTCTCACGCCACAGCGTACCAGAATGGTACCAGTGGTACATCAAGTGTACCAGGGGTTAGTACCAAGCTTTAAACCCCATCGTAAGCCTCACAACAATCTCCAATATGCCCAACCAGGAGGTTAAACCCCCCCAATTTACAGAATTTTGGCTTAACAGTAAACTAAATCCCTTAGCAGAACTCATATCGTAAAAATTTAAAGTTCTTAATTACATAACGATCAAGTATAAGCTCTAAGCCTACCAATTGATCCATCCAAAACCTGTCACAACCACATATAACACAACAGAAGTCAAATTTCAGATTCAAGCACAAACCCTAACTAAGAGCAGTTAACAGTTTTAAAAAAAATCGAATCAACAAACAGATTACAAGAGAGCCAAGTTATACCTTGGATCTTCAGCAGTTGCTCTCTCTCTCTCTTTCTCTATTCCTCTCTTTTCTCTTTTTTTTTTTTTTTCCAGTGGAAACCCTAATCGCCAGTCAACCGACCAAATCAGAAGAAGGGGGTATTTATAGGTGGTGCTGAGAGGCGAAGAGAGAGAGAAACCAACGGCGAAGATGGCGTTTGAGCTCGAATCTTACAGCCGGTCAACAGTTCAACGCCTTATCCGCTCCCCAATGGATAAGAACGAGGAGGATCAACCAATCGGAGCCAAGTACTGTGTGTTACGGCGGGATTGGTTGGTCACAATCCATCCCGCCATTAAAAACTCGAAGAAACTCCGTCGGAGAGGCGGAGTAAAGAGGAGAAAAATCAGACGGAGCGGAAAAAGAAAGGAAAAAGGAGAGAAAAAGGAGATGCTGCCAACAGTAAATCGGTGAAAATCCGATTTTTATCAAAATTTGATCTCTTCGATCTTCTGTGGCTAAACCATGTGGCCTAATATGCCAGGACTCGTTTGAATCAATTTAATTAGCTATTTTCATCCTTATTTAATATTTCTAATGTTAAATTCAATTTAAATTGAGATTAAATTCCACTAGAAATAATTTAGATAAATTTTAGAGATTATATAAGTTAGAAGATTTAAATTTGAAGTAAGTTTTACTATTGTTATTTAATTAATTGATTAGGGATTAATAGTTTTAAAATTTCATTTATCCTAGTATTATTTTTAAAATTAACCTAATTACACAGTTAAACTGGGTCTGATATAACTACTATATTACAATAACGATCAATTTTTTGACAACCTTCTCCTTGTTTTTCCCTGCTCTGACGGCATTGCGACAACAGGAAATGACGTCGTGTAACGCCCTAAAAATTAAACATTGTATAACAGCTTGTAGCGTGTGTAACGCTCTAAGGAGCTTGTTTGAACTTCTTCCTCCTCGGCCTTTTCCATTGTGTAATGTTTTGGAGCGTTGTATAATGCTCTGACAACTCCAACAATTACATTAAATAGCAATTTGATTTTCCAACGACTCCCTGCATTGTTATGTGACGAACTTGGGCGTCAGGAAATGCCTAGAGAAATTTTGACTGGTTTGGAGCTCTTGACGTCCTCTATATATATTAGAAGACCATTTGGGATTGATTTTCTCTCTTGAAACTCTTGCAAAATATTTGTCTTTGAGATCCAAACAACAAGTTCTCATTTCCTCTTTGATTTGAGTATTAATTAGCAAAATTCTTGAGATTAGTTAGTCTTGATCAAACACCACATCGCGCGTTTATATCTAGATTTTGAGTAATATTGATTGAGAGCATCATTCTCCTAGTTTGAGTGAGGATTGTAGTACTTGTATTGGTTAGGTTGCTGATCCACCTCGAGGTCTTGATTGTGACAAAGGCGATTTGGTTTGAAATTATAGTTTCGTTCATTGTAGAATAGAACGGAGCACAATCTTTTCGTAGTTGGAAAACTCCCGAAAACGTACGACTAAGGCGAGCAATTTCTAGTGGGTCGGAACTCTATAATTATGTTTGTGTCTCTTTTTTACTTATTTATTTAATTAATTGCTTGCTCGTGTTATTTGTTTAATGTTCGCAAAATTATCTAAACCGGTTTAATACTTGAAATTGTACCTATTCACCCCTCTAGGCCCTTAGTTTAGGACAACAATTTAGATTTAAAGAACTAATCCTACTCTTATTCTCAAACGATCCAAACACACCTAAATTAGCATGTTCCGACAATTCCAACACTATTCCAAACCTACTAATTTGCATTTGGTAACCATTTTTTTTTTTTTTTTGGACAAACCAGGTAGAGGCTACCAGGTAGAAGGAAACCAAAAAAAGAAAAACAAAAGAAACAAAACAAGCAGCTTAGCAGAATAAGCAGAGCACCTGCCTACAAAGAAAACCTGGTAACCATTTTAAGCTTGAATAAAGTGATTTTATACTATTCCGTTATTCTAACGGTTACCAAAAAATTCCATAAAGCTTAGTTAATATACCATATGTATATGTATTTAATTTATTTATAAATTATAAATATTAAAAATAAAAAATGAGCCGCCGTTTTTATCTTAAAAATTAAACGTTCCATACTAATACAATTTTATTGGGTGTCCTCCGTGGAACACGCACTGAAATACAAGAGCAGAGCTCTGGAAAATGCTAACATTTCTCGTCTTTTGCAGCTGGAGAAGCACCAATATATTGTAAACCCAACTACTGCAATTCGTTCCTCAGTCAGATTTGGCGCAGGACCAGCCGACCAGTTGCATGCGGTAATTGGAGTCCCATGCGGCCAAGCCTCGAACCAAATCTTTCCTAATTTGCATTTACATTTTCTTTTTCTTTTTTAACTTGGGCTTTTTCGGTAGGTGCGTTCGAATCTTTGTATCTAATTGGCATAAATTACCAGATTAAAAAGTAGTTGCTTTTTTTTTTTATTGTTGCATACGGCCCCATAGGCAAAGTAGGTAGTTGCTGAATACTCACAGCTGCGTTGAAGATTTCAAATTAAAAGTAGTTGCTGAAGACGTACAATCTCTTTCAAGTTCCAAAGCACTCAATAAACTGAGACATAATCTTAAATTCTTAATTATTTGAAACTACTAGCATTTATATAATGAGAAAGGCTTCAATCATATTATATAGTTTTATTAAAATTATAGTAAAAATAATATATTTAATTCGTAATTCTGTAAGTCAGGATGGCAAGTTTAAGCCATGGCATAGGTTTTTTCACACTTTTTTTCCGTCTTATTTTTTCTAATTTTCTATGAAACTTGCATGCGACCTAGTGGCACAGACGCACAGTGGTAAGAGCATTAGACATGCATCTTTAATTTAAAAAAAAATTGGATGACAAAGACCCTCTTTCTTCAAATAAATAAAGAAATTCTATGGAACTCAAAATAATTCGGTGAATACATTTTTTAATTATATATATGTATTTAAATACTTCCATAGGCTCATACACTGTACATTTCAAACTGTAAATATAAAAACTATGCAGACAAACTATTAAACACTCCATCACTTTGACAAGTTCAGTTATAATCATTCACAACAATTTTGGAAAATAAATTACAATCCTACAAATAACCACCAATGCAAATACACAGACAATGACTCCAGAATCATAATCATCAACTGTATAAATTTTTTTTATGTTTTAACTTTTGCTTAATTAATGAGTATACAAGTTAGGGAATGCACACACCTATATTATTTTCAAATAATCTTGAACTTCATGCATGGTACTTGCTTATATTGGCAACAAGCAGCCCCTAATATTAAAAAGAAATGTCTGTTTTTTTCTTTATCATTCGAAATTTACTTATGAATGTCAAAACCGCACAGCTTCTAATTTTCTGAAGGGAAATGATCTTTTATTGTACTTTGCTCAAACTGCATTATAGACCTCTTTTTATTTTTGCTCTGTCCAACAGAACTCTTTCTAGTTTTCATGGGGAAAAAAAAACTCTGTACCACACCATGCACATTTTTTGGGGTGTAGTTGTCACCTTCGTAATTTTTTTTTTTTTAAAAAGATCTCTAGCAACCAAAATGGTCCCAAAAATTTGCCGCGGATCAGAATCAAGAATTCAAGATATTACAAGGGCATATCCCTAGAAAGCAGCCCAAGTACTCATCCAGAAATTAAAGATCCAAACAAAATTACAAAGAGGAGGCGACTGGGGACTGGGGAGTGGGGAGGCCAATCCACAGCAAGCCCATCATGCGGTCCAGTGCAAATATCAATACTCCATAATTCTGTGACGCAATCAACTATCTCACTAATGTGGCGAGTCATCAAGGCTCCATAATTCCTTTTTATAGGATAGTAAATTTATATGGTTGTATAACATCATGACTTGACACTGTGGTTCATGGGATGACTCGCTACACCAAGAAATATAATGAGTAATAATCACAGATGATTGGAATTTGGAAGCTGCAAATAATGGGTGCCCAATTCAATTGCCCATCCACGTCTGCAGGGTTGTGCCCACTCACCAGACGACACGAGTGCAATCTTGTTCTTTCTCTAACGATCTCTCTCACTTTACAAATTGGGGGCATCTCACTTGACAATTTCGGAATATAGCATCTCTAATTATACGGTCCCAACAGCTACAGTTATTACTGTGATAATATGAACGCGTTGATTATATAGAGATGTCGAATTTACAATTGACATTTTTGTCGAGCAGTGTTATAAAAAACGGCCGACTAGATTGGTAGAAGAAAATGGTAATTTAACTTCATTATATTCAGTGAATATTTTGCGGTCTTCAATGTTAGTTTAGTATTAAGTTCGATTAATCGTTGTCAAATCTGATTAGTCAAACCGTTTAAGTATAATATGTTAAGCAAATAATTAAGTTTTGTGATTGTACTGTTCTTAAATGAGTTATATTATTGTTATTCATGATCTATTTATTTTCTATTATTATTATTATTACTATTATTATTATTATCGGTAAGATTATTGTAATAAATATTTGTCGACATTATACACTTTACCTAACTAATTGCAAATAGCATTAACGCATAATTGTCTGTCCATCGAGCGCATCTTAGTTTTTACAACATTGCCGCGGACGGGTGATTTTTTTTGCATCTAAATTTAACCAGACAAGTAAGAAGAGGGATGTCTAGTGATGTTATATATGTGCATATCTAGTGAAGATAATGTTAGTAGTAAATTATAGTATCTATTAGCAGTTTAGCACTATAGAGTGCGAAGAAAGTAAGATAAGAACACAAGTCGCGCGCACCAATCCCCATCAGCATGTCAGAATCGGACTCAAATTAGAGTATTCTTACGTTTATCCACTTGTCTGATATCCCCATCAAAGTGATAAGAATAATTATGCACCAAGCAAATGACATCAATCCCATCAAGTTTTAAACCCGGGGAGCTATTTTTTACTTGTAATTTATGAAAATTGACAAGTTGACAGCGATCCCCAAAGAGTTTTATCAATTCTCAATTCCTCCAAAAGTGAAAAATTGACTTTCAACTCACTTATTAATAATAATAATAATAATAATAATAATAATAATAATAATAATAATAATAATAGCAGTAGCAGCGTACTAAAAAAATAATCATCATCATTATTATAAGTCAAAATTCTTTTTTTTTATTATTCAATTTTCCATTAGCAAAATTATTCAATCCATGTAGCCTTGCTCCATATTTTGAAGATGTTAATTTAGGCTACTAATTTATCTATCATTCAAGTATTAATGCTGTTTACTTCTGTACATTGAAAAAATCATATATCCTGAATGTCTAATGAATAGTGCGTGTCAATGTTTTTTGTAGTCTCCTTATGCGGCTATTTGTATAATGGATTATGTTGGTTGTTATTAAACTTTCGTGCGGGTTGCTGTATAGAGATATGCAAAAAATTGGCTGCACAAGGACCATGCTGGAGAAAAGGTGTGTCGGGCTATGTTTCCGAGTGAACATGGTTTTCTTTGCATCTTAAAGGAACAATCATCATTGTCCTGCTTGATGGCCCCATAAAATAGAGGTCCGTCTAATATTTTGTCTGCCATGTCCATGACTTTGCAATGTTCATTGCGTGGGATCTTCTATGAAGAATCATATCGTAGACATCAGAATGACTGTATGTCAAATTTTATTGTTAATTTGATCCGTTACATGTTTGGTTGCGTGGCTTGAGTTGCAAGCAGAATTAGGATTCGCATTCTGTGAGTGTGCATGTTGTACGATTTAATTTTGTGCATTTTCATTATCCCTCCTTTTCATTTCAGGTTGGTGTATTCGTTTATTATGTTAGTTTTTCTTTTATGATGCGCCGGTTTTATGGGGAGGTAAACTCAAATGGGTTCCCACCTTTTTTATAGAAAAAAATTTACTTTTGGTTTTTATCTTTTTCTTCTCTGGAAACGAGTGCAGAGAGGAAAAAAAGTTTTTCTCGATTTTATGGGAAGGTAAACTCAAATGGGTTCCCGTTATTTTTTTAAAAAAAAATTATTTTCCATTTTTATCGTTTCCAGAGAAGGAAACGAGTTTAGAGAAAGAAAAAAAAAAGTTTGGATGGGACCCAATAAACCGTCACTAACCAAAGTCACCGCGTTTGTTTATCATGTATAAATTACATCTCTTGCATTTCGAATATCTACCATTATGCTAACTTCTATATATTTATCAGATTTGTATGCTGATGCTGCATGCACTCTATTGATTTCAAATTGATTACTCAACAACGACAAACATCTTCCAAGTTTGTTCCAACGAACACAGAGTTTTTAACATCACACATAATAAAATAATGTTTCGCGGCATTTTTAACATCACACATAATAAAATTATGTGTCGCGGCAGAGAGCCGCGATAGAGGAATCTAGTATACTTATAAGAACAACGCGCTGTTACAGAAGTTGTTGTTATATAAAAAAAAAAAATATCGTATGGCCATATAGGCCATATCCTAGTTTGCTGAAGGGTTGTCTTTTATGGGCCGTAATTGTAAGCAAAACCATAAGCCTAGTGTAACAGAATTGGACAGAGGCCTGATCTTGCAAGGCCCATTTAAACTATGGCCCCGATCAAAATCCTTTTTTTTTTTTTAACATGGGATTTCATTTCATTTCATATCATTGGAAATTTTTTTATTAAAATGAACGTATTTGGTGTCATTTGGAAATTTAAAAAAAATCGATTCAAATGAAATAAAATCCCATGTAAAAAATATTTTGATCAGGGCCTATCTCTTTTGATTATCTCATAATTTTCATCAACATTCAAGCTCTGTATCTCCAAGAAGGCAAGACAAATAATAGCATTTGCATAACTCACAATTAAAATATAATGAAAGAATCAAAATTAAATATGTTTGGTCTATAACCTTGTCACGAACTATCCTTAATTTTGAGCTGTAATTGAGTTACAAAAATTAAAATGCTATTTGATATATATTGATTTTGTAGAATGTCTTGTAACATGTACTGGCTTTTGAGCCTAAACTTAAACCTGGGCCGGTATGGTAGTAGCTGCTTTGGTACTGTAATAATTATACAAATGCAGAAAAAATTAAAACTAACGTTACTGTTCACACGAATTACGATAATAACAGTTAAAAATTTAGAATTTTAAAAAGAACGTTGTTGGATCGGTGTTTGAATCGCCGAAAATACAGAACCCTTGGATCGGCATTCCAATCGCCGATCCAAGGTTGGATCGGCGTTTCAATCGCCGATCCAAGGTTGGATCGGCGTTTCAATCGCCGATCCAAGGTTGGATCGGCGTTTCAATCGCCAATCCAAGGTCTGACCATTTGAGTCCGCTGGATTTGCTTCTTTTTTAGTGCGAAATTTGATTTTTAAACACTCAAAGTTGGTTTGCAATAATTTTTTTTTTCGTTTTCCCGCTTAAAATTGTCTATATAAGCTCAATTGTCATCATTTATTCTTCACAAACTAAGTTTTTCTCGTTAGTCTGAAATTGATAAACTTTCTCCTCGTCATTTCATATTCGCAATATCACTTCTTCGTAGATAATAATTTTAAATTAATTATTAAATTTATTTTATTTGATTTGCTAATAGAGTTTTAATTTTGAAATTTTAAGCAAATTGGTCCTAAGCCAAGCTGCGTCTCTTCTGGTGTTATTTTGATCGGAGATGAGCGGACGAGCGAACAACGATTATTTTCTGCATTGATGTTACAATATCATGGGGAAAAATTTGTAGTTAAAAAATTAGAAGGAAATCAATATCATGTTAGGGGCCCCAAATTTTTTACAGATTTGGTTGAGAGGAATGGAGGTTTTGATCTTGGAGGGTCGTGGTTGACTCACCTGCCAGCAGTTCCACCTGGTTTTGAAAATCATCCCGCAGTTTCAAATGTTGTCAATCTCTGCTAAATGGAATAATATTATGTTTTTGTTATCGGTATCTTATTATGGTCATTATTAGTGAAATAAGTTTGTGTGACAGTCGTCACTTGTAATGTTTGCCTTATATTACTAAAATATGTTGTTTTGTCTATTTACTTTTATTAAATTTTTTTATGATATTTATTGAAAATTAATATGCAAAGAAATTCAGAATTAAAAAATGCACACCATTAGAAGGACAGCTAAATTTTATAACCATAATATAAAGTAACACATCAAAATAAAAATAAAAAAAACTACTTAAAAAACAAACCACTCAGTTGCTACTTAAAAACAAACTACCTAAGAAAACAAAGTATTTAGATATTTTGGATGTCCGCATATTGTAGAATTTCATCCCACCATGGGTCTTCTTCTTTTTCTTCCTTTTGTTATTGGTTGCTCACACCAGGATTATCAGCAAATTGAGAGGCTTCGTTCCAGAAATCTGCATCGGCTTCTTGTTGTTCTATCTCTGTCATTCTAGCTGCTGCAATATTTTTTTGTTCATCTCTCTCCTTTTGCCATCTCAGGCGCTCCCTGATTTTTTTTCCAATTTCTTCTTCTTTCAATTTTTGTCTCTATTCGGCAGCTTTTTGTGCCATTTTTCTCTTTTTTTCCGCCTCATCTCTCTTTCCATTTCTTTTCTTGTTGATCCCACCAAGCTTGTTTTTCGTGGTCACCGTAGTGGTCACGCAAGATGGTCTCTTTATAATTGAAAAGCTGACCACACTTTGTACAGGTCACTGTGTGGTCTCCACGAAAGTTGTAGATTCTTTCATAAACGGTGCAGTGTGTTTTTGGTGCTGAATATGGTTTTTCTGTTAGTGTTTGTTGGGAAATTGGTTGCGGTTTTTTGTAGTAATTTTCATACCAGTCACAATTCTTATGTTTGGGTTTGCTCAGTATTCTTTGGAGGTGCTCCTTGCAATCTCTTTCTTCCCCACCATTAATGTGCCACTGGTAGTGTATTTTTAAATCGAACTCTATCCCGTCATCTTCGTAGATATTGTATTTGAAAGTGCGAAAACATGTGCGACATCTTACATGATAATCTCCTTTTTATATTTCATTTGTATTGACAGGGAATGTTGGTAATTTGGCTAGTATTCATATCGGGTAGCTGTTCGCCAATTTGGAACATCACTATTGGAGTGAGAGCTATTTCATTTGTCCATGACAGTGAATTTTTCAAGATGAAGAATTGAGTGTGTGTTACATAATCTGGTTGATGAAAGATGATTTTATAGACAATTTTAGACTTAGAATCACACAATAAAAAATTAATTTCACGTGATTCTTTTTCAGACCACGCATGTCCTTTTGCAGAGGGCAGATGGGCATCAGTATACTTTTTCAGACTTTATCAGACCACGCCTGTCCTTTTGTAGCTAATTATTACGTTAAACAATAAATACTGCATTAATAATAAATGGTAGATTCTTAATTTTTTTTTCATGCATTAATAATAAAATGGTGCAATAATAATAAATGGTCCATTAATGAAGTCTAACAAATTTACCTTAGTCTTATCGGTCCATTAATGAAGGCTTATTAAGAAACTTTTGCTTAAAAAATCTTTTGCATAATTAGACAAAATTACTAATTAAATTTGTGCCATTATAGAATTGATAAAATTAGTTTTTTAAAGTAATTAATTTGCACTTGCTATTAATTGTACGCATTTATAATTAATTTGCTCTTGTCTTTACTTTTGAATAATAAAATTTTAAATTAAGCTTTTTAAAATAAAAGTAAATCAATAATTTTGATTACGATGACATAGAAATTATATAATTTTTAATTATATATTTTTAAATTATAGGGACACACAAATTATAATTATAATTATGATTATAATTATAATTTGAATGAACAAGTCAATAATACCGAAGAAGACGAAGAAAGAAATAATCAATACAATACGAGTGCACAGGGTTGGAATTCTTGGGAACAACCTGAGAGTAGTAGTCGACAACAAAGACAAGAGCGAACAAATATGAGTGTATGGAGTTCGGATCCTTGGGACCAACCTGAGAGTAGTAGCGGACGAGAAAGACAAGATGGAACAAATAATGAGTACAATACCAATGCACATGATTGGGATCCATTGGACCAACCTGAGAGTAGTAAATCAGTTAGAGAAGAAGCAGAGGAAGATGAAGAAGAAGAAGAAGGGGATATAGACGAACTTGACGAGACATACGACCGTGGCCCGAGTCATCAGTCGAATTATGCAACGGGGAAGGACTTCACTGATGAAGAGGAAGAGTTTTGGGCGTCACAGGATATGGAGGGAGAGGGTCTGTATGCGCAGGGTTTCGCGAATCACGAGTATTACATTACCGGAATGACCGATAATTACCATCCCGTTAGGCAATTTTTGGATATTTCTGAGTACAAAAATTCGATTTCACAACCGTCTCAAACGGAAGCTTCCGGGCTTTTAGCGCAAGGAAACATTTTTATGTCAAAACCACAATTAAAACAAGATTGTAATAAATACGCCGTAGATAATAATGTACAGCATAAAACCACTAGAAGTACTCCAGCATTGTATGTATTGGATTGTAAATTGCCTACCTGTAAGTGGCATTTGTATGCCCGTACAGAAATGAAAGGTGAATGTTGGAGAATAATAAAGAATGAAGAAGAACATACTTGCGTGAGAAGGGCCGAAAATTTCACGCATGAAATTCTGATGGCAGAGGTAATCGCAAACAGCATCAGGAATGCAGTGAAGAGAGATCTTGGTATTTCTATAGATGACGTAAAATCTATATTGGAGAAAGAATATCCAAATGTAAAACGAACCTATAACAAGTTATGGCGGGGGAAAGAGAAAGCGATCGAACAACTTTTTGGATCGTAGGAGGGATAATACAACAAACTTCCGAGTTTATTATTGGCTATACAGAGAACGATCCCAGGGACACAGATCAAATGGTTGACAGAGAGCGTACGGGATCCCAACAGAGCTATATTCACTGCAGCAGCATGGGCATATGGGCCTTGTATCGCGGCGGTACCATACCTAAGGCATGTTATCAGCATCGACGCGTCGTTCTTATCGGATCGCTACAAGGGAAGATTGTTAGCGGCATGCGGTTATGACCCATGGCGGCGGTTGCTTCTACTAGCATTTGCACTAGTACGAACTGAGAACGAACAATGTTGGGGTTGGTTCATGAATTTTCTAAGGCGGCAAGTTATCGGGGAAGGAAGAAAATTCTGTGTTATTTCGGATCGCCATTGGGAAATAAGGAACGCGTTCAAACAATCCCAATACGATTGGCTAGAGGATGCGAACCCTTCATATGCCGTGCACCGGTATTGCATGCAACATGTATGTGAAAACGTGTTAAAGGTATCTGGAAAAGACGCAGCTCTACCAGACAAATTCAGAAATAAGTTGACGAAAAAGAAAAAAAAGAGGCAATTCTACAAAATGTGGAACGAACTGAAGAAAACGAATCCAAAGGCGATCGATTACCTTGAAAAGTGTGAGAAAGAAAATGAAACAGATGGCAACGAGCAGTGAAAATCTGAAAGGTGGGAACAAACGTATAACGGTAGTTTTCGTTGGGGAATTATGACGAGTAATGGATCAGAAAGTCTCAATAGTAGGTATAAGGCTGAGAGAAAACTACCAGTTGTTAGACTTGTGGAAGGCACTTGGTACAAAACTGTTAAATTGTTTAATGAGAGGAAGCAAATAGCTTTGGCGAGACAGATGGAGGGAGAACGATGGCCAAAAGAAATCCAACTTAAACTGATGAAACATACTCTCAAAGCAGGTACAAATATACTTCCAATGTAATCATATTTACTTCTACTCTTTAAAATGTATAATGATATAAATTCATATTTACAGCGGCAATAAACGTTATCACCGTTGACATTGAACGTGGAGAATTTGAAGCTCAAGTGTCATTCGAAAAAATGATCCGGGGGTAACCTGGAAGAACCAAGTTTTCCTCAAATGTGATTACTAACCGAGAGATCCTCAACTACCGAGCAGGCGTGCTTGGTGTAAGTGCAGAAAACCTCAACTCACAGGAATACCATATCTTAATGTGGTTGCCGTATGCGATCATTTTAAGTGGGATGTTTCTGATTTTGTAGACGAACGGTACAGCACAGAGAATATGGTTAAAATATGGTCAACAGGTGATTTTCACTGCTACGAAGACGAAGATAAGTGGCCTGGGTATGATGGTCCCGTGATCTATCCGGATAAGACAATGATTAATCGGGACAGGCGAAAGAAGGATCGTGATTGGATGTGGATGGATGCAATGAGTGTTGGAGTTGTGTCTTAGAAGTCAATATTTAATGACTTAATTTCTTAGTTTATGTTATCGATTATATTTAATCATTTGTTCCTGGAGTTTATTACTGAGAGATCATTCAGGTTGAGGATCTGAATTGTAGATCTATGTGGATCATTCATTAGAATGACAGTAATAAATCTAAATCGTCCGTAATCTTGATAATTAACAAGGAACATTAATTATCATAAAAGATTAGTATGCAAGTTAAGTGATGATTAAGTTCTACAAATCATAGGTAAGGAGTTACCAACTTAATTGCATATGTGTATGTTATTAGAACATAGTATAGGACATGATCCAATGAAATAAACATATGGATTGTGTTATGTGTAATTGTTTATTTCATATGAGTTTGATTCTAAGTTTGAGATGGTTCAATTTTTCCACATGAGAATAGGTTCAATAAATATCGTCTACCGTTGATTCCTGATAAGGGCTGCTATACGGACTTTATTTATGTTCTCTTGAATTATGCGGGGAAAAGTTGTTCATCAAGAAAGCCGTATGTCCCTCATTAATTCACTTAGTGAGTGATGACATCTGTTTGGGTCCCTTGATGGAGTTAGATTGTTTGGCCAACTTGTACAATCAACTCTAGATCAAGAAATGTATAATCTGCAAGAATGACACATATTCCTATTTTGGATTATACAGTGATATCATGTGACATAAGAATCAGATAAGGAGATTCTTTTATTTCTTATGCAGGATTGAGATATTGTAGCAGTACATTATTTATGCGAATTGGGAATCATAACGTGTTGCTAGATACCGCTTATGATTATTGGAATTAAATAACGATTTAATTCCATGGCCAACGTAGCGTAAATCCTCAAAGGGTCACAAAAATAGGACTTTAATCACACAGTGCATTATTTATTTATTCGCAGCAGTGTATTGCGAAAATATGATAAGTTAATTAATTAATTATATACCGTTACGAACCGTTATAATTAATTAAGTCAAGGAGATCATATAGAAATAAATTAATGCATTAACTAATTCCAAAATAATTATTAATAAGTTAATAATTAATTTTGTTCAACACAATTTAATTCTAGGAATTAAATAGAGCTTATGGACTTTTATTTAATTAGTAAATTAAAGGCCCGGTTTGAGTACAAGAGAAAGGTCCATTAATTAATTGAATTAGTGGACATTTAACACACCACAAAATGGGCTTGATAGCCCACATAGTGGCTGCCCTAATAGGGATAAAAAGGTCTCTAAAGTATGTGGAGTGGTTGGTCTATAAAAGGAGGTCATTTGGAGAGAGAAACCCTAGCCACCATAGTTTTTTCTCTCCCTCTTCCTCCTAGAACGAAAATTAGAGAGAAAATTTCAGAATTTTCATATCTTTCTCTTGCTCTTTTCCACCTCTTCTAGCTCATGTGTTGAGATTTCTCCCTTCTCCATTAATTAGACTAGTTAATTGACAAATGTAAAAGAGAGAAAACCTTGGGGATTAGTTGCTCTCCTCTTCCTTGCTAGCACAAGTTAAAAGAGAAGGTGATTAAACTACTTGGTGGACTCGAGGCGGCCGTCGACGGAGGAGAAGGCGAAGGAGAGCACGTCATCAACTCCCATACATTGGTCGAGCCTCGCGGATACGATTCCGCGAGAGGTAATCGATTCCTTCTATTTTCTCATGTGTGTGTTGATTGCTTAGCAAGATCCTTTATGCTTGATGTTTAATTAAGTTAATTAGTAACTAAAATTAAAAATTGAGCACTTTCTAACAGTGGTATCAGAGCTCTAGGTCGTGCTTGAGCATTTTAACACATAATTAGATGAGAAATGGTTAATTAACACATGGATTAGTGATGCACTTGCTTTCTGTCTGGATTTCTGTTCTGATTTCGTGATTTTTTCGGATTTTTCGCTGAGAAAAACTTTCAGAAAATTTTTATATTTTATTGAAGGTTGTAGATCTGTGAGATGTGGTCCTTTTTCCACTGGTTTTACCTTTTTCTAAGCTGTTATGAATTTATGGTGAATTCAACGGTAACGGTGCGCAGATCTGGTACTCTGCTGCACAGTTCTGTGTTTTAGACATGAAAGATTTATTTTTCGAAAATAACTATCTGTTTTTCTTGGCTAAGAATCTTGTAGACTTGATGCTCTTTCTGGACTTGTATATTTTCATACATGCTTCAGATTTTATGTGGGCATTCAAGTCAAGATATTTGAATCGGTTGTCAGATCTGGTTTTTCCAACAAATTGATTATTTGGATAAACTGTACTAATTGAGAAATTTTTTTGGAAAAGTATTTAAATATAAAGTGTCTAATTGAAGTTAGGATTCTGTGAAAATTAGTTTCAAAGAATTTCATTAAGGTTTGATACCTCAACTGAGTTAAAAGTTTTTAGTCATCAGTCTGTTTCAGAACAGGGCAAGTGGCTTGTTTGCTATTTATCTTGATGATTTTAAATAAGACTAGTTGGATTTCTTTTGATGGATTGGTAGCCAATAACATAAAGTATAATTGTTATGTAAAGTGTTTGTATGAAATCGTTTTGGAAGATGATCCTACAGACCAAAAGATTTAGACAAAAATAGAAAAATCGGATAACGGTGTTTCGCGCACAGTTTGACGATTTGTTAATTTTGTTTCTCTCTGATGGTAAGTGATCTCTCCCTAAGAATTTGACAGGTAGCTTCAATCATAATAGGGAGTATGAATGATTTATTTCATAATTTTTGAAAACCGAAAAATTTCAGATTTTATCGGGTCCCATTTAATATTTTAAATAGTTAAAGTATTTTCTAATTATTCAAATTGGTTGAATAAATTAATTAGAATACTCTTTAATACTCCTCCTTTCTGTTTCAAATGTTGATTTGATTTTTCAAATGGTTTAAGCAAATTGGTTGTTTAAAATGTTAAACTTTTATGCGGAAAGACCCGAACTATAAGCGATGTGAAAAAACTCTAATTCATTATTGTTGATTAAGAAACAAAGGGAAATGTGCTAACTTTGTTTTGTAGGAAGGATCGTGGATTTAGTATAGCTCTAGAAACCAATGCCTTGTGTGTTGTAATTTTGTGAATGCATGTAATTGATTGTATGTAAGGCCTTTGGTGCCATAGTTAATTAATTAATAATTATTAATTTCTTAATGTAACTTGTGAAACTTGCATGCCTCTAAGGCTAGATGGGAATTAGGAATATTTTCATATGTATTTTTGCTCCTTTAATTATATAGGATAGGATCCATATGATTAGTGGGAGGGACAATTAGATTAGTTTTTGCTACATGGAGATGCGGCGAACCTAATGCAAGCGGGAGCCATACAAATCCAAAACAATGCTTGAAATGCTTATTATGTGAATGTTTGTGAATGCTATGAAATGTCATAGGATAGGTATGGGTGTATGTTTACATGACCACCAAACAAGAGTCACATAATTGTTTGTCCCAATTTAATTTGATTAAGTCAATCGCCCTCCTTCTCTCTATCCCCTTCACGTCAATTGTCCTCTCATGGCGCGGTCCGCCCAAGCGGACGTCATGGTTGCCAATTCGATAGTCGGGATACAAATAAAATGATTTGTTAGGAGCAAATAGAGAGAGGTTGCTTATCGATGGACCCAACTAGAGTTTGGAAATCAGAGCGAAGTTTGTTAATATATATAGATATTCACAAACCAAGAATCATATGTTTGATATGATTGGTTGGAGAACCTACATTGTCTAGTTAAGTAGGGTGACGTGCCATAGCAAGATTTACTTGATAAAAACGGAGATCTTGGAGAACCAACTACATTTGGGACATTAAATAAATGTAGTGGGAGTTTTATTTGTTATAAATAAAACATTGCATAAACTAAATGACCTTAAATTGAAATTGTTATAGATGTTAAACGTGTTAATTTTTGTTGCGATCAATCTTTGAAAAAAACAAACTCGTTTCTAAAGGTATTTATTTGGAGAAATAATACTGATTCCTAAGACATGATCTTAGTGAAAAGAAATTTGAGCATGCTTATTGCTAAATTTTTCTTAACTTCCCGAACGTAGCATCGCAATGATTGATTGACTTTTAGCGAAAAGTTATTCAATAAAGCGGATGCCTATATCCACATTGGAATTTCTAGACTTTTGAATTAGAGAATTCATACGGACTAGATTTGACTCATACGCTCTCATCCACTTACTTAAGAAGTTGTTCTTAGAGAAAGTACATATCGACTCAATCATTTATGATCGAGTCATGAGTTAATCAAGAGATTCTTTTTCTATAAAAAAATATATGAATGTTCCATTAGCTTACAAACCGAAAGGTATGAGTAGCTAATTGCCAACTAGAGATATTGAGATTTACAATATCAAGGATCGTTGATATTGTCATACAATTTCTTACTTAGTAATGAAGGATATGATGTTACTTTTCGCATACTTGTTTATGCAAAAGGTAATTAATCGAGTATTAAAGGAATACTTCGCTAAGGTATTAGTTGAGACTTCGAGACCCTCATTTGAGACCATGTGTCGCATGAGTTGTTTCATTTGCTGTTTTATGGAAGCATTTGAAAGGTTGTTCGAAATACCATGATTATGATAAATAGAAATGTTCTAATTCTTAAGGTGCTTGTCATTCAAATTATCTCGCTATCTCTAATTCACACTAGTAATTAGGTACTAGTTCATGTGCTCGCATTTAACGAAATGTGTAAGCAATGAAGAATAAGAGAAAGTTCAAAATAAATAAAGTAAACTCCGTTTTGGAAATGGCTTGTTCGTCTAAGCCACTACCATTGAATACGTAAAGTCATCTTTAGTTTGTTTAGGAATTAAAGATTGTATATCTTATTCCTAATATCTCAAAAACTCTTATCTACACTTCATACTTGAAGATGGATGATAATGTTTTGTAAAAGAGAAATGTTGTTCTCTTATTATGAATTTGTTTATATAATTTCATGCATCTTGATTGAATTTGCTTGAAATAGATAAACAAGTGTTGAATGACAAATAGGATTCGCAAGACTTCACGTAAGTATTTGACTTTAATGTGAAATGACCGCTTAATCATAAATAAACGAGAATCGCATTATGAGAGTCTATGTAACGTAGAGCTCGTAACTCAATTCGATTGCGAATCAATTGAAATATGCGAATCATGTTTGTTAAATGACAAAAGCGTCTTTAACCTACGAAGGTTTAAGGACAAGTGACTTGATTAGGACTTAAACATATCGATGTATATAGACCTATAAGCACTTTGTGTTATGAAAGGTTGTTAATACTTTACTACTTAACCAATGATCATTGTAGATATTAACATATCTATTTGATATGGTATAAGTATGAACCTTTTAACATATTCAAAAGAGTTCAAGAGTGAAGTTAAAAGACCATTCAAGAAAAGTAAAAAGTCTTACGATTGATCATGGTAAATAGTTAAGTCATATAGTTTGATATATTACCTAAAGAGTATGAAAGTCGTTTCACAACTCGCTCCATGAAAATATTATATTAGAATAATATGTCCAAGAATGGAGGTATCGAACATTATTTGATATCGTTCGATCGGTAATAAATTAAGTTGACTTATTCAACTCGTATTAGGGATTTATTTTTTAGGACAATATTGTTTACACTGAATAAAAGTTTCATCATAGTCCGTTGAGAAAGATATTTTACGAGATTTGATCACTAAGTACGTTATTTCTCAAAATTTGGTGTTAAGAAGCTTATTTCAAGTTTGTTGATTGATAAGCTTAAATCCAAATAGGACGCTTAATGTTTTGTATGATACCTTAAACTGACCGAAAGGTACTACTTATACGAACATGATAAGAACAAGGTAGTTGTTACTCATCATGACGTAATCTTGGAGAATAACTCTCTCTCAAGAATAAATAGTGGGAGAAAAGTGAGCATTAAAGAAGTTTATGCGTCACCACAAGAAGTACTCTTATGGGAAACTTGTCACTCTATATATGGTGCTTAGTGGGAGTTGAGCGGAACTTCATTCACATGAAGTTGTGAAAAAAAGAAGTTTATATGCACGGTCGCTTCTAAAGAGTACTCAAACATCTCGTCTGTAGATGATGTTTGAGAAACTCGTACGATATATTAGGATCAAGAACTTATTCTACAAGTTGTTGTAGAAATAGTTCATGAACCTCAAGCATCAATCCTACAAAGGTAAACGAGAGTGAATCGCCTAACCGAATGGTACATAGGCTTCACGATATCATCATTCTTGGCATATGAGAATCCATTGATAAATAAAGAAGTGATGAAAGCATCCGATTCCACAAGTATGGTTTAAATCCATACGGTCTTTAAATACAATCCATGTATAACAACAAGGTATAGACCTTGGTTGATGTTCATGAAGGAGCAATCCATCAAGAACATTTAGATCTTTAAAGAAAAGATTGACATGGTCGGCAAGTTGACTTTGTACAAAGCACAGATTCGCGCTTGAAGTTATGTCTAAGTCGATACCGAGTTGACTATATACTAAGCACGGCTTATTGCTTGTAGCTATGTATAAGTGAATAAAGATTGTTCTAGCAACGTCTATATTTCGTATATATTGATATATGGAAAGAAACATCAAAAATCGCTTTCTTCGAATGAATGAAGGAAGATGTTGTGTATATAATACAAACCAAGGACTATGTTTGATGTATTGCTATAAACATATACATACTTCAAGTATCCATTAATGAATTGAAGCAAGCATTGTGAAAAAGTAGAATAAACATTTTGACAAGGAAATCAAGGAGTTGAACTTCGTCAAAAGCATCTTGTATAGACAAGATATTCAGTGGGAGAATGATTGCGTTATTTGTATTGTACAAGATAACAAGACACTAATTGGGAATGATATTAAGGAAATGAATATTATTAAGATCTCATTGAAGAATGTTCTTCTCAATAGAGAACTTGGGCAAGACCACCTAAATCCAAGTGAACAAAATCTATGGAGATAGATTATGATGGATGTTGGGTTTAAGCTAATGTGCATATAATGACCAAGTGTTCTTGAAACACATTATGGTGAACTCCAAGAAAAAATGTTTAACCACGTCATATGGTATAAGACTTGAGTTTGACTCGGTTTATTTCAACTCAATTCGAGAAAAAATGGATGAAACAGTTCAAACATTCTTCTATGAGTTTCATTATGTATGTCATATTTATGCACATGCCCCAATGTGTAGTATTCAAGGAACATGATAAACGGTTATCAAATGGATACAATAGAGACACATTTGGATAATAGTCAAAGATATTCTCGAGTATCTTGTGAGAAAGAGTGATATGATTTTTCATCTTTTAGGATGAAAGAAAGATCATGTAAGCTGTTGCATTGATGATAGTTTTCGAAAGATTGATATAATCACAATTGAGTTATATGTATTTTGCTTAATGATGGTGTTGTAAGTTTAGAAAGTGTTCTAAATGGGATATTACAACCGTTTCCGTCACCAAAGCAAAATACATAGCAACTTGTGAAACAACGAAAAAAGATGATTTGGATCAAGAAGTTCTCAGTCAAGCTAATATGGTTATATGCATCTCGAACCATAGCTTAGTCTTGAAGAACCCAATATTAAATTGGTGATCAAACTATTAACTATGACATTATCACTTGATCTCATATGATGATAATCAAGAACATATATATAGGAGTATATATACGTATAGGGTCAAACAAAATTGGATAGGTTCGCGAACACAGCGAATACTCTGACATAACCTCTACCCTGAGCTGTACACGAGATGCAGTTGTGCATCCATACGTGATGGACGTGTGAGTAACTTGCTTTAAGCGTATTATTTCTTTTGAGGTTCAAAACATGTATATATATGGATATATGACATCAGTCTAAATTCTTCAGTGGCTAGAAGTCGCTACTGATTGACTCAAGACCAAGTGGGAAATTGTTGGAGTTGTGTCCTAAAAGTCAATATTTAATGACTTAATTTCTTAGTTTATGTTATTGATGATATTTAATCATTTGTTCCTAGAGTTTATTACTGACAGATCATTCAGGTTGAAAATCTGAATTGTAGATCTCTGTGGATCATTCGTTAGAATGACAGTAATAAATCTAAATCGTCCGTAATCTTGACAATTAATAAGGAACATTAATTATCATAAAAGATTAGTATGCAAGTTAAGTGATGATTAAGTTCTACAAATCATAGGTAAGGAGTTACCAACTTAATTGCATATGTATATGTTATTAGAACATAATACAGGACATGACCCAATGAAATAAACATATGGATTGTGTTATGTGTCATTGTTTATTTCATATGAGTTTGATTCTAAGTTTGAAATGGTTCAACTTTTCCATATGAGGACACCACCCCAATTGTACTGCACCGAGTTACTAGAATGAAGATCCTGCAAATAGGAATTATTATCTTAAGGAATATCATCAACTCTTTCATATATTTAATTTCTTATTAAAGTGCAATAAATGTGAGATATTTATTTCTTGGCTAACATCCAATAATTGCAAATAAAAACATGGAACCGAGTCACCCGTGCCGTTAGGAAATAACTCGCACCCAAAAATCTCCAACAGGTAAGCGTGTGTGTATCTGTCGATCCTCGTTGCGTTATTCGTGCCAGGCCCCCCAATCTGATTCCAAATCTTACGCAGTTCCTTTAACCTAACGGAATGAGATTTCCTGCATTACATTATTAATTTAATTTGATTGTAAGAACTATATATATTTAAAATTAACATAAAAATAAATTTTTTAAAACCTTCTTACTTCCGTTTTTTTTCCCTGAAGCACTTCTCAACTATCCAGTGCCTGTATCTTCCGGCAACGTCAAATTCTGGAGTAACTGTATGGCGTCGTAATCGGTCCGTCCAGTAACGGTTCTGCCAGCCGTAGGTAAACCGTATAAGAATGCCACATCCTGCAAATAGTTCAAATTTTATACATATATAGTTACAAAAAAAATATTACAAATAGGTATTGATCCTTACCTTTAGAAGGACCGTCATCTTGCCAACGTGCGGAAAAAAGAAAGGGTGGGTCTCTGGCCTCCAGAACATGGCTAGACCCTGCAAAAGTGAATGATCGAGCTGCATATAACCTAACTGAACGAAATGTATCAGTCCAAGTGTCATCAAACGCTCATCCACCTCAGCAGTTCGTGACATCTTAGTCCTATGTAGTACTACCCTCAAATGCTGTATATATTTCTTTTTTAATTATTTTAAAAAATACTACCAAAATAGAAATATATAAGTAAAAAAAGTAAAAGAACAATAATAACTTACACCAGTGCCACGAACTTTCGACTCATCCAAATGCAAAACATGATCCGCAATAACAGGACCGGAGGGAACAACAGGATCCGCTGATGTAGAAGCCTCGACATCAACAGAAGCGGTAGATGTAGAATCGCCAGAATTTCCACGAAGCATCGTAGATCTACGAGGTGGTGCCTCTGGTACTCTTCTTCTCGGTGGCATTTTTACTACACTACAATAAAAATTATCAATGTAAATAATCTAATAAAATTTCGGCAGCATCTCCCCTGTACTTGGAGTGTTTCCGAAAAAAAAACACCCAAATCCCCCCTAATTACAAACCCAAATCTCATACAACAAAATTTCCAATCTCATACAACAACATTTCCAATCTCATACAGCAACATTTCAAATTTTCTATTTTTTTACATATTTCAAAAATTTTTTAGAATAATTATTCTAATTTTTCATTTATTTACCTCAATAAAATAAATTAATTAAATGTATAAATATTAAAAAAAAACTTACCTCGACTAGAAGCGCTGCTTGTCTCTTTTTAGAAAATTTCCCTACATTTAAAAAATTAATCTATCAATTTTTTATTATTTTATTTACTTTTTCTAATTTATAATTAACTTATTCACAATTATAAAATGTACAAAATAATTCAAAATTTTTTTATAATTACATATTATAATTATTTATAATTATTCTGATTTTTTATTAATTTTTTAATTATTTTTTCAATATTTATTCTATTTTTTCTATTAATTACCAAATTAAACTAATTAAATTCAATAAAAAAATTTCAAATTACATATTAAAATTATTTATATTTATTCTGATTTTTTACTAATTTTTTCATTATTTTTTCAATATTTAATCTATTTTTTTAATTACTTACCTAATTAAAGTACTTAAATTAAATAAATAAACGAATTAAATTCAATAAAAAAATTTCCAAATTACATATTATAATTATTTATATTTATTCTGATTTTTTACTTAATTTTTCATTATTTTTTCAATATTTAATCTATTTTTTTAATTACTTACCTAATTAAACTAATTAAATTAAATAAATAAAATAAATATTAAAAAAGAAACTAACCTGAGGAGAGGAGAGGTTCTGTCCTGCGTGCGAGAGAGAGAAGGGGTGGGAATGAGGGGTCGCTGTCTCGCTTATATAGGAGGGGAATACCTTGGATCGGCGATTGAAACGCCGATCCAAGTTTGGATCGGCGATTGGATCGCCGATCCAAGGGTTCTGTATTTTCGACGATTCAAACGCCGATCCAACAACGTTATTTTTAAAATTTTGAATTTGTAACTGTTATTATCGTAATTCGTGTGAACAGTAACGTTAGTTTTAATTTTTTCGGTATACAAATGTGAGTGGATAACATGGCACCTAATGTAAATTGGTCCAGTACAAGCTTTTTCTTTTTCAAAGGTTGGTAAGTACAAACTACATCGTTCATATTAGTTGTGTAACAAAGATAAAGTTTAATATGCATTATAGTGCATATTACTTTCTATGCACTGCAAATTTTTTTGAGTATTTTTATAATTTGACAAATCTAATTTAACCAATGTAATCTACATATTGAAATCTTATAGCAAACCAAATTTTACAATTTTTGAGATTTTATTAATATTTTTTCGAATTTTTTTAAAACCTGTCATTTTTTTAATGTTGTAAATAGTAGTTTGTTTTCAATAATAGCATGTTTTAAAAAATAAAAAAATAGTAATAAAATCTAAAAAAATGTAAAATTTGGTTTGCTATGAGATTTCAATATGTAGATTAGATTGGTTAAATTAAATTTATCAATTTACAAAAGTACTCCTGAAAAAGTCCGCGGTGTATAAAAAGTGCTATGCACTATGGTGCATATTAAACTTTCTCGTGTAACAAATCCTTGGATCACAATCAGATTTCACAACTAGAAAGCACCATCATTTATGTAGATTAGATTGATAATGATAATGTAAATTATTTGCAACGTATTATAGGTTCTCCTGTAAGTCGTAAACCTTCTTACCGGTGTACAGGTTCGATCCCCTGTAAAAAAATAAAAATAAAAAAAAATCAGATGGTTTCAGACAAATACATATTTATTTTAAAATAGATAACCTAGATGAAACTTCAGTTTTTGAAGAAGAAATCAGAAATAACTAATATGTATAAATATTAATCCAGTTAAGCTGAATCTAGACAGCACGAGCACTAAATCAAGAACGAAGGAAGTAATTACAATCCTGTTTTAATTCTATGGATTGAATACTAACAAATATATATCGCTTAATTATAGACTGATATTCATCCACTATGAACCAGACAGGTCAAATTTGAATAGTTTGGGACAGCGATTTAAGACCTGAACAACAATAATACGAACGTGATTTTTTATATAATTTAATTTGTCTATGCAGTTATAGATGTATGTAAGTGCGCGCGGTGAACTACAGTTGCTCAGTTGACAACACCAAATTGCTATATTATATATATATATATATATATATATATATATATATATATATAGAGTTTTGCTATGGTGAGTTGTAACTTACCAAAGGGTCGGTGAGTCGCGCTCAAAGTTCTTAAATCTAGTTCAAAATGACCGATCCAAACCATCTAATATGATCTCCCTATTGAAATCTCCATGCAGACCAAATTTTACATTTTTCCGAAATTTTTAAGTATTTTTTTGAAATTTTAGAAAATCGTTAATCTAATTAGTTCTGAACCGTTGAAAAACAACAGTTTTTAAAAATCCGAAAAAAATACTTAAAAATTTCCAAAAAATATAAAATTTGGTCTGCATGGACATTTCAATAGAGAGATCATATTGGACGGTTTAGATTGGTCATTTTGACTAGATTTAGAAGCTTTGAGCGCGACCCACCGACCATTTGGTGAGTTGCAACTCACCATAGCAAAACTCTATATATATATATATATATATTGATGAAAAATTGCTATATTATCTATTAAAAAGTCTGGATTAATATATTATCTGCCGTGTTAAACAGGTAGCAATTTGTTAGGTGAAGGTGGCTTTCAGCATTTAGGTTTCAAATTATTAGTATCTATGTTGTTTTTTTTTATTTTTTTTAGTTTAGATCATTGCCGACTTGAAATCATTTAAGTTTCTATCGCTTCAACTTTCAAGCTCAGTTTGACTTCTTGTTTTAGCAAAAATATATTTGTATATCATAATTAATTAAATTTTACGAAGTTGCGCCATATCAAATTAATTATTACAAAATATTTATGACTTTTCTTTTTCAATAGAAAGTTTCAAAATTTATAAAACTACACAAAACTATATATGTTAGAAAGTGTTGCTAATGCTCAATTTTAATTTTTATTACAATTAATAGCAATTAATTAAGCATACAAACACCATAGGATCTATTCTCAAGCAAAAACACACATCCAAAGAGAGAAAGGTTGTAGGAATTCTATATCTCTTGCGAAATCGTATCTGCAAGACTCGATCCTTATCTTTAGGAGCCGATGGCGTGCCTCTTTCTCCTTTCTTCTTCTCCTAGGTTGGCCTCGAGTCCACCAAGAATACAACCACAACCAAAGAACTAGTGCTAGCTAGTTCTAAGCAATAGCTATTCATTTTCCTTAATCTTTTCTTCAAATAACTAATTTAGGTGTAGAAGATGTGAGCTCAACACATGAGCAAGAGAGGGGGAGAGAGAGAAGGTGGCGGCCATAGAGAAAGGGAGAGAGGAGAGATGGCAGTTAGAGGAGAAAGCTAGGGTTTCATCAAATGAGACCCCTTTATATAGAATTCTCAAGTCCTAAGTCTCTCCACAATCTTTGACCCTTTTATCCCTATGAGACCGGCCTCACATGGGCTCCTATGGGCCATGTGATGTCATGCATTGATCCACTTAATCAAACATTAAATGGACCCCTCTTATTGCTCTCTAATTAGTTCTCTAGTTAGGTTTCTATTTAACAATTAAATAAAGGTTCATTCTTTTAATATAATTCAACTAATTATATTAAAATGTGTTGAACAAAAATAATTATCAACTTATTGATAATTATATTGGAATTAACAAATGCATTAATTTATTTTTATATGATCTCTTTGATTTAATTAATTATAATAATTTACAACGGTATATAATTAATTAATCAACATATCATATTTTCACAGAACTCACTACTGTGAATAAATAAATAATACACTGTATGGTTAATATTTTATTTGTGTGACCCTTTGAGAATTTATGCTATGTTGGCCATGAAAAATAAATCGCTATTTATTTTCTATAATCATAAGCGGTATTTAGCAACACGTTATGATTTTCAATTCACATAAATAATATACTGCTAAAATATTTCAATACTGCATAAGAAATAAAAGTATTTTTCCGTTTTGATTCTTATGTCACATGATATCACTGTATTGTTGGAGTTATGTCCTATAAGTCAATATTTAATGACTTAATTTTAATTTATGTTATTAATGATATTTGATCATTTGTTCCTATAATTTATTATTGACAGATCATTCAGGTTGAGGATCTGAATAGTGGATATATGTGTTTCATTTGTAATTAAATGACAATAATAAATCTGAATCGTCCATAATCTTGATAATTAACAAGAAATATTAATTATCATAAGAGATTAGTATGCAAGTTAAGTGATGATTAAGTTCTACAAATCATAGGTAAGGAGTTACCAACTTAATTGCATATGTGTATGTTACTGGAATATAGCACATGACTTGACCCAATAAAATAAATATATGAATTGTGTTATGTGTCATATTTATTTCATATGAGTTTGATTCTAAGTTTGAGATGATTCAACTTTTCCACATGAGGATATGTTCTATAAATATCATCTAACGTTGATTCCTGATAAGGGCTGTTATACGGACTTTATTTATGTTTTTTTGAATTGTGGGGGAAAAAGTTGTTCATCAAGAAAATCGTATGTCCCTCATTAGTAGACCCAGTGAGTGATGATATCTGTTGGGCCCTTTAATGGAGTTGGATCGTATGCATGCAAACTAGACGATAATCTCTAGATCAAGAAATGTATAATCTACAAGAATGACACATTTCTATCTTGGATTATACAGTGATATTATGTGACATAAGAATCAAAACAAGAAAATACTTTATTTCTTATGCAGGATTGAAATACTGTAACAGTACAGTATTTATTTATGTTAATTGAAAATCATAACGTGTTGCTAGATACCGCTTATGATTATTAGAATAAATAACGATTTATTTTTTATGACCAACATAACATAAATCCTCCGAGAGTCACACGAAAACAAAGCTCTTAACCAATGTACATTACATTTAGTTTATTTGTATTAGAGAATACAGAATATGATAAGTTGAATAATTAATCATATACCGTTATGAACCGTTATGATTAATTATTTCAAAGGGATCATATGAAACTAAATTAATGTAAAGTCTAAACTAAATAATAATTATAAAATAGTTGATATTTATTTTTGTTTCAACTCAATTGATATAATTGTGTGAATTATATCAATTAATCGGACTATCATTTAATATGTCAATTTGAGTCCAACTTCAAATGCAATTAAAAGATGATTTAAGAGAAATTAAAAGACCAACAAAATTGGGCTTAGAAGTCCAATTTGTGGCAGCCAAGGTGGTGGGAGTGGTCCCCCCTTTAGGATTGTTAGAAAGGTCTATATAAAGAATACTAGTTGGTGAATTATGATTTTTTTCTCTTACTTTCTCTCTCTTCCTCCATGGAGCACGAAATTTCAAAGAAGAAAATAAAATTTTCAGATATGAAATTTTGTATCTCTTTCTTGCATTTGAATAGAGCTCATGAGTTGAGCATAGTTTTCTTAATTAAATGGTGATTTAATTGAAGAAGAGAAGCAAAAGATTAGGCGTTTCTATCGATTTGCTAGCACAAGTAATATAAAATTTGGTTAAACTTTGTTTGGATCTAAGGTGCATGGAGAGAAAGAGGAGATGAGCACGCCGCCGCCTTCTATGTCGTGGTCGCGTCTTGTAAATACAATTTTACAAGAGGTATAACTTCCTACACCTTTCTCTCTCTTTGGATGTATGTTATTTGCTTGAGACTAGATCCTATGGTGTTTGTATGCTTAATTACTTGCTATTAATTGTAATAAAATTTAAAATTGAGCATTAGCAACATTTTTTAACATGCATAATCCAAGATAGGAATGTGTCATTCTTGTAGATTATACATTTCTTGATCTAGAGATGATTGTACAAGTTGCCGGCAAATAATCCATCTCCATCAATAGACCCAACAAATATCATCATTCATTAAATAAATTAATGAGAGACACACAGTTTTCTTGATGAACAATTTTTTCCCGCACAATTCAAGAGAATATAAATAAAATCCGTATAGCAGTCCTTATCATGAATCAGCATTAGACGATATTTATAGAACCTATCCTCATGTGGAAAAGGTGAACCATCTCAAATTTAGAATCAAACTCATATGAAATAAATAATGACACTTAACACAATCCATATATTTATTTCATTGGATCATGTCATATACTATGTTCTATAACATACACATATGCAATTAAGTTGGTAAGTCGTTACCTATGATTTGTAGAACTTAATCACCACTTAACTTGTATACTAATCTTATATTATTGTCATTCTAATGATCTACAGAGATCTACAATTCAGATCCTCAACCTGAATGATATGTCAATAATAAACTCTAAGAACAAATGATCAAATATTATCAATAACATAAACTAAAATAAATCATTAAGTATTGACTTCTAGGACATAACTCTAATAATATATAGCAACTATTCGAGAGTATCTACTACTACATTTTCTCATTTTGTATCCAGTAGTATAATATAAGTTTCACATGATTTTCATTAAAATTGAGCTAACACATGAACAGCAATTGTGATCAATTAATAAATAACTTTCAGTGTCATATGAACAGCTAGTACAAAAAAAAAATGATAATTATGTCATCTTCATGTATGGAACTAATTAAAATTTGTCAAATTAAAATTATGCACATTAGAAAATAACAAAATATACAATATGCACGTTTCCAAGCATACTGTACGTACGGAAAATGTAAAAACGCTGTGTTACAACCAACACGTCCTAGCTAGCAAAACATCGTGCACAATAAGGAGTGTTATATACTAATTTAACGAGTCAAAAATTCCTGATGCGATTCGAGAAATTTTCCCCCAGAAAATATGCTGACCGGTGAAGTGAGCGATTCTAAGCTGGATTGTTCTATCTAGTGATTTGCAGGGGCAAAGGCACATGCAAGAAAAAGTGGACATTTGTCCCCTATAAATTACAAATAACACCTTCAAAGTGTTAAATTTACATGTAATTCTATATGATCTATTCGATTTCCAAAATCCTACCTCAGCCCCTGGTAATTTGATTCCATTCCATCAATTAAGTGATTCTTAATTGTTTTCAAATTTATTATAACAAAATTGTTGGTTTTAAACCAACCGATTAAAAAAGTGAGCGACTCTAGATAAGCAACAATCCAAACCGTACGCAACTTTTGAGTTGTCGAAATGATCTAACAGTGCCATATAAAGGTTTACATGGTGAAAACGACATAGCTGCAATTTGTGCGGTGTCGTGCCAACCGACTAGGACCAGATATTATTGTTCTTGGTAGAACTACATAAATATTGTTGGTACCAGAATACTTTTTTAAAATATAATGATCATCAGTACCCTTGATACTGTTATTGTCTTTTTTTGTTGGGGGATGTGTTTGTGTGTTATTTGGGATATTCCGAAGGGATCAGTACCAAAAAGTAATCAAGATACTTTTTTTTTTTTTTAGAATAACCAAGATACTCTGGTTAAAAGTTAACAAAATTAGAAGAAATTAGAGTTTTACCTCGGTGAGAATTGGTACCCGTGATTTGACTAATAGCAAAGCAGGCAGAACACATGAGGCAACCACCTCTTTATACTTTGTTGTCCTAAAAGCCGACGGGTAGATTTTTTTTTTTTGAAAAAAAAAATTGTAGTCATTGGTCCATCGACATGTTCGCTGTTTTCAATACCAGTATAGAAACTCTTATTCTGGGACAATTATTATTATAAGAAAAATAGCCCTCTAAAATTTTAACAGGAACCAAGATTTATTTTTTATTTTAATAAGAATCAAGAAATAACGTTTTTTATAAACGCATTACATTCTCGCACCTAATAATCTGTTTATAAAACGCATTAATAGCCTAATAACCCGTTTTATAAATGCGTTATTAGTTTTTTAAAATTATCCGCCGAACGATTGTATCAGATTGTGTCAGAGACGTTAAAACCAAACATTTGATTTATTAAAAAAATATTTTACAAAAAAGTCCCTGCATGTTTCATATTTATAAAATTCTCAAAAAATATTTCAATTTAAATATGTATTAAATAGATATAATGAATATATTACACATACTTTATATGCATTTAATTGCACATATTTTTTTTGAACATGTGTATAATATCATTTTGTTTGAAATATTATTTAATTCTTTTGTAAATAAAAAAATTGAGAGACTAAAATGCAAAAGTTAAATTTGTAAAAATAAATAGTAAAAATATAGGGTTATCGGCGAAAAAATCTCAATTATATTGTTTGTGCATTATTCGCGATAACCCTGTATTTTTACTATTTAATTCTACAAACTTATCTTTTGCATTATAATCTCTCTATTTTTTTATTTACAAAAGGATAAAATAATATTTCAAATAAAATGATATTATACACATGTTCAAAAAAAATATATATATGCAATTAAATACATATAAAATTTGTGTAATATATTTATTACATCTATTTAATACATATTTAAATGGAAATAAACTTTTGAGAATTTTGTAAATATGAAACATGCAGGGACCTTGTTGCAAAATATTTTTTTAATAAGTCAAAATTTTCGGCTTGAACTCTCTGACACAACAAAAAATATGAAAAAACTAATAACGCGTTTATAAAACGGGTAATCAGGTTAATAATACGTTTTATAAACGGGTTATTAGGTGAGAGGATATAACGTGTTTATAAAAAAGGGTTATTAGGCTAATAACGTATTTTATAAACGGGTTATTAGGCTAATAACGCATTTTATAAAGGGTTATTAGGTGAGAGGATGTAACGCGTTTATAAAACGCGTTATTTCTTAGTTCTTATTAAAATAAAAAATAAATCTCGGTTCCTATTAAAATTTTAGGGGTACAAATTCTTGATTATAATAATTACGGCTTATTCTGTAAGGTTTGGTACAAATTCTTGATTATAATAATTACGGCTTATGCCTTAGAATAAGGTTTGGATAAGAATAAGCTCCAAATTTCTTATTCATGTGCAACCCAAACAACACAAGAATAAGGAATTTGGGCCCTTATTCTTATACTAACAAAACTATGAAATTTGGATAAGAATAAGAATTGGCATGAGATTCTAAAAATTTCTTATTCTTATTCTTATCCGGCCTCCATCCAAACACACCAAGAGCGCAAGTTTACGATTCAATAAACTTTGTCAGGCTTTCTATTAGGATAAATATATTCATCATTTCTTATATTCTGGTATTGAGCTGCATTTAATTATTATATGTGTACTGATATGTTTATAATGTAGTCCTTTTTGCACTTCGTGTCCTATATTAAAAAATTTTCTTTTTTTATTTCCGAAATCATCTACAACATCATCTGTTAATTAAAATAATTTCGTCTTCTTTTCATTCTAATTCTAATTCTAGTTTGTGAGATCAATTGAGTATTTGATATAGCTTATATCTTTATATATTTATTCTTTTATTTACATCCCAACAATTAATTATTGCAAATACTAACGTGATGATATTCCGGTCTTATTACTAATATAAAACATGCACTACGGCATGTTTTTTTTTTAGCAACGGTTAAATACAACTAATTAACACCGGTTGTTAGGCGGTGCTAGAGGGGGAGTGTTAATAGTATATAAACAACCGGTGTTAAAAATCAGACTTATTTTTTTTTATTTAATTGATCTTTAGCATCAGTCTTTACGGGTTCATCTCTAGCGGCAGTTATCATTATTAATTGTTGCTAAAGATTATATTTTTAGCATCGGTTAATAAGAAAAACTTGTGCTAAAGATAAATAATTTTTTTATTTCTTTAGCATTGGTTTTTTTTATTAACTGTTGCTAAAGATAAACTCTGACAATTACGAAATTATCATTGACTATTTTTAAAATCGGTTTTCTTAAAAACAATTGTTAATACGGAGTTGTTAAAAATTATTTTTGTTGTATTGAGGTTTGTAATTGGATGTTTGTAAACTCTTAATTTATTCATGCCAACAATTTTAACAATCATCCCTCAATGAATTTCGTGTCCTTAAAAACATAATGACAGTTGAGAAACAATCATAATATATAAATACATGATTTGTAAAGTTAGGTGCATCATGGGTAAGAATATTTGTGTCACAAGGTTTATGGACTACTGTCTTGAGAGCCATGCCGCTGTCGGAACCAAGATAGAGCACTATGGGGCGAATGACATCTTAGTACAGGTGTCATGAACGCCTCATAGACTGCTGCTTAGTGCTTTGTCCATTTTGTTACTATAATTTGTGTGGTTGGGAAGTTTTTTTGGAAATACTTGGCTGCGGCAGCCAAGGTGTGTGGTTGGGAAGTTAGAAGTTAGAATATATAAAAACTTCTGTCAGTTCTTTATTATGAAAGAATATGGCCCCGATCAAAATCCAATTTTTTTAACATGGGATTTCATTTCATTTCATTTCGCTAGAAAATTCTTAATCAAAATGAACAAATTTGGTGTCATTTTGTTGGAATCCTATGTAATTAAATCCAACGAAATCCTATGAAATCAATTGAAATGAAATGAAATTCCGCGAAAAAAACATTTTGATCAGGGCCTATATCCACTAGCTCTCTGTCCGTTTGTTGAAAATATGTTTGTTATAAAATCACTCTTCTAACCCAGCTAATTTGGAAATTTGGAAACAACTTAAATATAAACTTCTGTTTATACGTTGAAAATGAACAATTGAAAATGAGTTCTATTGAGGACATCTTTGCAAAATATTTTTCCAAAGGCATTTTTTTCTGATTCAGTGCTCTGTATTCGAGTATTTAAAGAACCACAATAGATACATGTTTTCTCAAGCAGACCCTCCTACTATTGGAAATATAATTCTCATTATTGTTTCCTTGATTAATTATAGGTTAATAGGAGTGGAGGTCTGAAAGGACCAAGTGAAAACAGGCTGTGAAGAATTTTGCTGCCTCAAGACTTAGTCATGATTCCCATTTAGGATTTGAATCCTATTATCGTATTTCTGTTACTAATCCTGCTGATCATCATAGTATGATTGCTGCCTCAGCTGTACACCCAATCAGCCTGTTGTCGATTTTTTTTTTTTTTTCTATTGTTAAATCTGATTTGCAGAAGGCAGAAATACGTACCATGCCTTTTGTTTGTTTTTCTTTTTAGGTTTTTTGAGATGAAGATAGATCGAACCTTCAAATTTTAAAATATCCATCAAAAAAAATTTTTAGTCAGATTCCAAATCCCTAGCCTTCACTTGTAAATATTGCGTCTACATAAACAGGCTGATACCACAGGGACACTGTTTAAGAATTGTCTAGGTTGGCTTTTACAAAATCAGCTAGATATATAATGATGCAAAATGGGTGTGTGCAGAGGATTTAATTTTAACTTTTAAGCAGTCTGTATATCAGTTAGTTGCCATGCATGGTACCGACAGTACTGGTACAAAGTAGCTGCATGAAATGCTGGTACAGCTCATAAAGCCGATGAAGCAGTGTGTGTCACTGAATCTAGCTGTATAGAGTTTTAGCTTTTTTTTTTAATAAGTTTGTAGTTTGTATGTAAAATTGTGTTTCAGAAATTAATAGAACTGACAGAAAATGTCTTTTTCTCCAAAAGGGAAATAAAAGTCTAAAACAACCACTTGCATAATTTCTTTGCATTGGTTGTCATATATAGGCAGGCTATATGATAGTGATACACCAAAAATCTTGGAGTGATTTCGAAGTTTTCATTTTTAGTTAAACAAACGTGCTACTATGTTGAGTATCATAACATAGCCTGATAGGCACCGTATTTGGCTGTGTGAGCTATGAATTTAAAGACCTGAATAGACCTTCACTTTTTTTAGAGAAAATCAAATCCTCTTTTTTTTTTTTTTGGATGATAAATCATCTTTAGACTTTCAACAATCAAGCAACGAAACTCATGTAACATTAATTTGATACTCTAAATCATGTACGTTAGCAAAGAGGGACATATATCTTTCTTTCTTACACTTTATAAAAATCGTCCGGCCTTATTTAAGATAAATTGAGTAGACCATTCAATCAAAAAAAAAAAAAAAAAAAGTAGATCATTCAATTAAATTATGAGGTTCCCATTTTAGATACCTGTTCTATCTGACAACGAAAGTGACCAGATTGATTTTCATTTTGTAATTTCAGGACATAAATTGAATTTTCTTTCCAAAAATATATATATATCGACAAATGAACTGAAATTTGTACATATATATGTTCAGGTTATTTTCAAGATTTTATCCAGAATTCTATGTTCATCCAGAGAATGGGATCAGGTCTCAAGTTTAATTAAGCCAACATGTAGGTGTGCAGCAATCAATTATGAGATTCCTTCATTCAAATCTTACTCTGCATGGTATTAAATATCTCCATAAATATCTCCTTGAATGGAAACACCAAACTCATCCCTCCACATTTATGAAACACCGACCACGTACAAATGAAATGAATACACGAAAGCAATTAATATCTGCTACCCAATAACAAATTGACAAGGTGATAATTCAATTCTCTTACTTTGTCGTACAAAATGCATTAAAGCAAAATAACAGGTAGTCGGAGGTTGTCTTTATCGAGAAAAGCATGCAAACATTAGGGTAATTTTGGTATCATAAAACTTTTTCGCACAGGATATATAAGATGGTTATTTCTTGGTCAAATTAGTCATTTCCTCTTTCTAAGAAAAATTCCGACTTTCCGACTCTTTTAATCGTAAAAAGAAAACCTTGACTGTAACACTTTTGTAATATAAATATCACAATCATAAATAAAACCTTAAGCAAGCTATGACAGATTTGACCAGAAATACCATTTTCTTTTTCGTTTCAAGAAATTTTTCTGATATAACATAACGTGCGAATAAAATCTTACAATACCAGAACCCACATACAGTACGTAGACATACCTTAACCTGTGCTGTATGCATGTCATCACAAGACCTTGACCACTGCCGGTATATCCACGGGATATCGGTGGATGGACGTCGACCAGGGGCCGTCGACTGGTGTTTTGATAGTCTTCAGGCACTTCCAGACGGCACTATTGCATTTGAATCCACTGCCAAAACCAATCATCCATACGCGGTCGCCCTTCTTCATACGGCCCTTGGATTCGATGTAGTTCAGCTCATACCAGAGTGAGCTGCTTGATGTGTTGCCAAAACGATGAAGTGCCATGCGTGACGCCTCGACATGTTGGTCCGAGAGCTGGAGGTTCTTCTGCAGTTCATCGATAACTGCTCTTCCACCGGCATGAATGCAGAAGTGCTCAAATGCCAACCTGAAGTCTGGGATGTATGGCTTCCACTTTGCCTTGAAAACCTGCATATATGTTGTAAAAAAAAAACAGAGAGAAGCAAACTTAATTAAGAGTAAATTTTAATTCTTGAAGAACATTTTGTTCAATAGACGCAACTTCTGAAGAAATTTTGTTAATTGTTTTAAAGAAAAAGTACAATACATGCGTACAACTATTTTCATGTCAACTTTTTTGTCTTTTTAATTAATTAATTAAATGCAATTAAGTGGTAGTTTAATTTTAATAAGAGCAACAAAACAAAGAGTATTGAGTATCAACCTTGCGAGCAATGAGAGAGAAAAGGAAGAGCAGTTGCTCAGAGGCTGGAAGCACTAGAGGCCCCATAGTCGTGATATTCGACTTGAGCGCATCGCCAGCTATAGCCATAAGGTCCTTTGACAAGTTGATTCCGGTAATTCCCTCTGAGTCTTGCTCTTGAAACACACACCTGTACGCGGCATCATCAGCCCCTTTATGTGTCCTCACAACATGAGTCAGCCGGTACTTGGCCCGACTCCTCTCACGGCGGCAGTTTGACAGCAGAACTGCTGCTGCTCCCATTCGAAACAGGCAGTTAGGAAGAAGCATTGCTCGCTCTTTCCCCAGATAGTAATTTGGTGTGATTATTTCAGTCGACACTACAAGGGCATTGCTGTTACCATGAGCCTGTAGCAGGTCGCGTGCTAGGTCTATGGAAATGAGGCCCGCACTGCACCCCATGCCTGATAGGTTGAAGCTCAATATGTTGCTTCTGAGTTTGTACTTGTTTACAATCATGGCAGAGAGGGATGGGGTCGGGGAAAAGAGGCTGCAGTTCACTATGAGTATGTCTATGTTTTTGGGCCGCATACCGGTTTTGTTCAGCAGTTCGTCTATGGCTGAGAAAATAACCAACTCGGCCTCAGCACGAGCAGCTGCCATGCTGCATGTTGGTGGTATGTAGTGGTTAGCTGGTGGGAGGCATGTCTCCTCACCTAGACCTGACCGCTCCAATATCTTTACCTGATTCAACAGAGAGCAAGTGTCCTAATTAGCTCCGATTAATTTGTACAAAAAGAGTTCTAATATTGCCAGGATATATAGCAATCTTTTGAAAGCTACTTTTTAAGCTAGCTAGACTTACATAAGCTTTACTAATTAGTTACGTACTACAAAGTATATATGTAGTAATAATCTTTGTGTCGTCTATATATTTAAGAAAAAATTCCACATTAATTAAGCAATAGCTATATTTCGGAGATGTAAATAATGTCACTCATTTACCAAAAGTTTGGAATGTTTTTTATGTTAAAAAGAAAACCGTAAGAGATGTTCAAGTGTCATGTAATATTCTATCTAACATTCTAACTAGTTGTGTTCATATTCTGTTGACGATGTAAACCAAAACTGATCTATCAAGGGCAGAAATTACCTGGAAGCGCACTGTTCTTTCGTCGAATTGGGGGACAAGGCGTGCATGCTCCAGAAATGTGGAGAATGGTACACGGAAGTTGGGCTTCGGCCTAAAGCAGGCATAGTCCACAAGATACACCGGTCTTGGTCGAGACATGAAATACACCGTGCCGACTATGATGACGAGAAATAAGGTTGACATAACATATATTAGGTCAAGGTCATTTAGGAAGCGAACAAGAGAGAGGATCTCGTCCGGTCCGACACGTGCCAGCTCAATAGATATCCCGACAATTATGGGGATAAGAATGAAGGTCAGTATGTGATTGACTAGATATTGGTAGCCTAGCTTTACATACTTTAGTCGGACTGAGCTTGAGAACGGGGGCAATGGCTCGTTTGCCATTTTTGCAAGAAGACCTCCAATTCAATGCTAAAAGAAGAGATAGAGACGTAGGAGTTAGTTTGTGGGGTTTAATGAATCCGGGAGGGAAATGAGGTGGAGGGGAATATATAGAGGCGGAAATGGGTGTCTAGACAAGCTAATTTAGTTGCATGTACCTTTTTGTGATTGCCCCAACTAGCTAGATGTACGTACTTAGTCTGTATGTATTAATTAATTGATTGGGTTTGCATTAATGGATCAACCAAATTTGTCTGTTACATATATTACCCACTAATCAATCGTTCGTAACAGAACTTACAAATGTTTTGAGGTTGCTTATGCAATTTAAAATGTTTATTATCGCAAAATAAGAAAAATCTCTTAACAATTGAGAGAGAGAGAGAGAGCGCGCGCGCGGTATGCGAAAAGAATAAAATAAAAATGTGGTAACATATATTTATCATATTGAGGACAATGTTTTTTTTTTTCTTTTTTTTTTCGATACTACTAGATAGCGGCTCTCTAGAAAACAATGTTTTTTTTTCATTGATATATGTCAGCAGTCTTTAATGTGAACGAGAAACTGTGCACTATGTTCCGTTTATTGAGCTAATTTGCTGACGTGTTCCTGTATAGTTTTTTTTTCACGCACGACCCGTAGGCTTGCTTTGCTATAAAAAAAAGGTCATACGTGCAATTCCATATGACATAGCCCATCAGAATAAAAGAAAGAACATAAGCTGGTATTTAACTGCGGATGGATAGCGGATAGCGGCCATTTAGCTGCCGCTATCGGACCATAGCGGATATTATGCCGTATATATAAATAACATAAAACACCTATTATTTATACATATTATAGTGTACAATTCTTATAATTCATGTTATAGTTATACAACATAATAAAGTTCTAGTAATAATGTAAATTAATAATTGTCTTTTTTAAAATTTAATATTAAAGTATAATGTTAGGTATATTGATCTATTGGATTCCGTAGTCTAAAGTTATGCAATAGAAACAAATTACAAAAAACAAACAAAAAGATAGAACAAAGCCCGCTACAGCATATTTTTTAAATTCCTACCATCAATATAGATGGCCCACTGGTCAGATTCATCTCTCTGTCCCATTCCTGATTTACGATTCATCTAGTTAGGTCACCAACGAAAAAGGAAATCCAATGATTTAATCAGAAATTGAACCTGAAGAAGTCTCAATTTTGATCAGCGGAACCAACTAATAGTAACACTCAGTGTATTGCACACTATTCTGACGATTTTGTCCCGTTATTTGCCGATATTGTCCCGCTAAATACCAACTATATGGGCACTATCATCTGCTAAATGTCGCTATACTGTACGCTATCAGACACCATGCTAAATTTGTAGCGTGGTAGCGTTCTAACACCTAGTTCCGCTATCTCGCCGCTATAGCGGCCGTAGCGGCCGCTATTTAAACCACTAGCATCTAGGGCTGAAAATGGAGCGGATAATAATATCCGCTCCGACCGTACTCATATTTGAAAAACAGTAAATTCGGGTAGTAGTGTATTTGAATGGATACAAACGCTAATACGGATTTTTTTTATTTTTTTTTTTTTGAAGAAAGAATGAGGTCTTTGCCATGATACAAATTTTTCTAAACAGATAAGAATGCGGATGTGAGAATCAACATTGATGCGAATACAGATTCATATTTTTTTTATAAATTAATAAATATCCACGATTGATAACTTTTTTTTTAAAGATCTACTAACACTATGTTGGGCATGATACATTTTTTTATAAATCCTAAAATATATCACAATGTTTATTCTCCAATATTTGTGATCAATTTTGTTGAATTGATGAATTTTATTATTTTTTTCATTTTAATTATTGCTTATAGGTGCATTAAAAGATATCAATATATTATTTGGTTCAGAGGACAAAATTAAAATACTTTATGTTCTAGTACAAAAAAAAAACTAACTTCTATTTACGTATTTTTTTTTCCTTATACAAAAGTTATTTTTTTAATTATTCATCAATAATGGTTTTTTTTTTTGTAAAAAGGATCCATATCCAACAAAATATATTCATATCATTTCGAATCCGACAATATCCGAATTCACTTAAGATCCGAACTATACCCTATCCAAATCTGACAAAAAATTTAGTTACGAATATAATTTAATCACTGTCATATCCGTTTCTGTTCCGTTTTCACCACTACCTTCCTGTGTAGTACTCCATGATTTGTTTTATTCCTCAAAATCTTTTATTTGACGGCGCGTTTGAATTGTTTGAGAGGATAAGACTTTTCAGGACAAAGAGTGTTATTTTATAATATTTAAGGACGACTTTTTACAATTAAAGTGTTATTTGCAAATTATTCTAATTGGGAATAATTTTAATCAGAACTTTTTTTTAGATATAACTAGATAGGGGCGGGATTTTAATTAGAACTTGTTTGGATCATTTTTAAATCGAAATTAAGAGTTAATTCAAAGTAACCTCTTATTTATTTCTTTTTTTTGCATAGGGAGGATAAGCCACGTTAGAACTTAAAAGGTCCAATCAATTGACCTCTTCAAATTAGGTACGAAGTCACTGGCACATCTATTTAATGTCTTTTTTTTTCTAAATAAATGGAGCATAACATTTTTTTTTTTTTTAAAGGTTGGTATGGTTTGGATCAAGAGTTAGTTATAGTGTAAAAATAAGGTAGTTAAGCTGGAGTTTATGAACTAACTTAAAGAATCATCATGCCAGTTTCAAACGATTAAATTTATTCAGTAATGATGCTTTCATGAATGGTGCATTTACAGGATCATAAATCAAAATTTGTTCAAAAATTAACTGATCGCCAAAAAAATATTTATAATGAAATTGTTGACTCAGATGATAAATAAGGTAAAGAAAATTGTATTATGAAAACTAACAACGCTCTTGTTATCAACCAGTTGGCAATGGTTGAAGCTCAGGGTTCAAAACTAATATAGAGTAATGTCAGAATCAAACATATAGAACGTTAAATATGATTCAAACATCGACTGTTAAAATTTCAAACGGCCAATCTGAACTGATCAATATGATCTCTATATTAAAATCTCCTCGAAAATCAAATTTTATATTTTTTCAAATTTTTTAACTATTTATTTCTAATTTCAAATTTCGAGGGTCCATAACTTTTTAGATTGAGCATATTCTAAAATTCAAAAAAAAAAATAGTAAAAAAATTTAAAAAAATAAAAATGATCTCTATGGAGATTTTATTATGGAGAATAATTTGAACGATTCGGCATCGGCCCTTCTAATTTCAAAAATTAAAATTTTATCATGTTAGACAAGTGTATGTGTCCAATATGTTAGACTTTAGTCACTCCCACTAATATAACTGCTTTGCTATAAAGCACATGAACTTTTAGCAAGCTTAAGTCCACTATAGTTTTCATCATTCAGAAAAAATTGATGTGAACCTGCATTGAAGGAGCAAGTTTTTGGGATGATCCTGACGTCAATGAGCTTCCTTTTTAGCTGGATCAAGCTTGAAAAATGGAGGATGTGGGATGACAGCCATGCAAGAAGGGGTGTCAAAACTAAAGTGCTACTAATCTATGACCTATTTTTGTTGTTGTTTTTCTTAGGACTTTATTTGTGTTTTGTGATTGTTCTTTGTGATCTTATGAGATTGTTTGGTTCAAGTGCTAAGTATAAGGGAAATAATAAAAGGGGGCATTGGTACCTTATGCCGGTACCGTGCAACTTGAGGTAGAGTTATTCTATTAAACTCTACTATATTTGTAATAAGACTTTGTATGTTTTTAGCTTTCTTCAATGAAAGTGGTAGATCACTAAAAGTTCTACTTGTTTCAAAAAAAAAAAAAAAAATTTGATGCGAACGAAAAATATTCAATTCATTGTGACAACATTTTGACATAATTATTATTTTCTATATAGTTCTGTATCATTGATAGGTGGTCTCAATATGATCATTTAATGATTACAGAGTAATTTTGGAAATCACCAGTTGTCCATCTAGATTTTGTCCATTCAATTATCTACCTACATATCTATTTATCTATTAATCATTAGTAGCAATCCGTTTAAATTTAGTGTACAGAATGCTGAGCTCACATAATAAAATTATATATGGATCACTTGTCAGTGACTTGTGAACAGAACTTTACATTGCTATTTCTATCATAAAACATGACTAAAAAATAAGGAGTTATGAGAGCATTTAATTCGATGGGAGGTGGTTCAAGGGTGGGGCCATGGTGCATTGAAGGCCACCGAATGGTCTCATGTGGAACTGCCTTAAGCTTCTTTTGCCATGAGCTAGTTATGTGCTTCCCTGATCTTCAGTCCGTATTAAACTGTACAGCGGATCAATCCATGAAGAAGGCGACGCGCCAGCAAGCATATATTCTACTTTTGTAGGAGTTTCATTTTGCTAATATTATCAAAAGAAAGCAAGACTATCCAATTTTATTGTCGAGCTCTTTTTCATTACTCGTCTCTGACTCTTTATGACTGCTTTATCACCATGGTTCTGAAAATTAGAATCGGACTATTGGTCCAAAGAATCGACTCGGACTAATCAGATGACACTACAGGAAAAGACACTATCTGCATCGCCTTTCTACATCGCAAAACCAATGAAGTAAGTGATCTGCATCGGCTTACTGATGCAACAAAGGTGATGCAGAAAGTGGCGATGGTGATGATATCAAACGCATCGACTCACTCAGTTTTATCAGATGACTGAGGCTAAAAATAAATTCTCAAATGCATCAGTGTTCGGATGAAGAATAAAATATCTACTTCATCATCATGCTGATGATTTTTTTACGATAAGAATAAAATATCTACTTCATCATCAGTGATCGGAAAATTAGATTTTTTTTTTTTACGAAAATCATGTTTTATGCATTTAAAATTAAAAAAATTATTGAAATAAAAAATTAGAAGTATAAAATCAATTAAAATATAAAAATTATATAATTATAGAAGCTCTTTTGATACGTAAAAATTTTTAGAAAATAAAATTTTAGAAATAATTAAAATAAATTTTATGATTAGTAAAATTTTTTTGTAAAATTTTTTTTTGATAAGTGAACTTTCACTAAAACATCTTAATTTATCAATTAGGATCCAAGAATAAAAAAAAAAATTTATTGAGCCTTTGGATGATTTTTTTTTTTTAATGAAGCATGTATTTGTTTAAATTTGTTTTCAACTCAGAAAATTTTGGATGGTTCAATATTTAAAATACACTCTGAACTGGATTGGTCTAGTTGGACCTTTCTTCTCCAATATATATCAATTTCCCGTCTTCCATTTCTTTTATGTCGCGATATAGGGAAAAGGGTCGATCCACCCAACAGAGACAGCGCCGCCCTCCTATTTCGTTCCACCGGCCTCCCACACGTCTTTCCCTTTCCCCTCTCTCCGTTGAAAAACAGCACCATTAATGAGGGTTTTCGATGATCTCACCGATTCCGTACCAAACAATCTAAAATCGACTTCGATCCGATTCAATCGATTCGAATCAGAATCGGTCGATTTTTTAAACCATGTTTATCGCTACTCGAAATAACATGATTTGTAATTGTTTTTAAATTCAAATTGTAAGGGTATGACCCGTTACAAAAGGTCATGTTGCAACTTGAATTAATAACAATTACAACAAATTGTAATATTTTTTTTGAAAAAACCGTTACAATTCATAGGCAAATTGTAACGGTTATTTCATAAAAACGGTTACATAATGGATTCTTTGTAACAAGTTTTTCTTAAAAACCATTATAGATTTATTTAATAAAAAATATATTTATTCCGACACGCTTAAATTGTAACGGTTTAATGTAATAACTGTTACAAGTCGAAAAAATAATATTTTAATAAACTGTAACGGTTTTTATATAATAATCGTTACAAAACAAAAAAAAATATTATTTATAAAATTGGAACAATTTTTTCTATAAAAACGATTACTATTTGTATATAATTTTTTTGCGGTTTTTCTGTGGCTAGCCCATTGTTGTTAGCCGTACCAACAGGTACATTGTACCGTATATAACACACACACACATGTGTGTGTGTGTGTGTGTATATATTATCAAATCACATATCAAAACACATACATATCAAGTCATGCAATGAGAAAATCAAAGTTCAATAAGTATCAATTATTAACAATTTAAATGTACATTTTCAAATTGATATTTTTATTCAAATACTACCCAATTAAGTCCATCACCTCATACATGACTTCTCCGATCTGTTTATGACTATATGGTTTTCCAACCGACTCGATTGTCTGCATTTGATTAAGCAAACCAAAAATTACATTAGTTACTTTTTCTAAATAAATTCTAAGATCGATGTTGGTATCCTAAACTTTGAACCCTAGCTAAATGCTAAATCTGAAACCCTTAATCCTAAATCCTAAGTTGTTATCCTAATCCCTAAATCTTAATTAAATCCTAAATCTTATTTTAAGTTGTTGTTATCCTAAATACATGTGAAGGAAATATGTGATCATTCAGGTGCTATTTTTAATCCGAATGCATTTAATAGGATCATTTTTTTAATCTGAATTGTTAGTAAAGGTGTGAAGCCGTTTTAAGTGGATCGCTTGCTGGGCAAGCGGGCCACTGCCACTGATGACCTAGCGAGCTTGCTGGGCAAGCGGATCGCTGCCACTAACGACCTAGTGGGTAGCTTGCTGTATAAGCAGACCGCTGGGTTCGAAAATCTGAATCGACTCTGTCTGTTTAGATCGACTCCTATATATATCTCTTTCCATAACTGTCTTAGTCACTACTGTTGCGGCGAATTTGTGTGTTTCACCAGAAAATAGAGACTAGGGTCAGGTCTGAGAGGGAGGAAGCCAACCGAGTGCTTGGAACAATCGGGTTGCACATGCACGAGTAAATCTATATATACATAAAATCATGGAAAGTGACGCCAAACCCTAACTTGAGGCGGTGATGTACCGACTGCGTACGGAAGAAGACAAGGCGTTGCAAAACTGAACTCCGAGATGAGTTTGGGCATTCGATCAATCTTCTGTTGCGGTATATCTAATTTTCTATGTTACATTCATAGGTTAGAAATGTATATAGGTTTATACCGAGTTAAACCTTCACGAACTTTAAAATAATTATTATTTCTAAATGATTCTTAATTCGGAATACAATTTTTTTTGAAAGCCAGATGGCAAGAGCCACGCCAGCAAATTTGATTGATAAAAAAAAAGTACTATTGGTTACAATCCGAAATACAATTTTAATCCAGGCGAGTTTGGATTATTTCTTTGACGAATTGTAGAGAAGAAAATGTTGGAAGTCTCCAGTTATTGTGGTTCGTTTCAATGACTAGACAGTACCCACAATTCACACTTGATTAATAAAAAGAAAAAAAATCAATCATAAGGTCAGGAAATTCTTTTGGACGGTGATGTTTTCCAAAGGACAGATCTTCCATACCTTCCATGTTTAATTTATATACCTGATATTCAAATTTGCAAATTTAGATGGACTTATATTCCGGAAAATAAAATTAATATATGTCCAACAACAACAACAACTAAGTCTTTTGTCCCAAACAAGTTGGGGTAGGCTAGAAAAGAAATCCAACAAGAAAAAAAAAATGGATCCACGAAAAAAGTCAGAATCTTTTGTTCCAAACAAGTTAGATAGGCTAGAAAATACTGAGTTTTTACGCTGGCTCGCCAAGCCTATCGCAAGCATGCGGTCTTGTAACCTGGACCTCCTAGAAGAGAGCCCAGTGCTCTTACCACCCGAGCTGCTAGGCCACATGCAAGAACAATAATAGTAGTAATAGAAATAATATCAATAATAGCAATACTAATTATAATATATATAATAATAATAGTAATAGTAGAAATCTACACCTCAACCAAAATCTAAAGAGTGACCTACACGCCAATGACATCGCTCCTACCCTTAGGCTCCTATGTCATGTTTTCGGTACATGAATTGCTAACTTTCAAGCGCTCCTATCAGTCGCCAACTCTTTGGAGATGTTCTATTCTTTAAGGTCTCGTTTCACGGTTTCGTCCCATGTCAATCTTGATCTCCCTCTGCCTCTACGTGTGTTTTCAAAATGATTTAAAATTTCACTACGCACCGGTACCTTCGGAGGTCTGCGTTGGATATGTCCAAACCATCTCAAACGATGTTGGGTCAGCTTCTCATCTATCGGTGCAACCCTAACTATATCCCGTATGTCATCATTTTTAATCCGGTCTCTCCTCGTGTGACCGCAGATCCATCGCAACATACGCATTTCAGCTACACTCATCTTCTGGACATGTCGTCTTTTAGTAGTCCAACATTCTGTACCATACAGCATCGCAAGTCTAATCGATGTCCTATAAAACTTGCATTTTAGCTTCCGTGGGACTTTCTTATCGCATAAGACGTCTGATGCTTGCCACCATTTGACCCACCCTACTCTTATCCTATGACTAACATTTTCATCTATCTCGCCATCGCTCTGCAGTATCGACCCCAAATATCGAAAGGTATCTTTCATAGGTACTACCTGTCCGTCTAAACAACCATCTCCATCTCCTGGTAGTACCTCACTAAACTCACACCTCATATATTCCGTCTTAGTTCTACTAAGCCTAAAATCTTTGGATTCTAGAGTTTGTCTCCACAACTCTAATTTTCTATCGACCCCCGTCCTACTCTCGTCGACTAGCACCACATCATCAGCAAAGAGCAAACACCAAAAAATATCTCCCTGTATATCATCCTTCGTGATCTCATCCATCACTAAAATAAAAATATACGGACTCAATGCTGATCCCTGATGTAGTTCTATTTTAATAGAAAAGTCGCTAGTCACACTATCATATGTCATGATGCAAGTAACAACACCATCGTATATGTCCTGGATGAGAGTAACATACTTGGTGGGGACTTTCTTCTTTTTCAGTCCCCATCACATGACTTTCCTTGGTACTTTGTCGTATGCTTTCTCCAGATCAATGAAAACCATATGTAGATCTTTCTTCTGCTCTCGATATCTCTCCATCAACTGTCTTATCAAAAAGATAGCTTCCAAGTCGACCTCCCAAGCATAAAACCAAATTAATTTTTCGAAACGTTTGTCATCCGTCTCAAGCGATTCTCGATCTCTCTCTCCCAAAGCTTCATTGTATGACTCATAAACTTAATCCCTCTATAGTTTGTACAGTTTTGAGCATCTCCTTTATTCTTGAAGATTGGTACTAGAGTGTTTCTCCTCCACGCATCTAGCATCCTATTTGATCGAAAAATGCTATTGAATAGTTTGGTTAACCAAACTACAGCCACATCTCCAAGGCATCTCCATACTTCGATCGGTATGTTATCAGGTCCCAAAGCCTTACCTACTTTTATTCTTTTTAAGGCTTTTTTCACCTCGGGCTCTTGAATTCTCCTAACAAAACGTCTATTGGAGTCATCAAAGGCGTCGTTCGGCTCAATTCCTAGGCCATTATCTTCTCCATTGAATAACTTGTCGAAGTATTCCCTCCACCTATTCTTGATCTCATCGTCATTTACTAAAAGCCTATCAGTCTCGTCCTTGATGCACTTCACTTGGTTTAAGTCTCTCGTCTTCCTATCTCGCAACTTGGCTATCTTATAGATGTCCTTCTCGCCCTCCTTCGTACTTAGCTTCTGGTATAGATCCTCATAAGTCCTACCTCTTGCTTCGCTCACAGCCTTCTTTGCATTCTTCTTGGCCAATTTGTACTTCTGTGCATTGTCGTAGGTCTTGTCACGATGCAAGCATTTGTAGCATTCTTTCTTTTCTTTAATAGCCTTCTGCACTTCGTCGTTCCACCACCAAGTGTCTTTAGGTTCACGGTTACTTTCTCTCGTAACTCCACTTCTGTAGCTATCTTTCTGGACGCTAGTTGTCATCTCTTTCCACATGTTGTTCGCTTCCTCACCTACTTTTCACAGTTCTTCCTCAATCATTATGTCCCTAAACATACGAGACACATCTCCTTTGAGTTTCCACCACTTCGTCCTCGCAACTCGAGCGCCTCTACCTACTCTAGAACGTAGCGGAAAACGAAAATCAGCCACCACGAGTTTGTGTTGTGAGACGACACGCTCTCCAGATATAACCTTGCAATCCACACAGGCTCGTCTGTCCTTTTTTCTAGCAAGAACAAAATCAATCTGGGAAAGGTGTTGAGCACTATTGTAGATAGTTAAATGGGATTGTCTTTTTCTAAAGAAGGTGTTAGCTATCATGAGGTCGTAAGCTATGGCCAAGTTCAAGAAGTCCTCACCTTCTTGGTTCCTATCGCTATATCCAAAACCCCCATGCATCCTCTCAAACCCTCCATTAGTTTCACCTACTTGCCCATTGAAATCTCCTCCGATGAAAAGTTTTTTAGAGGTGGGCAAAATTAATATATGTCCGTGAAGAAATAATTAAGTCAAATATTTTAGTTAAGACAACTATATTATACAACTAGCCTTGCTTACAAACATAAATGAAAGACTTGATTTGACCCCCATTGTTTTAATTTTCCACCTAATTATACCATTTCAAATTAGTATTTTCTCTTTGCCTTTTGTCTATACAGATCTACATTTGTTACATTTAATTTCTAACGGATATTATTGGTATATATAAAATAATAATTGTCGAAGTTTTAACTTTTTTTATTTTGCTAATTTAACTAACTTACAATATATAAACCACCAGAAATGATAGAATTTATCACAGAAAAAGGCAGTACAGGTCACTGTTGTTTAATTTGAGAAACAATTGCGTCAAGTGGCAAACAGTTATTTTTCTGATGCTTGTTGGACATAATATTCCAAACGTTGAAGGGAAATAATTTCCTTTTTTTTTCTGAAGAAAGAGGGAGTTACGCATCATTGAACCATCAGGTCAGATGCAACAATTCTCTTTTTTGGACATATTCTAAACGTCTGAAAAAAAAAAAATTCTATACTGTGTATGACTATGACTGTGCCTAAACATGTACAATCTGTTCTGTGTCGACGTGCCACTTACCCAAAGCTATAATACTAATAACTAATTATGCATAAGGCCAACTAATTATGACAAATGCAAATAAGATTGCTTCTTGACATTTTACTCAAAACTAAGTTTCTTCGTCAACTTTTTTTCGAAGGCTAGTCGGCAAGCAGGTGCCACCTGCAATTATAATAAAAGAAAAGTTTTACAGTAATTTAATTATTACAACTTTCTTTATCAGCATAAATGAAAGCAATTAAATCCTCCAGCTTGCATGTTTCTCCACCTAATAGTATCATCACATAATTGGTACTTTGGTACTACATGTGTGCATGCTTTATCTAATTTATACACTTCAATTACTGCAGGTATAATTGGTACAAGTTCAGTTTGTTATATGCCGCATGACAATTGAACTAACGAAGAATCTATTTGGGCTTATCGTACACACCACCGCGCCTCTGTACTGCTTTATTTTTATTTTTATTTATTTATTTATTTATTATTATTATTATTATTTTAAAGTTACATATGTGCAAGTTTTAATTTTTGGTACACTAAATAAGAGTTACGCATCATTGAACCATCAGGTCAGATGCAACAATTCTCTTTTTTGGACATATTCTAAACGTCTGAAAAAAAAAAAAAATTCTATACTGTGTATGACTATGACTGTGCCTAAACATGTACAATCTGTTCTGTGTCGACGTGCCACTTACCCAAAGCTATAATACTAATAACTAATTATGCATAAGGCCAACTAATTATGACAAATGCAAATAAGATTGCTTCTTGACATTTTACTCAAAACTAAGTTTCTTCGTCAACTTTTTTTCGAAGGCTAGTCGGCAAGCAGGTGCCACCTGCAATTATAATAAAAGAAAAGTTTTACAGTAATTTAAATATTACAACTTTCTTTATCAGCATAAATGAAAGCAATTAAATCCTCCAGCTTGCATGTTTCTCCACCTAATAGTATCATCACATAATTGGTACTTTGGTACTACATGTGTGCATGCTTTATCTAATTTATACACTTCAATTACTGCAGGTATAATTGGTACAAGTTCAGTTTGTTATATACCGCATGACAATTGAACTAACGAAGAATCTATTTGGGCTTATCGTACACACCACCGCGCCTCTGTACTGCTTTATTTTTATTTTTATTTATTTATTTATTTATTATTATTATTATTATTTTAAAGTTACATATGTGCAAGTTTTAATTTTTGGTACACTAAATAAAAACATCATAGCTGAGGGAAAAAAACTCCAACTGCAATGACAGACCTAAGTGGAATTAGATTTCAATCAAAAAAAAAAAAGTGGAATTAGAGAACTGCGTCAAAAACATTATCGGTTATCAAAGTTATACTTTTTTTTTTCTTTATGTTGTTGATTGTACTCGTTAATAAAATATAAAAAAGCCCACGTCGTGCGGTACCGAATCTTGCAATAACTTTCTCTGTTTCAAACTTTCAATGAAACAGTAACCTTAACATCTTTCCACTTTTCCGAAAAGGTAATAAAAAGAATATATATAATAGATGATCGTGCGCATGCCTGAATAAATAAAATATCTGTTTCAAACAGATTACAGATGCCTTTGTGTGCTAGATTTTTCAAGAAAAAAAAGAAGAAGAAGAAATATATTGAAAATTTTTATTGAGAGGTGTGGTACTTAATGCTGGCATAGCGTTGTGCTCATGTTGCAGATGCTAATTTGGATATAATTCTAAATTAGAACATATAATTAAGACAATTGGTTATCATTGAAACAATTGATGCAATGATTGTGTATTAGAAGCAACACATATTTGTAGATGTAATAGATGTTTCATAATTATATGTATGATGGATATTTTAGAAATATATTTTATATTTTGACAAGAATAATTAGTCATGAATTTTCATTATAGGAGCTTTTTTCCATGATAAAATATACCACTTATTGTAATTATCTCTTTTTTGTAGTTGCAAAATCTTTCTCAAGCAATAAAGTCTGGCTGATGGTTGGAATTGTTATTGGTCACTAGCTATGTTGCATGAATACGGGTTCGAGTACCGTACCCGGTACGGTACGGATACGACGGTACGAAAATTTTCAAAAATCTCCGGTACAGATACGATGACATATATTATATTTTAATTTATTTTCAAATATGATGAGAGTTGCTGTATATGAAATTTTTAAAATTTTTTATGACATTTGGTAAATTATTTAAATTTTTTATACATCTATAATTAAAAAATCTTATATCACTGAATATCTCACATTTTTGTGAGCACTCATATAAAATTTCACAACCAAATAAATTTTTAAAGACTTCCAAACAATTTTAAAAATTATCATATCTTTATGAAAATTAAATTTATGAGATTTAGAAATTTATTCGAAATATTTTGTAAGCTTATAATTAAAAAATTTTATATCACCAAATTCTTCATATTTATGTGAGCATGCATATAAAATTTTATAGCCAAATGAAATTTTAAAGGCCTCAAAACAATCAAAAAACGAAATCATATTTCAGTAAATGGACCTATCCATTTCCAGCCGTACCCACAGCCATACCCAACCGTACCCAGCCATACCCACAGCCGTACCCAGCCGTACCGGAGACCGTACCCGCTGGTCAAATATATTAAAATAATCGGGTACGCCACGTGGCGTACCCGGTACGTACCAGACGCGTATCCGTACCCGGTACCGGTACTCCTTCATATTTGGAGTACCGGGGTAACATAGGTCACTAGGTTATTCCTCAATTTCAAATAAATTATTTTGTTTTGTGTATCTTTTTAGGTATGTTTTTTTCATGTGCTTCCAACAAGTGATATCAGAGCATAAGCATTGTGCTTTGATTCCGACACAGAAATTTCAAATTTCCCATAATTATACTTGAACGAATAAATTTAGACAGCTTAAAAATAAACAGCAAGATGTGCTAATTTTACTTGTGCTCCACTCCATACAGGACCTATACATGACCGAGTACAAATAGTTACACTGCTAAAGGAGTATATAATATTGCTTCATATCAATCCAAATATCCCATCATGATCAAATACAAATCAGTTAGACAGTTGCACTGGTATAGTGCGAGAACACCCAAAACAGTTACACTGCTGCAGCACGAGATCGACGCTTCATGTCGATGTGATAAGAGAAACTACCTTGATTAATTTTTTTGGGGGCCACAAACACCAATAATATATATATTATGAAGACCGTAGTATAGACACCTACTTTTATTAAATACGTCATAAATAAATTGGGTTTTTGTGTGGATGGGCTAGGAGGTGCCGTGGTTAGCAGTTGGGGCTGGGGTTGGTGTTGATAGCAACAAGAAATTATTGCAGAAATTATGGTTATCAACACAGCAAGAACACTAGAAAAATAATGCTAGTGTATGATACATGGTAGTTGATACTACGTATAAGGATTAAAAGTGATCTATGACTAGAGAGTAGAGATCAAGTGTTTTAAACTTTTTTTTTAAAGAGTTTGGAGAGAGAGGGAGAGTCAGAGAGATGATGTTTACTTGTTATAGGAAAGCCCAAATTCTGATCAGAGAAGCCCAAATCTGGAATTAGGGTTGTCAATGCGATTTCTCTCAACTGATTGGGCCTTAGAAAGAATAACTATATAAAAAAACAATCTACCCAAGGCACCTAGCTTGCTACCTGATTTTGAAGTACACTAGGTATCTCATCGCACTTCGCGCAATGAAGTTGCAATCGCAAAAGAACCGAAAAATATTTCAAAGATATTAGCCATCACAAACTCATTTATTTTTATATACACCAATTTTCAGAACTGCATAACAACAACCTTAATAACTTGTACCAGCTGGTACTAATTAGCCAAAATTAATAACAGTCAATATGTCACCAAAAATAACCTCACTGCAAAGAAACGCCATAGCTGGACTTGCCATATTAATTATGTAAGAAAATACAAATACAAAACTATCTATTCTTTATAAAATTATAATTTATACTAAACTACTCTTCCCGACTTTGTCCTCATGGTACAAAGATGAGGGGATAGAAGACAATAATCTTATTTTCACTTGCACTACATAAATAAAATATATTTTTGATCTGCAAGTACGTGTGACATATAAGAAGACAGATTCGATTAAGTAAACTCACACAGTATGTTACAACTGAATGAAAGTGTCATTCTAATTTGTTTTTTAAAAAATATGCCTGTTGAAATTTCGCAAAGCCCAAAAAAAACGACATAAATCTAAAAAAGGTTCACATAACATTTTATAAATCCAATATACAAAATTAGTAACATGGCAAAAATCTTTTCTTTATAAAAAATAAAAGAATGCGAATCCAATTATATAAATGGCATTAATAAAGAAATGACACAAACTAAATTTAAAGAAGACTCGTAAATAACTTTTAAAAAATTTGCCCATAAATATTTGAACATCAAAAATTAAAAATCTATATCATCTGATTTTTTCTATCTACAACAGTTAAACGAACAACAACAAACATATCAAAAAAATTATAAAAAAAATCGCATTAAAATGTTATGTGTTCTAAAATGTAAAAAAATAGCATAAAATTGAAATATCGATAAAAGAATATTAAAATGTAAAGTAGGGGAAAAATATATTAGTGGATCCTTTGCAATTTTCTGAGAATATCCATAAAATTTTAGGAAGAAATAATCAAAAAAGACTTTCAAACAATTAAGCAAAATAATTAAAATTATGAAAATTGTTAATTATGTAATAGAAGATCGAGGGGTCAAGGTAAAATAAGAAAAAGTTGAAGGGCTACTCAAAAAAGCCCAAAATATGGTGCTAACCGTTCTTCTTTTTTTTTTTTTTGATTGATTTTTTTTACAACAACCTAGTTGCATTTCATGTTGCATGTTAAAAACATAGTTTATTGAAGCTAACCACATAGAAGAATACACAACTAAGCCACAACAGATCCGAAAACAATCACATGGGGTTGTTTTGGTCCAAATTATTTTTATGCAACCAAGACTGTGCGGCTCTTTGCGTTGTGCACTAAATTGGAATTTGTAGTTGATCCATTATAAAAAAAAGCACACGAAATAATCACAGAAAATCACAAAAAAAAAATTTGAGCAACCGTAGATTGGGTCACTCAAATATGAAGAGTATATGATTGCGTTGTGCACTAAATTGGAATTTGTAGTTGATCCATTATACCAAAAAAAAAAAGCACACGAAATAATCACAAAAAATCACAAAAAAAATAAATTTGAGCAACTGTAGATTGGGTCACTCAAATATGAAGAGTACTACGCATCTCATCGCGCTTCGCGCGATGAAGTTCAATCTGCAGTTCATGGCGAAAGAGGTCTTTTGTGTTTGGAAGTTTTTTGGGTTTGGAAGATTGACAGAATAGGTAGACTATATGGTAGTGTGTGGTCTCTGAGTGTTTTTATTGTTTGTGTTTTCTTTATTTGGTCATTTGGAATGTAAGATATGGTTGTAATCAGGCCTTGGAACTTTGTAGCCTCTGGGACTTCTTCTCCATAATTTGTGATGTAATCTCCAGCTAGCTAGTGCCATAGTTTGCAGGAATATGGTGTCCCACTCCTTAGGAATCCAGTTATTAATGCATGCCTTAAAGTCATCCCTTGCAAGACCTATCTAATATGTCACAAAAGAACAGATGGTTGTCAGTATTTGTCTTATTGTTTACTGGAAGAAGAGTTAAAAATGCAACTATTTCTAAAAGTCCATATAGACCAACAGACAACACTATAGACAATGAGAAAAGCTTGTTTATTGTTCTTCTGTATATGCAAGGCAAAATTTATGGTAACACAACTAATGTATGGCATCCTTGTGAGATATGTTGTTGCTTTTTTTTTTTTTTTTTTTTTGTCAGCATGTGCTTGTCTGCCTGGTTTGATGAGCATTGTTTAATTCTCTAAGGCTATGTTTGGCAAACCCACGAACTAGCCTAGTTCGCGAACTAGCTAGTTCGCGCGCAACCAAACATGGGCCGAACTAGAACAAGGCCTAGTTCGCCTCCTTGTTCTAGTTCTACCAAAACCATGGAATTAGAACTAGAACTAGAACAAGCCTTGTTCTAGTTCTTGTTCTAGTTCGCCCATTTGCCAAACATACCTTAAAAGTATAGTATATATTGAGACTTGGAGTATTTTGATATGTCAATCAGAAGGTAAAAAAACATATAATCATGTTAACTAAATAAGTATGTTGTTTGTTGTCATAGCCGTTCAACTGGATGGGATACCACACATCATCCCTTTCTAGAACAGATATGCACCACAGTTGAAGGGCTATAACGAACCTGAGGAGCGGTTTGCCCGCGTACAGATAGATATGTACAAACTTACTACTGCTAATCTGAAAATGTTGCTTGGCTATCTCCCGCTGCTACCTTTCTTTGCCTGCCTCAGCTGACCGCAAAAAGTGATAACTGCCTTTCTACATATGCATAAAACAAACCAAAATGGCACCCCTCGTACAGAGCCGCCTTCTTAGTTGCTTGGACTAAAAAAGAATTTTTGTGAAGAACCGATTAGTTCTTCGCAGATATAGAGAGTTTTTTTTTCATGCGAAAACACCATGTGGGGTGATCAGTGAGAAAGAGCAGTTGGCATTGGTTATTTCTATTCTATGGTGCGTGTGTTCGGCACCAAATATTTTGTTCTTAATTTTTGAATAATTGCCTCAAGCTTGGTTGATAGCACAGTACCTTTCGAGTGCGGTCTTGCAACCACGTCGGTTTGGAGATGGTGGAACTCCTTGATGATCTAATATCGCTGATGTTTTGAGCGCCTTTTTTGTATGGTGCTAAGCACTGTATGGCAATATAGCCAAAAATAATATAAGATAAGCACATCATTTTTTTTATAAGAGGTACATGCAAGTTTGATAGGGATAAGTTCACTAAAATAAAAAGCAAGACATACCAAGGTGTGATAGGCATTGAACTGTACATGTCGATGTGGGATCTATCTTGGAGATATCAAATACATGGTGCTGCTGAATACCTATAACCATGCACAAAAACCATGTCTGTTTAGGTATATACATAACCTAATACAGTTGCTTTAACCATAAGTGCACCATAGTAGTCATAGCACTTGATAAAGGACAAAACTAAAATTGTAGTTGTAGTTAGAAATAAAGGACAAAAAAATATAATATAATTTAAATTTTTAATCAAACTTTACAAAAAATAAACTTTGTAACATTTTCTTTGTTTCTCAGATTTTAAAATCAAGAAGTTCAATCTCAATTTGTATCAACAGTGTGATTAAATTAACATGCATGAAGCAGTACCTGAATGTGTGACCATGCTAACTAATAATATATGCTTCCAGAAGAGACAAAAAGAAGTTGAGTCCAGTTGAAGTTAAAACCTTCATGTAATTTTAGGGAACACATTCTGGTAGAACTCAATTTTAACTCCTCTTGTACAGTATCAAAGTAAGAACAATAACAGCAACATATTTTACTACGATAATAATAAACATAAGAAATAGCTGGTGTTATAAATATAACATCAATATTATTATATTTGTAATAAACTAATAACAATAAAAATAAGAAGGCTTACCAGTAATAGGATTTTCGATGAGGATAGTCATTTTTCTTGCAGCGAGTAAACTACTAAAGCTTGAAAAGAATTATAACTGAAAATTAGACACGAAATTGATTACAAAAAGAGAAATATGAACAAAAAATCAGACAACATTGTTGGTAGGTCTGAAATACCTTGCGAGTTCATGGGTTTTGAAGGGATGGCAATTGGGGCTGGCCATCTGACGGCAACAATCTTGGCCAGCGCGTGGCAATCAGCGGTTGTAAGGTTCCTTGGCGGAAGCGGAGACAGAGACACATGGAAATCGCGATGTGAGATCGGAGATCGCCAAGATCAAGAGGAGAGGAGAGCAGCAGCGAGGAGATCACCAAAGCCAAGGGCTATTTAACTTAAGGAGGGGCCGTCGTTTAGGAGAACAAACCCTAATAGGTTTTATTTTTTTGGCCGAAATGGGGTTAGGAAGGAGGGGGAATGAAGCTGAGCGTTTCCAATTTTGTTAATTTTAGGCTCCATTTTTGTTAATTTTTCGAATGATAAGATATAACCTTCAAAGGGCCAGAGGAATTTGGGACCTGTCTGGTTTGGCGGAGGAAGAGGTGATGAAGAGGGATCGCGGGGGAAGGGGGGGACGCCGAGACGGCTGACGGCCTCATGTCAAAGAGACAACCCCCACCTCCCTATCACTCTCATCTCTGTCCGCCTCTCCATGTTAGCTCCGTGCTGTGTCGAAGAGGAGAAGATGGAGCTCTCTCTCCTACTCTTCTCTTCGCTTCGTGCAGAAAAGGGAGAAAAGGGAAGGACGGAAGAAGGGTCCAGAAGCACCTGTGTTCTCTGCAGCCGTCCTCGTGTCTGCAAGAATGTAAACATAACATAACCTGAGGAATCCAGGGAAACACGGGAGACAACAAAGAATTATGCACATAAATTCGAATGATCAGATCGATAGCGAAGACTTTTTTGCAGCCGACCGTGCGCGTGCATGAATCCAAATTAAAAAGATGCGCGACATGGAAGGCAACAACGAATAAGACACAGCAAATCTACAGCGCAATTTTTAGGCGGAGACGGATGGGCAAGATTAAATCTATCACAAGAAGATGGAAATCGGACGGCTGTAATTACACGCAAATTACTGTAGATTGGGTCAGGGAACTTTGAATGTTTACTGTAGATTGGGTCAGGGAGCTTTGAATGTTTTATGATATGATATATGATGAATCTCAGCTCGAGTTCTATTTGTTAATGATTTGAACTAACAGCGGATCCAGAAAATTTTTTAGTAGAATTCACTAGAGTAATTAAATATTCAATGGTTAATATCACATTGATATCTATATATAGAATATTATTTCCGAAGATATGATTTTCTCAACTATGGGTTCAATAATGTAGTTATAATCGTAATTTTATGGGGTTCAGTTCAAATGCTAATTTCTTATGAAAATTGTCTATTTAGTCATAAAATTTTATGTAAAAATGTTAATAGGGAAAAAATTATGGGGGACATTGCACCCCACGTATCCTCTTTAAGGGTGTGTTTGGCATGGCAAGGTTAGCGATTTACCTTAGGTTAGTGCGCTAACTTACTTCACTTGAGTTTGCCAAATGAATCAAAGTTAGACGGGTTAGTCGCCACCCATGCGCTAACCTACTAACTGAGCGAAGATATGAGTTAGCATTTTACCCCCTTTACGCGAAGAGAGAGAAATATTAAACAAACCATCCAACTCTTTTTTTATTATTTCTCTCCCTTCATCTCTTCCAAGTTGATGCTTTTTCAGAAAACAAAAACAAAACTTTTGCTATTTTGTGTAGCTCAGATCTCCATCACTGAGTCATGAAATCACCTTAAATAAATATTTTTTGTGTGTTCTTGCAATTATAAGGAGCTGATAAAAATCCGATTTCCCCCTGTTTCACAGAGGATTGCGAGCTCTATTTCATTCCTTGGTTCTATCTCCTCTAGCGTGGCACCATGGATTTCGACCAAGTGGCTCGAGCTCGACCTCAACCTTCTTTACAACACGAGCGACGTGCTTTCATCCCTTTTTCTTGGAATTGAGCAGCTCGACCTTGATTTTCACATTCCTTGGCTTTATATCTATAACACCCCACTATTTTGACCTAGATTAACCAAGAATTAATTTTTCTTATCAGCGTTGACAAAGATGAATTTGACCATTGACCAACTTTGACCATGATAAAACTTCCACTGAACCGTTTGCCTTTTGTTGGTTGCACCGAATAAAAAAAAAATGACGATGACACCTCATGCTTAATTTATGTGAATTCCTCATGACACTTGCCTCATAAATACCACATGTCATCTCCCAATTTTGTATGCTCTTTATAAACTTACCTTTACCTATACTTGCCTGTAAGATGAAACCGAGCAAGCAAATCACCATTTTCATTTGAAATGAACTTATTTCTTATTACCTACAAAATTAATGTCCAAATATATATATATATATATATATATATATATATATATATGATGGTACGATTGAAACTATATAAGCCGATTGATAAGTTTGATTAGTCCACCGATTGGAATCCGACTCTACGTCGCAGTCGTACTGGATAGTTGATTTCATTCGTTTCTGGACCGTCTAATCTTGTAACCGGACTTCTCTATGTTAATTTCGTATTGATTGATTGATTGATTTGATTTATCGTTTGATTTTGAAATATCAAATATGTTTACTGAATTGTGATTTATATATTTTACGGGATATCGGGTTTGGAAATTGGAATTAAAATTGGATGTGAATGTGAATATGAATTTTGAGCCCTGATCCTCCTGAGTTCGGGAAAGGATCACTCTGACTGACTGACTGGCTGGACCCGATTATTTCCGTAAAATATATTATTTGTTCTGTGGATTAATCCGATCTGATTGAATTTTGATATAATAATTAATTATAGAGAAGCTGCGTCGTTAAATAACTGGTTACTGAGGTTTGTACCTGACTCTGTTTGTTTTTCTGTTGCGACGTAGGTTGACGGGCCGTCGGATGGATGCAGAAGATACCGTTCTCAGCTAGCGCCCCGCGACCCGTCGGTGCGGGACGTGACAGATGGTATCAGAGTATTCGTTCCTCGGACTGTGTTTGGGTCCATGTCGTTTCATTTGGAATTTGATTTTGATATATTCATGTTGTTCTGATTTGATTTCGGTTTACTTAGATTTGATTTGTTATCGTCCGTTTGAATTTCGCGGACGAAATTCTTTTGAAGGAGGGGAGAATATAACACCCCACTGTTTTGATCTAGATTAACCAAGAATTAATTTTTCTTATCAGCGTTGACCAAAGATGAATTTGACCATTGACCAACTTTGACCATGATAAAACTTCCACTGAACCGTTTGCCTTTTGTTGGTTGCACCGAATAAAAAAAAAATGACGATGACACCTCATGCTTAATTTATGTGAATTCCTCATGACACTTGCCTCATAAATACCACATGTCATCTCCCAATTTTGTATGCTCTTTATAAACTTACCTTTACCTATACTTGCCTGTAAGATGAAACCGAGCAAGCAAATCACCATTTTCATTTGAAATGAACTTATTTCTTATTACCTACAAAATTAATGTCCATATATATATATATATATGATGGTACGATTGAAACTATATCAGCCGATTGATAAGTTTGATTAGTCCACCGATTGGAATCCGACTCTACGTCGCAGTTGTACTGGATAGTTGATTTGATTCGTTTATGGACCGTCTAATCTGGTAACCGGACTTCTCTATGTTAATTTCGTATTGATTGATTGATTGATTTGATTTATCGTTTGATTTTGAAATATCAAATATGTTTACTGAATTGTGATTTGTATATTTTACGGGATATCGGGTTTGGAAATTGGAATTGAAATTGGATGTGAATGTGAATATGAATTTTGAGCCCTGATCCTCCTGAGTTCGGGGAGGGACCACTCTTACTGACTGACTGGCTGGACCCGATTATCTCCATAAAATATATTATTTGTTCTGTGGATTAATCCGATCTGATTGAATTTTGATATAATAATTAATTATAGAGAAGCTGCGTGGTTAAATAACCGGTTACTGAGGTTTGTACCTAACTCTGTTTGTTTTTCTGTTGCGACGTAGGTTGACGGGCCGTCGAATGGATGCAGAAGATACTGTTCTTAGCCCGCGTCCCGCGACCAGTCGGTGCGGGACGTGACAATATCCTCTTGGAATTGACCTTGACCGCGGCCTTCATCCTCATTGAATTGAGCAGATCGGTGATGTGGTTAGAAGGAGGAACCCGTAAAGGGTTTTGATCGGCCAAATGATTATTTGAGGCGTTTTCCTCAAAATTTCAGTTAATTTTTTAGATTTCTTTTTGATCCGTTTAGGAAGCAATTACTGGTTTTGAGCAATATTTTAACCCTTCTTAGCGTTGATGTGGCTCTATACTAGCCCGAAATCATCTATATTGCTCTTTAGTACTCAAAATTTACAATGGAATTTGTTGGAATTATCAATTATAAGGTATTATTATATCATTTATATATAACTATTGTAATATGTGGTCACGAGCTAGTTTGTAGAATGAAGAAAAAAAATAGAAATAAAAATGATAAATCAAATAGCCTATGTTGTATCAGACTATTACGAATGTACAGCACAGTAAGCACCAACTTTGCATAAACAAAAAAATAGAAATATTAAATAATTTTTTCAGCATAACTCGTTCAATATTTGCTACAAAGGCAAGAGGCAGTACACGCTATTCTTACATTGGTGTGCATTTTGATGACATCTATAAAAACCAAAAATAATCAATAATTTATTTATTTCCCTCCATCACTAACCTCAATATACCGCGTCAAACAATATTCACTAACTTTAAGTTAGCGCTAACGCCATCAAATCACTACCCTCACGATTCTACCCATCTAACCCCAAAAAGTATTAATCTTACACCACTAACCGTACTAAACCCTATTTTGCCAAACGCACCCTAAATCTTCCATTGATTTGAACTCACCAGCTCGATTCGTGTGCAGTTAGAAATTGACTCGAATGAGTAAATTACGAAAATTGACTCGAATGAGTAAATTACGAGTAGTTGATAAATCCAACTAATGAGGCATAAACTATATATAAATTTTTTTTTGCCACTCCTAGTTCTTATATCTGGTCAGGCTTGAGTTAGCTTCAAGTAGCTAGCAGAGGTTAGTTCTAGGCTTGAATTCCTGTGTTCCGAATTGCATTCTCTTCAAATCAACTATAAAAGTAACTATTTTCTGCGTGTGATCATGTCAGTAGATAATTTAAAATTTTAAACCAATTCATGTTTATAAATTTTATTCTTTATTCCTTTTTATGAAAAAACTATTTAAAATTAAAAATGACAATTTTAAAGAAAGAATTATTAATTAAAGTAGCCTTTTAGATAATTTTGAGAGAGATCCGAAATTGCTAACAATGAGTAAGACAGATCTGAGAAAATCATTTTTTTTATAATTGCAAATACAGATATAATACTGCAATTATAATTGTAAGATATAAAGTAATTATTACTTTCGAAATATTGTTACATTAGTAGTGATCTGTTAAAAATAGTCATTGCAATCAGTAGTTGGTTTGTTGTAATTGATAATTGCTGAGACGTATAATTGAATTACAAAATTGATAATTGTTGAGACGTATAATTGAATTACAATGTTATACTTTATAAGGCAAAAAAAGAGAGGAGATCTATGTTGAGCACTTGTGTTTAATATTATTCATATATTATATGAAGATTAACATCACCAGTCAAGTTTGGTGCCTTGGTACCTTGTCCCCTAGATGATTTGGATAACTTTTTGTGTCTGGATTTCAGAGAGTCAATACCTATTTTGGATTGATAGCTGGAAATATTAAGTATTCGTACTAAACATGGGATTAACCTCAAAGTATTAACTCATTGCACATGCATATCTCTTTGTCTCGATCTACCAATGTGGTCCACCGGTCTACCCCAATTATTAATTTCTTTTTTTTTCGATACAACTAGATAGAGGCTATCTAGAATGAAGGGAAAGAAAAGGAAAGTAAAAAAACTAAAGCACTAAAAAGGAGCTAACAAAACTTCTTGAAAAAGGTCGCTTGCTGCACAATCCACTGTAGGATCACATCCAATGGGCGATGCCCATTCCTGAAGGTCCTGCTGTTCCTCTCTAACCATAAACCCCATAGGGCTGTTGCCAATGTGACCTTGCAAATGTTGTTTGTAGAGCAAGGTTGTTGAAGCAGAACGGAGGTAGAAGTACCAACAATTTGAAGTTTCATCCAAACATTTTTTGCAAACACGCATTCTCCAAATAGATGGTCCCTGCATTCTAAGATATGAAGATTACACATGACGCATTTCGGTTGAAAGGGGATGTTCCTTTTCAAAAGCTGGCTCTGAGTGAGTACCCGGTCATGTGCCAGTAGAACCAGAAACATCTGAACTGATGGCGGGACCTTTAACTTCCACAGATTGGGTCAAAGCAGTCTCTCAAGGTTGACAAACGGTCTCTCAAGGTCAAAGCGGCTGCTTGCATCATTCTTGAAAGAACATCAGATACGAGAGAGATTGACAAACGGTCTCTCAAGGTCAAAGCGGCTGCTTGCATCATTCTTGAAAGAACATCAGATGCTAAGAGGAACAATTGGGTCTCCTTGACGAAGGCCACGCTGATGTTAAAAGGCAGGACCCACTAACCCGTTAACCAACAGAGAAGAACAAGAGGTGGTGAAAAGTAGTTCGATCCAGCATAAGAAGTTATGTGGAAAGCCTCTACAACGCATAGTTTTGAGAAGAAAAGACCATGATACGGAATCGAAAGCCTTGTGGAAATCAACTTTTAACATGAAGCTCGGTTCTGCACTTCGAGAGATATTGAAAATCATTTCTCGTGCCGTAATGAAGTTCTCAGAAATGATGTGGTCTTTGATGAACCATGTTTGTGCAGTAGAAATTAGGCATGGAAGAAAATGCGACAATCTAATAGAAAGGACCTTGGAGATCAATTTTGGTAGGTAACTGACAATGTTAATCGGCCTAAAATCGGACACCACTTGAGCATTCTCCTTTTTAGGCAAGAAGATTAAGTGTGCCAAATTAGCATTAGACAGGTCAAGGTGGTGTTGATAGAGAGAATCAAAGATGTCCAACAAGTCTTTTTTAGTTAGCTCCCAGTGAATTTTGAAGAACTCATTTGGTATGCCATCAGGCCCACACGCTTTATTGTCTACAAGGCTCATAACCGCATTTTTAATCTCTCTCTCGGAGAAAGGAAGGCCCAGAGGGCTAAGCAAAACGGACTCATCCCTATAAATGATGGACGGGTTGTAGTTAGAAGTGTTTGCTTTAGTCCCTAACAAGTTCTTGTAGAAATCCTGAAAAGCAGAGAGGATTTCGTGGGGGTCTGAAATTGCCTTGTCCTGAAATTGCAAGGACGAGACGAATTTGTTCCTCAACTTTTCCGTAGCCATCGCATGGAAGTAACGAGTGTTCTGGTCTCCAAAACGCAACCACTTAACCCTCGCTCGTTGGTGCCATTTCAACTCCAAAATATTTGCTAGCTCGTAAGCTTTTTCCTTTAAGGTGGACCGTAGCCTTTTTTCTACGGAGGAGAGAAGTCTGCGTTCCTCCACAGTATCCAAACATGCAATGAAGGCTTTCGCATTACGCAGACAAACAGAAGGGTAAGGGTAGTTGTTGAGATGCCATTCTCTTAAAGTCTCATGCAACAACTTGGTTTTTTTCAAATAAGTGCTGAGGGCATTATCTGCTGAGAAATGAGAATTCCATACTTGAGAAGTAAGGAAGGTGCACTGAGAATTGCTCAACCAAAAGCGCTCTAAGCGGTAGGGCTTAGGTTTAGTTTGCAATTGCCTGCACTTTAGGAGTATAGGGCAATGGTCGGAAGCTGGTGCCGGCAAAGCTTGAAGCGTGATATGTGGGTAAGACGAGTTCCAGAAGGAGGAGAGAAGGGTTCTGTCTAGCCTTGAAAAGGTTGGGTCTGGTTGATGATTCGACCAAGTGAAATTCCTATTAGAAAGCAGAACATCAAAAAGCGCAAGGTCATCAATGAGGCTATTGAACTGCTGCATCAGGTTGAAATCTAGGCAAAGGGATGATCTTTCGTTAGACCAACGAACTACATTGTAGTCGCCAGCAACTAGCCAGAGGGGAGGGGAAAGGGCGGAGATGTAACGCAACTCCTCAAAAAAGAGTGCACGTAAGGGAGTTGTATGAGGGCCGTACGCACAAGTGACAAGGAAAACAGATCCCGATCTGGTATCTTGCAATAACGCAGAACAAGTGTGTTTGGTAGTGAAAGAATTCAGCAAGCTAAAGTAACGCTTCCAAGCTATTATACACCCACCCCCCGAGTGTGTATCGCATCCAAAGAAACAACATTTGCATCAAAAAAGGAAGGCAAAAAGGACCGAGCATAAACAAAATCAAGTTCAGCTACTTTAGATTCTTGCAAACCCACAATATCCCCCGGTGAGGATCTAATAAGTTCTGATACGACCTTTCTCTTAGCAAAGTCTCCAAGACCTCTAACATTCCAAGAAATTAAGTTCAAAGGTTTGTAACACATTACAACAAGAAAGCTTCAATTAAATGAGCCAAAACTGAGGATAACTCAGGCTAAGAGGATAGCGCCTCATCATCAGAAGAAGCATCCAGCCTGAGACGCTGGGAGGAGTCCACTTGCGGGCTGAACCGGCCCGAGAAAGCTTCTGAGGAGATGCCTTGATCCCCTTCAGCACTAAATGGTCCCTTTGAGCCCTTGTGTTTTAATGGACTGACGATCTGATGACAATCAGAGTAGTTAGCAGGTTTGGAGGAAATTATATTTTGACATATGGACTGTAACATTTCATGACTGCTTGTCTGGGCCAGAAAGTTGTCACTGGACACCCCAATGAGGCCCAACACATCATGCACTTCAGCATAAGACAGGGGAACCTCAAAAAAATTAGAAGGCTCAACAGCTGCTAACTGTGGGCCCCTCGCATTCCTGTCAGAAGAACCCCCTCCCATGGTCCCCTTAGCTTGCGACACAGTGGAGGCAACTTTAATGGCACAATAGTTGGGAACTTTTTTGGGTCTACCCCTCCCCTTTCTTTTAATAAAAGAAACCCCACCAGAAATAGGAGGGCCGGTTTGAGTATTATTGGTAATAGGACACAGAGAGCTGGTTTTGATCAGGAACCATGACCGACTTAGGAAATAAGTCTACCGTTGCACATGTGTTATTACCAGAAGGGACAGATAGAATAGAAGAAGTTAAAATAACCTGTGCCGCCATGTCCTCATGCAGCAGCATCCGTTTGTTGGCATTGTCTGCACGACCTAGTCCCACTGAAGCACGTAGCTCGGTAACATCCAAGTTTGAAAAGCCTTTTGAGAGGATTAGGTTGTGGCTGAACCCGTGTAGCCGACCGTGTCACCGCCTGTTTCGACCCGCCTACAGCTGAAACAGAGAGATCACGTCTCAGGAGGGTGACATCACCCGACATCGGTTTCTTCCCCTTCCGATCAACCCCCTCTGACCGGCGCATGGCCATTAGAATATCTTTCGGGATCTGTGCTATGTCCACATTCCTGAAGATTTGATGCAGTTCACTGACATTGATCGTGACTGTTTCATCATTGGTTTGAAGGGAGAAAGCTTTTTCTGAGGAGGTGGGTGGCACCGGGTTGGTGGGGCGGAGGCTTGGGGGATCCACCACCGGTGCTGGATTAGGGAAATCATCCACCGTGTAGACCTGACCTTGGACCCACTTCTTAATCTCCACATGCACACCGTATTTCATGGCCCCATTAATCATCTCGATTTGTAAAGGTATTTTTGCCAGATCAGAGACAGCTACCGCCGCATTCCAGTGAGCAAAGTTCCCTGCATCTTTTAAGTCAATGGTACCAAGGTAGGTACCGAACTGGCCAATCGACTGAGCAACACATTCCTCCATCCACAGGTCTATTGGCACATCATGGAGTTGGATCCATGCTTTGAATCTAGGAATATCAATCTCAGCTCCTAAGTAGGGAGACCAGAGGCTTGCCTTAAGACCACCACTGCTCATGGAGAGCATAACAAATATCCAGAGCCAGAGTGCTAGCGGGTGGCAAGACAATAAATCGACCACCTGACATTGACCCTATCTGCAGCTGTTTGGCCGTTACTAGCCCAGTGGCTTCCACCATAGAAGCCACCTGATCAACCTCAAAAGGTACCTCAGAGAGCTCTGGGGTAGAGACAACAATGGCATTTGAGAGTTTGGTGACTTCAGCAAAATACCTGGCGTCCCTGGAGAAGAAGCCGGTGACGGAGGCTGGCCTGTCTGTTTTCGGAGGCAAGACCTGAGATCCAGAGGAAAGGAGGTCCTCAAAGTCAGGTTCAAGGAACTAGTTCTCGAGAAGCTTTTGCGGTGGAGGTGCCGATTTGGGAGGTTGTTGGGGGGAGGCTTGAGGTCTCTGACGAGCTACCTGCCTCCTTGGCGAGAGGCTGAGCAGGAGTGAGTGTCTGAGGATGCTGCTTTACAGGGGGTGGCGGCGGAGGGAGCTGAGCAGAACGCTGACCCCGAGGCGGCGGCGACGGCGGTTGGTGCGAACGCGGTTAGCGGTGGCGGCGGCCGGGGACATAAGTGTGTCTAGTAGGGGAAGGACACTCATGGAAATCGTGGCCTTGACCCCAGCAAGCGGCGCAACGAAGCGCATTAGTGCACTTGGCCGCCGTGTGGCCGAGACGGAAACACCGGAAGCACCTATTGGTCCAGTCAGGATCTCCAAGGGTTGGAGGGAACTTGAGTGTGGTAGGGCTGTCGGGGGAGGTGATAAGCCTCGGTTGGCGGGAGTAACGGGCAGAAGCCAAGACTGTCGATTGGCGAGGAGCTGAGGGAGGAGCTCTGCCAGCTGAGGACTGGTGCGGAGGAGGAGCACCACCAGGGGCAGGCTGGGAGGCGCCGCCTCTGACTGCCTGAGCATAGCTGTTAGGTCCGTACATCACCAGCGGCGCCGTTGTGGGCGCGGTAACCCTAGCCGGAGAGGGGAGTGCTCTGACGTGGTGCCTCTTATGGACTGTCTGCCACTCGTAAGAAGCCATACCTCACCTGAAATCGCCTTCTTATCGCCTTGTACGGATAGCTCGTCTATCTCCGAATCTCCTATGATTCATACCCCAATTATTAATTTCAAGGGGCACATCGTACATGATTTTTTTTCCTCTTTCATTACAGCATTTGAGAGCATACTAAAAACTGTCAATAATATTCATAGTCCGACAAACCGATTCGAATCTGCATGAACAGGTCCGTATGAATTAGGAACGAAGGGGTCGGATCAAATTTAAATTAATTAAGATTATTTTGTAGGGAAATTCTTCTATAGATCGGTACAAATTCTGAATCGGACTTTGATTGTAATTGTTCATTTTCGGAAAAAAAAAATTAATTTATATGAACAGTTCTGATGAAAATCAGGTTCAGAATTTGTATCTATGGAAGATTTTTATTTTTTTTTCTATTTTATAACGGTTCATAAACAACCCAATAGGTAAATTGGTCAACTTATCCGACCTTTTCTATACATATAAAAGTTATTCTAATTTGTTGTAAAATAAAATGTTTATTTAATATAGAAAATAAAGACACAATAATTACTAAATATAATCGATTTTATACAAAATTGTTGGAAGTATATTTTCTCATGTAGTTTTTTTTATTATTTTATTTAACTCATCAAACAACATTTACGAAGGTGAACCAGTAATAATTCGACCATACCCGTTCACAAAATGGTCAAAAACTTTGGATTCCTAAACAACTATTTTTTAAAATTAAAATGTATGTGGAGTATAAATTTTTCGCATCTTGTAGATCTGTCTGGTGCTCCTACATTGAGTTATAAATCACATGTGGATTCATATCCAAACCCAACTTATTTATGCACGAGTTGATCTTAAGCGGGTCAGGCCGAAAAATGACACCCCAGCATGAATGGAACTGTATGTGGATCCCATTTAGGGCCTAATCGGAATGAAAATTCCCGACCTTCAAACGTCAAATAGAATTCACGCGAAACATTACACAACAAATAATTTATGAAATCAACATGTTAGTTGTAAAAATGGGTCTAATATATGAATCTTCATTTAAATTTTGTTGTTGGATCCGGATATCAATCCGTTAATCCAATAAATAAAGTATAATGAGTAATAACCAATTTATGTTTTATTTCTTTCGTATGTTTGAAATAATTTTATTTTAATTGTGTACTTAATATTTATGCCTATGGTACGAAATTATTATAAGTTCATTCATGTTATGTATGTAATTTATTTTTTAACATATTAATAAAAGATTTTGAGATCTTCAAAAGATTTCAAACAAAAAGAAAATAGAATCTTTATCTGAATACGCCGAAATCCACTGCTTGCATTAATAAATGAGGATTCACATTGGGATAATAATAATAATTATATTATAAGTGAACCCGCACTTGGAACTTGTAAATACTTAGTAGATCCGCATTAATCATGTTGGGATCCAATTATTAATTGATAACCTTAATATACTCGGTTAGATCAAAGACGATATTTCTTGGAATATGCAGAACATCATACTCTCTCTATCAACTATAAACAAGTGTCAATGTTCTCTATAAATATTAATTTTGATTTTCACGAAGTGTAAAATTTGTACATTATTTTTGTATATAAATAAAGTTGATATTTGTATATAAAGTGACTTGCTTTCATGAGAGGGCCAGCAGAGCCAATTAATACTATAGACATTTACATGAATTCAAAAGGGAGATAAAACTTTTGAACCAGACCAAACATTTTTTTTTATATCCTTAAAGTAGCATATTGATTTTTATTAGGCGTATTTAAAATACATTTTTTAAATTTTAAATAGTTGACAATCATTCTTCAATCCAGTGACTTAATTAATATTATGTGGAGGACGAAGAGTTCAAAAATTTGACCCAAAAAGAATGATTTTCTAACAATTATTTGAAGTTTAAAATTTTGATATCTTTATCTAAGAAAAATACAAAATACCCGACTACAAATTGCATTTGCAGAATATATTTTCTAAACTTTCGATGATGTAAATTACATTATGATAAATTGGCGGTACAAAAATTTTATATACAGTGCAATATAAAGGATCCTCTAGGATATAACTGACGTCGATGCGGTTAATTTTGTTCCTTTATCAATTTTCTTGACTTTTGGCCTCTACGTTACCTCTCTAAACTTTTTCAGTTGGCAGCCGCTCTAAAAAACAATACCTCTCTGAACTTTCATCAATCATTGGTATTTTTCTGGAATTACAAGGTTGAAAGAAACAGTGTTGGAGGAGGTGAAGCATCTCAGTACAACCAACCAAGCGCTGGGAATGGGCCAAAAGTAAGAGAAACTGCATCTTCTTCTCGAAGTAAGGATCCACTGTGTCGTTTTCCCTCTCAATCAGGATGTGGCGGCATCCTGACATTCGAGCCAACTATCCTATTATCCCTAGAGAGCAATTCTAATCGGCCGAATACAGCATTGGCAAATAAGTTCACCTCAAATTCATATAGGTTCACCTACGATTCATAGGATCTTTATTGCTGCGAAGTCTAACTCCTTTTTTTTTAAGAAAATATTGATTCAGATCTTGCTTATTTAAAAAAATTACAATATACCTAGCAATTACGCATATAAAATGCGCAATGCTTATTCAGAGTATCATTAGAGCATTTCAATCGTTTCTGCAGTCATTTTAATTAATTTCAATACATTAATATATATTTAAACTCTCTATAAGGTCTAAAATATGATTCAGATCTTACTTATTCAAAAAGATTGCATTATACATAACAATTATGCATATAAAGTGCTTATCTGAGTATCATTAGAGCATTTAAATCGTTTTTGCATCCATTCTAAATCTTTTTAGCACAATAATCTACATTTAAACTTCCAATACGGTCTAGAATATAATTCAGATCTTACTTATTCAACAATATTGCATTACACATAGCAATTACGCGTATATAGTGTACAGTACTTATTTTTGAGTACCAAATGAGCATTTCAATCGTTTCTACATTCATTCAAAGTCATTTCAATAAAACAATCTATATATAAACTCTCTATAGGGTCTAGAATATGATTAAGATCTTACTTAAACAAACAGATTGCAATATACATAGAAATTACGCATATAAATTACACAATTCTTATTCTGAGTATCATTTGAGTATTTCAATCGTTTCTGCACTATATATGCGTAATTACCATGTATAATCCAATCTTTTTGAATAAATAAGATATGAATCATATTCTAGACAGTATAAAGAGTTTAAATGTAGATTATTGTGATGAAATGACTTAGAATAAATCCAGAAACGATTGAAATGCTCAAATGATACTCAGAATTGCATTATTTACAATTTATATGCGTAATTACCATGTGTAATCAACTCGTTTTAAATAAATAAAATATGAATCATATTCTAGAGAGTATAAAGAGTTTAAGTGTAGATTATTATGATGAAATGATTTAGAATGAATCCAGAAATGATTGAAATGCTCAAATGATACTCAGAATTACATTATTTTCACTTTATATGCGCAATTTCCATATATAATCCAATCTTTTTGAAAAAAAAATATATGAATCTTAGTCTGGACAGTATAAAGAGTTTAAATGTAGATTATTATGATGAAATCACATAGAATGAATCCAGAAACGATTGAAATGCTCAAATGATACTCAGAATTGCATTATTTGCATTTTATACGCGTAATTACCATGTATAATCCAATCTTTTTTGAATAAATAAGATCTGAATAATATTCTAGCAGTATAAAGAGTTTAAATGTAGATTATTGTGACGAAATGACTTAGAATAAATCCAGAAACGATTGAAATGCTCAAATGATACTCATAATTGCATTATTTACAATTTATACGCAAAATTACCAAGTGTAATCCAATCTTTTTGAATAAATAAGATATGAATCATATTCTAGACAGTATGAAGAGTTTAAACGTAGATTATTGTGTTGAAATGACTTAGAATGAATCAAGAAACAGTTGAAATGTTCAAACGATACTCAGAATTGCATTATTTGCATTTTATACGCGTAATTACCATGTATAATCCAATCTTTTTGAATAAATAAGATATGACTCATATTCTAGACAGTATAAAGAGTTTAAATGCAGATTATTGCGACGAAATGACGTAGAATGAATCCATAAACGATTGAAATGCTCAAATGATACTCAGAATTGCATTATTTGCAATTCATACGCATAATAACCATGTCTAATCCAATCTTTTCGAATAAATAAGATATGAATCATATTCAAGACAGTATGAAGAGTTTAAACGTAGATTATTGTGATGAAATGACTTAGAATGAATCAAGAAAAAGTTGAAATGTTCAAACGATACTCAGAATTGCATTATTTGCACTTTATATGCGTAATTACCTTGTATAATCAAATCTTTTTGAACAAATAAGATATGAATAATATTCAAGACAGTATAAGTTGTTTAAATGTAGATTATTTTGACGAAATGACTTAGAAAGAATCCATAAACAATTGAAATGCTCAAATGATACTCAGAATTACATTATTTGCAATTTATACACAAAATTACCATATGTAATCCAATCTTTTTGAATAAATTTGATATGAATCATATTCTAGACAGTATGAAGAGTTTAAATGTAGATTATTGTGATCAAATGACTTAGAATTAATCAAGAAACAGTTGAAATGTTCAAATGATACTCACAGTTGGATTATTTGCACTTTATACGCCTAATTACCATGTATAATCCAATCTTTTTTTATAAGTAAGATATGAATAAAATTATAGACAGTATAAATTGTTTAAATTAATATTATTGTGACGAAATGACTTAGAATGAATCCAGAAACGATTGAAATGCTCAAATAATACTCAGAATTGCATTATTACCAAGTGTAATACAATCTTTTTGAATAAATAAGCTATGAATCATATTCTAGACAGTATGAAGAGTTTAAACGTAGATTATTGTGATGAAATGACTTAGAAACAATCAAGAAACAGTTGAAATGTTTAAATGATACTCAGAATTGCATTATTTGCACTTTGTACGCAAAATTACCATATGTAATCCAATCTTTGTGTATAAATAAGATATGAATCATATTCTAGATAGTATGAAGAGGTTGAACGTAGATTATTTTGATAAAATAACTTAGAATTAATCAAGAAACAGTTGAAATGCTCAAATGATACTCAGAATTGCATTATTTGCACTTTATACCCGTAATTATCATGTATAATCCAATCTTTTTGTATAAATAAGATATGAATAATATTCTAGACAGTATAAATTGTTTAAATTTAGATTATTGTCACGAAATGACTTAGAATAAATCCAGAAACGATTGAAATGCTCAAATGATACTCAGAATTGTATTATTTGTAATTTATGTGCATTATTACGAAGTGTAATCCAATCTTTTTAAATAAATAAGATATGAATCATATTCTAGACAGTATGAAGAGTTTAAACGTAGATTATTATGATGAAATGACTTAGAACGAATCAAGAAACAGTTGAAATATTCAAATGATAACTCAGATTTGCATTATTTGCACTTTATACCCATAATTACCATGTATAATCCAATCTTTTTGAATAAATAAGATATGAATAATATTCTAGACAGTATAAAGATTTTAAATGTTGATTATTGTGACTAAATGACTTAGAATTAAACCAGAAACGATTGACTCAGAATTGCATTATATGCAATTTATAAGCGTAATTACCATGTTTAATCCAATAGTTCTGAATAAATTAGATATGAATCATATTCAAAACAGTATAAAAAATATAAATGTTGATTATAGTAATGAAATGTCTAAGAATCAATCCAGAAATGATTCAAATGCTCAAATGATACTCAGAATTGCATTACTTGCACTTTGTATGCGTAATTGCCATGTGTAATCCAATATTTTTGAATAAATAAGATATGAATAATATTCTACAAAGTATAAAGATTTTAAATGTAGATTATTGTGATTAAAAGACATAGAATGAAACCAGAAACGATTGAAATGCTCAAATGATACTCAGAATTGCATTATTTGCAATTTATACGCGTAATTACCTTGTATAATCCAATCTTTTAGAATAAAAAAAATATGAATAATATTCTAGATAGTATAAACAGTTTAAATGTAGATTGTTGTAATGAAATGACTTAGAATGAATCATGAAACGATTGAAATGCACAAATGATACTCAGAATTGCATTATTTCACTTGATACGCGTAATTACCATGTATAATCCAATCTTTTTGAATAAATAAGATCTGAATAATATTCTAGACAGTATAAAGAGTTTAAATATAGATTATTGTGACGAAATGACTTAGAATAAATCCAAAAACGATTGAAATGCTCAAATGATACTCAGAATTGCATTATTTGCAATTTATGCTCAAATAATCCAATCTTTTTGAATAAATAAGATAAGACTCACATTCTAGACAGTATGAAGAGTTTAAACGTAGATTATTGTGTTGAAATGAATTAGAATGAATCAAGAAACAGTTGAAAGGTTCAAATGATACTCAGAATTGCATTATTTGCAGTTTATAAGAGTAATTAACATGTATAATCTAATCTTTTTGAATAAATAAGATATGAATAATATTCTAAACAGCATAAAGAGTTTAATTGAAGATTATTGCGACGAAATGACTTAGAATGAATCCAGAAATGATTGAAATACACGAATGATACTTAGAATTGCATTATTTGCACTTTATATACGTAATTAGCTTGTATAATCCAATCTTTTCAAATAAATAAGATATGCAACATACTCTAGACAGTCTAAAGAGTTCAAATATAGATAATTGTGTTGAAATAACTTAGAATGAATCGAGAAACGATTGAAATGCTGAAATAATAAGAAGAATTGAATTATTTGCACTTTATATGCGTAATTAGCTTGTATAATCCAATATTTTTGAATAAATAAGATATGAATCAGATTCTACAAAGTATAAATAGTTTAAATGTAGATTATTCTGATGAAATGACATAGAATGAATCAAGAAACGATTGAAATGCTCAAATAATACTTAGAATTGCATTATTTGCAATTTATACGCGTAATTTCCATGTATAATCCAATCTTTCTGAATAAATAAGATATCAATTATATTCTAGACAGTATAAAGAGTTTAAATGTACATTATTGTGACAAAATGACCTAGAATGAATCCTAAAACGATTGAAATGCACAAATGATACTCAGAATTGCATTATTTGCACTTTATATGCGTAATTAGCATGTATAATCCAATCTTTTTGAATAAATAAGATATGAAACATATTCTAGACAGTATAAAGAGTTCAAATGTAGATCATTTTGTTGCAATAACTTAGAATAAATCCAAAAACGATTGAAATGCTCAAATAATACCAAGAATTGAATTATTTGCCTTTTATATGCGTAATTAGCTTGTATAATCCAATCTTTTTGAATAAATAAGATATGAATCATATTCTACTAAGTATAAAGAGCTTAAATGTAGATTATTGTAAAGAAATGACTTAGAATGAATCAAGAAACAGTTGAAATGTTCAAATGATACTCAGAATTGCATTTTTTGCACGTTATACGCGTAATTACCACGTATAATCCAATTTTTTTGAATAAATAAGATATGAATAATATTCTAGACAATATAAAGAGTTTAAATGTAGATTATTGTGACGAAATAAATTAGAATGAATCCAAAAACGATTGAAATGCTCAAATGATACTCAGAATTGTATTATTTGCAATTTATGCGCAAAATTACCACGTGCAATCCAATCTTTTTGAATAAATAAGATACGAATCACATTCTAGATGTTATGAAGAGTTTAAACGAAGATTATTGTGATGAAATGACTGAGAATGAATCAAGAAACAGTTGAAATGTTCAAATGATACTCAGAATATCATTATTTGCACTTTATACACGTAATTACCATGTATAATCCAATCTTTTTGAATAAATAAGATATGAATAATATTCTAGACAGTATAAAGAGTTTAATTGAAGATTATTGTGACGAAATGACTTAGAATGAATCCAGAAACTATTGAAATGCACAAATGATACATAGAATTGCATTATTTGAACTTTATATGCGTAATTAGCATGTATAATCAAATTTTTTTGAATAAATAAGATATGAAACATATTCTAGACAGTATAAAGAGTTCAAATATAGATTATTGTGATGAAATAACTTAGAATGAATCCAGAAATTATTGAAATGCTCAAATATTACAAAGAATTGCATTATTTGAATTTTATATGCGTAATTAGCATGCATAATCCAATTTTTTCTAATAAATAAGATATGCATCATATTCTAAAAACAATAAAGAGTAGAATGTAGATTATTGTGATGAAATTACATAGAATGAATCCAGAAACGATTGAAATGATCAAATGATACTAAGAATTGCATTATTTGAAATTTATACACGTAATTACCATATATAATACAATCTTATTGAATAAATAGGATATGAATCATATTCTAGACAGTATAAAGAGTTTAAATGTAGATTATTGTGACGAAATGACTTAGAATGAATCCAGAAACAATTGAAATACTCAATTGATACTCAGAATTGTATTATTTGCAATTTATACGCAAAATTACCATGCGTAATCCAATCTTTCTGAAAAATAAGATTTGAATCATATTCTAGACAGTATGAAGAGTTTAAACGTAGATTATTGTGATGAAATGACTTAGAATGATTCAAGAAACTATTGAAATGTTCAAATGATACTAAGAATTGCATTATTTCCACTTTATACGCGTAATTACCTTGTATAATTCAATCTTTTTTAATAAATAAGATATGAATCATATTCTACAAATTATAAAGAGTTTAAATGTAGATTATTGTGATGAAATGACTTAGAATGAATCCAGAAACGATTGATATGCTCAAATGATACTCAGAATTGCATTATTAGCACTTTATACGCGTAATTACCATGTATAATCCAATCTTTTTGAATAAATAAGATATGAATCATATTCTAGACAGCTTAAAGAGTTTAATTCAAGATTATTGCGACAAAATGACTTATAATGAATCCAGAAACTATTGAAATGCACAAATAATACTCAGAATTGCATTATTTGAAATTTATATGCGTAATTAGCTTGTATAATCCAATCTTTTTTAATAAATAAGACATGAAACATATTCTAGACAGTATAAAGAGTTCAAATATAGATTATTGTGATGAAATAACTTAGAATGAATCCAGAAACGATTGAAATGCTCAAATAATACCAAGAATTGCATTATTTGCACTTTATATGCGTAATTAGCATGTATAATCCATTCTTTTCGAATAAATAAGATATGAATCATATTCTACAAAGTATAAAGAGTTTAAATGTAGATTATTGTGATGAAATGACTTAGAATGAATCTAGAAACGATTGAAATGCTCAAAGGATACTCAGAATTGCATTATTTGCACTTTATACGCGTAATAACCATGTATAATCCAATCGTTCTGAATGAATAAGATACGAATCATATTGAAGACAGTATAAAAATTTTAAATGTAGATTATAGTAATGAAATTTCTAAGAATCAATCCAGAAACGATTGAAATGCTCAAATGATACTCAGAATTGCATTACATGCATTTTGTATGCGTAATTACCATGTGTAATCCAATCGTTTTGAATGAAAAAGATATGAATCATATTCTACAAAGTATAAAGAGTTTAAATGTAGATTATTGTTATGAAATGACATAGAATTAAACCAGAAACGATTGAAATTCTCAAATGATACTCAGAATTGAATTATTTGCACTTTATACGCGTAATTACCTCGTATAATCCAATCTTTTTGAATAAATACGATATGAATAATATTCTAGATATTATAAAGAGTTTAAATGTAGATTATTGTGATGAAATGACTTAGAATGAATTAAGAACATGTTCAAATGTTCAAATGATACTCAGAATTACATTATTTGCACTCTAGAAGAGTAATTACCGTGGATAATCCAATCTTTTTCAATAAATAAGATATGAATCATATTCAAGACAGTATAAAGAGTTTAAATGTTGATTATAGTAATTAAATGTCTAAGAATCAATCCTGAAAAGATTGAAATGCTCAAATGATAATAAGAATTGCATTACTTGCACTTTGTATGCGTAATTACAATGTGTAATCCAATCGTTTTGGATAAATAAGATATGAATCATATTCTACAAATTATAAAGACTCTAAATGTAAATTGTTGTAATGAGATGACATAGAATGAATCCAGAAACGATTGAAATGCTCAAATGATACTCAGAATTGCATTACATGCATTTTGTATGCGTAATTACCATGTGTAATCCAATCGTTTTGAATGAAAAAGATATGAATCGTATTCTACAAAGTATAAAGAGTTTAAATGTAGATTATTGTGATGAAATGACATAGAATTAAACCAGAAACGATTGAAATGCTCAAATGATACTTAGAATTGAATTATATGCACTTTATACGCGTAATTACCTCGTATAATCCAATCTTTTTGAATAAATAAGATATGAATAATATTATAGATATTATAAAGAGTTTAAATGTAGATTATTGTGATGAAATGACTTAGAATGAATCAAGAACAAGTTGAAATGTTCAAATGATACTCAGAATTACATTATTTGCACTCTATAAGAGTAATTACCGTGGATAATCCAATCTTTTTGAATAAATAAGATATGAATCATATTCAAGACAGTATAAAGAGTTTAAATGTAGATTATAGTAATTAAATGTCTAAGAATCAATCCTGAAAAGATTGAAATGCTCAAATGATACTAAGAATTGCATTACTTGCACTTTCTTTGCGTAATTACCATGTGTAATCCAATCGTTTTGGATAAATAAGATATGAATCATATTCTACAAAGTATAAAGAGTTTAAATGTAAATTATTGTGATGAAATGACATAGAATGAATCCAGAAACGATTGAAATGCTCAAATGATACTCAGAAATGCATTATTTACAATTTATACGCATAATTACCATGTGTAATCCAATCTTTTGTAATAAATAAGATTTGATCATATTCTTGACAGTATGAAGTGTTTAAACGTATATTGTTGTGATGAAATGATTTAGAATGAATCAAGAAACAGTTGAAATGTTCAAATGATACTCAGAACTGCATTATTTGTACTTTATATGCGTAATTACCATCTATAATCCAATCATTTTCAATAAATAAGATATGAATAATATTCAAGACAGTATAAAGAGTTTAAATGTAGATTATTGTGGCGAAATGACTTAGAATGAATCCGAAAACGTTTCAAATGCTCAAATAATACTCAGAATTGCATTATTTGCAATTTGTAAGCGTAATTACCATGTATAATCCAATCGTTCTGAATAAATAAGATATGAATCATATTTAAGAGAATATAAAGAGTTTAAATGTAGATTATAGTAATGAAATGTCTATGAATCAATCCAAAAACGGTTGAAATGCACAAATGATACTCAGAAATGCATTACATGCAATTTTTATGCGTAATTACCATGTGTAATCCAATCGTTTAGAATAAATAAGATATGAATCATATTCTACAAAATATAAAGAGTTTGAATGTAGATTATTGTGATGAAATGACATAGAATGAATCCGAAAACGTTTCAAATACTCAAATGATACTCAGAATTGCATTATTTGTAATTTATAAGCGTAATTACCATGTATAATCCAATCGCTCTGAATAAATAAGATATGAATCATATCCAACATAGTATAAAGAGTTTAAATGTAGATTATAGTAATGAAATGTCTATGAATCAATCCAGAAACGGCTGAAATGCACAAATGATACTCAGAAATGCATTACTTGCACTTTATGCGCGTAAATACCTTGTATAATCCAATCTTTTTGAATAAATAATATATGAATAATATTCTAGATAGTATAAAGAGTGTAAATGTAGATTATTGTGATGAAATGACTTAGAATGAATCAAGAACAAGTTGAATTATTCAAATGATACTCAGAATTGCATTATTTCCACTTTATACGAGTAATTACCATGTATAATCCAATCTTTTTGAATAAATAAGACATGAATAATATTCTAGACAGTATAAAGAGTTTAATTGAAGATTATTGTGACAAAATGACTAAGAATGAATTCAGAAACGATTGAAATGCACAAATGATACTCAGAATTGCAAGATTTGCAATTTATATGCATAATTAGCATGTATAATCCAATTTTTTCGAATAAATAAGATATGAAACATATTCTAGACAGTATAAAGAGTTCAAATATAGATTTTTGTGTTGAAATAACTTAGAATGAATTCAGAAACAATTGAAATGCTCAGATAATACCATGAATTGCATTATTTGCTCTTTATAGGCGTAATTAGCTTGTATAATCCAATCTTTTTGTATAAATAAGATATGAATCATATTCGACAAAGTATAAAGAGTTTAAATGTAGATTATTGTGATGAAATAACATAGAATGAATCCAGAAACGATTGAAATGCTCAAATGATAGTCAGAATTGCATTATTTGCATTTTATACGCGTAATTACCATGTATAATCCAATCTTTTTGAATAAATTAGAAATGAATAATATTCTAGACAGTATAAAGAGTTTAAATGTAGATTATTGTGACGAAATGATGTAGAATGAATCCGGAAACGATTGAAATGCTCAAATGATACTCAGAATTGCATTATTTGCAATTTAAATGCATAATTACCATTTGTAATCCAATCTTTTTGAATAAATAAGATATGAATCATATTCTAGACAGTATGAAGAGTTTAAACGTAGATTATTGTGATGAAATGACTTAGAATGAATCAAGAAACAGTTGAAATGTTCAAATGATACTCAGAATTGCATTATTTGCACTTTATACGCGTAATTACTATGTATAATTCAATCTTTATGAATAAATAAGATATTCATCATATCTAGACAGTATGAAGAGCTTAAATGTATATTATTGTGATGAAATGACTTAGAATGAATCTAGAAACGATTGAAATGCTCTAATAATACTCAGAATTGCACTATTTGCACTTTATATGCGTAATTACCATGTGTAATCCAATCATTTTGAATAAATAAGATATGAATCATATTGTAGACAGTATAAAAAGTTTAAATGTAGATTATTGTGATGAAATTACATAGAATGAATCTAGAAACGATTGAAATGTTCAAATGATACTCAGAATTATATTATTTCCCCTTTATATGCTTAATTACCATGTATAATCCTATCTTTTTGAATAACAAGATTTGAATCTTAGTCTGGATAATATAATGAGTTTAAAAATAGATTATTGTGATGAAATGACTTAGAATGAATCCAGAAAAGAATGAAATGCTCAAATGATGCTCAGAATTACATTATTTGCACTTTATACGTGTAATTACCATGTGTATTACAATCTTTTTGAATAAATAAGATATGAATCATATCTAGACAGTCTAAAAAGTTTAAATGTAGATTATTGTTATGAAATGACTTAGAAAGAATCTAGAAACGATTGAAATGCTCAAATGATACTCAAAATTGCTTAATTTGCAGTTTATATGAGTTATAACCATATATAATCCAATCTTTTTGCATAAACAATATATGAATCATATTCTAGACAGTATAAAGAATATAAATGTAGATTATTGTGATGAAATGTCTTAGAATGAATACAGAGATGATTGAAATGCTCGAATGAAACACAGAATTGCATTATTTGCAATTTATATGCGTAATTACCATGTGTAATCCAATCTTTTTGAATAAATAAGATGTGAATCATATTCTAGAGAGTATAAAGAGTTTAAATGTAGATTATTTTGATGAAATGACTTAGAATGAATCCAAAAACGATTGAAATGCTCAAATGATACTGAGAATTGCATTATTTGCACTTTATACGCGTAATTACCATGTATAATCCAATCGTTCTGAATGAATAAGATATGAATCATATTCCAGACAGTATAAAGAGTTTAAATCTAGATTATTGTAATGAAATGTCTAAGAATCAATCCAGAAACGATTGAAATGCTCAAATGATACTCAGAATTGTATTATTTACACTATATACGCGTAATTACCATGTATAATCCAATCATTCTGAATAAATAAGATATGAATCATATTCAAGACAGTATAAAGAGTTTAAATGTATATTATAGTAATGACATGTCTAAGAAGCAATCCAGAAACGATTGAAATGCTCAAAGGATAATCGGAATTGCATTACTTGCAATTTGTATGCGTAATTACCCTGTGTAATCCAATCGTTTTGAATAAATAAGATATGAATCATATTCTACAAAGTATAAAGAGTTTAAATGTAGATTATTGTGATGAAAAGACATAGAATGAATCCAAAAATGATTGAAATGCTCAAATGATACTCAGAATTTCATTATTTGCATTTTATACGTGTAATTACCATGTATAATCCAATCTTTCTGAATAAACAAGATATGAATAATTTTCTAGATAGTATAAAGAATTTAAATGTAGATTATTGTGATGAAATGACTTCGAATGAATCAAGAACAAGTTTAAATGTTCAAATGATACACAGAATTGCATTATTTGCACTTTATACGAGTAATTACCCTGTATAATCCAATCTTTTTGAATAAATAAGATATGAATAATATTCTATACAGTAAAAAGAGTTTACATGTAGATTATTGTGACGAAATGACTTAGAATGAATCCAGAAACGATTGAAATGCTCAAATGATACACAAAATTGTATTATTTGCACTTTATATGCGTAATTACCATGCATAATCCAATATTTTTGAATAAATATGATATGATTCTTTTTCTGGACAGTACAAAGAGTTTAAATGTATATTATTGTAATGAAGTGACTTACAATGAACCCAGAAACGATTGAAATGCTCGAATAATACTCAGAATTGCATTATTTGCATTTTATAGGCGTAATAACCATGTATAATCTAATATTTTTAAATAAATAAGAAATCAATCATTTTTTAGACCATATAAAGAGTTTAAATTAGGATTATTGTGATGAAATGACTTAGAATGAATCCAGAAACGATTGAAATTCTCGAATGATACTCAGAATTGCATTATTTGCTCTTTATACGGGTAATTACCATGTATAATCCAATCTTTTTAAATAAATAATAAATGAATCATATTCTCGATAGTATAAAGAGTTTAAATATAGATTCTTGTGATGAAATGACTTACAATGAATCCAGAAACGATTGAAATGCTCAAATGATACTCAGAATTGCGTTATTTGCAATTTATATGCGTAATTGCCATGTATAATCCTATCTTTCTTAATAAAAAAAATATAAATCTTAGTCTGGACAGTATAAAGATTTTAAATGTAGATTATTGTGATGAAATGACTTAGAATGAATCAAGAAGCGATTGAAATGCTCATATGATACTCAAAATTACATTATTTGCATTTTATACACGTAATTACCATGTATAATCCAATATTTTTGAATAAATAAGATATGAACTAGACAGTATAAAGATATTAAATGTAGATTATTGTGATGAAATGACTTAGAATAAATCAAGAAACGATTGAAATGATTAAATAATACTAAGAATTGCATTATTTGCACTTTATACACGTAATTTCAATATATAATTCAATATTTTTGAATAAATAATATATGAATCATATTCTAGACAGTATAAAGAGTTTAAATATAAATTATTGTGATCAAATGACTTAGAATTAATCCAGAAACGATTGAAATGCTCAAATGATACTCAGAATTGCATTGTTTGCAATTTATATGCGTAATTACCATGTATAATCCAATATTTCTGACTAAACATGATATGAATCTTAGTCTGGACAGTATAAATATTTTAAATGTTTATTATTGTGATGAAATGACTTAGAATAAATCCAGAAACGATTGAAATGCCCAAATGATACTCAGAATTGCATTATTTGCACTTTGTATGCATAATTACCAGGTGTAATCGAATCTTTTTGGAAAAATAAGATATGAATCATATTCTAGACAGTATAAAGAGTTGAAACATAGATTATTGTGATGAAATAACTTTGAAATGAATCCAGAAACGGTTGAAATGCTCAAATGATACTCAGAATTGCATTATTTGCAATTTATACGCATAATTACCATGTGTAATCCAATCTTTTTGAATAAATAAGATATGAATCATATTCAACATAGTATGAAGAGTTTAAACGTAGATTATTGTGATGAAATGACTTAGAATGAATCAATAAACAGTTGAAATGTTCAAATGATACTCAGAATTGTATTATTTGCATTTTATATGCGTAATTACCATGTATAATCCAATCTTTTTGAATAAACAAGATATGAATCTTTTTCTGGACAGTATAAAAAGTTCAAATGTAGTTTATTGTGATGAAATGACTTAGAATGAATCCAGAAACGATTGAAATGCCCGAATGATACTCAGAATTGCATTATTTGCACTTTATAAGTGTAATTACCATGTTTAATCCAATCTTTTTGAATAAATAAGATATGAATCATATTCTAGACAGTATAAAGAGTTTAAATGTATATTATTGTGATGAAATGACTTTGAATGAATATAGAAACGCTTGAAATGCTCAAATTATGCTCACAATTGCGTTATTTGTACTTTATACACGTAATTACCATGTGTATTACAATCTTTTTGAATAAACAAGATATGAATCATATTCTAGATAGTATAAAGAGTTTAAATGTAGATTGTTGTGATGAAATGAATTTGAGAGAATCCAAAAACGATTGAAATGCTCAAATGATACTCACAATTGCATTATTTCCACTTTATATTCCTAATAACCATGTATAATCCAATTTTTTTTAATATATATGATATAAATCATATTCTATTCAGTATAAAGAGTTTTAAATGTAAATTATTGTGATGAAATGACTTAGAATGAATCCATAAATGATTGAAATGCTCGAATGATACTCAAAATTGCATTATTTGCACTTTATAAGCGTAATAACCATGTATAATCTCATATTTTTGAATAAATAAGATATGAATCATATTCTAGACAATATAAAGATTTTAAATGTTGATTACTGTGACGAAATGACATAGAATGAATTCAGAAATATTTGAAATGTTCAAATGATATTAAGAATATGCATTATTTACACTTTATATGCATAATTACTTTGTATAATCCCATCTTTATGAATAAAGAAGATATGATTCATATTGTAGACCATATAGAGAAATCAGATGTAGATTGTTGTGTAGAAATGACACAAAATGAATGCAGAAACGATTGAAATTTTTAAATGATACTCAGAATAGGCATTATTTGCATTTTATAGGCGCAATAACTATGTATAATCCAATCTTTTTGAATAATTAAGATCTGAATTATCTTTTAGACCTAATAAAGAGTTTAAATATTGATTATTGTGTTTAAATGACTTAGAAAGAATGCAGAAAGGATTGAAATGCTCAAATGATAATCCGAATAAGCATTATTTGCATTTTTTATGCGTAATTACTATGTATAATCCAATCTTTTTGAATAAATAAGATATAAATAATATTTTAGACTATATAGAGAGGTTAAATGTAGAATCTTAGGAAGAAATAACTTAGAATGAAAGCAAAAACGGTTGAAATTCTCAAATGATACTCATAATTGCATTATTTACAATTTATATGCGTAATTACCAAGTGTATGCCAATTTTTTTGAATAAATAAGATATGAATCATATTCTAGACAATATAAAGAGTTGAAATGTAGATTATTATGAAAAAATGACTTAGAATGAATCCAGAAACAATTGAAATGCTCAAATGATACTTAGAATTGCATTATTTACAATTTATATGCGTAATTACCATGTATAATCCAATCTTTTTGAATAAAAAAGATATAATTCATATTCTAGACTGTATATAGAGGTTAAATGTATATTCTTGTGATGAAGTAACTTAGAATGAAAGCAAAAAGTGTTGAAATGCTCAATTGATACTCAAAATATGCATTATTTGTAATTTATATGCATAATTACTCGGTAAAATCTAATCTTTCTGAATATGTAAGATCTGAATCATATTCTAGACCGTATAGAGAGTTTAAATGTTGATTATTTTGACAAAATGGCTGAGAATGAATTCAGAAACGGTTTAAATGCTCAAATAAAACTCAGAATATGGATTATTTGCACTTTATATGCATAATTACTTTGTATAAGTCAATCTTTTTAAATAAATAAGAAGTGAGTCATATTCTAGACCGTATAGAGAGGTTAAATGAAGATTAAACTTAGAATGAATGCAGAAACGGTTGAAATGCTCAAATGATACTAAGAATCTGCATTATTTGCACTTTATATGCATAATTACGTGGTATAATACAATTTTTGACCATATGGAGAGTTTAAATGTAGATTATTGCGAAGAAATGACAAAGAATGAATTCAGAAACTGTTGAAATGAAATGATACTCGAAATATGCATTATATTCACTTTATAGGAGTGATAACAATCCAATCTTTTTGAATAAGTAAGATCTGAATCATATTCTATACCGTATAGAGATTTCAAATGTAGATTATTGTGTTGAAATGACATAAAATGAATGCAGAAACTGTTGAAATGTTCAAATGATATTCAGAATAAACATTATTTGCACTTTATAGGCGTAATAACTATGTATAATCCAATCTTTTTGAATAATTAAGATATGAATTATATTCTAGACCTAATAGAGAGTTTAAATGTTGATTATCATGTTGAAATGACTTAGAATGAATACAGAAACGATTGAAATGCTCAAATGATACTCAGAATAAGCATTATTTGCATTTTATATGCGTAATTACTATGTATAATCCAATCTTTTTGAATAAATAAGATATAAATCATATTCTAGACTGCATAGAGAGGTTAAATGTAGATTCTTATGATAAAATAACTTAGAATGAAAACAAAAACGGTTGAAATGCTCAAATGATACTCAGAATATGCATTATTTGCACTTTATATGCATAATTACTTGGTATAATCTAATCTTTTTTAATATATAGGATCTGAATCATATTCTAGACAGTATAGATAGTTCAAATGTTGATTATTGTGTTAAAATGACTAAGACTGAATTCAGAAACGGTTGAAATGCTCAAATGATACTCAGAATATGCATTAATTTCAATTTATATGCATAATTACTATGTATAATCCAATCTTTTTGAATAAATAAGATTTGAATAATATTTTAGACTGTATAGAGATGTTAAATAAAGATTATTGTGATGAAATGACTTAGAATGAATGCAGAAACGATTGAAATGCTCAAATGATACTCAAAATCCGCATTATTTGCACTTTATATGCAGAATTATTTGGTATAATCCAAACTTTTTGAATATGTAAGATCTTAATCATATTTTAGACCATATTGAGAGTTTAAATGTAGATCATTGTCATGAAATGACTAAGATTGAATTCAGAAACAGTTGAAATGAAATGATACTCAGAATATGCATTATATTCACTTTATAGGCGTAATAACGATGTATAATCCAATATTTTTGAATAAGTAAGATATGAATCATATTTTAGACCATATAGAGAGTTCAAATTTAGATTATTGTGTTGAAATGACACAAAATGAATGCAGAAACGATTGAAATGTTCGAATGGTACTCAGAATAGGCATTATTTTCACCTTATAAGCATAATAACTATGAATAATCTAATATTTTTTTGAATAAGTAAGATCTGAATTATATTCTAGACCTGATAGAAAGTTTAAATATTGATTATTGTGTTGAAATGACTTAGAATGAATGCAGAAAGGATTGAAATACTCAAATAATACTCAGAATAAGCATTACTTGCATTTTTTATGCGTAATTACCATGTATAATCCAATTTTTTTGAATAAATAATATATAAATCATATTTTAGACTATATAGAGAGGTTAAATGTAGATTCTTGTGATGAAATAACTTAGAATGAAAGCAAAAAGGTTGAAATTCTCAAATGATACTCAGAATATGCATTATTTGCACGTTATATATATAATTACTTGGTATAATCTAATCTTTTTTATTATATATGATCTGAATCATATACTAGGCCGTATAGAGAGTTCAAATGTTGATTATTATGATAAAATGACTAAGAATGAATTCAGAAATGGTTGAAATACCCAAATGATACTCAGAATATGCATTATGTATACTTTATATGCATAATTACTACTATGTGGGGTCATCGAGCTTCGATTGATCCATTAGTTTTTGATAAAAATATATTTTTAATATTTTTTCATAGTCTGTGAAATATATTGACATAAATTTTTTTTTATAATTGATGACCAATTTGATAAAATTAAAAAAACCTAGAAACAAATTTTTCCTAGTTGGAGCCCCTAACATTTAAATTTGTAAGCAGATCTACTCGATCGAGAAAATTAAAGAATACATAAATCTTTTTTTCTTATTTTTTTGTTCTTGTCTTTCACTTTCCTATATTGTAACTAACAAATAGTATATGATTTGATGCTGGCTAAAACTCTGTACAAAAAAAAAAAAATAGCTCATATTCATCTTATAATTCCTAAAATACCCTCATCCCCTGAGTTAATCTGATGCATCACGCTATTTTTCTTCTGCTAACTAAAACACATAAAATTCAAAACCTAAAAAAAGCAATAGCAATTAAAAAACAATATTGAAAACTAAAACAATTAAAGATTAAACCAAAATTGAAAAACGTGAAAGGACTACAGCACAACAGCGGGGTATACAATAACTATAAACTCATGGCAGTGCCTCCTAAATCCTTTTGAAAAACCGTGCGTCCAGTGGCGGAGCCACATGTAATCAAAAGTGGACAATTGTTCCCCTATCAATTACAAATGACCCCTAAAAAAATATTAAATTTACATGTAATTGTATATGATTTATTCAATTTGCCCCCCTCACAATCTTTAAATTTGAATGTAAATAACACTTTGTCCCCCTTGTTTCGAAATCATGCCTCCGCCACTGCCTGCGTTTATCTCTGACTGCTGCCCTTACCCAACCGACATCCATTACTGAGGTTCTCCTTTGTAATTAACTACCCTTGACCTTGCCATGTTTGCCACACCATGTGTCAGCTTCACAACTTCTCTATTTATCAGTTTCAACACCATAGGCAATCTGGAGTGAATCATAAGCACATGCATGATCCTGCATGTCGTCTAATAACAACGATTTTCTAAAATACCAAAAAAATAGTAAAAAATTTTGAAAAAAATGTAAAAATTGGTTTCTTATAAGTTTTCAATACGGAGAACATATTGAACGGTTCAGATCGGTCATTTGAAATTTAAAAACGTGAAAACGATCGTATTGGATGGACCTCATCCGTCCAATATATTAGACTCTAGCATTTCTCAAACATATATATTATTTTAGTATCGCTAGATCGATTACTTGTTATCATAAACTAATCCGGTAGTCAATATATGTGTCGGTACCTAAAGATCGTTCGAACTATAATTTTCTATTAAAAATGTTAGACAAAGTAAATGATGCGTCCGATTAACTACCATTCAGCATGAATTTGGAATTTGTTAGCCCATCCAAATCATTTCTTGACTTAAGAAATTTTGTTAATTTGACTCCGGCTGTTGGATTGTGAATTTGTTATCAGGTGTATAGCGTCAATGATGACACATGAGCTGTAACACTTAATTATTTATGGCATTATCCATTAGACCATTACCATCAAATTAATTAGGTACTTCAAGTTCAAGGACGGTGAAATAATATTATTTTTTACCATTATTAATTAATTAATTAAAATCCGATATATGATTATATATTAAATAATGCACCGAAGATTGGTTTTCAAGAAACGCGTCCGGGTGGGCCCCACTGAAACGACCAACCGTCTCGAATACGTGCATACAGCACACTGCATCAATACAATACTACACACGAAGGAGGCACAAAAATACTTCAGTTTTTCTATTTCCTCTTCCGTTCTACACTTCTACGGGGTTCCTAACCTAATACTTCCAAAACTCCGATCCTCTTCAATTGAGCTGAACGCGTTGGATGCTTTCTACTGTATCTAAGACGTTCAATTAGATCTGGACGAACAGTATAGACAAGTACAGAATCACATATGTTCAACCATATTGCATGCGCTCCTCAGTGGGACCCAAATAAAGCTGTCCACCAACGAGCCAGCAAGTAGTAACGTTAACGTACTCAGCAAGTGGTACCTGGCAAGAGATATCCTTTTGAGACATGCTTTATGAAAATTACACCATTTAATTTAAAAATAATTTCTGTCCAATTCAAAAAATAAAAATGGTCTTCTAATAAAATATTTATGATAATAGCTTATAGACCCACACCTCAATACCTCATTGATCTGTACTCCTGTCCTGTCTCCTACAATCTCAAAAAAAAAAAAAAAAAAAAAATCTGAAATCTGACTTTATAAACAACAATATAATACCAGGTAATATATATTATAGAAAGGAAATCCAGCACAGCTGCATAGACTAATCAGAATTTCTGAATCCATGTAATGTAACACTTGTTTATTCCCAGTCCCATCTGGCCATCTGTCACCCGGGATTCTCTCTCTCTCACAGTCTCACTAACAACATAACATAACAACATGTTCTGACGTTGACATTTTTTTCCCTCTCTCTTTCCCACTTTCCACCTCCTCTAACTTCGCCATGGCCACGCCGGCGGCGGTCTCTCACACCTCCGCCGCCGCTCTCTCCCACCTAATCCGACACATCTCCACTACTTGTACAGCCGATCTGAGGCCTGAGTACCATCGCCTTGTGAGGAAGGTCTCTTTACTCTCGCATTTGTTGGATGAGATCGAAGAGTTCTTCTCCCGATCGGAGGCTTGTGGCGGCGAAGGGTCGTCGGCGCCGCCTGTGGACCCCGTCGTTAGACTTGACCAGCTGCTGACGGCGCTCCGGGCAGCTAAGAGGTTCCTGTCTCTTGGCCGGGCTGCACGCACTTGTCAGGCGGCGGATTCGCACAATGTAGCTAATGTTAGTGTCTTCTGACTCTTTTCTCTTTCTCATTACACAAAAATGTAGTGAAGGAGATACTAATTTGACTAAAATTAGCTAAATTTGGAGTTCATTTTCAGAATTTTAGGGATTTTATTGACCAGATGTAAATGTTATAGGAGTTTTGCGTTCACATGGGCGGTAGCTGTTGCTAATTGAAACTTTGCTGAACTGAACCTATCTCTTTTTTTGCTTGAATGAAAACGTTTTTTTCTAACTATATTGTCTTTTAATTGTTTGACAATTTGAGTTGGTTTAATTGATCTTTTGTGAGGATTGTTTTGTTCATGCCATTTGTGATTGAAATATATGGAATGATGATTATTCGTTGCAAGAGCTAAATGATGCATACCTATACTAATGCTGTTAAGCCTCTGTGTCACATTTTTCCAACTGGATATGACATTGTCCTCTTTTGACTCCAACTAATTCCACTATTTCTCAATTTGACAACGCATTTTGTTATTTTACAGAGATACACATTATTAACTTGATTTAATCAAGTCATAGGTTAAGTTCAAATCTCCAATCTCCTTTTCATCGTATTAATTTTCATTACCATTAATTCAGTTTTAATGCCAGCACTATTATGGCATGCTGAAAACCTGAATCAATCTTTTTCAGTACGATCCTGACTTATATTGGTTATGACACGTGGTAAGCTGACAACTTGGAGAGCATGTTTTCTTAAAATTGGAAAACTAGTTCTTGGTGCCAAGTCATTTTCAGTCCTGAACTTTGTTATTTTTTCACATTTGAACCATCATTAGTGAGATACTGAGATACTATTCATAAATCATAATAATATAAATTACTCGCACCTATGACTCATTAGTACAATATTACTACTGTTCCTTATTAGCGCGCTATCAACTTCAAGACCTGATTGAACCTGGCTAGTTTGATATCCAATACTATCTTATTCACTAAATTATGCTTAATACCAAGTTAGTCCAGGAGAATTTTTCTTCTGCATTCCTAAGTGGTAATTGCATTTGTTCACAGAAAGGCTTAAAAATATGGCAACATGAACAAAATGCATATTTGATGTTCCTCTGTATATTGTACTTGCATAGAAAGAAATAGTTTTTTTTTTTTTTTCACTAGGATGCAGCACAATTTTGCAAAAAGAAGCACATTATTTTTTTTCCCCCTGAACCATTATAAATTAAAACAATAAAAGCTTACCTCTTGTCTTGAGCTAGGTAGGGCATATGCCTTACCTGCACCTGATCGTTTTGTCAAAGTCTTTCTTCCACAGTCTAGACTCATCTTTTTACTAATTTATACAGGATACTTTACCAGACAAAATAACAGTACAATTCAAATACCTGATGTGGCAACTGGAGAAAGCTCTAGGAAACTTCCCTTACAATTATTTTGGTATTTCAGAAGAAATCCAAGAACAGGTAGCTTAAAAAAATGAACTTATTTTATTTAAATTCATACTTTTACTTTTACCCAATTAAGCAAGTATCATTCAATTTGCGCCTTTCTGAAGGTTGAACTTGTGCGCGCTCAGGTGAAGAGGGAAATTAAGAAAGAGTCCTCTGACATAAAACTATTTTCAGAACTTCACCATATAATAACATCTCGCCAAACTGGAGATCTCCAGTCCACCTTGAGCAACTTACCAGATGAACACCATGAGTTAAGGGAAATTGTTTTACCTGTTCTGGAGATACATGACGTTCCTGATTCAGATGTAGAGAAAATTATGCAAGATTTGATCAACAGGCCTGATGAGATCAAGATTTCAAACTCATTGACCATGGAAGAGAAAAGTACAACAAGTGGGAAAAACGAAAGCATGACAAAGACCCAGGAGAAAGTCCAAAAAGGAGATACCATAACAATCCCTGAGGATTTTCGATGCCCCATATCTCTTGAGCTAATGCGTGATCCTGTTATTGTGTCAACTGGACAGGTTGGTAAATGGGGTAGCAATATATTAGTTCAGTTAAACCTACCTGTACATAATTTTACTGAACCTTACAAGTACCTGCCCATACAGTTACTGGATGCTACTAGCACAATACCTATATTTCAAATACATTTTATATAATTGAGATACAGAAGTAGGTGGCAGAAGGTACATTCCAATATCAGATACACAGCGCTGAAACTTTTGACTACAAGCTTTGCAAGAAGAAACTAACTCTGACACACTAACAACTGATGCTTTTTATAATTGTATCATTTGTATGTATGCCGACAGACCTATGAACGAGCCTTCATTCAGAGGTGGATTGACAATGGCAACCACACATGCCCGAAAACTCAACAAAAGCTCCAAAACACAACACTAACCCCAAACTATGTCTTGCGTAGCCTGATTATGCAGTGGTGTGAAGAGAATGGCATTGACCCGCCAACCCGCTCCAAGTCCGATGGCTTCTCCCTTGAGGTTGGTGGTGATCGCACCGCAATTGAGGCCATTGTGCGCAGCCTTTCCAGCACCTCCCCTGATGATCGCAAGTCAGCTGCCGCTGAGATACGCTCTCTTGCCAAAAGGAGCACGGACAATCGTATTCTATTAGCTGAAGCTGGTGCTATACCAGCTCTAGTATCCCTTCTCTCTTCAAAAGATCAAAAAACCCAGGAGCATGCTGTCACTTCCCTTCTAAACCTCTCAATATATGACCATAACAAAGAGCTGATCATCCTGGCTGGCGCAATAATCCCCATTGTTCAAGTTCTGCACATTGGGAGCATGGAGGCGAGAGAAAACGCAGCAGCAGCAATTTTTAGTTTGTCACTGGTTGATGAGAACAAAATCACTATTGGTAGCACACCGGGGGCAATTGAGGCATTGGTGGAGTTGTTGCAAACAGGCAGCGCCAGAGGCCGCAAGGATGCTGCGACAGCATTATTCAATCTTTGCATCTATCAGGCCAATAAGGTTCGAGCAGTTCGAGCTGGTATCTTGCTGCCATTGATCCAAATGCTGCAGGATTCATCCAACAATGGCACAATTGATGAGGCTCTGACAATTTTATCAGTGCTTGTCAGCCACCAGGAGTGTAAATTAGCCATAGCTAAGGCAAACACAATACCAGTTCTGATTGATTTGTTGCGGTCTGGCCAACCAAGAAACAAAGAGAATGCCGCTGCCATTTTGCTCGCACTTTGTAAAAAGGATATTGAGAATCTTGCATGCATTGGTCGGCTTGGGGCACTGATACCATTAACTGAGCTGACCAAGACAGGTACTGACCGAGCCAAGCGCAAGGCTACTTCACTGCTCGAGCACCTCAGTAAATTGAAGGTGATGTAAGTCGAGTTAAATGAAGATCGAGGTGAAAATTCTGATTATTTATTTTCTTCTCTTTTTGGGATGTGGAGTTTTGTGTATACCGGGATGAGAGACAAACTGTAATTTAACTTCTCAGAGGGTTGTTCAAATGTGTGTATACTGTAGATTAGAAATTTTATTTTAATTTTTTTTCCGGACTGCATAATTCTCGAAACAACGCAATTGCGTAAGCTGATTGATTCGATGGTCTGTATTTGGTTCAACATTGGGAATAAAATGAGTTTTTTTTTTTATTTAATTTCATTTTTCATATGACTGCTCATCCAGAGAATTTTTTATTTTTTACATTAGGAGTTCTAATTTTTTGATACCTAAGAAAAGGTCACCAGAGACGCATTATGAACATCACGTGCTTCTAAGTTCTAACTAAAATTGTTCCATAAATCCAATAGGCAATACCAAAAGATGACTAATTAAATAACTATTTCTGTAGACCGACTACGAGACACTCAAACAAAACAAATGACATTGTAGTTAAAGAAAATAATCAAAGTTTTTAGCGTTAATTGCAGGCCTTAGCCCAGGAGAATCCTGGACTCTTTTTAAGTACATGACTTCATGCAATCATGCTCTAAGAAAACTTTTGATTATTAACGCCAATTCAGACTTCATGCCTTGGTCCAATTTATTACGGGCTGGTTATATTATAACGCTGGTTATATTATAACGCCAATGCAGGCTGGTTTTTGCTAAAGCAAGACTCCTTTGAAAATTAGAGGTCCAAGCACATGCATGTCAGGCGAGTCAGGCCTGTATTACTGTTGATTAATTTGGGGATGATTCCTACACGCTGTGAGCAAAAGCAATTTTGCATCGCTTTTCCGAGTAAACAAAGAGTCAAAAAGTGTCACATCTTCACTATTTCTTTCTATGGAAAGGAATTGAAATTGGGATATTTATCTCAAGACGCAACTCAAGAAATTGCAGAAAAGTGTCATGGAATATTTTTCACTTGTTGGCGAACTAAATTGGAATAAAACGAAGTCGTTGTAAGTTCTCTATTTTTTCTTGTTCTAGTTTTGCAAACAGTCCCAGAAAATTAATCGATTTGCCTAAAACCCTTTTAAGGATCTGTCACTAAAACAAATTTGTATCAGTCCAAATTTCCTCAACTCGTTCCAACGAGTTCGACACTCTATGGTTACAAAGGATCTTGGGCTAGAACTTGATAAGAGAGCATTGTTTTTGAGGCACATTAAAGCAGTTATGGCGAAGAGGCGGAGAGTGGCGCACAACTTCTTCCAAATTTTGACTGATTGCACCAAACCGTTCACACCTGAAATTGCCCCATTGGTGCTTCGGCCGGTTGGTGTAGCACCCAAGTTAGAACAAAAAAGCCTCAATTTCATTTTCTCGTTCAAACTATTAATTATATAGGTCCATGTGGTTATAATCACGTGCAACAATATTTTCAACTGTTGCTCATAAGCTCATTTGATAGCTCCTCCTTGGGACATGGCAACTGGCCTATTTAGTAGCACAAGTGAACAGCAATTCAAGGTTTTGAAGTGGATTGATGCTAGAAATACCAAATATATGCTTTAAAGCAAGAGTAGTTGAGAACAAAAATGATGGTTGATGTACTTACTTTCCGAAAATATTTCTACCTTGTGATACTCCAAAGTAGACCAGACGATATATTAGTCAGCGAGTTATTTTTGAAATCGCTGACCAAAGGTCAGGTTAGCACCGTTAGTGGGTTGGTTGGTGACTTGATTTCGACACAAGTTGTGTGCACTATATTACAATTTGACATTTAAATTGGAGCTTTGCTCCGAGTTTATTAGCACATTGTAGTACACTATTTAAAAAAAAAACATCCTTTTTGTTGCCTCCCAATTCCTTTTGTGGGATAATAATATAAAAAGAACGCAATGATCTTTTTAAGTTGATAGGAAAAGAAATGAAATCTGTAAGAAAATATTACTTTACTAATTATAGCTTTGTTGAGAATTGAGATTCTGGGCACAAAATTAGAAGAAATTATTATTATGTACCGCCTGACTGGCTGACTCTGATTGATTGCAAGGTGGAGTACAGAGAAGACAGAGAGGTGCATGAAAAATGTTTTTTGAGGGTCTCTTCTTGTAAAAGATTCAAACTTGTACAAATGTATTGATGTATATATGATGAGGCTGAACTTGGATGTAATAGTCTAGGAGAAGCTGGCAATGTAATAGTTGGTACTGGTATTGGGTCGGAGTCCGTGGTGGGACAAGTGACTTTTGACAGCAGTGTGACCTGATTTGCATTCTTTTGGCTTTAAATATGACGCCAAGTTGGCAAGTTTGCTTTAGATGTCTTTATTTATAGTTAGTGTAAAGATCAGACTCTCTTTAGGGCTTTTTCTTCAAAAAAAAAATTTTGTAGAGATCAGAGTTGAATGATGAGAGAAATTTTCCTTTTGCTAACAGAGTAACAGTATCTGGAGCGGTACCATCTACTGCCGCTAAAAAGTGAGAGATAAATGAAGTGTAGTATTTAACTCACTACAGTAGTTTAGCCTTTTATTTTTTTTGCTTTCGGACCTAGGCAGTTTTATAATCCATATTTTTGGTACTTTTTGAACTAATAGTAGCATGTAGTAATAATAACAATAAAACAAAATATTAGTCATTAATTAATTATCTATTAATTTATTTCTGTAACTAAATCTTAATTAATATATAATAATTAACTTTCAAAAATCTTGAGTACTATATTTCAAAATAAATTTCAACATGTCCAGGTAGGGTCAGGTTGTCCGTCAATTGATCAGTCCTGAGATGGCTAAATATTTTCGGTCCATACCCAATTCTCTCCTGAAATATTTTCAATTGACCAGTCCTGAGATGATTAAATTGACACCTTTATAACTATACTGAACTCACTAATCGTCGTTTCACGACCATTTTCGATTGAAATAGCAAATTATTTCTACTACAACAGTTTTCAAATTTTCTAATAAGATAATTAATATTACACACAATTTAATGGCCCTTTAACCGACGTTAATAGGCTTTTCTAATATGGAGAAACGAACTACGGATAATTTTTCTAAATTACCCACAATTCGCTTCTCCTCATTAGAAAAAGCAATGATGTAGACTAAAATCAGCCGCCACTGACAGATGAGACCGTCAGCTATGATCAAATTTAAATTTCAAGATCCTAACAATCGATCCGAACCGTTCAATGTGTTTTCAATATTGAAATCTCGTTGGAGACCAAATTTTATATTTTTTTGAAAATTTTTAGTATTTTTTTGGTATTTTACAATATTCTTAATCTAAACAATTCTAGACCCTTCAATAACTATGATTTTTTAAAATCTCAAAAAAAAAAAATAGTAAAAAATTTCAGAAAAATGTAAAATTTGTTCTCCAATGAGATTTCAATATGGAGAACACATTGAACGGTTCGAATTAGCCATTAGAACCTCAAAAGTTGAGATATAATCGCAGCTGACGGGCCCATCCATCAGTCGTGGCTGATTTTAGTCTAAAGGAACATTAGATCCAAAAACTGGCCACATCACATGTCCACTAAACATCATGTTTCATGCCACCTATTTCTGTGTATTACACGTATATATGGAAGCAAATAGGTCAAAAAAAATATATATATAGGTAAAAAAAAAAATATTGTTATATAACCGGATTACACTCTACTCATGTTTCGTGCTTCCAATTTCTAATCATAGTATTATATATATGTGTGTGTCATCAGATAGGTTAAAGAAAACTTTATTAAGCGGGTAACACTTAATTCTATCATGTTGATGGATGATTTTATGTCTACTTAAATTGAGCAAGACTGAATCAAGAGTTGACATTTTATGAGATCTCCATATGTTGTCACCTTTTTTGTGATCTCTATGTAGTCGCCTGATGATCACGGAATTATGCTTTCCTATGTATAAGGCTAGTTTGACAGGTACATGTTTACTCTAGAATATTTGAACACATTTACTAGTGGCACTAGCACTGTAGACATCCATAGTGCTCTGGAAATGGTCAGATATGATCCGAACGAGATCCTGATCTCCAGTGGACTTCCTCGCATCTAAGCCGTACGATTTAATCTCAACGATGATGGGTGTCCCGTGAATAGTACCGGATTGATAGACCCGAAAAAGTTTTAACTGTTGAGATTAAATCGGACGACTCAGATGCAAGGAAATTCACTGGATTTCTCTAAAGAAATATCCAGAGGATCTCATTCCAGGCACGATCTATCCTATAGGCTACAGCGATTTTTTCCTACCACTCTAGGCATAATAGTCGGTCGCTTTTATCAAATATATATATTTTTCTTTTTTTAATCATAAATGATAAATGTGAACATATAAAATAAACAAAATTAACATTTAAATTAGAGTAAACACATACAAACAAATAAGTTGAATATGCATATAAAAATCTAAACGACAATACAAAAAATAAAATCTAACTCATAATTGACTAAAGTAAACACATAAATAAACAAACTAGACATATAAATAAATAAAGTGAACAAATACAAACGCGATGGTACGGGATGACATGTAGAGAGATGATAGATCGATAGTAATTTTCTTTTTTAATTAGTCAAAAAAAAGTTTATATGTGTTCAATTTTTTTTTACGGTGTTGTGGCAATAATGCTTATATATTCATATCTGTGAAATGGGAAGATGATTTAGTACCAAGTAGTTACCCGCCGCCTAAGGGAATTTAAGATAACACTTATAGAAAGACAAAAACAATAGACGCTTTGTTATAAGAATTAATAAAATGAAGTATAGATGCATGCATCTGTATAACCACTAATTATATATTTTTTCCCATTGAATGATCTGCCGTCTGAGCTCGTCTACATAAAACTTTACGTGAATAATAAAGTATATAATATGAATATTAACGTAGTTAAATAGAATAATGAAGCAGTTAAATTAACAATAAAATATTTAAATTAACTGATAAATGATACACACCGAATAATAAATGCAGTCAAATTGGATGCGACTGTGTTTAACGTTCATATGATTGCTACGCAATGAGTGTTATTTTCGTCTATGCGCGCACTTGAATTTAGAAATATATCAGTATTATTTTCTGTCCGTAATTTGAAAACTTGTCTATAAAATCTAATCATGTGCGGCCAGCCGGCCACGCATAATCGTGCAGACCGTTTATGGTCACACTTGTTATGGCCGCAGATATTTTTTCCGACATATATAAACTTTTTGTCTTATCCCCCAATTAAAAGAACAGAAAAGTAAGCGGATATAATTCACAATTAGATGAGGGGAAAAAGGCAGCTACGAATGAAATCCGAATCAAACATTTTATAGTGGTGTTCCACAAGAATGATCAGTCACACATGAGTGCTGACAAAAAAGTGTAAACAGAAAGCAACTATTTATGCGAAGTACAAAACTGTAGCCAGACCTGTCAACGGAGTACTCGTGATCCGTTTTCCGTGTCCATTCAGTTCCAACGAAACGGATAGCGGTACAATTTTTTATTTCGTTTTAAAAATGGAACATCTAACGAAACGGATTTCGGCACACGTTTATATATGACAGTTCAAATTCCGTCGTTCCGTCACGTTCCGTTGAAACAGAATAATTAACGAAAATTCTGACGTGTACCGTTACAGGCATGGAACGGCAAACGAAATGGTCCATTCCACGTCCGTTTCACACGTTTGACAGGCCTAACTGTAGCTATTATTTCGCATTTTCTCATGTAAAATTCAATCATGAAAGATTTTAAGTAGAAAAAGAGCTTTAGAAGCGTGCAATGACAAGTAATTGGCCGGGACCGACAAGTAAATGGTTCTACCGCTTTTTGTCTTTCTACTACTATTATTCAATCTAAATACCAATCAAATCAGGTGAAAAAGGAGATAGAGAAATAGCAAATCCAATCATCAAAAGGGGTTTCTAGTCCAAAGAAAATGGAGAAAGGAGTCCACAAAAGTTTACTACGGTTTGATGAGCCCCCATGCATGTCTGATTTTTCAACATAATTTAGATACCTATCATTTCAAATCTTAGTAAAACTGCGCAATATACATCAGAGTTCCGCTTTTCCTTGTTTTTCTTTTTTCCCTTTTCCTTTTAGAATATGAATTTCTCACGTGATATGATGATGAGTACACTATATCGCTCTTGCTATTTATCATCATAATATGTTTTTAATAAAAAAATAATAAAAAAGATTATATTGTGAAGCACACTTAACACTTGCAGGTTGCAGCTAGAATTTGAAGAACTAAATTAAGGCGAGATTTGTGCACTTTATTGAGATTCATCACACAATCTCCATCCTCAAAATAAACTTGCGTGTAATGGATTTCTTTTAAGCCTGAAAATCTGCCATTAATTTTCAGTAAAATTATAAATATAACGTACATAGTTATTTTTAAAAATAACACTACTGTCCGTACCAATAACAAATCTGTTTGTGACATTGGGAGGGAAAACATAAGATAAGATAAGATAAATTATTTCATTAAAATTAGCACGTAACAACACCACCATATCAGTACTTCCCTTCGTAGTACAGGACAACATAAGATAAATTTTCAACTATTGACATTAGCAAATTGCACGACAGGAGCCTCTGCCTCATCTTTGACCTAGAGAATGAAATAAAATTCTTATAATGTTAAATTTTTGGATATATTCTATATACATTCTTCATCTCCACTATGTAACGATCGATCATAACGTTTTTCAAAAATTAGTGACAGTTGTGCATTGTTGTTAGTCTTTTGCTTTGTTTTGTTGGTGTTGCTTGTGTCTGATGGATTATAATAATTAATTTGAACAGATTGATCAGAATTCATTGAGTTTATATTTTATGTGATTTGTGACGTATTTGTTTGTCGGTGGATTGGATGATATTATGAAGTATTGAGAAGATGTAACATATATTCTCTATTCATGGAAATAGGTGCATGTTTTTGTACCACATACGTTAAATTTTTTTTTTTTTTTTTTAAAAAGCAAAGATGGTAGTTTGTAGTCTGTAGAAAATACCTCACATTGAGATAAGTCACGTCAAAATGAGGGACCGAATAGGAAATGTTGGACAAAGCAAACAACTGAATTTGAATGGAACGTTTTCTTTTTATGGAAAGGGAATGGGCATTTTTATTTTATCTTACGGGTTTATCTTGTCTACGTAATTATCGATTGGGATGGCTTCTATTCTATGACAAGCTTTTAACAATCAAAATCTATATCATTTTTTTTAATGTTTTTCAGGGGATAACACAGCTTAATTTGTCTACCAAGAAACTTTCAATCTTGAATTTTGCCTACCATATTCTCCAATGTAGCATTGCCTACCCTTGATAGCAATATCTACCTGCATTTATTGTTTTATGTACACATATTCTCATGTTGACATTTGCCTTAATTAATTAGGTCCTAGAAATGCAATTCCATATTATGGACCTCACACATAATGACATAAACTAGTTCTATTTTCAAATGCAGCTTTTATTAATAGTTTGAAATTAATGCATGTGATGGGGAACACAAGTGGATCAGTGCCTATCAAATAATAGTATAATATACCAATTATAAAGCTGGGTTAAGATTTTTGGTTGCTTTATAAAAACATTTTGTATGGTAGTCTCTGTTCTCTTCCTCAAACATTTGCACATGTTGCACGAGATTAATATTCATACAAAATTGGCCTTCGAAAAAAAAAATTCATACAAAATTACACTAAATCATTCTAAACGTGAAAAACTACGTAGTTTTTTATAAAAATATAAGAGCGAATATCCCATTAATATCGGATTACCAGATCACAGGAAATCCAAAATAGTAGCGACTGCTTAAATGACCCTTTTCTTTGGTAGTTCATTCTTCTCCGTTTTTTTTTTTTTTTCTTTTGTTTTAAATATTTTGGAATGCTCTGGTTCTCCCACATGCAACAAGAGGAGTCAAAGGAGACAACACCCCTTCTTTGACAAAGCGTGCTCCCTAATTAAAACATACACAGACGAAAAAATGCCTCCCAATAGGGCTTTAATTGTCATGCTTTTACGACCTTAGTAAGACCTTAAGCAAGATTCCAAGAGGAAAAGGGTTTGATTAGTGCAGCTTCTCTTAATTTTTTTTTATTTTTTTTGTCGGCTTTAGTTGGGATGTACGGATTGAGAACCACCAATCTCTCCCAAATTCTCTCCGAGCATCACGGTCTCTATTTTCTCATGTGGCCCATAATAATATTTTTTAGTGCTGTGTTAATGTTATGATGCTCTACGATGATATATTGATAGTTTGCACTTATAATTTTCATGTGTTTTAGCTTTGGATAAGGTAATCTATATAATGTTTGAATTTAACGTGTTTTTATGACTAATCTAGATGGTATCCCACTTCTCATGTATCAATCATTATACTAATGTTTGGGTACTTCTAGATGCAATTAGGTTTTACAGTGCATTTATTTAATATTTTAAAATTATTGTCTAAATTGAAAATAGAATAAATTTATAGATTTGGTTACGTTATTTAATAATAAGATGTACCAAGTTTGGATTATTTGAAATTTATTTAATTTTCCATTAAATAATTCACAAATTACAAAAATTGAGGTTTAACAACTTTTTGATGGGTGGTTGAAAATATTTAAATTTGACTTGCCTTACTAAACTAATTAAAAAAAGTACATGCATTTTTTTTTTAATTTGAGCAAAGTTTTAGTTATTTTTTTATTATTTATTTTAAGTTATCCTGCAAATTCATAACATTATTATGAGATTGAAGACATTTTGGTTAAAATCCCAAAACGACTCTAAGCAAATTTGAAGAGCCACATTTTGGTTAAGAAAAAAAAAATCTAGTCATCACTTATCACTTAGTCTCTTTCTTAATTTAAATAAAAACTAGCAAATTCGCAAATCCAATGTGTGGATAAATTTTTATAAATATCATTGTATGAGAATAACTTTTTACTTTTTTCAACTCAAATGTGTTGGATTAGTAAAGTGTTATAATCACAGTATGATAAATTGAATATATAAGTTCAGATTATATGTAAATGATCTATGAGTTGTTTTATTTGTAGAATTTTTTTAGAAAAAAAATTACAATTTAGTTTTTTATTGATATTATGTGTTTATGCTGTCATTAGTTGGGAGTTAACAAAAATAGAAAGATAATAACCATGATAAAAATATGATCCACAAACCACAAGGAATCTAAATTCCATTTGCATTTATTTTCTTACCATGTATTATTTATGCAATGTTGCTAAATTTCTAATTCTAGCTCGGTCTAGATGAAAGCTTTAAATATTTTATCTCGTTATTAAATCCAGACCACTGATTTGATCAAATCATAAAAATCCGTGGTCTATATCGTATATTATAACATTTGAATAATCTAATATTGTTATATTCTTTATCCTAAATAGTTCAATATTTTCATCCTACACCAGAGTCTAACTGGTTTCATATTTGCACTCGAAAGGGATATATAGAAATTTTGTCGGAGGGTCTTTATCTGTGTTCAAAACCGTGGAAATTACAATAACAATGCCATTAATTAAGCATCCCATCGCTTCTACTTAGAGATTTTAATAGATGACAATAAGACGGATCAGATTATATCAGATTCGTATTAGACTCCGGATACACCTCATATCGTTTAAGACTAGAAGTCAATATAAAAATTATTTAGTATAAACAGTCTGATAGAAAACTTTATAATCTATCTCATTTTAGTCATATTTAAACTTTCTGGTGCGAGTAAATATCAGATATCAGATTTGAACTTGTATTAGTATAAGCTAGCAGTCTACAATTTCAAAAAAAAAAAAAAAAGAAATCATCTGTAAGTTTAGTCATATTTAAAGTTTTAAACTTTCAGGTGCAAATTGGGTGAACACCAGATATTAAATTGCAAACGAAAATTAATATACTTTTTTTTTTTTTTTTGGTAGTAACGGCCCTTGGGCAAACTTCATTAACCATCAAAGAGAGTACTGAAATCAGTTACATGCCAGAATCGGAATAAAGGGGCACAAAGGAAAAGTGAAACCAGTAAAGGAAGTACAACAAATTCTACCGTAATTTGCTAAACAATGTGCATCTAAGTTCCTATCTCTAGGCAGGTGTCTGCATTGAAAGTTTGGATTAGATCTCATGAATTGAATCAAATTAGAGGCCTCATGAAAGCACTGCCACGGTACAGCCTCCATAGGTAATCGGCCTTCAATTAACTGCTGCAATTGGTGACAGTCAGTATAAAAGATACATCTCATCACTCCTTTTCCACACACTGCTCTCAAAGCCAGAAGCATAGCTGAGATCTCGACAGCCAGGGGTATGGTACTCTCACCAAAATCAACTGCATATTCAATCAATTTACCATGGTCCCACAGAATAAAGGCCCAACCTCCTGATCGATTCTCACCAAGAGACCCATCCATGTAGCATTCAATTCCACTCCCCCTGTCAACCTCATTGTTAGCCCAAATGTGCTTAAGGGAACCCGGTATTTGCATAGCAGAGGCTAGCTTAGAGAGGGTATTGTGGTAATTTGCCAACCTATAGGTACTCTCGGCATGTAGCCTCTTTCCTTCCATAACATGAGAGCAACGATCCTTCCACAGAGCCCATACCAGGTTTGCAAATTGTACAAATTGATCAGGCTGCAGTGAATGAGAGATGGAGGATAACAGACTGACCATGTTTTGGGGTAGCAGATCCACACGCATCGCTAGAGGAGAGCCAAACCAGTACGCCTGAGCATACTGGCATGAGAACAAAACATGTTCAGTCAGTTCGGTTTCCTGACCACAAACGGAGCATTCCGGTGGTACGCAACCCAGCTTAGCGGCAAAAGTCCCTCTCACCGGTACCCCGTTCATGAGCATCTTCCACAGAAAAAGCCTTACTCTTGGTAAGAGTCCTGGACAGTACCATACGATTTTCAAGACATCACGCAAGTTCTGAGGGATGTTATGTCTCACTGGCTGGAGCAGCTTACATGCTTCCTTGAAAGTTAATTGGCCTGATTTTGCCGGCAGAAAGAGTAGCTTATCCTCCCTATTAGAGTTTGAAAAGGTTGGTTGTGGGTATTTTGTGAGGATATGCAGGGCCACACCAGTGCCAAATAGGTTTCCTAGCGCCTCATGTGACCAGGCATGGCCATTAGTGTGCAGTAAATCATGAAGGGTTAATCTTAACTGTGCTTGAGAGTGAGGTTGCAGCACCTGCCAAAAGTCGTGCCATGGCTCTCCAAACACCTTACACTTATCACCTCGTCCCACATGCCAAACAACTTTGTTTTTAAGGGACTCTCGCATCATCAATACCGCTCTCCAGAGCTTAGAGCAGTTTGAAGGTACTTGGGAGAACCAGATATTTCTCCTTTCCAAATATTTAGACTTAATGAGACTGGCCCATGGCTTTTCATCATTCTCCTTATTTGCTAGCTTCCACATGATTTTCATCATCATGGCTCCGTTGATGACACTGACATCTCTTAAACCCAATCCTCCAAAGCATTTCGGTTGCACAATCTTTTCCCAGGCTATCACATGCATTCTATTCTTACCTCCACTTTCCCAAAAGAAGGATCTGATAAGCTTGTTGATCTTAGAGATTGTAGAGGCAGGCAGTGGTCCCCCAGCCACCGCATACACTATCATAGGCTCAATCACCGACTTGATTAATACTACCTTCCCAGCCTGAGAAAGAGTCTTAGCTGTCCAGGACTGCAATTTACCTTGAATTTTATTGACCAAGTGGGTGAAATGCACCGGTCGAGAGGCCAATACCGGTAACCCCAGATACACATGAGAGGCATCACCCATCTGTGCATTGAAAATTGATAGCACACATTGCTGATCAGCCGGCCTAGTATTTTTCGAGAACCATACTCTTGACTTATCATGCCCCACCAATTGGCCTGATATATCACAGAAATCAGTGATAATCTGCAAAGTTCTAGTTGCTTGCTGCGGTGTTGCTTCACCAAAGATGATTAGGTCGTCTGCAAACATGATTGAGGTCAGGCTTTGTGCAGAAGGGGTGACCCGAATTCCATGTATTAGGCCTTTTCTTTCATGTAATGCCAACATTCTAGAGAGAATATCCATACACAGAATGAAGAGGTAGGGGGATAATGCACATCCTTGCCTTAGCCCTCTTTTAGGCACAATAAAACCATCCGCTCGTCCATTTATTAGGATGGAAAATCGGGCCATTGTGACACATGCCTTAATCCATTCTATGTACTCCCCTGGAAAACCAAACATCGCCAAAACATTGAAAATGAACTCCCAGTTCATTCGGTCAAAAGCCTTGGAAAGATCACATTTAAAGCAAAAACTTGGTCTAGCAAAACTTGACTTATTAATTGAGTGCAAAATCTCTCTCACCACAATCAGATTTTCAGAGATTTCCCTTCCTGGGGTAAAAGCCGTCTGGTTGAGAGAAACCAGTTTTGGGATAAAGCTTTTCATTCTATTTGCTAGCAGTTTGGATATTACCTTATATAAAAAATTGCATACTGAAATTGGTCTGAACTCAGTCACTCTTACTGCACAATCCACTTTGGGTACCAGCACCATATTTGAAGCAGCAATTTTTTGATCCAGTACTCCCGTTTGGAAGAAAGCCTTAACTTCATTCAAAACACACGGGCCAAAACAGTCCCAATACATCTGAATGGCACGACCATTGACTCCATCTGGCCCACTAGCCCGGTCTGGGTGAATAGAGAACACGGTTTCAATTATTTCTTGGTCAGACGGCTGCATAGCTAGGTATTCGGCTTCGGCAACTTGAATTTTTGGAAGAGATTGCAGCAATTCGGGGTGAGAAGAGGTTTGCGGATTAGCAGGTTGGCGGGTATAGATGGATTTGTAGTGATTGACAAAAGCCCGCCTAATGAGGCTTTCATCAGTAACAGTAGCACCATCTTCCAAGGTAACATTTGAAATCCTGTTAACTCTCCTCCTCTTGGCTACTGAATGGTGATAGAAGGTAGTGTTTTGGTCACCCATAGTTGCCCACCGAATTCTAGCCCGTTGAGCCCAATAAGACTCAATTTCCAACAGATAGCCATTGTATTCTTGCTGCAATAATTGGGTTTGTTGGGCCGACCCAGCATCTGTTTCATTCAATTGAGCAGACATCAGTCGTTGCTCTACATCAGCCAAAGCCATCTCTGGTGTCTGGGTTTTTCTGGTCCATTTTTTCACTTCAGTTTTAAGGGAAGTTAACACTCCATCCCAACTAAGTCCCCCATGTTGAGCTGCCTTTTGACAGATCAGCTTGAAATCCTCTCTATATGCCCACCAATTCTCAAATTTAAAAGGCTTAGGGCAGCTCTTCTTCACTGGCTTGAGGCTAAGGAGTAGGGGACAGTGGTCGCTATTCCTTCTAGGGAGGTGGAAGAGTTTGGCTTGAGGGAAGCGAGCACACCACGGCACTGATGCCAAAGCCCTATCTAGCCTCTGCATTATAAAGCTCCCGGGACACTGATTATTTGCCCACGTGTATGCCGGTCCATGATAACCCAGGTCAACTAAACCAGACCGAGCAATCATCGACTGAAAAAGCCGATGCTTTCTTTTAACCTTCGAGGATCCCCCAAATTTCTCAAAAGGTGAGTAAATAGAGTTAAAATCACCAATTACACAGAGGGGTCTCGGATCATTCTCAGAGTATGAAACCAATCGTTCCCAAATATATTCTGTAACACAATCATGCGGATCCCCATATATGGCTGCCAAAATCCAAGGCTCTTCTAGTGTAGCGGGTGTGATTTTGGCAAAAATAAAGAAATGAGAACGTTCCAACACATCCACTCTGACTTCATCAGTCCACAATAACCACAAACCCCCAGATCGTCCAATTGAGGGCACAATATCATAATTTCTCAAAGGCAAACGAGCAATTCTCTTCACAGCTTGATTAGTACCACATTTAGTTTCAGACACAAAAGCAATTGAGGCTTTTGTGCTGCGGAGGATACGAGCAAGGGTAGGAACTGTTACGCGACCTCCGCTTCCGCAACAGTTCCATGAGACTAGATTCATATAATAACCCGTGACGGTTTTGGGCCCGCCCTCGCCCTTTTGTTGGCGCCATTGCTTGGCAATTTGGTATCAGTTACAGTCACAGAGGTGTTAGAGGTCATAGAAAGATTTGCTCCCTGAAGGAAAGCAAGCGTGTTCATTTGGGGAGTGGGAGTTGGAGAATGGTTGAGGGAGATGTCATTAGAGAAGGAAGAGAATGTGGAGTTGTGGGCAGCAGCTGGTATGGGGTGGAGAGCAAGCTGGTTGGGTAAAGTGTTGAGCAGGTTAGTTGGCCCATTATAACTAACAGGCAGCATGGATGGTTGACCGGCCTGCTGTGGGTTAGACTGAGAGTGGGCCATAGGGTCAGCCTGGGGTTCATTTTGGTTGTTATTATGTGGTTCATGACCGTTCCCTACTTGAGAGGGGCTAGCATTTACCTGATCATGGGGAAGCAAGGCAACACAATTGATCCAGCTGGCAATGCGTTGCGGGGACGGGATTTGCAAGTCAGTCCGTCCAGCATACCTCGGGTCTTGGAGAAGCCTGTTCAATCGTGCCCACACTCTGCACGTACTGATGTCGTGCCCCACCTTAGCACAATGCGTGCAGTGCCTACCCAATTTTTCATAAACTACACAGAAGCTGAGAGCCCCCACAGAACGTAAAGTGACCGCAGCTGTGTCTTTCAGTTCCCCATCGATCGGTATCCTTACCTTTGCTCTGAGAGATCTTTTACCTCCTGTAATATGTGGGGCTACGTGGGATACAAGAGTTCCAACCCGGCGTGCTAACATTTGTGTACCCAGTGATGACAAGAGTTGCTGGTGCTTGCCGTGCAGTTGAACCCACAGCTCTACATGGGTAAAGAGGCCATCATTGATGTTCAGTGGGTCCACTATCTTTTCAACTGCCACCAGATCAGTTCTATAGACCCATGGGGCATCCTCCAACACCGCTTGTAGGTCTTGTCGGCAATGGAATGTGGCAGTATAGATATTCTTTGAGTTAAAGGCAATGTTGACAGGCATGGTGGTCCTCCAAGCCCTACGCATTTGGTTAAAGAAGGGTTCATCCAGCACCAGCTTATCAGTAATGACTTTGAGCACCAAGCACATCGACCAGTCTGTAACGGCTTCAGCCTGAGGTGGGAGAGGTTCTGGGTCGAGAGGGGTGGCACGGGTGGGAGGTTGTAACCTAGCAAATTGCTGAATAAAGTCATCATCATTGAGGTTCATCTCAGCCATTTGAGAGGTGGGAGGAGATATGAACGCAGGGGGGAGAGGGGTTTTGTTTTTACTTGTAATTTGTGGTATTGGAAGGAGAGGGAGTTGGTTACTGATTTTGGTTTGTGGTATTGGGCAGTGAGGAATAGTTGGAGTGGGGGTTAAGAGGGCAGCAGGTAAGATGGCATGAATTTTGGAAGTGCCAACCTTGAAAGAGTAGTCGTGTCTGTGAGGTTGTATGGCGGGTTGTGGCGAGTCAACAAGATTCTTTTCAACATAAAGGGGATATGAATTGTGGGCCCCCTCTAGGAAATTACCACAACGGTCAATTCTTAATAGAGCTTTAGAAGACTGGCATTCTCGTTTGACGTGCATGGCTTTGCAGATAGGCACGCGGGTAGCAAGGTCATAGCTAAGTTCAGGGTATCCCTGTGAGGGAACTTTCGATTGATCAGAAATTTCAGAATACCACAAAGAGGAAACTGTGTTGCATACCATTGGGGGTTTACTCTGTCCAAGGCAGTAATTAATGAGAGTGTTGGGGGGAGAAGTGATAGCCTGATTGTCGATAGTGTGGGTCCTGGAGAAACTCGAAAAAGTGTCTGAACCTAGTCCTTGTGCACCAACCCTTACTGTCATCTTCCTCTCCGGTTCATCAGGGTGCTGGAGGTACTTTGGAGAAGCATTCAATGTTGGTAGAATGGGTGACAAAGGTATTAAGAATTGCCCTATCTGAAGGTACAATATAGGATGGTAGTATGAGAGAGACATTGTTTCAGACTTTCAGGAAATTGAATCGAAACCGTAAGTACAGTGCCAGTGAAAAACACAAGGTAGAAATAAGTAGAAATAAAGGCAAGAACCACCACAGAGGGAGTAAAGAATAAACGACAAGCTAAAAGTGTTGAACTAGCTCATTAAATTGGGGGAAGGCAGTAAAAGAAGTACGCGTAATAAACCAGTAAAGCTTACTAGAAGAGGGAAGGGGTTTAAAGAGAGGAGCATAAGATGAGCGTAGTGGGAAGGAGTAGTTGGGGAAGACGGGGGTTAGTTACTGCAGCTAGGCGAAGCTAAGAGGGAGAAGGCCGTGGAATCGCCTGAGCTAACCCATCTCATTCAAGACTGATATCCGACTAGATGACATGATACTTTGCTCCTCAGCATGGTAATCATGGAAGGCCCCCACGCAGCGGCGGATTCATTGTTTACTCGTGGTTCTGCAACAAAGTAAAGAATGCATTTTATAGGAGGTTCCGGAAACGGCCATATCAATCAATTAATATACTGAGAGGAAGGTTCTCCTTTGGCATTTATGGTTTTCCTTTGTGCCGTCCTTTCTAGTATATATAAATGTAGTCTTTGACAAGCCAGTCTATTTTGTTCTTGTGTCCTTTATAGTTTACTTATTTCAGTTCCGCGCTATGTTTGATTACACCTTACATTATGATATATGTTATTATCAGATGCCAAATGTTTTCCTTTTTTTTTTTTTTCTTGGGGTATAAAATTCTCTGAGTTTTTTTTTTTTACCAATTTCATTAATTCCACCTGGATTCCAACTTGCTTCGTCCATTTCGCCCGGATTAACCGAAATTTGACCCGGTACTGTGTCAATTGGTTTGACAAATTGGAATGGTTAAAAAACTGATGTCGGCTTGGAATGGAACGGATATCAGAGCCTGGTTTTGGGTTGCTTGGTTTTGATCGTGACCACAAAATTCTGTTCATGATGTTAAGAGTTTCTGTGGTTATTTGTAACAGCGCGTGTACGCATCTATCCCTTGTAATTAACCGGAGGAGAATGCAAGCTCAATAAATAGTGAATAGCAACATTTTTATTGCTATTAATGTGCATCGCATTACAGCTGGAAATGATCTTTTGTGATGTGTTACTGATAATAAAGAGTGAAAACGGAAAAATGAGCACATCTATTCTGTATGGTACTATGGTTAACTGATGATAATTCAACCTCAATAAATATTGAATAGCAACATTTTCTTGCTATTAATGTACACCTGGAAAAGGTCTTTATGGTTTGTTACTGATAGAACTATTTACTGGTAAAATCATAGAGGTATACGGATCATATCGGCAACAACAACAATAACAACAACTAAGTTTTTTGTCCCAAACAAGTTGGGGTATGCTAGAAAAGAAACCCAATAAGAAAAAAAAGATCCACGAAAAAATTCAGAGTCTTTTGTCTTAAACAAGTTAGGTAGGCTAGAAAAGACTGAGTTTTTACGCTGGCTCGCCAAGCCTATCGCAAGCATGCAGTCTTGAACCCTGGACCTCCTAGAAGAGAGCCCAGCTCTTACCACCCGAGCTGCTAGGCCACATGCAAGAACAATAATAGCAGTAATAGAAATAATATCAATAATAGTAATACTACTAATAATATATATAATAATAATAATAATAGTAGAAACCTACACCTCAACCAAAATCTAAAGGTTGACCTACACGCCAATGGCATCACTCATACCCCTAGGTTCCTATATTATGTTTCCGGTACATGAATTGCTAACTTCCAAGCGCTCCTATCAGTCGCTAACTCTTTGGAGATGTTTTATTCTTTAAGGTCTCGTTTCACGGCTTCGTCCCATGTCAATCTTGGTCTCCCTCTGCCTCTTCGTATGTTTTCGAAATGATTTAGAATTTCGCTACACATCGGTGCCTCCGGAGGCCTGCGTTGGATATGTCAAAACCATCTCAAACGATATTGGATCAGCTTCTCCTCTATCGGTACAACCCCAACCATATCTCGTATGTCGGCATTTGTTTTAATTCTTTTTATATGAATTTAGATAAATATAGTTTCGTATATATGTCCAGATTGATACTAAATGAATATAAATATAATTCTGTCATTATAATAATATTATCGCTTGTTATAAAAAAAATGCGCATGCTATGTGTACATTTGTTAACAAATATAGAATCTTCAAAATAAATTTTTAGTTAAAGATTAACTAATAAAAATCGACCACTTAATTATCATCATACTCATCGCCAAAATATAATACAAAATTACAAAATTTAACAAAAAATTGTAATTAGAGTACATGTAATTGAGTATCTCTAAAGATATTGATTGATTTAACAATAAAATTGTATATTTTACTCTTTAAAGTCTGATTTTTTTAGTCATTTATGGGCCTTGAAACGAATATTCTCTATTGAAAAAAAAAAAATCTTAATTCAGATAACTATTTTATGTACTCATATCTGTGTTTGCTTTCGAATTGAAAACCATGTGTCCAATTTGAATTCACAGTGTATCCGTATATTTTTATGTATCTAATAGATTTATTTATCTGCGAAATATCAATATAGGATCGGACGATATCTAACCCCGTTTACACTCTCACTCACTGAGTTCTTCTTCCTCTTCCAATAGACACTTCTCCAAAATAAATACCAGTTCGGTTTATTTTGGGGGAAAAAAAAGATTTTAATGCTGTAAGTTTTGTGGTCACAAAATATCATGATTTTTTCCTATTTTATTAATATTTCAAAATTTATAATTCAAATTTTGAATCGAAATCATTGATTCTATTCAATTTAATAAGTAATGAAGTCTCTATACTATTTTTGTATATTTTGATAATTGATCAGGTCATGAAAACACAAATGTATTAAAATTAATTTGTTAGTTAACAAGATTTGTTCATTTTTAAACTTTTGATGGCGTATCAATTAAACTCTAAAATTTATAAAAAAAATATATATAATACATTGCTCGATTAGATTCAAAATTTAAGCTTCAAATTTTGAAAAATTAGTGAAATAAAATAAGTTGTGACATTTGAAACTTAAAAAAAAAAAACTGGGATACCGAAATCCTCCTTAGAAAATAACCTAGTTCATGTAGAAAAGTCAGCAAAAAAAAAGTCTACGACATGTTTACATTAATTATTAGGGTTCAAGTTTCGATTTATGTTATTTAGGTACTAATTGGGGAAATATCAAGTCTGTCAAGTCTCTAAAGTTAGTTATGATTATCGACAACAAGGAATTGATAGTAAGAACTCAATTTTTTTTTAAAATCAAGCCGATCGACTCATAAATAAGATTAAGCTAAATTGGGATTTGGGACATAATGTCAAATCAGAAATGATAACTGCCATTTGTAGTTTTGACACCTCTTGTCATCGCTAAATACAAAGTGAACACATAAAACAGACAAGATAAATATATAAACGATCAAAATGAATACTTACAAATAAATAAGTGTTGTCATATCTTGTTCAAATTTTTATATGCATATTCAATTTATTTTTATTAAACTCATTTATTTGTATGTGTTCACTTTGATCATTATATATGTTCACCTTATCTTTTTTATGTGTTCACTTTCTGTTTAGCGATGTCAAGGGATAACAAAACTGTAAATGGGAGTAATCAATTTCCATGTCAAATAGTCTCAATCAGATTTAGATCATCTAGAGTTGGGTTACAAGTTGGCACGGGCCTGCGTGAGTTGTTCAAGTCTTAGTCGGATTTAAAATATTTATTAAACAAAAAAAATTTTGGACCAGATTCTTAGAACAATAGATTTTTATGACGGAGTCAAATTTTACACATACCTTTTTTACTGCTTACTTAAAGACGAGTTTTTGGAAACACATACTACACATCTTTTCTTTATGGAACTTTAGTACACTATTATATAGTTATTTTAAGAGGATCATTAGTGGCGCATGATGCTTAATGTGGGGCACAAATTGTAGTGCGGGTAAATTTGAGGATAATGGGGACTATTTCTAAAATGATGGCTGCTAAGAGAGGGAAAAAAAAAGAAGATGCTTTGCATTAAGAATTTCTAAAGTATATATTTTGAAAAGTATAAATATTTAAATACCGTGTTCTAAGAGATGATTAATAACTAATTAGTTAGAAACAACAGCCCTATAATAGAATAGACGGTAGATATATTACGGCCTTCGACGTCGTATTACTGCTGAGTTAATCGACCTTCAAATTCAATAAGTTGCTTTTCAAAATTGCTTCTTCCGGTTTAAGAACTCAAACAATATTAAGTTAACAATTGAGTTTTAGTAATATTCCCTTAACAAGGATGGCAAGTTAGCAATATTTTTTCTATTTTATTTATTATTTAAATGGTACTTAAATTTTAACATTTTTTAAATAGTTTGGAACTTTAACTTATTTAGTATACATCAGGTATCGATTTTATGTACTAAACAGTTCACAATATATTTTTTAACATAAATATTTATATGGTTTTGTATATTTGACATACTGAAACTGTACTTAATATGTTTCAATGGATTATATATAACTAATTGTTGATATTATATTTGAATAATTATTTTTTACTGGATTTAGCCACATGTCAATTAGTCGTTTATTATGGGATAACATCCAAAATTTGGTACATTTTGGAGTGCAATCATGAAATCAAGAAAAAATCTTAAAATTTTGGTTTTCTTTATAATATTCTAAAAATTTTACAAAATTACGCTTCCAGCACAAAATACATATGCTATATTCTTTATTCTTTATCCTTAAATTACAAATATGTTTTGTTCCACTTTAAAATAAGAGGAAGGTTCCGCTACCAACATTTTGGTTGCCCCCAAATGCCAACATTTTGCTATTAAATTATTTTTTCAAATTTTAAAATTTAAACGTTAAATCCAAACCGTTGATCTTATTTAATTTAATGAGCGATGTGTTTTCATATAAATTTTGTAAATTTTAGAGTTTATTTGATACTCGATCAAAGGCTAAAACATGAACGTATTAGAATGAATCTATCACAGTTAACAAGGTTCATTTGTTTTTCTATCTATTGATGGAGTATCAAATAAATTCCAAAATTTACAAAACTTATATGAAAACGCATCTCTCGTTAAACTAAATAAGATCAACGGTTTGGATTTAACGTTTGAATTTTAAAATTTGAAAAAATAACTTAATAGCAAAATGTTGGCATTTGGGGGCAACCAAAATGTTGGTAGCGGAATCTTCCTCTTTAAAATAATATTTGCTTCATCCTAGGTGATCAAGTGCAGGTACATACTGTTAATAAAAGAAAAAAGGAATATGATATATTTATAAATTCAGAATCATCTTTTTCACTGTAAACCAACGAGACCACTAAAATTGAATATGCTTTTTTTATAAGTATCAATCAAACGTTCATAAAACTAGATTATAATCTTTAAACGTATCTCAATAGATGACTAACTGATTTTCAAATTATATTAAGAAAAATTCTGATATAAATTCTATGTATACTAGAGAAAAGAAAAAAAAATTCTATTTGAATCATTGTTTGATAAATTGTCAAATAATTTTATAATTAATATAGTTTATTTTTTTAAAAAAAAGAGAGTTGATTTTTTTTTTTTTGCTTTTTGCCTCTAAAGTTTGTAGGCACGCACGTGTTTTCTTTCCGAAATTGAAATCAGGATTCAATCCCCTTGCAAGGAAATATATAAGAGTAATGACAGCACTACCAACTGCCCTTGAGAGCAACTAAATGTTTTGGATTGATCACACTAAAGTACTGAACAGCCAAAGTAGTGATCATAAAAGCCTCACTGATACCAGAAGAAGTCAGTACTGTATAAGATTGGAAAATAAATTTAATGAAAGCACTTCATTAGACTCCTCAACAGTCTTGCTTGAAATAAAGCAAAGCTGCCTCCAAAGTAGGTAACCTTCCTTGATAAGCAATTAAAAGCCTATACGCAAAGAAGACAAATCCTCATGAGGCACTTGTGATTATCATTCAATGTACAACTCAACCATTTATAGTCAGATGATTACCTGGTGATTAAAGCCCCACAAACTCTGTCACATTTGGGAAATGCACTAACATTATTTAAGTCCACATCATGAATATATCAGAGTACACAGCTTCCCTTCAAAGATTAAATTAGTATTAACTTGGAAAGGCAACAAGATTAACATTAACTTTCCCCAAAGATTGATGCTTGTTAAAGTCGGCATCATAGAAGAAGTAGCTTATGTCCTAATTAATTGCCGACTTTAACTTAAGTGTTGTCTAATTATTCATACTATGAACACATAAATATTAACAAATTTAATATTTGATGGGTCATATCTATGTCATCCAAATAAGCATTGTTTGAAGCAATATTATATCAGATTATATAAAATTGGCGACTGCTACTCCAATTCAAGTGGATTTAATTCATTTTCTAATAAAATTATATCAGGTTATCTAGTAGTGGAGACTGGAGAGGATCAATCAGAAGTTGTCAATTTCATTCCTTTCAATTGGAAAGAAGGAACAAATGTCTGTATTACATTATTATATGAAATTACACTTTCAGTCACAAAAAAGTACCTGTTAAGAGCACTCGACATATCAATTGTCGGAAACAAGAAATATTAAAATAATGTATCTTTCCCTAAAATACAGAATTCTCCGTTTCAACGAGGAAACTTAAAATAATCGTCTAGGAAAATGGAATAAGCTTGATATAAGCTAATTTAATGATTTTATTATTTAAATCAAAGCCGCAAAATGCAAATGGCCTCAACAAGTACACTCCAACACTAAAAAACAATTTTCGATTTAATAGCCAAAGATATTGCAGTTTGAGTAAAGATCGCGAATGAAATCTAACTAAATATCTCTTAATATATATATATATATATATATATATATATATATATATATATATATATATAATTAGAAAAGTTAATCATATTTACAGAATGTTCCATTTCTAGTTTTCAACGCAGGAACGAGATAATCGCCGAAACGGACGGATTAAGTTTGAGAAAAGCATTCCAAACCAAGCCGCCATGTGCTAAGGAGCTTCAAATTAATGTACAACACATCAGCGCACCCGCACAAGGCACAACACTGTCTGAATGCACCCCTCCGCAACAACCAAAGAAATCAAACACACAAACGGACACATATATACATAATATGACCAAACACAAAACTACATACAAGTAGTGTTCTAAATACGTGCCGTGCCGTGTCGTGTCGTGTCAAACACGCCGTGTCCGGATCATCTCTCGTGCCGTGTCGTGTCGTGTCTCAATATTTCACGTGCCGTGCCGTGCCGTGTCTAAATCCTAAGAGATGGACACGACACGCCTAAGGACACGCCACGCCTCGTGTCCTCGTGCCGTGTCGTACCGTGTCTTCTTTAGACGTGTCGTGCCGTGATGTGTTCAGACACGTTTAACTTTTTGACATAAATATAATTTATTTATTAAATTTAAAATTATGTTTACTACAATACGTCAAAAATTAAGAAAGTAGACCTACTTTACTATTGAATTAAAATATAGATTATTTTTTTATTTTGATTTGAAAAAATATTTTTAATTTTATAGTAACCCTCCTCTTTTTTTGGTCTTGGGACCAGCTATGTTTGAGAAAACATAGACGGAGTTACTACCTTAAAATTATATTAGTATATTTTTCAAACTAATAAAATTAAAATATGAAAATAAATTAAATTGAACTAAAATTAATTATACTTTTGGTCATCGAATATTGGAAATTTGAGAGTACAAGAGCCGTAAAAAAATATTTCAATTTTTTAAGACAATGAATAATTTATACTATCCTTATCAAAACAGTACAAGATATGACAAAAATTATTTCATTCTTTTTAAGACAAATCACAGATAAATTTGTATCTTTAATTTGCGAATGGCTCTAGACCCTTCTACTTTTGTTTATGATTTATTTATTGAATCAACCTAATTGTATTGTAATATTTTTATTTTCAATTTAAACTATTTACATGTGCTTTCTTTGGAAATAAGTCTATTAATAATCATTGATTTTAATAGTATATGTACATAATTGAGAAATTCATTATATTTCTATGACGCTTAATGTGCGTCTCCTTTTCGTGTTTGGCATGTCTGTAATACGTGTCGTGCCGTGCCGTGTCTCGTGCCATGTCGTGTCGTGTCCGGAAAATTCACGTGTCGTGTCGTGTCGTGTCTATTTTATCAAAGTTGGACACGACACGCTTTAGGACACGACACGCGAAGTTCTCGTGTCGTGTCCGTGTCCGTGTCTTGCCGTGTCGTACCACCTCCGTGCCGTGCCGTGTCGTGACGTGTTCGGACACGCCGTGTTTTTTTTAGAACACTACATACAAGTCACCAACACACTAAAAACCACAAAACCATGTATTGGGTCTGTGGGACCTCCTCTGTGTCCAAGGAAAAAGAAAAAAATGAACCGTTAATTCTAGTGGGTGGTGGCTGATCCGGAAGAGCCGATTAAAATTTAATGTAAATAATTCTGATTTTTTGGTATAAAAATAAGTAAATTATATTGTGGTTTTGCTGATCTGGATAAAACTTTATCAGGTGTAATTGATTGAATAATGTCACATCAATAATTAACTGATTCTGATATGGATGGTGCAAAACAACTAGAATAAGTGATGTCAAAACAACATATCCAACCCCGGAAGCAACACAACACTCTTTTATCTCCATTTAGGAGTAATTTAAACGAGCCTTTTCCAAAATACAACACCCTGTTATGGTGCCCTTGAGTTGGCAAAATCTGATAATTTTTTTTTTTTTCTTTTTTGGTAAACAGTTGGAAGGCAACTCAATCTTGACCTCGTCTTCTCATATTTATTTATACCGTCATTCCTCTTGGACTTTTGTTTTATTTATATTTTTAAGAAATTGTTACTTTTGGCAGCATCTCAATTTTTGTGCCATTTCAATTTATTATAGACTAGTAGTGGGTCTGGACAGAATGACTAGTTATAGTCTTCCTATATAGTTTTCCCACTTGGGTATTATAGCTTAATTTCAACGAGAATTTGGAACGCATAAAAAGGCTAATGACATGCCTTCTTTTATAACTAATTTACTAATATAAAAAAAATTAATAGATAATCATTCTCCTCTCAGATTCCGTTCCCTTGTTCCCCTTCACCCCCATCCGGGCCATCCCCTCTCATTTTTGACTCTTCTACCCACTCAATCTCCTCTTTACCCCTTCCTTTATATTTCCCTCCCTTTTTCCTAGTTTTCCCCCACCACCTGACCACCTCCATATACCGCCAACAGAAGCACAGAATTACAACTCCACACAATTGTGAGTTTGTGACAATGGGAAATAGCATAGGTGGCAAGAAACGCACAGCCAAGGTGATGAAGGTAGATGGCACCGCCTTCCGTCTAAAGCCACCGGTCCAGGTGGCCGACGTGCTTCGGGACCATCCAGGTTTTACCATACTCGACGCCGAGCAGGTGAAACAAATAGGTGTTCGAGCCAACCCGCTCGGCAACGACATAGCTTTAAAAGCCGGGAAGCTCTACTTTCTTGTGGAGCTTCCCAAACTTCCGGACAAGCGCACAGCAAGACGTGCTTGGTCCGGAACGCTCCAGGTTGGAGCGAAGGAGCGGCTTGAGAGCTTGATGCTCACACGCCGCTCCACATCTGACTTGTCATTGGGGATGACATCCTCAGTGGACGAGGAATCGGATGGGGCCGTTAGACTCACGATGAAGCTGCCAAAGAAAGAGGTTGCCAGGCTCATGGAAGAGAGTAAGGATCCTCGGGAGGCAGCACAGAAAATCATGGAGCTTTGTAAGACGACCGGTACTCCTGTTGGGACACCGATGATGACACCGACGAGGTCTCCACTGAGGTCGCCTTTGTTGACTCCAGCAATGACCCCGAGGAGGTCGCCATTAAGGTCCGCATTGGTGGCACCCGTTAAGACGCCGATGAGAACACCAGAGAGGTGGCCGTCATTTACGAGAACGCCGGAGCTTCGTATGCCTCGTACGCCGGATGCAAAGGCTGATGGGAAGGAGGTATGTTTCATCTAAAATTTTTTAAAATTTTCCTATTTTTCTTCCATTAATTTGGTTCATGGTATAACTTAAACAACAATGGTTTTTAATTTCTAAAAATTTATTAGTATTTAATGTGCTTGACGGACCAAGACACTTTCCATAGGTAGAAATTTAATGAGCAACATGCAGAGAGTGCTTTACAAAATGGGCTATTTTAACTTTTCCCATTCTGTTAGTTGTTGTCTGCAGTAAGCAATTCAAACAAAAATATATATGTGCGTGTAAAATGATGTAAACTGGTTGAAAAGTAAATGGTTTCATATAGGCATTTGGATAGGCCAGCAAATCACTAATACTGTTCTAGATAAGATAGGGATAGAATGTGTCAGTTAATTACCTTTAGATGGGTAACGTGCTGGTGGAACCAGAGGGAAAAAAGAAAATCTGAAAATTGAGACGGTGAAGAACTAGGCCTTAAAGACATTCGGCCCGTAAATTTGTAATATCGATCTTACACTCCTCTAAAATATTATGATGAAAAAAAGGTCATAACAGTATATAATTTTCACAAAACCAACCACAAAATGTGAGGGAAGTACGCCGTTTATTATTTATTTTTGGTATTTTAATATAGAGTTTGTTCCCTATTAAATGCTCCTCGAAAAAATAGGTAAATTTTGAACGGAAACTTTGAATAACCTAGGTTAAGTGTTTATCATGAATAATCACACTATATGTTTGATTTATGATAAAATGATTTTTTCCCCGTTTTGGCAAATATCAAGGGATTAAATTAACTAAATTGCGAGGTATTCAATTATAAATTTCTGGACTGATTGGTCAGTACAAAATTCTACTCGCGTAGATTTTTTATTTTATGTAAAATTCTTACAAAATTTTTTTTATTTTGACTCCGCTTTGTGTATTTTTTTCAGTTACATGTGTTCAATTTGAAAGTAGGTTTTGCCTTGTGGTTTAACCATGTAGGTTTTTAACATAATGGATGTGTCAATATAAAAGTTATAATACTGTATGTTTCTTACGTTTGACAAGACCAATTCAACTCTGTAAGTAGAAGTTTTAGTAAATGCTACAATACTTTTATTTGATGCATCAAAAGTACCTTTCGATACTTATAGGTTCTAGAATGTATAGTCAGATATTCAAATTAGAAATTTACATGACACTAGTTCAACTCTGAGAATTTTACAAAGTTCTTCAAGTAGTTTAGGTTGGTCATTTTGGTTGTTCAATATTTTTCTGTAATCAATAGTGTTTGCAACCTACCCTTCAGCTATCCATAACCAAAATGTATAGTTGTTGTTAACCAGTTAGTTATTTTATTAGTATATTCCTTTTATAGTAACAAATTAAATTGACGGTGCCAAATCAAAATGGTTGGTTATCTGATACAGGAGCTGATGTATACTAGAAACAGACTGCTTTTCACTTTCTAGAACAGGAACAGAATGTTACATATAACAAATTAAACTGGAAAAGCAACCAAAGAAAAAGGAAAATATAGAATTTTTCCAATTATACATTCATTTTGTGCCGAATGGTTTCTTTCCCAACTAGTCTACTTTTTTCAAAGAAAATGTTTTGCAGATAAGGTTGTGTTAAATAATTTTATTTGTTCATTTTCTTTTTATGAACATTTGACTTTGTTTAAGGAATATAGAGAGCATGTGCCAAGTAGACCAAAGATTATTAGGTCAGTTGCATCAAGACAGAAAAATTGGTAGAAATAGTTACCTGATTATTGCATTTTGTGGAAAGATAAGTTAAGATATGTAACAACAACAGAATTCTCAGTTATTCCAAATGTCAAACTAGAACAACAACAGCCATGTGCCTCTGTTTAAAATTTCTATCTTTGTTCAAATTTGACTTCCATTTGCGCATCTGTTTTCACTAATAATTGATGCCATGTGATATGAACTAATCAAAAGGCCTATTCAAAAATAGTTTTCCTATGCTTCTTAAAAAATCATATACTTCTGTTTGTATGATTATGTTGTTGTACAGAGTCAAAGTTTTAATCACCACCCATGATGTATTATAAATGCACAATAATTATTCATTTGCATGGCATAATTATGGATGAAAATATTTTGTTGTTTATAATTTTCATTTTCTTTGCCATTGCATCCCATTTTTTAATATAAAAATGGAATTTGGAGACATAGAATTTTAGAAACAGAGTATCACAATTAAAGAATGCAATCACAGAATTGAAGTGCATACGACGTGAAATAAATCCGAACATTTCTAATGTTTTTTTATCTGTGAAACTGGAATTGTTGTGAGTTAAATAATGGGTATTATTGTTTCCAGTATATCTGAGGCACATGCATATCTGACATAGATATCTTAAAATATTTTCAGTATGATATTGCTGAATAATAGCATAAGAACTCCCTGAGTAAATTCTATGAAGTAGTTGATACACAAATTAAGCTAAGTTCTTTCTTCCGTTTTCTCCTCATTTCAGAGAAGGGCCAGGTTTGTGACATTGCCAGATGAGATAATTGCATGACAGTGAAGCCCCTCTGGCATTTTTTTTAATTAGTTTATTAGAATAATGTCAACCCAGCTATTACACCCTGGTTCATCCTGATAGAGAGAGGTGCTAGATGGAAAAGATTTACACATAGATGATCATGTCTGGCCTTCAAGGTCACGGCTGACGTGGCTTCTGCTTGGCGTAAAATCAAGGATTCCTTATCTAGTTCTTTCCTCTTCTTTTTTTTTTTTTCTTTTTTTCTCCTGTTTCATTAGATGATGATAGATAGCTCTCTCTTGTAAAATTCTCTCTCTCATTAGAAAAATTAGTGATATGGATCTTTTGACTTTGATTTGTGAATATGTCATTTCTATTATTTTGGTCATTCTTGTATCTCTTGTAACTGGCATGGTGCTTGCAGTTATGTGATCATATTTTCACAGGACTTATTTGCGTCCTTGTGACATGCTTCATTCCAGTATACTTCTGTTTGTTTGATTATGTTGTTTGGATTTGATGTTTGAATTTTAAATTTTAACAAGATAATAAAAAATGAGTTTTGAAGTATTCGGAGCACCAAAACAGCGGACACTGGAACCTCTAGAGAGAAGCAACAAAAGAGATCGAACTTTTTTTTTTTCTCTCAATAAACCGAACGAAAGTATCAAAAAAATATGCAAGTGTCATTTTAAATGGTCAAGTTCCGTCACATGGTTTCACTTCTTTGACCATTTTTTTTCCAAGCATCAAAATCTAAAAAATAATTTATTATATGAAACTTATATTTTTTTCATTATTATATTAATAGATTTTGCACTGGGAGACATGCATTAAGTACGACTACTTTCTTACAAGGACTCATTTTCAAATCAAAACTTTTTCCTTAGACGAATAAAGTCCACCTAAGTTCAGATAAACAAAACAAATCAATTTAAAAATGTGTGTCAACCTTTTAATTTTTTTTTTCTCACGTTCGCCCATCAAAATTTGCTATCAAATAGACCTTGCCATGCATGCCAAATGAAATTCAGCCAAACAAACAACACAGTTCGGAGCATTAAAGAAAATAATTATATAATTAAATAAGAAGTATAATTATTTTTCCTTTTTCCTTAGTCACACGATGGCCGGCCAAGATATCAAGCCAAATGCTCATTAAGTTGTGTTAAGGAAAAAACAAAATCTTTGAAACCTTATGCGCTACACATATGGGATACCTTGTTGGTAGCGCTTTCAATATACCACAGTTTCGTACGTTTTCGTTTCGTTCAGTCCAAAATAGAATAGAAATGGAAAAAAATTATTTCATTTTCATAAGCGGAATGGAAATGAAACACAGTTTTGTCAACGTTACCAAAATAGAACGGAACGGAACATGAAAATGGGTTGATTCCAATGGAAAATGCAGAAGCGGAACAGAAATGGAACATAAAACTGTTTCATTTATCGAAACGAAACAAAAACGAAACAGTTCTTTTGTTTCACTACTGAAACGGAACAGAGCTATTCCGTGTCCGTTTTCCATGTTTGACAGCTCTGCTTGTTGGGTCATGATTCAATACATTTGACCAGCATAAACCAATGAAGAAATTAATTTCCTTGGCACAATATTTGACTGCCAATATCACTTGGAATTGTTTTTTGTCGTTTTCTTATTGGGATTACCGAGACGGTTAGTTGGTACGGGTGGCGGCAGCTTCCTGCAACCGTTATCAGAATATTCAACATTTCCCAAATAACAAGCAACTACAAATGATATGTAGTTGTGCATTTATGTGATTATCATATTCGAATTATATATAGAAGATGACGGTTCAACATTGGGTTTGTTCATGTGACATGCCAGTTTTACTTTTACCATTATTTTTCAAGGGTTTGATTTGAATGACAGTTGTATTAGTATTTTGAGTTCCATTTATGTTTAGTTGCACCTGACAGGGCTGACACAGCATGTAAGAATTATTGACCTGATATATATGTCACTGTTCATTGACCGTGGTAGTTGGTGTTGCCTTTGTTTTTTTTGTTTTTTTTTTTTGGATCACGGCCCGTAGGCACTCAATCCCCACGCACGCACGCATTTTTCATCTCACCCCAACGAGACTTGAACCTAGATCTTTCCGTAGGAAGATAAATGTCTCTACCAACTAGGCTAGCCCAGCGGCAATGTTTTGAAAACCGGACCGGACCGGCCGGTTGAACCGGTTCAACCGCGAACCGGAGCCCTCTCCGTTTCCGGTTTAACCGGAAAAAACCCGGTTCAACCACGGTTAACCGGAAAAAACCGCGACCCGGCAGCCTTTCCGGTTCAGGTGCCGGTCCGGTTTTCTAAACATTGCCCAGCGGAGACTGGTGTTGCCTTTGTTATGAGGTTTGTCAGAAGTTCATTCCAGCATAATTTTTTTTTAATATATCAATTTTTTTCGGCCTGATGCTCCTATTATATAATTATAAATATATAATTCAAAAAAATATTGCAGCAAAAATTTCTAGGTAATACTATTATCACTAATTCTTTTAGGGCGGTTCTGGTTTGTCTTGTACAGACCAGCAAAGGTCAAAGGGTCAATTTTCCCATCTTCTGATAAGCAAGTTACATTTTAAAATTGAAAGCCAGCACTTTATTAGATTGCGTAGTTATTTTAGTGTTTTTCTTTTAATAAGAAGAAGAATAGTTATTTTCAACATAGTTGTTGGTAGGTATATTTGTATTTCCTATGTATAAACATGATGTGACACAAGTATGCCTCGTTATTATTATTATTATTTTCTGAATTCGGGATGGGTCTACGAAACCAAAACATTACTTCAATCATAAAAATAATTCTTTTTGAGTCGATCGTTGAGAAATTAATTGAAGTGCCATTGAATATTATACTAGAAATAATAAGTACCATCGATAAAAATACCATCGCGTGCCATCGTTATTCTTTTTTTTTCAACGTGCCCCTCCCTGACACGCTCTCCTCCCGTCCTATTTCCTTCCTTTTCCTGGTGCACTTCATTCTACCTCTATCCACTCTTCCCTGGCACACTTTACTCCTTTCCTATCTCCTCTCCTTTTTCTGGAACGCTTTCTTTGCACCTCTCCTCTATCCTATTTCTTTGCTATGAATAAAAAACAGATAGAACAAAACAAACTGAACACATAATAGAACAAAAGTGAACATATTTAACAAATAACATGAACACCTATAATAACAAAAGTGAACACTTATAACAACAGAAACAACATATACAGTAAACAACAAAATGAATACTTATAACAATAAAATGAACACTTAAACAAACAAAATGAACACTTATATAAAAAAATAATAGACATAAAATATTAATCGAATAAGAAATAAAAAATAAAATAAACAGATTGAACACATATAGCGAACAATTATAACAAAAAAGTGAACGTTTATACTAATAAAGTGAACACTCAAAATATTAATTCAATAAGAAATAAAAAAATAAAATTAACAGATTAAGCACATATTAGTAAACAATTATAACAAAAAATGAACACTTTTAACAGTAGAGTAAACAAAAACAACAGTCGAGGAAAAACACATATAGTAAACAGTTATAACAAATAAGTGAACGTTTATAACTAATAAAGTGAACACTTATAATAATAGAGTAAACAAAAACATGCGAGAAATGCAGGAAAGAGAGAAAAGAGGGAGGAGAGAGTAACCATTGTTTCGCAAAAAGGAGAGAAGAAATAGAAATAGTGTGCCGGGAGGGAAAAACGGAAGGCAGAGGAAGAGAGGGGAGGAAGGGGCATGCTGGGTGAGGGGACCACTCGAGCGAGAAAGTGTTGGCTCGGCACCCGATGTCATTCCTTCGAATGGCGTTATTTAATTTCCATATTACACAAGTCATAAGTAGGCTGGCAAACGGAAGCCTGTTTAACCGTTTTTCGTTTCATTTCGTCTGAACGAAACGGTTAACGAAACAATAAAACGATTTCGTTTTGTTGGACAAAATGGTTAACGAAACAATGAAACGGTTTCGTCCATGTGTAAATCACGAAAATTTTATTAATTTTGATCGTTTCATCCGGACGAAACGGATAACGAAATTGAAAATCTGTTTCGTCGACAAAACAAAACGGTCAATGAAACACCCTAGTTTCGTAACTGTTTCGATCGTTTTGCAGGCCTAGTCACAAGTGACAATTCTGAAGCCCAGAAATACGGCATAGGGATATGAAAATATAAGCCCGTTAGGCCCGTAATACTGAGAAGATGAACAAAGCCTGGTCCCATCTGAAAGCCGCTAAAATCTCTAATATAGAAGCAAAACACATCAGCCTGTCATGCCTGATACTGAGATTTGATTAAAGCTTGCTTGGGTTTCTGCCGTATGCATAATAAATGACAACCGTTGTTGGAAAAGAATATTAATTATACCACTTTTGTGTTCCTTTTGTGATATGTTCTCTCATCTTTATCTTTACTTATAAAAGCACCTATAAAAAGTCGAAACAATTTCACTAGAGGGTGAAAACAATTGTCATATTAATATGGACCATTGATTTGCGTAATCTAATCTGATGTGTGGTCATAAAAGATGAAACTCTTTGATAGAAAAAAAGTCAAGTGGTGTTTAAACAATTTATTTTCAAAAAAATATCCACCTATATCACTCAAAGATTCAACTTGATATTTTTATTGTCTAATATTATTTTGTTTCTTCATTTGCTCACGAATTGGAAACATCTTTTTGCTAGATTTTAGTTATGAACCGAAATGAACATAAGGTAAATTAACAGAAAGGCCTTATAGTTAATATAGCTCTCTTTCTGATTAAGAGGAAAATGATCTCATATATTAGCTTAAGGGACAAGTTTAAAGCTGCCAAACATACATTATATTCAGAGTTAAAGGGAGGAATGACCAGATGTATATAAAAGTTGTGAAAATTGAATAAAGATTCTCAAGTCCCCAAGTTACACCGATTGAAACCCATGTACAGTTTTACATGATACAATCTATTAACCCAAAGACATCGATGTAAATATCCGACGTCTCGGGAACGTGTTTCCACGCTTGGCTTTCGAGTTACATGATTCAAGCCATACAATTGAATCAACTACCTAAAACATACAACAAAAAGGAACCACGATCTCATTCTCGTGGTATTACCTATGCAGCTGTCTATAAAAAATGACTCTATAAAAACAAAGAGTTACTTCAAGACGACCATTGGTCAGGCAATGTCAGGAAATACTTTGACATGGCCTTCCGAAACCTCTTCTTGTATTGCGAAGGAGAGATGACCGTTGGGAGAGTATTTTTCGGGCCACCTAGTAAGCCCGAGGCCTTAACCCAGGTCTCCATCTTCTTGTCCCAAGTGTACTGTCTCAGATAGTCGATTATGCCAATAACAAGCTCTTTCTTTTCTTCGTCAATCCCTACCAGCAGCGAGTAGTCCATAACATCCACCGACTAGGAACAAAGGTCAAAGAGAATTAAGAACCATAGAACAACATTATAAACATTGGATAATTTTCATTGAAAAAAGGAGTTCATTTTGAGACTAAAGTCTGTCCTATACTTCAACCCTTAAGTACATCAATTTACTGCTGACGCGAAATTTTGGGGTCAATAAGTACTCTAACCCATCCACAAACATGTATTGCAAATAACGAAGAATAATATTAAAAGGTATGTTGAAGGTCTAATATCTGTACCGCAAGGAAGGAGGTATCATTCCAGACGGAGCGTTCAAGCCTTCGCTTCGCCTTAAACCCAAGAAAAATCGGCTTGGTGTGGAGATTTTCCAATAAATTCAAATCCAAGAGAACCTTATTGTTGCCTGATGTGTCGTGGTTATACCGGGACCGCAAGGACCCTTTCAGATCATAGATCCTGGATACGTTTCTCCCGAAGAAGAGGTTCTCCATCACCATAAAATCCATCCTCATTTCCCTCCCACTTTTCAAATTTTTTGCAACCACCTAATATTTTAGCGAGATAAATATTATTAGTTTGACAACCCAACATTCTGAAATGCATATCAAACCTGACCTGAAATTTGATGACTAAAAAGACTCAAAACCCTAGTTAAAAAGGAAAGACTAACACCAAAATGAAAAACATAAAGACCCAGTCTTCTGTGCTCTAAATATTGACTTAAACATCAAGGCATTGTATCATGATACCTGGTAGAGGCCAACAACTTTAGCGAGGCATGTGGGACTTCCAGTTTTCAGAGATTCTGTCATATACTTGAAATACTCGGCTGCGAAATCCTCAAAAGAGTCGAGCTCTGTCCTTGTCACCTGCTTCACAATGAACCTCTCATCTAAAGTCTTAGCAAAATATGCATTGCTCTTTCCTCCATATGCACTCCATTTCTTGCAACGACTAATGGACCGTATGAAATCCATCTCGCTTGGGCAGCATGTCTTACGAAGCACATCAAACTGCTTCGCAAAATAACAGGTGACTGAGTACCTCCCCTTACCAGCTGGCGATGAGGCATCATCATCAAATGAAACCCTAAAATGGGTTTCTTCTGTCAATGATCCAGTACTGTCATGATCTGACATGGGGGATATGAAGGTGTAATACTCCTGGGATGTCATAGCAGAGGCTATGATGCTGGTCAGTTCATCGTCATGTATTGTAATAACCACATCAGTAGTGTTCGCATGAGTAAGCATGGCAACACGGGCACCTTCGTGCATCAGCGTGCATGAGGCTGGTAACATGTGCATGGTTGGCTGCAGAAGAGCCATGTTGGATGCATCATCTGCCTTTGGGGTTTTTTGTGAATAGGCCCTCCGAATGCTTGTAAACTGATCTTTTGATATGTTTACAGTAGTTAAAGATAAATCAGAGTGTACCCTGGCCGGGGCCATCGCTCTTCTGAGTACAGGATTATCCATCAATTTAAAGGACCCGAATGAACTGGCAGGAGTTTGATCTGTTGACCCAGTCCATGCCATGTCTATCCTCTCAGAAAGGCTGGAAGTACATGAGGCCATACTTTCTGCAGATGTGTCTGAACTGGATCCAACTGCAAGGGATTCCTCTTGCCGGATGCACTGGCCAGAGATCAAGCTGAGACCAGCAGATCCTGCATATCCTTCGGGATATTCAATGGATAAATCCATGTCAACAATATTATTTGTCTTGCACTCCAGTACATGTGGGCTTATGTTCTCCTCCTGCCTCCTTGAAGATGTTTCAGATTGGTTGGCATCTGAATTTTGCTTTGAAAGATGGTTTATGGCAGACAGGCAGCGGTCCCACCTGTAAGCATCATCTAGAAGTCCCCGATTCAGCCGGTTGAGCTCCAGAACATCTAGTAGTGGTTCATAAAGATTCACACTTTCTGATGTAACCAGCCTTAGTGAAACATCATACTTGACCTTTTCAGATCGAACCACTTCCCTTAGATCAGATATCTCCTTAAGAATGCTTTCTTTCCATGCTTCATTTTGTGAATCAGGTAAATTTCTCTCAATGTTGTTCAGTACATGGGAAATCTCAATATATAAGCAATCTGCTCTTGAGCATATCTAAAAAAAGAAAAAGTAAATCTTAGCAAGCAACAAAACAAGCAAATTTGATCTAAGAAATGTGCATTAAGAATAAATAATTTAATACCTCAGCCATCTGCTCCCTCACCCACTCGAGAGGGACTCGGTTTGTAAAATCCATCACTGAAGGTGGCACTTTGACAGATAGAATGTCCACTGGAGAATACCGAAACACAGCCACCATGCTTCCAAATCTGCCACATCAGAAAGACAGAAAAGAACTTGATTAACTAAGGGAGAATTATTCAGAGGAATTTGCAGGTTTTTCCGAGGTGAATTAATTATTTTTCAAGGTGTCAATTAAATGAATTAACTAAATATTATATGCTTTGCACTTTTTCTGAAGTCACTTGGCACTGACTTTCCCGTGTGACTCAACACCACAGCTTAGCTGACCAACGGAAGCTTGCATAACATCATACAAGTAACTACAGCAAAATGAAGGAACATACCCATAGAAACGAAGACAGTCTCTTTGAAGAGAGTGACCGCAACCCGCAACTCTGTTCGCAGTGGTGTGATTTGAGAAACTAAGCTCAAGAAACTTTCCAAAAGAAAGGCCCCACGCTGCATTGGACATAACAACCCGAGGAGTAGCAGGTGGAATCTCTTCAGCAGAAGGACATCTGAGACAACGGTGCCACATCCATATCTTCCCATCCCGCTCTCCAGGTAGCTTTACATCAGAGGACAGTCGCTTCACACTAATTGTCAGAGTACCTTGTTGGTGGGTGTAGCATTTCACGTGGTTCTCTGTCAGTTCATTGCATGATGAACAGTATGGAGCCTGTTCAAAACACAGCATAACAGTAATTATCGCTTTATATCCCAATACAACTAAGAAATTAGCAAATCTATGCAGGTAAGTATCCCTTCTGTTTTCTCTAGCATCTGCTTTACTTTGTGATGTTTAAATAATTCATATTACTTTTTTTTTTCTTTTTCCTCTTCTTTACCATAAGATGCTTTGTTTCTTATGTTTTGGCTGGTACAGGTCAGATTTACCAACCATGTTACGGTCCAGACTACCTAAAAATATTCGATAGTACATAATTATGACTACAATATGCATCCATGGGTATAAGAAGGTAAAGATCAGATGCAAAGGAATGCAATTACTACCTGACCAAAGAGATCCTCACGGAGATATCTTCCGAGCGGCTTATCCAGGCCACCATAAAACTTGATACGAAATAGCTGAGACTGTTCACAAACCGTACCAGATCCCTTAACTGCATACGTGCTAGACAAGGAAACTAGTATACTCTGCTGGTTCTCATCAGTAGAAAATATATCAGTCGTCATCTCTCTGTGATCCTCAGACAGGTATACTCTCTTTTGTTCATTATCTGACTTCTCTTCTAAGGTGGATTCTTCTCTGGATTCATCTTGGTCAGTTTGGGAACGAGGAGAGGAATCAAATTCCTTTTCATCTGGGTTTTGAATTGAGAAATCTCCATTTAGAGATCCATTTGTGAGATACTTGTCCCCAGTGGATTCAAAAGGGGCCAGGAGTTTTGGGAGAGAGGCACCTTCATCGGCAAGAAATGAGGTCTCAAGGGATAGATGGTAGGCTGCAAAGACAGAAAACTGCGCTGCATGCTTGACCTTCTTTAGTTCTTCAAGGCTTCCACCCCGTAAAAGAATCTACATTGTATTTAGTTTGTCTTCTTTTGTTAGTCCAGGAACTTGTGAAATTAAATACAAGTTAAAACTAGTTAAGCATTAATAAGTGCAACTATACAACGTTTGTGTCTTGCAGTTTGCATATTGCTCAGACCATTTCAACAGGTCTATGTTCCTTAGTTATTTCTTTTAAGGCACAATTTTAAAAAATATATGCAAGAAAATGCATGCTACACGCAAACACAGAATTTCATAAGTCAACTCTGCTTATTTAAACTTTAATGAAAACCTATAACCTAATCCCTTTCCTTTCTTTGTTTATCTTATTACAGTCTCAATTCGACAGAATATATTTTCTTTGAAGAAACACAAGACATTTTCAAGGGAATTAACAATTTTCTGTTCTACTTCTCTCATAGAATGAGATGCTCGAATTTTTCTTCAAAAGTAGCTATATTACCTAGAAGAGAATGCAATCCAACTACTACCTTTCATATTCCAATTAGTGACCATGATGCATGCAAAAGTATCAACATAGGCCTAATCAAATTAACAAGTAAAATGTTAGGTTTTAAGTTTAGTTACCGTGCATCCAAGCCGTTTTGGACAACCATCGAAGAACATCAAAGTCTTGGCAGCCTTTTTACCTACCAAAGTACCCTCTGCCAAAGACTCAGTGGTGACCTTTTCAGTTCGGAAAGTGCGGCAGTGGCCAAGCCTTGCTGAGCTGAGGGCTTCTGTGGAGGCGGCAATGCGAGATCCAGTGCAGCTGGCAATCCTTTCAAGAAGTTTGCGTTTGACATTGAGCACAAGGGAGATGTCCTTGGAGAGGATCTCCTGGGCATAGAGTGAGGCACTCTTCTCCACCAGAAGCACATTAGGCCTTCGTGCCTCAATTGCTGCCACAATGCTCTTGAGATGCTCTTTCTCCTAACAATTCAAATTATAGAAGCTTTTATTTTAAAGTAAATTACTTAACCTTTGCACTACTTAGTAAATAAGATAGCAGTCACTAAGATAATTGGTAAGAAGCAAATTGAGTAATTGCAATTTCTTAGTAATTTGAAATGGATTCATCGGACATTTTATATACCATCTGATGCTTTTCCTAACATCAAAGGACAAAAAGAAATGAAAAGGATGTGCTTTCGTAAAAAGCTGTTAATGATGTTACTAGTAGAAAATCCAATTAAGTTTAATTTTAACATAAGTTTACCTGTTCAAGTACAGTGTCCAGGGATGCTAGTTTGTTCGGGGTCTTTTGGTACTCAAGTGCCCCTCCTAGAAGGAACAGTCTTGGATTCCTATGCTGCGACACCATTCGTTTGTGTTTTACATTTTTAGAACAAACCACACCCTTAACAAAAGTGCTGTAAAAAGAGAATCAAATAAATCAAAACCACCCCATTTAATAATCGTACAGAAATAGCAATCACCAGAAGTACAGAATTATCCATCATATACAAATAGGAAATTCATGTATCTGGTATCCCCTTCAAGAAAGAAAGTTGCCACCTTAAGAACAATCCAAAAACAAATACCATCATTCTGCTTTCTCCCGTCCCATATCCTTTCAATTAACTTTCTATTGATGAACATGAAATAAAACTGTGGAAAAAAAAAAGAAATAAAGCTATGCTAGATACCTGTCACTTGGGGTTCCTGAGGCAACACACTTGACCTTGACATAACTAGCAGGGTCCATGCTCCCACCTCTTTGTGTATCGGGCTTTACAAAATTTGCAGCTTGCCATGCCAAATATGCCACAATCTCAAGCCAGTCGTCCCGAAAGCTCTCCTTTTCAATCCCAACCCCTTGGCCTTCCAACAACTGGGCCACGAGAGCCCGGAAGTGGCCATGCAAGGCGCCCCTCAATACCTCCTTCTGGGTCAAATTCGAGTTGCCTTCATCCCCCAGCCCAAATCCATCCTCATCAGACCCCGAATCCGCAAGGAACCCAGAATTATTATCTTCATCCTCATCAAGTTCATAGAAACCATTTTCAGCATCATCCCCTTCATCAGCTGGAGGTGGAGGATGCCATATAAGGCTGTTACCCTCCAAATTTATGGGGGGAGGTGTTTGCCGACCATTTTCATCATCATTAAGGGATATTTGACTATTTGATAAGTCCTGCATAGACCCGGGGTATGAGCGCTGCCTGACATAGTTTGGAGAGTATGGGTCAAAGGGACCATTCCGTGGTCTTGAGGTTGGAGTAGCATCACCACCCAGCTCAGGTGACCTGCGTGGGCTATTTCGGGGGCTTGAAATAATGGATTTGAAGCTGGGGAGTTCAGTTAAGGTGGTTGATTCGCTATCAGAGGTGTTAGCACCAGAGAACGAACTTGATGGGGTGAAGAAGCTGCTACTAAACTCATAATCATCACAATCCATACTCCTAAATTAAGTATTTGAACAAGGTAATTAGTGAATTTGCTTGTCTTAACCAGATAAATCTTCCAGGTAATATTTACTACACGAAATAGGTGACTACGCATGCAATAGTAAGATTAAAAGTTAAGTACTTAATTAATGACATTAATTTGTATACAGATTTCAGAAAGAAGAATTGATAGGATGAAAGAGTTTCAAATAAATTAATAATTCTATTTTTTACGAGGATTAAGAAGCGTCAGGACTAGTACTAAACCAAATTATTTTAACTAACTTAGTTCCCGATCATGTATCAATTACAAAAGAAAAAAAGAAAACAATATTATTACAAAAACAAACCAAAAATAACAAAAGGTAATAATAATAAAATTTATTACCTAGGAGAAGAATAGGAATAATGAAGTGTCCGTTGAGAGAACTGCAGCTCGTTCACCAACTGTTCAATCTTTGCCCCATCAGATACCAACTGGACAGGTCCAGTCGACTCATCCATGCGCTCCAAAGACAACAAGGAGCTGTTGTTCTCCCCTCTTTCTTTCACAAATCCATTACTGCCCAAACCACAGCAGTCAGCCGACCCGCATCGTGCCGGCACGCAAGTCCTGTGGCATCTAGAACAGTCATCATCTGTCCCTTCCATTAAAGATCTAGAGAGGTTTTCAGGCAGGCAGTTGATCCAACACTGAACCTTTTGCGGCACCTTATCGACTAAGTTTTCTTCTACTCCCATGAACAGAGGCAAGTGCTCAGAGGATTCAGAACCCCTTCTTCTATGTGATTTAGTACAAAAAAAAGGAGAAAATTTCACAGAGAAAAGAAGTTTGAAGGGAACTAAAAGGAAACCCTCACAACTTACTTTTATTTATCAATATTTCGGGTTAAAACCCTTAATTAAAAGTTAAAATCAACACTCCTGAGAGACCAAAATATTTCTCCAGAAGGTACAGTTAGTTCCTAGAAAAATTCTTCGTCTCTCTACTCTCTACTCCTATATACAATTCGAGGTACAAAAAATAAAAAAAGCGCAAACCGAGCAAAACCTAGAATGGATTCAAGGAGCATCCTAGAGAGGGATTAAGATCTCTAAATGCAACTGAAGAACGCACTGAAACTTGCGCGAGACGAAAGTATCCCATGGCGAGATCAGGAAGGAGAAATCGATGGATTGAATGGAATGGAGAGATCTGGATTGGAGGTGAAAGGGGAAAGATATAGGCCAAGCGATGAAAGCGAAAGGTAGACGAAGCTGCGATGGCGATGGACTTTGTCTTCTCTCTCTCTACATACTTTCTTTTTCCAATTATTTTATGGATTTGATTTGATTTGTTTATGAAGTCAAGGAGTTGAATACTTTATCCTTTGTGAGAAATACAAGGTGGGTTTTTGGTTTTAAAGGAAACAATGGAGAATTTAAGAAAGAGATGGGAAGGAAATATTTTATTTAATTTAAATTTAAAGTAATGATAATGATAATAATAATAAACGGTAAAAAGAAAATTGAGAACTCCAGATATTTTTTTATACATACACATTGGTGCACTGGTGCAGTATTAAGTTTAAGAACTTTCACTAATGAACAGTGGGGCCCAAAATTAATACACAGTGTCCGTACTGTATTAATTAAATTAATAATGGTGGTGATACGGGTGCATTTATTTGTTAATCATGCAAATTGTTTTTAATTGAAATAGGTTGAGTGTCGGAGATAGAAAAGTAAAAGTGCGGGACAGAAGAAAACTTTTTATATAAAACTGGACCATGAATCTCTTTATTAGCCTTGTCAATGAAACTGGGGCCCCCTTGAGCATCGTATAAGTACTTATTAAAAGAAATTTGCTCCGCGTGCATAGATAATTTTATTCGGATTATTATAATATGTTACTTACCGTTGTACAATTACGGAACCTTTACGCACAAAAGGTATAAAAATAGTGTGACGGGTCATATCGTAAGTTAAAATGACCCGCTACATGAAGTACTCAGAGAGAAGTGCGGAGATTAGATGAGATAGGTGCGGAATAGCTGTTGGGTTGATGTTATGACGTGTCGCAGCTGGGTTGGTGGATAAGGTTTGATGCGAGTTACGGTAAGGGATCCTTTTCACCGGGACAGATCTTACACAAATATTGTGCAATTAATTCAGTGATGCCCCGTTTGGCGGGTTGTAGACTCTGATTGGTGCTCCGTTCTAGCATTTATTGCGTGGACCGGCTTTGCATTAATAACCTTTAATAGTTTCATGGCACACAACTACACAAGTCATGTTCATGTTTAAATAAATATGTTACACTAATAAAAAATTATATCCACTTATTACAGTTGTATTACCTGATTACCATGCTGGCTATTGGATCTAGCTAAGAGCCATTATTAACTTTTTCACTTTTCAGGTTTTGATGATATCATTTCAAATGGCTTCTAGTACGCTGAGAAGTTTCAGAAAATTATTTTAGTTTAGAAAAAGCAAAGTACTTGAATTTGAAAAACATTTGGTTGGTAATTTCTGGAAAATTACATATTTTGTGGGGCCCACAAACCAGTAAAATAAATCACGGGCAGCACACCAGCACCGCAACCCCGCAGGGGTAACGGTCCAAAAATTGAAGGTCAGACCGGTCTGACTATCAGTGTATTGTTTTTTTGTGGGAAAAAGTTTTAATGAGGTTTAAATTTAATAAAGCGTATGGGAAGAAGATGGGGACGCATCATGGGACTAATTATTAAACCCGAAATTCCCTTATGTCTATTTCAGGCTAAAAGGAAAAGAATAAATCAAAAATAAAAACAAAATAAAAAGACAATAGCTAATTGTTTTTCTGCTCTTGTACCAAACTAAAAGCATGGGAGACGGAATCATGTTATCATTGAAAAATTCTGTAAGATTTTTGACATGTCATAAATTTTGAAAAGGGATATCTGCTGAGTGGATATAATTTGGATGGATGACAAACTTGTTTGAATTTTGACCCAATTTTTCTATGAAACATTAAATAAATAAGATTATGGATCCTTTTAAATTTAGAGATCATTTATGTAAAATTATAGTTTGATGCAATTAAAATATCCATTATCTATTCATTTAAAGATCAATAGTTTAGCTACGTTGACGTTTAATTAGGTTTTCAAATTAAATTATATTGAGTTTGAAATATAACCATCTAAGTTAGTAGGAGCTAAGATATTATTTTACTTTAAGAATTTTCACAAAATCAACAATGGCCCTCGAAAACAAAATCAACAATGATTGTCGTTAGTTTCAAATATTTAATATACATATCAATAGTCATAATTATCAAATATATGATTTTTTCCTTTTTTTCTTGAGATTTGAACGGCCCTTAGGCCTATCAATATATGATTTACGTATGCATAATACTTTACTTTCAATTACTTCCAAGAGATAAATGCTATTCTAAGAATTATATGTTAATTGTTGACATATTTCTGTAACGTCCATTCATTAGTTTGAAAGTCTAGCAAGAGAGTTAATATGTATAAATTAATCACAAAAACACAATCCCAAATTTCCCTCTGTCGTGATAGACACAATTTTGATGAAAGTCCAAATGCGCGTTAGAATTTTTTAAAATTTTGCGGCGAAATATTAGGTAATTAAAATGGCCTAGCTGTACGGTTTTGATCCGGCGCTTTATTGTATCAGCGATATCATTTTCTATGTATATATTATTTCTAAAATAATATAGCACGGACACACCATAACGGCATAACGCCTTCTTAACAAGGAAACGAAAGTATAAATTTGCAAATAAATTGCCCAAAACTATAACTTTGATATGCAACTAGGGCTAAATTAGAATTTTTAAATCCGTATCAGTGACCCAATCAGACAAGGAGGCACGTGCCAAGTCTTGGGAAAATGGGGAAAGGCGTGCATTAATTTATTCGGAGTAAAAGTAAGGCGAGCATGAATTTTAAGGATAATTACAAGTTTAGCTTTCAAATTATAAAATTAGCATATATGAAACGATGAATTCAAATTTGGATATAGATGTGACATCTATTTTTTTTTTTTTTTGAGATAGACTACTATACCGTTAAAATCTGTCTAGTGCTCTTATTAGTAGACTACTAGACCGTATAGATGTGTCATCTATTTTTTTTTTTAAGATACATTGGAGATCAAGTCTCCTAACTTATTTTTAAATTAAATGTCTATAAAAAATCTCAGCAGGATTTCAAACATGTAACATTTCACTCAAAATGCATTGCTATTTGTCACTAAATCAAGAGCTGTTTCTTGTGTTTGCATCTATTTTAGATATATCCATCCAAGTATCCATATATATTTACTATTGAATGCAGACACAAATATAATGTTTGCACTATTCATTTCGAGTTAATTTTGGTTTTGTATCCCTCGATCCTAACCCTAACATCCAGTGTGGGAGGAGTTCAGTGCACAATAAGATATTTGTGAGTTATCTTTGTACCTTTTATATTCAATGAATTATTTCACAATGTCTTCTGCGAAGAAAACCCACACGAATCATATTTACTATAATTGGGTTATGTCTGCACTAATTATTTTGCACTTAGGTCGTGCTAGTGGCATGACTTTGCTATGTTTAGATTGACATCATCATCATCAACATTATCTTCGTCATTTTCATCATAATTACTACCATTGCAAGGCTGCAGCTGCTAGGTGCCATGCCACTAGCTACCTCAACTATCATAAATCATCTCCATCATAATCATCATTTTTTTTTTTGAAATGGAGGATGCTCAATGTATATTGGATTATTTAGAATTGTACTTCATCTATCGGATTTAGACAACAGGAATTAAAAAATATATATATTTATGGCTAGGTTTCATATGCATTTATACAAAGTCCTATCAAAAACGGAAAAACCCCTCTTGTTCACTGTGGGCTTGAAATCGCTGAGGTCAAATATGCAAGACAGTGAAACACATGATTGCTTTATTATTTCCTTGTTATACACTCTCCATTGCATCAAAAAATAATATTCCTTGTATTTCTTACGAAATAAATTTTTCTAATGCATTTATTTATTGTGGCCTATTTTCTTCCCTTGTATTTATGAAAGAAGGAACCTTTCATGGTTGTCATCTTATGTTTTGTCTCTGTCAGAAGATAAAATGGTAAATTAAATTACATGAATCGTCACCGAAAGGTTTCCCATTTCCTAGCTTGAACCTTGAAGTTATTCAATTTCTTATTTTCATCTGTAAAAAATATGTACAGCCATATTGTCATTTTCAAGGAAAACTCGAGAAACCTTTTTTTTTTTTTTTCTTTTGGGTAAAGCTGGCGTGGAAAGTTTTTTTTTTTGTAGGTGGCATCTTACAATAAAAAATACTTAGCTAGTTAGCTTTAACAATCGAGCAATGGTGATTTAGACACGTATCTAATGACATGTATATATGTTATTTCTATATATGACATATATTTGATGTCTTAAAATGTATTTTTCTAACTAAAACCTAAATGGTAGATGCATTTCTCATTTTTTTATATGACTTGTAGTAATAAATTTGAACCAACTCAAAGATTATTTAATTTTTCAGCAAACAATTCTTAAACTATGAAAAAAAAAATAGAAAGTTGATGTCTTTTTACTGAATGGCAATCAAATTTGGCACACGCCATATCTGTATGATACAAACTAAAAGGCACCATTTATTTGTTTTTATTTGAGCAACATATATATTTCAAGATATTGCAAAGTTGTACTATAAAAGATAAACGTGCTCTAAATTACTTGTAAGGACGATAATATGGTACAAACTAATGGCGTTATATTAACTTCAAAAGTTAATATCAATCAAATTTATCAATTTAATTTATCTTTGGCACGAGATAAGATGCAGTATAATAGAGATCGTGTACATAACGTGCTATTGATTCCAGCAAAACTACGGTCTAAGTCCAATGATAATGACATAGTATTTGTAATGTTTAGATTCAAGAATCAAATTTGTACTCACAAAACGAATTAAACTTTTAAAGTCTTCTTAATTACACCTTATATATATGTTCATTCGTCCAATTTTATTTTGGTAACAACTATATTGAACTTACATTTAGAAGGGTGTTTGTCCTCGTTCCCTGAAAAAAAAGAAAAAAAAATAAAAAAATTGTGATATCACAACTAAATTTGGTTCGTTGGGACCCAAAGTGGTGATCAGCTGGGGCCCATCAAACTTCCAACTTGAAATTCTAGGAACGCTCTACAATTCTAGTTTATATAATATAGTTTCGTTGCTTATTTTATATTTTAATCTAATAAATTATGCAGTTGAATAAACAAATTCTATTATTTTTGCATATTTTGGCTGCTTACCATAAAAAAATTTTCTGAATCTTGTATTAATATTTGTATCTATGCAGTTGAATCTATAAAAGCACGTTCCAATTAAACAAAAAAATATAAGTATTTTCCTCGACATATTTGCTCTTCGTTATTATTAATATTTGCATACGAACATTTGGCATGACTACAATTTCTACAATTAGTTTTACCAAAGTTCAACCATAATTAGTCACTACCTAGCATGTCAAAAAAAAAAAGTTCAACCATAATTAATGAATTGTAACAATACTACCGGTCTGAATTGCAGTAGAAATTGAAAATTACGGGACCCAAAAGATAACGTTCCAAAACTCTAAGCATACTGATATAATCATATAAAAACAAAATCAAACAACAACCCATTCAAAGAATAAATGAACCAATGGCGTTTGATTCTATCATAATAATTTTAGAGGAGAGACACGTCACTTTCCAAAAGCTATTTTGCCAAAACAGGAGACAGGAAGGATTGATTGATAGAATTACTGGATAAGAGGTATAAAATCAGACGGCGCCGCCCCTAACTCTTTTTACTGTCAGAATAATTGTAGAACTATTTAGAAAAAAAAAAACTTGTGTAGGACGCCTTTAGTTCTTGTTTAGTTATTTTCCCCCTTTTTTCTTGTAAATATTTTTTTTTGGGAGTGAAAAAAAATTGAATAAAAGGCACAAATTTAAGTTTTCATTGATAAGAATAGTATTGTTGAAAGGTATGAGCTTCATTAAATATCTTGAACTTTACAAAGCATGCATAAAATATATGACTTTTTAAAACTACTCTGAAAAAAAAAGGTCCCAATAAACAACACTACTCTATTGTGCTTATTGGCTTGTACTAAAAGACAAAAAATCTTCATTAATCTTTCATAATTCGTACATCCTACGGATACACTGAGCAATGTTAAGCATTGCCAGATTTATATTGTTTAGATATACAATTTTTTTAGATAAGGTCGAAGATATCACAATTTTCTTCATTCTAACTAATTGCTTTCTAATTTATTTGTGTATAATTATTCAAATTTGTAATCCTAAATTGAATTTGGGAAATTCCTTACAGAAAAACAACATAAAATACCGGACAATGCTGAATTAATTTATTTATAAAAAAATTAAAATCCAATGATTAACAAGACCTTATAAAAAATACTTTTTTTTTTATTTACGTATTACCAATCGTCAACCCACGAGTAAAACAAAGTGACTCAAATACCTAAACAGGTATCGAAGCTTTTTTTTTAGACATACTAGATAGCGGCTATCTAGTTAGAAAACAAAGGAAAAGAAAGGAAAAGAAGTAGAAAAGAAAAAAATAAAAAATTAAGAAAACTTGAAGAAAAGAGCCGCCTATTGCACCAGCCAGTCATGTACAGCTTGTAGAGTTCTTCTTTCGTTTCTGAAAAGTCTGTTATTTCTTTCCAACCATAGACTCCACAAGGCTGTTGCAATCTTGGTAGATATTGAATCCATTCTGTCAAGGGAGCAAAGACGTGCCAGCAGCTTTTGCGATCCCTGTACAGCAACAGTTGATAAGCCCAGCCTAACCCATAGGTCATCGAGAAGGGGCATGTGCAAAACAAATGATCTGCAGTTTCAAGCAGGTTTTGCTGGCATAAGTGACAGAGCTGTTGCACATTTATATTCCTTCGCAACAGCTGGTACTGAGTTAGCAAACGGTCATGTGCTAACAAAAACAGAAAAGTCTTTACTGTTGGAGGGATTTTGAGGCGCCACAAATTTTGAAGGTGAAATTTCACCTTACCAGCAGAGGCTAGAGCTTTATAAACTGAAGAGGAGGAGTATTTGCCATCTGAACTCCATTTCCAAAGCATTCTGTCTGCTCCTCGTGTTAATGAAGCCCCCTGAAAATGCCTGTAGAGCCAGTCCTGAGTTTCTGTCATAAGAGCCGGAACAACATCAAACCATGATCGAATAGTCTGACTGACAGTAACCAACCGTCTGATAGGTATATGTGCAGACGCTTGAAAAAAGGAAAGTAAAGTTCCTCCCCAGTTATCAAACCAAAAAAGTGTGTTTTCTCCATTTTGCAACTCTGTTGTAGTGGAGATTTGAAGAAAGTACCTCAATGCCAAAAGCTGTTTCCAAAAGAATGAGCCATTGATGTTCTATCCTAGAGGAGGGGTGTTTGAATTCCTCTTAGCAAAAAGCTGGTTAGCTAAAGTTGACCACAGAGAAGAAGGCTGGGAATACAACCGCCAAAGCCAACGAAGCAACAAGGAAATATTTTCCAGCCTTAAATCAATCAAACCCAACCCTCCCAGCTCCTTTGGCAAACAAACCCGGCTCCAAGCCAAAAGTGGTAAAGCTCTACCTGAGTTACCTTGCCAGATGAAATTTCCTCTAGCTTTGTCAATGGCTTTGATTACCCAAGATGGTAGTTGGAAAGCCGACATGAAGAAGACAGGGATGGAGGACAGTACTGAGGAAGCAAGCACAATTCTTCCTGCTCTCAAAAGTAATGGAGACTTCCATCCTGCTAATCTTGAAGTAACCTTGTCAATGAGTCTTTGAAAACACAGCCTATCCGGCCTCTTGGAAGTTAAAGGCAGTCCCAGGTAGAGTAACGGCAACGATGCCTGTGAGCAATTCAAAATATTCTATACTCTTGGGATATCATTGGCTCCAACATTAATGAAGGAACTTAGTTTTGTACTTCTTTTAATTTTAAATCGCACTTAACATAATTAAACATCAAGCACAAGAAAAAGATTTAGTGGAGAGACAAATGAGTGCAAGAGATAGAGAAAACGGGTTGTATCTCTCTTCGTTTCGCAACGAAGAAGCTCGACCAAGGCTTTGGAATCGGTGGCGTGCTCTCCAACACCTCCTACTCTTTGTTCTTGAGTCTACCAAAAGAATTAACCAAGTCCTAATAATTTGTGCTAGCAAATTTCAGGATGAAGCTAATACTTGTTTTCTTTTTCGATTAATCAACAATTAATAAGAAGAAATTATTGCTCAACACATGAGCACCTAAATTAACTTGAGAATGAACAATTACATGGCAGAAAAACTACTTTTTCTTCTTGTAATTTCGTTCAATTGGGAGAGGAAGAGAGAGAGGAGAAAGTGAAGAGTCGTGTCCCTTTATTTCTCCTTGAGTCCCTTCATATAACCCACTAATTAGTCCTTCCAATTAACCAATGATTAAAGGACAATTTTGTCCCTCTAAAGCCAGCCATAAATAAGGCCTAAATGGGCTACATCACATGTATTAGAGAAAGTTTAATATGCACCATAGTGCATAGGGAGTTTTATGCACCGCGGACTTTTTCGGAGATATTTTTATAAATTGACAAATCTAATTTAACCAATCTAATCTACATATTGAAATCTCATAGCAAATCAAATTTTACAATTTTTGAGATTTTATTACTATTTTTTTCGAATTTTTTAAAACCTGCCATTTTTGGAAACAAACTACTATTTACAAATTCCAAAAATGACAGGTTTTAAAAAAATCGAAAAAAATAGTAATAAAATCTCAAAAATTATAAAATTTGGTTTGCTATGAGATTTCAATATGTAGATTAGATTGGTTAAATTAGATTTGTCAATTTACAAAAATACCTCCGAAAAAATCCGCGGTGCATAGAACTCCCTATACACTATAGTGCATATTAAACTTTCTCCATGTATTATTAGTCCATTAATCTATTTATTAATTGTCTTCTCAAATTGCTTTCAATTCGGGATCAATTAGGCTTATTAAATCAAAGCCTATATATTCAATATAATTCCTATAATTATATTAAATATTGTTGAACTAAATTATCAACTTATTGATAATTATTATTGTATTATCATATGCATTAATTAAGTTTCATATGATCACTTTAATTTAATTAATTATAACGGTTCGCAACGGTATATAATTAATTAATCAACTTATCATATAGTGCATTCTTTAATGCAAATAAACTAAATAATGCACCATTTGGTTAAGATTTATTTGTGTGACCCTCGAGGATTTATGTTATGTTGGCCATAGAATTAAATCATTATTTATTTTCAATAATCATAAGCGGTATCTAGCAACACGTTATGATTCTCAATTAACATAAACAAATACTATACTTTTATAGTATTACAATCATGCATAAGAAATAAAGTATTTTCTCGTTTTGATTCATATGTCACATGATATCATTGTATAATCCAAGATAGGAATGTGTCATTCTTGCAGATTATACATTTCTTGATCTAGAGTTTATCGTCTAGTTTGCGCGCATATGATCCAATTCCATCAAGGGGCCCAACTGATATCATTACTCACTAGGTATACTAATGAGGTATGTATGGTTTTCTTGATGAATAACTTTTCCCCGCACAATTCAAGAGAACATAAATAAAGTCCGTATAGCAGCCCTTATCAGGAATCAACGTTAGACGATATTTATTGAACATATCCTCATGTGGAAAAGTTGAACCATCTCAAACTTAGAATCAAATTCATATGAAATAAATAATGACACATAACACAATCCATATATTTATTTCATTGGGTCAAGTCCTGTGCTATGTTCCAGTAACATACACATATGCAATTAAGTTGGTAACTCCTTACTTATGATTTGTAGAACTTAATCATCACTTAACTTGCATACTAATCTTATCTGATAATTAATGTTCCTTGTTAATTATCAAGATTATGGACAATTTGAGTTTATTATTGTCATTCTAATGAATGATCTACAGAGATCTATAATTCAGATCCTCAACCTGAATGATCTGTCAATAATAAACTCTAGGAACAAATGATCAAATATCATCAATAACATAAATTAAAATTTAAGTCATTAAACTATTGACTTCTAGGACATAACTCCAACAATTAAAAGGCACAAAGAATGTCTTCATCCAGTTTATATCAATCCTAGAGATCTTAGAAAAGGTATAGAAAAGGTATCGAAGCTTTGTTAAATCCCTGCTACTTATTAAAACATCAAAAAAAAAAAAAGTTGGAATAATTTCACTGGGGAGGTGGAAACAATATTGTTCTATCAATTATGGATCACTGATTTGTGTGATCTGATATGATTTGTGGTCAAGATATTGATTTTAAATAAAAAATCAGTTCCTTTGACAGAAAAGAGTCAGATGGTGTTTAAACAATTTATTTTTTCAAAAAGATATCCACCTATATAGTTGAAAGATTCAACCAGATATTTTTATTGCCTAAAATTATTTTGTTTTTTTATTTGTCCATGTAATGAGGGCATTTTTTTTTCTAGTTTACTTTCAATAATCACGAAAATATTCCACAAAGTAAAGATGACATCCTAATTTGTCTTTCGGGAAGGTGCCTATGCAAGTATTATACATTATTTAAAATAATCCATATGTAACAAACATAAAGGTATACGCGATTTAAACATGTTGCTATAACTGAAATCCTTGTTATTTCAGTGTCATCAGAAACATGTTGAATAAATTATGCTTCGATTAGGTAAGCACATGCACAGAGTCAGCCATTGCTGTATCAGCATAAATCTCAGAATTATCTTCTATTATAAAAAGAAGAAAATAATAATCCCTCCCTATTTATTTCAAAATGGAGGTGTCCATTTTCTGAGGACGGAGAACTGACAGTGACAATACTAACATGTCAGATTGGTGCAAGGGTCAGATTAATTGGAACTTAATTGGACCACTGATTGACAAATGCGATAAATTTAGACGAGTTTCTGCTGTATGAACATCTAGAATTATTCAAAAGTTACAAAAATTATTTTTACAGAGTTTACCTTATAATTTTTTTATGATCCAGAATGGTACAAAAGAATAAAAAGCAGATGTGATTTTCTAAAACCATTCAAAATCACGATTGTATATAATAAATGCTATATACAATAATTCCAACAATTCACTATAAGATTGTTTATACTTACAACCTACATCCATGTATGAAAACTAAATTGAACTTCAGAAAATTTAACATTTGAGTATAATAAATTAAAACTCTTGCCTAATTTAACAATGAAATGATATATTCTCAAATATTAAAAGAGATACTGTCACATTCATTTTTCCATTATAATAGTTGACATTGGGAACTTCCGGCTTTGTACAAAGGCAGTGTCTCCTGATTTTCAATAGAAATGGAGAAGATCCAACTTGAACACAACGATCAAATAAAAACAGAAAATAAATAATACACGGAGCTTAACAACCGGAGTTGGTCCACCACTTCTTTGTTTTCTAGCTCATTTATTTTCTTTCAAAATTCTTATCCAATGGTCCTTGTTCTTCTCCGATTTACTATAAACTGGAGCCGTCCTGTTTCTATACCTATTCAGATTTTATACAACTAATTAATCGCATAACATGTAATGGTTTCTGTTGAGTATCCATATTTGCACCTTTCGGTATGGTACGGAGTAAATCGTGATTATTTAATTTTAACAAGACGTCAAGACCGGTAGAAGAATAAAAAAATTTTCATGCTTGCTGAAATTGGAGAGCAGAACTCCTTATCCAGAACCCTAAAAGAGGTTGTTAAAACACAATGAGGGGTACCTTATGATTAGAGTATTATAATTATTATCATTATCATAGAATGCCTTGTGCGTTGGCTATTGGCCACATCCTGATATTTGATGCATCAACGTAGATTTTGATGGGAGAGTATCCTCTGCCGACTTTTGATCCGAGCCGTTCGATCAAATCTGGACGATTAAAATTTTTCAGGCCTATCAATCTTGTATTATGCACGGGACTCTCATTAACCGTTGAGATTAGATCTAACGGTTCAGATCAAAGGTCGGCACCCTGCCAACCTTTTAAGGTTGACAGAGGATGTGATTCCGATTTTGATAGATAGAATGATATGCAGGATACTATATATATTAATTGTTGGTAATATTCGATGTTTGGATTTTATATTTCACAAAAAGGGCATGTGAAGAGAACATGTGCCGTGTTTTTCACACATTTTAATTTTTAATAAATCAGTAATAATATTTTAAAGCACTCGGATATTAGTGGAAGCATATAAGGATTTTGAAGAGGATCCATTTCTCCTCATGTCTCTATTTTTTAAAAATCCTACTACCACAAAAAAGTTTTAAAGAGAACAGAAGTAGCAAGTTAAGTGGCAGACTACTAAAATAACTCCTGAGTTTGTGTCTTAGTTGACATGATTTGAAGGGAGATTTCCGAGTCTTCTTTATCACTTATAAGTTTAAAAAAACAAATAAAAAAAGGAAGCAGAGAATCCATTGGAAGGAAAAGGATCGGAATTGGGTAACCACAGTTTGGTTGTTTCAATGAAATATGATAAATACGATAGATGATGTATGGACAACCCAACAAAGAGCAGAGCTTCAAAACAAAACAAAACAAAACAAATACAAACATAATTTAAATCTCATGTAACACATGTGGCCTAGTGGCTCAGTGGTAAGAGCACTAGACTGGCTTTCAAAAAATTAAGGGTTCAAGCCCCGCATTCACTTTTAATTTTAGAAAAAATTAGATGACAAAGACCTCCCTCTTTCTTAAAAAAAAAAATCTCATGCAACAAAAATAATAGTACTAGTAGACTAGTAGATGTTCTCCGTATAACTTCTTCTAAACGGATGTAATATATTTCTAGCATTATAATTTTATGCCGATGTGGATCGATAGATTTATAATAAAATAAATCAATACGAAATTGTAGATGGTTTTTTACCGTTTAAATCTCATGCTGCCAGACTGCCAGTACACATCATATAAATAAAAAATAAAAAAATAAAACAAAAATTTATATGTTTCTGGAAAAAGCGAGGTATTGAGTGATTTTATTTAGGTTTTAAGTTTGTAATTTCTTATTACTGAAAATTTGTACAGTGGAAAGATTATTTGATTTTGACATTTCAAATTTGGAGGGTCAAGCCTCCCAATTTTTTTAATTAAATGTCCAGTAGGATTTCGAACATGCGACCTTTCACTTAAAATGTATTATTGTTCCTTATCAGTTTATCACTAGATCAAGATCGGATTCTTCAAAGTTTTTATTGTTTAAAATGTTAGAAGTTGAACAGAACAGAGACAAAAAAAATATTTTTTTAAAAAAGAAAACCATAAACATTTGAATCCATTATCAATAATAAGAATACTATTTCAATATCAAGTTCAACTATAGCAAGGAGGGTACAAGTTGGTGACTTGTACATGTAACTCTTATCTACTAGGTGCCTGACTTTGATTAACCTAGAATTATAGGATATTATTAGAGACATTAGGTTTTGGGTCACATTCAGTGCCACGTAGATATGGGAGTGACCAATTAGAACTCCAAATCGGCTTTTAGAATCTCTCTTGCTGACTCTGATGGACTATTTTCATCATGTCTTATTTCTGATTTCACTTTTTTTTCTTTTTTTTGCTTTTGCTTTTTTGAATTCTTTTTGCAAATTGTAAATCCATACAAAGAACAATTTTGCTGCCCCACTTTTAGTTTAAATTTTAAAATTCAAACTGTTAATATTATTCAATTTCATAAGAAATTAATGTGTTACTATAAAATTATATGGGTGTGTTTGGAACTCATCAAATAAGGCTTGTTAAGAAAAAGCTTATTGAGGTCCAAACCAAACGCACAACTAGCAATTTGAATAAGTCACAAATTGTCTATTTGCTTCTTTATTGCAATTTCATCTTTTGGGAGAATTGCTTATTCTTCCCACGTGAATTAGGGAGGAGAGAGAAACCCACTTTTTATTGTTGAAATTGCTAATTGTTTCCATGTGAATGGAACTGCCAAACACACTCTAATTTTTTAAGTTCATTTGATACTAGATTGCGGTAGGAAATTAAACGAACCTCGTTAAAAATGATAGATTAAATCTAATGTGATCAATTTCAATTTTTCGATCTAGTATCAAATCAGCTTCAAAAATTATAAATTACGGCAATACGTCTCTGGTGAAAAGGAACCAGATCAACTATTTATTATGTTTGAATTTTAAAATTTGAAATATAAATCAATAAATGAGATTGTGGCATTTGGGACGCCGGAACCCTCCTCGTACATAAAAATACTTAAAAATTAACTAAATTTACACGTGATTTACCATTTGATCCAATATAATTTCGCTCTCCTATTTTCTCCTGATTGGATTATTTGTTGTGCAACTGAATCTTTTATTTACTTCATGTTTGAATATTTTTGCAATAATAGGACAGATCAAATTCTAAAATGTTAATAATTTACAAAGATATATCCATCGTCAGAAAAAAAAACAATTGTGATAATTTATCGAAGGGCCGAAACACGTATATCCTGTATCTGCCCAGAAAACGTTTGACACCATATCTAAAAAATCTGTAAAATAATAATAATTTATTTGTAGAGAGCTGATAAGTTAATTTTCTAACACCTTTTCCTGATTCAGTGAATCACAACTGACTATTCCGTAATTTTCATTTAACTATCAAGGTCAAATAGGATTATTTCGACGGCTAAAAAATAGACACACATTTCAGGCGTCGCATGATACAAAAGGATATAGTTTAGTAGTAGACAAACGAGGGGAATTAAGTGCTGCAAGAAAAAAATATATATTCAAAGCAAAAAAATTGGTCTGCCTAAAGTTAATTATCTCCATGGGTAGGTACCGAGGACAATGCCAAAAAGGAAAATGGAGTTGCATATGTTGAGAGTAGATGCGAAACCGACCCCCTTTGATTGAATAGTTTTCAGGCGGTGATAGTCCAAAAATTTTTGTTCCGTAGATCGTTTTTAGAAGACTGTCGTTCTAAAATCCGGACCGGCTCTTTGAAAGAATTATGACGGATAAGAATCTAGAAGGGTCGGATTTAATTTTTTTTTCGAAAACAGATGTTGAAGAACCGGGTCTGACCTAACCCTTCGGCCTTCAATTGTAGTGATCATCTAATAATGATGAGACTATATAAAATAAAAAATATTTTAAAAAATAATGTTGGTATTATTTTGGAAGCATTAGAAATACCAAGATCTAAAAAGGCCGAATTTTCGAAGGATCGGTCTCCTCTTTTAAAAAAACAAACCCGTCAAATCCTACCCCACTCATCTTAACCCCTTTCTCAATCCGGTCCAACCATGTCCTTCTACCAAATCTATTGAGTCTGATCGTTCGAAATCCGATCCGAACCGACCCTTTTGGCTTTCACTATTTTTAGGCCTTTTGGATAATGTCTCTTTCTTTAATTTTCAAGAGCGATAGAGTTTGCTAAGTTTTAGACTTTAAATTGGCTGTAAAGTAATCGTGTAAAATTAAGTGGGAAATTGCTAATTACTATAACTTTAGCTACTAGTTCACAAAACTTCTCGAATATCTTATTTTAGTTTTGCTGGTTAGAGAAAAGCTCTCATTAAACCGACAACGTTCACAAGTTATATATACAAAAATTTATGTTCAGGAAGATTTGAATTTACGAGGTCATTATGTAATTTATTATTTTATTTACTATATTTGTTTCACTTTTTTTTTTTTATCAAATCTCTCTTTGAAGTTGGGAGCGTTACCGTTGCTCTATTTTTTTAAATGCCTCAACTTCATTTTTTATTTTAATATTAAAATTCATGCATCCGATTCGACCAGTTGGTTTTGTTCAATTTTATGAGAGATGTGTTTCTATAAAATTTTATAAACCACCTTATCTTTTATGATATTCAAGGTTTGATAAAAATTGAGTGTGGACTATGTATAAAACTGAATCAATATATGAATTAATCGTGTAGTAAAATGAATTAAAAATATGAACCATCTACAAATTTGGATTTATAGTAGTAAAAAAAAAGTTTGTAAGACTGAACCATGTATAACTTTCAGTAAAAGAAAAGAGTGAATCGGTACAAAGTTGAATTTGGTACTGAAGTAGAAATTATAAGAGTCAACATGTATGATTTGATTCTTTAAAGTCGAGTTTTTGTATATTTATTTCTGTCGAGAAAAAATCATGTACACATTTATTTAAAAAAAATAGTTATGTGCCTATTTGTATTTCAGAAGTAGTAAAATTAAACATGTACTCCTTCGATCTGAATAAACTTCATTAGCGAGCCATATAGTTCAGAGAATTTCCACTAGCAATAGAAAAATCAAAACATGTATAATCAACATCAATGCTAATATTTCTAAAGTCCTCATAATTCTTTATTACTAAAGAGGAGTACTGTACAATGGATTCTTTCTAGGTAATGGGTTTTTTTTTTATTGATTCTTTGAATACTGGTGTTAAAATATTCTTTTTGACTTCAAAATTTTAGAAATAAAATAAATAACAGCTCGAATGGATTTAGAGAAATAATAAGTTGATAACGAATGAGCTCAACCTCGTTACAACCATATAGTATTTGGCAAAAGGAATTTTTTTTCCGAAGAAATGTACTTTCACGAACGAAAAAAAAACTCACCTACTTAGTTTAATTCTAAATTAGATGTTCGATAAAAGTGCTATAAAATTTCTATGAAACCTTTTTTTAATGCATTACAAATCATTTTGACAATGTTTGCTAAACCCAACTCCAAATTGAATAATATAGAATTTCACCCTTGTCGGTTCCATAGAGCTTTCCAATTTCGTAAACACCCCTCCCCCCACCAAAAAAAGAAAAAGAAAAAGAAAAATAGCCCTCTGTAACGAAATTACTTCTTTGAATAATATAGAGATAAAAAAGAAGGAATTTCTGTGCAAAGGGGACTTTATCGAAAATTTTCATAATATTTCAAAAAATAATAATAATAATAATAAGAGGGTTTCAATGCCACAAATTTTGGTGCTACAAGTTGTCATGACCTCTCTTTTTTATTAATATTTCAAAATTTAAATAAAAAAATGGAATTTGAACCATTGATATTGTTACCAATATGTTTCATTTGATACTCGATCAAGAGTTTCAAAAATTAATATATTAGAATAAATCTATGATGGCTACAAGGTTCTTTTAATTTTAAAACTCTTGATCAAGTATCAAATAAACTCTAAAAATGACAAAATTTATATGTTAACACATCACTCGTTAATCGTTATATTAAATAAGATCAACGTTTGATTTTGACATGTAAATTTTAAATTTTAAAATATTAATGAAAAAAATTGTTGTGGCATTGAAATTCTCCTCGTTCCCAAATATCCTAACAACTATTAGCACCTCTCATGAAATACAAGTACCGTGAATGATTAATGCAGCATTGGCGAGAAAAGTAACTAAAGACTGGCTCTGATGAAGAGTCTAAATAATAAGAAATAGTACTAATTAAAAAATATTAATATTATAGCTGCGAATTCATCAGCAATTAGATTAATGAGTATTTTTCATTTATTCATACATGCTTATGGAGAAATAAGAGACTAACGAGGATAACTACGAGCATGATATAGGAAATAAATATAGATGTAATAACTATAATAAGAAAATAAGTTTTGAAGAAGATATAGATGTGGGGAAGAATTACAGTAGAAGTGGATCCATTAAGAGTACGATAAAAATCTAATAAAATAAAAAAGTCAAAATAAATTCAAAAGGTGAAAAGTACAGAAGATATAGAAATCATCACAAACCGAGGTGGAATTAAGGCGGAATTGACTGTATTGACTCCACAACTCTTTTTTGGTCTTTGATGGCAAGTGCGGTTTGGCCGCAAAAGGTGAATAGGAAATTTAGAGGAGTTGGACCGGATAGTTGTGCGTATTAACACGGCACGTAGTGATATGCCAAAAGTCCTTGGCCCTTAGCCCATCCTTCGGAAGACCGTCTTTAAACCCGTACCGGACCGGCCCTTCGAAAGATTTATAAAGGGTTAGGGCCTAGAAGGGCCGGATTTTAAAAAGGCCGGATTTAATTTTTGACGAAGACGGATTTGGATGGGACGGGTATCAAAGGACTAGATCCGGCCCAATCCGACCTGGTTTATTTAGAAGGGCCGGTTCAATATAAGTTAATAGAATAAAAAGGTGTATAAATTTCAGGTCTAATATTATTTTAATTACTAGCCCAATTCGACCCAGTTTATTTGACAATTATTAAGTTTAAAACTAGCATAATTATGAGACATTGACATACCAATTGGTATATGAGTTCTTGTAAACTTTAGCATTCGATATAAAAAATTGCTATATCTTTTGTGTTGACCAAATAATTTTAGTGAACATAAAATTTACTCGTCAAATACTCGTCAAATATGTCTGTTTACTTACCATGATTATTTATGCAATATAAAAAAATTTATTCTGAAATCATGAGAAAAATATCAAAATATATAATATGGAATCCTTTGAATCCTTTGGATTCTTAAACCCGGCCATTTGAAAGACCAAGGGCTTAGAAGGGCCGGGTTTTCAAAGGTCTGGGCTACCTATTTATGAAATAAACCCATCAAACCCGGTCCTTCTTAGACCCTTCTTTGAACCCGGTCCGGTCCGGCCTTTATGTCAAACCCGTTAAATCCGGTCCTTTGAAATCCGACCCGACCCTTTTGACTTTCACTAACGGCACGGTGTCCTGTCATTTTCATTTTCATTTTTATTACAACATGAATATATCTCGACAGAAACATAACATGGTTTTAAAACTGTGTGCTACAAATCCCGAAACAAAAATGGTCACTAAGGAATTGGCAAAATGCTAAAATAATTATGGGTAAAAAAAAATTACGCGAGCAATAGCCATGAAATTGTAGTGATTCAAATTTACTAAACGAATAAATAAACATATATAAAGACCACAGTGCATTGACATTAGTTTGGCAATCCGAGATTTAAATCTTTTTTTATAATTTACTTTAGTAAGAGGGTGGTATAAATGGATATAATTTCCCAATACATTCTATAGTATGCCCTTTGTTATAATTCCCTAAATTTTAAATTGTATCTCTCAATTTACAAAAGTTTTGATTTTTTTTTTTTTTTGGGTCAAGTCACTTTGATCCCTCTTCTAGGAAAAAAAAAAAAAGGAAGCCAATTTAACGTTGATAATAGCTTCCAAATCAGCGGATAGGAAAACAAGTAATATTGACATCAGCATGAAGTTATTCATATAAAAAAATTGAGAAATGTTAGAAAAAAGTATTGCTCATGTCATCACACAATAAGTTAAATACGGATGCAATGATATAATGAAAACAAATAAAAAATTTAATGACAAGAAAATGAGATATTTAGTGGAATAGTAATGAACAGCACAATGCTGTTACAGTGCATGTTGACAACAAGAAAAATAGAGAGAAAGATAGAACAGTGGAAGAAAGGAAAAGTGGTGACCAAAATCCCAAATGGAAATGGAAATGATCCCTCTGATCTCTATCAATGAAACAGACGAGGGAAACATAGTAGGAAGCAAGATACAAAGACTAAACTAGTCCAAATTTAATCACACAATATTTCTTTTCTCTTGTCAAGCCAAACAAATTCATTAATTCCACCACATCTTACGTGTAAAGTAGCCCTTAAGATAGATGCACATTACCCAATAATTGGAAAAATACATCGCCAAACATTTTACATGTCACTTCATGTTCTTATCACATGTACATAATTCTTTTTTCTTTTTTTTTTTTTGGGGGGGGGGGGGGGGGGGTAGACCAAAAGTTGTCGTGTTTGTGTCGTATAGCGGTGGCAAAGGGACTCGCCTTTTGTAGGAAGACGAAATCTATTTATAGGTACATTTGATTAGAAGATAATGAATCATTTACAAAAATGAATATCATTAACTCCTGTTGATGGGATTGTTTAATTTTGTTATAAGACAATCTTTGGATTAAAGTAGTTACAAGGCCAAACTTTGAGTATGATTATGATTAATGTTTACTGAAGTAAGTTCAGAAAAGTGCAAAAAGCATTTTAAAAAGTAATGCTTTGGAGCATCCCAAAAGATAAAAGCTAATATTTTACCAAATAAACCACTAAATCTTCATACAGCTTTGCAACTGTTCCCTTTTTTATTCACCAAATTGTTCGCAGACACAAGAAAAGGGGATACACTTATTTGCTTTCTTTATTTTCTTTACATCTAACCCACTGACGAAACCAGGAATATCTTATTACATATCAAATTATTTTATTCATTCAGTTTTTTATTTATTTTTAAAACAAATGAACAATGCGACTTCTAGATCATGGCAGCAAGGCTTCTGCTGATGTCACAAGGACCTGAGAGCTCATAAAAGAGAGAACGAAAACCCAGGTTACAGAATAATCAAATATGACCAAAAATAAATAAATAAATAAAAATAAAATGAGGTTCTTCTCGTAAACCTTGCTCATACTTTTCCAGCTGATCCAAAGAGGTGCATTTTCTCTGAAATAACCACTTTCATAGCCTCCTTTGCCGAGGCCATCACTGGCACCAAATCCTTTTGCGGCTTCTTCAGAGATTCCAGATAAGCACTTCTAACCTCAGTATTCACATTAAATTTCCTCACTCCCAAGTTTATGCATTCCTGGCAAGGTACGCATATTAGATTGAGTTACAGATGCAAATTACCCAATCAACTTTTGTAAAGAGAAAAGTGCACCTTTACAAGGTCTTGAGAAAGACCAGAAGCTCCATGAAGAACTAAGCTGACCCCCCTTTTCATGGTTAACTCACGGAGCTCCTGTCAAATCACAACTAGATATAAGAAAAATAAAAAGTTTACCTAGTATCCTTACGTAAATTCAAATTTCTCGACCTTTAATAAATCAAGCTTCAGATTTGGGCCTCCAGGTGGGTATTTCCCGTGGACATTTCCAATACACACAGCCAGGGCATCAACGTTCGTCTCATCCATGAATTTTTCAGCCTTCATGGTATATTAAAAAGCACTAGATGTTAAAATGAACAAAATCATAGTCGATATCATTACTAGTTAACAGAGAAATATGATAATTTATTTCAATTTTAGCACTCAAGCAGTATGCAACCATAAAATCAGTGTGTACCAGTACATATAGCAAAATTAACTTGAGATAACCTGAGCTACATCAGTTAACTTAGATTCGTACTCTTCAACTGTCAATCCATCCTCAGTTCCTGACAAGCGGCCTAGCTCAGCCTCAACCAGTATTCCTTTTTCACAAGCTAAAGACGATATGAATTTGGTGTACATTATGTTTTCATCGAATGGGAGGTGGGACCCATCTGCCATGACTGAATCAAAGCCCTGCAAAAGGTCACAGCAATTAGTTAGGCCTACAATGTGAGACCACGGTGCGTGGCAAATTTGATGTTTTCAGTACTCACCAGCTCAAGAGCATCAAGCAGGTCTGACTTCAAGCTGCCATGGTCAAAATGCACTGTAATTGGCACCTGAAACAGTAGAAAGTGAAATTAAATATAATTAACAACATGAAAAAAAGCATTATTATTTTACTGGGATCACCATATTAAAATATTAATATCACAAAAAAAAACTCACTCGGGCCCGATCAGCGGCAGAGAGGCAGCATGAAACCAAGGGAAGACCTCCCTCTTTCAATGAACCAGGGTGAATCTACACCAATAAAATTTACTTTAAATATAAAATATTTACAAGATAGAGTTGATGAGATGTGATTACGTTTCTGGCGCACCCACCTGTAAGATGGCAGGGCTGCTTTCAGCCTCGGCTGCTGAAATGACAGCCTCAACGCCCTCCATGTTATACACATTGAAAGCACCAATTGCATACCCACCCTTTTCTGCATCCTTCCGAAATAAAAGAAAACTTTTAAGTAATCTTTAAATGACAAAAAAAAAAGGGCAATATCAGTTATATTCCTACAATTTCTCAAGATAACAAATATTGCAAAATGAGAAACATTCTGTACATTCTCAAGAACATATCAGTATAACGTATGTCCCAGTCAAAAAAAAAAAAGTCACTTCCCCTCCATTTAGCACAAAAAAAGCGCAACATACCTCTCCTTGTTCACCTTTTAACTCTATAAATAGGAGAAGAAAAAGAGTAATTGTACATTTTCAAAGAAATTAGGAAGTAGTATGCATGTGAATTTTAGATGTTTAGGGAGTTCAGTCAGTTATTTCTCATTTTGCAGGGGTAGAATAGTACTTTCATTTAATATAGGGGTGTACAAGATAATACTCATCAAATCAACCAATCAAATCCACATAATCTTACATCAAGAAGCTGCTTTGTAGAACATCTAGGAGGCCGTGCCCAGGTTTTGGCTACTTTGGCTAGCGCCTCATTATCACCAACATTTCCTGTTATCAAAGTGACTATCATTAGTCAAATGGATAATTCGGGGATTAAGTGATAAAACGAGAGATAAATTTGACTATTACCTACCCTTTAAAGCAATAAAAAAACAAGAGATAGTATAACTAATAATTACCGGGGAAAACAATATAAGGAACACTGGGGTGTTTACTTTCCGGTCCGAGCTGCCAGAGAGGCACTCCAGGTAAAGCCTGACCAATTACGGTGGCAGATTTTGCTTTTAGTGCTTTTGTGGCTACATCTGATGATGTAATTCCTCCCTGCATATTAATACTACCATAAGAAGAAATTTATTGACATGGATCTAAGATACTTTACGTTTGTATGACCATTTATACCAGTACTGGTTCCCCAAAACCACAATTGAGACATTTTATCAAACAATTAAAGCCTCAATTAACTCAAATTTGTAGCCAGTAACACATACAGCAAGACTGGATTAACCCAAACTTGTGTCGATTAGCACTCAATTAGGCACCGGTGCATCAATCTAATTCAAATACGCCTTCATCGACCCCTGATTGTGCAATTTGTCAGTTACAGCTCAATAAGCGCAAGGTTGCCTCAAAATCAACAACCCTTCCTGTGCTATCGTGTACCAACTTAGCATAAGTTATCCCTCAACTAGATTTGACCTGCATTTTTAACGTGCACATGCTTCAACTCGCATTAATAGGGACCAAATTTTCTGCGACAAACCCTCAGCATGCAATTACATAATTTATAAAATTCAATCTAACTTCACCTAGAATTGCAGATTGCATCAATGAAACAAAGAAAAAAAAATAAACAAAAATAATCCAAACCAGGGAAAACTGGTAAATTGCAAGGTCTTTTCTTTAATCCCCTTTCAACTCTTATTTCAGCTCAATCACCTTAGCAATGATATAACGAGGCCGAGTATCAATTCTTCTAATTATGTCTACCAGAGCGGAGCTGACTTTGTAATTTATGTCTAAACTTTCTTCGGGAGCTGAAAAGAGTAAAAGAGCATGGTAAATAAGTTTTCTTTTTTTTTTTAAAAAAAAAAAGGATGAACAAAAGTTCAAATGTGTCATATTAGGAAATTCCAAAACTAACTTTTGCCAGTAATAAGCTTTCGGCTGGTCATTATGAGAGTGTCCTTGAATGCTCTAATAGATGTGTTGGCCATCTCAGAAGCTCGGAAAATCTCTCCCTCTCTGTCTTCTAATGGCTTCATTGAGACTTTATCAACAGAAATCTGCAGATATGCATGAAATCAAGAAGAATCAGGATTTATCATACAGAGAAGGGTTGCAGATTAAGAAAGAAAATTACCTCTATAACTTTTAGATTGGCACCGAATTGTGACAGAAGCTCTTCAACCTAACAATAAATTATAAAAAAAATAAGGCATCCATTTTCTCGAAAAAGAAGTGGTAAATGAATAAAAGAAAATTGAAATTCACACTTCCAAGTAATTTCAGATACCTTTCAATATTTGGATCCTTCTTAACAATTTTTTCCCCCACAAAATAAATACACAGGTTAACTTACTGATGCAAGATGCTAATACACACAGAATCTTATTAGTAATTTCAAAAGATTTCTTTTACATTTTTTGTGCTTAATTAGGGGGCTTCTTAGCCAGCTGATTGTTGACATACATCTAAGGTCCTAATTGATAACCCATACCAAGAAAGTAAAGAGAAATATGAACCTGTTTTGTTGTTTTTGGAACATAAGAGCCTACAACTATGAGGCCTCCACAAGAATCTCTTTTAATTCCCAGGTCTTTTGGTTGCAATGGTGGTTTTGGTATGATAGCAATTCTTGCACTGACAAAGCTCGCAGCAGTTCGGCACAGAAAAAGCTTACCTTTTCTTTCAGCCTATGAAGTTAATAACTCATAAGAAAATAATATAATATTTAAATTTTTCCAAGTAGAAAGGAACAAGATTTAGCAAAGGTCATGTACCTTTATCATTCCAGCAGCAAAAACAGTCATGTCTCTGTCGCTTGCAGCATTAACAATGCAAACTGATCCCTGCAAAATTGTTCATCTAACATAGTCAAATTGACTAAACTTTAAAAAAAAAAATCATGTTATATCATGCAAAAATGTCAAGACACTGCATCCCTTGCCAAAAAGATATATCATAATTCCCTATAAAAATACAAAATATCATCTACATGAGCACCCCAAAAAACTGGGTACCTCTCCTGCTCTCTCCCAGTAACTTAAAAGCCAGAGTACCATTTCTTAGTAAAATTAGTGAGGTAGAAAGGGGAATTATTTGGATTTGTTACATCAATTAGAACTTGCAGGGTATGTATGATGTTCAGCATCTTTTAAGAGGAATATGAGACATTTCTTATGAGCTGTTTGTATGTATGTCATTCTGTACAAATAAATATGACATGATGCTAAAAGCACCAGATTACAAAAGATATAGCAATCCATTTCATAAAATTACTCTTGAACAACAATTATAATAATTCATTATACAAATAGCTCAAAAAAAGAAAGTGCTATTATGGATAATGTAAAATATGTGTGCAACTTCAAAAGCAAGGAGGGGGTTTGTGGGGTGGGAAGAGGTAATATGTATACCTTTTTTAAACTGCAGAGATATTTACAAACTGAATCAGGCCCTTCTCGACGCAATTGATCAATTGAAATAGATGAAACACTGCTTGCGGGAATGCGCCCCTTTGTTTTCTCTTCAATCCACTATTCATTTATGAGTAAGACTCCTCCATCGTTAATAAGATAAAAGTTTCATTACTTTAGGGATGAAATGATATGTAAATAATTGAAGAGCTACCTCCTTGAGATTAGAAGATTTATATCCAAAAGATGCATCCTTGGCGAACTCAGTTTCACCAGCTGGGATTAATCTTAAAAAAAGGACAAAACAAAACAAAGCCATGTAAAAAGTAAGAACAACATGAAGAACCATTTACTTTAGATCCAATGACTACCTAAATCTCATGTGATCTACTAGCAACAATACATGGTGGTACTTACCTATCTGAATCGGCAACATAATGGACATCATTAATTGTGTATCTCCCTCCTTGAAGGAAGAATGGACATATGATCCATGCATCCATCTCTCCTAATACTGAAACAGCTGCATCAGCTTCCTAAGAGAGAAATAAATGAAGTACAGTATTATCAGAGGTGAAGAAAGCATAAATATTACAGGAATTGAGTTGAAAAGGATGAAAATGTCTTACCTCAGGAAAATGACCACGAAGGGTTGAATCACCTCTTAAAACAACAGTGAAACTAGTTCCAGCCACTTGCTTTGCTGCAGCTTCCAGATTTTTACAGATTTCTTTTGTTAGACACACAGCCTGCATATTTCAGATTGTACAGAAAAAGGGCTTTATATGAAAGATACAAGCAACTGCATTATTATTTCTATAATATGGTCAAGTATCACTTATACGTTATACCTTATCAGAACTTAATGCCCTTGAGTTCGTCAAAATGAAAAAACAAGTAGGTTTCTTCTGAAATTGCTCGACCAAAGTCTCTGTACTCCTACATTAAAAAAAAAAGCTATAACCTCGTAAAAACCATTACATAATCTTTTTACCTAGAGGCAAATGCATTTACGACATATAAATAAAAACAGGGCTCTCAGCATTTTTAGAGCTGAAAACAAAAGGAGAAGGATTTATTATTGCACAATGCTCGTTTTTATACTAATATGAAGCTGAACATCACGGTGACTGTGCCAATATATACTGAACAGGGCTGATCAGCATTGCACCTGCCCTCTTTACCCAATTCAAGGGTGCACTGTGCAAAAGCCCTAACTTAACACAGTTCACATCTGTTACCTTCAAATATGAAACAAGGAGCCAGTGAAACAAAAAGATGTGAACGACAATAGATTATATTGTGGTCAACCTGGAACATACAAATTGGTAGAGTACCATTTTCTTTTGTGTACACTATATTTTACTAAATTAAAGGGGCTGAGGGGACAAGGGGTGTTTGAGTGTATACCATTCAGTCAAAACATGGATGTCATGAACAGTCTGCGTCCCGGTTGGATCGTCATCTAGCACCACTAACACTTTTGAATTAAGATTTCCAATAATATCTTGATTTTCCATTGGATTCTCCCCAAATTCATTGGGTAACGATTTTAGTACATCTGCTGTGCTCAGGATAGCATGCTTCCCTTCAACTTTGACCCCAGTCAATGTCTCATAAACCTAGACAAAAATTCACATTGAGAGATAGAAAAACATATTATGGTGTTAAGGTGATATATATTTAAGAAATTAAATTCTCAGACCTTAACTACAGCAGAATCATCATATCGACCCCAACCAGAGGCGGAACCTATTTCAAATACAGCACAATTAATGAAAAATAACAGCAATGAGGTAGTACCACACTTGTCTTATGTAACAACAATACCTGAGATAAACAATTGATGAGCAATGATGGAAACATGCACCGGTATTTTCATCTTCGAGCTCTCATTACAAACAATTCCCTGAAGGACATTTTGAAATCAAATCTGCTGAAGTAATGTTATCTATCCTTAGATGTTAAAACAAACATCAAGTTAAGAAATGATATTCATACGTACAAGATCTTTGACAAAGATGTCTATGGCAGAATAGGGTTTGTAATCACTCTCTAGCATGTGTGGCACCCGGTTACCAAACATCCTGCAATGACAGTTGTTAGTCAAGGTACAGAAGCTGTACACAAAGAGTTGAAAGGAGGAATTTTTCATTAGATCCCCTTTAAATCATGCAAAGAATCATTTCTTACCCCCCCCCCCCCCCTTAAAATGATCAATAATGCTTCCCTCCTGGTTCATTATGCCAGGATTAATAGTGAGTGTCAAGGATGTCCTTTAATGTGAACAGGAAATCGAGGGTACAGATGACACATTTAGTGTTTTGAATGGCTATAGCTATATAATAACTATACATGGAATTTTTAATATGTAGGAGTACATTGATAATATAACATATTGCAAGGTATGAATCAAATTACACTATTAAAAGTAAGTAGACAAGGAAAAGGAAAATTTACCATGAATAACCTCTTGAATGTTGAATAATTTCAAACAACTTTCTTGTCTTAATACCTATTCTAGCCCCAAAAGCAATCGCCTCAGCAGATGATGCTATGTGGACCCCAGCAAGCAGCTGGTTCACCATCTTCACAGAACTGGTTTCACAGAAAAAAGAAACAATTTCAGTATTTGTACAAGGGTGCATTTCACTCGAATTTGTGTAATAGAGATTTACAAATCACCATCTTTTATCCTTATTTTAAGAAAGCACTTGATTTTTGCATTTGCAGAAAGTGGGAAAAAGGATCAAACCAATGTACCTTTTGTCTCTAAGTTTAGTTTTCTAGTGTAAATTAGCCCCTTCCATTATCTTTGCATAAATTTAATGTTTATTTTTACTTTGCTTCACATTATATAACATATGTTAACAGAGTAAGGAAAAAAGAAGAGAAAAAAACGTTTTCTGATCTTACATTGATAAAATGCTTAAAAATTTATTTAGGTTTATGAAATTAAGGCTGTAGTGGCCATTTTTCAGATACCTAATCAGTGTTGACGTTACATTAAGTACCATAAATTATGGAAACTATTGCAAGTGCTAATATATACTAATAGGTGTTTTTGGTTTGAACAGTTCCAAAGTAAATTTAGTTCTATTTATTTTACCTAGCAGCTCCACATCCACCTTTTATGATGTAAAGCTTCTCGCTTAGTCCTGTAGTTCATGTAAATAATTGATTATTTACAATCCATGGTATAAACCACTCAGTTAAAAAAAATAAAATAATATAACTTATCATTACCGGAGAGAACAAAGCCAGTGCTCTGAAGTGCTACATTTGTACCTGATGCCATTATCTATTAAACAATAAACAACATATTTTTTTTATTAAAAAGCCACTGATTCCTTTGAAACAATTGCTCTCAGAAAAAAAAAAAAACACTTTTGCAAGTATAAGCAGAAATCGTACTGTCAGGGTTCCCTCAGCTGCCCTTATGACGCCACCAGACACTGGCGCATCAATTAATTTCAAATCCTTGCTTCCATCTGCATTAATTTGTATGCAAGCAAGTTGAGGGGTCAAATTGAAACATTGAAACATGCAAGGTATAAAGCTGGATAAAACGAAAAACCAAATGGAAAAGCAAAAATAAATACACAAAATAATGGCTCACCTTTTAATCTTTGTTCAAGATCAGTCACATACCCAGGAGAGACGGTGGAACACAGTATAATAGATGCACCATCTGGAAGGGCTGTTGCCAAAACAAACAAGTGGGAAAACATTTAAGATAAGAAGAAATGAGGGAACTTAATTTTTAAAAAAATATAAAACTACAAAGGATATAAGAAAATAAAGACTTTGGGATCTCATTCATTACCTGATAGTGCACCATTGTCTCCGTATAGAACACTTTCAGCTTGTGCCTCAGTTGCAACCATTATTAAGAGCACCTCTACTTCTGCAGGGAAAATAAAAATTAAAAAATCTTTATGTGAAGGTATAAATTGTATCGACAACAAATGTATTTGACAGCCATCACAACTGATCAAATGATTATCAAATTCCAAGAACGTAAAATTAGAGATATCTTCTTTGTAGTTTGATAGACTGTGTATCAAATTTGGTGCAATTTGAAATCTGATTTGTCATACATTCAGTGGTTTACAAAATTAACGCTTCACTTTTATTGTCACTTGATTGATGACCAGACCAGTAACCATTGCATCAAATTTAGTACACGACCTATCTAAACTAGAGAGAACGTATCTATAAATTTTAATTTTATTATTTTGGTAACAATGTTCTTGGTTGTTGCTGCTGTCAAATTAAAAGGATTGTCAATATAATATTCCCTTATGTTAATGTGATCTGAACCATTACTGCAACGTTCTTGCTTCTTCTACCAGAAGCTTGTTCATAGTATAAGGAAGCTACATATTTGGCCATAAGAATTTTTTTCTTTTCTTGGTGCTGTGGGTGGTTTTGAAAGCAGAACAGTAGATCAATGAAAGCTTCAAAATAACACTGAGCGCCACTATACTTTAAATTGTAAGGTACCTTGGGATATTTCCTGAGGAGAGGTCCCAATTAAGCCACCTAATTCAGCAAATTTCACTAATGTCGGCTTATACACCTATAATACCAATAAATATATATATGTATATTGTTCTTAGAAAAAAATATGAAAAAGAAAGTCAGAGCAGAATGAGCTAAAAGGTGCCCAAGAAAACTTTTGTGCCTATTGTTCAAATTGCAGAAGAATACTGCAAAAATAACCGAGGCTCTTTTGCGAACTCTTGATGACAGAAAGGCTTTTCACAAATTTCTTTTTAATACAAGCAGCTTGAATGCTGATCCAAAATCTTAAAACTATTGCTGAATAATTAAAGAGTAGATTCAAAGGCCACTTCAGAAATTATATTGCAAAGACAAAAGCTACTATACCTCGCTATACTGGTGGCAGTGTAACTTAAAAATATTCAACATCTAACAGTGCAATCTCTTTTTAAAATTTGTTGGATAGGTAGGGACTTTGTATTCAACATCTAACAGTGCAATCTCTATTTCAACATTTCACTTAAGTATTCAACATCTAACAGTGCAATGAGTTGTCATTGGAACTTTAAAAGTATACAACAATACAAATCTGAACTTACATCATATGCAATTACAGAGAAGCCTGATTTTAGTAAATGTGAAGCCATGCCGAAGCCCATGGCACCAAGGCCAATAAATCCAATTTTCTTAACACTCTGTGCTGTTGCAGTCAGCTCCTGAGCCAATTCACTAGGGTCATATGATGGCTGCTTTGTTGCATCTCTAATGTTCATGCCAAACATTTGCTCATAAACCTATAAATTATGTTCCTCAGATTATACAGGAAAAATAGAAAGTATCTGGAAAATAGATATATAAGGAAGCACTAAACTTCTAAAGATCTTAGTATATTTGTCTTGACTTCTTTTTTATTAGTTTGGCTTTATCAATCTAGTGTCTTGGGAAAAGTACGAAAGTGCCACAATTAGCTCTTCAAGATGCCATTGTCTTTTTTCCAAAATTAAAGAACTATACCTTTGTTGGTGAAGAAGAGAGTTCACCGTCAATCTTCATGGAGCAACCTGAACAAATGATTATGAGTGTTGGACTTCCCAATTTGCATATATCACATATTGTCTCCTCTAAACAATGATTTATGTATCAACAATCACCGTATCAACCAGAAATGGTTATGGCACTAGAGCTGGTCATACAGCATCATTCAGGTACAAGATTGAGTAGATGTCTAAGACCAGACCTGTACAGTTTGAATGAATTGTTGGTCTAGAAGGGTGCAGTGCACTAACAAATGTTAAAGCCAATTTTTACCAGAGTACCATTGCATATAGAATGACACTCATACAAGGTATTTGGCCTTATTTTCACTTAGAACTACCGTTTATTAATTGCTGGTATGCCACAGCGAGAAGAGGGAGAGGAAATGTGACTGCCTTTGCTGCATCCATCACAGATTTCTGCCAATGAAACGAAGTAAAAGTATATAAAAAACAAAGACAATGGAAGTCACAACTACAGAGCTGGTTAGCTTTTTTCCTTTTTCTTTTTTCTTTTTTTGGACAAGGGCTGGTATAATTGTACCACATATTTCCATTATTGAAGACATCTCTTCTACACTGGATCTCAACAGAACAAAAGACACACTCACTTCACCAAATATGTCCCAACAATAACCCACTACAAATAAAATAAAAGTCATACAAAAACGTCCAGATTCATGCAAGACAGACCTTTATATAGTAAAAAAAAACACACAATAACTAATTAATCAAATTTAAGATGTATTCTTCTCTCATCAAACCAGTTGGGGAGGGGAAGAAAAATCCTTTGTCCATTTAGACATTTAGTTTACTGTATAGTTTTGAGTTCAATAATCGATCATCTAACTGAAGTTACAAACAAGAGAAAAAAAATGCTAATGTATATATAGACTGATTATACAAGAGACTATATAGGATATTCGACATTTGTATCTAAGTTTTAGATGCTCACCGCATCTTTCAGCAAGGAATTGACATAATTTATTAGCAGGGAATCATCAACTAGAAGTTTTGGGACCATCTCCACAAAAATTCTGAAGATTATTACAAACAAAGCTAGCTCAGAAAGCTCAGAATAAATTTTACGTTTGGCAGGAGAAGATTTAAGAAAAATAATGCCACCTAGAGCTACCAGCAGCATTGGAGATGATGTCATAGAGAATAGATGGATGTAGACCAGCTCGGGCACCGAGAAATGTTGCTTCAACAGATGCCACCAAGTGAATACTCTCCAGTAAATCATTAACCCACTTAAATTTACTATGAGGAAAATGATGAAATGTAATTCAGAAGAAAAATATACATAAATCAAGATTTGAGGTAAAACTTGCAAATAACACCCAGGAATTCAATTATACTTGTAGATATAAACCAACTTGGTTGGTAACTACACCCCCGTCTTCAAACAAATTGAATATCTTTTGTGACCTATCAACCAAGCCACTTCTCTATAGCTTCTCCACAAAATATAAAAAAAAAATGGAACATTTTATTGGTTTGATTTTACATTTAATTTGGATTAGGGGCAAATATCTTATTTAAACCTAGAAAGATGGCATGCATAAAAATATTGTTCACTTTCCATTTAATTTATGCAACAGCTTGGGTACTTTTGGCACATATCCCAATAAATAAGTGCTAAAAGCAAATACCAGACTAACAAAAACAAGATATAAACGTGGTTAGTGCAAAAGTATGTACCTTCCAACCCCAACTTCATTCTCGAAGTAGTGAACCTTGTCAGTTAAAGCTTCTCGGAAGAAGTATAAGAATCATTAATCATTCAAGTTACGAGCCATAGAAGTACAATAAGTCATGTACAGTTTTTCTTTCTAGCGTTTCTTTTTGCTTCACTAGAAAGATGGCTTACAATAATTCAAATTCATCCTACCTGATAAACATGGTTCAGCCCTCTCCAATGCGGGTTTCTTGCCAGATGCGATAACCTGAAACAACAAAAAATAAGAAGTTAACCAAAACATATCAACCCTTTAAGTAATACACAATCGAAACAACGTTACATTAATTTCTCACAATAATATCTCGATCCGAAGTTTCAGCATATCCTTCAAAGATATATGCATCAACAAGCGCCACATCTTCTTTCTCTGTGTTGCAAAATAAGATCAGAGAAAAAAGTCAAAGCAAAAGTAGTACAATCTTCTTTTAATGATAGTACTTGTAAATGATTACCTAATATATTCTTTTCAATCTTCTGCACCAGACCAGGCGACAGCTGGGATCGAATGATGACAACAGTACCCTTATCCAAACCTGTATATAAGTCAGAGAAGGAAGAATATCCGCTTATGGAGGGGTAAAATGCAGAATATTTAAATACTTCAATAGGATAATAACAGAACTCTAGTTTTGTACCTTCAATTGCACTTAATATATCCGCAATATCATCACCATCATTTGCAAGTATTGCAACAGAAGCATCTACAACAAAGTATAAGAGAAATACTCAAAGTAGATGAGAAATTTGTGCACTGTTGAGTGCAACTTTAGGTCGGTAAATATATTGGTACAGAACTACAGACCATCTAGTACTGAGTTACCTCTTGTTGCAGTTACTGGGCTTTGACATCTTGTCCCGCCCAAATCGCAGATTTCCTTTAGGAAAGAACCATCTTCCTGCATAAAAAATTACATCCCAACTTTATCAGTTCATCATCTTACCAGTATACCTATCCGTCCTAAACCAGTATCAGCTAAACCAACACGAACTGATGTATTTAGCTTAATTACAATCATGGCCAATTGATTTTTTAAATGACATTTGACGTTGTTAGGTTACTTGCAAAAAAAATAAATAAATAAAAAAATCACATTTCTTCATAATATTGCATTAATTAAACCAAATCGCTTCACAACATGCACATAGTAGCTTAAAACCAGCATCTGAATTTACTGGTTGATTTGAGTAAATTTTTGAACTGAAGGAACAACATGCTTGTTACGGTAAGAAAAAAGTTGCAACAATTAATGGCATTTTTTTCCCCATTCACAGAATAAACTTCCTGGTTATCACGGACAGATACCTCGATAAATTGGCATTAGTAAAAGAACATGAGATGCTGGGTGTTATGCAAAATAAAAAGGATAAACACAAAAGTTTGATTTGACCCAAAAAAAAAATAAAAAATAGAAAGTATTGTACCAGTTAAATTTAGTATAACCAGTTTATGCTTGTCCATTCCAGTACAACCAGAATATGTACCAGTAAAAATTTAGTACCTCTAGTAGACCTCTTGTCTAGCCCAACAAATTAACTGAATTCCGAACAAACTTATGAACTAAAGATGTATGCGAAGTGATCATGACACAAAGACGAAAAGAAAAGAGAGAGAGAGAGACCTGGTAAGCTTGTACACGGTAGCCTGATCGGATCAACGAAGAAGCGAGGTCGAGACTGAGCTTGTCGAGACCAACGAATCCCACCACTACTGTTCGATTCTCCATGTTTGCTGATTTGTTCTTTTGCTTCTAGAGAGAGAAAAGACAACTGTTGACCGTCGAGTTTCCTAGTTAAAGTGATGGAGTGAGCAATAGACAATAGTTGGTATTTGGCAAGATCGGATCGCAGATAAACAATGTTTTAGTTTTAAAAATTACATTAACAATATTATAATTTAAACGTTGAATACTCTTACACATGTGAGTAATGTCAGAGTTAAACTCGCTGGATGGATGAGCATGTCAGGCACCTCTTAATTTTCGAGATACAAATAATGATATGAATCATTCATTGCGTTATTAATATTAAAATTTCGCTGGAAATCATCAAATTTTATATTTTAAAATTTTTTTACTATTTTTAAATTTTTTTTAGAAAATCATGATTGTTTGATTATTCATAATCTTTTTTATCAAGCGATTTTCTAAAAAGAATCTTAAATAATACTAAAAATATATATATAAAATTTGACCTCCAACGGAATTTCAACATGAGGACATAATGAGCAGTTAATTTTTATATTGAGGATATAGAAATTTCATCATGTTTGATGAGCACAAGTGTCAAACACGTTTGACTCTAATATTACTCCAATAATTTGAAGTCGCGCCTACAATTTTGAACAATGCTAATATTGTAATTAATTTAAAAAAATTAAACTCTTTTTACTTTTTTGTAAAATTTGAATTAGATTGAAAAGGTTCACATTATTACTATACAAAAAAAGATTGGATATATCATGTATTCACATCTATAATTTATATCAAAATCGATAATTGCAATAAATTAATGGAGAGGGAATGGAATGCAACAGAATAAATTAAAATAAGGGGCTGTCCGGACTTGAGTTCTATTGGTTTACTTGGTCCATAACAACCAAACATAATGAAATGAAAGGTGAGACACACAAGGTTAAGAATAGAGTAATTTTGTATAGAACATTAGAACTTACTTCCACTCTTTACCCTCTAATTTGAAGGTTAACAAATTCCAATCACTTCTTCCATCCCTTTCTGTGACATTTATGAATTTTAGGACATGTTTGCAATACTTCAAAGTCTAAGATTCTATTTGAAAAATGTTCATTTTTATCCATTTGATCTTATCCACTTGAAAATATCTATTTGATCTTATCCATTATAAAAATATCTACTTTCTTAGCCACTAAGTCAACAATATTTTCAAAAATGACTATTATTATCTTCTAAAATAGCCACCAATCAATCAATATCTACTTACTTCGTTATTAAGCAATCTAATATTTACTTCCTTAACCGCTAAGAAACCTCCACTATAAATAAACTCTGGCCCCATTCTATTTCATTTCGTATATCATTTCTCTTTCTCTCTCTCCCCAGTCAACTTTAAATATCATGTTGGTTTTGGATAGTCGGCCATTTGGAATTCGAGTACATCGCAGTTATAGTCATTTTGGTTTGCTCGTGCTCCTGGATCAATCAGTCAGGTAACCGGACTTCTCTATAATTAGTTTCGTATTGCTTGATTTGATTACATGTGTATGTGTTGGAGTTATGTCCTAGAAGTTAATAGTTTAATAACTTAATTTAGTTTATGTTATTGATGATACTTGATCATTTGTTCCTAGAGTTTATTATTGACAGATCATTCAGGTTGAGGATCTGAATTGTAGATCTCTGTAAATCATTCGTTAGAATGACAATAATATCTCTAAAGAGTCCATAATCTTGATAATTAACAAGGAACATTAATTATCATATAAGATTAGTATGCAAGTTAAGTGAATTAAGTTCTACAAATCATAGGTAATGAGTTACCGACTTAATTGTATATGTGTATGTTACTGGAACATAGCACAGGATATGACCCAATGAAATAAATATATGGATTGTGTTATGTGTCATTATTTATTTCATACGTGTTTGATTCCGAGTTTGAGATGATTCAGTTTTTTCACATGAGGATATGCTCTATAAATATCGTCTAACGTTGATTCCTGATAAGGGCTGCTATACGGATTTTATTTATGTTCTCTTGAATTGTGCGGGGAAAAACTATTCATCAAGACAACCGTATGTCCCTCATTAGTTCACTTAGTGAGTGATGATATCTACTGGGCCTTTTGATGGAGTTGGATCGTATGCGCGCAACTAGACGATCAACTCTAGATCAAGAAATGTATAATCTGCAAAAATGACACATTCCTATCTTAGATTATACAAGGATATCATGTGACGTAGGAATCAAAACAATAAGATACTCTATTTCTTATACAGGATTGAAATACTATAAAAGTATAGTATTTGTTTATGTTAATTGGGAATCATAACGTGTTGCTAGATACCGCTTATGATTATTAGAAATAAATAACGATTTATTTTCATGACCAACATAACATAAATCCTTCAAGGGTCACACGAAAAACAAAGCTCTTAACCAATGTACATTATATTTAGTTTATTTGTATTGGAAAATACAAAATATGATAAGTTGAATAATTAATCGTATACCGTTATGAACCGTTATGATTAATTACTTCAAAGAGATCATATGAAACTAAATTAATATAAAGTCTAAACCAAATAATAATTATCAAATAGTTGATAATTTATTTTGTTTCAACTCAATTGATATAGTTGTGTGAATTATATCAATTAATCGGGCTATCATTTTATATGTCAGTTTGGGCACAACATCAAATGCAATTAAAAGAGGAATTAAAAACCCAACTTTATTGGCTTCTAAGCCCACTTTATGGCTGCCTAAGGGTGTGGGAGTGGTCCCCCAAAGGGTATGGTTGGGAGGTCTATATAAGGACCACTAATTGGTGAATTAGGGTTGCCTTCTTCCACTTTCTCTCTCTTCCTCCATTTTGGATGAAATTTCAAGGGTGAAAAGAAATTTTTAGATCTGAAATTTTGTGCCTCTCATTTGCATTTGGTTAGGTGTTCATGAGTTGAACAATAGTTTCCATATTAAATAGTGATTTTAAAGAAGAAGAAAAACTAAAGGTTTAGGCGTTTCTATTAATTTGCTAGTACAAATCATATAGAAATTGGTTAAACTTTGTGTGGACCTAAGGTGCATGGAGAAGAAGAGGAGGAGCACGTCATCGACTCCAAGAAAAAGGATTCGAGCCTCGCAAATACGATTTCGCGAGAGGTAAACCTCTTACGCCCTCATGTTGTGTTAAATGACTTAAATAACTAGATTCTTAATTTGCATGCTTTTTTAAGCGTTATTAATGAGTAATAAAATTAAAATTGAGCGTTGCATGACTTCCTAACAGTGGTATCAGAGCGTAGGCTGCTATTTGAGCATTTTACACTTAATTAAAGTGAGAAAATAGTAATTAATTAAGTTAATTAGTGATGTGCTTGCTTGCTGTTTCTGGAAAAAGCTATTTTTCTGCTTTGTTGCTTGTTTTTCATAGTGTAAAGCTTTTTGGAACTTTTTTTTTATGGAAGTTGTAGATCTATGAGTTTTGATTGTTTTCCCACTGGATTTACATTGATTCGATTAAAAATGAATTTTTGGTGAATTAAACGGTAACGGTGCGCAGATCTGGAATTCTGCTGCACAGTTCTGTTGTTGTGGCTTGTATCAAATAAGTTTGCACACAAAGTACCTGTAACTTTTAGCTAGGATTAATCTATACTTGATGCTCTTTCTGAATATGTAAATTTTGTTGCATGTTTCGGATTTTATGTGGATGTTCAAGTGTGAAAAGAGAAGATGTTGTCAGATCTGTTTTTTCAAACAAACTGATTGTTTTGAGAAACTGTGCTTATTGAGGTACCTTTGTGCAAAAGTGTTTGCATAGAGATGTTCTTCTTTGAGTTAGAAATCTGTGAAAATTATTTTCAAAGTTTTTCATAAAGGTTTGATACTTCAACTTCGTCAAAAGTTTTCAGTCGTCAGTCTGTTTCAGAACAGGGCTAGTTGCTTGCATGGCATTTAACTTGATGATTTTGAATAGACCTTGTTGGTTTTTTTTTTCATGGATTGATAGCCTAGTATATGTACTATTTTTCTATATAAATTGTTTGCTGGAAAAATATCAAGGGGATGATCATGCAGGCCAAAAAGTTGAGACCAAAAATAGAGTTTTCTCTAACGGTGCTTCGCGCGCAATCTGAGAATTTGTCTATTTTGGTTCTCCCTGATGGTAATTGATCTCTCCTTGAAATTTTTGCAGGTAGTTACACTCATAGTAAGGAGTTTTTTGGATTTATTTCGGATTTTTTGGAGACCGAAAAATTTTAGATTTTATCGGGTCCCGAATTGCGTATTTTAATTAGTTAAAATATTTTCTAATTAATCAATCAGTTGAAATGTTAATTAGAACACTCCTTAAATACCCTCCTTTCAGTTTTAGAATGTTGAATTAAATTTCAAAAGGTTTAAACAAACTTGTTGTTAAAGTTAAATCTTCTTTGCATTTGAAAAAAAAAGCGAGCAACGAGCATGCACAAAGACTCTAATTAATGAGGTTAATTATGAACAAGTTAAATATGTATATTGTATATGTGCTAATCTTGTTTTGTAGGAGGATCGTGGGTTTAGTATGGCTCAAGATTTCAATGCCTTGTGTGTTGTAATTATATGAATGCATGTGAATGACTGTGTGTAACGCCTTTGGTGCCATTATTAATTAATTTGGATTAATTTTTAATGTAACTTGTCTGGCTTGCATGCCCCTAAGGATTAGGAGGGAATTAGAAATATTTCACATGTATTTATTTCCATTAATTATAGGATAGGATCCATATAATTAGTAGGAGGGCTTGAATTAGATTAGTCTTGCTACATGGAGATGCGACGAAACTAATATGCAAGCAGGAGCCATACAAACCCACAACAATGCTTGAGATGCTTTTTATGTGAATGTTTGTGTATGCTATAAAATGTCATAGGATAGGTATGGGTGTATGCTTACATGACCAAACAAAGTCACATAATTTTTGTCCCATTTAATTTGATTAAGCGGACCGCCCTCCTTCTCTCTATCCCCTTCACGTCGTTTGGTGTCCAAATGACGCATTCCGCCGACGCGGGACGTCATTGGTCAACCTTCGAAAGTCGGGGTGTAAATCGGATTTACTAGGAGCAAATAGAGAGATGTTACTTATCGATGGACCCTAATCGGATTGGACATCGGGGCGAAGTTTGTGGATGTACATGATACATTTCACAAACCAAGAGTCATATGATTGATATGATTGGTTGGAGAACCTACCTTATCTAGTTGTTTTGGTGTCATACCGACGCTGGCCCCATCTCAACGAAAATGGAAATCTTGGAAATCGACTACATTTGGGATATTAAATAAATGTAGTGGGAGTTTTGTTTATCATTATAAATAAAACATTGCATAAACTAAATGACTTTAAATTGAAATTGTTATAGATACTAAATGTGTTAATTTCGTTGCGATCAATCTTTGAATTAGAACAAGCTTGTTTCTAAAGGAACTTACTTGGAGAAGTAGTACCGATTCCTAAGACATGTTCTTAGTGAAGAGAAACTTGAGTATGTTAATTTCCAAATTCTTTCATCGACTTCCCGAACGTAGCATTGCACTGATTGATTGACTTTTACGAAAAGTTATTCAATAAAACGGATGCCGATATCCTCATTTTAGGATCTCTAAACCTTTGAATTTGAGAATTCATACGGACTAGATATGACTCCTACGCTCTCATCCACTTACTCAAGAATGAGTTCTTAAACAAATTAGATATTGACTCAATCATTTATGCTTGAGTAATAGAGCATGAATTGAACAAGAGAGACTTCTTTTAAGAAAGAATATGAAAGTTTCATTGGTTTGCAAACCGAAAGGTTTGAGTAGCTAATTGACAACTAGAGATATTGAGATCTCCAATATCAAAGATTGTTGATGTTGTCATGTAATCTCTTCATAGTGATGAAGGATATAGTGTTACTTTTCGCAAAGTTGTTTGTGCGAATGGTAATTGGTTAAGTATTAAAGGAATACTTCGCTTAAGTATGAGTTGAGACTTCGAGACCCTCATTTGAGACCATGTGTCATATGAGATGTTTCATTTGCCGTTTTATGGAGGCATTTGAAAAGTTGTCCGAAATACCATGATTTATCGTATTAGAAATGTTCTAATCCTTTAATGAGTATTTGCCGTTCAAATTATCTCGTTATCTCTAATTCGTACTAGTAACTTGGTACTAGTTCATGTGCTCGCATTTAATGAAATGTATAAGCAATGAAGAATAAGAGAATGATTGAGAGTAGTGAAGTAAACTCCGTATAAGGAAATGACTTATCCGACTAAGCCACTACCATTAGATACGTAGAGTTATCTTTACTAGTGGTTTGTTTCGGAATTATAGGTTGAATACCTCATTCCTTGTATCATAAAACTTTATCTCCATTTCATATAGATGATGGATGATTATGTTTTGTGGATTTGTTTATGTGATTTCATGCATATTGTTTGAATTTGCTTGAAATAGATAAACAGTTTTTGAATGACACATAGGATGCGTAAGACTTCACATAAAGTGTTTGACTTTCATGTGAAATGACTGCTTAGTCATACATAAACGAGAATCGCATTGTGAGAGTCTACATAGCGTAGAGCTCGTAGATCAATTCGATTGTGAATCAATTGAGATATGCGAATCATGTTTGTTAGATGACAAAAGCGCCTTTGACCTATAAAGGTTTAAGGACGAGTAACTTGATTAGGACTTATACATATCGATGTATGTAGACCTATAAGTACTTGTGTAATGAAAAGTTATTGGCACTTTACCACTTAGCCAACGATCATGATAGATATTAACGTATCTATTTGATAAGGTTTAAGTGTGAACCGTTTGACAAGTTCAAAAGAGTTCAAGAGTGAAGTTGAAAGACCATTCAATAAAGGTATAAGTCTTACAATTGATCATGGTAAATAGTTAAGTAATATGATTTGAAATATTATCTAAAGAATGTGAAAATCGTTTCACAACTCACTCCATGAGGAACATTATGAGAATAGTGTGTCCAAGAATGGAGGCATCGAACACTATTTGATATTATTCGATCGGTAATAAATCAAATTGACTTTTTCGACTTATATTAGGGTTTTATGTTTGAGGACAATATTGTTTACACTGAATAATGTTTCATCGAAGTTCATTGAGAAAGATATCTTACGAGATTTGATCTCTAAGTACATTATTTCTCAAGATTTGGTGTTAGGAAGCTTATTTCAAGGTTTGTTGATTGATAAGTTTTGATCCAAATAGGACGCTTAATATTTTGTAAGATACCTTGAACTGACCGAAAGGTACTACTTATACGAACATGATAAGAACAAGGTAGTTATTGCTAATCATGACGTAATTTTGGAGAATAACTTTCTCAAAAAGAAGTAGTGGGAGTAAGATGAGCATAAAGGAGTTTATGTGTCACTACAAGAAATACTCTTTGTAGAAAACTTGTTACTCCATACATAGTGCTTAGTGGGAGTTGGAGAATATTTTTTCTCAATGAAGAACTTGGGCAAAATCACCTAAATTCTAAAAAACAAAATCTATGGAGATAGATTATGATGGATGTTAGGTTTGAGCAAATATGCATATAATGACGAAGTGTTCTAGAAACATGAAAGCTAGACTTTATGTCAAACCGCGTCATATGGCATATAACTTAAGTTTGACTCGGTTTATTGCAGCTCAATTCAAAAAGAAGTGCATGAAATAGTTCAATCATTCTTTCATTATGAGTTTCATTATATACGCCATACTTATGCACATGCCCCAATGTGTAGTATCCAAGGAGTATGACAAACAATTGTCAAATGGATACAAGAGAAACACATTTGGACAATAATCAAAAGATATTCTCGAGTACCTTATGAGAAAGAGAGATATGTCTTTCATTTGTAATGAAAAGGAGCTCATGTAAGTTGTTACACTGATGCTAGGTTTCGAAAGATTAATGTAATCAGAATTGAGCTACATATTTTGATTAAAAGTGGAGTTGTAAATTTAGAAGGTGTTCTAAATGGAATATTACAACCGTTTCCGTCACCAAAGCAAAATAGATAGCAACTTGTGAAGCAACAAAAGACAATAGTTTGGATGAAGAAGTTCTCAGTCAAACTGATATGGTTTTATGCATCTCGAACCATAACTTAGTCTCGAAGAACCCAATATCTGATTGGTGATCCAACCATGATCTAAGACAGTATCACTTGATCTCATATGATGATGATCAAGATTATATATATAGGAGTATATACATATAGGGTCAAACAAAAGTGGATATTTTCGCGAACACAGCGAAGACTCTAACATAACCTCTACCTTAAACAGTATACGGGATGCTATTGAGCATCCATACGTAATGGACGTATGAGTAACTGACTTTAAGCGTATTATTTCTCTTGAGGTTCGAGACGTGTATGTATATAGATATATGACATCGTTCTCAATTCTTCACTGGCTAGAAGTCACTATTGATTAATTCTAGGTCAAGTGGGAGATTGTTGGAGTTATGTCCTAGAAGTTTATAGTTTAATAACTTAATTTAGTTTATGTTATTGATGATACTTGATCATTTGTTCCTAGAGTTTATTATTGACAGATCATTCAGGTTGAGGATCTGAATTGTAGATCTCTGTGGATCATTCGTTAGAATGACAATAATATCTCTAAAGAGTCCATAATCTTGATAATTAACAAGGAACATTAATTATCATATAAGATTAGTATGCAAGTTAAGTGATGATTAAGTTCTACAAATCATAGGTAATGAGTTACCGACTTAATTGCATATGTGTATATTACTGGAACATAGCACATGACATGACCCAATGAAATAAATATATGGATTGTATTATGTGTCATTATTTATTTCATACGTGTTTGATTCCGAGTTTGAGATGATTCGGTTTTTCCACATGAGGATAGGTTCTATAAATATCGTCTAACGTTGATTCCTGATAAGGGCTGCTATACGGACTTTATTTATGTTCTCTTGAATTGTACGGGGAAAAACTATTCATCAAGACAACCGTATGTCTCTCATTAGTTCACCTAGTGAGTGATGATATCTACTGGGCCCCTTGATGGAGTTGGATCGTATGCGCGCAACTAGGCGATCAACTCTAGATCAAGAAATGTATAATCTGCAAGAATGACACATTCCTATCTTGGATTATACAAGGATATCATGTGGCGTAGGAATCAAAACAATAAGATACTCTATTTCTTATGCAGGATTGAAATACTATAAAAGTATAGTATTTGTTTATGTTAATTAGGAATCATAACGTGTTGCTAGATACCGTTTATGATTATTGGAAATAAATAACGATTTATTTCCATGACTAACATAACATAAATCCTCCAAGGATCACACGAAAGACAAAGCTCTTAACCAATGTACATTATATTTAGTTTATTTGTATTGGAGAATGCAAAATATGATAAGTTGAATAATTAATCGTATACCGTTATGAACCGTTATGATTAATTACTTTAAAGGGATCATATGAAACTAAATTAATGTAAAGTCTAAACCAAATAATAATGATCAAATAGTTGATAATTTATTTTGTTTCAACTCAATTGATATAGTTGTGTGAATTATATCAATTAATCGGGCTATCATTTTATATGTCGGTTTGGGCCCAACATCAAATGCAATTAAAAGAGGAATTAAAAACCCAACTTTATGGACTTCTAAGCCCACTTTATGGCTGCCTAAGGGTGTGGGAGTGGTCCCCCCAAAGGGTATGGTTGGGAGGCCTATATAACGACCACTAATTGGTGAATTAGGGTTGCCTTCTTCCACTTTCTCTCTCTTTCTCCATTTTGGACGAAATTTCAAGGGTGAAAAGAAGTTTTCAGATCTGAAATTTTGTGCCTCTCATTTGCATTTGGTTAGGTGTTCATGAGTTGAACAATAGTTTCCATATTAAATAGTGATTTAATAGAAGAAGGGAAACTAAAGGTTTAGGCGTTTCTATTGATTTGCTAGCACAAATCATATAGAAATTGGTTAAACTTTGTGCGGACCTAAGGTGCATGGAGAAGAAGAGGAGGAGCACGTCATCGACTCCAAGAGAAAGGATTCGAGCCTCGCAAATACGATTTCGCGAGAGGTAAACCTCCTACGCCCTCACGTTGTGTTAAATGACTTAAATAACTAGATCCTTAATTTGCATGCTCTTTTAAGCGTTATTAATGAGTAATAGAATTATAATTGAGCGTTGCATGACTTCCTAACAGTATGCTCGTATGTAGTATGTTTTGCGGGATATCGTATTTAGAATCTGGATTCCAAGCCCGACTGTCCAGAAACAGACGAGGCTTGATTTCAAATTTGTTCACGCATGTGGATTTGAGCCCTGATCCCCAGGACAGGGGAGGGGTTGGTTCTGATCCCCGAGACAGGGGAGGAAATTTACGTCATGATTATGATATGATATGATTAATCTGGACCTGATTATCGCCGTGAAACGTATGATTTGTTGTGTGGATTAATCCAGTCATATTTAATTTGGTTTGTCAACTAATATAGACAAGCGGCGTCGTTAAATAATCGGTTACTGAGTTTTGTAGCTGACATCCGTTTATTTCTTTGTACTTGCGACGTAAGTTGACGGACCGTCGGATGGATACAGAAGATACCGCCCTACCGTCACACCCCGTGTGTCGGCGCGGGGTGTGACACTTCCCCTTCTATTCCTTTAATGAATGGATCATGGAGGACAAAGTGTAATTCAAGAACAAAAATGGTTGGAGCTCCTAGACTCTCTGATAGCATAGTCAGGGGTGTCAAACGTGCGAAACGGAAGAAAAACTGGAATGTTCCGTTTTCGTTCCGTTCCAGTTAGAGAAACATAAATCTATTTCGTTTTTGTTTTCGTTTTGTTTCGTAAAACAGAACATTTTTTCGTTTCGTTTATTGTTTCGTTCTTCATTTTCCATTGATTTCAGTCCATTTTTCATTGATTTCAGTCAAGTTTTCGATAAACGAAACACTAATGTTTACCAGTATCCGTTTCGTTTCCGTTTCATTTTTAGAAATGAAACTGATTTTCCTTCCGTTTCTGTTCTATTTTGGACGGAATGGAACGGAAACATGCGAAACGACACGATATTGATAGCCCTAAGCATAGTAGTATGCATATGCATATTTTTAGACAGGGTACACATTTTTTGAGATAAAATTTACCTTTTTCTTTTTCATTTAGAACACACCCATGGTGCTAACATGACAACGCCAATGCAAAATAAAACCATTATCTGTAATTTTTAAAGTAGCGTGTACGCTTCTATAATAAACTAATAAATACGTCTTTAAAACTGGAATGCATGCTCGATACTTTTACTAGAATTGACCTGTTTTCATTATTGTAAGAAAGAGAGAGACGCTTTTCTTTTTTCCGGCCAAATAACGTGGGACGGTGTAATAAGTTAGGATTGTTAATATATAATAACATAGAGATTAGAGAGTTAATTATATTATCTAAAACTACCAAAAATATACATGATATGTGTGGACAAATAAAGAAACGAAATAATATTAAGCAATGAAGATATTTTTGTTTAATCTAACAGCGAATCAGTGATACATACATACATACATATATATATATATATAGAATGGCTAAAGTGTCATAGATAACAATCCCATCCATTTCTTTTTGAGTTAATTTTTCGAGATCCAAAATTCAATCGGTCAATCCAAACCGTTTAAGTTGATCACTATATTGAAATACCCTTGGAGACCAAATTTTATATTTTTTCGAATTTTTTGCTATTTATTATGATATTTTCAAATTGGATGGTCTGAAATACTCTAATTATAATATTTTTGAAAAATATCATAATAAATAGTAGAAAAATTCAAAAAAAATATAAAATTTGGTCTCCAAGAGTATTTTAATATGGTGAATAACTTAAACGGTTCGGATTGAATATTTAAATTTTAGATCTCGAAAAACGACTCTATGGCACGGGACCCTCGGTGTCATCTATGGCACGTTAGCCACTCTCTCTCTCTCTCTATATATATATGTATATGAAAAAATGCTCAGTTGTTTCCTTATAAGATGAAAACACAAAAACATATTATTGTTTTGTGTGTCGATTGATATCCAACACAGATCAAATCAATCGAATGACATAAAAAAGTATATACATGCTAGATCTAGAAATTTTACACTGTGGATATTGTTCAATTTAACGAAATATATTTTTATATAAATTTTGTAAAATTTGAGTTTTATTTAACACTGCGCAAGATGCCAAAAAATAAATGACCCTTGTTAATCATGAAAGTTTAATTTTTAATGCGTTTCATATTTTGACCTCTTGATCGAGTATCAAATGAACTTCTAATTTTACAAAATTTATATATAAACGTATCACTCGTTAAATTGAATAAGATCAATGGTTTGAATTTAACCTTTTAATTTTTAAATTTCAAAATATTAAAAAAATTATGGTATTCGATAGCGCCAAAAAGTGGTGGCACCGAAACTCTCTTCTTTGGTATTATATATGTTATTTCATAAACTAGTACTATACGTTGTTATTCTGTATGCTTGTATTTTGCATTTTGTATTTTGTATCGTTATATGTTGTTTTCCTATGTTTGTATAATTGTATTTGTTGTATGGTTGTATAATATAGAAGTATAAATTTTGTTAAAAATCAAACTAGTAGCGAGTTATGCTATAATTATCGTTCAAATAATTGTCGAACTAATAAATTTCAATCGTTATCAAATCAAACCAAGCTAATTCGAATTTAATTCAATAAAAAAAATTCGAACTTAATTCAAACCAAACACAAATTCATCATTATAGCTCTAAATTTCAACCAAATGAAGTTGGCTTGGTTCGGTACTTCGGTTTTAGAACCAAACCAAATTCAAAGTGATGTTAGCTCACTCGCTGGAATTCCCGGAAAAATTAAAAATAGTTTTAAGTTAATTAAGAATTTTGAAAATGGTGTTGCAAGATCGGTTTCTAGGAAAGCGATACTAGGATCGGATTTTGCAATTCCAACTGAAAGTATGTCTGATTTCTTTAGAAGAGTTGTCTTATATTTTGCTTCCGGCCAATCAGACTTCAATGGATATAGGATCAAAGTTGGAATAATATTTATAGAAACCAATTTTCAACGATAAAACATAATGGGTGACAACAGTGACATGCAGAGAAGGAGAATTCTTTAGCTTGAATATGCTGCCTTTAAAGGAAATTAATTCAACGGTAAAAGTGAATGGTTTATATGCGCCATCATCTGGAAAGGGTCATAAATTTTAAATTCATAGATATCATATTTAAAATCAACGACAAAAGAAAATATTAAATTCCTTATAAAAATTAGTCATAATTTTCCAAACTCTAACACTAATTCGAATTGACTATCTTAGATCCTAGTATCGCTTTCCTAGAAAACGATCCTAATATCGCTTTCTTAGAAAACGATCTTGCAACACCATTTTCAAAATTTTTAATACAATAATTAAAATTCTTAATTAACTTTAAAAAAAAAAAAAACTATTTTTTTTTCGGCTCGAGTTCGGTTCGTCGAGGTCCTAAATTAGTAATAGCCACTACTATGTGGAATAGCAATTAATGGGCCTTCAAAGGGGGAAATAAAAAACAGCGCCTATGGGCCTCATTCTTAAAATATTGCGCTTAGAACCAGAGACGAAATTTCAACCGCACTCTGCACTCATTGGGCTCTCGCAAAATTAAAACGCCGAAAGAATTTTGCAATGTTGGTCCGTGAAAACGGTGACCGTTTCGACCGTCCTTTCGTTTCGTTCCGTCCAAAACAAAATGAAACGGTCAAAAATTTTGGTTGCGTTTCAAAAACGAAATGGTTAACGAAAGCTTGAAATGGTTTCGTCCATGTGTATTTTCGTGATTTCGACCGTTTCGTCCAAAACGAAACGGTTAACAAAAATGGTAGTCAATTTTCGTTTTCAAAACGAAACGGTTAACGAAACTGACCGTTTTCATGGTCGTTTTAGATGTTATGCAGCCTAATGTTGGAAGAAAGTAGAAACCTACGAGTTTGTATGAATTTAAGTCCTCTAAAACAATTCAAGAGCTTTGCCTTAAAAAGGTAATTTATAAATTTTGAGCCAATGATCTTAATTTAATTGAAAGAGTCAAGCTTTTAATATTTAAAATATCTAATGTTTATTTTTTATAAGATAATGACATAGAAGATTATTGTAGTTAGACGCATGAAATAATTTCGAGGCCGTCAAATTTCATTAATTAGGGATATTGAAATATCTGGATCTTCGTCTGTTTATAGTTATTTTAAAATTAAGACATTTATTAAATTATTAACAAAAGTAGCATATAATTTAATCTGCAGTCTAATTTTCTGTCTCCCACAGTGGCATATTTTCATTCACGTGCCTGGTTCCACTTGCACATTTTTAATTTTACGGGAATAAATGTTTAATTAATATTCGTGGAACATTTCTTTCACTTATAGTGACTATGTAGGTGTAGAGAGCTAATTGGTTTCACCGAATATTTATTTGAAATTCTCATATAATATAAAAAACAAGAAAAATATCTCTATCAATCAATAATCAGATATTGTGTGCAATCCACCTTTTTCTGCTTACCGATATGCACATCTGTCGAGTAAATATATCATCCTTTTTTTTTAATTTTAAGAAATGAAAAATGTGAATTGATGAATGCACGTTTAGTTAAATAACTGTGGGCGCCGAGATGGGTCCTATTTATCATTTATAATTATTGTGACCGCAGTTTTCTATGACATGCCAAAAGAATACAAATCAAATAATAAAAGAGAATATCATAATCCAACGTGCCAAGTGGAATTTAAAAATGGTCGAGGTTAGACTTCAAAATACTCATAAAATTTGCTGCTCACGAGTCCAAGTGTATAACGGAACATGAGCGTGTTTTCACACAGTAATAATTTATAATTAAGTTATGAAAATTGCACATATTATTTAGGCAAACTATGCAGTGTATTAATTTTTTTATGTCGATTGAAATATAGATCGTTTGTTCAGAATAACGGCCATTATGAGTGATTATTGATCACGGCAGAATTTCCTAATCAATTATATTTTTACTAATGTTTCAATGTTATTGCACGTGGCAGCCTGATTAAATCAAATGATTCAAATTGATAGTGAACTTCATATCTTTGAAAAATTTCAAGCATTAAAAATTACGATAATTTTGGATATATAATATAGTCATTGAGCAATTTAAATCAAACAATTACTTATCGTAATATATAGCAGCACCAACAAGTAACAATTTTAACAAATAATAATTGTGTGAACTTTACGACACTAGTAATAGTCGGGTTACTAATTTTTGCAACATGATGGAGTCAAGGGTCCTATATTACAGTAGCAACGATAAAATTATTCTCTCGCTAAAAATCTTGCATGTGATCATGTTCCCGCGAACAATGCCCCATGTGAGAAGAATATAAAAAAAATACACAAAATTGGTAATCTCAAAATGAGATTAAGCCTTTCAATTTAAATATTCATAAAAAATTCTACAATTAAATTTTGGACTCGCATCTCTTACTCAGAGAGCATTGTCCTTAGCTATATCAAATATTTGTTCTCGAAATTTTAATTTATAACCTCATATGTTTAATACAATTAAAATTTAATTAAACTTTTTAATTTTAATTTATATCAAATTATGATTAATGAGACTCCATTAATCTTTTTGATTCCGTCCTTGCATATAATTGTAAATTATTACGAATAATAATTTTTGCATAAGTAATATAATCGATATTAAAAAAATGACACAGAGACGATTAGTTTAGTACTGATAAATTTTGTGGTGAGAAACCAAAAAATATTTTTCTATTGTTTTTTGAATTGTTACAATTACAGAGAAGAAACCTGTATCTATTCTAATTTGCCATAAATAAGTTTTCCTAAATCTAATTACATACCAAATACATCATACTAAATCTAGCTATATATCTCAACAAATTTGAAATAGATATGCGCAATCTTCACACTCCCCCTCAAGTTGGAGCATGTAAGTCACAAATGTCCAACTTGCCAAGTAGATAAAGAAATTGTTGTTTCCCAAGTGATTTGGTGAAAATATTTGCAAGTTGATCTGAAAAACGAACATAAGAAGTTTCAATGAGCCTTGCACAGATTTGGTCACGAATACAGTGACAATCAATTTCTATATGTTTCGTCCTTTCGTGGAACACTGGATTTGCAGCAATATACAAGGCGGTTTGGCTATCACAGAAAAGCTTCACTGGTTCATGTTGAGAGACACCTAAGAAATTGAGAAGTGAACGGAGCCAAGTGAGCTCACAAGTAGCTGCAGCCATGGAGCGATATTTTGCCTCAGCAGATGACCTCGAAACCGTTTGTTGTTTCTTTGTCTTCCAGGAAATAGGAGATTGTCCCAACAAAACAAAATATCCAATCAAAGAACGATGAGTTAAAGGACAAGCTGCCCAATCTGAGTTACAATAAGCATATAGCTTAAGATCGCTATTGGCTCGAAGAAGAATACCCTGCCCTGGATTATTTTTTAGATACCTTAACACTCGAAGTGCTGCATCATAGTGAGCACGAAGTGGATTATGTATGAATTGAGCAAAAATATGAACTGAGTAGCTCGATTCTGGACGAGTGATGGTAAGATAGATGAGTTTTCCAACTAGTCGCCTGTACTTCTCAGGGTCTGCCATGCAGTCTCCCTTTACAGCCGACATATTGTGATTTTGTTCAAGCGGTGTTGCTGCAGGTTTAGAGCCAAGCAAACCATACTCGGCCAATATATCAAGTGTATACTTACGTTGGGATAAAACCAAACCGGTTGCATTTCGAGCAAACTCGATACCAAGGAAATACTTAAGTACACCCAAATCTTTCATGGAAAAAGCACTACTCAAATAGTTTTTAAATTTGTGTATTGCATCTCCACTATTTCCCGCAACAACTAGATCATCAACATATACCAAAACTGTGATGAAAATACCACCATTTTGATAGGCAAACAACGAGTAATCAGCTTTAGATTGAATGAATCCATAGGCATTAAGTGCTGCTGCAAGTTTTGAAAACCACATGCGTGGAGCTTGCCTCAATCCATAAAGTGACTTTCGAAGACGACAAACCTTCCCTGGATGTGAGGAAGCAAAGCCTGGAGGCAACCTCATGTACACTTCTTCATTCAAATCACCATGTAAAAAGGCATTGTGCACGTCCATTTGGTGCAGTTCCCAACCCTTGGCTACAACCACTGCTAGGAAGGTGCGCACACTCACCATCTTTGCAACATGAGCAAATATTTCATTGAAATCAACACCTTCCTTTTGCCGATTTCCAAGTACCACCAAACGTGCTTTGTATCTTTCAACTTTTCCATCTGAGTGATATTTAACTCGATAAATCCATTTTCATCTAATTGCTGTTTTTCCTTTGGGCAGTTCTTCTACAGTCCAAGTATTGTTCCTCTCTAGCGCCTCAATTTCAGTTTGCATTGCCTCTCTCCATTGTTTATGTTTCATGGCTTCTCCATAAAACTCAGGTTCCTTTTCCTTTGTAACTGCAGCCAAAAATTTCCCGTGTCCCATAGAAAATTTGTTACATGTTACATGTTCAGATATAGGATAAAGACTACCTGAGGTGTGAACAGGTGTGGACTGAGCAAGAGATGAGTCACAGCGTGTAGTATAACATATATAATCCTACAGCCTTGCTGGAGATTTTCTGACCCGCTTTTCAGGGCCAATTACTTCAATTGTAGGTGCAGGTACGGGTGCAGGTGCATCTCTGACACTAGGTCCAGGTGCATCTCTCAGGTCGTGTGTAGGTGCATCTCTTACACCGGATGCAGGTGCATGTACTGGTGCGGGTGCATCTCTGACACTGGGTGCAGGTGCATCTCTCAGGTCGAGTGTGTTAGAGTTATGTCCTAGGAGCCAATTATTAAATGGCCACTTCTATGGTTTATGTGATTGATGATATTTTATCATTTATTCCTTGATTTATTAATTGACAGATCATTCAGGTTGAGGATCTGAATTGTGGATCTCTGTAGTTCATTTATAATTAAATGACAATAATAAATCTAAAAGGTCCGTAATCTTGATAATTAACAAGGAATATTAATTATCGGATAAGATTAGTATGCAAGTTAAGTGATGATTAAGTTCTACAGATCATAGGTAAGGAGTTGCCAACTTAATTGCATATGTATATGTTATAGAACATAGTACAGGACGCGACCCAGTGAAATAAATATATGGATTGTGTTATGTGTCATTATTTATTTCATTTGAGTTTGATTCTAAGTTTGAGATGGTTCAGCTTTTCCACATGAGGATAGGTTCAATAAATATCGTCTACCGTTGATTCCTGATAAGGGCTGCTATACGGACTTTATTTATGTTCTCTTGAATTGTGCGGGGAAAAGTTGTTCATCAAGAAAACCGTATGTCCCTCATTAATTAACTTAGTGAGCGATGATATCTGTTTGGGCCCCTTGATGGAGATGGATTGTTTGCTAGCAACTGATACAGTCATCTCTAGATCAAGAAACGTATAATCTGCAAGAATGACACATTCCTATCTTGGATTATACGATGATATCATGTGACATAAGAATCAGACAAGGAAATACTATTATTTCTTATGCAGGATTAAAAATATTGTAGCAGTACACTATTTATGCGAATTGGGAATCATAACGTGTTGCTAGATACCGCTTATGATTATTGGAAATAAATAGCGATTTATTTTCCATGTCCAACAGAGCATAAATCCTCAAAGGGTCACACAAATAGGTTTTGACCATGCGTGCATTATTTATTTGGTTGTATTAAGGAATGCAACAATATGATATGTTGACTGATTAATTATGTACTGTTGCGAACCGTCATAATTAATTAATTAAGTCAAACGGATTATATAGAAATAAATTAATGCATATTCTAATCCTTAAATAATTATCAAATTGTTGATAATTAATTTGTTCAACATGAATTAATTAAAGTAATTAATTTGAGCTAACGGGCCTATATTTAAATTGTAAATTAAAGGTCCAACTTGAGAGCAATTAATTGGGCCACTAATTAATTGAATTAGAGGACCAATTAAATAATTAATGGAGCCCATTTAGGCCCATTTTATGGCTGCCCTAGTGATGGCATAGTTGTAAATTAGTTACAACTTTTTGGGAGAGTGGTTGGTCTATAAAAGGACCACTTTGGGAGCCAAAACCCTAGCCACCTTGCCTTTTTCTCTCTCCCTAATATTTTGGACGAAAATTAAAGGAAAAATTTCAGAATTTTTCCTCTCCACCATTGCTCTCTTAAGCTCATGTGTTGAGCACCTCTTGCCTCCATCCAATTAAATAGTTAATTAAGGCAAAGGGAAGGAAGGGATTAGGCTTAACCTCTCATCTACTAGCATAGATCGAGGTTTTGGTTAATACCTTGGTGGACTTGAGGCCGAGACACGCGTGGTGGTGCGCACAACCTCGACTCGACGGATTCGAGCCTTGCGATTACAAGTTCGCAAGAGGTAGCCCTTTTTCCCTCTTTCTCTTGTGTGTTTGGATGGCTTTTGCACTAGATCTCCTTTGCACTTAGTTTAATTAGGATTAATTAAGAGTAATTAGTCTAAAAATTAAATTTGTGCACTTCCTAACAGTGGTATCAGAGCACATGGTCGTGCTTAAGTTATTTTGACACTTAATTAAGAGAAATTGGTTAATTAATGGATTAGTAGAGTTGATGCTATTGCTTGCTGTCTGGAAACAGCAATTTCTGTGTTGTTATGCGTTTTTCGCTATGAAATGTTCTCTGGAAATTTTTTCTGTCAACTAGAAAGTTGTAGATCTGTGGATTGTGGTTCTTTTGGCGTTGGATTCACATTTTTCTGAAATTGTATGGATTTACTGTGAATAAAATGGCAACGGTGCGCAGAACCAGTTTCTGCTTGCACTGTTCTGTTTGAATGGCTTAAAAGATTTATATTTTGAATATAAGTACCAGTGTTCTTTGACTAGATTTTAAGAGGACTTGAAACACTTTCTGGACATGTATAGAATGTTGCATGGTTCAGATTAATTCGTGGTTTTTCAAGTATGAAAAGAAAGATCTCGTCAGATCTGGTTTATTGAGCAAACTGATTGTTCTAATAAACTGTACCAACTGAGAACTCTTTCTGGAAAATTGTTTGAATAGAGTTGTTTATTTTTAAGTTAGGATTCCAGGAAAATTAATTTCATAATTTTTCATGGAAGTTTGGTACCTCAACCAGGTCAAACCTTTTCGGTCGATAGTCTGTTCCTGTACAGGTCTAGTCGATTGTTAAGCTTGTAACTTGAATTTCTTAAACAGAACTTAGTGGTTTTCTTTTCATGAATAGTTAGCCAATAGATTAAACAAGTTTTTCTATGTATATTGTATGTATAAAAACTGGATGGAAGGTGATCTTTCAGACCGGATGGTTGAGAAGAAAAACAGAATATCTCAAAACGGTGCGTTCGCGCACTTGTTTCAGATTTGTCTTTTTTTATTCTCTCAGATGGTATATGATCTCTTCCTGAAATTTTGACTGGTATTTACAATCTAGACAAGGAGCTTATATAAATTATTTCATAATTTTTGGAGACCGAAAACTGTGGTTTTTGTCGTGTCCCATTAGATACTTTTTTATCAAAGTATTATTTATCTAATTATTCAAACTAGTTGAAAAAGTAATTAGGATACTCCTTGTGCGATCTCCTTTCAGTTTTTTGATGATTGAAAAGTTTTCAAAAGGAATTTAAACAAGTTTGGTTGTTTGAAATTTGAGCATTTATACACGGAAATTGCGAATGGCAAATAATACGCAAAGACACTTGAAAGTCATTAATTATAAACAAAGTACACTAGTGGATAGACTTGTGCTAACTTTGTTTTGTAGGAGGATGTGGGTTTAGTATGGCTCATGATTCAATGCCTTGTGGTTTGTAAATTGAATGCATGTGTGATTGTGTGTAATTAGGCCTTTGGTGCCATTAATTAATTTTGATTAATTTTTGTGTAACTTGTGTGGCTTGCATGCCCCTAAGGTTAGGATGGGAATAGAAATTTACACATGTAATTTTGTTCCTTTATTTTATATAGGATTTAGATCCATATAGAATTTAGTGGGAGGGACAAAGGTTAGATTAGTTTTGCTACATGGAGATGCGGCGAAAACTAATGCAAGCGGGAGCCATACAAACCCACAACAATGCTTGAGATGCTTATTATGTGAATGTTTGTGAATGCTATGAATGTCATAGGATAGGTATGGGTGTATGCTTACACGACCACCAAACAAGAGTCACATAATTGTTTGTCCCAAACGATTGAGCCAAATCACTCTCCTTCTCTCTATCCCCTTCACGCCTTATGTTCGGCCATTGATGCATTCCGCCGACGCGGACATCGTGGTCCACCATAGGTAGTCGGGGTGTAAATCGGATTTGCAAGGAGCAAATAGAGAGGAGTTACTTAACAATGGACCCTAATCGGATTGGACATTGGAGTGAAGTTCGCGACGCGAACCAAGAGTCATAAAGTTGTATGATTGGTTAAGGAGAACCTACCTCATTATTAGTTGCTTTGATGTTGTGCCGACGCCGGCATCATCTCAACGAAAGTGGGGGTCTTGGAAATTCATTACTTTTAGGGACTTATATTAAAGTAGTGAAAGTTTTATTTTATTGGAAATTAAAACAAAACATAAACTAATTGACCTTTAATTTGAAAATTGTTGTAGATGTCTTCCTCGTCTTTTTCGCTACGTTCTCTTTTAGAGAAAGAGAAGCTCGCCTTCAACGGTGCCAACTTTCTGGATTGGCACCGGAACCTTAGGCTTGTCCTTAGGTTTGAAAAGAAGGAATATCTCTTGACCACTCCCGTCCCCGCGGCTCCCAAGTCGGATGCCCCTAAAGCGGATCAGGACAAACATGACAAGCACGTCACGGACGACATGGAGATGTCCGTCTTGATTGTCGCTGTCATGGAGTCAGAACTCCAAAAGGAGTTCATGGATAGTGGTCTAGGAGTGTTTGAAATGGTCTCTCGTCTCTCGAACATGTTCCAAACCAAGGCCCGCACCGAAAGGGCTCGTCTCATCAAGGCCGTCGCCAATACTCGATTGGCGGAGGGTCACGAAGTCGGGCCACACGTCATGAAGATGGCGGGGTTGTTTCGGCAGCTTGAAAGGCTTGATACGCCCTTCCCGTCAGGGGCGATTCAAGACTTTATTCTCAACTCTCTCCCTCACAGCTTCACCGGTTTTGTTGTGAACTACCGGATGAATGGTATGGACAAGAGCATGGATGATCTCCAAAACATGCTTGTCGAGACGGATGAGAGTCTCAAGAAAGAGAAGGGCCCCAAAGATGTTCTTGCGGTGAGTGACAAGAGCAAGAAGAGCAAGAAAAGAAAGACCCGCCGAACTAAAAAGGGCAAAGGCCCGGTGACGCCCCAAGGTCCGGCCAAGGGAGCTCCCGAGGGTTCCAAGAGAAAGAAGAACCCGGCCACTTCCGAGACCGTATGCTATTACTGTAGCAAGACGGGCCATTGGAAGAGGAACTGCCCCAAGTACCTCGCTGACAAGAAGGCGGGAACCGTCCAGCCTTCTACCTCAGGTATATTTGTCATTGAAACCCTTCTCGCTACCTCTAACACAGACTGGATTTTTGACACCGGTTCTTGTGCTCACATTTGTCGAAATGTGCAGGCACTAAAGAGTAGGAGGCGGCTCGAGAAAGGCGAAGTACAACTCCGCGTCGGTAACGGCACGTGTGTCTCCGCTATGGCCGTTGGGAATGTGGATGTAACTTTGCCTTCTGGTTTCATTTTGGAACTCAAAGATGTCTATGTAGTTCCTTGTATCACTCGGAACATTATCTCTATTTCTTGTTTAGACTTGGATGGATTTGGTGTTGTAATAAAGAACAAAAGTTGTACTTTGTTGCGTGATGATGTTTGTTATGGTGTTGCGCATTTATTGAATGGTCTTTATGTGCTTGATTCTAGCGAACATGTTTTGAGTGTTGAACGTGACAGTAGGAAACGTAAGATTTCACATGAAAGTACGACTCTAATGTGGCATTGCCGCTTAGGTCATATCAACGAGAAACGCATTAAGAGATTGCAAACCGTTGGTCTCTTAGATCAATTCGCTTTCGAGCCAATTGACACATGCGAATCATGTTTGATGGGAAAGATGACCAAAGCGCCTTTTCCTAACAAAGGGATTAGGACAAACGACTTGTTAGATCTCATACATACCGATGTGTGTGGACCTATGAGCATTTGTGCACGAGGAGGTTATTCATACTTCATCACTTTCACCGATGATCATAGTAGATACGGGTATATCTACTTGATGCGGCACAAGTCTGAATCCTTTGAAAAGTTCAAGGAGTTCAAGAATGAAGTTGAGAACCAACTCAATCGAAAGATCAAGGTCTTGCGTTCCGATCGAGGTGGAGAGTACTTGAGCCACGAATTTGGTGATTATCTAAAGGAGTGTGGAATCGTTCCACAACTCACTCCACCGGGAACACCACAATGGAATGGTGTATCCGAGAGGAGGAATCGAACTTTGCTAGACATGGTTCGATCGATGATGAGCCAAACCGACTTGCCTAAATCGTTTTGGGGTTTTGCATTAGAAACCGCAGCTTTTACTTTAAACCGTGTTCCGTCAAAGTCCGTTGAGAAGACGCCTTATGAGCTTTGGTTTGGTAGGAAACCAAGCATGCTTTTTCTCAAGATTTGGGGTTGTGAAGCTTATGTGAAAAGGCTAATGAGCGATAAGCTTGGACCCAAATCGGACAAATGTTATTTCGTAGGATACCCTAAGGAAACAAAGGGTTACTACTTCTACAACCGTGTCGAGAACAAGATAGTTGTTGCACGACATGCGGAGTTCTTGGAGAAGGAGTTTCTCTCAAGAAGAAGTAGTGGGAGCAACGTGGTGATTGAAGAAATTCAAGAACCGCAGCAACAAGAGATGCCTCAAGTAGGCAATCTAGTTGTTCCCAATGTGGTGCCAAATGAGGTGGTAGTCGAACCCATTCCACAAGTAGTTATAGAAGAAGAGGTTCAAGAGCAAGCTCCCTCAATTGAAGACTCAAACATATCGCGAGTCGATGATGTTGAAGTTGCACCCACACTTGAAGTTCAAGAACTAAGTCCGCAAATCGTTGTGGAACAAGTTCAAGAACCTCAAGCGTCTACCCTACGAAGATCGGCAAGGCCAAGTCGTCTACCTATAAGATACTTAGGTTTGCACGACGTTCTCGTCATTGCGAATGACGAACCCTTGACCATAAAGGACATGAAGGAAAAATCCGACTCAAAGGAATGGCTTAAAGCCATGGAATCCGAAATGCAATCCATGTATGAGAACAAGGTATGGACCTTAGTTGACCTTCCCGACGGAGTAAAACCCGTTGAGAACAAATGGATCTTTAAGAGAAAGGTCGACATGGATGGCAACTTGACCATTTACAAAGCACGACTAGTTGCGAAAGGTTACAAGCAAGTTCATGGTATTGACTATGAAGAAACCTTCTCGCCAGTCGTCATGTTCAAGTCAATTCGGATCTTGTTAGCAATTGCCGCATTCTACGACTATGAGATATGGCAAATGGATGTCAAAACTGCCTTCCTAAATGGAAACTTGGAAGAGGATGTGTATATGACACAACCCGAGTGTTTTGTGGATCCAAAGAATGCTAACAAGGTGTGCAAGCTTCAAAGGTCCATTTATGGATTGAAGCAAGCATCAAGGAGTTGGAACAAGCGCTTTGATGAAGAGGTCAAGAAGTTGAACTTCATTCAAAGCGAGAAGGAACCTTGTGTTTACAAGAGGATTAGTGGGAGCGTGGTTGTGTTTCTTGTTCTATATGTTGATGATATACTCTTGATCGGGAATGATATCCCCGAATTGAATGCAGTCAAGGATTCGTTGAAGAAGGTGTTCTCAATGAAAGACTTGGGCGAAGCCGCCTACATCCTAGGAATCAAGATCTATCGAGATAGATCAAGAAGGTTGTTAGGCTTGAGCCAAGATGCATATATTGACAAAGTGTTGGAAAAACACAACATGGCTAGTTCCAAGAAGGGTTACTTGCCTATGTCACATGGCATATTCTTGAGCAAGACTCAATGTCCGACGACTGATACAGATAGAAAGTACATGAATCAGTTCAAGTATCCATCTGTGGTCGGTTCGATTATGTATGCCATGCTATGCACTCGCCCCGATGTGGCGCATCCGATTAGTGTGACTAGTCGATACCAAGCTAACCCTGGTATGCCACACTGGACCGCAGTCAAGAATATCCTCAAGTATCTCAAGAGAACAAAGGATAGCATCCTCGTGTATGGTGGAGACCAAGAGCTCGTTGTAAGTGGTTACACCGATGCTAGTTTCCAAACCGATCGAGATGATGCGAAGTCACAGTCCGGCTTCGTATATCTGCTCAATGGTGGGGCCGTAAGTTGGAAGAGTTCCAAACAGGATACCACGGCCGATTCCGTCACCGAAGCAGAATACTTAGCGGCGGGTGAAGCAGCGAAAGAAGGCGTTTGGATCAAGGAATTCTTGACCGAGCTGGAGGTGGTTCCAAGCATCTCAGGTCCAGTGGATCTCTACTGCGACAACACGGGAGCCATAGCTCAGTCCAAGGAGCCTAGGTCTCACCAAAAGACCAAGCACATTCTACGACGATTCCATCTCATCCGTCAGTTTGTGAATGACGGGTGGATCAAGGTCAAGAAGGTGGACGGTGCCGCGAACACAGCGGACCCTCTGACAAAGCCTCTATCTCGAGCCGCACATGAGTTGCACGTTGCATCCATGGGGATTAGGCGTATGCCTGAGTGGCTTTGAGTTGTATCTTTTATCTTTTGAGGTTTTAGTATGAGACATGTATATTTTGGATATTACATTGAGTACTATGCACTGGCTAGAAGTCGCTGTTGATTGACTCTAGGCCAAGTGGGAGATTGTTAGAGTTATGTCCTAGGAGCCAATTATTAAATGGCCACTTCTATGGTTTATGTGATTGATGATATTTTATCATTTATTCCTTGATTTATTAATTGACAGATCATTCAGGTTGAGGATCTGAATTGTGGATCTCTGTAGTTCATTTATAATTAAATGACAATAATAAATCTAAAAGGTCCGTAATCTTGATAATTAACAAGGAATATTAATTATCGGATAAGATTAGTATGCAAGTTAAGTGATGATTAAGTTCTACAGATCATAGGTAAGGAGTTGCCAACTTAATTGCATATGTATATGTTATAGAACATAGTACAGGACGCGACCCAGTGAAATAAATATATGGATTGTGTTATGTGTCATTATTTATTTCATTTGAGTTTGATTCTAAGTTTGAGATGGTTCAGCTTTTCCACATGAGGATAGGTTCAATAAATATCGTCTACCGTTGATTCCTGATAAGGGCTGCTATACGGACTTTATTTATGTTCTCTTGAATTGTGCGGGGAAAAGTTGTTCATCAAGAAAACCGTATGTCCCTCATTAATTAACTTAGTGAGCGATGATATCTGTTTGGGCCCCTTGATGGAGATGGATTGTTTGCTAGCAACTGATACAGTCATCTCTAGATCAAGAAACGTATAATCTGCAAGAATGACACATTCCTATCTTGGATTATACGATGATATCATGTGACATAAGAATCAGACAAGGAAATACTATTATTTCTTATGCAGGATTAAAAATATTGTAGCAGTACACTATTTATGCGAATTGGGAATCATAACGTGTTGCTAGATACCGCTTATGATTATTGGAAATAAATAGCGATTTATTTTCCATGTCCAACAGAGCATAAATCCTCAAAGGGTCACACAAATAGGTTTTGACCATGCGTGCATTATTTATTTGGTTGTATTAAGGAATGCAACAATATGATATGTTGACTGATTAATTATGTACTGTTGCGAACCGTCATAATTAATTAATTAAGTCAAACGGATTATATAGAAATAAATTAATGCATATTCTAATCCTTAAATAATTATCAAATTGTTGATAATTAATTTGTTCAACATGAATTAATTAAAGTAATTAATTTGAGCTAACGGGCCTATATTTAAATTGTAAATTAAAGGTCCAACTTGAGAGCAATTAATTGGGCCACTAATTAATTGAATTAGAGGACCAATTAAATAATTAATGGAGCCCATTTAGGCCCATTTTATGGCTGCCCTAGTGATGGCATAGTTGTAAATTAGTTACAACTTTTTGGGAGAGTGGTTGGTCTATAAAAGGACCACTTTGGGAGCCAAAACCCTAGCCACCTTGCCTTTTTCTCTCTCCCTAATATTTTGGACGAAAATTAAAGGAAAAATTTCAGAATTTTTCCTCTCCACCATTGCTCTCTTAAGCTCATGTGTTGAGCACCTCTTGCCTCCATCCAATTAAATAGTTAATTAAGGCAAAGGGAAGGAAGGGATTAGGCTTAACCTCTCATCTACTAGCATAGATCGAGGTTTTGGTTAATACCTTGGTGGACTTGAGGCCGAGACACGCGTGGTGGTGCGCACAACCTCGACTCGACGGATTCGAGCCTTGCGATTACAAGTTCGCAAGAGGTAGCCCTTTTTCCCTCTTTCTCTTGTGTGTTTGGATGGCTTTTGCACTAGATCTCCTTTGCACTTAGTTTAATTAGGATTAATTAAGAGTAATTAGTCTAAAAATTAAATTTGTGCACTTCCTAACAGAGTGCAGGTGCATCTCTCACACCGGGTGCAGGTGCATCAGTATCCTCGAGTGCAGGTGCATCGGGAACAACTTCAGGTGCACTATACACATACAAATCATCATTGCTCCCCCTTACCTGCGACCCCTCCAAATCAGCATTGTATGAAGCAATATGTTCTTCTTCAAATGGAAACTTAGTCTCACAAAACACAACATCACGCGAAACAAATAAATCTCCAGTTTGAAGATCATAAACACGCCATCCTTTCTTTCCAAATGGATACCCAACAAATATGCATTTTTGGGTTTTACTTGCAAATTTATCTGACAATGGTGATCTATTCGAGACATAGCATAAGCATCCAAAATTTCGCACAGGTGCATAAAATGGTGGTTTCCCAGACAACAGTTCATAAGGTGTTTTATTGTCCAAAAGAGGAATAGGTGTTCTGTTAATCAAATAAGCAGCCGTTAAGATGCATTCTCCCCAAAATTCAATGGGCAATTTTGATTGAAATCTCAAGGCTCTTGCCACATTGAGGATATGGCGATGTTTTCTTTCTATCCGCCCATTCTGTTGGGGTGTACCCACGCAAGAAGTTTGATGTAAGATACCATTGTCACTATAAAAAGTTCGCATTTTTCGTGACTTAAATTCTGGTCCATTGTCACTTCTAATGCACTTAACCAAATTTGCAAATTGGGTATGAATCATTTGACAGAACGACCTAAGCATACCACCAGCTTCTCCTTTATCCAACATTAAATAGACCCAAACAGCACGACTAAAATCATCAACAATTGTTAAGAAATAGTGTGCACCACAATGAAAATGGACTTTATAAGGGCCCAAAATATCAAAATGAATCAGCTCAAACGGTTCAACCGATTTATTCAAACTAATGGGAAAAATATCTCTTATTTGCTTTGATTTTAAACAAATATCACATACATCTCTTAAGCTATTACTATCAAATTGAACACCGGGCAATAAAGAAGTTACTTTAGTAGAAGGATGTCCCATCCTTTGATGCCACAATTCATAATTCTCAATCTTGCTGGTATGACAAACTTTAGCTGAAGCCACTGAATGATAGTAATAAATCTCATCTCTCATTTCACCTACACCAATAACCATCCTCGAGGTACAACCCTGGATGACACATAGCGCATCAGTAAATGTAACGACATATCCGTTATCTTTAATCAATGTTCCAACAGAGATCAGGTTACAACTTAGAGATGGTACATATAAAACATTCTTGAGTACAAGCCCTTCATTTAATTTTATTGAACCTTCACATTCTGCCACTGTGGTAGTCCCATTGGGCAATTCAACAGGTACTTTCAGAATCTTGCGAATATCAAACATGCAATCAAAATTTCCAATCATATGGTGAGAAGCACCACTATCAAGTATCCAGTTCAGATTCTTACCATGCATCTGTTCATTGGATGCACCTGAATTTGATGTGTTGGAGTTAGACAGAGCCGTCATCACTTGTGGTTGTCTTCCTCCTTTTTTTTGAGCTGCAGCCTGCATTGCAGCACCTGGATGCACCCCAGTGCTGAGTTGCACTGTCCCCTGCATCACATGAGCTATTGTTGGCATTTGGTTGCGTCCTCTATCGCAACTATCTCTACCGCCATGGCCACCACATCCTTGAGTGCTCCATCTTTCTAGATACCTAGTCACCTTCGACTGCATCTTCCTAGAATTGTAAGACGAATCAAACTGTTGTTGATTTTCAGCCATGGAGAGGAAGAAACATAGCACGGTTAGGGTTTTACAGCCACCCCAACCTGGCTCTTGATACCATGATAAATTTTGTGGTGAGAAACCAAAAAATATTTTTCTATTGTTTTTTGAATTGTTACAATTACAGAGAAGAAACCTATATCTATTCTAATTTGCCATAAATAAGTTTTCCTAAATCTAATTACATACCAAATACATCATACTAAATCTAGCTATATATCTCAACAAATCTGAAATAGATATGCGCAATCTTCACAAGTACTTTCCCAACCTCTTCTCTTTTGTTTTGTTTAAGCTTGTTGGTTGTATGTATAGTCAGGTCAGAAAGAAATTGTATCATTATTATATATAAGACTAATTAAGTTAAACCTAAATGTTATATTTAGAGCATGTGATTTCGTACCGTTTCTGTCGTATAATGCATCCTCTAGTCTATATGTACCCATTATGGCGTCCAGCTAAATTTTCTCGCTATTATTTGGTCGAAAATAAGACAAATGAGATCGAGACCATACAAGCAAGGTTGGTTCCTCGTTTAAAAATAGATAGGATATACCACCACGCCTGATTCTTGAAGCTAAACATTTTCTAGAGAGAAAGTTTGACTTGAACCTAAAAGAACCCTTGATGAACTCTACATGTTATTCACAATTTTTATAGGATGACAAATGGTTCCGAGCTCTTAGTTCGCTCGTTTTCAAATTCATAATTGCTTGTATATAATTAATTAATTTTGGCTAACTTTTAGTCGTTGACGAATGGCGTACAAACCAAATATCTGACGAACCAAAACAAACTCTACCCAGCTTATTCAAAAGTAGTTTTGCAAACTGATCGAGTCAACTCGATTTGCACAAATTTCATTTATGAACTCTTACATTAATTTGACATGAAATAAGTCAGTGTGCAATCGATTTATTCCAAAAGAAAAGTACAAATTCGGCCTTTCGAAAAGTATACCTAGTTGCTCAACTTAACATTATTGGGGCCGTTTGGATCGCTTAGGAATAAGAGGAATAGCCTATTTCTAGGCGGAAAGTATTGGGAAGTGTGTAATTTTGTGAAGAGTTTGGATTGTTTATAATAAATTTATGCCTAGGAATATGAAATTCCTCCTATTCCCATGTGATCCAAACAGCCCCATTAACTCTATCTGATTCAGTAGTCAGGGGCGGAGCCAGCGTGGGGGCCCAAGTGGGCTTGGCCTCCCCTCTTTTTTTAATTGTATTAATAATTATAAGGTAAATTTAATGGAAATCTCAACAGATGTGTAAATTGGCTCCCTTAAAAATTCAAATTTTCATTTTGACCCACGTCAAATTATATTTTTGGCTTCGCCCCTGCAGTAGTTACTTGAATAAGTTATCTCGATTTCTTATGTACAAATCAAACTCAAGTCATCTTACAGGCTTAAAAAAATATTTTGATTTAAACTAGTTTGATTCGATAAATTATATGATAAATCAACCTCAAACTAGGTAACTCGTCCGAGTAGGATTTTTTACACTCTATGCTCTGATTTGTCTTATTTCCGACCAAATAATAGCGTTCGATCGCACTTACTGATTTATAATATTTTCTTGCTAACTTTCTTGCTCACAAGTTGCAAAAGAAGCGCATTGTTTATATTAGTAGGTAGTGCTTCGCATTCACCACTAGGTTTTGCACAAAAGTATTAAATCTAACTAACTTTTTCTGATGTTACTTTGGTATTATTTCACATACATATGCTTATCCGAACCACTAAAAAGATCCAACAAATTGTTGCAACTTATGTATTATGATATTTCCACTGGTAATTTGCGTTTCAAACCAAAATCTAGGTGTTATATATAGCACATGTTGTTCACACTTCACTTGTCAGAATATATTGCTCTAGTACAAAAAATAAATATATTGACGTTGGTTATTTGTGGCCTTCCTCTGCGGCGATTTTGTGTCAGCATTGGGTCTGGTATTTTGGGATTCGTCAAGTTCAATTGTAATCGCCTGGATATTATCGCACTATTTAATTAAGCTTATAACCATGTCATATGTTATCACAATCGTGTCAGTTCCATGTAAAGTAAATTTGGCAAAAAGACATCACATTTCTTTTAATTTTTTTTTGGAAGCATTTTGCCATGTGCAAACTTAATTTTCAAATTTATAAACAAATTATCATCAAATGTAGTTTTATATTATATTTTAATTTATACACGATAATATTTAACAATCGTGTCAGTTCCATGTAAAGAATTTGGCAAAAAGACATCACATTTCTTTTAATTTTTTTTTTTGGAAGCATTTCGCCAGGTGCAAACTTAATTGTCAAAATTATAAACAAATTATCATCAAATGTAGTTTTTATATTATATTTTAATTTATACACGATAATATTTACGGGCATTTTGAGAAAATTATGAATATTTTGAGAGATGTCATGACACACTTTTATTGATGGATTATGTGAAAATGAAATGTCTTCGACTACTTCTAGTTTTGTTTGGCCAAATTAGAACTCTCTTCAATCTCCTTATATAAAGAGAGACTTGCATGAAAGCAACTACACCGATTATTACACAAATGCAAGTTTTAGCCTAACTAAATTACAACACAAGTTGTGTCCAACCAAAAATTTGAAAATCTTAAAGTCGTTTGTAAAATGAGGAACAGCTCGAAATATCAGACAATAATCACGCTGTCCTGCTAATCATGCACTCAAACCGAAAGATTCTCAAACATTAACACCCATTATTTTTATCACTAATATAGTCCTATACATTGCACCTAGTCCAAAGGGGTGTGTGCCACACATACAACATATATTATAGGTTGATTCTTCCCGATCTTAACTTTGCTTTGGTAGTGTTTATTAGGAATGATCGATCATTTTGTAAGAAAGACATAAATAGGTGTAAGTACCTTTTAAATCGAGTCAAAATTGGTTTAGGGTCCTTGGGCTTGCTTGTATTAATTGCGGTTCATTATTAAAGAGTACAATTAGACAAAAACATGTTGTAAGACCAAAAGCGAGCTTGCTCTGTTGGTCAAAGCAGGGGAAGCTTTGTTTTTTTTTTAAAAAATTTATTTTTAAGAGATAAAGGTGAAATTTTGAATTTTGCAACTATTACGTTGTTTTAAATCATAAATTTTGTTTATTTTTTTTTTCGAAATTTCGAATCCTGGATTGATCAAGTAAAGAGGTTCAGTGGAAAAACCTCGTACCTCTAACTAACGTTCCATTGAGTTAAAGAATTTGATAAACGAACACTTAAATTTAGTACTCCCATTAGCCTTAAAAAAAAAAAAAAGTACTCAAGACAGGTCATCAAATGGCTAAGATGTCCACCAACTCTTATCTCCACTGAAATTTAAGCAGAGGCTATATTTGAATTGATAAGGAATATCACTAATTTAGACTAGAGAGTTTTTTAAACTTTCTTCGGCATTTGGATAAGTGCTTGGTTTATTCGTAATTAATCGTTGCTAACTTTGTTGCGACGCTAATTTAACCAAGAAGTGAATGAGCAAATATTCTGAAAATCTGAATCAGTGAGTAAATCTTGTTAATAATTTAAGATCCAAACTTATCCAGAATGCTTCTTAATATATTCAGTTCAATGCAAAAAAATATCCTATCCATCGCACATGGCAAGTTTGGATTCTTGAGGCTCTAGATCGATATGATTCCGGTTATATCCAGAATGCTTTTATAATTGATAGAAAGTGGTGTCCAGCATAAATGATGACATCCTCATTTGTCTTTATAAAAAACGTTTTAAATTTTCGTTAGATATATAAAAAAAATGAAATTAAACACGGGGTTTGGTAATCGCATCCATACTCCTTAGAAAAGTATCAATTCAAGAATACAATTAGATTATGGATGTATCTAAATTTTTCTAGACCAGGGCGGTATCTAATCTTTTATGTCTAATATAAATCATTGATTTTATATTTGTGTAGATATAATATGAAATGAAAGTTATTGACTTTTCATTTATAAATAAAAAAAGTAAAAAAAATATATTGAAGTTTTTCTGGTACCACTGTTTCTTTATTTGTCTGACTTATCAAATTAGTTTTCTTTTGGTTTACTTTAATTTTTTTAGCTGGGTTTATTAACATTTAAGTACTAGATAATATGAAATATCAATTTTAATCAAATTATTTTTTTCTCTACCTATATGTTCATATTTTTATTATAAAATACGTGTACAATAATATATTTTTAAATAAAAATTTATATAAACATCAGATAGGTCTGATTACTATCATAAAAAAAAAATTATCATTGATATGTTTGTCATAAATTGCTAACTCTTCTACTTTAGTACTTCCGTACTTAGCCTAGTAGGCTATTGATCTGGTCGTTTGAATCGGATCTAAATTTCCCATTCCAGCGTACGCATTCCTTGGCTTTGGTTCTATGGTTTAGCCGAAATATACCAGACCTGAAATTCCCATATATACCAAACGTTTGCAATCGCTGATAGGCTAATAAGTGTCCAATAAATTAAAGCGACATGAAAACTTAGAAAAAGAAGAAAATAAATTTTGTTCCACTAATGCCCAGGTGGATAATTTTTTGCATATCTTAGGAGGTGGACATTTTAAAGTATATAGTTTAACTTAAACGTGTGAAAGAGGTCGCATTATGTGATTTGTAGAATATAAAATAAAGTGGGTGGGTTGGCATGTTGCTAATGTAATTCTTTTTTATATTATATTATATTATTCTTTAGAATCAACTAGGGGACTTTGTCGTCGCGGCTTCGCCGCGACCACCCCGCTGAGTGCATCATTCAACATGCTATTAAAGAATTAATAACAACATGCTAATAATTTGCAACATATTATCGTCCGAAAAAAAAACTGCTAATTATCAGCATCTTTCTTTAATATTATGAGAGACTACAAATGTTAGTAACACCATGTTATAATAGGATTAATTAACTATAGTAGGAAATGAACCATACGGCCACACCAGAATGTTGCGTAATATCAAATAACGCTAAACCCATGTTTAATAACTGACTTGGAGAAGTTTTGTTTGAGGTCAGCGATATAGACTGATTCGATAGAACCCTGCAGTAGAAAAAAGAAGTATAAGATTAAATGACAGAGTGGGTAAGGTTATTTGAAGATACATAATTTAAATAGCTTCATGTCAAGAACCCTCGTATTTGAGTTTGTTTGAAATAACAGCATCATTCTTGTATTAGAGAGTAGGAATTAATTCGATCTCATTGAAAAAACCATTCAACCAATTGACCACTAATAAGACATATGAAAGATGCTTTTCGAATAAAATTCCACTAAATAAGATCCTGAATGGCAAAAGACTGAAACAATAGTTGTCACCAAGCATAATGCAGTAGTTGAGTATTTTCCCACGCATAGAGAACAAAATACAGTTCATCCAATACATAGAGAAGGGTGGAAAAAAAATTCAGAACAAAACTATTTTTTTCTTTTTCTTTTTTGTTAACACATCAGTCAGGTTTGTTTGACAATGAATATATTTGGGTTGTTTGGAAATGACTAACATTTGGTTTATTAGTAACTGACAATGCATTTCTCAAATAGTAATAATGAATCCTAAAAGTAAATTATTTCAATTTTAACAAAAATAGAAGAACTCTAGAGATTTTACTAAAATAACCTTTGCTCAAATAGCCTTCTCTTGATTCATTGTCCACCACCGCTGGTAAGGTAGTTGGATTCTTTGCTAGAACGAAAATCCTCGTACAAAAACACCCTATAAATTGATATGCTTTTTAGAATTAATAAGCCACCTTTAGTGCATTAGTAGCACTTCTTGTTTGAATTTTAAACAACAAATATATACTATATCATGATAAACTTGCAGGACATTCATGACATCTCTCTATTTGACCATATATAATAAATGTATATCAAGGATAGATTGAAAATATAATATACATACTTACTTTAGTGTATAGCTAGAGACATCATCAGTCAGCTCTTGACTTGTTAGGATTTTGTAAAACCTGAAAAAAAATAGGTAAAATTCTTGCCAACGTTAAAAACATAACTTAAGTCAGGTTAGTATTTTATTTTTTTTAGGCTGACTTATTCCTTCTTTGTTTATGACATTTTTATAACTTCACATTGCTAAAATAAATCAAGTGTGTAAGGTTAATTTTTTTTATCATAAGAGTATCATGTTATTGCATTTTTAGCAGCTGAATTGGCATCATTAGTACTCATTTTTTAAATAAGAGACTCCAATAGAAAAAAGAATCAATATTTAGTTTTCAGCAAAGTTTTTTTTTATATAGAAGCTCTCCTGATCAGCCCATCAATTGGTTAACTAAAATTTAAAAATCTGCAAGAATGCTCATAAAGAAGGTTATACTCTGATCCCTTTACCTTCCAATCGTTCTGTTTATTTGTTATAATCAAAGAGCTTCTGTTTGTTTTTTTCCAGAAGTAAAGTCAAACCCAGCAGAGGGATCACTAATAGAAATGAACACCTAACGTAAACTTGCCTTTATTGTACATAGCACTGGATACTGCTTGCCTTCTTCAAACCCTTTTTAATTCAACCACGGGAAAGAACAATTGATCTGCGACAAAATGAAAAAAAAAACTCATCAGACTCAAATTCATATGCTAGTACAATTGAGAAGTAAGTTTTTTTTTTTATTTTCTTGCCATGGTTGAGATGTAAAACCTTTAGTTATGGATTGAGAAAAATGATCCCTTCCCCTTTCCTACATAACAAATAACCATAAAATGATCCCTTCCTCTTTCCTAGTTAGCAGATAACCATCAAACATTCATGGATCAATGTGAAATTTGTGATTTGAAAAAGAAAAACAATATAACCAACTCCAACAGATCAATGTCACAATCGACCATTCGTACTTCCAGAAGAATTTTTACAGATGAGGATTCAAGAACACCTATATAACTAATAGCAGAGAAGAATTTTCTCAAAAGTATTAAGCAAAGTGGCTCTTGAATCTACTTGCCATGCTCATATCCAAAATTCTCCAAACCAAAAATATATAATTTCATTTTATCTAGTATTAAAAGAGAAAGTCTCAACTACGTCAGGTCTGACCAGAAAGAGATAAATATATATACTTCATGATCATAATTATTCATCATGGTGCACAGTTTACATGGATGACACTGAGAAAATAAAAAGACAAAATTAGTTGATAGAGAAACATACCATGTAGTCTGCAAACATCTGCCTAGTCATGTCATAAGCTTCAAGGTCACCATACACTTGATCAGCAACAGCACAAACATAAGCAATTGCCATCCTTAAACATTCTTCTCGTCTCAAATCCTTCCAACCATCTTAACTCCAGTTTAAATATTTGCTCTCCTTCTTGAATGCATGATGGCAGTATATTGTTTTAGTATGGAGCATCTAAACATTGTGAGTGATTACATAGCATTACTCAGCAAAATCAAAGCCAATAACAGAAAGCACTCGATGACTGTTACATTTTCATTATTGAGGCATTTCTTCAAACACTTCATGTGCTTGTAAAGTACTCAATCTTAGCTAGGTCGATTAGTGGCACTACACAACACTGGAGGCATTTCCTCAGACACTTCATTGAAATAAACATTGAAATTGAATTTCAAGCCTCAACCAATTTGATTGTAAAGAATAAACAAACAATTCTATTGCTATTTCAAATTGATTAGCTCTTTTTAAAAGCTACCAATTGCATAAATTCAGAACCATGAGAATCAAATAGGAAATTATAAATAAGAAAAATCTCATGTTCAATAGGAACTTCACATAAATTGACACAAATATTATGGGTATGATATTTATCCTGTTTTTGAGGAAATATGACATGCATAACTGTTTCTAACTTTTTATATTCCAAATAAGAAAAATACTGCCTCAATTTTCTTTATCTTCATCAGCTAAAGAGAGTTTTCTTCAACAAAAATTCCCTTATACAAGAAATTCCATACTGCAAGCTATCCAAGTTACATTTACCTGATCTCATCGGATGAATTCAACATGCTCACTCAAGAGTGTGTGAGTGAAGATTTTAATACCAAACTTGATACCTAACGCATATTAATCCTGTGGACAAATTGCATACAAGGGCTTCCTAGAGTTGTGCATGGAAGTTCAAAAAAATTGGGCTGCAGGCTTAAACCTCAGTGAAAGAAAATCCTCTAGCTTTTACAAGTTGGAAATTTGCATTTGTTGTTTCTTGTCAGTATTCTTTAATCTTGCTTTTGCTTCCTTGTGAGCTTACGAACAAAAAATAAAATCACCCATATTAATTCATCTAACAACAAAAAATTTCCTTTTATAAAGACTGAAAAGAAAAAAGGTGTGGCTAAATGCCAGAGATATTTGGGCTAAGAGGAACAAAAATAAATCATATTGTCGCCTGCTAATTCCATCATCCACAGTAGTTGCCAATTAATAATTAGGTAAGAGAACTTAATTTGAATAGTGCCAGTAGCTAGCTCATGTTAAATATAAGTATTTTTTCTAATTCTCCTACAACATTTTTGAAAATAAAAAGACTCGAAGCAGCTGCATTTGGTATGACTTGCACCTGTCTGAAACATAATTATAACAGCCTGATAAACACACTTGTAAGTTTCTTCTTCACTTAACAGATAAAAAATATATTTTCCAATATAAACATGGCAACTCTTAGAACTAATTTAAAAAATATTTGCATTTTATTTCAAGACTTACTTGATAATAAGAAAAGTTTTTAATGCAAGAAATTGCCTTATCAGGCTCGCAAACTTATTTATATGATTTGTGGTACCAGTAGTGCCTCAAGTATCTGAGGGTATATCATATCGTCTCACTATATTCATTCAATTTTTAGATCTTCAGATAAAAAACTGAAACCTCAAGGTCCAGGTACACAACACCTTGTGTGAACCACATTTAATAGGAAGAAAATACTTCGGAATAAACCTCAGGGTAACTCTAGGCAACAAATCTTAACTAAATTGAATTTATTTTAGTTTCTTCAACTAACATCTGTTGTGCAACATAACGCATTAAATCTTATTGTATATATTCAACTTTTTAATATAGAATCAACCCACATATTAATGTAGAAAAATCTTTAATTAAAAATATATAGTACCTTGCAAATATCATTGGCAAACAGCACAGGTCTAATCTTTGAAGGCCAGCCAACAAAGGGCACTAAGGACTTTCAAAGGCTTTTATTAACACATAGTGACAATAAATTGGCAACATTTTCCAGCGACTAAATGGTCCCCGATGCACACCTGAAAAACAAAATCAAGTCCAGTGTCGATGTTAGCCGCCACACTTATTACCTCAAAATTCAATATTTCAAAAGAAAAGGATGAAAAAAGAGAAAAAATAAGAACCAAAGCAGCTGCACAAATTAACTGATTTTGATAAAAATATAGCGGAAAGCCTTGTTTTTTCCTTCCTGTTTGCCATCCTCTTTCAATAAAGTATATGAGTTTTATTGCCCATCACAGAACAAAGGCAGGACAATTTCCCAAAAGAAAACGATGCATAATATTACATTCGACCTCATTTGGGTAAACGATGAAAAATTTAGACACAATAACAAACAAAGAACATATAGATGAAGATGTATAGAAAAGAACCCCTCAGTCTCCAAAGCATACTTTGTAGAAAGAAAATATACCAAAAAAACATAAATAAATTGGAAGGATGAATAAATAACCTGAATAAACCAAGTGGCAATCCAAAACCACCATAGCCCAGACTCCTAAATATGAACTTGAGAAATCCTGAAAAAGCAAGGCAAAAATTAATTCAATTTCTTACAAATGTAACAGTTTCCACACATAATGTAAACGAAAAAAATTTTACTCCTAACCTACGTAGTTCAAATTCCCTCCCCTCCTTCCCTGTCGTTTTTTCAACCTCTTTTGTCCACAGTAGACGAATTTGAGCAGCTAAAGCCAAAAGATTCGTCAAAGTCTTTAACCTTAGTTTCTAAAGCTTCGATCACAGCTGCCACATCAGCAACTGCCTAGAGACCAGACGGGCATTGACGATTCACCATTCTGAAAGGAATAGTTTATGATCATTGAGTATTAAAAATTTTAGTCTTTTACTGTTAATAGGAGCAAACGATGAAGTTTTCATTCTATGGGGACAATGGATCCCTTATTCATGAGGAAGCATTTTATGGTTTGAAACTTTTAATATTTACATGTCTCTTTAAGTTTTAGTTAATTTCACCTATATTGATTACACGACTAATCCTTTTATAATTGCACAAATATCAATGGATAACTTCAAGAGTGATTGGTTGCATACAATAATTACAAGTGCCTTCAGCCATATCATATGGAATCGACCATATAATCAACTAAATGCTTGGTCTTTATTTTTTTGGAATAAGAGTATGCTTCTACTGTACTCCCCTTTGATAATTAATAATCGCTAAATAGGAAACCTGATTTTGACATTCTTATTGGTCTTGTGACCATTTTTAATGGCCAAAATAAAAGGCTGCAATTACATGAATTTTGCTTGTATATATTGATATAGTACACAACACCACTGTCAGCGCTGGTAAATATATTCACCTGTTGGTGCCAATTCACTGAAAATGACTTTTTTTCTCAAGCAAAACTCCAGACTAGTACTGACCTCTATTATTTGCAAGCTCTTACAAACAGTTTTTTCAAACAACTGCCATTCTGCATTCATTTGCTCTCTGGGCTTTAGGAATATCACCGACCTCACTTGAGTTTATCTTGGGGCTGTCCAAAAGGGCCTAAAATAAAAGATAATATCAGATTGATATCAAAGTTTAAATTAGCTTGAGCAGATCATGTTTTAATCTCTGATGAGAAGATCTTTTTTCACAAATAATTCAACAATGCTTCTTAAAAAATTATCGATATTCTAAATAATGCTCCACCTTAAATAATGGCAGTCAATTTAGAAGAGAAACAGATTGAAATGTTGTTTAAAAGAGAGGTTCTAAAGTTATACCTGAGAACAGTATTATGGAGATCATCTGAATATGTGACTTTGAATCCATTCCTCTTAGATTTGAACATTAGAGTGTGGTAATCAGTTAAACACTGCAATAGTGGGAAAAAATAAATTCATGGTATAATAAAGTAGAGCAATAAGGAAAAAAAAAAGGTGCATCTTTGAGCATTAATCATTGATTGATTAGAACATCTAGAGTGTAGAACAACTAATCAGGTAATTCTGTTTGTAATTAATTTGATCCATGAAATTTTATATTCCAACTTTCACCTATTTTATCCAAAATGAAAAGGACTAATTCTTTTATATTCAATAATTGATAAAAATGATAGATTATGTAAGGCTTCTATTGTGTTAACGACCTTTGTTTTCACATGCTAATCACCACCTAATATCTTATGTCCACCAACTGTTTGTGCAAAATGAAAATGAATTTGTGATCCAAAAGACACAATTTCATCATAAAAATAACCAAGCAAAATAATTAAAAAAAGTAAAACAGAGGTACATACAACAGCAATGTGACATCAGCTAAAAAACCAACGTAATGTGACAATTAAAATGACCACAATAACATGACAACCATACACACTAACAGCTATAAATTAACAACCAAACCAAGGACAGAAATTGTCAGCAACAACAGAATAACAATCGCAAAAAAAAAAAAAATGAAAGAATGGTGCACAATATCAAACAGCATATGAAACAAAACCGTACCAGTAATACGATTCCGAAAAACAGCAGTCAGTGTATTTGAAACCTCAAAGTCTCTCATCCTATGTAAACACCGGCTGGTAGAACTGACATGAGGCGCACCATCGGACAACGGACGGGCATGCTATCCAGAAGAAACATCAGCATGCACAGCAGCAGCTGATGTTGAAGCACCGACATCACAACCGAGAGAAGTTAAGAGACGACGAATCCGACGTAGCGATATAACACCAAAACGTTGCATATTTCGAGTATCTCTTATAAATTGAAGTTGCATACTTGGAATATCTCCTATAAATTGAAGGACAACATCAAGTACTTGACAATCTTTCACGATGCATTCCATGTACTTTTGAAAATTCGCCCCAAATTTACTCCAAAAAATAATAAACTCCACAATCAGATATGCATACCCAAAACAGCAGAGTATCTCTTATAAATCGAAGAACATTAGATACCTACCAATCTTTGACAATATGTTCCAACAAATTCCCGAAACTCGACCCATAATTGCCCCCAAAAGCAATAAAACCCCATAATCAGGTACGCATACCCAAAATAGCGGTGCAGTCTTAAACTGATAAGGCGCAAACAAATCTCTATACTTGTCATGCCCATCTGATTTGTATAGTTTAAAAAGCCAGGACTTATTAGTGGAGCATCCGACATAATAGACGCTGAATTAAAAAAAAGGCACATCAATTTTTAGGAACATAATTTCCTATTACGCATCCCATTAGACTTATCTTCACCTCAAATTACATGTAAATCAGACATAACTGAACAGAAGTACCAATCGACGAGAATGAAAACGTGTAAACGACCACACAGCACAACCAATCGATCAGCAACCTGGACAAGCACGAAGAGCAGTGAAGAAAATAAAAAAAATTAAAGAACGAAAACCTTACAAAAAAGTCGCAAGGAGCAGAGCATGAGCAGACGAAGCAAACGGCAAAAAGGAACGGAAAATAACAGATAAGAATGAAAGGAAAACTCACAGAATTAAATCCCGACAGGCACAAAGCAACAGCCGACCGACAAGAAGATCAAACACCACGCCACGCCACGGCCAGCCGCTACCGCCGGAGAAGACTGCCCACTGATTCATTTCGACTTTTCAAGAGGGGCGAGGATGGCGTGTCATCGGGGAGAATCTGGGAGGCACACAATCGCCGCCGAAGAGAGGAAAAGGGTCGACGAGGAAGCGGCGGCAGCGTCGTCGAGCAAGTCGTTTCTGTTACTGCCGGCAGAACTCAATAGAAGAGGAAGAGACTGGTGATATAGGAGGAGAAGAGATGGGCGTAAGAAGGGATAGTATGCGGATAAGCGGTGGCACGTTTGTTTGACTAAACTCGGTCCACTGTCAAATAAACAGAACCGCCGCTCTTCATCCAACCGCAGGATGCCTAAACAAAGGTCCAGATAATTCACAGGAAAAAAGAGAAATGGTACTATTCATAGGGTCAAACTACCCCATTTAACTTTATATAGTTATAATTACTTCACAATGCTTCTTGATGGATGCAATATTGCATTCTTAGTCAGATAATAACGAATTTGAGTTTTGAAGCAACGTCTAGTTTTCATCAGAATTTTTTTTAGAGAACTTAACAGTGGCTGTTAAGAGTTTTCATCAGAATTTGTTTCATTATTTTTTGAATCAATTTTCTAGGTCGTTTGGCACTTAAATTTATTACAAGTGTTAAATGTAGTTATTGTATTCATTATAAGTTTATAACAAGATATGAGCGTCTTAAGAAAGAGAAACAAATTCTGTTAAAAAATAGTGGGTGATCCGTTCAATGTATATTGACATCATTTAATGATTGTAATAATTTACGAGCCTTCTTTGTTTCGTAAAATGAAAGCTCTAGATGTAGGTTTATATAAAAAATAAAATAAAATTTTCTGCGAAGTTATGTGCGAGTATTAATATACAACATTTTAGTCAATATTAATCTATATATATAAAAAATCCTCTCAAATAACTTCATGGATGTTTCGAAAGAAAATTGTTTGTGCCGTCTAGTTTTTCATTGCTCGTCATCAACTTTCTAGTTGTCTGGTATTCATAACTAGATAATAGATACTTACACATAATACTCTCAAAAGAAAAGACACTTATTCTCCTCAATCCTCATATTAAGATTGATATTTGCAATTATTCTAAACAAATAATCTGGAGTATGGGATAAATCAAACACATTCGTCATGTTGGTATGTCAAGTTACATATGACTTTTGGGAGACAACGGTGACAGTTAGCAGCCCTTTTAAACAAATAATCGTATCTATTGCAAGATCCTTGAAAACAATAAACATAAGCAGGTTAATAGCAAGCAAATAGCATTGCCGGCCTAGGGAGCACAACAATATATTCACATAAGAAATTATCAGAGAAATGCACTGCACATCACAAAATTGGAAAATGATCTTTAAAATGCCATGTACACCCGAATAAGTACACAAAGAGTCAAGCATTTCGATTTACTTCATCATCCTCATCCAATCATAATATCTTAAGGTTAGTCGGTGAGGGCCAACATATAGAATTTTATTAAAAAGTTTAAAAGAGATTACAATTACAATGTAATTGAAATAAAGAAAATAAAAGTTATAAAATGTTGTTTCTCACGTATTGCAATTTGAGCAATTAAAACTAATTATAAATGCTTTCAAAATCACATACAAGAGGGATCTAATAGTCAAGACTAATTTCATACATTAATCAAATAAGTAATGATTTAACATTTAACCTCCTCATGATTAATTAGTAGCACGGGGGTTCAACCTATAGCGGCAAATAGCGGTACAATTTATAATTTGTTGATATAATAATAGTATTTTGGGTATATCTTTCACATACGAACTCCGATAGACGTGATTCAAAGTTCCATGAAAAGTTTACAAAATAAGCCATAATTTTTATGTTTTGAACATTTTCAAGTTTTTAAAATTTCATAGTTAAATATGCATAGAAAATGAATAGAATTTTAGTTAACGTTAATTAGTTCAATGAAAATATTTTAATTTTTTATTTTAGACTAAACTAAACTTTCAAAATATACTAATGTGTGCAGATCCGCTATATGATCTGATAGCGGCCGTTAAATACCCGCTATCATCTTTCCACTGTGACATTAGCATGTTCGCTACGAGTCCGCTATCCGTTATTTAAACCAAGAGTAATAATGTTGGGACTTTATGAACTTATGGGTAAACAAAGATGTACCGAATCCAATTTGCATTTCGTGGGAATTTCTTAATGAAAATAAAATAAACCAAACCTGTTATTCTAACCTATAACCAACACATGAGACTAGAGCACCTCCTCGAACTGCGTCTATATTTTATCTTCAGCCAGATCGATCTTTCGATCTCCGGAGTTTACTTTGTGGACTTGGTGCACAATAGATTGCGCATCGACCATATCAACGGTCTCGTGCTGAATGATATGTGGGCACGAGTTATCGAACTCCAGGTGCATATAACAGCAGCTTGATTCAAAGTGGTTGCATAAATTTATGCATGTCCAACCCCACCATTACGGGTAAAGAGTTCTAGGAGAGTCGTAATAAATTTAATTATAAAGAGCTGTTTTGAGAAATAGATCTCTGAACAAGCAATTGATGAATCATAGTACATGAAGCTTAAGTTGAAGATGCATGCACCTTGCGCCTATACAACATGGAGGAAGACATGAAGTCGATATCAAGGGACCTTGTGTTGAAGATGTGAGGTGACATATATTGTTAATATAACGATTAATAGATTATATTGAGCATGGACTCGTTTAAACGGTGTTAATTGATTATATACTTGTTATAATAAGCAAACTAAGCTTATACATATTTCTTTCTGTTTAGATAAATTGTGTACAAAATTTAGTATAATTTGAAAATTAATAAGTAATCCATCAACAAGTTACAAGTAGCTTTAAAAAATTAATTATTTACAACATATATCTAAACTGTAGTTCTTGAATAGCAGATTGCCTATTTTTAAAAATAGATAATGCAAACATGAATTGTTTATATAGAGCAATTTGCTTACTCCTGAAAACCAATAAAATATAATTTCCTGTTCTACACTATAAACCATCTTGAAATTGTGTGAGAAAGTTTCTTAATTTGATAATTCGTTCTATCGGGCGGAATGGGGTATTGAGCAATAGTATTTTATTTATTTTATTATTAACATGAGACAAAAATCAACATTCTCATAAAAAATGTCAACCCTATGAAAATAGTTTTTAGTTTAATAATAAATTTATCCCGCTAATGTTGACTTCTTCTTAAATATACTACATTTGCTAATAATTTTAATTATATAATATTTGAACTTGAATTGAATCAAATCAAGATCATCTTTTTTATCATTAAAAAAATCATATGCACATCTTAACTAATAAACAACTAATTTCTCCATATTTAATTAGAATCGATTATTGTTTGATTAGCTGTTGAAAATAATACATTACATCAATTAATTTCGTACTTTATAATACAAACGCAAAACACAAAAAAAAAAGAAAAAAGAAAGCTGTTCAAGGGCCGGCCCACGGTCAAACACCAAAAAAATAAAATAGGAAAAGTAGCGGGTCCATTTAGCAATTAAATTTCTTGAATTTTCTCGTACAGTACAGCAGCGCAGAAAAAACACTGGCGCGTGCTGGCGCTCGCACATTAATCTTTCCGCTCGCCAGTCCCAGACTCCCCACTATTCCTTCCCACGTGCCACGTGGGAGGTGACCGGAACTAGCCGGTAAATCGTCAGGTGCACGGTTCCTGGGTCCCACCTAATCCAACGAGCTTTGTATCACCTCCTCCCTGGGTCCCACTCAGTTTCCTGCGCAGACCTCTTAAAAAGAGGCAGAGAGAGAGAGAGAGAGAGAGAGTCTCCTTCGATACAACCACCAGGTGTTTTGGCGAATCCCAGAAATGGAGAGGGACTTTCTGGGAATTAACGCGAAATTAGAGATGGATTCACCTCCGCCTAAAGACGAAGCGAAAGCTCCGAATTCAGGTTTGGAATTTTGATTGATTTGATTTCGCTATCTGGTGTGTGGGTGTGCATGTGTGAGAATTTAGTGGTTATGGTTGACTTTCCTTTTTAGTTAGATTGGCTAAATTTGATTTATGATGCTTCTTCTAATTTGGTTAGTTTAATTTGTGTTTGGTCTATTTAGGGAAAATTCTAGTAAGTAGGTAATTAGGTACTTTTTGTCGTTTTAAGTCTATTAGGCTACTATGGTTATTAATTTGAGTACTATCATATAATCAAGAGAGAAAGCTATTACAAATATGATCTGAATTATTCTGAATCTACTCATTATTAGTTGTAGTTGAGCTGAGAACAATTAAGATTGTTGATAGTTATGATCAGAGACATATCTGAAGTAACAAGATTCTGAATCCCGGCATTATCTGACACGTGGGCCTGTAGCAACACGCAAAACTAATACACTTAAAATTTGTGTGTAGTATACATGAGCCTACGAAAACAAAAAAACTTTGTCGCATGTGCGCCTTTTGTGATGATCCCGCAACCAGGGGTCATTTGAGTACAAAGTGATAAATATCAGTATTGTCCGGCCTCTAAGAACTGGTACTGGTTGTTATGTGATTATGTTGTTTTTCTTTGGAATGTCGTTATGCGAATTACTTCAGATGTAAATTGTCATAGTGCTATAATTTTTTTTCACTTTCTGACCCCTCAAATCTTCTAATTATAGCAACTTATGGAAACATGGGATCACAGTGGAATTTTACAAATAAGGAGCAACCTCGTCATTTCCTGTCCTTCACAAGACGACAAGAAGGGCAATCAAGTCAATTCTCTCCATTGACCTTTCAGGTACAAATAGATCTGCACCCGTTAGCTCTTTAGATTATTAAGTAAATGAGTTAAAAAATTGTTTTAAGTTCTTTGTTCTTGATAACACCAAGTGATTAACTGTACTTGTGGATAATAATAACATATCTCATATTTGCAATAACATCAGTTGTTTTAAGATATGCATGACATCATGTACTTATTTTCCAATGATGTCCACTTCTGGGGCTTATGATTTGCAACAAGAAAAAACAAAAAAGAAAGGAACACCAGACTAAGAATTTGAGAGGTATTGAATAACAAAAATGTTTTAGATGTGTTTATTTAACATGATAATAAAGCTTTGTCATGGTAAATTTAAATATCAGAATGCTGTTGCGAACAATCCTTTATTTCAGAGTTCTTTGCTATTTTATGCATTTTAACTTGACCACCTGCATTGCAGCGATCACTTGTTTTAGATACTGACCAATCACACCAATCTCAAAGCTCCACTCAATACGTAACTGAGACTAGGCCCGCTTATGCGAACCTGGGGCCCTTAGGAAGTGCATCAACCTCCTTGACACCTAGAACTGGCCCCTTTGTTGGTCTCTACCATGCTAGGTGACTTTACTTTTCTTAATTTGTATACCAGTTTAACACTTTACACTATTTAAAGTGTTCGAACTGAAATTTCTTATCTTTTATTTTTTCCCCTTTGTTTTAATAGGGAGGTACCGAAGCATCTGCCGCAACAGCTGACAGTATTTTATGGTGGTTCTGTGAGCGTTTTTGATAATGTACCACTTGATAAGGTACTCATTATTATTTTATTTGAGAAATTAAGATGATACATAGAAGTAAGAAGAGTCTAATGATATAAAAAACAATTGCTTCTTGTGAAGTAGCTGGCATTAATGTTCTCATGGAAATTCTCTCCCAAGCCCATGTGTGACCAATTATGATTAGATTCCCAATCTTATCCTTTCATATATATCCTTTTGAATGAAGTAAAAGAAAGCAGGAGCAAAGAAAATTAAAATTCCAGCTTTCTCCATCCGTAACTTCCCCAGTCACACTTGTGGGCGAGCTACAGCTGTTTACTAAAAAAATGTAAAGTCAAACATTAAATATACTTTCTATGGTGAATTTGAGCCTTAATTCAATGAAATTTACCAGAATCAACGTCAATTAAACTTTTTTTTTTTTTTAAGGCTAAAGAAATAATGTCACTCGCTAACAAGGCATCGAGTACTCCATGCACCCCAACCCCAGTCTTACAGCAACCAACTAAGCTACTCTCCAAGTCTGCTTCATTTTCTGGCGGTATAGTTACTGGTCCCAATCCTAAACCAACTCAAAAACCAGACCATGTTTTTGAACCAGTCATGCTTCCTCCACCTGTTTCGACCCAAATTTCAATCACACCACATGCATCACCTGGGTCGTCACCAATGAGTGTGGTAACTACCGAAAACCTGAAAAGCGGGCCTTGCTCTGATGCTCCAGTAACTACTGCTGCGACGGTGTCTCCTGCGGCCCCAAATGTGCCTCGAGGTTCCTATTTCTCCTCAAATTAATTTAAATTAGTTGTTGCTTTTTGATGACTGAATCTTCGAGTCCAGTTGTTGAAAGTATAAAATTGATTAGCATGAAATGTTAACACAGCTATACCTCAAGCTCGGAAGGCGTCTCTAGCCCGATTCCTGGAAAAGCGCAAGGAGAGGTACTAATTTGTTTGTTTGTCTATTAATTTACAAGTATGTGTTTATTTTGCTATATTATATGTATATATGCTTCTAAGAAGCAACTTGGCATTTCACTTCCAAACTAGATATTATAGCGTCAAAATATCACAGATGCATTTCCAAACTAGAAATAACAATGTGCATATTGCAAATAAGACCCACTTTAGTTCAACTCTTTCCTTCCTAATCAACTCTGAAGATTGTTAAGTTTCCCTCCATTCATACTGCTTCTCTCTTTGCAAATGAGGAAAAAGGGTTTTGGGCAGTATTTGTATTTGATCCATTTGATTTTCAATCTTCGAGAGGTATCTGTTTGCTGGTAGATGCATGGTTTGATAATTTGTATGTGTATACAGCTTATCACCCTAACACCTCTTGAATGGTATTAGGATAAGGTATGTGTCAACCTACGTACATAAGTTTAACATAACAAGTATGAGTTGGTTGAACTATCATGTTGCAACTTATAATCTGAAACCTTTTTTGCTCATAATATTTGTTTCAGAGTAATAGCTGCCAATCCATATCCAAGCACCACAAAATCGGCAGAAGATCTCCCGTCAAAATCTTCATCTACTGATGTCACCTTTTCAAGTAACAACGACAAGTCATTGTGTGCAGGCCCGCCTAAAATTAATTGTTATAGGGAGGAATATCCTAGCACTAAACTGGAGATTTAGGTGCCAGGTCCTCGCAGTCTTGTTTTTTTGTCCTGAAATAATTATATCGGTAGTTAATTTTTAAACTTGAGAATGATGTCTCTGTTCAGTCAAAGTATATATGTGATTTGTATATTGGCTGGTTAAGAGCTTATATTAGTGAATATGTGGCGCAGCTCTGGTATAATATTTTGCCCTGTTCTTGTGACAAAATGAATAATATTGCAATAGATTCTTAGTTTGACTTCAGAATAATGTTGATCCATATTTACTACATGTAGATAGTTTGGTATAAAAGTTATAGTTTTTTTTTTTAATTTATTTTGATGAACTTGCTATAATTGCTTCCCAGTTTGTCATACTGCTTCTATAGTAAACCTCAATGCTTGGATAGATTGCTCCAGAAGAAAGTAAATTGCAAGTAGAATTAGGGTTACAGAAAATCTTTATTCTTATAAATTTTCGTACTTCCTAAGAAAGTCATATAGATCAGTCAAAAATAATTTCGAAGAAAACGCTGTGTAAGCAAAGCCAGACAGTTATGAAGCCTTTCAAAAATTAAATCAATGATCATGACTAAGCTTTTTAAACAAGCTTTACAAGACTAATCATGATAGTAAAACCCACTTTTTCTAGCATTTTCCTGTTATTAAGAACAAGAGAAATTTCACTCTCGTAGATTCCAGTCTTTTAGATAGTCCTTATTGTACGACATAATTGATGCTGGGAAGCACATTACCGGGATTGGTTCCCGAGTTTTGAAACACGAAGTATACATAGAAGGTTGGACCAAATGGCTGATATTTGTTCCATTGTAATTACTCACATTGGAAGTAATATAACGTTTTTGGATTGATATGGTAGGTCCTTGTGTTGCTCCATGATAGCAGATCTAAATACCAGAATAAAAATAATATTCTGTTCGAATCAGAATCAGACTTGTTGATAATCACAGAAGGCAGAAATCATCTTAAAAAAATTCACAGGAGGCCCAGAAACCGATTGAAATAGATAAGAGGTCGAGAACAAAATGGATAAAATGCTGGAAGAATCATTGATTAAAACCTATTAATCAGAACAACCATTTAACATTTCATAAAGTTAATCTACAATCCTTCTTACTTTCGAGAACAAATATAGGTTTGTCCATATATATTTTCTGAAATGAATCCATCTCTTTAATCCAACATTTTTGTCCTCAAATTTCACAATAGATACATCAACACAACCCCACAATCCTTTGCCCTCGGATAAAAAAACGATTTAAATTCAAAAACAAATAAGAAAACTAACTAGGATCTACAATAATAGTATATATAATTGAAAACATATCAAGCATTGATTAGACTCGACAAAAGAATATTTTCAGTAGACCTGTAAATGACAAATTTACAATGAGAATGATTCCAACAGCATGAAAACCTACGATGCATATATTATTTGAAAGAAAATTAAGTAAATTTACATGCATCAATCTTTTGTATGTTTAAGTATCTATACATGCAATATTTTCTTTTATTCTAATTCCTAGAATCCATGCTACATGAAGACAAATTGCTAAATAGAAATAACATTATTAAAAGGCACTGTTGTCGTGACGTAGTAGGCATAACTACTTGCAAAAACTCTGAAGTTACTCTTACAATTGAAATTGAAAGAAATGGTCAAATTATTGTTGTATTACTCATCTGCTCTTGTAAATGTTAATTATTTCTCTAGTTTTGATCTCTATATTTATTTTCTTGTAGATGGTGCGCATGTCAGGAGTTGCTTGGCAAGCTTAAAGTCGCAATAGAAGAATTTGGAGGGGATACGTCAACGGTATTCTTGCTACTGTATGGAAACTTCTCTAATCTTCTCTTTCCATCTCGTCAAGCTTCAAACTTTGCTGTTGTTGTGTTAGGTCAAGCGTAATTAACAAGCTAGATTAAATTATTTACGGTTTCTATCAACTAAGAAAAACATAGATCATCTTTTGTTGTTATGCCCCTATGCACGAAGTTGCTGGTTTTGGTTTGGTGAATGCCAAAACAAATATCATCTTTGCTATGAAGTGAAAGATATCTTTCATTTGCTTTGAATTTGGATAAACATTATAGGGAGGCTCTTTTGGTAGTTTATCGTTCTTTTTCTTGGCACTTACCGCATGAGAAATGATATCTCTATGAATAATAACAGATGTAAAACTATGAGATACCTGTTAATTGAAATCACTAATATCGTGTCACATTAGCACTACTGATGACCCTTGCACCTATAGAAGAACAAGCAGTGATTGAAGAGGAGGTTGTGCATCAGAGAGAGAGAGACACACATGCATGATGGCTATGCTCACATAAAAGAGATGCGGGTTTAGAGATACCATCGAGACTACATATTTCTGTTGTTTTCGAAAAATCATTAATGTTGCTTTAAGATCATAATTTAGTGGTATCTTGAATCTTGAACTTGAACGAAAGCACTCTCTGTTTTATATGTCTAGATTATCATAATTTCTGATTAAGTGACTCTTTATCCATAACAACTTGGTGAAAACCACTTTTTAAATCGAATTTTGAGAAAATCTTACTGTTCCCAATTTTCTTTATTATTGTGTTTATCCCTGGCAAGCCATCTGAAATATTAGAATAATTGGAGGTTTTAGATTAATCTTAATTAAGTTAATGAGCGATTAGTGACTTACAGCCGGAAACTCAGTTTACAAAGAAACCTTAAGAGCAACAGAATCTATTGAAGAGCCAGCACTTGGTTTTCAAAAACCATCAGAAGTAGCTTGAGGATCATTAACAGCTATCATAAAACAGAATAATTCTATAATCCAACTATTGGTTAAAATTAAAGAAGATCTTGAGGATTGTAAAGACTCAATTAAGAAATTAGAGTCAGAAAAAGTAAAACTTATAAAAACAGAAAATTTCGCAAATATCCTAGAAGAACTCCAAACGGATCTTTAGAAATTAAATTTAGGAGAACCGATAATCATTTGTATCCCATCTCTCTTTTCCATTGAAAATGCGTAAGTAAAGGGAATTCGGAATCTATTTTCCTCAATAGCCATTTGTCCATTTTTTAATTTTAATTTGGCTATTTGTTGTGAATTTACACCATTTATTTGAATTGCATAAGCACTAGGTTCTAGTGCTTCTTGTGGTACAACATCTTGATTTATACAACAAACTGTTGCTCTTGTATCCATGATTGCTTGAATTTTAAAATTTTCAACTCCTGGTATTTCCATTTGTATTTCCATATTATACAATCGATTTAAAATCCTTGTCCCTTTGTTTGGATTTGGAACTACTGTATTAAAATATTCCAATTCCTCATCGGATAGTTTATTAGTTATTTCCTTTATTACTATTCCTTTAGATAATTTAGAATATTCTTCATTAAATTCTTCTTCCTCATCCTCTTCGTCTTCATCTAACTCATCTTCCATTAGAGCTTTTCCCTTTTCTGGATCTCTTACAGGTAAATTAATCAAACTCAATTCTAGATTTAACTCCTTTACTTGTTCTTTTAATCACAAATTTTCCACTAAAAGAAGTTTCGTATAATCCAGAAGTTCTTGGATAAGTTGATCTTTAGTATCATAGGGGGCAATATTTTGTGTTCTTATTGGAATTTTTCTCCCTAATTGGAATCTTGAACACATTGGACATATTGTTAATTTACACTTGTTATAGTGTGCCCTCATTTTAATATTAGTTATCTCTTGACAACTAATACATCTTTCAGTCCCTTGTGGTATCTCTCCATTGTCTTCCTATAAATGTACACAATCCCTCATTTCTTCTGGTAAAATCAGTTGTTTTCTCCATGATAAACTTTCATTTGTTACCATGAAAGCTAATTCAAATGGTAAATCATCTAATATAGTTGTAACTGATTTTATATTACCTATTTCTCCTTCTGATAGTGAGCAGATTGCATCACCATCTGGTTCATCCTGTTCAACTGAAAGTATATCCCAATTATCAGAAAGATCTAAATCTTCAACAATTGCTGCTCTAGCAATATTTCCTTGTTTTCTAGAACATTCTCTAGTGAAATATCCATCTTCTCCACAAATAAAACATTTACATCTCTTTAGCTTATCTGCATGCTTCCATTTAAATACTCTTACATGAGTATAATGTGGTTTTTCTTTATATGTTTTTGCTTTTCTTAAAGCATACTTTTTATTCTTTTGATAATATCCTGGAATAGGTATTTTACTACAGAATGATAAATCTTTTAAACTTCTCTGTAATGCAGTCTTTTTACACAATTCTGATAAGTACTAATATGAAAAGTTTATTCTTGGTAGAACACCAACGGTACTTCCGGGATATTTTTCCATATATGCCTTTTCCAATTTTTTTTCCAATTAATGGAGGTATTTTTCTAAAGAATTTCTCCGATAATTCAGGAGATATATACATTCTTCCTGATCGTGCTGATAAAATCTTATATTAATTTGATTACTCGTCTAATTTGAGATAATACATTTTGGGGGTCTTCCGCTATATTAATTAATTCTTCGTACTCTTGAGAATAGGCCATTCTCCATTGAATCCATGTTTTCTTTTCAATTTCTCCAAGTAAATTCTCAATATATAATACTTTGCTTTTATTATCTGCCCAATTCTTTTCATTTATTAAATTTAAAGTTATTGATTCCCATCGGGCAATAACATCACTATACTGGCCTATATCATCTGGTAGAACCAGTATACAACCTTGTCCTGACTGAGCTGTTGGTAAATTAAATTGCTCATTATTTTGTCTAGCAAAATTTCCATTAAAATTGTTAACTTTAGAATTTATTTGAGGTACATATAAATTATCATGTTGTGGTCTACGGGTACTTGGGGGGTACATAACAGGACCCATGACTAGTTCAGGTGGTCTTTGATAAATAGAAGTTGCTGTAGAACTTGTTGCAAAAGTTGTTTCCTTCTTTTGCTCTAATTGTTGTTCTAATTTTCGAAGCATTGGATAATCCATTGTTGCTGCAAAAATCATTTCTTCTTCCCTACCAACTTCTGTGATTGATTCAATAAGAGGACTATCTGAATCATCATCTCCTTTGTCCCAAATTGGGTCAACTGATTCATATGAAAGATTAGCTAAAAATTGAATAACTTCTAGTTCATCATCATCATCATCATCACATACCATCATAAGAGCTACTTCTTCTTCTAGCTCTTCTTCATCATTTAGACCCCTTCTAACCTCCTGTTCTGGTGTTGTTACCGAATATCCTCCGAACCTCATAGCTAGTGATCCATCAGTTCGTGTTATTATCCTTGATGTTTGAGGATTTTGTACTACTGATGACTGCGCTGGTCTGATTATCCACCTTCTTCCTTGCAACTCAGATGTACAACGCATTTGCCCTGGAATTGCTCTAATTCCTCTACTTGCCAAATGTTCAGCTATATTTTGGACATTATATCTAAAATTTGTATGGCTATTATTTGACAACCGACCAATTAATGACCTTGAGAGTAATAAATTACTCTCACCGTCTTGCCATTCCTCATATCCATGTGTTTGAATAACCACTTGTATGTGATTATTAAAATCATGAATACTTATGGCCATATCAGGTGAAGAATATGCTAGTTGAGTTCCTGACGAAAGATCTATTTCCATCGAGCTTATTATAGATATGTCGTCCGACCATCTTGTATCTCTTATAACAATTAAGGCATTCACACCAGCATTTCTTCTATACAAGGTATAAAGCCTAATCATTATTAACCCTATATGAAGGTGTTGTAAACCTTCTTGAACCAACTAATTATAACTTTGTTGTGAGATAAATGGTAATTCAACTTGTGTTCCTTCAACAGCTAAGATTCTTTCATCAGAATAATGTTGGTATACTCTATGGTTTCTTTCAGACCAACCTATTTGATATAAAGTTTCTGCAGGAACTTGTTGTGCTCTCCTATATTGTGAGATATTTAGTTCTGTGTTTGGGTCTAATTGAGATTCTAGACTTCTTCTAAAATGCCTTCACCCTGGTAGCCTGATTTGCGCTTCATATCGTAGACGACTAACCTAGTCGGTAGCCCCAAATTTGGTCTTCAATTGTTGGGTTTTGATTGTTTTCTATTCCTGACACAGAAGGTCTAGGAATAGTTTCCGTTTGAGTTTGTGACCTATTCATTTTTCTTTCTTCCTTTCAGATTCAAATATATCTTTTGGATTTTTAAAAACAAAGAAGTGTCCTGTAGGTTTACGGATTTCCCCCTCACTTGGTTCTCCTAAATTTAATTTCTGAAGATCCTTTTGGAGTTCTTCTAGGGTATTTGTGAAATTTTCTGTTTTTATAAGTTTTATTTTTTCTGACTCTAATTTCTTAATTGAGTCTTTACAATCCTCAAAATCTTTTTTAATTTTAACCAATAGTTGAATTATAGAATTATTATGTTTTATGATAGCTGTTAATGATCCTCGAGCTACTTCTGATGGTTTTTGAAAACTAACTGCTGGCTCTTCAATAGATTCTATTGCTCTTAAGGTTTCTTTGTAAACTGAGCTTCCGACTGTAAGTCGCCAATTGCTTATTAACTTAATTAAGATCAATCTAAAACCTCCAATTATTCTAATATTTCAGATGCCTTCTCAGTATTACGAATGTATTGGTACTTTTGTTTCCCTTCCTAAGAAACTCTTTCATTTTTATCGCCTATACTAAGTACACATCTTCTGAATAATGAATCCTTGGATTTGATAACTGACCTTAGTGATTTTGCCAAAGAAATTCTTGCTCTGATACCAAGATGAAAAGTGTGGTCTTTCTCCGAAAGCTTTTGGTTGTTGCAAACACGAAGTTTTTAGAGAGAATATAGAAAAGATTGCACAAGATTTATTTATTTCAATACTGAATTTTACAAAGAGATTAGGACTTGTTCGAATATGTCGAGTGTGTCCTGAAACTCTGATATATATGCAATGTATTTAAAGACTTCGGTTTCATTTTGATGAAATGTGGTAGTTTTATTACTTACCTTTTATTTCTTTTAAAAAAATAATCCACGCTAAAATTTAGTTCTTGACTATGTCCTTAATTATAGAATATATCCCTAAAATATATAGAAAATAACTAATATTCAAATATATAATCTTTTAAATTTTACTTAATGATATTTGTTCTCCATATAATATTGATTTCTTCTAATAACTTACTAAACAAATTTTGCTTGCCTCTTTTAACCACTTGGAATGAGATGCCTAAGACTTAGCTAACGTAAAGCTTGGCTGCTTGCACTTATTTATATGTAATTCAAGGTCATGCTTTCTAACCCTCGAACCACAAGTTTCACGCAGCCACCTAGGTGGGCTGTTTATCAACTCCGTGTCCATCGACATCTATATCTATATTATCTATATTTTTATATATTAAAACCGTGACTTTTTTTCTCTATTTTTGACCATTTTTTACATTTTTCATTTTTTACTGTTTTTAAGTAAAAACCGGTAGTTTTCTATTTTTAGTTTAAAAAATAGTTTTTTATTTTTGCATTTTCAATAATTAAAAATAGTTGTACCAATCATTATTTAATTTATTTAATAATTAAATATATTTGTAAATCATGCTGAATTATTATCATTTAAAAAAATATAACGCAACAAAGCTGCATACTGTCATGCCTAGTTATTATTATATATTAAAACCCGTGACTTTTTTTCCCTATTTTTGACCGCTTTTTTGCATTGTCTATTTTTTGTCAAATATATAGTTTTCTATAATTAAAAATAGTTTTCTCTTTTTTGGTTAAATATATTAAAAATAGTTGTACCAATTATTATTTAATGTATTTAAGAATTAAATATAGTTGGAAAGCATGCTGAATTTTTATCATCTTAAAAAACACTGTCATGTCTAGTATCAATTTTCATGCACGGACAAATCGTGGACTCATCACATTTTATTGTTCGTTCATATTCTTAATGTACAGGTTTGGTTTTCACTGTACAAAAAGAAAAATGAAATCATGTGTTTGTTGAAGAAGCTCCAACAGTACAAAAAACAACACAACTTCTGCATTCTTTTTCCCTAGAAAATATGTGGTAATTAGAAGCTGATTCTGTAGAAAGATTCTTTTCCTTTACCTTTTTGTTATCTTTTATTTACTATTATTATTTTCTCCTTGCTTCCTAACTAAAACGAAATCCTCTGATTGCGGCTTTACCCATGCCTTTCAACTGTAAGCTTTTGCCCAATTACCAACCCATCTTCAGTTGTAGACCATAGATAATGGATCCTTATCCCGTGCCGCTCAGCAATTCGAGCCGTTCGATCTGATCTCGACGGTTAGATTTTTTCAGGCCTTACAATCTGATTACATGCATGGAGCACCCATCATCATTGGATTTAATCTGGACGGCTCAGATTGCGCGCTGCACGGTGCCGCGCAGCACTAGATTTGAGTTCATAGATAATGCCTTACAAAGGATGCCGTAAGGCGTAAGCAGGCTGTCCACCATTAGTTGAAGCTTCTTTTATTTTCACCATTTTATTTGTAATTTCCGTTTAATCATCAGAAAATTAGCCTGTCTACTGACTATAACCAGTAGCATGGTTGGCAATAAAATACTAATTTCTTCCACATAATAAACGTGTGGGGATTTTAGAAAAAAAAAAAAAAAGAAAAACAGAAAAACAAGTCATATCGAACAATCCATATTAATGATCCTACTGCAAAAGAGGAAAACAAGAAGAGAATATACTTTACAGGACTATACAAATAAACTCAACAGCACAAACGTCTCATGATCATCATTTTAACACTGAGAAGCAACATTTACTAACACTCAGTTTGCCTCAGCCTTTCCGGTTTCCATTACTGTGAAATGAACTCCTTGTAAAAAAAATATAAAGTTCACCTTACTTTGCAGAAAAGAGCACAAACAACAACTTAGCTAAGGGCTACTAGGCAGTTCTAGAGTGCTTGATCAACCAATCAATAACCGCATCTATGTTGATTGAATCCTTGCAAGAGATCATGTAGCAAGAAACTTCCCTATCTTTCATATGCTCCAAACCTCTGCATGCACAGAATGAGCAAAATTATTTTACTGGCAAGATAACTACTGTTGGAAGACTGCTTGTGGTAGTGATTGAGAAAGCAAAATTACCAGTACTAGTAGGTACATCTGAACTGGAAGCAGAAAAAATAATAGGCAAAAAAAGTCAAAAACTTACAGCTGGTCAACTAAAGCCTGCTGGGAAAGAGCTTCAGATTTGTCAATCTTGTTTCCAAGAACAAGCAGTGGGATCCCTTTAAGAGATGGTTTGGCAAGAAGGTCATGAAGTTCGCTCTTGGCTACCGGCACACTGTCTCTGTCTGACGCATCCACAACATATCTGTAGAGAAAGGAAATGTGAATGCAGGACATAAATGTGTTTTATCTCCTTGCTTCAATATGTATTGTACGACCAGCTTGTATAAATACCAGACTAACAGGTAACAGCTGAGAACAATAACAATGTCTTTTACATGATTGGTGTGTAAGGAGATAAATGTCTGTTATACACTAATTGGAACTGTATCAATCTGCAGTAACTTTTACATATAACCAACTGAATCTGAATAGCACTGCTTCTGAATGCATAAGTTGAGTAATCCAAAAATCCGCACAAAGCAAACATGAAGAAAGGAAACTTTAATCAAATCCTAGCAGAAAACATATTATAACAGAGAAAACACAGCAATAAAATTAGGCCATAAAATGCTTGGAATGGAGGAATGAGGAATTACAGGATAGCAGAGACACCACGGCAGTACCGCTCCCACATGGTACGGAATCTCCTTTGACCACCCAAATCCCAGAGCTTTATGGTTACATTACCTTTTGTTACCTTGCGCATATTGAAGCCCACCTAGTTTGTCATGCACAGAATAATAATGTATCAGTCTGAGAGATCAATGTTAGTCTGTAAAACAGCCAGGAGAAAAGTGTGTTGATAAGTAAAACAAGAAACTGCCAAATCGGAGGAACAATCATGTAAAGAGATGATAACATAGTTGGGAAAATGAACTTTGCTTTGGGTCTACTTAATCTAGAAACAAATAGGATTTCAGAAAAAAATAAAAAGGGAAAAAAATTTGGGGTTGGGGGTTACTGTAGGAATCATGTCTTCACTGTAGCCGCCTGTCTGAAAATTTAAATAGAAGAAAAGTAAAACATTAAATGCAGGAAAGGTAAGACGACGAATGGAAGAACTCAGAAGGGATGGAATTGCACTCACTGCAATTGCATTAACCAGCGAGGTCTTTCCGGCATTTTGTAAGCCAACAAGGGAGAGCTCCATTTCCTGCTTAAAGAACAAGCTGGAAAAGAAGCAAAGAAAATTATGTTAAGGAAGTAGATGAGAAAACAAGAACTATACTCAATACATATGTCGCATTATATACTGGTACTGAACCTAACGAGTACGACAATGAATTGATCAATTGTAATTTTCTTCAGTCAGAACTTAATTCAAAAGTCCCATTTCGCCTGAATCATCCCTCAATCAGACAATCAGTCCTCAATCCAATCTAATTCTCCAATACCCACAAATAATTTTGGAAAGAGAACCTAGATCTAGCCTCTAAAAACCAATTCCAACAAACAAAACTAAACAAACTTCAGTTATACATAACAACCAACGAAATTAGGTGAATCTAACATACCTTCGAAGCCAATTGAGAAGAGAATCGAAGAGACCCATCAATCCCTAGAGACAAGAGAAGGTCAGGGAAGAAGCGTCGGAGCCCTAGGCTTGGATTGGATGCGTACGAGTAGTAACAGAGAAGGCGACAAAAGAGAATTAGCGGCGAGTAGAGACTAGAGAGAGATGGAGATGGAGATGGAAGGTGTTTGTTTCCCGCTGGAGAAAGGCCAAAGGCAGTACAGAGTTCTAAGCAAAGGAGGCTTTTTGCTAGAGATTTACGGAAAGTATCTTTTATACATTTGATTTTGGCTGTAAACTGTGCATATATATAGTTTACTACTGTGTGGGATATGCTATAACGGATCTGATCCGAATTAGCTGCGATGGCTGCTTATTTTTTTTAAATTATGCTGATATTTTTGGAGTTTGTATTTAATGATAAGATATCACTGTATTTTGATAAAAATAAAACATACATACATATATATATATATATATATTTTGTGTCATGGTCTCAGATAGTTATATTTATTAAAATATATTTGTGTCATTATCTCAGTAAATTATATACGAATGATACCATAATAGATTTTTTAAGTTTTATTGCTACAGCTACTTAATTAGAAATGAGCAAGATTCCGGTGCCACAAATGTCACACTTTATTTTTTTTATTTAAAAAAAAATATATAATCATCCGAATCCGAACCATTGATTTTGTTCATTTTAACAATGGATGCGTTGTCCTAAAATTCCATAATTTTTAAAGTTTATTTGATACTTGATCAAAAGGTTGAAAAATGAACATATTAGAATTAATCTATTTTAGTTATTTTGATTCGTTTATTTTTTACCTTTTGATCAAACATCAAATAAACTTCAAATTATAAAATTTTATGACAATTCATCTGTCATTAAAATGAACAAGATCAAAGGTTTGGATCGGACGATTAGATTTTAAATTTTGAAATTTAAAATAAAAAAATAAAGTGTGGCATTTTTGGTTCAAAAAAGCATGGCACCCAACCTTGCTCGTTAGAAATTATGTAAAATGGATACCTTTAAAACATTGTCTTTTCTTTTGAGGGCTAGCAAGGCTACCTTTAAAACATTGTCATGTATTGTTTTTGTCCAACATGACATCACTTTTTTGTTCCAATATAAAATTTTGTTAAATTATACTGCCTCTTGTCCACTTTTTGATTGATGTAGTTGTATTTGTAGTTCATATTACATAGGGGTCGTTTGGATTGGGCCGGAATTTGGGGATTTTCCAATTCCGGGCATAAATTTTAATATAAACAATTCATCTCTCTCACAAAGTTACACACTTCCCAACGAAAATCCTTATTCCTTCCTAGGAATTGGCTATTCCTAACCCATCCAAACGACCCCATAGATTGAAAACCACAAGACCTCAAGAATCAACATCAGTAAATACTGATAAATTTCGTCTGCTTCCTGATTCCTGAACTTTAGAAATAGAAATTAGATTAATATTTGAAGTTCTATTTGTACCAAATCGTGTTCTGTATATTAAAAACTAATCAGTCTTTATATTATTTTGTACAATGAAGAATATGGCTATGGGCTTCCTGCTAAAAGGGAAAAAAAAATGTGGACCTATATGAGATACCTCTTGTAGTCTTTCTATTATAAGTGTAAAAAAATATAACACTATATAAACAATTCCTATAAACTCATCCAATTGTGGACCTATATGTAACCTTCAAATATCATTTTTCCTCTTTGTTTTCGTTAAATGGTGTTATTTTTATATTATTGAGAAACATTTGTTAAATAATAAATAGGATGGATCTCAAGTTCTCAACACCTGCTGTGTGCGGTGTGCCCCGTGGACAGGTCATCGCGGGAAAGTGGTCTACACATCCGGGCTAAGAATTAATTGTCTTATAAGCACATCACTGTCAGACATAACTAGCAACCATAGTGAAATTTAAGATAAGAATAAATTAAATTGACAATAAATTTGAATAACGATAGTGAAATTACTACATATTTATTGTAATTGTGAAATTATAATTACAAATACTTTTTGTAGTATAATTGCGTATCAAATTTGATGTAATGTGTTAGATTTATTTATTTGTTTTTTTATTGACATCTGATTGGCGACCAAACCATCTCTAAATACCAGTACAGGATAAATTCTTTCGTATACCAGCATTTTTGTTAACGCATGTAGAAACGGCTTCAAGCTCCACGTACGATTTTCTATGCAGAAAAATCAACTTTTTTTTAAAAAAAAAAAATCATCTCATGCGGTTTGCTATGCAGAAAAACCATGAACTTATATATCTCTTCGAATGTTAACTTTGCATGAATTTCAATAAAAATAATAACCCACATATGCTAAAACTTGTATAGGCATTAAAGTAGAACTAGAAATAAAGATTTCCTCCTACAAAGCCTCGGAAAGTTTCATAAAAGTTCCTCATGAATTTTCACTCATCCTAGCCTAGAAGTGGGGCATATTGCATATGCGATATGCCAATATGCATACAGAGATTGTTAGAGTTATGTCCTAGAAGTCAATCATTATATGGCTACTTCTATGGTTTATGTTATTGATGATATTTGATCATTTATTCCTTGATTTATTTATTGACAGATCATTCAGGTTGAGGATCTGAATTGTAGATCTCTGTGTTTCATTTATAATAAATGACAATAATAAATCTAAAAGGTCCGTAATCTTGATAATTAACAAGGAATATTAATTATCGGATAAGATTAGTATGCAAGTTAAGTGATGATTAAGTTCTACAAATCATAGGTAAGGAGTTGCCAACTTAATTGCATATGTGTATGTTATGGAACATAGTACATGACACGACCCAATGAAATAAATATATGGATTGTGTTATGTGTCATTATTTATTTCATTTGAGTTTGATTCTAAGTTTGAGATGGTTCAACTTTTCCACATGAGGATAGGTTCAATAAATATCGTCTACCGTTGATTCCTGATAAGGGCTGCTATACGGACTTTATTTATGTTCTCTTGAAATGTGCGGGGAAAAGTTGTTCATCAAGAAAATTGTATGTCCCTCATTAATTTACTTAGTGAGCGATGATATCTGTTTGGGCCCCTTGATGGAGATGGATTGTTTGCTAGCAACTGATACAGTCATCTCTAGATCAAGAAACGTATAATCTGCAAGAATGACACATTCCTATCTTGGATTATACGATGATATCATGTGACATAAGAATCAGACAAGGATATACTATTATTTCTTATGCAGGATTAAAATATTGTAGCAGTACACTATTTATGCGAATTGGGAATCATAACGTGTTGCTAGATACCGCTTATGATTATTGGAAATAAATAGCGATTTATTTTCCATGTCCAACAGATCATAAATCCTCAAAGGGTCACACAAATAGGTTTTGACCATGCGTGCATTATTTATTTGGTTGTATTAAGGAATGCAACAATATGATATGTTGACTGATTAATTATGTACTGTTGCGAACCGTCATAATTAATTAATTAAGTCAAACGGATTATATAGAAATAAATTAGTGCATATTCTAATCCTTAAATAATTATCAAAGTGTTGATAATTAATTTGTTCAACATGAATTAATTAAAGTAATTAATTTGAGCTAACGGGCCTATATTTAAATGGTAAATTAAAGGTCCAAATTGAGAGCAATTAATTGGGCCACTAATTAATTGAATTAGAGGACCAATTAAATAATTAATAGAGCCCATTTAGGCCCATTTTATGGCTGCCCTAGTGATGGCATAGTTGTAAATTAGTTACAACTTTTTGGGAGAGTGGTTGGTCTATAAAAGGACCACTTTGGGAGCCAAAACCCTAGCCACCTTGCCTTTTTCTCTCTCCCTAATATTTTGGACGAAAATTAAAGGAAAAATTTCAGAATTTTTCCTCTCCACCATTGCTCTCTTAAGCTCATGTGTTGAGCACCTCTTGCCTCCATCCAATTAAATAGTTAATTAAGGCAAAGGGAATGAAGGGATTAGGCTTAACCTCTCATCTACTAGCATAGATCGAGGTTTTGGTTAATACCTTGGTGGACTTGAGGCCGAGACACGGGTGGTGGTGCGCACAACCTCGACATCGCCGGATTCGAGCCTCCTTGTTGCGAGGTGCGCACAACCTCGACATCGCCGGATTCGAGCCTCCTTGTTGCGATACAAGGAGAGGTAGCCTTCCTAACCTCTCTCTCTTGTGTGTGAATGCTTGGACTAGATCCTTCGAGGTCTAAGTCGTTTGGATTGCTTATTAAATGGTTAATTAGCACAAAAAAATTTGAAAACTTAGACTTCCTAACAGTGGTATCAGAGCTCTAGGTCGTTCTAAAGCATTTTAACACATAATTAGTTGAGAAATGATTAATTAACACATGGATTAGTGATGCACTTGCTTGCTGTCTGGATTTCTGTTCTGTTTTCGACATTGTTTTGGTTTTTTCGCTGAGAAAAGCTTTCAGAAAAATTCTAAATTTTATTGGAGGTTGTAGATCTGTGAGATGTGGTTCTTTAGCCACTAGTTTCACCTTTTTCTAAGTTGTTATGAATTTATGGTGAATTAAACGGTAACGGTGCGCAGATCTGGTACTCTGCTGCACAGTTCTGTGTTTTAGGCATGAAGGATTTATTTTTCGAAAATAACTATCTGTATTTCTTGGCTAGAAATCTTGTAAACTTGATGCTCTTTCTGGACATGTAAAATTTGTTGCATGTTTCGGATTTTATGTGGGCGTTCAAGTCATGAGAAATGAATCGGTTGTCAGATCTGGTTTTCCAACAAACTGATTGTTTGGATAAACTGTACTTATTGAGAAAACTTTATGAAAAAGTGTTTGAATAGAAAGTTTCTACTTGAAGTTAAGATTCTGTGAAAATTAGTTTCAAAGAATTTTATTAAGGTTTGATACCTCAACTGAGTCAATAGTTTTTAGTCGTTAGTCTGTTTCAGAACAGGGTAAGTGGTTTGTTTGCTATTTATCTTGATGATTTTAAATAAGACTAGTTGGATTTCGTTTGATGGATTGGTAGCCAATAACATATAGTAGATTTGTTATGTAAAATGTTTTCATGAAAACGTTTTGGAAGATGATCCTACAGACCAAAAGAGTTAGACAAAAACAGAAAATCGGATAACGGTGTTTCGCGCACAGTTTGACGATTTGTTAATTTTGTTTCTCTCTGATGGTAAGTGATCTCTCCCTGAAATTTTGACAGATAGTTACACTCATAATAGGGAGTATGCATTATTTATTTCATAATTTTTGGAGACCGAAAAACTTCGAATTTTATCGGGTCCCATTTAATATTTTAAATAGTTAAAGTATTTTTTAATTAATCAAATTGGTTGAATAAATTAAATAGAATACTCCATGATATTCCTCCTTTCTGTTTACAATTGTTGAATTGGCTTTTCAAATGGTTTAAGCAAATTAGTTGTTTAAAAGTTAAACTTTTATGCGGAAAGACCCGAACTACAAGCGATGTGCAAAGACTCTAATTCATTGTTGTTAATTAAGAAACAAAGGGACATGTGCTAACTTTGTTTTGTAAGAAGGATCGTGGGTTTAGTATGGCTCAAGAAACCAATGCCTTGTGTGTTGTAATTTGTGAATGCATGTGATTGATTGTATGTAAGGCCTTTGGTGCCATGGTTAATTAATTAATTATGATTAATTTCTTAATGTAACTTGTGAGGCTTGCATGCCCCTAAGGCTAGGAGGGAATTAGGGATATTTTCACATGTATTTTGTCCTTTAATTATATAGGATAGGATCCATATGATTAGTGGGAGGGACAATTAGATTAGTTTTGCTACATGGAGATGCGGCGGAACTAATGCAAGCGGGAGCCATACAAACCCACAACAATGCTTGAGATGCTTATTATTATGTGAATGTTTGTGGATGCTATGAATGTCATAGGATAGGTATGGGTGTATGATTACACGACCACCAAGCAATAGTCACATAATTGTTTGTCCCAAATTTGATTAAGTCGACCGCCCTCCTTCTCTCTATCCCCTTCACGTCAATTGCCCTCTCATGGCGCGGTCCGCCCAAGCGGACGTCATGGTTGTCAATTTGATAGTCGGGGTACAAATAAAGGAATTTGTAAGGAGCAAATAGAGAGATGTTACTTATCGATGGACCCAACTAGAGTTTGGACATCGGGGCGAAGTTCGCGATGCGAACCAAGAATCATAAAGTTGTATGATTGGTTAAAGAGAACCTACCTTATCTAGTCATTTTGGGTGACGTGCCATAGCAGGTCCAACTTGACGAAAATAGGGGTCTTGAAAATTCATTACTTTTAAGGGACTTATATTAAAGTAGTGAAAGTTTTACTTTATTGAAAATAAAATAAAAACATAAACTAATTGGCCTTAATTTGAATTAATTGTTGTAGATGTCTTCCTCATCCTTTTCGCTTCGATATCTTTTAGAGAAAGAAAAGCTCGCCTTCAACGGTGCCAACTTTCTGGATTGGCACCGGAACCTAAGGCTTGTCCTAAGGTTTGAAAAGAAGGAATACCTCCTTACCACTCCCATCCCCGCGGCTCCCAAGTCGGATGCCCCTCAAGCGGACAAGGATGTCCATGACAAGCACGTCATGGACGACATGGAGATGTCCGTCCTGATTGTCGCTGTCATGGAGGCGGAACTCCAAAAGGAGTTCATGGATAGTGGTTATGGAGTGTTTGAAATGGTCTCTCGTCTCTCGAACATGTTCCAAACCAAGGCCCGCACCGAAAGGGCTCGTCTCATCAAGGCCGTCGCCAATACTCGATTGGCGGAAGGTCATGAAGTCGGGCCACACGTTATGAAGATGGCGGGGTTGTTTCGGCAGCTCGAAAGGCTTGATACGCTCTTCCCGTCAGGGGCGATTCAAGACTTCATTCTCAACTCTCTCCCTCATAGCTTCACCGGTTTTGTTGGGAACTACCGGATGAATGGCATGGACAAGAGCATGGATGATCTCCAAAACATGCTTGTCGAGACGGAGGAGAGTCTCAAAAAGGAAAAAGGGCCCAAAGATGTTCTTGCGGTGAGTGACAAGAGCAAGAAGAGCAAGAAAAGAAAGACCCGCAGAACTAGAAAGGGCAAAGGCACGGTGACGCCCCAAGGTTCGGCCAAGGGAGCTCCTGAGGGTTCCAAGAGAAAGAAGAACCCGGCCACTTCCGAGACCGTGTGCTACTACTGTAGCAACAAGGGCCATTGGAAGAGGAATTGCCCCAAGTACCTCGCTGACAAGAAGGCGGGAACTGTCCGGCCTTCTACTTCAGGTATATTTGTCATTGAAACCCTTCTCGCTACCTCTAGTACAGACTGGATATTTGATACTGGTTCATGTGCTCACATTTGTCGAAATGTGCAGGCACTAAAGAGTAGGAGGCGGCTCGAGAAAGGCGAAGTTCAACTCCGCGTCGGTAACGGCACGTGCGTCTCCGCTATGGCCGTTGGGAACGTAGAGCTTACTTTGCCTTCTGGTTTAGTTTTGGAACTAAAAGATGTTTATGTAGTTCCTTGTATCACTCGGAACATCATCTCTATTTCGTGTTTAGACTTGGATGGATTTGGTGTTGTAATAAAGAACAAAAGTTGTACTTTGTTGCGTGATGATGTTTGTTATTGTGTTGCGCATTTATTGAATGGTCTTTATGTGCTTGATTCTAACGAACATGTTTTGAGTGTTGAACATGACAGTAGAAAACGTAAGATCTCACATGAAAGTACGACTCTAATGTGGCATTGCCGCTTAGGTCATATCAACGAGAAACGCATCAAGAGATTACAAACAGTTGGTCTCTTGGATCAATTCGCTTTCGAGCCAATTGACACATGCGAATCATGTTTGATGGGAAAGATGACCAAAGCGCCTTTTACCAACAAAGGTACAAGGGCAAGTGGCTTATTAGACCTCGTGCATACCGATGTATGTGGACCTATGAGCATTTGCGCACGAGGAGGTTATTCATACTTCATCACTTTCACCGATGATCATAGTAGATACGGGTATATCTACTTGATGCGGCACAAGTCCGAATCCTTCGAAAAGTTCAAGGAGTTCAAGAATGAAGTTGAGAACCAACTCAATCGAAAGATCAAAATCTTACGTTCCGATCGAGGTGGAGAGTACTTGAGCCACGAATTTGGTGATTATCTAAAGGAGTGTGGAATCGTTCCACAACTCACTCCACCGGGAACACCACAATGGAATGGTGTATCCGAAAGGAGGAATCGAACTTTGCTAGACATGGTTCGATCGATGATGAGCCAAGCCGACTTGCCTAAATTGTTTTGGAGTTTTGCAATAGAAACCGCAGCTTTTACATTAAACCGTGTTCCATTAAAGTCCGTTGAGAAGACGCCTTATGAGCTTTGGTTTGGTAGGAAACCAAGCATGTCGTTTCTCAAGATTTGGGGTTGTGAAGCTTATGTGAAAAGGCTAATGAGTGATAAGCTTGGACCCAAATCGGACAAGTGTCATTTCGTGGGATACCCTAAGGAAACTAAGGGTTACTACTTCTACAACCGCAATGAGAACAAGATAGTTGTTGCTCGTTATGGTGTGTTCTTAGAGAAGGAGTTTCTCTCAAGAAGAAGTAGTGGGAGTAATGTGGTCATTGAAGAAATTCATGAACCACCGCAAGATGTGCCTCAAGTAGGCAATCCAGCGATTTCCAATGTAGTGCCAAACGAGTTTGTAGCTGAACCCGTTCCGCAAGCCGTTGTGGAAGAGATTAAAGAGTACACTCCCTCAAATGAGGACTCGAACATATCGCGAGTCGATAGTGTTCAAGACACTCAAACTTTTGAGAATCAAGAACCAAGTCCACAAGCTGTTGTGGAACAAGTTCAAGAGCCTCAACCCCAAGCACCGATCCTACGAAGGTCAACGAGGGAAAGTCGTCCACCCGAAAGGTACTTGGGTTTACACGATGTTCTCGTCATTGCGAATGACGAACCTTTGACCATAAAGGACATGAAAGATAAACCCGACTCCAAGGAATGGCTTAAAGGCATGGAATCCGAAATGCAATCCATGTATGAAAACAAGGTATGGACCTTGGTTGACCTTCCCGACGGAGTAAAACCCGTTGAGAACAAGTGGATCTTTAAAAGAAAGGTCGACATGGATGGCAACTTGAGCATTTACAAAGCACGACTAGTTGCGAAAGGTTACAAGCAAGTTCATGGTATTGACTATGAAGAAACCTTCTCGCCCGTCGTCATGTTCAAGTCAATTCGGATCTTGTTAGCAATTGCCGCATATTATGACTATGAGATATGGCAAATGGATGTCAAAACTGCCTTCCTAAATGGCAACTTGGAAGAGGATGTGTATATGACACAACCCGAGTGTTTTGTGGATCCAAAGAATGCTAACAAGGTGTGCAAGCTTCAAAGGTCCATTTATGGATTGAAGCAAGCATCAAGGAGTTGGAACAAACGCTTTGATGAAGAGGTCAAGAAGTTGAATTTCATTCAAAGCGAGAAGGAACCTTGTGTTTACAAGAGGATTAGTGGGAGCGTGGTTGTGTTTCTTGTTCTATATGTTGATGATATACTCTTGATCGGGAATGATATCTCCGAATTGAATGCAGTCAAGGATTCATTGAAGAAAGTGTTCTCAATGAAAGACTTGGGCGAAGCCGCCTACATCCTAGGGATCAAGATCTATCGAGATAGATCAAGAAGGTTGTTAGGTTTGAGCCAAGATGCATATATTGACAAAGTGTTGGAAAAACACAAAATGGCTGGTTCCAAGAAGGGTTACTTGCCTATGTCACATGGCATATTCTTGAGCAAGACTCAATGTCCGACGACTGATACAGATAGGGATTTCATGAAGCGGTTCAAGTATCCATCTGTAGTCGGTTCGATCATGTATGCCATGCTATGCACTCGTCCCGATGTTGCGCATCCGATTAGTGTGACTAGTCGATACCAAGCTAACCCTGGTATGCCACATTGGACCGCAGTCAAGAATATCCTCAAGTATCTCAAGAGAACAAAGGATAGCATTCTCGTGTACGGTGGAGACCAAGAGCTCGTTGTAAGTGGTTACACCGATGCTAGTTTCCAAACCGATCGAGATGATGCGAAGTCACAGTCCGGTTTCGTATATCTGCTCAATGGTGGAGCCGTGAGTTGGAAGAGTTCCAAACAGGATACCACGGCCGATTCCGTCACCGAAGCAGAATACTTAGCGGCTGGTGAAGCGGCGAAAGAAGGAGTTTGGATCAAGGAATTCTTGACCGAGCTGGAGGTGGTTCCAAGCATCTCTGGTCCAGTGGATCTCTACTGCGACAACACGGGAGCCATAGCTCAGTCAAAGGAGCCTAGGTCTCACCAGAAGACCAAGCACATTCTACGACGATTCCATCTTATCCGTCAGTTTGTGAATGACGGATGGATCAAGGTCAAGAAGGTGGACGGTGCCGCGAACACAGCGGACCCTCTGACAAAGCCTCTATCTCGAGCCGCGCATGAGTTGCATGTTGCATCCATGGGGATTAGGCGTATGCCTGAGTGGCTTTGAGTTGTATCTTTTATCATTTGAGGCTTTAGTATGAGACATGTATATTTTGGATATTACATTGAGTACTATGCACTGGCTAGAAGTCACTGTTGATTGACTCTAGGCCAAGTGGGAGATTGTTAGAGTTATGTCCTAGAAGTCAATCATTATATGGCTACTTCTATGGTTTATGTTATTGATGATATTTGATCATTTATTCATTGATTTATTTATTGACAGATCATTCAGGTTGAGGATCTGAATTGTAGATCTCTGTGTTTCATTTATAATAAATGACAATAATAAATCTAAAAGGTCCGTAATCTTGATAATTAACAAGGAATATTAATTATCGGATAAGATTAGTATGCAAGTTAAGTGATGATTAAGTTCTACAAATCATAGGTAAGGAGTTGCCAACTTAATTGCATATGTGTATGTTATGGAACATAGTACAGGACACGACCCAATGAAATAAATATATGGATTGTGTTATGTGTCATTATTTATTTCATTTGAGTTTGATTCTAAGTTTGAGATGGTTCAACTTTTCCACATGAGGATAGGTTCAATAAATATCGTCTACCGTTGATTCCTGATAAGGGCTGCTATACGGACTTTATTTATGTTCTCTTGAAATGTGCGGGGAAAAGTTGTTCATCAAGAAAATTGTATGTCCCTCATTAATTTACTTAGTGAGCGATGATATCTGTTTGGGCCCCTTGATGGAGATGGATTGTTTGCTAGCAACTGATACAGTCATCTCTAGATCAAGAAACGTATAATCTGCAAGAATGACACATTCCTATCTTGGATTATACGATGATATCATGTGACATAAGAATCAGACAAGGATATACTATTATTTCTTATGCAGGATTAAAATATTGTAGCAGTACACTATTTATGCGAATTGGGAATCATAACGTGTTGCTAGATACCGCTTATGATTATTGGAAATAAATAGCGATTTATTTTCCATGTCCAACAGATCATAAATCCTCAAAGGGTCACACAAATAGGTTTTGACCATGCGTGCATTATTTATTTGGTTGTATTAAGGAATGCAACAATATGATATGTTGACTGATTAATTATGTACTGTTGCGAACCGTCATAATTAATTAATTAAGTCAAACGGATTATATAGAAATAAATTAGTGCATATTCTAATCCTTAAATAATTATCAAAGTGTTGATAATTAATTTGTTCAACATGAATTAATTAAAGTAATTAATTTGAGCTAACGGGCCTATATTTAAATGGTAAATTAAAGGTCCAAATTGAGAGCAATTAATTGGGCCACTAATTAATTGAATTAGAGGACCAATTAAATAATTAATAGAGCCCATTTAGGCCCATTTTATGGCTGCCCTAGTGATGGCATAGTTGTAAATTAGTTACAACTTTTTGGGAGAGTGGTTGGTCTATAAAAGGACCACTTTGGGAGCCAAAACCCTAGCCACCTTGCCTTTTTCTCTCTCCCTAATATTTTGGACGAAAATTAAAGGAAAAATTTCAGAATTTTTCCTCTCCACCATTGCTCTCTTAAGCTCATGTGTTGAGCACCTCTTGCCTCCATCCAATTAAATAGTTAATTAAGGCAAAGGGAATGAAGGGATTAGGCTTAACCTCTCATCTACTAGCATAGATCGAGGTTTTGGTTAATACCTTGGTGGACTTGAGGCCGAGACACGGGTGGTGGTGCGCACAACCTCGACATCGCCGGATTCGAGCCTCCTTGTTGCGATACAAGGAGAGGTAGCCTTCCTAACCTCTCTCTCTTGTGTGTGAATGCTTGGACTAGATCCTTCGAGGTCTAAGTCGTTTGGATTGCTTATTAAATGGTTAATTAGCACAAAATTGAAAACTTAGACTTCCTAACAGAGATTACAGACACAGGTACCGTGACTTTGAAAAGAGTCGTGACTTTTTCTAAAAAATAAATAAATAAATAAATCATGAGTTGGAACCGGGGTTTTTTTCTTAAACGGCTCTGACGAAAACAATAGCTCAGCAAAGCACCGTGCGCTATATGATATTTACATAAAGAGTCAAGGCGCAAGGTGCTTGTACGCCTTATTTTGAGCCCTCCAGTAAGGCGCAAGGTGCTTCTGCGCCTTACTTGTTAGACCCCAAATCAAACTATGCCTTACTTGTTAGGCCCAAAATCAAACTACGTCTTACCCCTTCATTTTTCTGCCGACACTCCACATATTTTAGCCCTATTTTAATGGTGAAAAAGAGTAAGGCGCACATCTAACCTGCGCCTTACCCCAATTTTAGCGAAAAAAGAGTAAGACGCACATCTAACCTACGCCTTGCGACCTTTGACCTTTCAATAATATATTGACCCTATCCGAGTCCTCACTATATTCTTTCATTTCCCCTCATAACGCCATTTTCACTATTTTTAAGAAGCAACCGAATGAAAGATTGATCTGAACTACATTCCCTTTGAGGTCAGTTTCATATATTTTAATTAATAAATACAAACTGTTATTAGGCTAACTGTAATGCTTTCCTTCACAAGAATGAATCTTAAACCTTAAAATATTAAAATGATTAATAAATTATCATTTTTTTTAATTAGGAGGCAAGATGTTTGTTAATGTATACACTGGGGGAAACACTTTACATGGAGTGACAGGGATATATTATTCTCAAGGTCCAACTATAAATTTTCAGGCACATGAGAACATGACCTTGAATGAGTTAAAGAGCCAAATATATAATCTTTTGCAAATACCTCATCAAGGTAATGAGTTGAATATCCGAGCTCCAAATAATTGATGATAATACTTGGAGTATGGTTGTTGCAAATCTTGCACATTGGGGTGTCATGGAGTTATTTGTTGATGTTGTAGCGGTTGCCGGTTCTGATATTCCGGGACCTAGCTCAAGTCGAAGACCCAAAAAAGGAGGGGCAAGAGCAAGAAGGCAAACAATTGAAGATATTTCGGTCCCTGTACCCGACTCAGATCATGTATATGACTCGAGCCACATCCCATCAGAAAGGGACGAGGCGGAAATAGATTTGGAAAGCAGCGGAAATAGATTTGGAAGTCGGGCTTGAAGACATTCAAGAAATGAGAGAATTTTCAAACCTTTATGCAGATGATGAAGTGAATCCACACGATCGTGTCCGGCACCTAGTGTTTTCAGATGAGATGCCATTCGAAGAAATATCTGGCAATGATAATTTTTTCAATGAAGAAAATTTTAGTGATGGTCTTGGAGATGATGAAGAAATAGAAGAAGAAGATGATGATGATGATGAGGCACCTGAGGCATCCCATCAGGTTTATTGGCAACTGGCCGGACGATCAGACACCCATCCAGTCCCATCATTTAATGCCATTGACGATATTGTGCGAATAATGGGAGATGGATCTTTTTTTCCAAATGAAGATTATGCAACCGATGATGGATTAGAGGAAGCATCAATTTATCGATCAAAGGCACATCTGAAGTGGGTGGTACATGACCATCATATAAAAATTAACCGAACTTTTAAAATAAAGAAGTCAAATGCATCGGTTTATACCATTATTTGCATAGAGGAGAATTGTCGGTGGAGGTTGTATGCAGCTCGAAGGCAAGAGGATAGTGCCTTTGTGATCAAGAAGCGTCAAGGCCCACATACATGTGTCGTGACTAAAAATAGGCGTAATCACCCTCATCTCACAGCTCCATTTATGGCCACAATCATTCGAGAGAACATTAAAGAGAATCCGCATTATAAACATAAAGACATCAAGGTAACCATTGAACAAAGATACAAATTTAGGCCTAAGTATATGAAGTGTTGGCGTGCTAGAGAGATTGCAATAAGTGAGTTGTTTGGAGGGTGGAATGAATCCTACGATCTTATTGGACCATTATTAAATGCAATCCAACACGCAAATCCTGGAACAAAAGTTCAATGGTTTAATGTTCCAAGTAGGGACCCCGGTGTAATGAAATTTTAAATGGTCAATTGGGCATTTGGTCCGGCAATTCAAGCGTTTCGGTACTGTCGACCAGTAATTGGTATAGATGGTACTTTTCTAACTGGTAGATATAGGGGAAAACTCCTGACATGTTGCGGGTTTGATGCTGAAGATCAAATTGTCCCACTAGCATTCGCTCTATGTGATAAAGAAAAAAATAGTACATGGGAAAATTTTATGAGATTTGTACGACAACATGTAGTTGGGTCAAGACAAGTATGTGTCATTTCTGACAGGCATGCCTCGATTCTACGAGTCTTCAAGGAGCCTGATATTGGATGGAATATAGAATCTAGAGAAGCATCCCACAGGTATTGCTCCCGGCATTTAGTTCAGAATTTTCAATCCAAATTCAAGGATAGAAAATTGATCCCATTCGTTCAAAAAGTTTTTAGAGAGAATCAACCACGTAAGTTTCAAAAACGATTGAATCAATTAGAAAACAAAAAGAGAGGGGCAGTCAAATGGTTATATGAAATTGGGAGTGATGATGCAGAAAACCCATGCCTTGAACTATGGTCTCCTATACACGATGGTGGGCATCGGTGGGGTATGATGACCTCAAATGGACCAGAATCACTTAACAATGTCTTCAAAGATGCACGTGCATTGCCGGTAACTGCCCTAGTAGAGGTCACATTTTACAAATCAGTTAAATATTTTGCTGACAGAAGGGAGAAAGCAGCAACAGCATTGACAAACCAAGTTATGTTCGCACCTAAAGTGGAGGTTATGTTGGAGAAGAGAAGACTTAAAGGAAATCAACATAATGTGAACCCTTTCGTGATGCGACAAAAGTATGAGGTCATCACCCCTACCCGTCTCGAGGGTACCACTCGAAAAGGAGGTCAAAAGCATCAAGTAAATTTTCATGAAGGGGTAGCTACTTGTTCGTGTTTGAAGTCCCAACTTAGAGGAATTCCATGTTCTCATGTTCTAGGAGTTTGTGGAGAGCAAGGCATAGATAGCAACCAATATGTGTCTGGTTTCTATAGTATTACTGCTTGTGCAATACATGGATACATGAATTTAACATGTTTGGAAGTCCTGACACATGGCCTCCTTACTCGGGACCTAAGCTAATTCCTGATCCGATATTATACAAGGCCGAGAAGGGTAGTCGGCAAACTATTAGGATTCGTACTGACATGGACGTAACTAGCCAACGTAAAAATCCCTACACTTGCCATCTCTGTGGACAATCTGGACATAGCCGGAGAACTTGCCCCACAGCTACGAGAAATGATGAAGGTTATTTGTATTTTTTAATTTCTTGCATTTTTAATATATCTCTAATTTTATTATTTCACTTGTAAATTTCTAACTTTGATTATGATGTTTTTCTTGCAGAGAACTAAGACAGACTAGTATGCCTTTAAATATATAATATAATGTTATTTGTGCTTTGATTAGTGTAATTCTAGACTTGTAGTATGCCTTTAAATTTGTATTGTAATGTTATTTCTGCTAAGATTAGTTTAATTCTGGACTTGTATTATGCCTTTATATTTGTAATGTAATGTTAGTGCTTTGATTAATGTAATGTCTTTATATTGATTAGTGTTTTAATTAGTTTTCTTTATCAGTGAACTCTTTTTTAAAGAAAAAATTCGTTATTTTTTTTGCCCAATCGAGTTTTTACTGGAACAAACTTTAAGGGGTTAATCTATAACTAGTGAATGCATCGAGCTCCGCGCGATGTAAGATTAATCTATAATGATTGCAATATTGATTTAAGCGTTTTTGTTTTTTTTTGTAGCTTTAGTGGATGGCCTGTCAGATCTAAAATTTAGGCACAAAAAATAGAAATATTAAAGATTGATGTTTAGTCATTGATGTTTATTTATTTGTCTACTCATTGATGTTTAGTGGTTGTAATACACGTGTAATAAGAGGTAAAGATGATGCTATCTGAAATGAATAATACATTTGGTAATTGGTATTGAGATAAAAAAAAAAAAAAATTAGTGGCTAACTTTATATCGTGGGTTATGCTTGCTCAGGTAATTGTAAAATACAATCTACACTTGAAATATGATAGTCGGTACAAACACCAAGCTTATTGTGTACCGACATATATGCTCTCATTCTATTCTCCTTGTACCTGCACATGCACCCCTTGTTGGCGTTATATTTATCTTCAATTACTGACCTTATACCCATACCGGCCTTACATACCAAGCAAACCTCAATTTTCTATATCAGATCAGTGGGTGAGCCGATAGAAACCAACCAAATTCCCACTTCCCTGTACCAGCCTTATACTGTGCATATATCCAATCTGGTACCAATCTTATACTGTACGTGTGCAAACCTAAGGATCCCTTCATACCTATGTACTGTCAATCATTTTGGTACTAACCTGGCATAACTATGTACCAACCTCTAAACTAAACCTATGGATCCCTTCATACTTTCTTGGTACCACTCTCTGTAAAAACACCAAAACTTAGCCCTTTGCACCAACCCATTATGCTGTACCAGATTTATATTGAAATTGTACATATGTGTCCAGACAAGAACACTGACATATAGAACTTTAGCTTCCATGTGTCCCTTCTGTTGCATTGAGTTAGTACAGAAATGAAATTAAATAAACAAGCTCACCATACTGGTTTCAAGTCCTGTTATAGCCCCATTGTTTTGCATCTTCCACCCTACAAAGGGAACAAATAGTTTCTAATTTCCAAGAACAAATGGAATAAATAGGAGCAATGAGGAAAAAAAAACCACATTTCTCTAGGCAAGAAAGTCATAATAACAAACTCTTTCATGTATTTTGCTATGAGTGCTTATTTTACTAAATAATAACAAACTGTTCAGAATAATATGTAAAAATAAGAAAATAATTAAACAAAAACTCTCACCAAAATCATAATAAAAATTATGATATTCTGCTATGACTGCTTCTTTTACTCTAGGCAAGAAAAGAACTAAAGTTAAAAGTGTAATTACCTTTCATGTACCGAGAGAGCCAAAAAAGAGGCACCTTTGTTGCTGCACCCTATATGCATTGATTTGGAAAACTTAGAAGGAGAATAAGAAATATTAACCAAATACCAAATAAGTGATACAGAACTAATATCCCTCTATTGATAATAAAAAATCAGCATCTCATAAATAGATGGTGCAACATGTCCTACTACCCAAAAAGAAGCTGCAAAACAAAACCGAAAATGAAGTAACACAGCAAGCTGCTCTATTCTGAAGCAATGAAAGCCCAAAATACACTTTTGAATTGACCAGATAGAATGCCAATGACTAGTCGGTGCGACCTCTACCACGGCTTCTCGCTCGACGTGCAAGATTGTAATCAGATGGTGTGTACAGGACGCGACCCCTGCGTGGTCTACGACCTCTCCTCGGGAGAGTGCGATCACCATACCTTTGTCCACGCTCCCACTCCCCTCCCCGAACATCCCCATAAGCCTCGTCATGCTCCCAGTCCCCTCCCTGAACATCATCATAAACCTCGTATTGCTCCCACTGTCCTCCCTGAATATCACCATAAACCTCGTCATATGCCTCTCCATTTGCCGAATCACCTGCTTGAGCTGCCCCAGGAGCATCTCCATGCTCCCAGACTCTTTCCTCTGGCGCACTTGATGACTCTCCATGCTCCCAGACTCCAGCTTGAGACAACTGAGAAGCATGTGGATGATATATTGGAGGCTCTGGAATTTGGTTTGCACAATCTCCTCCAATTAGAGTGCTCAACCAGTTGAAATCTGTTGGGTTTGGGTGCAACACATGCTCCTCCTGTGTCAACTCAAATTCAGCAGCATCAACTCCATGTTGTTGAAGGAACTGTTCAAATATAGCTCCTCGATTAACATCCTGGATATTACCTCGGCAAACTCGAATTGTCTGTCGTGCAAAGTCTCGTGCTTGACCACTTATTCTGGCACGAAGAGCACCAATTGCCTCCCTCGCATGTAAAAGATTGCGGATAACCTGTATAACCAGCAAGTAATCAATTCCATATCTTATTTTAAAGAAGGAAAGGCATAGGGAAATAATCAATTTATTTATTACCGTTTGCTGCACGACCTCGGCTCGTATGGTAAATGAATGAAAGGTAGGGTTTCCATTGTTTGCCCTCATTTGTTGGCTATTGATGCGTTCAGCGGTGATGGAATGCCAATAAATCGTACGCATCCCGTTCCGATTGAACCACGCCATGTATTGGTTTGTCGTGTTGGAATCATAGAGATCTTCGTGAGGCACGATGTGATCCATGCGTCCCTCCCAAATTTGTATATACTCAGCATGCTTATTCATCCAAACAATATTACTATTTGGTGCATGTCTGATGTTGTGCAAAGTATCTGGACCTGGTAGTTGCGGAGGCGGAACAAGTTGGGATCAACCAAACTGCATCATAACAGAAATTTAATGCTGGAATTTATAGTTTCTGGTAAGATTCAAAAAACTGGAATTTTTAGTTTCTGGTAAAGGTGCTGTAATTTAAACTGTTAAGATTAAAAAATTTGTTTTGACTAAACCAGCTGTCCAAAAATTATGAAAAATTTACAGGGGCAGTGTCTAAGAATGATATAACTGCAGTTAAAGTTTTACTCAATTCCATGCAGCTATTTCTGATATAAAAATTATTTTGTGAGCTGGCTGAACTGCAAACCTGACAGCCAGACATCTACATGGTTTTCAATTTGTTATTGCCATTCTGTTTGGACTCTGGGGTTCAAACTTTTAGGGTTGAAAATAGACATGCAGAGGAGCATGGTGTGATTTTTGGGGATTTTTTAGAGGCTTATTACTGGAGTTTATGACTATCAACATTATGACATATTTTTCTGGTAAAGGTGCTGTAATTTAAACTGTTAAGATTCAAAAATTTGTTTTGACTAAACCAGCTGTCCAAAAAATATGAAAAATTTACAGGGGCAGTGTCTAAGAATGATATAACTTCAGTTAAATTTTTACTCAATTCGATGTACCCATTTGTGAAATAAAAATAATTTATTGCACTAGCAGTAATTCTGTTGTTATGTTTCAAGAAAAGCAAGAACTTAGAATTACTAAATCAGTATAACATGTTAAAGTTAATCCATACCTGCCGCATGACTCGCTGCGGTGTGTACATCTCAACGATCCAGAACCATATCAAAGGCCCCTCGTAGTACCATAGTCTTTGCTCTTGTTCATCTCGACATATCTTTGGAAGCTCATCCATGATGCCATCATACGGGGTCCAGTTCACATCATTGTCAACCAACTCCTCGAACTCTCGTCGATATGTGCTTATGTTGTACCTTGCTGTGTCGCTAAAATCATGCGGGATGAGCCAAAATAATCCATATGGTGCACCACCCAATCCCACAGCACCAAAATCATGACGAATGGGCCTACCAACTGGAAATCGAGTCCAAGACCACATTTGCAGCAGAATGAGTGGTGCGGCGATCTCTCGTGAGGATCCAGAGGCCCGACACAATCCCCGATATAGGAAAGCAAGCACTGCAGATGCCCAACTATATATCCTCGGTCTCTCACTATATATAATCTGAACAAACATAGAGTATAAACGACCGGAGTGGTCGGGGAACATCACTGATCCAAATAGATCCATCATATATGAACGAGCGAAGTATAGAACTTGCTCCTCATTTGCATCTTCCGGCAATTCCGTCGCTTCAAACTCACGGTCACGTGTCGTTGGGGGCACCCAGGGCTCACGCAACCACCCCATCCTCATGTGAAATGTTCCAGGAGGCCGTCGAAAAGCTGCCCATGCCTCATCTCGTCCGAAAGCTAATAACACATCATCCTCCCAATGGTCGTCTGAAATACCAATAACAAGTGCGCCATTGATCGGCAGGCCCCATAGACAACTAACATCCTGAAGTGTCACAGTGATCTCACCGGTCGGCAAGTGAAATGAATGTATCTCGCGCCTCCACCTCTCTACTAGCGCGGTAATCAAGCTATGATAGATGCTTAACTCAGCCACTCTAGCGATATGTTTCAAACCATATTGTTGTAAGATTGGAAGGATCCGCTTATGGTAACGAAATGTCATACGACGTGATCGCGGCCTATAAAGCCAATCTGGCTGCAATTTGAATAATAAATAAACAATAAAGATGCACACTATGAATATCAATAGAATAAGATATGTTCTTAACATCATTTTTTACAACATATATACATTACAAAATATTAATAGTATATGCACGCTATGAATATCAATATAATAATGTGCATATATGTTCAATAAATTTCATACTTACATCACTATATGCACGATTTGATGCATGTCTCGCATTCATGTTTAATAATGTACCCTCATGCTCTGATTGGGCAACTTGATCTCGGACTTGACCATCCCCACGACCATGAGCAGAACTTTGTTCTTGTCCCTGACCATCCCCTCGACCATGAGAAGAACCACCACGCGTGCGTACCATATCTACCAAATCAAAATATAATTTATTTATGCATTCAATTAATTGTGAATTTTCTATGGCTACATTATTATTATGCTAATGCAACTTCATGTCCATATCAACTGGTAAAGTACTGAACACATGTATACATATATGTATTACCATACATATATTCAAGTATTAACCACTAATTTAATTCAAATTCTGGACTTCTTAAAAAAATCCATTAAGAAAATAAAAATAGAAATATAAAAAATTTATATTAAATTAACGTATTTTAATATATCCACGGTTTGCATGTTTCTAATTCAACTATCTAAATAAAAAATTTACATAATTTAAAGTATGTAAGATACTCACAGTTTGCAAAAAAAAAAAAAAAATGAGAAAATACTCACTGGAGGGAGCTCTGATCTGAGTGTAACAGAGAGGATTAAGTTGGAGAGCGACTGAGAGCAGGGCGCACTGAGAGGGCAAGGCGCAATCGTAGGGAAGAGGAGGTTGGGACTGTGGGGTTCACTGGGAAGCGGCCACTAGGGGTTTTTTTTATTTTGTCTTGAGTTGGGAAGAGGAGGGTACGGGGAGATGCAGGGAATTAAGAAATGAGGGCTTGAGGGTAAGGTGTTCTAATGATGTGCGCCCTTTTATTTTTTTTATTTTTTGTCTACAACAAATAGAGTACGGTGGGTCAAGAAAAAATTAAGGGTTAGGCGCAGGTTCTTTTGGGGCCTAACAAGTAAGGCGCAGAAGCACCTTGCGCCTTACTGAGGGGCTCAAAATAAGGCGTACAAGCACCTTACGCCTTGGCTCTTTATGTAAATATCATATAGCATATGGTGCTTTGTTGAGCTATTGTTTTCGTCAGAGCCGTTTAAGAAAAAAACCCTGGAACCGTAAGAGGACACAAACGACTAACACACACTGACACACACGTGGTGAGCCTCCTACTCTTTTTTCTCTTTTTTTCTTTTAAAAATAATACACAGAAGACAATATGTTTGGCAGCACATGAGAACAAGCCCAACTACATACATAATATGCCAAAATATAAAGAGTAATAAATGTTCAAAAAATATATATATATATATGCCAACATATACAAAATAATCCCTTAACCCGTGTTTTGAAAACCGTACCTGATACCGGAAAATTCCTGTAATACCGGAAAAGTGACCGAAATTGTAATTTCCAATATTGTGAGAGGAAATACCGGATAATTTCGGCACCTAGCCGGTAAGTATGCTGGTACGATTTTAAAAACAATGTTTGATTTCTCGCTCCCTAAACTCTATAGAAAATTAATAGAGAATCGGACCCTCAATCATTAAATTAACCACAATTATCCAAATATATATATTTTTTAGAATTCTGCATAGTTGGACTCGTTGTTCAAAAGACCCGTTCCATTTATTTTTTTTTTCCTTTCTTTATAAATCAACGGTAGGAGTATAAAAACATGTTATTTCCATCCAGACTGACATCTTCGATTCATTTTCACAGGCAGTCCTTAGTTAAGAAAGACATGCATAACAAAATATATGTAATTGCAATAACATTAACCGCTTGCCATTTTAACAGATATATTCCTCCTATCTAGTGGTTCAATGCCAACCTTCAATGGCTAGAGCACAATGCTGTAGCCTCAAGTCCAGTAATCCAGTTGTCACTTGTCAAACGCTTTAAAACTGGGAATGTTGGGAGACAACAGTATATCAAACTTCATGTTGGCTTGTTACCTAAAATTCCAATCCTGTGGCGCGCGACACGGACCGTCCGATCAGATCTCAACGGTTTATTTTTTTCGGGCCTTACAATCTGGTTACATGCACGGGACTCCCTCATCCATCCAGATCTGATCGGACAGTCCTGTGTCGCGCGCCACAGGATTTGGATTTTGTTACCTAGAGTAAGTAAGACTGTAAGAGGTTCTTTGGAAAACGAAAATTGATTAACACCATCGCTCAATCCAGCGCTCCTCTCTGTCCGAGTGGACCCCTCATCGCGCCCTCCCTCCTAAGCGCTCTCCCCTCGCTTGTCCGCTCTCACCCAGCGATCGCTCCAACGCATGCTATCTCTCTTCACCCAGCACTATCTCTCTTCCCTCTCTCTTCTCTACTCTCTCCTCCCAAGCCATATTTTCGTTCCTCCTCATCTCCTTCTTGACAGAGGTGAGTATCTTTTCTCCCTCTTTTCATTCTCTTTTGTGTTTTCCTTCTTCTGTGTCGTGATAAGTGTTCACTTTGTTTTTTTATATGTTCAATTTTGTTGTTATAAGTGTTCAATTTACTTGTTATATCAGTTTTATGATGTTTATATATGTTCACTTTATTGGTTGTATATGTTCACTTTCGTTATTATAAGTGTTCATTTTATTTTTATATTTATTATTCAATTTTATCTTTTATATCGGTTAAATTTATTATTATAAATGTTCACTTTGTTTATTGCATTGGTTCATTTTGTTGTTATATATGTTCAATTTATTTAGTCGATTTGTTCATTTTATTTCTTTATTTTTTGTTCAATTCTATATTTTTATATCTGTTAATTTTATTATAATAAATATTCACTTTGTTTATTATATTGGTTCACTTTGTTGTTATAAGTGTTTTCTTTATTTGTCTAATCTGTTTATGTTTATTTTATATGTCTCGCTTTGTTGGTGTATATGTTCACTTTGTTCATTCATATGTTTAATTTGTTGCTTTTATATGTTCAACTTGTTTTCTATGTATAAAATTTTTTTGTTTATGTATATATGTTCACTTTGTTACTTTTATGTGTTCAATTTGTTTTATATTCTCACTATTTGATAGGAAAAGGAACCAGTGATGAAGGAGGTAGAGGGAAGAAGACAGAGAGAAGAGAAGGGGAGGCGTGGAGGTAGAAAGAGAGTGAAGAGGGTCGGAGGGGAGTGTGGCAGAGGAGGGAAGAGAGGAGGCGGAGAAGATGAACGCGTCAGGGAAGGAGAGCGCGCGTGAGAAGAGAGGAGGAAAGGAGAGCGCGTGAGAGGAGAGAGCGAAATTTCTATTTTTAGTTCAGCGATGGTTTTTTCAGTGATGGCAGTTATAATTACTGTTGGAAAACAGTTCATAAGAGGAAGTTGAGATTCAGTCATTCAGGCCTAAAAGACTTGAGGCCTATTCAAGTTTTTAGAATACTGTGTCTCGGCTCGTGGATCATTACAGGCTGGCCCACTGTGGATTCTCTGTACAGAATCTCGGTACTTGTGTCCAAATGAAGAAGCACAAAATATGGAGCAAACATGAAATGAGGCCCATCTCTATTCATTCACATGCCTATTGAGTTATTGGAGAATAGCGGTTCTAATTTGGTTTGCTCAGTGAGCAATCGGGTTTAATTTGTGGGATTTTCATTAATTCAAGATGATCTATCAATAACGTTATGATGAGTTTTTCTCTATTCTTTATGTATTTTCAATGTACTGTAACAAATATTCTTTTGGTAATGATTGGAGTATTGTTCTCTTGTTTAGAAATATTATCTTTTAAGTTCGGTAGCGACATACACCGTCAACGATTTATTAAAAGTAATTATAAAAATTTCTGAAAAAAATTAAAATTTTAAAAGTTTTAGCAATTGTCGCAACCAAAAGACAGAATAAAGAAAGAAAACAAAGACGCTGCCCATGCTAGTGCTTGTGTTAATGAAAATTCTTATATTTGCGGTCTTTTGAAAGAATCCAACAAGACACTGCTCATATTAAAATTTTTCTTTTGAAGATAAATTGGGGTCAAGCCTTCCAATTTATTTTTAAATTAAATGTCTATGAAAGATCTCCAGACCCATATTAAATTTTAAAGGCACAAATGTCTACGGAAATTACTTAGGGCACGCCCCATTTAGCAATCCACTCCAAAATTCGTGTAAAGACTGAAACACTCTCACTGTGTTTCTCATAAGGTCATATTGTATCTGAAAATAAGGACGTATTGGTCTTTACATTTTAAAATTGGAGTATTTTGCTAATTGAAGGAGTGAATTGAGCAATTTCCACTTTCCACAGTGGGTGTATGTTATTAAGCCAAAATTTTTTAATGTTGGTGTGCCAAAGGAAGACATTAATATTGAAGTGTGTTTGAACGGTCCTCAAGAGTTGATGTGCGGAATCATAAAAGAGAAATAAATGCTTCGTGGGTTTCAGTACATTATCATAATTTTATTTTAGGTTGAAATTATTAATTACCGTTAATTATTATTATTATGTTTGAGTTTTGAAGATCAAATTGTCGAGGATAATGTGATTTTGCTAATTAAAATTTAAAAGTGTAGTTTGCTAGAGTCAGATTATGATCACTTGATCAGACCCATTTCAGTTTCGGGTTTGGTTCGGGTTCACACTCAAAACAGATCCCTTTTACTTTTCGGATCGGGTCATTATTTTCTTAACTGCTGACAATTGCATATTACACAGCACCGCCCCATGCAAGAAAAATAATTATTGCTTGACAAAGCAAGATCTCATATCACAACGCACACTTGCACTATTTCATAATCCAAATCTCTTTCTTTTCTCTATCTTTTGCAGTTCCACTAACACCTGTGTTAGGATTGCAATCATTGCATGGATTGACACATACTTTTTCTCGATCCAAATGCTTCTATTTATTGATTTTTTAAGCAACCATGGTCGTCGTGCACTTTATTTTTCGTGGTTCAGTTTCAGATCATGGAAAACGAGAGGGGACATGCCTTTTTATTTTTTGTTTGTGGGACTAAAAAAGTGGGACCGTTTTTTTCTTAAAAAAGTGTCCAAGGGAAGAGACCTTCATGCTTTTCATCTCATCTCGAGTTAAAAAAAGAAAAGGATGCGTAAAAGCATTAGCAAAAGAAAAAGGTTGAAATCATTGTTACTAGTTCGTCGGCCAGAATAATAATAATCTAAATAAGAGAAGCACTAATGGGTCAAAATAACTTATTATTAGATTTATTATTCAATATGGCAATTACTAGAAAGTAAGGAAACATTTGTTAGGATATAAACATTCTCTATTTTAAATAGATGCATGAACTATGAATAAATGCATTTCAAATTGGAGTTAGTAGCATGTTTCTGAATGTAGATGAATCAATACAGAGTATATATAAGCAGTATAATTTCAAAATATTTTCTGTAAAAAAAAAAAAAACGATCGATGCACTTTCCCAAGGAAAACTTGCATAAATTTACCCCATTTTAAAGTCCCTATAAAAAATTGATATCATCTAACTAACCGAGAATATGTATATTTTTCTTATCTTATTACCTCAGATGGCAAGATTTCATTTTCAAAAAAAATTTTAAAAAAATATATTGCATGTGCTTGACATAAAACATATTAAACAGTTAGAACGAAATGATTAGCGCACAAAACTTTGATAAAGACTCTCAAGAATATTCCTGAGTTCATGCCAGATAATAAGACGAAGCCGAAGATTTTATCTACTAAATTGGCCAAAAAGAAATAATAATAAATGAATTTTTACCATCAGGTCATGAAAGCTGACAAGGAGTCAATCCTTTACTATCAGAGAAAGGAAAAATTATATACTTCATTTCATGTACTACATGAAAGGACATTGGAAAGCAGTCCCTCAAAAAAAGTAAAATTCAAACTCCTAGTTACCTAGAGCAGATAATTCCTGATGAGAAGTTTCCTAAACTTCTCAGTAACTGCACAAAAACTAAGAACACAACTGAATCAATTTCAACTTTTCAAGAACCCCCTGATCAAATACAGAGATTTTCATCAAAATCATTAGACAAGAACTCCAAACCCTTAAACTCATCCATCTCCAAAAGCCACATTGGTTCGTCCCAATCTATTGCCGGCGCCTCCATTGGCGGTACCTCTATAATCTCATCTTTGACAAGAGAAATCGAATTCGAAGAAGACGAAGAAACCGAAGAGGAAGAAACAGAGGAGCTTGCGAGACTTTTCTCAGAATCAGAACAGAGACTATCAAGAGGAGTCTTTACCTCCTCTTCTTCGCCATGGCTCTCGTCAGAGGGATTCTCAGATGGAGAAAAGGGTTTGTGGGTTATCGGGTCGATGCCCATTTTGAGGAGCTTCTTCTTGATGTGAGTGTTCCAGATGTTCTTGACATCATTGTCAGTTCGACCTGGAAACTGAGCTGCAATCTTTGACCACCTACAAGAAAACACCAAATACTCTAATTCATACTGAAAAAGAAAAACCCAACTGAGAAAATAACAGGAAACAGAGATATTCTATTTGATTTGAGAGAAATAAAGAAAGAGATGGAGGACCTGTTTCCGAGCTGAGCATGGAGATCAATCACAAGCTTCTCTTCAGATTCAGACAATAAACCTCTCTTCAAATCAGGTCTGAGATAGTTTAGCCACCTTAATCTACAACTCTTCCCACACCTCAGCAGACCTACACCAAGAAGCAATCAAGATAAAACTCGAGCGACAACTGTGAAAAAGGGAGACAAATATAACAACTGAAGTAATTAAAAATTACCAGCGAGTTTGGGGACAAGGCGCCAGCAGCAAAGGGGATTGTTGAGTAAGAAATCGAGCAGCTTTTTGTCTTCTTCTGGGTTCCAAGGACCTTTCTTTAACCCCACCTTTGCACAACACGGTTGCCTCCCCATTTTTAGTACTGTACCTCTCTCTCCCTTTCTCTGAACTATGGGGAAAGAAAGAGTACTGAGAGAGAAGGATGTAGAAGAAGAAGTAGAAGAGGGAAGAGAGTAAAGAAAAGAGGTGGGGCTTTATAAGAGAAGGAGAGATTCAGAGAAAGAGAGAGGTGGCGAGATGAGAGGGAATGCATACGCGTCGGTGTAAGAGGGAACTATGGCTGCACGTGGGAACGGTACATTTTATTTGGGTTTAGTAGTGGCCTTGTTACAAACTTACAATGTGTTGCATTGCGTAATGAGTTGGCTCTGATCTGATCTGTTGATTTTCTTCGGTCTTCGTAGCAGGAAATAATTAATATCAGCTTACAGAAAGTTGAGGAATAGACAGCCAGTTTTCTACAGTTGTATTGTACAGATTAGGATTACGCCCTGGTTATAAAGGAGAAGAAAAAAAATAGAGTTTTCGGAAATTAAGGATATGCTTCATAAATGAAAGTTGGGAGGAAGAGATGAAAGATAAATCTTAGCTTGTAATATATTTTAGAATTTAAAAGAAGCATAAATAATAATAATGAAAGATATAATTTTACTTTTTTTTAAATAGATTTTTATCCTTTGAAAATCGAGGTGTAAAACTTATCTTCCTCTGCTTGGTAGCTACTAGCTATTACTAAACATATCATAAAAAAAAAATAAAAAACAACAACCACAACTTTCCTTCCTCTCTCAATTTTTTCTACCCTTTCCCTTTTTTATATTATGAAATTCTGAAGCACAGCCTAAAAGATTTCATAAATTAATTTTGTTGATAGGAAGAAAGAGAAAAAGTTGAGATTTTATTTAAATGTGATTAGTGTTCTATTAGATGTCGTCGTGTCTTTTTGCGTATGGTAATATTTCTTTCTTCCAGAAAAAAAAAAATTGAAACATAATTCACCAACATAAATTCGTCAAATTTGTTTCTTTTCCGCTTCCATATCCCTTCATATTACAGAATTTTTTAAAAGCAAATTCTAAATTGTGTTTTTCTCTTCCGATTTGGTTCTGATCAAGATGTTAGACAATCAGTCTTTTAAATAGAATCGAAACTTAAGATCTAATGGATTTTATCATATTTGATCTTGTTAATTGTGTTTATACTTGTTCTGATTGATTTTATTAATTTGAGTAAAATTCTAATACCACCACTTCGTGGTGCCAGCAAATATCAAATTATTTTTTTATTAATATTTAAAACGAAGTGGTGCCACCAAATATCAAATTATTTTTTTTATTAATATTTAAAAATACAAACGACGAATCCAAACAGTTAATTTTATTTTTTAATATACATTTTGTAAAATATGGAGTTCATTTAATATTCTATCAAGATGCCAAAAAATGAACATAATAAAATTAATTTATCATAGTTAACAAGATTCGCTCATTTTTTTATCTCTTTATTGAATACCAAATAAACTCCAAAATAAAAAATTTATATGTAAATAAATGTTAGTATTATATGGTGGAGACATTGTTACGAGTAGACCGCCAGAGGTCTGGCGGACTGCTAACGGAACCGACAGACTGGCATCTTTTCAGCAAAAAGTGTCTTATCTATTTAATATGAATGTCTCTTATAAAAGAGATGTTGCAGAATCATTTTGTAGAGTTCTTTCTGACAGAGAGAGACATGAGAAAGAGGGAGAGAATCCACCATCTTGTTCTTGTGCATCTATGCAAGATCAAGCACTCGAGAGGGTGATATACATTACGACGACGAGATTCTCGTAGTTGTGCAGTGAATCTAAGCATTTGTAATGTGGATTTGTGCTAAAACTCGTTGCTACAACATGGTTGTTGTTCACTGGTGTTAAGAAGACGAAGGCTTGTAGTCCACGACGTGAAAGAGGCTTACGTCGATCAAAGGCTTCAGCATAATAGTATATCTAACTTTGTACTTAGATATATTTCGTCCAAACTCTTACAATAAAAAATCCTAACATTCGTAGAGCGATGTAAGTTGGTACATTGGTTTAGATTTTATGTTCGAATTTTTAAAATTTTAAAATATTAATAAGAAGAGAATTGTGAGATTTGATGGAACCACAAAATAATGATGCTATAACCTTACTCTATTAATTTATGTGTGTTTTTTTAATCTAAATCATGACATTTATAGCATAAAGTCCTTATTTATTTGTCAATTGTGCTGAACTTCTCATAAATCTCGATAATTATAAAGAGAGGTTCAATTCTTGATCTAGTAATTGAGAGCATCTTCATCTTCAGAACGGTATAAAATTGTTCTCCTCATCATATCACTGGATCATAAATAATATTGCAACAAGGAACAATATACGAAATTAATTAAAACGAGTTGCTCAATTTGTCAAATTCAAGACATTTTTAATGCTCATAATAATATATTGATAAGGCTACAGCATGATAATATTAGTACCCTGTGGATCTAAAATAAAACATATATAGGGATAATATATTTCCATTGTTATGGTACTTTTTATATGTTGATTTTAAAGATTCCCATATATTATATAGGAAAATATCACAAGATACCAGAGATACATTTTACTACGAGAATACATTAGACACCTTAGGTCGATACATGAAATATCAAAATTTGAGCTGCTAACATTTTGGTTGGTATGTTAGCAAAATTCTTATTTGTCTTTAAAATCCTAACTGTTTCATCCATCACAAGTAATTTTGAATTGTTCAAATGCGTGTGATGATTGTCACAGGAGACTCGCAGCCATGACTCATGAGTCATGACTCCATATATTTCTCTATTCGTCACAGCTACATACATTCCTTCCAATTCAAACAAGTAAACTAGCACATAAACTCTTTCGTTCAGAATAAATATTTCTTACGACTACAATGTTCGTTCAATATATTTTGGTTGACCGTTAACAATTTTGTAATCTCGAAATGAATATCTATTTAGCTGTAATATAAACACTATTATAGAATAATACACTTTTTGAAAGTAGACACATCTCTATATTAATTGTTTTGAAGCTTGGGTCAAAACACATAAAAATAATTTTAGAAGCGAGGAAGTTGGAAGCAAGTATCATTTAATAATTACATAGAAAAAATAATGCTCGATCCGATTTAAACAATTTAATATCAGAGTGAATAACAAATAAACTATTGCAATAATAATATCTGATGAGCAATTGATTAAATAATAATTCGGACAGTTAAGAGTTAAATTGAACGGTTTACATTTTCTATTATAATAGTGTAAAAACCCTGAAATTATAATTTATGAGTTAATGTAATTAATTAAAAATCTTCAAGCAAACAAATAAGTATATATATAAATATTATTATAATCACACTCAGTTAATTAGCGGATAATCAACTCCCAATAATCTAGAGGTCAATTTCATTTCGAATCCGATTTAAAATTTAATTTTCGGTCATGTACAAAATTTTCATGTAAATCATTTACTCAAATATCTAGTTTACATTATAGAAATTCAAATAACTATTTTTACAAAATTATTATGAGCCGAAATGGTGTCAAAATCCGATTTATACAGTTGATCAATTCAATTTACTAAAATTTCTTTGATCTGGACCGTTGGATTGAGTCCTAAATTCTCTGATTTTTCTGAGTCGTCCGATTGATCCCTCATCCCTCTCTTTTATCTCTTCTCTCCCTCATCTTCCACCAAGACGGGTCATCTCTCCACCCGTTCCCCTCTTTTTCGCCTCTCCTCTTTCGGTTCTCCAATCGGAGAAGTCTCTCGACCAATCCGCCTTTCTCTCTCTCTCTCTCGGCTCTGACAGGAGCTCTCGACCCCACTTCCCTGGCTCTCTCTCCAAGCAACTTTCATTCTCTCTCGCCTATCACAGCTCGACCCCACCTCCTTTCCTCTATCCTTGTCTCCCCCAATCCGACCACAGGCTCCCGCATTTTCCTCTTGGTCTCCTCTCATCGATTGGCGTGGTGCCATCCATTCTCCTCTTGACTTATCAGAGGGACCCTCCAGCGCTTGCTTCTCTCCTCTAATATCTTCAAACCGAGTGAACTCATGCCACCTGTCACTCTCTCGAAGTTTGACCTAAACCTACCACCGCTCCACTTGCTCGCTCACTGCCTGCCACCTCAGCAACTCGACCCCTCATTCTCTCCATCCCTTAAAAGTCACCCCTCTCCTCTCTCTCTCTGCTCAGACCCATTACAAATCGATAAGAACAGAAAAAGAGAAAGGAAAAGAGAGAGATAGAGAGAGGTGGAGACTAGGCGATTGGAGTAGAAACGGTGGTGGTCGACGGGGTGAGGTGGTGGTGCTGACCCTGACGGTGCAGTGGTGTGCTGGCTGTGCTCGATTCCCCCTTCCCTGCTTGCTTCCTTTTTCCCTTCTCTGTTGGTAATTCCTTTTCCTTTCACTCCCTTGATTTCTGTTAGCTTGCCTCTGTGTTGATCGAGGCAAGGTGATGCTTGAATTCGATCTGTGCTAGTTGAATGCATGAGTATGTGATGTGTTGATGAATGTTTGTGATTGATCTTTGGTGGAAAAACTGTGATTGTGCTGTCCTGGAAATGCTTCAAAATGAACTGTTGAGTAGTTGAGATCAGTTAAATCCATTCCTTTCTTTGATTTGTTTAGCAGTTAGATACTTAAGATCTGTTTAAATACGTGTCCTCCTTTGATATGTGGTTCTGTTGTGGTATTAGGCTATTATGTATGATCATTAGGCTTATACTTGTGTTGTGAGGCCTTTCTGAGACTTTGTGATGTTGTGTGATACTTGGTACCAGTGGTACACCCTTAATCTTGTTCACTGGTATGAATTTAGGGCTATCTCAGAGTGTATTCTTGTTTAAAACTTGTAGTTAATTAGTTTTGTGCTTAAAGGGATAGTTGAAGTTTGTGTGAAGTCAATTGTTGCTTGTGCAGTGTGGGTTGATGCTTCTAGTGCACGGTACAGGGCTGGTTCAGGCCTTGTACCAGTCTGGTACATATTTAAATCTATCCAGGGACCATATAGTAAAGTATTTTGTTACCAGGGACTAAATTGTAAATTATTTTGAACTGCTTTTGGGGCTTTTAATAATAAATGATGTTATTAGGGTCTGTTAGAAAATACTTAAGTAAATAAAATTGATTTGAGGTCTTGAGTGTAAAATTTCAGTACTTGTTGGGTCGGATTGTATTTTCTGGTTTGGGTTTCGGATTTGATCCCCGAAACCCATTATATCCGGATCCGATTGGATCCTTGTTCCGTGTGGGCTTGTGTATTTTGCCTATGGGCCGTCAGGCCTGTTCCTTTCTGGGCTCGTTTCTCTATTCAATCCGTGTGAATTTTTGTGGGCTTTAATTGTTGTGCGTGGCCCATTGTATCTTTGACAGAGTTTAAAAGAAAGGATTTGATTTTGGATTTTGAGAAATAAAACTAGAACTTGGAAAATAAAACTAGAACTATTTGATTCTTGAATAAATAGTTGGAATATCAAAGTATGAGATTTTGGCCGAGAAATAATTGTGTCAGATTCGAAAAGAAATTTGTTGGCTTTTAAATGGGAGATGATTAAAATGTCCGCAAAACAAACTTTACAGATACTATGATATATAATCGGACAATATATGATCCCAAAACCAAATCACTTAAATTGAATTTATTTCTCTTATATTCTAATTTAAGTTTTATTATTATAGTTGTTTTAGTTTAGGAATTTAAATTAGAATAATTTCATACTTGATTAAAACACTGTTAGAAAACTGATTAAACTTGTTAACTGTTTTTCCAAACCAAATAATTGTGACGCGTCTATTAATCGTTGTAGTAAAGACTTGTAGGATTCGTCACCTACGTTTATCTACACTTTGATTTTACAAATCAAACCTTAACAAATTAGATTTTACATCTATTTATATTATTATTAGACTTTCCTACATTCTAATTTTATACAACAAACTATAGCAAATTATTTCTAAAAATATCTTTTAGGTTAGTATTTCTTCACAACCAGTTTCAGATGGAACTCTGTCAAATTGTTTCTAGAAATTAACTACTTAAATTAATATATTTTAAAACAGAATCCCTTATCAGTAAACCATATCCTAATCCAAATAGAGGGTTAACTTAGTGATCGTTAGTTGATTGTTTTCGAGTAAGTGCCGCTCTAATTAGTTAGTCTTTCCCTCAGGTGAGCAGCAGGAGTACTCAGGACCTGCAGACGACTACTACCCCGAGTTTGAGGCAGTAGAGGCTGGTCAGGACTTCACCGACCATCCGGAGGAGTAGTCGCTTCACCTTTGACTTTTCCAGGTGTGGTAGTCTTTTTATGACTTATTTGGTTGCCTTAGGTTTTGTTTAATCTTTAGTTTAGTAACTAGATCATTTATTAATTGTGTGCATACCATGTCATTAACATTAAGTAAACAGTTAAGCGCATGTCATTAATTAAAGATTAGAATTGCTTATATAGGAGATGCATTCATATTAATAATGTGATTAATAAACTTAAAAGTGCTTAAAGCAACACTTGCATCTGGTATGGATCAGGATAGCGAGACCGAGTGAGATAAGAGCGTTTTGCTTGCGGTCTCCATCATCGGGAGATTGCACCCCAGCCATTGCCGGTGGTCTTCTTATGATGGCGATCATGGGTAACGCGTTTCTGATGATCACTTAGCAGACCGACCGTCAGGCGGTACTGCGGTCACTCAATGATTATTTGTTTTGCACTGTAGTATTATATCTCCTTTTTGAACTTGACTTGGACTATGGATGTATGCCATTATAATCAGACATCTTCTCGTCTCTCCATGCGTCAGTTTACGGGTACCGCGTATTACTGCTCATTCCCTGTGGCCCGGGTTTGATTGGACCATTGAGTGTGGGTGCTTGATTCTCGTATCACATTATATTTATATATCCGTATATTAGTATGTTATTATATCTCCTCTACTTCTCCAGATATTTTTTTTTCAGATTTCTTGACATGTCATCACATGTAGAATAGTATTCTACCATGTACAGAAATACACATAGAATTGCAAGTAGGAATTAAAAGTGATTAACTTAAGTATGGTTCAGTTCTAACTAGATGTTAACCAAGACATTGTTGGCTTACTTTTACCACCACTGAGTATTCGCGTACTCAGCCCACATAATTGCTTGTGGTGCAGGTTCAGGTTTGGTAGACACAGTGGAAGAAGTTGTTTTAGAAGACCAAGCCCAGCTGGAGTAGCCATTTATATTATTATTTTAGAGTGTTGTTTATCTTTTGACTGGTGATTTTGTTATGTACATATTATAATCAGTCCTTTGTGTATGAACAATACCTCATTTATTATGTGATGTTATTTGTGGATTATTTTGTTCTGTAACACTGTTTATTTTAGCCTTACGTGTGTATAGTAGAGTGTGCATGCGTGGCGGGGCTGTCCTCCCCAGATTATGGCTTGGTTTGGAGTGTGACAAATAGTTTGATGATACGACCGTATCTAAAGAATTCCCTGTAAATACAGATTTTGAGCACAACCTCGCCATAAATATGGATTATAGATAAGTAGATTACATTGTATGCAATTCGCATAAATTAAGATTAGATGTACGTGGAATACCAGTTGATTGCCTTGTATATATTATGTTGTTATTGGTGCAAAGAAATGCACAAACGGCAAGGCATATCCAATTTAAATATATATATACAAGATATAGTATGTAAAAAAATGTGAAATGAATCCTGTATCTCTTATACATATTTTATATGTACCTTCAAAAGTTTTATAGTTTTTGAAAATCTTTATATCTAATTATATGTATTTTTTTACTTAGTAGATGCAAATACTTTTATAATAAACTATATACTTCAATAATTATAGTTTTTTTTTTTTTGAAGAAAGAGGGAGGTTTTTGTCATCCAACTTTTTCTAAAATTAAAAATACATGCAGGGCTTGAACCATTGACCTCTTGGAGGCCAACCTAATGCTCTTACCACTGAGCCACTAGGCCACATGCTCCCGTAACTTCAATTGAAAGGTCTAATATAATATTTTAAACCTCTATTGCTGAGGGTTATTTTTCTGATTATAATTTCACGAAATAAGCGAGAGATTGGTAAACACAATAGATTTATGTGTTAAAAATGCCCGTATTCTAGGTGGACACATCAAGTGTTAAATTTCAAGTCAAAGATCGTGGCAACTTACCCGTTGCAAATTTCAGCAAAGTTAATAATTCATGCAATCTTTACCCAAGAATATTTTCGCCAGATTCTTTATCAATAAATTCAAAATAAAATACTTGAGCTCCACATCTGTCACGTATCTTTAGCAAACTATGAAAGTTCCACAAAGAATTCAGACTATATTAAACTCTTACGAAACCAACAAGTGGTATTTGTTTAATGTCAATTAATGTTAAGCCAATGTGGTGGTCGATTGACCACCTCCAGCGTACTAAAGATCCGATAAGATTAAGTTGCACAATTTTATTGGTGAATCCACATACAATGTTATCCAGGTACAAACTTGAGGGTGAGTGGATCTCCACACTTTGTTACTTGCTCAAACAAGCTAGGACTCCTAGGGGTCGTTTGGATGGGTTAGGAATAGCCAATTCCTAGGAAGGAATAAGGATTTTCGTTGGGAAGTGTGTAACTTTGTGAGAGAGATGAATTGTTTATATTAAAATTTATGCCCGGAATTGGAAAATCCCCAAATTCCGGACACATCCAAACGACCCCCTAGTTATTTTGATCAATAAACAATAACTACACAAGTTTACAACAGGAATTGCACAACACAATCCTCCATGCTAACCAATGCCATATAAACTTAAATTCTATCTAATGATACAACTAGTATACATAAAACACGCACCTATTTTAAGTGGGGTTTTGAACTATTTTGGGATGGTTAGCTGCATAAACAGATGAGTTGGGGTCGGGTCTCAGGTGGGAGAGCAGATGCATTACATCAGGCCTCAGTAGGTCCAAGACCTTGCTACAGAGAGTCAAGCTCTCTAGCTTGGGCTTGCTGGTGCTCTGTACGGGCCCCCCTTGTCCCTCATACATGACTGCATGGTGCCTGATCACAAAAGATTAAGTAGTCATCAGAATGTTGTCCCTCATACATGTCCCCTATATGTTTTGGTATGAAAAAAAACTTGTTTGCATTAAAAAAAGATTTGTGAAAGCCAAGTCATAGGATATTTTCATAAGAAATGCAACTTTTCAGTATATGCAAAATAATCTGGACAAAGTTAAGAAATAAGAAATTAACTATAAAAAGTAACCTTTAGAACAGCTTTTCAACTCTACAGTATAGTTAACAAATCAACTCTACAATATATTGTCAATTATTATCTTTTTTATTTTAATTTAAGGATATAATTATCATTTCATTCAACCACTTCACTTGTGTAGCACCCTAACATGTTTAAGTAATTGTGTAAAAAAATGGGATAACCATGATATAGAATTTTAAAAAAAACAAGCAAATATAGTGTGGAAAATGACAAAGGAAAGGTAGTTCTGCAATTATAGTAAAGTTCTGATTTTTTTTTTCCGTCACAAATTTTGTCCAGTAGTGAGCAACTTACAGAAAATCAATGATGTCAGTTATCTCTGATGCCTCAGTTGGAGATGATTGTTGTGAGTTCTTTCCAAACACATCAGCCAGTGCATTAAATAGTAGAGCTAAAGTCTACAAAGTTTCCAACAAATAAAGATGATATAGCAAATCAATTATAAGGATTGCATCATACTACTGGCACAGGCTGGAGTCTTTTCGTCAAGGATTGACACCTTGATAGATACAGTGCTGTGTTAAGATAACTGGAACTAATCGAGTACTCCTATACTGAGTAATCTGCATGCCATGATAACCTTATCTGGTTTTCATTATTTATCTAGTTTTAGTTTCCACCTTTCGATTGGGTTCTTTTCATGTCAATTTGCATAAAAAATTAAGTCCTGGAATTTGGGATAAAAAAAAAATAAGAATGAAATTTCCTGTTACTATTTTAGCTTTGCCTGTTCAATAATCATGGTACAGTTCTCATTCAAGTCATCTCTAAACAAAAAATTAATATTTAATTTGGCTCATGAGATTGGCTAAAGTAGACTCCAGCACACGAATCGTCCCGTATAATGGTTGTTTTTTGAAATCTAAAATTCAAACAGTCGATCCGAACCGTTCAAGTTGTTCTCCATATTGAAATCTCCTAGGAAACCAAATTTTATATTTTTTCGAATTTTTTTGCTATATATTATGCTATTTTCAAAAAACACTATAAAGGAGTGTTTCAAGCCCTCCAATTTAAAAATAGTATAATATATAGCAAAAAAATCCTAAAAAAATGTAAAATTTGGTCTCCAAGGATATTTTAATATGAAGAACAACTTGAACCGTTCAGATCGACTATTTAAATTTTAGTTTTCGAAAACGGCTCAGGCAAACGGGTTCGATCCGTATGCTGGAGTCTACTTTAGTCAATCTCTTTGGCTCATTATATATTAATTCATATTTTGTTTAATCTGTGCTTAGGGTCAATTATGATAATCCTGGTATTCTCACACCAACGGAAGCCACAAACCAAAAGGGTACCTTCATAAATAGAGGGCGAGCAAAGGCCAGACGAGGCAGCAACGGGCCCAAGATGCGAAAAGCAATCCTCAGCATGGCCACAGAAGTTACTGGACGCAAGTGCTTGACAACAGTGTGTGATGACTCCAGCCACTCTTGCGGTAGGTTGATGTAGAAAGCATGCAACAGTGTTATTATGTTCCCTGCATTAAATTTGAACAAATGCAAGTCAGCAATTTTCAGATTCCATGATGTGTCTCTTTTCTTTCCACATAAACATGAATTCCCATTTCATTCATTCTTTCTTTCTTTCTCTTTTTTCATAGAATATCTGAAGCCCAATATCTTTGATGCGGTGATGCCTACTTATTAAGCTCAGTCAATACTTTTAAGCACTGTGCTTCAGCAAACCACCTCTGGGTATATTCCTTTCAGATATAAAGCAATTCTTATATCCACTTGACATATAACAGGGTTGGCTCAAATTAGAATCTCTCTTATTGTTCAAGGTGGATCAAATTAGGCTGGGTCTCATTTCAAATTAGAATCTCTCTTATTAGTATCATTACACAGATTATCTTAGATTCTTCCTGTTTAGGTAAGAGGTACTAACTTGGATACATAAAAGGGGAAAAAAAGGAAACATTATACCTATGGCAGTGGATGTATTGTCCTGAGAGGCCCAAGTGGGGTCCAGCAATGCATAACCCACTGCAGAATCCAGATCCTTAAGTGGGCGGCTGCCATCAGCAAGCCACCAACATTCCTTTATCACACGTGCTGCCTCCGAGTAGAGCTGCATGTGGAACTCTTGTGGCAGCTGAGCCAACAACAGGCCGCATGCCTGAATCATCAAGCACGACAACTGTTGGCTCGAGTACCCACTTCTGGAAACAAACCCAGCTGTGTTGATCCCACTGCCAGTTCCACCTCCCATCTGCTCAGCTGCACCTGCTGCTGGAGAATTTGTCACACCCGAGGTTTGACCGCTGGATTGTATCAGTGATGGTTGGATGTGGACCACAATTTGAACAAGGGAGGATACGATCTGAGCAGGCGATGCAGGAAGAGAAAGGATTTCTATTGCAGCTGTTTCTAAAACAAGCTGGGTGTACGAACCAGGGTCTTGGTTCTGGTAGAATGCCTTCTGGCTGTCTGATATGTTTATCGAGCCAGGTTGAGGTGGCGCCTGAGGCTTGGAACTGCTGCGATTTGATGAATCAGAAGATTCGGATCTGGACTTGGTGCTTAGAGCAGGTATAACATTGATGACAAGGCCTAAAAGAAGGTTTGCATAGTAGTCTTGAGGAGGTGTTACAGGGCTTTGTGAGGTCACCAGCTGTACAAATGACTCTGAGAAAGGGATCTGACAGATAAAAGCCCAGTTCAAGCATACAGGTATGTTTATAAAGAAATAAAAGCAGGTAATATCTTTTCAGTTCCAAAATTGGTGTACTTCATGCGATTTAATAATAGACCAAGATTGATATGGGAGGAAGCAGTAAAAAGGGACTTTAAAGAATGGAATGTCTCCAAGGAGTTGGCGTTCGATCGGAGTGTATGGAAGTTAGCAATTCATGTACCGGAGCCTTGACATAGGGATCTAGGGGTAGGACTGTAGGAGTGATGTCGTAGGTTTGTAGGTCTCAATATTAGATTACGGCTGAGGTTGTAGGTGTTATTGCTATTACTATTATTACTATGATTATTAGTATTAGTATTATTAGTACTATTTTTTATATTATTTTATTTTTTGGTGACTGCTGGTTTTCTTTTCTAGCCTACTCCTACTTGTTTGGTACAAAAGGCTTAGTTGTTGTTGTTGTTGTAAGGAACCTAAGAATTAGCAGTATCCCAAAGCAGGAGGAACAGGGTTAAGTTTGAAAACACATAAAGAAAAGGTTCTTAATTTGGAAAATGACAAGGACTTACCTTGGAGGAGTAACCAAGGACTTTAAGTATACGAAGAATCAGCTTGCTTGGAAGATGACCATAGAAATACGCAAGGATATCTCTGACGAAGGTAAACTTCAAAGGGTGGAAAGCAAGACATGAAGAGTAATAAGCAAGGACACGATCTGCTATGTCAGTTAAATCATTCTCTATAAGACGGTAAATAATTAATGGGATAACCGGCAGAATACGAGCTGCGATATCATCAAAGAATGGTGGATTTCTGCATAATGCACATGAAATAACACAAACAAATAAATAAATATATAAACATTATACATAAGTAAACATGCACAAAATAAATAAATAAATACAAAAGGATGACAATGGAAAATGACTTGTCATACCGGTCCTTAAAAGAAAGATGATTCCCAAGGGCTTTCTGAAGTTCGACTCTCTTTGGTAGTTGATTGTTCATCCAGTGCTCTGGGGATCGATTGGAGTAAAACATCTTGACCCTTTGTTGAAGCTCATGCCTCTCCAACAGACTTATCTGTAACTCCGTAAGTTGAATAGATTTGTATCCTTCTTAAATATTTTGTATAAAGAATTTCAATACTTGTACTTATTATAAGAACAGGAAAAGCTCATACCACTATGCGAAGGGCATAGGGATCATCGTCCCTGTCTATCAGAGCAAGCAGGAGAATATCCAGCGGAAGCAACTCTTGATTCCAGATGAAAAAGGAAAGGTTACCAACTGCTTTTGCCAGAAGATCCTGATAAGGAATAATAATAGTAAATAAATGTACTAAAATGCTCATAAAAGATAAACTTACAAACAAAACAAATAAATAAAAAGTAAGTTACAAACCTGGGCAGGATGCCCATGCTGCTGAACCTGGATTTGATGGAGAAGAACATCCACCATGGTGTAGATGTTAGAGGTTACTTCCTCTGGTGAAAGCTCTCTTAACACCCGTCCCTGGATTTACACCAATCTTATCAGAACCATGCCAAACACAAAGATAAGAGGAGATGAAACAACTTACCAGATTTCCACTGTTGATGCTATCAGGATGGCCACTAATGAGCATCCAGGCACCAGCACAGAGGTACTGTCGGTGTTGAGGAAAGCTGTGGTTCAGATAGGTTGAAACATAGCTGGGATCGGCTGTCGGTAGGAGAAGCTGAGTACATTGATTGATTACAGTTGCTTCAACCTGAAAATTGCATATATCATGAGGAAAACTTATGATATCCATTCATAATTCCTGGAAGTGTAAGCCAAATCATTTTGGAGAAAAAAAGGAGTGAGCTAATGTTGGGTTTTCTGTTGTTAACTTAGTACGTATATAACAATAATTGCTTCAATACTAATGGAGTGAAAGATGCACAAGTTCAGGACCCTTTGCTTTTTCTTTTCATTTTGACCAATAATTGAAGCAGTTCAGATCATCTTAGCCATGGCAAGTACTCAGTAAATTAATAAAAGAAACCTCTCTGGGAACAGTAGGAAAAAGTAAATCCATAAGAAAGGTATCCACTGTATCAATACAAAAAGGCTAACAACAAAAGAAAGAAATCAGGAACAAAAAAACAAAGGCGTTAGCTATCAAGAAATGTACCTGTTGCCAAGCTTGGATAGCTTGTCCTCTTTTATCCATTCTCCCTTTCAGACTCTCCCGAATGAGAGGAGGGAAGTACCGCATAGTTTTCTCAGACCATGTGTGCTGGCTTGTAGACATGATTTGCTCTAGTAACGGTTGAAGGTAAAGCATGTGCTCCACTTCGGCAATTCCCCGTGTTTTAATGGTAATTGCAAGGCTAATTATTGTTATCCTGTTAAGTGTTTCTGTAAAATCAGTTGGACCCTAAAATATGAGAGATAGATAAGCATTAGTTACACTTAAAGGGATCATTTTATGTAAATCCAGTCTACAAAGGAAAAATATACTTAATTCCCCTCCATTACCATTTCTCTAAAATGGATGTCCAGAAAAATTCAAAAAATAAGGAGAAGGGCCTTTAGAATATTTCATAACCGCGGAATATTCCCAATTTCACAGATGAATATGTGATGCTACAATAGGTACTTGCCACAATAATAAGGGAAAATATCATCAATTTGAATGAAAGAAAAGAAATTCCTCAAGTTACTGATAGGGCACCTTTAATTCTTTCTTAACCAAAAAGAAATCTCTTAGGGAGAGTATCAAATTCATGCACAAGTTCTCAGCCAATCTGAGCAGTCGATGCTCCCCGCGTTTCCCCTTTATCATGGAAATAATCTTTGTTACATCATACATCAAGGCCTTGCTCTTTCCATGGTACCTGGAAAGATAGCTAACTCCATTATGATTGAGGAAAAACAAATATGAAGCCTATGAAAGAGGCTTCAAGCCCCATAAGAAAAAATACGTCACTCTACTTCTAAGCTCTTTCATGACCATGAGAAATTTGAAATGAGGCAATGGGAGTTCTGTTTTTCTTTTTTTTTTTTCTTCGAATAATCATCCCGTAGGAAAGAGGAAATATGAGTTACTGCAAACCTGTATAATGGCAATAATCTATAATTTAACATCTCAAGGAGAAGCAATGAGACACCAGATTTGCTTAGAATGGAGGGAGATCTTGAAGTTAAACTCTGCCAAACAAGGTAAAAGTGCTTAATTGAAAAACCGAAAACAAATATAGAAAGTTAAAATATTGAGACTATATACAAGGGAATCTAAAATAGTGGTTGAAGTAGCTCAGGAAGTACCGTAAAGTGTGGCCGAAATAAGGAATGAGGTGCAATGAGAAGTAGTCTAACATAAGTCTCTACCATAGCAATACTAGGTACAGCCTAAAACACACATGAAAAAAATTAGAACAACAATTTATACAATTATAAAGGATAATCAAAAGTAACCGTCCCAAATGAAGGTACCTATATACCACTGGGAATGAACTTTATCCAGCATCAGATTGTCACAATCTCAAAAAAAGATAAATAAGGAGACTTCTTAGGAAAGTTATGCCAATATAATAATTTAAACAACCAAATTGCCAGCATCAAAAGGACTGTATGTCAGACTTTAGCATTGTACCATTTTGGAAATGTGAAATTCCATGCTTTGCATAATGGCCGGGCCAACAAAACTATGAGTGTTAAGTTCAGTACACGAATAATATTTTAATATCACCATTTTCCTGTTTCTACTTAATGGAGGGTGTAGGTTTTACAATTTAAGCCTGGATTAGCAACCAGAATGAACCATCCAAAATGAAAAATTTAAGAATTAAATATGCAACTTACCTGACCAAGAAAAATGGTTCCTTCAAGCTGGTAAGCAAGCTTTAAACACATGTTGAAAGACAGACCAGAGAGAAATGTCATAGAGAGCGGGAAGGTTTCACGCATTATGGTGATTTTGTCGTTAATATGCATGTTGGGGCCCTGCAGTAGATCGGTCTCACCGGTCGAGGTAAACCAGTTCATCACAGCCTCACATGCTGGCTGAGCCATGGTAAATGACAGCACCCAGAACATCCCCATTGTTCGCTCATCCATGTTTGCAAAATCAATCCTCTCTGAAAGATGCCACATAAATAATAATGACTTGAAACAGGCATGTGTAGTATAAGTTTGCAACAATCATAATAATGTGTCGCATATATATTTTAGTGGGTTAAAGATCAAAAGAAATAAGTTTGCAGAACAAATAGGAAAAATTAGACAATAATGCAATTTCAAGGTCTGCCAGACGCCAGCCATGCTCGAATCCTACGGAGAGTTTGTTTGCGATAATGTGTAAATATTCCCTCCTTTTGAGGGCTCTATGGGATATCTTTCCATTGACAGGGGCATTACAGGAAATTCTTTCATTAAAAAGGTAAATAAAAATGCTGATCCTTGAGAGTGTGGAGGTTCTGAAAACCCTAGCACGAATATTGAGGCGCCGCTAGGCGATCTTTTTAGCGATTTCAGTTCTTCCCCTCTCCCTCTCCTTCTCTGACCTCGCCGATCGATCTCCTATCCTCTGCCACCATCTAGCAAGTTGAAATGTGGCGGCCTCCCTGCCTCCTCCACCCTCCATTTACTTTCCTCTTCCTTCTTTTCCTCCTTTTGTCTTTAGACCTGGTTTTTTTGTTCGTTTCCTTCTCCATCGGCATAGTAACCGGCGTTTTGCGACGAGTGTGGCTGTCATCGTCGTTTGGTTCAGTTGACGAATTTGGCGCCGTGGTGCAACCGGAAATGGTTGTACAGTGGTGGTTGGCTGGTCATTGAGGTCGTGGTTTGGTACGATCGGTGAGAGAGGTCTGCTTTGTTGGTTTCGTCGCAGAGACGATTGAGAGAAGGTTGAGTTGCCAGCTATGCGAGGGTGGTTATTTAGTACTGCTTTGTTGGTCTCAGCGAGGAGAAGCTCGAGATGAAAGCAAGTGGCGGCCATGATGTGCGTAAGTTGTGCGAGTCTTCTTTCTTTGTGAAGATTGGCCTCGTATGGTCAGGTCGAGGCTAGATTTGGAAGTGTCAGGTACTGGTATGGTACTGGCACGCAACCCAGTTTAATTTTGTGGTACCAGTTTCAGCTGGTACGGGTTGGGTTTGTTAGATTGGTACTGGTATTTTGAGGAAACTTTGGTTGGAAGTTTATTACCAGGTGTTAATACTGGTATTGGTTTTTTTGGTTTTGTTAGCATTGCTTTATTGGGAGGTTATCGGGGATTAGTACTGGTTTTGTTGTTTTTTATTTTTGCTATGATATTTTGTAAACTTCTTTTTTTATTAATGAAAATTGTCAGTGACCCTCAAAAAAAAAATGCTGATCCTTTTGGCATCAATATTACCTTTGTTTAGTTGTTTCCACCATTCATCAATCTGCCTCCCCTTTTGAAGCTGATCGGTATTTAGAAGTTCCCTGACTGAGGGATTAAAAGAACAAATGCGTAAGGTCTGGCTGCTACTAATAAAGTCGAGAAGTACGCCTTGCGGAGTAATGTTAGCTGAGTCTAGAACTTTGTCCTCTTTATGAAATAAAATGATCTTTTTAGTTGTTTCAATCTATAAGAAAAAGAAAAAATATCAAAATTAATTAAGATGCTGAGATGTTTAATCATAATATTGGAACTGCTATCTAACTCTTAAAGGTCAACCTTAGAATAGCATTAGCAACTTTTGTTCCATATACCAACTTGTTTGGGACAAAAAAGGCTTTGTTGTGTTCTTGTACAACCTTATAAAAAGAGTGACTAAACCTCAGATAAAACATCATCAAGGTAAATCATATAAGAACAAAAGCAATATTAAATTGTATGCTGATTACATTACAGCCGTTGTGATAAATCAGTCAATTATAAAATTTACCTGACCATACAATAGCATAAAAAGAAAAAGGGTCTTCCCTAGCATGGAAACTGAGCAAAAATTTATTATTGAAGCAACTAAGCAAAACATACATAAAATAAAAGTACCACAACAGACAACCTTGCGAGAATCTGAGCCCAAGTAATTCATAACAATCTCAATGCGTAAGATCTGGGCAAGCAACCAGGTGACATGGTTGCTCTGAAGAACCTGTGGGTCACCCCTCACTCTAGAGGCCAGTTTGTCCACAAAATCAAGAAAGTCGATGCAACCACTCTTCATGAGAAAGAAAAATATATCCGCAAACAAAAGCCAATCCGGCCAGAACATTGATTCTGCATTGGGTAGACACCAGGATTACAGGCATGTTTAATCAGAACTTTGATATTTTGTGGCTATATAGCATCACCAACTTAGTGAAGTGAAATTTTGTGATTTTAGCAGTTATTTAAGTCTCTATTATGGGGTAACAAGCAAAGATGATATAAAAATGGTGGATCATAACTCAATGCACTTTCTTTTTCCCATCTCCAATCATTTGTTCCCCTCCCTACCAAAATGAACATTGAGAAACAGAACACAGAAATAAAATTGAAAAATGGATTCATTTCATTTACCTGTGTTGGTTATCTTAAGAAGTTCCAAAGTTCTGTCAGCAACAGCCTCACCAATCATATCTGGAGAGAACACAGCACCAGGTGTAGATACATGCTGTTGTGCAGTTGGTCTATAACAAGGTGCAACGAGAAGCACACGCCTCCACCAATCAGGCGATGGGGTTGCACGAAGAGCATGCCTCAAGCAACGCATAGCCCTTTCCCAATCCAAACTTCCTTTTGGAATAGAGCTTGCAAGATCCTAGTTAAAATAGAACTTCATCATCTCCTCAAAACCTATATGTAAAATTGTGTTGGCTTTAAGATTGGACGGGATGTTTGTAGTGAACCTTCTATTTGAAAATTTTTCTTGGTTTCTCATCTGTTATGTGAACAAATCTCAAAAAATGTTTTAGTTAAATGAAAACAAAGACAGACCAAGTATATATACTGTGCAGGTATGGAGAGTACAACGCTGTTACAGTAGTAATTGCAATTCTACCTCAAAGTTCAGAATTATTGGTTTGACAGAATCAATTGATGCTGAAATTTTATTGGTTCACAAGGTGGTGAATCTGTCTTATTAGTTAAGTAATACATAAGTAGATAGAATACTTACTTCACCATGTAATGGTTCTCCCAACACACTGGGGTATGTAATGGGTGAATATCTCAGGTTAGCAATTGGCTCCCCAGCTATACTGGGGTATGACTGAGACAAGAATCGGTGTGTGGCAAAAGTGGGGCAGTGCAAGTGCTGGTCCAGCATCTGCATGTGCATTGCCACCATGTCCCTCCTCCTATGTATTTCCATAATAATGCTAAACATGGCCTCATCATTTGGTATATTCTCCATATATTGTAAGCTACTCCTTAATAGCTCATAGAAGGGAACCCGGCATTTATCTTCATCTACCAAGATCCAAACAACGTCGAGGCAGAGATGCATCCACTCATGCAATGGCGTGTCCAGTCCCCATGACCTGAGGCTGTCAATGGTCTCCTCAAGTCCTGATGGTCTCTGATTCCAGTTGACCAACCAGTCGATCATGTTTTGAAATATGACACCATGGGTCAACGGTTTAAGGTTGGTATCGAGTGCAGATAATATGATCTTACAACAAAGCTGGCGCAGTGAGCCAAGGCACGGTTGGCTAGCCCTCGATGTACCAGTACCAGTACCATTACCGGTGCCAACGATGTCAGTGGGTTTGGCTGGAGATGCATGTGTGATCGTTGATTGGTCCATGGTAGAAGACTGGGTCGGTGATCCTATCTGATTTATTGCTGATAGAGGTGATGTTGGGTTTGCAACATGAAAATTAGAGGTTGTTGGAGTTGCTGACGTGGATGATGTGGGTCCTGCTGATGAGCTGGCTTGGGAATCTGTATTTGAAACTGAGGATAGAAGAGAAGGGAGAAGAGAGTCCCATTTGAGGTAGCCAATGCCACAAAGACTCTTTGTGGCAAACAGAAGGAATTCTGATTGTGGCGCATGGCTGCTGCACTGGATTATGAGTGTTATGAGAATTGATTCAGTGATGGATTGAACTTGCTCCTGGTCCTGAAAGGGGAAAAATGTGGCATAAATCATTGGATTTACAGGTATCATCTTCAAGTAGTTAATTGGTAATCTTAAAATTTGAAAAAACCTTAAAATTCGCATGTTTTTATGGATTTTGAGTAAGAGAAAAATTTTAACACGAGATAATTTGGCTTTGAAGGGTTGGGATGGAAACCCTAGCTGTGAATATTGTTCACAACTGGAAACAGTTGATCATCTTTTTTTTAGATTTTTTCAATCTATGAGCTTGTGGGGCTGGTTATACAACAAATTCAACATATCAGGAATGCCTATGAAATTGGAAGATTTACTTCAGATTGATGTTCAGCATATACAGGCATTTAGATACTTTTGTGTAGCAACACTCTGGATTATTTGGCAAAATAGAAATGCTTGTTGTTTTAATGCTGCTAAACCACATACTTATACTCAATGTCTAGCTGATTATTAGAAGAATCATGATGTATTGGTCAGGAATATGGAAACGGAAGCTCAAAGATGAGGTGTGGAGCTACTGGCCGGTAGATGATGAGATACCAGGTCAATTGGAGGCAGGAGAAATGGATGGAGCTGTTCAGGGAGCTTGGGGCAGACCGGTGATTCATGTTGAGTAGTTGGATTACATATTATGCTTTAGTTACATACTTTGTAATAATTCAACTTTTTGATGGGTTTTTCTGTAATGATTGGATGTTGCTTTTTACAGCTGAGTTGGATATAGGAAGACAATGTTGGGTTGGGGGCACTGGTACAGTTGGGTTGGTACCAGTGCCGAGTCTCTTTCTGTTCAAACTTTACGGTTGTATTTGTTACTATGCTTTTCAGTTCAATGGAAAGTGGTGGGTCTACCCACTTATTTCAAAAAAAAAAAAAAAATTGAAAAAACAGCGAAGAATCAGAAATGCAACAAAACGAGACACTAAACTGGGAATTGAGCTCGCAGCTGGTCAAAATCAATGATAAACTGTTCATCTCGAGGAGGAAGCTCTCTAAATGGAGCTGAAATCCTCTTTTGCATCTTATTCCTGAAAAATTTAAGATGATGAGTAAAAAATTAACCGATTTATCAGAAAGCAGCAATTCAATGTCTTGTACAAAATTGGAACAGAAACTTTTCCCAGAAAAGGTTTTTGTACCAAAAGAAGAAACTATGTCAGATAGATTGGTGGCAGTTCAGTGAAATTTAGTATGATTACACTAGTATTGTTCAAACATTAATGAAGAAAAACATATCGAAAGAAAAAGTGGACCGAGTTTAGCAAAGAAAAAGAAAAGAAAAAGAGAAGGAAAGTAATTAAATCACTTACGAGGTTTCTCGGCCGGGATCATCTGATCTCTGACGCGAATTTCTCTGCAACAACAGAATTAGATAACAAGCTTAACTCGGAGGAAAGAAGGTGTGAGCAAGTGAGTAAAAGAGATAGAGAGAGAGTACCCCGAGATAGAGATTGAAGAGATCGATAATGGCGGGTCTGGCAGGATGGTTCTGGAGCGGCCTCAGAGCTCTCTGGCTCTGCTCCATCTCTCTCTCTCTCTCTCTCTCTCCTTCTCTTCTTCCCACTCCCGCGCGCTCTACTCTGGTATGATCTCTCTTCCTCCCTCCCTCGCTCTCTCTCTCTCTCTCTCTCTCTCTATCTTCTCTCTGCCACTTTCTCCCTTCCTTTCCTTTGCACGTTGGAGGTTCTACTGTAAATTTTATTTTTTGTTGGATCTCCGTGAAAAAGGTTCAAAGCCTCTAAAGCCTTGGTTAGGGGGGCATAGTTAAACTATTCAGATTTCAAGAGGGGGTTTAGGAAAAAGGATTTTGACAGCGATCATCCGTGCAGGGGTATATTCGGAACAGTTATTATTTAATGGGGATCGCAGTCGCAGCACAAGCCCTTATTTTATTTTGCTTTTGCATCAAGTATTCAAGTGAAGTCTACTGGGTTGACTTGTCCTTTGGGCCGTTTGATATCCATCTGACGGTTTGCTAACAGGATGAGCATTAGATTATGGTTATGGAATAGTTACTTAATTAGCCTTCTAATATTTCTTCGCAATGATAAACTCTTTGTTATAAAAAGTTAATAATTAAAATTTGAACGTAGTTTTGGCTTTGCTCCTGTCAGGCTCGATGGTATTTTTTTTTTTTCTTATACTAGCAGCAGTGCCCACTTAATGTGTGGGCGGACGTGAATATGTGATATGTGAAAAGGAAAATCTTATTTGACAAAGATATGCTGTCCATTTTTAATATTTAAGAGGTAGCAGTAGTATTCACCGATTGAAACAAATAAAATCGTTAAAATTAGGCATGTGAACAGTCCACAAAAAAAAATTCGATTAAAAAATATATTTCTCAGTAAGAATAAGAAATTTCACATAAAAGTATATTCTCTCAAACAAAAAAAATATAATACAACATGAAAAGATTCTCGAATCGCTCTTGCTCCCTTGTTGTAATGAACATTGATCATCCTCAAGACAGAGACTTATTTTATAAAAAATAAATAATAATAATAATAAATAAATAAAATGAAAAATTTAAGATAATTTTATATGTTGAGTGCATGTGTGAGTGTGATTTGAGAGAAATAAATATTTTTTAAATGAAATTTCATTACCTTAATTTTTTCGTAGCACTTCTCGGTATACAACATTTTTTGTGCATGTTCCATCTTCCGGGTCGATATTAGCACCTGGTTTTATAAGCAACTTTGTATTTTGTCGGGACACACCTCTCGATAGCGCCACATACAGTTGTCCGTGAGAAAACACCGACTCGGGCAAGTAAACTCCGACATTAGGGATAGTCTGTCCCTGTGCCTTGTTGATTGTCATCGCAAAGCACAATCGAACAGGAAATTGTTTCCTCTTAAACCTGAAAGGGAATAAATCATCATCCGCCGGACTTAGTGGAATCCTGGGAATAAATATCATTTTCCCCGCATGTCCTCCAGTAGCGATCTCTGCATCAATAACATTCCTTTGCTATTGCCCAGTAAATGCTGAGGTATATCTTTCCTTTTCGCCTCTAAACTTCCCTACGTTTTTTATTACCTTGTTTTTATTTCCCTGCGTTTTTTATCTGAAGGAGATTTTGTCATCTTAGGTCCATATATTCAAGATATTGTTTTTATTATTACCTTGCGTATTTGGAAGTGTGTGTATTATGAGATAGAAATAAACATGTATCTTCAATTGACAAATAATTAAAACGCATGACACACAAAATAAGCATGCATCAGCCCTGGTTTCACAAATATATTTGCATTTCACAAATAGTACTATAGTACTAAAATCTAAAACTGTACACTGATTGGTTGCCTTGATAACGTCTCCAAAATATTATGAGCTTGCAAGACTGTTTACATACCCAGGATCGACAAAAAGATGAACTTGGCATGACAAAGAGATATCATTGTACAAAAAGTAGCATTTGCTACCAGTTTCATTACAGAAACAAAAGTGTCATGATTACAATTTTTTTTAGAAAGAAAATTTGAAAATCGGACCTCAGAGCCTCTAGCTCTTCTCCCTCCGTCTGGTACCAGCAGATATCCATTTCCTATATGGGATTAACTAAATCCAAATCGAATATCAACACTACCTATTTGTTTTCAGTGTGAATCACAAGATTGTCTAGTCGAACTATTTCTTCTCTTCAGACTTCCATCTCTCAAAATGCTTGTATGTTTTTCCATCTTGCCATGGCCTCCACTGGCAGCAAGCTTTTGGAAAGGAATTTCACATATGTTCCTAAAAATCCTAGAAAAACACAATCTGTCAATCAATTAAAGAATTTTAAACTTGAACATATGCTTGTCATTGCAAGGATAGAAAAGGCACAGTCACATTTGCATAAAAGGACCTGCAACTTTATCAAATCTGGTAATTCATATATGTGATCAATAGGTTTTCTTACGTCATGTGCTAACAATATAATTTCAGCTAATTCTGAACCCCACTGTTACTCACAGCTCAGTATAGAACACACAATTCTGAACCCCACGGTTACTCACAGCTCTAGTTGCAATCCATTAAAATATATATAATTAATCCCAGTACCTGAATCTCAATTCCACAATAGAATAAAGGATTGATTATTGGAAAATAAATTCTTAAAGAAAATGGACTCAAGATTCATATCAATATGGCTGCATATACCAGAAGTGCTTATGTACTCGGCGGCAATACCTTAGATTTTAGACTACCACAGGAGCAAACAACAAAGAGAAGCCGATTTCTGAAAATGCCAGTAAAATCAACTCATTTTATCCAACAAATTCGAAAGTTTCAAACACCAACTGAACTCACAAATTGCTCAAACTATTACAGTACTTCAGATCAATTGAAAGAAAACACAAAAAGGGTACCTTGATTATCTTGCCCTGACTCGACACGGACGTGGCCGCATTAACCCTCGCATCAATTGCCCGCAATATTAAGGAATTCAGGAGCAAATACTGGAACAAATCTTCATTGTCAAGGTAATCTAGCAGTTGAAATATATCAAAATTCAAGGAGATAGCAGCTAGTACAACAAAAATTGGGTGCCATTTGCAAATAACAATAGTTACACTTCATGAATTCTAAAATAGAAAATCAACACCTCACAACATATGCCTGAAAAGATATGGTTGAAGGAAATAAGATAATGAGAATAGCACTCAAACAATTGTAAGAAAGAATAGTTTCAGAAAACAGAAAACAAAAAACAAAAATATAAATAACCTTTGCTTATAAGTGCAAGAGAAGTTGATTGCTTGCTTCATCAAATTGGTCTCGTTTCTCTCTAGTTTTCTTAAGTCGTGTAAGAGTAGCATTTAATGAAGTCTTAACCTATACAAAAATAGGTATCTTAAAGAAATATATTATTTTTCATTTACATAAACATCACAATATAGTAATAGATAAATGAAAGGCCTACCTTTTGAAGTTCGGCCTCAAGCTGATCCCTTTGTTCCTCTAGCCGTGCAATCTCGGCAGCCAATTCCTTTTCCAAAATAAATAAATTCATATCAAATAAAATTTATTGATGCAAAATCTAAAATTTTTCTTTTACCTTTCCGGTCAATGAATTAGTAAAAATTGATCAAGAACTGAACATCACTAAAGATGACTGTATGAGAAGAAAGTAATGGGTAAACTATTATACCCTAGCCAATTAGGCACAGAACTGCAGATGTAGAGAGAAAGCTACATGGAATAAAGAGCATCTGTATGGTAATGTTAGTACCAGGAATAAAGAGCCTTCTTTTGCCTAAGCTGTAACAAGTCTATAATGCATGCTCGCATGACAATAGTGGGGTACAATTCCATCCAGAAGGCTTCTTTGAAGGTGTAGTTACAAACATAAAAATTTTAGAAGTGCATGTATGCACAAATGTTTACTTTTCTGTTTGTAGTACAATATCAAAGCAGAATTTTTTAATTCAGTGATGTTTATTTTTTCTGAAGGATAGTAAATGATGCAATAAATACCCATAAGAACATCACAAACATAAAATTGTGATTTATCAACATTGGAGTTAGAATTGATATATCTTCAGCTTCTTAATTTCATCCACAAAACACAGAAGCATGCCAAAAGTCCAATCGTTGTATACATGCAGGGAAATTAGACAAAGAATACATTTCACAATGCAAACTGCCCTGGTGTCAGAATGTTGTGCAAGAATACATTTCACAATGCCAAAAGTTAATAGTATTAAGGCATTACCTTTCTTCAAACGCAGAGCAATTGATGAGAAACTGAAAATTTTGAAAAAAAATGAAAATGGAAAAGTATTCAGAACATCAAAACCATAGAGATCATACAGAGTAATTATGTAAGATAAAATAACATAAATTAAAAGGAAAACTTGAATACCATGACACATGAGGAATAAGATAAAACACCCTAAAACCACCAAAATCATGAATTTTATATCCAAAATACCCTCCACAGTATCTATCTCCATTCCTGTCCAATTAGAAGTTCAGTTTGAAGCCTATTGTCACATGAACAATTACTCTGATTTTTTTATGGCTGGCAGTTTCAAGCGTGAACCCTATTGTCACATTATTCAAGTTTGAAGCCTATTCTATGGCTAGCAGTTTCAAGCCTAAACCCTATTGTCACAGATTTTTTGATGGCTGGCAGTTTCAAGCCTATTGTCACATGAACAAAAAAAAATAAGATAGATTAACAAAATCCGAGACTGGAAGGGTAGAATTCTTCACTACCAATAACAAAATTATGACCTTTTATTCAGATCTAATTCGAGGACCTTTTATTCAGAACATCAAAACCTCAAAACCATAGAGATAAATGGAAAAGGGACAAAGGAAGAAATTGAATTGTGTATACAGTGGCTCACCTGAAATCAGAGAGACAAGTGCCTTTGTTGCCCACAGCAATCGGTTGTTTAAATAGAGTCTCTGAAAGTTCAGAATACAGAGCGGCAAATTGAAAATTAGGGTTTGTTGAGAGCGCCAAATTAAAATTCGGAAAAAATTCAATATTGTTTCCATTTTGCACTACCAAATCAGCCATTTTGAGCGTGGCAGAAAGCGGCAAATGAAAATTTGAACTGAAAATTTAGAGCTAGAACAAACCTAGATCCGATTCCAATAGGAAGAGGCGGCGACCTTCCATACTCGGCTTATTAAGCACACACAAAGGAGGGGAAACCAGGGTAGGGTGAAGGAGGGAGCACATCGCACAAATATTGCTTTCCGATTCTGAGGATTTGCGTGGATTTTGGGATCGGAATAGAGGAGGGGGAAGGGGATCGGGAAGAGAGGTGATATTTTCTAGGCCTATTTTCTTTAGGGAGCACCAGCGGAAATAAAATAGAGATGTTTATGGGCTTATGGCATTATGGGAGCAGCGGAAAAAAAAAGTAAAGTGGCTAGGTAAATGTCTAAAAAATAAATAGAGATGCGGAGGCGGAGATTCGAACTCAGTATGTATAGCTACGCAAAATAGTTAGCTACCATCAGCGCCATGACTTGCTTTTGTAAAAAAAGTCGACTTCTTAGTTGAAATAGCAATCTAAACCGTACATCACATAAATCAATGGTCTATAATGATGTTAACAATTGTTTGAACCCCCTTTTGTGAAAATTTTCTGACCATGTTTTGGGTGCGTTTATAAGTAGTAGAGAAGTAGAGATGATGTTAAATAGATTTTCTACAGTAATTATAAGTGCCATCGGCGAAAAAACCATCGCTCAACAGACAACGCGCGCGCGTGAGTTTCTGTCTTGACTAGCAGGTTTTTGTTACAAATGTTCAGTTTAATAATAAGAAGTGTTCAGTTTAATAATCAAAAGTGTTCACGCCAGGGTCAGAGTCGCGCGTGGGTCAGAGAGATGCGCCAAGGGGCAGAGGTAGATTCAGAAAAAATTTAATTTGAACCGGATCGGTTCATGACCCCTTCTAATTTTTTCATGTGTTTTTTGTCCGGTTCGTGACCCCTTCGCTTGGTTTAATAATAGTATTTTTTTCTTATAACATTTATATTTTTTGTTGCAACTAACTGAACATTTATACTTAAATAATAGAACATTTGTACTTATTATACTGAACATTTGGATAAAAATAAAATAAACATACTGAACACAGCGAACACTTATAACACGCATCCGCATCCTCGACAGTCCTTTAAAAGGACTGTACCGAGCTGTCGTTTAATGGTGTCCGTCTGATCTGGATCCAATGGCGCGCAAGAGACAGAAGGAAAAATCACCTTGCCCTCCCTACCCGAGTCCCCGATTCCTAATATTAAAAAAAAAAAAAAATCATCGATGAAATTTGCATCCAATTCTCCCCAAATCACTGGCGAGTGCTTCATCCCTCTCCACAGTCTCAAAGCCTCGATGATGAAGGTTGAAGAGAGCACAAGTTGAAATTGCGTGTGAGAGAGCACAGTCTCCCCTTCTCTTTCTTCCTAAGCACTCTCCCCCTTTGGTTCGTGATACATCACTGCCATCCTTGACCTCACTGACAAGATCAACCCTTCACGAGATCAATCCTCTTGTTCGTGATCCTCTTTGCAAAAAAGGCAAATCGAAAGAACTCTAGAAGAAGAAGAGTTAATTAAATTGACCAAGAACTCACTACTGGAGTTTATCTTTTCCTTGCATAGATGTGATGGCGATCAGAAATAGTAGAGGAATCCAATTGTTTAATTTCGGCTCAAGTTTTAAACAAATTCATCCTATTATAACCCTTAACTGTGCAATTAACCCTTAACACTACACAAAAGTGCTTTTCGTCCATTTTGAGTGCCTCTTAGTTAGCAACAGATCTTTTATGTTTGCTCTTCTCCTATACAGTTTTGGAGATGCTTGTAATTAGTTATTTGGACTTTTCTGAGCGATATTTAATTGGACATGGAAGCTACTTGACTGTACTGTACTGATTATTTACCACTATTTCATAGTATGAAATCAAGTCTCATGTACTGTACTGAAATCATTTAGCCAAATTAGACATAAACCAAACTGATCTTGGGGTTTAAAGTTCAAAATTTCACTACCTACTTGATTGTCCTGTCCTGAATATTCACTTGCACTCTCTGATTTACCACAATAATAGACAGGCATACAATTTTGTCATGAAGCTGTACTAATGAAATTTTTTTTTTCTGTTTTGGTAGAGCTTTGTAAGGCCTTTTCATTGTTAAAGAAGAAGAACTTTCTTGGACAGCATTTTCTGGATAGCCAATTACAAGAACTTTACTGGGAACTTTCTTGGACAGCATTTTCTGCATAGTTTATGCAGTATGATTATGTGTATTGTTAGTATATTAGCACTATTTTCTCTTTTTTATTTTGTCCTTTGCCCTCTGTTATTCATCTGCTGAGTTGTTATCCTACAGCTTGTTGTTCTTAGTTTTGACTAGGATATTGTAAATTTTGGTGTAATTTCATTTGTAAAGTAGTTTTGACTAGCTTGTTATCCTACATCTTGTTGTGTCCGTAATTTCATTTTCTTTCACCTTGTTGATTATGTGACTAAGTTTATACTGAGAACTCTAATGTCCGAATGGTCTTTAGATGAGGAACTTTTCGATTGTGCTCCAAAATAGACAGCAGAGCCTACAATTTGAACTAAAACATGTAGACAGCAAGCAAATAGAGAAGCTACATATCTGAATCTACTAAAATAACATATCCAAAATAAGATAGTAGCACATGCAATTACTAATTAATTAAAGTACATTAAAACGTATTGCCTAATTAATCTATCCATACACTAACATATCTATATCATTAGTTGGGACATACTGCCTAAATCCTAATTACAAATATTAAAATCCCAACAAAAATTACAAATAATACAATCATAACATTAATAGCTTGATTAATCTTCTTAATCAATATATTGTTTGTCTTCTCCATTTCTTCTGATTGCTTCTTGGTTGCTTCCAATTGTTGCCTCAACTCTTCGAATTCTCGATTTATAGGCCTAAAACTCAACTTATCACACCATCCTACAAAAAAAATCACGTTTATCACATAAGTAATAACGTCGACCCTTATTAGGCCTCATGACGGTAGTTCTGACAACAGGTTGCATGTTATCGCATCTTATGCAATAAGGAGTTCCTCCACTAGTTTCACTTTTCTGATGTATTCATTTAATATCCTATAAAAAAAAATAAGCTTTAGTTCAAAATTTGCTTTGCTAAAAATTTGCTTTGCTGTCATAGTGAAGAGAAAGGAATGGAGTGAAGAATCAACTCAATTCCAGCAGTACTAAACCATTCATGCCAAATGAAGGTCCAAATCCATATGCACTAACCAATTTCTCCAAATTGTAAACTAATTTTGCTATTATTCATTCGAATGTTGTTGAACACATATTTTGAAATAATTGAAATTAGTCATAGTAATGCTTAAAGGCAATCAGGGACAGGGATTGCTATTTTGACAAACTACATATCTGAATTACTAAGGTGTTACTAGTTGCTTCTTCAATGATTCATCAGATATGCAAACAGGAATCTAAAAGATAAAAAAAAAATTAACAGGGAAAACTAAAGATGTTACTTGTTTCTGGAAATATCTCATGCGATGAAAATCCAGTACAATCATATTCAACAATACATTCACAATTTTATCAATTTATTTTGACATTAAATATTGTTGTCATGTACTGTAATCAACCAATATCTATGACAGTTGAAGGTTGAAGCATCAGAAATTTCCAAACTTTAATATATTGGAGCTAGCCTAGTTCTGTAGGAAAAAGAGTGAGACAGAGAGACCTACCTTGGCCATGCTTCTTGTTCGACGATTCTCTAGGAAAAAGAGATGAGAGAGAGAGAGAGACCTAACTTTACCAGAGATTCTATTGCGCCTCCCCGATTCTACTGCGCCTCACTGCATCTCTCTCACTCGCTTCTCGTATGTCGCTCGATCTAGGGTTTTCGCTTCTCGTCAGGCGGAGGAAACGAAGGAAAAGAAGACGAAGGAGACTCGGGCAGGGAGGGCAGGATGAGAGAGAGCGTTATTTTCCTTCTTACTCTGCGCGCTCTTGGATACAGATCGGATGGACGCCGTTAAACGACTGCTCAGTACAGTCCTTTTAAAGGAATGTCGAGGATGCGAATGCTCTTATAACACAGTGAACAATTATAATAAAATATGAACATTTCTATCTAATAAAGTGAACACTTATAACAACAAAATGAACAAAAAATATGCGCTGGGTGAGTACAGATCAAGAAAGAGAGCTGTGGTGCTGCTCAGCGAACGATGGCGCGGATGGTTATTCTGCCGATGGCAGTAATCAATTTTCGATTTTCTACCCTACGGAAATTGATGTACTTACTATCACGAATTGGGCCGAGGAACGGTGGCTGAAGTTCATGCACTGTTCCAGTTAACCATACAATTAAAGAACACTGCGTACATTAGGTCAACTGGTTTTTCGGGCTTTTAATTTTTTAGGGGGGCCAACACAGCATTTAGAATCGAATATTTATATTGGATTTTGGCAATAACACTGCCAATTAAGCTTGATTTTGAAGTTCAATCTGAGTTTTATTTAAATGGGTGATTGTGTGATTGTGTCCCTTTAATTAATTTAATTTCTATTGTTTGATGAGTAACCGCGTCAAGGGTTGAAAACTTCATATGTGCCCTGGTCGATGTAGAATTTGAGACGTTTTTGGATTAAATCCATAAGATGTGGTGCTACAACCTGGAAGCAACATACTAAACTCATTTAATTTAAAAATTGAACTACATTATTTCTTTTTCTTTTTTTTTTTTTTTTACAAAACCTAGGTATAAATCACAGATTGTTTTCTCCATCTGTATCAGGAAATACATCAATATGACCCAACAAAACGCCACAACAACCATAAACTGAACAAAATTAATAATCACATGCCAAACTTTTTTTTTCCTTTTTTTGAATTTTCTCCATTGATCACCCAATCATAGTGGTGCCGGTGTCGGCGCAGAGCGAAGATGTGGTGTAGATGCCAGACCAGGACCTGGAGCCGGCGCAGGAGAACCGCCTGTCAATGAATTAAGATCTGCAAACATTTTATTGGCAATGATCTCATTGGCAGCATCTGATGTATGGTAAGCGTCCCAGAATACGAAATCCCGGCGGTTGGTGCAGAGTCGGGAGTTGGGTAGGCACATGCCACCAACAGTTGAATCAACGTTACAACATGATGTGTTAGAAATCTTGAACCCTACAAGGTAAAAAATATTAGAAAAATCTATAAATTAAACTGGACCAGTATAACTGTATCGTTTTGAGATTAGAATGGAATCATGTCTCATCATTTTAAAAAAGTCACAAAGAAATTTTTTTACTAGCTAGGTTTCAAACTGGGTAACTATATTGTTTACTGTGTTTTGAGTTTTAGATGAGCAATTTTTTTTTGAAATCCCATTCAGATATTTGGTCTTACCATATTTTTGAGGATTTTCAATTAGTTCCATGACGACAGGATATGAATCAGCAAGAACCATCTGTGCACCAGGCAGTGCGGCGTTTAAGGCGGCGAGCAGCTTGGTCACTTGTGCATTGAATTCCTTGACATACTCGTTGACATGATGGAGGCATTGGCCAGTGCCTGATTTAACTCTTTGTGAAGGGATACAACCTAAGGGGCCAATCCCATTGAACACTATCTTCCTAGCCCCAAGATCATATAGCCTCTGTTATCATGATTAAAGAAAGAAGGAAATTAGCTCAACAGTTTTAATTTTCATTAGTTGCTATTCAGAAGGTTGTGAATTGCCTCGTTTTCATTTTCTGGGCTAATGAGGTATTTCTTAACAAAGACATTTTCTTAACTGAACACCAACCCTTAATTGGTCGGTGAATCTGGTACTCCATCTGATAACTAAAATAGGTGTAAGTACTCAATAAATTGGTGGTGGAAAATATATTTGAGCTTAATTACCTTGAGTTGGCTGTCTAATGTAGCATTGAGGAGCATGACGAACTCGTCGTGCGTGTACTCTTGTCCATCGGCCATGAATGGTTGCAAGTAGTTGTTTATATAGTCGTTGCTTCCTATAGATAGATATAACAAATTCAATTTAAAATGAAAATGGAAGTTGTTTTTGGAAGGGAAAAAAAAAGAAAAAGATTGATTTTAAAGAGCTTAATTGATATTTCCATACCAAGGCCGATCAAGTATAGTGCATCGTTGCACAATTTCTCAGCCTCTGCCTCTCCAATTCTGAACTTGATTGCTTCTTTTGTTTTTTCAAAATAACTTATCTGAGTATTAAAGGAGAGATATTGAACCTGCATTGTGCACCATTTCATCAGGTCAAAAATTTAGATTAATTTCCATAACCTGCAGGGACGGATCCAGACAAATTTTAAGCATGGGCACCATAACAAAATTATTAAATTAATGCTATAATAATAAAATTAATATAAAAATAAAACATATAATAAATCAATTTTCATATATAAATATATTATTTTCTCAAACATAATCAATAATAACACCATTAAAAATCCATTAGAAGAAAATTTTAATAAATAACAAAATATATTAAATCTAATTAATAAATAGTGAAATTTTATTATCGAATAACATATTAAAATATTACATGTAAATGTAACATGGAAAAATAAAATTGAATAATTGTTTGACCTTTAGATTGTATGATAACATACATGATTTTGAGATACTAAAGAATATCTCCAACTATCCATATAATCAATCTTAATCACATCGTTTATCTTTTTTTTTTCAAAAAAAAAAAAAAAAACTCAGCAAGACACTATATAAAAAAAAATTACTATGATATATTAATATCTAGATCTAGCTACAGGAATCATAGTAATAAAATTTAATTCTACGAACAAAATGAGACAACACAAAATACTACATAATAAGAACAATAGATGTTAAAATACTAAATAACTCTCCAACTTGTGTAGTTTCAAAAAAAAAAAAAAATTGATAGATGTCCGATATATTTCATATTGTTTGTAGAAAATGCAAAGTCATGATTAAAAAATAGAAACCATCTCAGAATGTCTCGTCTTTTGAGGCACAAGAGTGAATGAGAAAATTAAAAGCCTAGGCGCTTCCGCTAAATTAAGCATGGGCACTTTCATTTTTATGTTCTAAATAAATAGTGAAATTAACATATGGTAATTAATTTTAAAAAAACAAGGGTAGGCAAGTGCCACCCCTTGCCTCTTAATAGCTCCGTCCCTGATAACCTGTGCATCTTATATAATGAATCGTGATAGTTGTTAAGATTGGTTCATCAAATAAGATCGGTGCATACAAAGTAGCTCCCTGTCTCATCGAGAATGCCAGCACCACCAGATGCGAAGTTAATACCTTCCAAAATTGCATCGTCATTCATCGACAAAGATAGATAAGGTGGTGGTGGAGGAACTCCAAACCTAGCAGCTAAATTGAAGTGGAAGCTAGTATTAGTTTGATCAATCCTAACTTTAATGAACTTTATGCTAGATGACAAACATATATGTGAAAAGCACAAGTTATCTATGCTTGTTAAAAGGTGAATTCAAACAATTCAAAGTGTTAGCCTCAGCTATGCAGCTTCAACAGATTGAAAACAGAGTGTGATTTTGAAAGAACCAGAGGGTACGGGAAAAAAAAGGAATTTTGTGAATAAAAAAAATTATAGTGCGTTTTAGTCCCAAAAGAAAAATATTGCATTCTTTTTTCTATATTTATTTTAATGTTTAAAACATGCAAGTATGCAACCTCAGCTTTCATGATGTTTACAGAGTGTAGTTATCAACTTGGTTTAGATTTGCACACTTGAGAGGAGCTAATCCATAAATTGTTTCAATATTAGGATAATAGAGGAATGGATTGCAAAAATTCCTATTGAAACTTACACATGACATCTCCAATGGTTCTTCCATTGGTAAATCTCCCAGTAGGTTGCTTGGTAGAGTAGTCAACCCCATACCATGGATAGTTTGCTTTTGCAAGGGACTGAGGGAAGTGATTGTTATTTCCTACATCTGCCATAGAATCACCAAATATATACGTCACCGGCCCGGCACTGACGCCTGAACTGGCAATTGAAACCATGTAAGCAAAGGCAATGGTATGGATTACAAGAAGAGCAGCCATTACTGGATAGTGTTTTTGGTAGTTATGGTACCTGACTACCTGGTTATGATCTGAATTCATGATTTGTGATATATTTATAGTGCATGGTATGGAGAGAAGTCGTGCCCTTTTTTGAAAGTTTGGGTTGTGGTGTGGTGGGTTTTAATTCGTATAAGAAAAAGAGAGGGAAGATTGTGTTACTCTAGCGTGGAAGTGTCATGAGAAGGTTGGTATGGTGGTTATGAATTCTGTTATATTTTTGCTTAATATTTCTAACAATATGAACCGAAATGTTTTAATTGTCTCAAGGGTTATCAAAGATCTCAGCTAAATTTTAGCTGGAGTTTGAACTTCGCTAAAGAAATAATGCGTTTGAAAATGTCTTTCAGTTTTCTTGCTCGGTACCTCTTTTTATTTTTTTCCCCCCAAGAGATGAGAAATGTGACCAATTTTTTTTTTTTAAGTTGAGCATTTATTTCTATGAAACCTTTATCTCCGTAAAGAAGTCTGTCCACGTTCATTTTTTCAGTGAGCGCAAGAACACTTTTTTTCTTTTTTTTTTTCTAGATTGTATTCATTTCCGAGCAATTTAAGAATTATTTTCATTAGGCGAACGTACAGGTTATTTTATTCATGGCAAAAAAAAAAAAAAGAGAGAAAGTTTATGTTATTGCCACAAGTGTCAAATCAAAATAATAAAAGAATCTTTTATTTTAACAATTAGTGCACATGTTCATAATACCAACTGCCACGCCCCTTGTAATTTTGTACCCACTGTATCGTAGGTTTGTTTAAAATGGAGTGTAAAATTTAAATTTAGTGGAGCATGCCTTGAACCAGTCATACATAGATTTTAACCTTTTTTTTTTCGGAAATGGCGAGTATAATTTTATTTTTCAACAAAAATAAGGGTCAGGCTGCCCTTACCTTTTTATTGGAATAATAATAAGTTTCCAATTACAAGAAAAATAAAAAACTTTAAAAAAAAGAGGTTTAGCCAGTGCCTAAACAACCTAACCGAAACAAAAAGCCGATACCCAAAATTTAAAATAAAATTCAGTCCAGTATAATCTAAAAGAACCCAATCCGGAAAGAAAAATGGCTAGTATGATTTTATCATAATAATATTTTATTTTGCAAAGTTATATAACTAATTCGTACCGTACGGATGGAAGTTGTAATGCCAAGTCTTATTATTTTTTTTTTTTGAAGATAAATTGGAGGTCAAGCCTCCCAACTTATAAGTCTTATTATTATTATTATTATTATTATTTTGGTACCGAATATGGCAAGAAGGAAAATTTTGAAGTAGTCCTTTATCTAAGATAGCAACAATATATATATATATATAGAGAGAGAGTTGATATAGAACACTGATGTGTACGGATCGTCCCCGTACACATGAGTCGTTTTTCAAGGTCCGAAATTCAAACGGTCAATCCGAACCGTTCAAGTTGTTCGCTATATTGAAAAACCTAGATAGACCAAATTTTACATTTTTTCGAATTTTTTTGCTATTTATTATGATATTTTCAAAAAACACTATAATTGGAGTATTTCAGGCCCTCCAATTTGAAAATATCATAATATATAGCAAAAAAATTCGAAAAAATGTAAAATTTGGTCTGCAAGAGTTTTTCAATATAAAGAACAAGTTGAACGGTTCGGATTGACCGTTTGAATTTCGGATCTTGAAAAACGACTGATGTGTACGGGGACGATCCGTACACATCAGTGTATTTTATCCATTCTATATATATATATATATATATAGAGAGAGAGAGAGAGAGAGAGAATGGATAAAATACACTGATGTGTACGGATCGTCCCCGTACACATCAGTCGTTTTTCAAGATCCGAAATTCAAACGGTCAATCCGAACCGTTCAACTTGTTCTTTATATTGAAAAACTCTTGTAGACCAAATTTTACATTTTTTCGAATTTTTTTGCTATATATTATGATATTTTCAAATTGGAGGGCCTGAAATACTCCAATTATAGTGTTTTTTGAAAATATCATAATAAATAGCAAAAAAATTCTAAAAAATGTAAAATTTGGTCTTTCTAGGTTTTTCAATATAGCGAACAACTTGAACGGTTCGGATTGACCGTTTGAATTTCGGACCTTGAAAAACGACTCATGTGTACGGGGGCGATCCGTACACATCAGTGTTCTATATCAACTCTCTCTCTCTCTCTCTCTCTCTCTATATATATATATATATATATATATATATATATATATATATATATTGGTTTAGTGAACATTTTCAGCTAATGTTCAGCTTGAACACAAATATTATCAGTTTATGCAATAAATTTCATTAATTATCCCATTTACTAATCAAAGGTGCGCAACCTCGACAAAAAAAAAAAGAAGAAGAAATCAATTTTGTGGGCAATTTTTTTTCTGACATACGAATTATTTCCCGCTCAAATGTAAATGAAAATCATTCAATTGCACATAAGATTTGGAGGGCTTGAAATTTTGAGTCAATTGTTAGCCGTCAAGTGTTAATTACTTGATTACCTCACGCTCTAATTATTAGAAATGGAATTGAAAGAAATTAATGAACAGCTTTCAATCAAGATATATAAATGGAGCAAATGCAAGTGGCTCGTTAGATGGTAAATGGAACTTAGTATATCTTGAACACCACAAAGATTGCTAGTATTAATTCTAAACAAAAATGAAAATCTAATCCCATTAATTTGTATAAATAGTATATTCAGCAACAAACAAAAATAATAATAAAGATCTCAACCCCCATTAGAAAATTCATTAACAAAATTCCCTCTCAAATTCATTTATGCGGTCCTGGGGCTGGAGCAGTTGCATGAACAGGAGCTGAAGAAGGTTTAGGAGCAACACCGTCCACTACGGCTTTCAGATCGTCAAACATTTTGTCAGCGATGACCTGATTGGCTGCATCAGATGTGTGGTATGCGTCCCAAAAGACGTAATCCTTTCGGTTGGCACAGACTCGCGCATTGGGTAGGCAGAGGCCCCCGACGGTTGTGTCCACATTGCAACATGAAGTTGTTGAAATCTTGAACCCTAGTCATATATCAAAAGATGTTTTGAACTCTTGCAAGTGTAAGTAGGATGTCTAATGTCTTCGTACATGAGGATATTGACTTATTTTTAAATATTCCTATATAGAACATGTTTATTTTCATGTTCATTACCGTATTTTTCCGGGTGATCAATGAGGTCCATGACAACAGAGTAGCTATCGGCAAACACCACATGGGCCCCAGGGAGTTCTTCATTCAATTTGTCAAGCATTTTCTTTGCTGCTGCGTTGAACACCAACACGTATTCATTCAACTCAGTAAGGCACTTGCCAGTTCCTGTCAGGACCCTCTGCGATGGGATGCACCCCATCGGAGCGAGACCAGTGAACGCAATTTTTCTAGCCCCAAGACTGTATAATCTCTGATAAAATACACACACACACACAACATATTAGATATTGATGTATTGGTGTTCATCTAATTTGGGATTAAGAGTACGGGAGATAAAGTACCTTGAGTTGTTTCCTCAATGTGGTGGTCAAGAGAACTACAAATTCATCATGAGTGTAGACTATGCCATCTGCCATGAAAGGCCGCATGAAATTGTTTACATAGTCATTGCTTCCTACATTAAAAAAAATCAAAAACAATAACTCAATCAAACTATGTGGGAAGATGACGCTGTACCACTTTAGGTGGAATTCAGATTTTCTTCTCTTCAAATTCAACAAGTTTTAGAGTGTATCAACGTGTTCATTAATGTTCAGCTAATCAGTATATTTCCGATGAACAAAAAAATTGGAAACAAGTTTGGTACCAAGTCCAATCAAGAAGAGTGCTTCGTTGGCTAATTTCTCGGCAGCAGCATCGCCGATCTTGGCTTTGGTAGCTTCTTTTACTGTCTCATATGCATCTATTTGAGCATCAAAGGAGAGATACTGAACCTGCAATGCACACGAAAGAAATGCAAATCAGCATGATGTTGTCATTTTTGTACATTATTTGTTCTGATACTGATACAGAAAACAATTCTTACAAAGTAAATTCCGGTCTCATTGAGAATGCCGGCTCCACCAGAAGCGAAATTGACTCCTCCGAGTATCGCATCATCAGTCATGTAAAGAGAGAGGTAAGGTGGCTGAGAAGGAACTCCAAACTTGGCAGCTATGCATTACAAAATATAATATCAGGTACTAAGCAGTGACCTTCTAGGCAAGAATTAGAAAAATAATAGATATAACACTATTCACTGTACATATTGTGCTTGTTAACTTACACATGACATCACCAATAGTTCTTCCATTGGTGAATCTCCCGGTAGGCCAGCCGGTGTAGTAATCGATCCCATACCACGGATAGTCCGACTTGGCAATGCACAAAGGGAGGTAGTTATTGTTCCCTACATCCGACATAGAGTCACCAAAGACGTATACTACGGGTCCTTTGGGTTTTCCTGCTGCTCCGGCAGCCTCTGCCACATCAAACATTGACATGGCAAAAGCAACAGTTATAGCGAGGATGGCGGCCGAAATTGCCATTCTGGTGCTTTTACTTGCCGCTTGGTTGGTTTCTCTGGTAAGTGTTTCTGACTGTGGAGTTGGGGACTTGGGGTTTGAATGCATTACTTAGAAGGGGTTTTATAGTTTTTAAAATGAGTTGTAGTCATGAAGGCTTTTATTACAAGTTTTGGATCTTTGTTTGTGTGGGTAATTTAGCCACCACTCTCTTTTCTTCCAAGAATCATTTCCGGTACAAAGGAAACCAAGCGAGCATTAATTTCAGAAGCTAGAGTGTCTTGAGGAATATATTGTTTCCGGTTGTTTATTAACTTAAATCTAAGTTTGCTTAATCTTCCTGTTTTTGTAATAATTTGGAGGTAAAGTTCACCTTTAAAAATCAAATCAGCTGCTTTCCCTTTGTCGTGTACTTCTACTCAACAAAATGATAAAAACAGCGCTACTTCAGAGAGTATATGTGACATTGTTCTAAAAGACTAAAACAACCTACGATCCTTTCAAAAAAAAAAAAAAAAAAAAAAAAACTCAGTACCTTCCTTTCCGATTACCCTCTGAAATATTGCACATATCTTAATAAAACAAGAATTTGTTCATTTAGATACTCTACATAAGTCGATTCATATTTTTTTTAACTAATTCAGACTCATCTTAGATACTAGCATTAAAAAATGACAAATTTCTAGATTTTATTTTTCACATGTGCACAACTGATTCATGTTGCATCAAAAAATATAAAAAGTTATATTTTTTTCCATAATGCATTTACACGCTACATGCGTGAATAGACGTTAAAATCAATTTACGCCGCATTCCGCACTAAAAAATAATTAAAGTTGATACAATCACTAAACACCATTAGCTATTTGATTTATACTAATTTTGAAATTACATCAACTATTTATGATATATTGCATATGCGTATGATATTCTTAATTACTATAGCCCCACTTAAGATTCTAAAGTTACCAAAATTTAAAGATCATCTTGAAATATGTATAATCAAATAATAAGATATAATTAAACTGCGGAAATTCACTTAGCAAGCCTCGTACTTGTATTTATAATATTAAACAAATTGTATCATATTTCAAAAGTAGCAGAACTTGGGTAGATAATCTATATATTTCATCACATAAAATCACAAAATTATTTTGCTAAATAAAAAGAATATACCAAAATAACATAACAAATTATTATGCATAAAAGCGTGCTAGAATAAATTTATAGCACAGTCACTGCATGTTTTTTTTTTTAAAAAAGTTTTAAACGTCAATTCATGCATCATTTCAAGTCATAACATCATCAAAGGTGTCATTTGTTAACAAAATGTCATCAATTGCTGAAAAGAATGCGATCAACGCTCCAAGGGGATACTGAATCTTGGTTGTTGAGAAAATTCAGTTACTTTACCTATATTGATTTTTATACTAGCTTTTGGATTAATAGAAAAAGCGTTTGCTAAGTTTCACATGAAAGATTAGCAGACAACTAGGTTTAAGTGACTTGGGGTTAAGCAACTTTTCCAAAAATTTGTAAATGAAATTTGACTATGATGTGGAACAGAAAAAATTAGGAACAACAATCTGAAATTTTATCAACATCGGTTATACCTAAATAGAATTTCATGCTTTTTTTTTTTGGGACCGTTATAACTCATACATAATCATAATACGATGTTTTACGATTAAAAACTTCTAGAGAATAATTATGTTAATGATATGCTGTTTGTTTTAACATTATAGAGAAAATCTAGAATGCTCTCTTCCTTTTAGCATAAGACAACATCAACCTATATATGAAAAAAAAAATGAAAAATAATGTTCTTTTTGTTGTAAAATTAAAGTGGAGGAAGAAAGAAAGAGCAAAAGAGAGACAACAGTATTTCTGATTTTCAATATTTGGATATGACATACAATTTACAAGCCTCTATTTATAAGCAAGAAAAGAGATCTTTTAATAAATGACAAGGATATGTATATCCGATATGTATCTAATGTAATAAATGAAATTAATAAAGATGAACAATCTATAAATGATTTGTATCCATTTATAACACTTCCCCTTTGTTCATCTTTTATTATACACTATTAATATGATACTTCAAGATCAATATTAATATGATGCTTCTGGATCATTTATACTGCCTCATTAAAACCCTTACCAAGAAAAATCCATTGGAATAAAAACTTGGATAAGGGAAAAAGAGTACATCGTGTATAATGTTTCCCCTCATTTTGATATTATTGGATGTCCTTCAGTCGATGTAGACATATCTTCTTTCTGAGCTGTTCAAAAATTCTTGTTGGCAAAGACTTCGTAAATAGATCAGCCAGGTTGTTACATGATTGAATTTTTTGAACATCAATTACGCCATCCTTTTGTAGGTCATGTGCTGAGAAGAATTTCGGTGCAATGTGTTTAGTTCGGTCTCCTTTGATATATCCTTCTCTAATTTGTGTTATGCAAGCTGCATTATCTTCATATATTGGAGTAGAATTTTCCTTAATGTTTTGAAGCCCACATTCTTCTTGAATATTTTGAATTATTGACCTTAATGAAACACTTTTATGACTTGCTTCATATAAAGCAATTAGTTCAGCATGATTTGATGATGTGGCAGTTAGAGTTTGTTTTGTCGATCGCCATGAAATTGCAGCTCCACTGTATGTAAACACATATCCTGATTGAGATCTTGCTTTATGCGGATCTGACAAATATCATGCATCTGCATATCCAACTAAATTGGATTCTATATCCTTATGATAACGTAGCCCCATATCTCGAGTTCCACAAAGATAGCGAAAAATTTCTTTAATTCCATTCCAATGTCTTCGGGTTGGTTTGGAACTATATCTTGACAACAAATTTACAGCAAATGCAATATCAGGTCTTGTATTATTTGCAAGATATAATAATGTTCCAATTGCACTTAAGTATGGTACTTCAGGACCAAGTACTTCTTCATCATTTTCTTGGAGACGAAAAGGATCATTTTCTACATTCAACGATCGCACGACCATTGGTATTTTCAAAGGATGAGTTTTATCCATATTAAATCTTTTTAACATTTTTTCTATATAATTTGACTGATGGATAAATATTTCATTCTTTAAATGCTCGATCTGCAGGCCGAGGCAGAATTTAGTTACACCAAGATCTTTCATTTCAAACTCATTTTTCAACAAATTTGCAGTATTTTCAATCTCTTTAGGAGATCCTATGATGTTTAAATCATCAACATACACTGTAACGATTGCAAAACCAAAATTTGATTTTTTTAATAAAAATACACGGACTAACTGTATTATTTTTATATTCTTTTTTTAAAAGATATTCACTAAGTCTATTATACCACATTCGACCAGATTGTTTTAGTCCGTATAAAGATTTTTCTAATTTTATAGAGTACATTTCTCTAGGCTTTGATTTATATGCTTCAGGCATTTTTAATCCTTCAGGGATCTTCATATATATGTCATTATCAAGTGAACCATATAGATATGCTGTGACAACATCCATAAGTTGCATTTTTAGATTTTCTGTGACAGTGAGACCTATTAAAAATCTGAGAGTTGTCGCATCCACTACAGGTGAATATGTTTCTTTATAATCAACTCCATATATTTGTGTAAAGCCTTGGGCCACTAGCCTTGCTTTGTATCTCACAATCTCATTTTTTTCATTTCTTTTAATGACAAATATCCATTTGTAACCTACAGGGTTAACATCTTTGGGCGTCTGGACTACTGGTCCAAATATTTGTCGTTTATCAAGTGAATTTAATTCAGCTTGTATAGCATCTTTCCATTTAGACCAATCATTTCTTTGTCTACATTCATCTATAGTTTTTGGCACATTATCCTCTTCGTTTAAAACATCACAAGCCATAACGAATGCAAAAACTTCATCAACTTGAGTTTTATTCCTATTCAATGTTGTACCATTTTTCACATAATTTATAGAAATTTCATAATCATTTGGTACTTCAGTTTCTTTTGGAACTTCATCAACCTCTTATGGGGTTTTAGTTTCTTCTGGAATTTTATTAATCTCTTCTGGAGATTTAGTTTCTTCTGGAACCTTATAAATCTCTTCTAGGATTGTACCAACTGCTTTATTCTGCTCTTTTCTTTTACGTGGATTTATATCCTTAGAACCAATTGGTCTTCCACGTTTTCTACGTTCATTAGATTCATTTGATATTTTTTGTAATATTTATTCGAGCAGGTGCATTTATAGCTGGAATATGTGATTTAGTGACTCTATTTATATCTGTGAATGCATCAGGCAATTCATTTGCAATTCTTTGCAAATTTATAATCTTTTGAACTTCGAGTTCACATTGACCACTTCTGGGATCAAGATAAGATAATGATGAATTCCAAGTCACATGTCCATCCAGTTTTTGTTTTTCTTCCCCTAAATTTGGAAATACTGATTCATTAAAGTGACAATCAGCAAATTTTGCTGTAAAAATATCTCCTGTTAATGGTTCTAAATATTTAATAATAGAAGGAGAGTTGAAACCAATATAAATTCTCAATCTTCTTTGAGGTTCCATTTTTGTGCGTTGTGGAGGAGAAATTGAAACATATATTGCACAACCAAATACTTTTAAATGAGACAAATTTGGTTCTCTTCCAGAGACCAATTGTAAGGGAGAATACTTATGATCAGCAGTTGGTCGTAATCTAATTAGTGCAGCAGCATGTAATATGGCATGTCCTCATGCAGAAGATGGTAAACTAGATTTCATAAGTAATGGTCTAGCTATTAATTATAATCTTTTAATAAACGATTCTGCTAGACCGTTTTGTGTATGAACATGTGCCACTGAATGTTCTACAGTAATCCCAATAGACATGCAATAATCATTAAAAGCTTGGGATGTAAATTCTCCTGCATTATCAAGTCGGATTCTTTTAATTTGATAATCTGAAAAGTTAGCTCTCAATTGGATAATTTGTGCTAATAATCTAGCAAATGCAACATTTCTTGTTGATAACAAACACACATGTGACCAACGTGTTGATGCGTCAATTAAAACCATAAAATATCTAAATGGTCCACATGGTGGTGTAATTGGTCCACATATATCTCCTTGAATTCTTTCTAAAAACGATGGAGCTTCAGGTCCAACTTTATTTGGAGATGGTCTAGTAATTAGCTTTCCAAGAGGGCATGCTTGGCATGTGAATTCTTTTGATAACAGGATCTTCAGGTCCTTTAGGGGATGCACATTTGCACTTTCAATTATTCTCCTCATCATTATATTTCATGGATGACCCAATCTATCGTGCCATAATGTAAATAATTTTGGATCAACTAACTTTTGGTTAGTCACCATATTTGATTCTATTGTACTTATATACGTACCATATAGTCCATTAGACAATACTTGCATTTTCTCCATAATATTTTTCTGGCCATTTATAATAGATATGATATGAAGATATTCATAATTTCTCTCGTTCATAGTTTCAATATGATAATCATTTTTTCGAATATCTTTAAAACTTAGTAGATTTCTTCTGGATCTACTTGAATATAATGCATCATCTATTATTAATTTTGTTCCTTCAGGTAACAAAATACAAGCTCTTCCGGAGCCTTCAATTATATTACTTGAGCCAGATATAGTTTGGATATTAATCTCATCGAGATGTAATTGCAAAAAATATTTCTTACTTTTCAATATGGTATTTGTAGTTCCGCTGTCAACCACACATGGATCTCATTTTCTTAACAATGCGTCAGTCATGTTCCTTAAAATAAAATAAATAAAATAAAATTTTCTTTATTCATTTATTTAAGTACATGAAACTTAAATGGAAATTAAAAACTACTTTATTTTATTCCTGAACCTAAAAAGCAAAAATGAAATAAATAAAAATTGCTATAATCTGTACACGCAAATAAAAAAATTGAAATTAATTTGTTTTTTTTTCTCGTACATAAAAAATAAAAAGGAAATAAACTAATTCCTATTTTATTTGCATACATATATAATAAAAAAAGAAACTTTTAATTTTCCTTAACCGCGACTATTTCCACTTTTTCTATATTTGCTATGTCACATATGTTACAAACATCTTCAAGACGTTTTTTTTTTCATTGCAAAAATATAATACGACCATGTCAACGTCATCTATTCATATAAAATCACATTCGCTTCAGGGAATATATTTTCAAGTGATTGATTAATTTATTAGAAACTCGTTATTTCGCATTAGGATATATGATACTAACTTGAAATATCTTTTGCTACTACAGGAGCAAAATTTGAGACATAAAATATGGAGAATTGTACTAACAAAATTATAACGAGTTTTTTATTTTGATGGTCACATTTTTCTTTGAAAAAACTCTTCAAGAGTACTAACATACTTTTATCATAACTTCAGGTTACGATAAATGAATGGAGATAAATAAATAAATAAATAAAAGAAATGAATAAAGTAAATAAAATAACATACAATAACATAATTATAACGTCAGGTTATAGTATAATTTTATTTAATAACTTCTGGTTATTAAATCGTTTGACTGCACAATAAAAAGAATTTAAATGAAATAACTTCAAGTTATTTTCTCATCCAATGACAAATAATAACAGCTAATATATTAAATTGGGAATAACTTCATGTTATTTTTCATCCAGTATCCGATAATAACTTCTGGTTATTATGAAATAGAAATTCTGGTTCTTTAATAAAATTTTCAACTTCAAATAATAGCTGCAGGCTATTTTATAATATTTAGTGACATTCCATAACTTCTGGTTATATTAAATTTATAATAGAACTTCATGTTCTAAACAAATAAATAATAAAAAAAAATTAAGAACTTCAAGTTCTAAACAAATTACTTCAAGTATCAAGAACTTCAGGTTCTAAATAATTTTAATTGAAATATAAACTCCGGGTTATTGATGTCATAACTTCAAGTTATGATAAATAAAAAAATAAATAAATTAATAAAAGTACAACATAATGAATAGAAAATAAAACAAAATATAATTCGTATAGATTATAACTTCAAGTTATAATATTTAATAACTTCTGGTTATTAAAAATATTTGACTACGCAATTAGAAGAATTTAATTGAAAATAATTTCAGATTATTTTCATCCAATAACTTCGGGTTATTATTGAGATATAAAACTTCAGGTTTTTTCGAAAGAAAAGAAACAAATCTAAATATCTCAAGAAAGAAAAAAAAACGAAATTAAAAGAATATATATATATGTATTATATTCTGTCAAACGTAGGTAACCAACTTTAGCAATTATAAACAGATTTATAAACTTTTTACCTACCGATTAATTTGTTGCAATTTCTGTGTGATTCCTCCCGAGCAAGTCGTGCTGATAACGTGTTGTAAAATTAAAGTGGAGGAAGAAAGAAAGAGCAAAAGAGAGACAACAGTATTTCTGATTTTCAATATTTGGATATGACATACAATTTACAAGCCTCTATTTATAAGCAAGAAAAGAGATCTTTTAATAAATGACAAGGATATGTATATCCGATATGTATCTAATGTAATAAATGAAATTAATAAAGATGAACAATCTATAAATGATTTGTATCCATTTATAACACTTTTTCTTTTTTCTCCATTTTATTTTCAGTTTGCCTGAATCAATCAGGCTTGATTTAGACCCAGGAACTAACCCAAATATCACTGGGTTTACTAGGCCAGTCAGAAAAATATGGCCCAATATAAACTAATAGGAAATGATAGAAAAAGGAGATATTTCACGCTTACACAGTTACACTTCCACAGCTTCTGAGAATCTTTGTTGCTCAGAGTATGCCATTAATGGCACCGGAGGTTTTACTGGTGAGAAGCTCGTCATGCTCTCTTCTTCCTTCTCCTTCTCCTTCTTCTCCATTTATTCCCTCCGGTTCTAACCAGATGAGAACTTCACCTTGTCGTCGCCTTCTCCGACGTGGCGCTCCATTGAGCGGGTTCTTTGGCTGTCGTCTCACCAATTCTAGCTCTACCGCCAATCTCTTTTCTACTAAGGTTTTAATCCATGGATACTCTTCTGATTGATTCTTATATTGCAGTGGATTTCATTGATTTGAACTTCCCCAAGTACATCTTCTAGAGATAGCAAAATCTATGCGGATGTGGATATTCAATAAAATTTATTCTTTGGTCTTTAAATTATTGTCTCTTTTTTATGTTTTAAGGAGGAATTGAGTACATATGCCCCAAAATTAAGATGGAAACACACAGGAGGTCGGCACATCAGGTTTGCTTCACCTCACACTTTCAAATTCTATAATTGGGGTATTTAGAAAGTTTTAATACTTTTTAATTGGTATATTTTTCATGTAATGGACTTAACAAGTATAGTATTGCTATTGTACCTGTAGCAATAGATCATTTTAGTGGATTGCTTGGCCTCAATAAATGTGCTATCACTAAATTCATTTCTGAGATCTATATGAAACTCAAATACTATCTGAAAACACCAAAAATGATGAATGAATATAGAAGTACTCAGTATCACCTCAGTACCAGGTGTTACATGACCTCACTGGTATATATTGAAATCTGGATTTGATTTTTTTTTTTTTGTTTAAGTTCTGTTTCCTAACTATCTAAGCTTGGAGTACTGAGCATTGACATATCTTGCTTTCTAATGGTCTCTCCTCACGGCAAGTGGTATGGTCATCAAATGTAACTACCCTCAAAATGCCGATTTGCCACGCTACTACTCAAAGAAAGAGAAGAAGCCATTTCCTGTACCAATAGTGGAGCTAAGGCGAGCTGCAAGAGAAAGAATAAAAAATGCAAAGGGAAAACCTAGAATTCCGACTTTGCCCCCTAAAAATGGAATGCTTGTCAAAAGCCTGATACCAGTGGCATATGAAGTAATGAATACAAGGGTCACACTAATTAATAACTTGAAGCGGCTTCTGAAGGCGGTGCCAGTACAAGCATGCAAGTAACCTCTCTTTTGCAGTTGTTTTCCTTATCATATCAGATATGTGTACAAGCATGCAACTTTGTTATTTAAGGTCAAGTTCCATGAATCATTTTGTAAAACTGGTGGCTTTGTGCTAGTGTACATCAATAATTATAACAACTCTTGAGGCTTGTTGCTATCAAAAACATACCTTTAGGTCAATAAATTTCAGTAGTCCGTAGCTCGTTCCCTAGCTTGGACAGTATTTCCTAGTTGCAGTGTGGCACCTTGTAAATATATGTAAAGAAGTTTTAATTAATTTTGAAGTTGTAAATATTTCTTGTTTCCTTCATATTGTATATCATAAGCCTCTTTTGATTTGGATAATGCAAACAAATGTAGGTATTGCAATGAGATCCATGTGGGATTTATTGGCCACCCGTTCAAATCATGCAGGGGGCTTTACTCTAATCGGCGAAATGGGACCCATGATTGGACTCGAACTTTCTCAACAGAGGACATTTTTGTGTCTTTGGAGTGCTTCCACCTCTCTGACCGCCTGGGCCCTCGTATAACACACCAAGAGCGCTTCTCTGTACCCCGGGTTCCAGCAATAGTCGAGCTCTGCATCCAGGCTGGTGTTGACCTGCCCGACCTTCCAACCAAGCGGAGACGCAAACCCGTAATCCGTGTAGGCAGGAAAGAAATTATCGATGCAAATGAGGATGACTTGCCAGAACCAAAACCCAATAAGCATGAAGTCCCAATACTTGATATATTGCCCGATGAGGATGTTGTCGCCCCGTTAAGCCCTGAAGAGACTGCTCAGTTGGCAGATGAGACAATGGAGGCTTGGGAGACGGTGAGGCAAGGAGTTGCGAGACTGATGAGGAAGTATACTGTGAGGGTCTGTGGGTACTGTCCTGAGGTGCATGTGGGACCAACAGGGCATAAGTCACAGAACTGTGGGGCCCATAAGCATCAGCAGAGGAATGGCCAGCATGGTTGGCAGGCAGCAGTGCTTGACGATCTGGTAATGTTGTGTTGACTAACCAGTGCTTGTTTAGCTTAAGCTGATAAAAGACTGCACTTTATTATTGGGTGAATTACACAAATAATTCTTAAAATTTCACTCGTTTCCCATTTTGGTCCTGAAGTTTCAAAAATATCATTTCAGCCCTGAAGTTTTGCCAAATTCATTCTATTGTTATCACTGGTCAAAAAGCTTGTGAAAATCCACATTGGCATCCATATCACAATGGTATCCATGATAAGATGCATGTAAATACTACTTTTTAGTTAATTTCTGAAGGCGGAAACATCAGCGTCAGTATTAATTTAATCCATATGTGATACTGTAGACAATAGTATTAGTATTTACATCATCTTTATTACTAGTGCAAGTATATCAACACTATTTGCAAAGCTAGACTGACGTTAAGATAAATAAGAAAGTACTTTCTAGTTCATATTGAGAGTAGGACCATTTTGGTATGAATTAACTGAAATGATTCTTTTGAAACTTCAAGGGATGATTTTTTTTTTTCTTTAGTTTATGTGCATTTATTCACTATAATACGTTGACGGACAGAATGTAATGACATAAATTTAATTCGCAATATATTGACACTGTTTTAACAGAGTTACTGCCAAAAACTTTAGAATACTGATTGAATAATAGAATTTGAGCTAATTAAATAATTTGTTTTCTTCACAGTTTCCACCAAGATATGTGTGGCATATGCCGGAGTCTGGAGAGGAATTGAAGAGGGAGTTGAAAATTTTCTATGGACAGGCTCCAGCAGTGGTGGAGATGTGCGTGCAGGCTGGATGTACAACTATACCTGAGGAGTATAAGAGCACTATGAGGCTGAATGTGGGGATACCAGCGAGCTTGAAAGAGGCTGAGATGGTTGTATAATTTGGCAGTTTAGGAGAATGTTTAGTTGCGAACATTGTTTAATTTCTTTACGTCTTTTTTTTTTTTTTTTTGGTTCTTTTCTGCCCCTATATGGTTTATTACTGTGCTTTTGTATGCATGATAGTTGAGCAAATCTTATGCTTGCATTTCCCGACATCGAGGAAAATGGACTGGGAAAATATTTAGAGATTGGATCAAAGTTTTCAGAACAGTAATAGATTTTAAGAACTAACACACCCAGAATAAAGCTCTGTACTGTTTTAGTTCGTAGGTAATTTTTACCACTAATTAAAGAAACTGGATAAAAAGAGTTCCACACGTGTGCAATAATTGAGATGACAAAATGCTTTTCCCTGCTATTAATAGCCTTGCAATAAGTATATGCAGTTAAGGCAAGTTAGACGACCAAGAACACAGTGGATTGTAGATTTAAATCCATGACCCTCTTCTGTTAAATAAGGCTTGGTACAGAAGAAAAGAAATCAATATTAAAGATGAAGTGCCAAAAAAGGAAAAAGAAAACCAAAGAAAGAGAACACGAGTTCCATGACACTAATGATGACATGCAATTTACAAATTACCAGTAATAGTCTCTTGGACTATTACCGAATGTGTCAAATAAAAAACTACAGCTAATTCCTTTTTAGCACATGTTTTTCAATTTTAACAAAGTGATCAGCAAACATTGTGGGATTGGTCCAGGTCAATGTGCCAGCGGCTCCACGGCTGTCCTGAAGAGGAGTATATAGACCTTGTCTATAGAGAAATATAAGAAACCCCCCAATGAATGGGTTACGTATGAGCCGAAACTGGTCCCCACTATGCAGTGCCATGCAGGTCCGTATGTGGTATCAAACTCCTGTTAACAAAATTACCAGTAAAACTATGTCAATAGCAGAATTCAGAGCTAAAATACTGAGGTTACCCATGTGCAGACAAAGAAATTCAGTGTAGTTTTATTTCTGTGGGTAAAATTTTGAGTCTTACCCTTGAGCACATAAAAGAAATTTCATGGTGATAAAGTTATTCCTAGTAAAGGAACTCTAGACTATAATCAAAGGTGCAGGCTATGGTTAGGGTTGTCTATAAGATGGTACTATCGATATTATATGTTACAAAATTTTCAGCCAAAAAATCTCTCAATGATCTTGGCAGAAGTCCTTTATGTCATTTCATTCCCAAAAGAATAAGTTCTTTGTAATTCTTTCTAAGAAAGATGGAGTGGGGAAATTTTGTCAATTAAATCCAAGGTGCAATATGAAGTTTTGATCAACTTCTGATCCTATGGTTGTGCTACTCACACAGCCACACCAGTTTAAGAAGAAATAAATATAACATTCTGTCAGACTTTCAGGACAGCAGAACAGAAACTTTGAACAGAACAAATCGACTGACTACAAGTTTATTGTTTGTAGAACAAAATCAGCTTCAAGTTAAACCTCAAAGCAATTTTTTTAAAGACGCATTAAAAGTGAAAGCAGCTAATGTAGCAAAGCTCTAATTGGAAGCAGACTATGCCGATCTCAATTAATCACAACCGATCAGCAGGTATCCAAATTCAAGCATTATAAAAAAATATTGGCCGATCTTAACAATGTCCAACAAGCAATTTTATATATCTGTTTCATGATATAAAGCTTTCCCTCCTTATAAAAAAACCCTTTAAAACAAGGAGAAAACCAATGAAATATCAGACATCATCGCCAGTACACCCCATTACTTCAGTGATTCAAGAAAAATTGAGGGTTGAAAAAATTTTCATTGTCAAAACCCAGCTTCCTAAAAAGGGTAAAACAAACTAATGTATCAGACCCCATTAGGCCATTACTAATGCACTCCCACTTGTATAATTTCAGAAAAAATTGACAACGCTATAAATTTACTCCACCATCATTTGTGTATCTAATTGTTCCAAATTGGCGCTACAAAGTGATTTCAAGCTAATTAATCAAATAATAAACCCTTATTAAAGAAACAAACAAGCAGAAAGAAAGATTGAATACCTTCTTCAAGGCCAGAGCAAGACGCTTGCTCTCTAACTTAGGCATTGTATCGAACACCTCCCGGGCACACCTAAAAGCTCGCCTCTGTAAAGCCGCCGCCATGTCGGCAGCTCTAACCCTGACCTTCTTCATAAACTCCTTCTCGCCTTCATCTGCTTCTCCTCCAACTGCCTCTCCTCTCCTATCCTCCTCCTTCACCTTCTCCTTCTCCTTCCTCTTCCTCGGTTCCTTCGTCGCCTCTTCTTGGTCGCTCTCAGCTTTAATCTTCGTGCGCTCGATTAGAGAACTGAGGTACTTGCTTCGCCTCTCGAGCTCCTCCGACGCCGCATCCACTCGCTTCTTCTTCTCTTCCTTCTCTCTCATTTTAGTCTGTATCTAACTAAGAAGCATTCAAGTACTTGCTCGGGAGATGAGCTGATGAGATGGGTTCTCTAGTTTGTTGTTTGGATGGAGGTGAAGTCGGATTTGAGGTTTTGTTTTTTTGGGGAAACAGTTTAATTTTGGATTTTCTCCTCCTGGGTTGGAATTTTGGCTCGTCGGACGTGGAAAATTGGCGAAACAGGGACCGGCGGAGACATTGTGTTTCTTTATTTTTTTATTTTTTTATTTTTTTATTTTTTTTGCTTTTTATTTTACTCTCCAGTCTCCACTGCCCGGGACGGCCTTTCCTTTTCCTTCTCTTCTCTCCAGTGTGGAAAACGGAGGTGTCCATTTTATTGAAATTGTTGGTACATTCTAAGTAGTATTTACCAGAAGGGGGGGAAAAAATGTTTACTGCTAGTGCTGAGAAGTTTAAATATGCTACGTTCATTTCAAATTTTTAGTACCAAGAATGACAGTAACTATTCAATTATGCTGACTGAATTTTTGTTGTAATGTTTTAATTTATCTCAGTTTAATTGTGATTGCATGATTATATGAGATATTTATGTGACAATTTACATAATTGATATTGGTATATATCTATGTGATTGAATGATTGATCAACATATGTACTTTTTCATAATACCTTTTTGCAGAGTGAGGCATCAATGGCATTTTCGGGTTTAATGGAGAAAAAAGTCATCTTAAGATAATTTAATATGTGATGCGATATTTAAATTCTTATATTTCAGACGCTATGTTTGAAATCTTAATATAATAAAAGTAATTGGACGACAATTATTCAAAGATTTGGTCATAGCACCAAAAAGGACAACACGAACATGTCAGGTTTATCTTCAGAAAATAATATTTATTTTTTTATGAGCTTAATTCTTTGTCTGTCACTTTTGTCACAAAAATACATGATTAGTTAATTTATTCAAACAATGTGGCAGAGCAATAGATTCTTGGAGCAGGGAGGTGTGGGAAGAGGTTTCCAGTTTTATTTAAAAAATGGAGATGTCTTTTACTCACTTTTTGCTTTTGATTGCTTCTAAATTTTTCTTTTCACTTTTGCTGGGAGTATGCGGAAGACCCGGTAACATCACCTATAAAATTGTCAAATTTGAAGGCCCAAGAGCATAATTGCAAGCATAGATTGGTACTTGATAACGATACATCAACACCTGTAAGGTACAAATGATGATTGATTTCAAAGATGTTTTAGCGTTGAATACATGAATTTCTCTACGAGTCCCTATCAGCCAAATGTGTTCATGCATTGAATGATTAATTAACGTTCTGCCTGTTTCAATTTATACGCATGAGTCGTTGTCTGATTTACACTGTTGAGTTGTTCGTTGTATCCCCCCGACCGTTGATTAAATGATTAAATGATACACTATTAGGGTCCATACAATTTCATTGACCTAATTTTAGTTGAGAATTTGGTATGGATGTACTAAGGGTCTGTTTGGAAACGCTGAGAATAGGGAATAAGAATAAGGAATTTCGGTTTGCGTGCTTATTCTTATTTCTTATTCTTATACCATGGTTTTGTTAGTATAGGAATAAGGGCTCTTATTCCTTATTCTTGTGTTGTTTGTGTTGCACAAGAATAAGAATAAACACGCAAACCGAAATTCCTTATTCCTATTCTCTATTCTCAGCGTTTCCAAACAGACCCTAAAGAAATCTGATGCAAACTATAAAAGAAAGTCTGCCATTAACATCCTTTTAAAGTAATAAATAAGATGAAATTATTACAGTATTTTTTTTACTGAATCGACCTCCAATATGTAATGCGAGGTAATTGATTAATAATTAGTTGTTGAGTGAGAGCACTCTAAATTCACCTCGACAAGTAATATAAATCTCAAAATTAGTTTTTTTTATTGTTGCAAGAAATTTCATTATTATATTTTCGGATCATTGTATTAAAGTAATATTGCACTAGACATGACAGTCGCAGCTTCGCTGCGCTATGTTTTTTAGATAATAATTCAGCATGAACTATATTAGATTTTCAAATATATTTAATTCTGAAATTAAATGATGATTGGTATGACTATTTTTAATATATTTAACCAAAAAAACTATTTTAATTATAGAAAATACAAAAATAGAAAAACTATTTTTAATTATAAAAAATACAAAAATAAAAAAATATTTTTGATCATAGAAAATAGCGGTCAAAAAATAGAAAAAAAATATCGTGACTTAATCAATCTTATAGATTATAGATTATAGATTATAGATTGTAGATTATAGATTATAGATTTCACTAAAAATAAACAAATTCAATGATATCCAGCTACCGAAGTGTTAGGAAGTCTAATTTTCAAATTTTTATGCTAATTAACCATTTAATTAACAATCCAAACGACTTAGACCTCGAAAGATCTAGTCCAAGCATTCACACACAAGAGATTGAGAATAGGAAGGCTACATCTCTTTGTATCGCAACAAAGAAGTTCGATCCAAGACGTAGGAGTTGGTGGCGTGCTCTCCTTCGTCGGCTGCCGCCTCGAGTCCACCAAGAGGGTTAACCAATTTCTACTCTAATTGTGCTAGCAATTGAGAAGAACAAAGGCTAATCCTTAGATTTTCTCTCTTCTAATCAATTAAACCTTTTTAATTTATGGAGAGAATTTGTTCAACACATGAACTAGAGGTGAAATAGAGAGAGGATAAGGCAAAAGAAAATCTGAAATTTTCTTTTTCCCTTTCTAATTTTCGGCCAAGAGGAGGAACAGAGAGAATGTTGGTTGGAGGTTAGGGTTTCCATCAAATGGGACCTCTATTTATAAACATCTCTTACCCTACCTACCACCAAATTAATTGGACAATCTTGCCCCTCTATGGCCGGCCTCAAGGGAGGAATTTATGGGCTATATTGCATGATATATTGGCCCATTAGTTCATCCCTTTAATTGCTCCTTCTATTAACCTCAAATCGGGCTATTAGTTAACTAATTAAATAAAGGCCCAAATAGCTCAAATAAAATAAAATATGTTGAACATAATTAATTATTAACTTATTAATAATTAATTTAGGATTAGCAAATGCACTAATTTATTTCTATATGATCCCTTTGACTTAATTAATTATAACGGTTCGCAACGGTATATAATTAATTAATCAACTTATCATATTTTCGCAATACACTGCTGCGAATAAATAAATACTGCACTATATGGTTAGAACTCTATTTGTGTGACCCTTTGAGGATTTATGCTACGTTGGCCATGGAATTAAATCGTTATTTAATTCCAACAATCATAAGCGGTATCTAGCAACACGTTACGATTCCCAATTCGCATAAATAGTGTATTGCTATAATATTTTAATCCTGCATAAGAAATAATAGTATTTCCTTGTCTGATTCTTATGTCACATGATATCATCGTATAATCCAAGATAGGAATGTGTCATTCTTGCAGATTATACATTTCTTGATCAAGAGATGACTGTATCAGTTGCTAGCAAACAATCCATCTCCATCAAAGGGCCCAAACAGATATCATCGCTCACTAAATAAATTAATGAGGGACATACGATTTTCTTGATGAACAACTTTTCCCCGCACAATTCAAGAGAATATAAATAAAGTCCGTATAGCAGCCCTTATCAGGAATCAACGGTAGACGATATTTATTGAGCCTATCCTCATGTGGAAAAGTTGAATCATCTCAAACTTAGAATCAAACTCAAATGAAATAAATAATGACACATAACACAATCCATATATTTATTTCATTGGGTCGTGTCCTGTACTATGTTCTATAACATATACATATGCAATTAAGTTGGCAACTCCTTACCTATGATTTGTAGAACTTAATCATCACTTAACTTGCATACTAATCTTATCCGATAATTAATATTCCTTGTTAATTATCAAGATTAGGGACCTTTATATTTATTATTGTCATTTAATTATAAATGAACCACAGAGATCTACAATTCAGATCCTCAACCTGAATGATCTGTCAATAAATAAATCAAGGAATAAATGATCAAATATCATCAATAACATAAACATTAGAAGTAGTCATATAATGATTGGCTTCTAGGACATAACTCTAACACGAAGCGGGATTAAATTTAATTCTCGTATCTCCAAACACATCATCATTGTCTATATTGTAAATATTCTCAGAACCGATTTTATTCGTGTGATTATAACTGTTGGATCATCAATCTATTTATATAATTTAGAATTACATTAGTTTTTGAATTAACACAAAGATGGTATGTAAAAGAAAATAAATAGAAAGAAAAAAGAAATAAAATGTAACCACTTTTTAGCTTGTGATTTTGAATAATATTTTATATGGGTTCTCGTGTTCTTATGAAATTAATACATCGATATCTCAATCTAACATCTATCAGATGTTCAATTTGTTTTGCTACTACATTTTTTTGCCAAAGAATAAATCGATGCATGTGATGTAGGATGGGTTGAATACGTTAAAGTAGTTATATTTAAGCTTCATTTATTTGGATTTGATTATTTAAATATTTATCAACTTTTACGATGCCTAGTGTCTCGTATCGAAGCGTGCAAATTCGTTGTGGCTTTCAATAGTTCTCTCCAATATCTTATAAAGGATGAAAACTTCATAGAAGCATCTAAACCAATATTGTTGTGATGATAATATATTATGAGAAAATATGCATAGATAACTATCATCACAATAAAAATATTTGTGGAATGAAACTTTGTATTCTAAATAATTATAAATGGATATTTTATTTTGGACTTTTACGTATTTCTAAATTGTATGTGTAGTATTCGTTGATGAGAAAACAATGGACTTGTGCGTTCTATTATTGCTTTTGTTTACAGGGTAAAGCAAATTCATATATGAGTAGTAGTATGCATGTGGCAATCATGCCGAAGTAACCTATATTAGTTAAGTTTGTATGAACTTTTGTCAAACTTTTGTTTGTGCCTTCAGTCACAATCAAAGGATGAATGGAAAAAAGGGGAAAAAAATCAAAAGAAAGTCGTCCATAAAATAAAAAGAATTAAACATTATTTTCATATCGCAATTGATTGTTTATTATAATGACACTAGATTCTTTCATTGTGGCTCTGGCTCTATAGTCTTTTTTAATGTTATGTATATGTATTGTTAGATTTTTTTTGCAATAATTGGATTAATTTCAATGAATTATTGCAACTACAACTATGATTTATTTTTTAATTGTTGCTAATTGATGTTGAAAAATGTACTTACCTTGGAGATTATTCGATACCATCATTTATGTTCTTGGATTTTTATTTTTATAATGCTTTTTCTTATGCAATGTCTCCTGATTGACAATTATATTTTGTTTTGTTCATTGTTATTACCATTAGCTTGATATACAAAATTACGTCTTAGAAAAAAAAAATTAACTAACTATCACTCATTTGCTCGCGAAGATTTACCCATAATAAAGCACATGATGACACTGTTTATTCATTCATTGAGAATTTATATACTTCTGATTTGTCTCCAACAATATTAATTTTGCAGGATTTGTTGATTTCATTTATTTCATAAAATTTTAGATGAGAGACAATCCACAAGCACATATACATTTTGGTTTTGGTCAAGTATAAGCATATATATATATATCCTCTGCAGTATGAAGTGAAAAGCTAGCGAAATTGACTATTTATAAACATTTTTTTTAGAAAAAAGAAAAAGAGCAGTTTCAATATTTATTTATTTTATTTTGAAAGTTAGCAGTTCCAATATTAATACTGAATAATTTAGATATCTCTCAAGTTTGTCAACCCTGAATCCTCGGCAGGACGTAAATTTCGTATAAAGCGCACTCAACTCAAACATAGATTGCGCGATGTTAAGTTCACCGCAAGGTAACCAGACCTGTAACACAGCTTTTAACGCCTCGGATTCCGAAGGTGTAAAAATTACGGCCTCACTTTAACCAACATCCCGGGTCGGCCCCGGGCTACGCGGATCCATCCATTTAGTAATTCCAGATCGGACGGCTGGAAATAGTCCGATAGCGTCGGCCACACGTAAAGACAAGCACCGGATCTGGAAATAACGCCAGAGCGGTGCACTGTCAGGTGGCATGCTGATTCGGATCGGATTTAATAATGCACTTTGGGATGTCATCTGTCACTTCACCCATTAAATAATGTCCATCTATCGAGTGAGTGAGGCGGTAGATAAGAGGCCAGGACAGAAACCCGATATTCGTGGGCCCCTTTCTTTGTCGATTCTCTGTGGTTTTCATTCTACTAGCATCTGTGTGTTGGGTCATATTGGGCCTTCAGCCTTCTCATCTCGTAATTTACAGGCTACACTAAGACTGGGCTATTGACGAATCTGAAGCCCAAAATTATTTTGTCCAACTGAATGGGCCTGGGCCTGGTACTGGTTGTTCTCTTAACAGTTTCAAGAGTAAAATAACAAAAAAAAGAAAAAAAAGAGACGAAATCAATTGAAAAGAAAACCCTATTTCCAATCTCAATCGTAGCGAGTTCTTAGAGAAGATTTGTGATCGGATCTCATGGTGTATATCGAGTCTTGGGATGAGTTCGTGGAGAGATCTGTGCAACTCTTTCGCGCCGATCCCCATTCTGTAATTTTCGCCTCTATCCTTGTATTTTTGATCTGTTTCCATCGTCATTCTTCTAATTGTTTAATTTGTTTCTTCTTTTTTTCTTTTTAATTTGATTAAGGTAGACTCGGTATGTGACGAAGTATCGCCATTGTGATGGGAAGCTTGTGCTCAAAGTCACTGACAATCGTGAGGTTTGGTTTAATTCAGTCCTTATTGCATTTATAATTCCTGTTCTTCTGTAATTCTAGCTACAATTTTATAATTAGGATCAGTTTTCTTTTAGATATTGGGAGTTTTGTTCACCGAAATGGAGTTATTGCTGTACTTTCCTGCCAGAAATATGAAATTCTCTATCCTTAGTGTTAATTCACATGCCCTCATGGTTTAGTAGTTCTAAATTTGGGTTTTTTGGGTTTAGTGTTTATTCACATTTCATTGGATGAGGAATCAGATTTAGTCTCCATCCGCTTTGCAACACATTGAATTCCCAATCACCCGCAGTGCAAACCGACCTTAGCACTGAAATGCTCCAATTAAAGAGTTGTGACTACTAGTATGCCACCATTGTGATACTGTTAATTTGAAATATTCTTTATTGATTCCCATTGTTACAATTCTGTCCAATTACAAACAAAAAGCATAATGTATTGAACCCGGTGCAATTTGGTTTCTTGCAATTCTGTTAATATGAGATCTGTGCATGTTGCAGTGCCTCAAGTTTAAGACAGACCAGGCCCAAGATGCTAAAAAGATGGAGAAGCTGAATAATATCTTCTTCACCCTCATGTCACGAGGGCCTGATGGTAATTTTACCTTTTTAATCTTAACAAACATATGTTAAGTTGTATGCAGGGTAATCATATACCCCTCACACATGCAAAAAGGCACTTCCAAAGTTCTAACAGCCAAAAGAAAAGGCCTAATAACCTATACAGAAGCATGTTACGTGAATTAGGCATATAGTGGTACAGGAGAGAACTGTATCAAGAACAGAACAGGATGGAAGTTAGCAGTGATCATTTTGGGGTCAAATCATTTTGCTTTCGTGATTGACAATGTCAATGAATGTCAACAATGATCTTCTTTTTTTTTTGTGTTCTGTAAACCTGCAAAATCATCTTATTCTATGATTGGCAATGTCAAGGTCAGTGATCTGTTCTCTTTGTCCTTTTTGTTTTGTTTCTCAGCTGACATTACAGAAGCTTCTGGAAAGGAGCAAGCAGAGCAGCAGCCGGCGAAGAAAGGCAGGGGCAGGAGGCAGTAGTTTCTCTAAATAAAATTCTGAATTTTACCCTAAGCTGAATTAATGTTGCTCTGTTGGGTGTTTTTGTTGAACTTCTAAGTAAGATTCAATGTTGTTAGTTTTCATTATGGTTTTCCAGTCTTCAAGATATATCCATGTGCAAGCCTCCTTTTTCAGGTTATGCTCGGTACAAAGTATGTTGAATGAATATACTATTATTTCAATGATGTGTAGAACATGTGTGGTTGTTAGAAGGTTTAAAGGAAAGGGGGGTTAAAGAGGAAAGGTAAGGGAATAAAGCGGAAAGAGTGAATTATCTTTCTCTTTTTCGTGTATTTGGTTGGTAGCTAAATTCTTTGCTTCCATTACACTCCAGTTTGGGGAAGAGAAAAATATATCTTTTGAATGTCAAATGAGGCTCATGATTAAGCTCTCAGCACTAGCCTCCTATTAGAAGTCGAGAGCAAATAACATAAATTGATTTTACATCCTCTCCTTTCATTGCGTACTATTTAAGCGTTACGTTATCTGGATAAAGTTATACTATCCTATAATCTCGAGTGAGTTTTTTTGGACATCAATGGTGTCATGAAATGAACGGTGCCAATGGGGTGTTCGATCCGTTTGATTGTAACTGTACGCACATTATGTTGCCGCATATAATTTTTATTTTTTTGTGTTTTCAACGTTGTAGCGGGTCAAATTCAATTCAATAATGACCTGTCTATCCAGCATCATAGAATTATCTTTAGCTAAGGCAATAAAGAATTTTGTTAATTTGTGACGTGGCTCTTCTTTTTTTCTGACTCAGCTATTTCGTTTTTATTAAATCTGAATGTGCATCTTTATCTCTTTTCCATCTTATCTCTCTCCTCCATTGTCTTTCTCTCTCTCTCGGCAACGCACAAAATTTTCGCTCCTCCCCTCGTAAGAAATTGCATAATTAACACAACAACAAACACACCACATGAGAACTTGCAAAACAACACAAGGGTTGCTCAAATTAATCGAAAATAGAAACAAGATGTGGTATTGCATCATCTAATGATCTTCATGTTTTGTTCGAGCCGTTCTTCTTAGTTTTGTGAATAAATATCAACAATCCATACGCTGAACACCAAGAATTTGACGGTTCTAAGCAGAAGGTATTCTATATTTATTCAAACACTTATCTCTTCAATACAAAATTTAGAGAATCTAGTTTTACGAAGTAAAATACAAAAGAAAGAAATAAAAGGCCTGATAAAACGAACACAAACATTAAATCATCCGTCAATCAGATTTGGATTTAATTCAATCAATCATTCTAAAGCTATGCAATTATTCGAAAAAATGGAAGATTTCAAAAGCCAAGATTTGCACAAACCTATGTTCAATCAATAAAAATGACAAAAATGAGGAAAACGAAACCAAAAAGACGGAAGAATGATTATCTCAGATTCGAACAATTAAACTGACAGATCTATGAAATGTGATTTAATGATTAAGCACAAGAGACAGAGAGTATATATAATAATAATAATATAAAGCACATATAAGAGGTCAAAAATTCAAATTCTCGGCTTACTAGACTTACCAAAGATTAATTATAATAAACTTTTGCCGCTATCGATTTTTCTATTTTTTCCAATTTCCTTACATGTATTCTTTTCTCACTGTTATTTTTTTATTTTTTATTTTTGGTAGTGAGTGGGAACGGGAAAGAAGAAAGGAGATGGGATGTGGCAGGATACCTCCATTTGTGTACTCTTTTTTTATTTTTCTAATTTTAATCAGAACCTACCAAAATTATTCAAGAGGAAGAATAACTTTAAAAAAATGATGCTTGATGCAAAAACCAATCCAAGAGCATAGAAAAATATAATTTTTTTCTCTATAATTTTAACTGATACTCCTCGATTTAGCTTTTATGAGTGTGTTTTGGATTAAGAACGATTTCAAATTGTTTTTCTATTCAACGATCTTTTCTATTCTGTGGCTTCACATTTTTTTTTTTTTGCTGCCGAGGTACTTATTGTGCTTTAATTTGTGGTGTTTTTTTTTTTTTTTGAAGAAAGTGTGCTATGCAAAGTGAGTTATTGTTGTAGTTGGTTTTTTTTTTCCGTTCTCAATTGACAAAAAGTCAGAATTATATCATGTTTTTATTTTCTTTTTTATTTAATTGACAAAAAGAGGAATCAATTTTGGTTTACAAAGTTGAATTGTTGTAGTTTTTTTTTGCTGTGTTATTTGGTTCGTGATTGATAGGAAAAGAAATTTTATATCTTGCATTTTTTTATTTGGTTGACAGAAAGAGAAATCAATTTTATTTTCTTTTTTCTTTTCATTGACAGAAAGAATTAATCAATCTTGGTTTACAAAATTGAATTGTTACACTTTTTATTTTGTTGTGTTCTTTGGTTCACGATTGACAAGAAGAAAAAAATTTATTATCATATATTTCTTTCTTTTTTTTTTGACAAAAAGGAGAATCAATTGTTTTCCTTTTTTGTTTTTCTTTTCATTGACAGAAGGAGGAATCAATCTTGGTTTGCAAAGTTGGATTGTTGTAGTTTTTTTGTTGTGTACTTGTGTTCTTTGGTTCGCGAATGATAGGAAGGGAAATTTTATTATCATGTTTTTCTTTTTTTTTATTTGGTTGACAAAAAGGAGAAGCAAAGATGAATCAATTTTTCTTTTTAAATATTTTTTTGTTGGATTTAAGTTTTTTTGTTTGTTGTGTTTATTGATTCGCGGTTGATGGGAATGAAAATTTTATATCATTTCTTTCTTTTTATTATTTGGTTGAGAGAAAGAGGAATCAATTTTATTTTATTTTTCCTTTTCATTGACAGAAAGGATTAATCAATCTTGGTTTACAAAATTGAATTGTTATACTTTTTTTGCTGTGTTCTTTGGTTCACGATTGATAAGAAGTAAAAATTTATTATCATGTCTTTCTTTTTTTTTTGACAAAAAAGGCGAATCAATTTTTATTTTTCTATTTTTTGTTTTTCTTTTTCATTGACAGAAGGAGAAATCAATATTGATTTACAAAGTTGGATTGTTGTAGTTTTTTTTTTTTGCGTTCTATGGTTTGCGATTGACAGGAAGTAAAATTTTATTATCATGTTTTTTTTTATTTGGTTGACAAAAAGGAGAACCACTTTTTTTTTATTTGGTTGACAAAAAGATGAATCGATTTTTTTCTTTTTAAATATTTTTTGTTGAATTTAAGTTTTTTATTGCTGTGTTTATTGATTCGTGATTGACGGGAATGAAAATTTTATATCATGCCTTTTTTTTATTTGGCTAAGAGAAAGAGGAATCAATTTTATTTTATTTTTCCTTTTCATTGACAGATAGAATTAATCAATCTTGGTTTACAAAATAGAATTGTTATACTTTTTTTTTGCTGTGTTCTTTGGTTCATGATTGACAAGAAGAAAAAATTTATTATCATGCCTTTCTTTTTTGTTGACAAAAAGGAGAATCAATTTTTTTTTTTTTTTCATTTGCAGAGGAGGAATCAATCTTGGTTTACAAAGTTGGATTGTTGTAGTTTTTTTGTTGTGTTCTATGGTTCGCGATTGACAGGAAGAAAAATTTTATTATCATGTTTTTTTTAATTTCATTGAAAAAAAGGAGAATCAATTTTTTATTTTTTATTTTTTATTTGTTTGACATAAAGATGAATCGGTTTTTTTCTTCTTAAATATTTTTTTGTTGGATTTACGTTTTTTTTGTATGCTGTGTTTATTGATTCATGATTGACGGGAATGAAAATTTTATATCATGCCTTTCTTTTTTTTATTTGGTTGAGAGAAAGAGGAATCAATTTTATTTTATTTTTCCTTTTCATTGACAGAAAGAATTAATCAATCTTGGTACAAATTGAATTGTTATACTTTTTTTTTTGCTGTGTTCTTCGGTTCGCGATTGACAAGAAGAAAATAATTATTATCATCCCTTTCTTTTTTTGTTGACAAAAAGGATAATCAATTTTATTTATTTTTTCTTTTTTTGTTTTTCTTTTTCATTGACAGAAGGATGAATCAATCTTGGTTTACAAAGTTAGATTGTTGTATTTTATTTGTGTTCTTTGGTTTGCGATTGACAGGAAGGAAAATTTTATTATCATGTTTTTTTTTGTTTGATTGACTGAAAGGAGAATCAATTTTTTAGTTTTTCTTTTTTATTTGGTTGACAGAAATATGAATCAATTTTTTCTCCTTAAATAATTTTTTTTTGGATTTAAGTTTTTTTTTGTTTGCTTTGATTATTGATTCGTGGTTGACGGGAATGAAAACTTATATCATGCCTTTCTTTTTTTTAATGGGTTGAGAGAAAGAGGAATCAATTTTATTTTACTTTATTTTATTTTATTTTTTCTTTTCATTAACAGAAAGAATTAATAAATCTTGGTTTACAAAATTGAATCGCTACACTTTTTTTTGTTGTGTTCTTTGGTTCGCGATTGACAAGAAATTTTCTTTTATCATGCCGTTCTCTTTTTGTTGGCAAAACTCAGAAGTGCATTATTTGCACTTTATATGCGTAATTAACATGTATAATTTAATCTTTTTGAATGAAGAAGATATGAATCATAATCTAGACAGTATAAAGTGTTTAAAATACAGATGATTGTGATGAAATGACTTAGAATGAGTCAAAAAATGATTCAAATACTCAAATTATACTCAGAATTGCATTATTTGTACTCTATATGCGTAATTACCATGTAAAATATAATATTTTTAAATTAACAAGATATGAATCTTAGCCTGGACAGTATAAAGAGTTTAAATATAGATTATTGTGATGAAATGAAATAGAATGAATCTAGAAACGATTGAAATGCCCATATGATACTCAGAATTACGTTATTTGCACTTTATATGCGTCACTACCATAAATATTCCAATCTTTTTGAATAAATAAGATATTAATCTTAGTCTGGACAGTATAAAGAGTTTAAATGTAGATTATTATGATGAAATGACTTAGAATGAATCCAGAAACGAATGAAATACTCAAATGATACTCAGAATTGCATTATTTGTAATTTATATGCCAAATTACAAAGTATAATCCAATCTTTTTGAATAAATAAGATATGAATCATATTATAGACAGTCCAAAGAGTTTAAATGTTGATTATTGTGATGATTTGACTTAGAATGAATCCAGAAACGATTTAAATGCTCAAATAATACTCAAAATTGCATTATTTGCACTTTATATACGTAATTACAATGTATAATCCAATTTTTTTGAATAAAAAAGATATGAATCATATTCTAGACAGTATAAAGAGTTTAAATGTGAATTATTGTGAAGAAATGATTTAGAATGAATCTACAAATAACTGAAATGCACAAATGATTTTCGGAAATGCATTATTTGCACTTTATATGCATAATTACCATGTATAATCTAATTTTTAGAATAAACAAGATATGAATCATATTCTACACAGTATAAAGAGCTTAAATATAGATTATTGTGATGAAATGACTTAAAATGAATCCAGAAACGATTGAAATGCGCAAATGATACTCAAAATTGCATTATTTGTAATTTATATGCGTAATTTACTATGTGCAATACAATATTTTTGACTAAATAAAATATGAATCAAAGTCTGGACAGCATAAAGAGTTTAAATTTAGATTACTGTGATGAATTGACTTAGAATTAATCCATAAACGATTGAAATGCTCAAATTAAACTCAGAATTTCATTATTTGCACTTTATATGCGTAATTAAAATGTATAATCCAATATTTTTGAATAAAGAAGATATGAATCATAATCTAGACAGTATAAAATGTTTAAAAGTAGATTATTATGATGAAATGACTTAGAAAGAATCCAGAAACGATTGAAATGGTCAAATTAAACTCATAATTGCATTATTTGCACTTTATATGCGTAATTACCATGTATATTCCAATCTTTTTGAATAAATAAGATATGAATCATATTCTAGATAATATAAAGAGTTTTGATTATTGTGATGAATTGACTTAGAATGAATTCAGAAACGATTGAAATTTTCAAATGATACTCAGCGTTGCATTATTTGCACTTTATTTGCGTAATTACCATGTATAATCCAATCTTTTTGAATAAATAAGATTTGAATCATATTCTAGATAGTATAAACAATTTTAAATGTAGATTATTTGGATGAATTGACTTAGAATGAATCCTGAAACGATTGAAATACTCAAATGATACTAAAAAATTGCATTATTTACAATTTATATGCGTAATTGCCATGTATAATGAAATCTTTTTGAATAAATAATATATGAATCATAATCTAGACACAGTAAAGAGTTTAAATGTAGATTATTGTGATGAAATAACTTAGAATAAATCCTGAAACGATTGAAATTCTGAAATGATACACAAAATTGCATTATTTGCAATTTATATGCGTAATTACCATGTATAAACCAATCTTTTTGAATAAATAAGATATGAATCATATACTAGACAGTATAAAGAGTTTAAATATAGATTATTGGGATGAAATGACTTAAAATGAGTTCAGAAATGATTGAAATACTAAAATGATACACAGAATTGCATTATTTACAATTTATATGCGTAATTACCATGTATCATCCAATCTTTTTTAATATATAAGATTTGTATCATATTCTAGACAGTATAAAGAGTTTAAATATAGATTATTGTGATGAAATCACTTAGAATGAATCCACAAACGACAGAAATGCACAAATTATACTCAGAATTGCATTATTTGCACTTTATATACATAATATTATACAAGAGATGAATAATATTATACACAGTATAAAGAGTTTAAATGAAGATTATTGTGATAAAATGAATTAAATTAATCCAGAAACGATTGAAATGCTCAAATGATTTTCAGAATTGCATTATTTGCACTTTATATGCGTAATTACTATGTGTAATACAATCTTTTTGAGTAAATAAGATATGAATCACAGTCTGGACAGCATAAAGAGTTTAAATTTAGATTATTGTGATGAAATGACAAAGAATGAATCTATAAACGATTGAAATTCTCAATTGAAACTCAGAATTGCATTATTTGCACTTTATATGATTAATTAACATGTATAATCCAATCTTTTTGAATAAAGAAGATATGAATCATAATCTAGACAGTATAAAGTGTTTAAATGCAGATTATTATGATGAAATGACTTAGAATGAATCCAGAAATGATTGAAATGCTAAATGATACTCAAAATTGCATTTTTTGCACTTTATATGCATAATTACCGTGTATAATCAAATCGTTTTGAATAAATAAGATATGGATCATATTCGAGACAGGATAAAGAGTTTAAATGTAGATTATTGCGATGAAATGATTTAGGATGAATCCAGAAACAATTGAAATTTATCAACGATACTCAGCATTGCATTATTTGCACTTTATATGCGTAATTACCATGTATAATCCAATATTTTTAAATAAATAATATTTGAATCATATTCTAGACAGTATAAACAATTTTAAATGTAGACTATTTTGATGAAATGACTTAGAATGATCCTCAAACAATTGAAATGCTCAAATGAAACTCAAAATTGCATTATTTGCAATTTATATGCGTAATTACCTTGCATAATCAAATCACTTTGAATAAATAATTTGTGAATCATATTCTAGACACAATAAAGAGTTTGAATATTGATTATTGTGATGAAATGACTTAGAATAAATCCAGAAACGATTGAAATTCTCAAATGATACACATAATTACATTATTTACAATTTATATGCGTAATTACCATGTATAAACCAATCTTTTTGAATAAATAAGATATGAATCAAATAATAGGCAGTACAAAGAGTTTAAATGTAGATTATTGGGATGAAATCACTTAGAATGTGTTCTGAAACGATTGATATGCTCAAATGATCCTCAGAATTGCATTACTGGCACTTTATATGCGTAATTACCGTGTATAATCCAATATTTTTTAATAAAAACATATGAATCATATTGTAGACAGTATAAAGAGTTTAAAATTTGATTATTGTGATGAAATGACTTAGAATGAATAAAAAACGATTAAAATGCTCAACTGATACTCAGAATTGCAATATTTGCACTTTATATGCGTAATTATCAAGTATAATCCAATCTTTTTGAATAAGAAAGATATGAATCATAGTCTGGACAGTATAAAGAGTTTAAATATAGATTATTGTGATGAAATGACTTTGAATGAATCCAGAAATGATTAAAATGCTCAAATTATGCTCAGAATTGAATTATTTGCTTTGTATATACGTAATTACCATGTATAATCCAATCTTTTGATGTAAATAAGATATGAATTATATTCTAGACAGTATAAAGAGTTTAAATGTAGATTATTGTGGTGAAATGACTTAGAATGGATCCAGAAATGATTGAAATGCTTAAATGAAACTCAGAATTGCATTATTTTCCCTTTATATGCGTAATTAACATGTATAATCTATTCTTTTTGAATAAAGAAGATATGAATCATAATCTAGACAGTATAAAGTGTTTAAATACAGATGATTGTGATGAAATGCCTTATAATGAATCCAGAAATAATTGAAATACTCAAATGATACTCAGAATTGTATTATTTGCACTTTATATGCGTAATTACCATGTATAATCTAATCTTTTTAAATAAACAAGATATGAATCTTAGCCTGAATAGTATAAAGAGTTTAAATGTAGATTATTTTGATGAAATGAAATAGAATGAATCCAGAAATGATTGAAATGCCCAAATAATACTCAGAATTGCATTATTTGCACTTTATATGCGTAACTACCATAAATAATCCAATCTTTATTAATAAAAAAGATATTAATCTTAGTCTGTACAGTATAAAGAGTTTAAATGTAGATTATTGTGATGAAATGACTTAGAATGAATCCAGAAACGATTGAAATGCTCAAATGATACTCAGAATTGCACTATTTGCACTTTATATGAGTAATTACCATGTATAATCCAAACTTTCTGAATAAATAAGATATGAATCATACTATAGACAGTCGAAATCGTTTAAATGTTGATTATTGTGATGAAATGACTTAGAATGAATCCAGAAATGTTTTAAATGCTCAAACAATACTCAAAATTGCATTATTTGCACTTTTTATGCGTAATTACAATGTATAATCCAATATTTTTGAATAAAAAAGATACGAATCATTTTTTAGACAGTATAAATAGTTTAAATGTGGATTATTGTGATGAAATGATTTAGAATGAATCTTGAAATGACTTAAATGCACAAATGATACTCAGAATTGCATTATTTGCACTTTATGTGCATAATTACCATGTATAATCCAATTTTTAGAATAAACAAGATATGAATCATATTCCACACAGTATAAAGGACTTAAATGTATATTATTTTGACGAAATGACTTAGAATGAATCCAGAAACAGTTGAAATGCTCAAATAATACTCAGAATTGCATTATTTGCACTTTATATGCGTAATTACTATGTGTAATACAATCTTTTTGAGTAAATAAGATATGAATCATAGTCTGGACAGCATATAGATTTTGAATTTAGATTATTGTTATTAAATGACTTAGAATGAATCCATAAACGATTGAAATGCTCAAATTAAACTCAGAATTGTTTTATTTGCACTTTATATGCATAATTAACATGTAGAATCAAATCTTTTTAAATGAAGAAGATATGAATCATAATCTAGAATGTATAAAGTGTTTAAATATAGATTATTGTGATGAAATCACTTAGAATGAATCCAGAAACGACTGAAATGCTCAAATTATACTCAGAATTGTATTATTTGCACTTTATATGCGTAATTACCATATATAATCCAATCTTTTTGAATAAATAAAATGTGAATCAAATTCTAGACACTATAAAGAGTTTAAATGTATATTATTGTGATGAATGACATAGATGGAATTCAGAAATGATTGAAATGTTCAAATTATACTTAGAATTGCATTATTTACAATTTATAAGCGTAATTAACATGTCTAATCCAATCTTTTTGAATAATTAAGATATGAATCATATTAAAGACAATTTAAAGAGTTTAAATGTAGATTATTGTGATGAAATGACTTAGAATGAATTCAGAAAATATTGCAATTCTCAAATGATACTCAGAATTGCATTATTTGCTTAATTACCTTGTATAATCCAATCTTTTTGAATAAATAAGATATGAATCATATACTAGACAGGCTAAAGAGTTTAAATGTTGATTATTGTAATGAAATGACTCAAAATGAGTTCAGAAAAGAATGAAATGCTCAAATGATACTCTGAATTGCATTATTTGCAATTTATATGCGTAATTACCATGTATAATCCAAGATTTTTTAATAAACGATATATGAATCATATTCTAGACAGTATAAAGAGTTTAAATGTAGTTTATTGTGATGAAATGACTTAGAATGAATCTAAAAATAATTAAAATGCTCAAATGATACTCAGAATGACATTATTTGCACTTTATTTGCGTAATTGCTTTGTGTAATCCAATCTTTTTGAATAAATAGGATATGAATCTTAGTCGGAACAGTATAAAGAGATTAAATGTTGATTATTGTGATGAATCACTTCGATGGAATACAGAAATGATTGAAATGCTCAAATTATACTTAGAATTGCATTATTTGCAATTTATATGCGTAATTAACATGTCTGGTTCAATCTTTTTGAATAATTAAGGTATGAATCATATTAAAGACATTATAAAGAGTTTAAATGTAGATTATTGTGATGAAATGACTTAGAATGAATCCAGAAACGATTGAAATGCTCAAATGATACTCAGAATTGCACTATTTGCACTTTATATGCGTAATTACCATGTATAATCCAATCGTTTTGAATAAACAAGATATGAATCTTATTCTGGACAGAATAAAGTGTTTAAATGCTGATTATTGTGACGAAACAACTTAGAATGAATCCTGAAATGATTGAAATGTCAAAATGATACTCAGAATTGCATGATAAGAAATTTATATGCGTAATTACCATCTAATATATAATCTTTTTGAATAAATAATATATTAATCAATAATCTAAACTGTTTAAAGAGTTTAAATGTAGATTATTGTGATGAAATGACTTAGAATGAATCCAGAAATGATTGAAATTCTCAAATAACACTCTGAATTGCGTTATTTGGACTTTATATGTATAATTACCTTGTATAATCCAATCTTTTTGAAAAAATAAGATATGAATCATATACATGACAATATAAAGAGTTTTAATGTAGATTAATGTGATGAAATTACTTAGAATGAATCCTAAAACGATTGAAATGCTCAAATGATACTCAGACTTGCATTATTTGCAATTTATATGCATAATTACCATGTATAATCCAATCTTTTTGAATAAAAAAGATATGAATCATATTCTAGACAGTATAAAGAGTTTGAATGTAGATTATTGTGATGAAATGACTTAGAATGAATCCAGAAACAATTGAAATTCTCAAATCATACTCAGAATTGCATTATTTGCAAATTATATGCGTAATTACCATTTATAATCAAATTTTTTTTAATAAATAAGATATGAATAATATAATAGAAACTATGATGAGTTTAAATGTTGATTATTGTGATAAAACGACTTAGAATGAGTTCAGAAACGATTAAAATGCTCAAATGATACTCATAATTTTATTATTTGCACTTTATATGCGTAATAACCACGTATAATCCAATATTTTTCAATAAACATAATATTAATTATATTATATACAATATAAAGAGTTTAATTGTAGATTATTGCGGTGAAATGACTAAGAATGAATGCTGAAATGAATAAAATGCTCAAATGATACTCAGAATTATATTATTTGCAATTTATATGCGTATAATCATGTATAATCCAATCATTTTGAATTAGCAATATATGGATCAAATTACACACAGTATAAAGAGTTTAAATTTAGATTACTGTGATGAAATGGCTTACAATGAATCATGAAACGATTTAAATGCTCAAATGATGCTCAGAATTGCATTATTTACAATTTATATTCGTAATTTCCATGTATAATCCAACCTTTTTGAATAAATAAGATATGAATCAAAGTCTGGACAGTTTAAAGAGTTTAAATGTAGATTATTGTGATGAAATGACTTAGAATGTATCTAGAAACGATAGAAATGCTCAAATGATACACAGAATTGCATTATTTCACTTTATATGCGTAATTACCATGTATAATCCAATCTTTTTGAACAAACAAGATATGAATCATATTCTGGACAGTACAGAGAGTTTCAATGATGATTATTGTCATGCAATGACTTAGAATGACTTCAGAAACGATTGAAATGCTCAAATATTACTCAGAATTGCATTATCTGCACTTTATATGCGTAATTACCATGTATAATCCTATTTTTTTTTGTAAATAAGATATGAATCATATTCTAGACAGTATAAAGAGTTTAAATATATATTAATGTGATGAAATGACTTAGAATGAATCCAGAAACTATTGAAAAGTTCAAAAGATATCAGAATTGCATTATTTGCACTTTATATCTGTAATTACCATTTATAATCCAATTTTTTTGATTTAACAAGATTTGAATCTTAGTCTGGACAGTATAATGAGTTTCAATTTTGATTACTCTGATGAAATGACTTAGAATGAATCCAGAAATGATTGAAATGCTCAAATTATACTTAGAATTGCATTATTTGCAATTTATATGCGTAATTAACATGTCTAATCCAATCTTTTTGAATAATTAAGTTATGAATCATATTAAAGACAGCTTAAAGAGTTTAAATGTAGATTATTGTGATGAAATGACTTAGAATGAATGCAGAAATGATTGGGATTCTCAAATAATACTCAGAATTGCATTAGTTTGCACTTTATATGCGTAATTACCATGTATAATCCAATCTTTTTTAATAAATAAGATATGAATCATATAATCGACAGTATAAAGAGTTTAAATATAGATTATTGTGATTAAATGACTTAGAATGAATTCATAAACGATTGAAATTCTCAAATGATAATCAGAATTGTATTATTTGCATTTTATAAGCGTAATTACCATACATAATCCAATCTTTTTGAATAAATAAGATATGAATCATATTAAAGGCAGTATAAAGAGTTTAAATGTAGATTATTGTGATGAAATGATTTAGAATGAATCCAGAAACTATTGAAATGCTTAAATGATACTCAGAATTGCATTATTTTCTCTTTATACGCGTAATTACCATGTATAATCCAATCTTTTTGAATAAATAAGATATGAATCAAATTCTAGACAATATAAAGAGTTTAAATGTAGAATATTGTGATGAAATGACTTAGAATGAATTCAGAGACGATTGAAATTTTCAAATGATACTCAGCATTGCATTATTTTTCCTTTATTTGCTTAATTACCATGTATAATCCAATCTTTTTGAATAAATAAGATATAAATCATATTCTAGACAGTACAAAAAATTTTAAATGTAGACTATTTTGAAGAAATGACTTGGAATGAATCCTGAAACGATTAAAAATGCTCAAATGATACTAAAAATTACATTATTTGCAATTTATTTCTGTAATTACCATGCATTATCAAATCTTTTTGAATAAATAATATGTGAATCATATTCTAGACACAATAAAGAGTTTAAATGTAGATTATTGTGATGAAGTGACTTAGAATAAATCCAGAAACAATTGAAATTGTCAAATGATACACAGAATTGCATTATTTGCAATTTATATGCGTAAATACCGTTTATAAACCAATCTTTTTTATTACATAAGATATGAATCATATACTAGACAGTATAAAGAGTTTAAATGTAAATTATTGGGATGAAATGACTTAAAATGAGTGCAGAAACGATTGAAATACTCAAATGATGCTCATAATTACATTATTTGCAATTTATATGCCTAATTACCATGTATAATCCAATCTTTTTCAATATAAAAGATTTGAATTATATTCTAGACAGTATAAAGAGTTTAAATATAGATTATTGTGATGAAATGACTTACAATGAATCCACAAACGACAGAAATGTACAAATTATACTCAGAATTGCATTATTTGCACTTTATATGCATAATTACCTTGTATAATCCAATTTTTTGAATAAACAAGAGATGAATAATATTATACACAGAATAAAGAGTTTAAACGAAGATTATTGTGATGAAATGAATTAGATTTAATCCAGAAATGATTGAAATGCTCAAATGATTTTCATAATTACATCATTTGCACTTTATATGCGTAATTACTATGTGTAATACAATCTTTTTGTGTAAATAAGATATGAATCATAGTCTGGACAGCATAAAGAGTTTAAATTTAGATTATTGTGATGAAATGACATAGAATGAATCCATAGACGATTGAAATTCTCAATTGAAACTTAGAATTGCATTATTTGCACTTTATATGATTAATTAACATGTATAATCCAATCTTTTTGAATAAAGAAGATATGAATCATAATCTAGACAGTATAAAGTGTTTAAATGTAGATTATTATGATGAAATGACTTAGAATGAATCCAGAAACGATTGAAATGCTAAATGATACTCAGAATTGTATCATTTGCACTTTATATGCGTAATTATAATCAAATCGTTTTGAATAAATAAGATATGGATCATATTCGAGACAGGATGAAGAGTTTAAATGTAGATTATTGTGATGAAATGATTTAGGATGAATCCAGAAACGATTGAAATTTATCAACGATACTCTGCATTGCATTATTCGCATTTTATATGCGTAATTACCATGTATAATCCAATATTTTTTAATAAATAATATTTGAATCATATTCTAGATAGTATAAACAATTTTAAATGTAGACTATTTTTGATGAAATGACTTAGAATGATCCTGAAACAATTGAAATGCTCAAATGATACTCAAAATTACATTATTTGCAATTTATTTTCGTAATTACCATGCATTATCAAATCTTTTTGAATAAATAATATGTGAATAAATGATGAAATGATTTAGAATAAATCCAGAAATGATTGAAATTGTCAAATGATACTCAGAATTGCATTATTTGCAATTTATATGCGTAATTACCATGTATAATCCAATCTTTTTCAATATAAAAGATTTTAATCACATTCTAGACAGTATAAAGAGTTTAAATATAGATTATTGTGATGAAATGACTTATAATGAATCCACAAACGACAGAAATGCACAAATTATACTCAGAATTGCATTATTTGCACTTTATATGCATAATTACCTTGTATAATCCAATTTTTTGAATAAACAAGAGATGAATAATATTATACACAGAATAAAGAGTTTAAATGAAGATTATTGTGATGAAATGAATTAGAATTAATCCAGAAACGGTTGAAATGCTCAAATGATTTTTCAGAAATGCATTATTTGCACTTTATATGCGTAATTACTATGTATAATCCAATCTTTTTGAATAAAAAAGATACGACTCATATTCTTGACAGTATAAATAGTTTAAATGTGGATTATTGTGATGAAATGATTTAGAATGAATCTTGAAACGACTTAAATGCACAAATGATACTCAGAATTGCATTAGTTGCACTTTATGTGCATAATTACCATGTATAATCCAATTTTTAGAATAAACAAGATATGAATCATATTCCACACAGTATAAAGGACTTAAATGTATATTATTTTGACGAAATGACTTAGAATGAATCCAGAAACGATTGAAATGCTCAAATAATACTCAGAATTGCATTATTTGCACTTTATATGCGTAATTACTATGTGTAATACAATCTTTTTGAGTAAATAAGATATGAATCATAGTCTGGACAGCATATAGATTTTAAATTTAAAATAGTGTTATTAAATGACTTAGAATGAATCCATAAACGATTGAAATGCTCAAATTAAACTCAGAATTGGATTATGTGCACTTTATATGCATAATTAACATGTAGAATCAAATCTTTTTAAATAAAGAAGATATGAATCATAATCTAGAATGTATAAAGTGTTTAAATATAGATTATTGTGATGAAATCACTTAGAATGAATCCAGAAACGACTGAAATGCTCAAATTATACTCAGAATTGCATTATTTGCACTTTATATGCGTAATTACCATATATAATCCAATCTTTTTGAATAAATAAAATGTGAATCATATTCTAGACACTATAAAGAGTTTAAATGTATATTATTGTGATGAATGAATTAGATGGAATTCAGAAATGATTGAAATGTTCAAATTATACTTAGAATTGCATTATTTGTACTTTATATGCGTAATTACCATGTATAGTCTAATATTTTTGAATAAATAAGATATGAATCATATTCTAGACAGTATAAAGAGTTTAAATGTAGATTATTGTGATGAAATGAGTTAGAATGAATCCAGAAACGATTGAAATTCTCAAATGATACTCAACATTGTATTATTTGAACTTTATATGCATAATTGCCATGTATAATCTAATCTTTTTGAATAAAAAAAATATGAATCTTGTTATGGACAGTATAAAGAGTTTCAATGTTGATTATTGTGATGAAATAACTTAGAATGAATCCAGAAACAATTGAAATGCTCAAATAATAATCAGAATTGCATTATTTGCACTTTATATACGTAATTACCATGTATATTCCAATCATTTTTTGTAAATAAGATATGAATCATATTCTTGTTAGTATAAAGAGTTTAAATGTAAGTTATTGTGATGAAATGAATTAGAATATATCCAGAAACGATTGAAATATTCAAATGATACTCAGAATTGCATTATTTGTAATTTATATGCGTAATTACCACGTATAATCCAATCTTTTTGAATAAAAAATATTTGAATCATATTCTAGACAGTATAAAGTTTTAAAATATAGATTATTGTGATGAAATGACTTAGAGTGATTCCAGAACCGACATAAAAAGACAAATGATATTTAAAAATAGCATTATTTGTACTTTATATGCGTAATTACCATGTATAATCCAATCTTTTTGAAAAAACAAGATATGAATAAAATTCTACAAAGTATAAAGAGTTTAAATATATATTATTGTGATGAAATGACTTAGAATGAATCCAGAAACGATAGAAATTCTCAAATAATACTCAGAATTGTTTTATTTGCACTTTATATGAGTAATTACCATGTATAATCCAATTTTTTAACAAACAAGATATGAATCTTATTCTGGACAGTATAAAGAGTTTCAATGTTGATTATTGTGATGAAATGACTTACAATAAATCCAGAAATGATTGAAATGTTCAAATGATACTCAGACTTGCATTATTTGCACTTTATATGAGCAATTAACATGTATAATCCAATCTTTTTGAATAAACAAGATATGAATCATATTCTAGACATGATAAAGAGTTTCAATTTAGATTATTGTAACAAAATGACAAACCAGAAACGATGGAAATGCTCAAATGATACTCAGACTTGCATTATTTGCACTTTTTATGAGTAATTACCTTGTATAATCCAACATTTTTTAATAAACAAGATTTGAATCAAATTCTATACTCTATAAAGAGTTTAAATTATTGTGATGAAATGACTTAGAATAAATCCATAAACGATTGAAATTCTCAAATGATACTCAGAATTGCATTATTTTCACTTTATATGCGTAATAACCATGTATAATCCAATATTTTTGAATATGAATCATATTCTACACAGTATAAAGAGTTTAAATTTAGATTATTACCATGAAATGAATTAGAATAAATTCAGAAACGATTGAAATATCCAATGATACACAGAATTATATTTGTTGTCCCTAAAACTAGGCCTAGAGGGGGGTGAATAGGCACAAATTCAAATCCTAAACCGGTTTGGACAATTTTGCGAAAAAATAACAATTCAAAACAATTCAAATTAGTTCACACACAAACAATCAAGCACAAGTCAAAAGTAAAGTAAGTAAAGAGAGAGAGAGATGACAAGCGATTGATTACGGAGTTCCGACCCGCTAGATGAAGCTAGCCTTAGTCGTACGTCTCCGGGAGTTTCGCGACCACAAAACGGGCGCGCTCCGTTCTATTCCAATCGAACGGGTCTACAAATGCGAACCGAATCGCTTCGTCACAAGGATCTCGAAGCGGATCGGCCTAACCTCTAACTAATCACCAAATAGCAACAAAGATTGAGGCTCTCAACCAAATCGCTCAATAATTTAGCTATAAAACTATGGGTTTGATTGATGCTCTCTAAATCTCTACAAAATGTCTAAGAAATGCTCAATTTAGGTGAAAGGATGAATCTCTCAGGTTTAGAGCTCAAAAGCAGGGATATAGCAAGGTATTCAATCAACTATATCAGCTCAAAAAGGTCTGATATAAATAGAGGGCGCCAAAAGCTCTAAACCAGTCAAATTCTGAACATAACGTTACACAACGCTCCGAAACGTTACACAACGTTTCAATATATCCGTTAAATAAAACAAAATTCGACAATAACGTTGGAGGGTGTCAGAAACGTTACACAACGTTTTAAAACGTTATATAACGTATTGAACAGAAGACTCCAACGTTCAAAAAGTTGTTAAAAAGCGTTACATAACGCTTGGAAGCGTTGTGCAACGTTTGAAATACAAAACGTTGTGTGACGGACATAACGTTACACGACATACGCCAGAACACCCTCAAAATGGCCAGAGACCTCAAAGCGTTAGAATTTCCTAAACAAGCGTCTTGTAACGCTTGTTTTTGATCCGTTGTGTAACGCTAGGAACCGTTACACAACATACGCCAGAACACCCTCAAAATGGCCAGAAACCTCAAAGCGTTAGAATTTCCTAAACAAGCGTCTTGTAACGCTTGTTTTTGATCCGTTGTGTAACGCTAGGAACCGTTACACAACGCAAAGGTGCAGAGAGAAGATTTCTGACTTGGTCAATCCGTTGTGTAACGTCTTCAATCGTTACACATCGTTTGACTAAGCATTACACAACTGAATGAAGCGTTGTGTAACGCATGAAAGCTGTTTTTGCGACTAGGCACAGTTGGAGGTGTTCTGTAACGTTGTATAACGCTAGAAAACGTTGTATAACGTTATTGGTAAAATCTGAGCATTAAACTTAGAATTTTGAGGAGATTAGTTTAGAATTACAACCTTAAACAATCTTGACTATCTAACTAATCTTCAGCAGTCTTCTGCAGCTTTGTTTGACTCACTCCAAGTCATTCTTCCAAAATAATCACTAGATGACACTAATTTAAATGGTTAGATAAGAAGTTTGGTGTTGTTTTGCAAATCGACAAATCGAGAGTTAGAGTTAAATCCAACAATATTATTTGTACTTTATATGTCGTATTACCACGTATAATCCAATCTTTTTAAATAAACAAGATATGAATCAAATTCTACACAGTATAAAGAGTTTAAATTTAGATTATTGTAAAGAAATGACTTAGAATGAATCCAGAGACGATTGAAATTCTCAAATAATATTCAGAATTGCATTATTTGCACTTTATATACGTAATTACCATGTATAATCTAATATTTTTGAATAAACAAGATATTAATCATATTATACATAGTATAAAGAGTTTAAATTTAGATTAGTGTGGAGAAATGACTTAGAATGAATCCAAAAACGATTGAAATGCTCAAATGATACTCAGACTTGCATTATTTGCACTTTATATGCATAATTACCATGTATAATCCAATTTTTTTGAATAAACAAGATATGAATCATATTCTAGACAGTATAAAGAGTTTCAATGTAGATTATTGTGATGAAATGACTTAGAATGAATCCAGAAACAATTGAAATTCTCAAATGATACTCAGAATTGCAATATTTGCACTTTATATGCATAATTACCATGTATAATCAAATTTTTTTTAATAAATAAGATATGAATAATATAATAGACACTATGATGAGTTTAAATGTTGATTATTGTGATAAAACGACTTAGAATGAGTTCAGAAACGATTAAAATGCTCAAATGATACTCAGAATTTCATTATTTGCACTTTATATGCGTAATAACCATGTATTAGCCAATATTTTTCAATAAACAAGATATGAATTATATTATATACAGTATAAAGAGTTTAAATGTAGATTATTGCGGTGAAATGACTAAGAATGAATGCTGAAATGAATAAAATGCTCAAATGATACTCAGAATTGTATTATTTGCAATTTATATGCGTAATAATCATTTATAATCCAATCATTTTGAATTAGCAATATATGAATCAAATTACACACAGTATAAAGAGTTTAAATTTAGATTACTGTGATGAAATGGCTTACAATGAATCATGAAACGATTTAAATGCTCAAATGATGCTCAGAATTGCATTATTTGCAATTTATATGCGTAATTTTCATGTATAATCCAATCTTTTTGAACAAACAAGATATGAATCATATTCTGGACAGTACAGAGAGATTCAATGATTATTATTGTGATTCAATGACTTGGAATGACTCCATAAAAGATTGAAATGCTCAAATATTACTCAGAATTGCATTATCTGCACTTTATATGCGTAATTACCATGTATAATCCTATTTTTTTTTTGTAAATAAGATATGAATCATATTCTAGACAATATAAAGAGTTTAAATATAGATTAATGTGATGAAATGACTTAGAATGAATCCAGAAACTATTGAAAAGCTCAAAAGATACTCAGAATTGCATTATTTGCACTTTATATCCGTAATTACCATTTATAATCCAATTTTTTTTATTTAACATGATATGAATCTTAGTCTGGATAGTATAAAGAGTTTCAATTTTGATTACTGTGATGAAATGACTTAGAATGAATCCAGAAACGATTGAAATACTCAAATGATACTCAGAATTGCATTAATGCACTTTCTATCCATAATTAACATGTATAATCCAATCTTTTCGAATAACCAAGATATGAATCATATTAAAGATTGTATAAATAGTTTAAATGTAGATTATTGTGTTGAAATGATTTAGAATTAATTCAGAAATAATTGAGATTCTCAAATGATCTTCAGAATTGCATTATACGTACTTTATATGCGTAATTACCATGTATAATCCAATCTTTTTTAATGAATAAATAAGATATGAATCATAAATCAGACAGTATAAAGAGTTTAAATGTTGATTATTGTGATGAAATGACTTATAATGAATTCAAAAACGATTGACATTCTCAAATGATACTCAAAATTACATTATTTGCACTTTATATGCGTAATTACCAGGTATAATCAAATATTTTTTAATAAATAAGATATGAATCATATACAAGACAGTATAAAGAGTCTAAATGTAGATTATTGTGATTAAATGACTTAGAATGAGTTCTGAAAAGTTTGAAATACTCAAATGAGACTCAGAATTGCATTATTTGCCATTTATATGCGTAATTACCATGTATAACCCAATCTTTTTTTATAAACAAGATATGAATCATATTCTAGATAGTATAATGAGTTTAAATATAAATTATTGTGATGAAATGACTTAGAATGAATCTAGAAATGATTAAAATGCTCAAATGATACTCAGAATTGCATTATTTGCACTTTATGTGCGTAATTACCATGTATAATCCAATCTTTTTTTAATAAACAAGATATGAATCTTAGTCTGGACAATATTAAGAGTTTAAATGTAGATTATTGTGATGAATGACTTAGATGGAATCCAGAAACGATTGAAATGTTCAAATGATACTCAGAATTGTATTATTTCACTTTGTATGCGTAATTACCATGTATCATCCAATCTTTTTGAATTTACAAGATATGAATCATATTCTACACAGTATACATGATTTAAATTTAGATTACTGTGGTGAAATGATGTAGAATAAATCCAGAAACGATTGAAATGCTCAAATGATAGTCAGAATTGTATTATTTGCACTTTATATGCGTAATTACCACATAAAATCTAATAGTTTTGAATAAACATGATATGAATCTTAGTATGGACAGTATAAAGAGTTTAAATGTTGATTATTGTGATGAAATAACTTAGAATGAATTTAGAAACGATTGAAATGCTCAAATTATACTCAGAATTGCTTTATTTGCACTTTATATGCATAATTACCATATATAATCCACTCTTTTTTTGTAAATAAGATATGAATCATATTATAAACAGTATAAAGAGTTTAAATATAAATTATTGTGATGAAATTACTTAGAATGAATCCAGAAACGATTGAAATGCTCAGCTGATACTCAGAATTGCATTATTTGCAATTTGTTTGCGTAATTATCATGTATAATACAATATTTTTGAATAAACAAAATATGAATCTTAGTCTGGACAGTATAAAGAGTTTAAATGTAGATTATTGTGATGAAATGACTGAGAATGAATTCAAAAATGATTGAAATTCTCAAATGATACTCATAATTGTATTATTTACACTTTATATGTGTAATTACACTTTATATGTGTAATTAAGCTAGTCTAAAGCCCCCATTAGGCTAATTAACCCTCTATTGAGTTGCGATTGAGGATAAAGTCCGGTCAAAACATATATATAAATGTGCGATATCAATATGAATCATATTCTAAACAGTATAAAGAGTTTAAATGTAGATTATTGTGATGAAATGACTCAGAATGAATCCAGAAACGATTGAAATGCTAAAATAATACTTAGAATTGCATTATTTGCACTTTATATTCGTAATTACCATGTATAATACAATCTTTTTGAATAAATAAGATATGAATCTTAGTATAGACAGTATAAAGTGTTTAAATGTAGATTATTGTGATAAAATGACTTAAAATGAACCAAAAAATGATTGAAATTCTCAAATGATACTCAGAACTGCATTATTTGCACTTTATATGCATAATCTAATATATTAATGAAATCGCATGATCGCATTAGCGGTCCGCATTGGTCCTCTCTTACTCGCACCATCTGATATTTTTCGGACAGATCTAATGATATGTTTATTTTTCGTGTAACCTATCTCATTGACAGAAAGAATTAATCAATTTTGGTTTACAAAATTGAATTGTTATACCTTTTTTTTGTCGTGTTCTTTGATTCGCGATTGACAAGAAGAAAAAAATTATTATCATGCAATTCTTTTTTTGTTGACAAAAAGGAGAATCAATTTTATTTATTTTTTTTTATTTTTTTTTTCATTGACAAAAGAAGAAATCAATCTTGGTTTACAAAATTGGATTGTAGTAGTTTTTTTTTGTTGTGTTCTATGGTTTGCAATTGATAGGAAGAAAAAATTTATTATCATATTTTTTTTCTTTTTTTTATTTAGTTGACAAAAAGGAGAATCAATTTTTTTTATTTTTTTATTTTTTATTTGGTTAAAAGAAATATGAATCTATTTTTTTCTTTTTAAATATTTTTTGTTGGATTTAAGTTTTTTTTGTTTGCTGTGTTTATTGATTCATGATTGACGGGAATGAAAAATTTTATATCATGCCTTTCTTTTTTTTTATTTGGTTGAGAGAAAGAGGAATAAATTTTATTTTATTTTTTTTCCTTTTCATTGACAAAAAGAATTAATCAATCTTGGTTTACAAAATTAAATTATTATACTTTTTTTTGCTGTGTTCTTTGGTTCGTGATTGACAAGAAGAAAAAATTTATTATCATGCCATTTTTTTGTTGACAAAAAGGAGAATCAATTTTTTTTTCCTTTTTTTTGTTTTTCTTTTCCATTGACGGAAGGAGGAATCAATCTTGGTTCACAAAGTTGGATTGTTGTATTTTTTTTGTTGTGTTCTTTGGTTCGCTATTGACCGGAAGAAAAATTTTATTATCATGTTTTTATTTTTTTTATTTGGTTGACAGAAAGGACAATCAATTTTTTATTTTATAATTTTTATTTGGTTGATAGAAAGATGAATCAATTTTTTTAAATATTTTTTTAGTTGGATTTAAGTTTTTTTGTTTGCAGTGTTTATTGATTTGTGATTGATGGGAATAAAAATTTTATATCTTGCCTTTCTTTTTCTTATTTGGTTGAGAGAAAGAGGAATCAATTTAAAAATTTTTTTTTTGGTGGTGGTTGTTTTCGTTGGAAATTTTATATCATATATATTTTTAATTTGGTTGACACGAAGAGAAATCAATTTTTTATTTTTATATATTTTCTTTTTCTTTTTTCATTGGATTTGAGTTTTTTTTTTGCTGTGTTTTTTTTATTCACGATAGATTGGAAGGAAAATTTTATATCATGTTTTTTTATTTGGTTGACAGAAAGAACAATTAATTTTTTAGTTTTTAAAAAAAAAATTCTTTTTATTTGGTCGTAATTTTTTTTCAACTGGTTGACAGTAAGAGGAATTATTTTTTTGTTTTCAAATATTTTATTTTTCTATTTTCATTGGATTTGATATTTTTTTTGTTTGATATGTTTTTTGATTCGCTATTGACGGAAAGGAAAAGTTTATATCATGTCTTTTTCTTATTTGGTTGAAAAAAAGAGGAACCCTGCTTTAGTTTTTATTTTTTCTTTTTTTTTAATTGTAGTTTTTTTCTAGACATTTTATAACATGCCTTTCTTTTTTTAAAAAAATTTGTTGGCATTTGACAATAAAAGGAATCAATATTTTGGTTTTTTAATTCTTTTTTTTCGTGGTAGTTTTTTTTCGGTGGAAATTTTATATCATGCCTTTTTTAAATTTTGGTTGACAAAAAGAGAAATCAATTTTTAATTATTATTTTTTTTTCATTGGATTTGAATCTTTTTTGTTTTCTGTGTCTTTTGATTTGTGATGGATGGAATTGAAAATTTTATATTATGTTTTTTTTATTATTTGGTGGAAAGAAAGAGAAATTAATTTTTCGGTTTTTTTATTTTTATTTTTTTTTGTCGTAGCTTTTTTTCTAACTGGTTGACAGAACAAGTAAATATTTTTTTATTTTTAAATATTTTATTTTCTTTTTACCTTAGATTTGAGTTTTTATTTTATTTGCTATATTTTTTGGTGCATGATTGACAGAAAGGACAAGTTTATATCATGCTTTTTTTTTTATTTGGTTGACAGAAAGAGAAATTAATATTTTGGTTTTTTAATTTTTTTATTGTATTTTCCTTTGATGAAAATTTTATATCATGCCTTTATTTTTGCTAATTTGGTTGATAGAAAGAGGAATCAATTTTTTTTATTTCTAAATATTTTGTTTTTCTATTTTCATTGTATTTGAGTTTTTTTTTGCTGTGTTTTTTGGTTCGCGATTGACGAAAAGTAAAATTTTATATGATGCTTTTCTTTTTTTTTATTTGGTTGACAGAAAGAGGAATCAATTTTATTTATTTTTTTCTTTTTCTTTTTGTTTTCTTCTGTGTTTTTTGGTTTGTGGTTGATGAGAAGGAAAATCTTGTTTCATGCTTTTTTTTGTTTGGTTGACAGAAAGGAATCAATTTATTTATTTTTATGTTGTACCAAGAAAAATAACGTATGAAAAAATATATAAACAGTCACTCATACTAACATAACTAATAAATTTTTGACGAACAACAGAGTGCAAAAAAAAAAATAATAATAATAATCACCTACAGTATATTTAAAAATAATTAACTCAATAAACAATACAAATTATCTAATATGCATAATAGTTACGCCGAAGATGCCACTGAAAGAACTAGTTTCCTTCTGTTCTTGACTTTGTTGGAGTAAAATTCTAAATTGTTTTGTCCATCGTTTTTAGAAATATTTTTCTATTTTCCGTTTGACGACAGTTCCATTCTTGAACTGGTAAAAACCACATACTTCATAGATAGGTATTGATTTAAGAATGGCATACTATTCCATGATAAATGGAAAAGATAAAATTCTGTTCTCAAGGCAGAAGCCAACAATTTTGCTTGGGAAAAATTGGCTGAAGTTATTCTGGCTTATTTCTTAAAATTTTCCACTATTTTGATTGTAACTATAACTAACTGTTTTCACATCGCAAATTCCATCTCAAATTCTTTCTTAACCAGAGCAAATTGCAAGTTCTATCTTCAATTATTTCTCAACAAGAGCAAATTTTGTGGTCCCAAACAATAATTTATGCTGCAACTGTTAACCATTATTTGACAGACATGTGGCACTTCAGTTTTTTGAAACTTTAAAGTTAGTCGCATCCTCTCTTTTCTGGTAATATACGGATTGAATAAACGTTTTGTTTGTTTCCTCCATTCCTGTCTCCTTGCTTCATTATTTTCCCTCTTTCTTTTTATCAACAGTTGAAATATGACATTAGAGGAGAGAAAGTATTAAGATGTCTGTAATGGAAGGTAAAGCATTGAGTGAGATGGACAAAGAGAGAAAAAATGGAAAGAAAAAGTGACGCGCATTTTACATTATTGACAGCAAAAGACACCAATCCATGCTGAGTGCAGCAAGGTATTGTTTGGCAATATGAAGAGTAGTGCCAGAAGAAATGAAGAACGATAATTACGAAATGTATGATGGAATAGTGATAGAAGATTTCAATCCAGAGTAATATTTAGTGCTTAATAACAAAAAATAAAGTGATACAGGAAAGAGTTTCTTGTATTATTAGTATAGTAACTTTAGAGAAATAGTAGAGCAAACCAATCTGTGACGGAGTTACAGTTTACGGTCTCTGTAGTATTATTTCTCCCCAGTTATGAAGTCTGAGGTGAATAGGTCTATTCATGGATGAATAGCTATTCTTGCAAATTGTTGGAATTGAGATGAACAAACACTATCTTTTAAGTTGGATTAAATATTTAATGTAAAGAAAATATTTTATATTATTTAATTTCATTCTTATTCTTAACCTACAATCTAAACAACATTTTTCTATTCATGAATAGCATATTCTTTACCATTCTCTATTCACAATCCTTATTCATGAATAGACTTATTCACACCTATTCATGATACATCCAAACGCATTGCTTTCGCTGTGAAATTCATATAGTTTTTTTTTTTTTTTTTGATAATTAAATTCATATAGTTTCAAGTTAATTAATTTATTGTGCTAACATTGCAGAGCAAGTTGGTGTTTAAAACAGATGTTGGTTTCAAAGGAATAAATAGTAAATCCACCATCTGAGGCAGCTTGGATAAGTACAAATCTATCCATATACTGTTAGTCCATGATCGTTTGTTTGCTGTTTGTTGTTTCGTTTTCTTGCCTTTGGAATTTGTTGGATTGCATTGATTGCTTGCTTAATCTGGAAATAGCCATGTGGTTGCCATGTTAGTTTGACAAGCATGTCACTATTTTTAAATTTGGAATAAAAAAGTAAAAAAAATCATGATAGCTGAACGATGAGACTATGAGAGTGTGCTCCTGTGTTGTTGGTTGCTGTTTGTTTATTAATTAATCTGCATTTTTTTTTTTTTGCAGTAATAAGGAATTTACGCACGGTGTTATCAGCTCTTGTTCCTTGAATGATTCACTTTTACTATTAAAACCGTGTCTGTTATTAAGCACCTTAGCAATCATTCTTTGGCGAGTCTAAACAGTACAAACGAAGTCTTTGTGTTGTATTATTGAGGTTCAATACAATTGGCCCCCTAGCTTTTTCTTTTATACAAAGGGAAAACAGTTAAAAATCAACAGGAGAAGTTACTTTGCGCTAAACCTTTAACAAGTAATGATTAACACCTCCAAGCATGCATTCTAAGATGAGATATTGAGATTTACAACCTTTTTGTATGAAATGCATGGTAAGATTATTTTTTCCATAAATTTTAGTAAATATTGTTAATCAGCAGTTTGACACCATTGTAAAATTATTGGTCCCCAGCACTGATCCCCCCTTATGTAGAATCTAGAAGAAGCATTTCCCAATTTATGATTGTGAGGTCAGAAATTCAGAATAACCAAACTACCAAAGGACCATCACCAAAGGATCATAACCAATCCAGGCCCAGTGAAATTTCTACATGGAGCTCACAGCTCAGTGACACTCACTGACTCACTGACCCTACAAGATAATAACCTATACTCTTAAAATAGCAAAACAAAAATTGAAGAAAACAATTCCGTTGAAGTAAATTGCAACAAAAGTTGCACTTGAAGGCAGATCTTATCCAAAATAGTAATTTCATTTCTGCTGCATTTTCCAAAAGCAGTTTCAACACTGCAGCTAGTCTGAACAGTTTAATTAATTACTCTAGCATTACAATTTACTTACTCTGTCCCAATTTTACTCCAGCAGAGGAGAACTAGAATAGAGAAGCGGTTAAGCCAGTTATGGTACGGCGGTACACACAGCTCCACACAAGAGTGGTTAGTACCTTCCAGCATCCGCCAAAAATAACGGCTCTTGCCTCTACAGTCTACACCAACACCTACTACACCTATACCCCTTCTTCCAACGGCCACATTTATGCATTCATTCCCATTCTTACCCTCGTATCTCTCCCCCACTCATGGGCTCATGGCTATCTATCCTTGTCCCTCTCCATAAATATCACATCATTAAGTACCCTCACGTGATGGCCCCACACCCTCCCTCTCTTGACCGGTCATATCCGGTCAGATTACCGGTCAACACTCTCTAGGTTCCTGTGCCTACTCCACCTGGCACTCTCCCATTCGCCTCCCTCTCTTAAAAGGAATCCTATGCGGCTATGCGCAATGCGCCTCTCTACATACATCTACTCTACCATTCATTCCTCGTCTTGGGCCCCACCTCTCCATGCCGTTGCTGCTCTGCCCCACATGCGCTTTTATCCCTTTCTTCGCTCTCACTCTCCTTATATAAATAACTAAACATATCTTGGATCCTTGTACTCAGACGGAGTGAGAAAGAAAGACAGGCCATTTCGGCCAATAGGAGAGTCAAAGAGAGTATATAAGAGACCATACGTACAGTGAGTCACACCACACACTAACTCCCCAATGGCATTCTGGTTATTTCCTCTCTTTCTCCTCCTCCTTGCTTCCCCATTCCCACCATCCCTCGCCGTCATACATGACTATGGCGATGCATTGCACAAGAGCATCCTCTTCTTCGAGGGACAGCGATCAGGCAAGCTTCCCGCCGATCAACGCCTCTCGTGGCGCCGTGACTCCGCCTTACATGATGGCTCCACCGAAGGGGTAACCACAAACCACAAATTATTTCATAATGTATAATGTATGTATTATAAATCCCCTTTTGATAAACCGTTGAGATGATTAATTAATTGATAGGTTGATCTAACCGGAGGATACTATGATGCCGGCGACAACATCAAGTTCGGCTTCCCGATGGCATTCACGACGACGCTGATGTCATGGAGCATCATCGATTTCGGCAAGAACATGGGGCCACACCTGGAAGAGGCCAAGCGTGCCGTGCGCTGGGCCACCGATTACCTCCTCAAAGCAACTGCAAAGCCGGACGTGGTGTACGTGCAAGTCGGGGATGCCTTTCGCGACCATGCGTGCTGGGAGAGGCCTGAAGACATGGACACGCCGCGAACGGTTTACAAGGTGGACCCCTCTCACCCCGGATCGGATGTAGCGGCTGAGACTGCGGCTGCATTGGCTGCCGCTTCGATCGTCTTTCGGTCGAGTGATCCGGGTTATTCACAGCTCCTTCTGGACCGTGCCGTGAGAGTAAGATTTAAAATAAAACACTGCTAATTAAAACTATTTTGTGTTTTAGTTGATTTAGGTAAATATATGGTACAAATGTGGGATTAATTGTGTGTATTTCCAAATGATATTTATTTATTTATTTAAATTGATAGGTTTTTGAGTTTGCGGATAGGCATAGGGGACCGTATAGTTCCAGTTTGCCAAATGTTGTTTGCCCATTCTACTGTGATGTCTCAGGCTACCAGGTGAGATTTCATTCTTGTCTTATTTATTTGTTCTTTCTGTTTGAGGAAATGTGGATGATCTTTTAATTGTAATTAATGAATAATACTATTATGTGGGGGGCATAATGTACTTAAAAAAATAAAATAAATTTCAGGACGAGCTGCTATGGGGCGCCGCATGGCTACACAAAGCGTCAAGGAGGAGGGAGTACAGAGAGTACATAAAAAAGAATGAGGTGGTGCTTGGTGCAAGTGAGAATGCAAACGAATTTGGCTGGGAAAATAAGCACGCCGGTATCAATGTCCTTATTTCAAAGGTAATTAATTACTATCCTCATTTGTAAAACTGTTCGTGAATTAATGATGATCCGTTAGGAACCATCAATGTCCTTATTTCAAGGGAAAGGTACCTAATTACTAACCTCGATTGAAATAACTGTTCATGAATTAATGAAGAACCGTTAGGAACCATGTTTTAGGACTATATATAATAGTGTTGAGTGTATTTTGTGTTTGTTTGTATCCATCCATGTGAAATGAAAAGTGGGCTGTGTTGGTGTGTGCGTCTGGGGCCACACACAACCTCGATCCGAGAAGAGACAGAGATCACTAACCACTGGCAGTGCTTTTGACCGTTGTGGGTGGGTGCGTTACTGTTACTGTATAACTGCTGGCCAATGACAGTGAGTGGCTACAGGCTACAGCGTTACGGTTTTATTAGCTTTATTTTTTGGGGGAAATGACGATTTTACCCCTCCTTTAATTGCGTGGCTGGGTTTTGGCAGGAGGTGCTGATGGGCAAAGACGAGTATTTCGAGTCGTTTAGAGCGAATGCCGATAACTTTATCTGCACCCTCCTCCCTGGCATCTCTAATCACCCTCAGATCCAGTACTCCCCAGGTTGCTTGCTTACTCCTTCCTTCCAGTACATCATTATTAAATATTAATACCAATATAATTATGGATGTCAAAAATGAAATAATTTTTATTTTTTTGGGAATTAAATAAATATGTATTTTATTATATAAATATATATGAACATATGTAGCACTAAAAATATATAGCTTTTCCTATAATAATGTAGGACGATATCTATGATCATCACCATTAATTCATTGTTCTAAAAAAAATTCATGTTAATTTTACAAATTAAATTTTTCTTAGCTATTTTTTAAAAATTGAAAATTCATTTAATTTCCTGACGGTGATTTTGATTTGTGACTTGTGTGGTGATATGGTAAATGAAGGTGGGCTGCTGTTTAAGGTTGGAGGGAGCAACATGCAGCACGTGACATCACTCTCGTTCCTGTTACTTACATACTCCAATTACCTCAGCCACGCCAATGGTCACGTGCAGTGTGGCACCTCGGCCGCCTCGCCAGCCCAACTCAAGCGTGTTGCCAAGCGCCAGGTAAAACAAAAGCCCTACTAAGGCCCAAAATTCAATAAGCCTTCTCCTGTTACTTCTAATTTTTTACACAAGCGCCAATTGGACTCTTTCATTCTTGGAACACTTGTCAGATATCCTGTGAGTGAACCAAGAATGTTTTTTAATTAGTAAACTAGATCCATGACCCAAAGATTTATTATCCTTTTTTTTTATATTTTTGGTTTTTTCACTAGACTCCAAATCCTTATATTATTCTGTGATGAATGAAACTATGAAAGAGAGTACAAAGCAGAGGCTTTTGGACCACTTATCAGTTGTCACGTATGTGCTGATAGTGACAAGCATACCTGATTGGCGCTAGTGCTGTCTTCAGTAAACAAATTTTGCCAAAAATTTCCCAATTCTCTATACATTTGTTCATGTTTAAGTATGTTATGATTCAAAATGGAACCATTTCTTTTTACTAATTCAAAGAGTTTCAAATTGCAGGTGGATTACATTTTGGGAGAAAATCCCTTGGGCATGTCATACATGGTCGGGTACGGGTCCCACTACCCGCGAAGGATCCACCATCGAGGAAGCTCCATACCATCTATGGGGGCTCATCCTGCACATATCAGTTGCAAGCAAGGAACATCCTACTACATGAGCCCAACTGCCAACCCGAATGTACTCATCGGTGCTGTAGTCGGTGGGCCCACCAATATCAGTGATGCATTTCCTGATGCCCGGCCTATCTTTCAACAGTCAGAGCCGACGACATACATTAATGCGCCTTTATTTGGTCTCATGGGTTATTTCTCGGCGCACCCGAATCCATCCGACTGGAACGATGATTAAGAGAGGTTGCCTGTACAAATGGAGAGATGATTAGATAGTTCTTAGTTGCTAATTGTCAAATGTGAAGCTATTTATCAGTGGGTTATTTTCTTATTTTCAGTCCTCTATTGGTCAATGTATTCTGTTCATTCCCTCTGAAAAAGAAAAGGAGGTGAAATGATGGTTTCAGGATTTGCATTTGCTCGTACTTTTTTAGACGTCCAAAAGCCAATTTTGATGCTGAATATTCCTTGCAAAGTTCCTTTTTAAATATTATTTGCAAGCACGTTGTTTTTTAGTTCTCTTGTGGGTTGTGGGTATGAATCATTTTGGCTGGTAAGTTCAGAATAATGGCATAGATGAAAAAATAGTAACATATTTACAATCCCTTCACTTTGAACATTATAGGTATAATAATAATAATAATACTTCAGTTTACAAATCTATATCTGCCAACACGCTGTCCAAAATATCCGGTATATGTTGCTTTTTGTGGGATCAATATTGCAAAGATCCCTTGAAGCTTTGACAGTTTGATTCCATGAAAGTGTGGAAGGGGATGTGGGAGACTGAGAAAGGTGGTGCCTCAATCACATGCCTCTGCTCTGAAACACCTTCAGAAAAATGTTCAAAAAGTGGACCAATCAGAAATTGGTTTCATGTCTGAGTGTGTATACTGAGTGATTTTTGTCTTATTTTATTTTTTTGTTTTATCTTTTGAAGCAGAATGTACAGTGAGCGATCAATTGCTTTTGTTAGTTGCGCACCGCGTGATTTAAGATAGGCTGTTGGCCAGCTCTTTTGGGCACTTTTCTAGCTAGAATTGGATTGTGCCTTTTTTTTCTTTTTTTTTGACTGAAGGATTGTGCTTATTTGCTAGCTAAAATATTAGGTAACAATGAAATGCAGTCCTTTCCATCAAAAAAAAAAAAAAAATGAAATGCAGTCCTCTTTTCTGGTAAAGTGATAGAGCTCTGCTCCTTGTATTGAAGACAGTGCCATACTGCATGCAATGTTGATTGAAACTGATGGCCTTGCTAGGGACTGATCGAATATGACAAAAATAACCATTGTTTCAGATTTTTCTCAATGGCTAAAAGGTCTTAGTACATTATGATTTATCATTATTTTTTGTGTTTTATATGAGGTCGTTGATTTTGGTTGAGTTTCATTTATATTAAAACCTTTTCCTTTTTTTTTTGTAAATTGGACAAAGTTAAACTTATATTGTTGTTTGTACTTATTTCTATGTATCAAAGGAATAGAAAAGATGTCTAATGTTGTCATGCAATAATCTTCTTGCATTGTAACATTGTTATTTTTTTCCCTTTCTTTCTTTAATTGAATTGAAAAAAAAAAAAGAAGTGGAAAACCATATAGGGTTGGAGGGGGGGGGGGATCACAAACAAAAGTATCAATGCGATGTGATAAAAAGCAGAATTTTTTTTTTTTTTTTGGCTCTTACCTCTTGCAATTTTTCCCTTATTTTTAGTAAATAAAAATATTTGTCAATGAAACCATAATGATTGTTCTAGTTTTTTCCATAATATAGAAGGAACAATTACCCTTTGATTTTTACGTTTTATTTCTTTTCAAATAAAAGGTAGCATAACTAGTTAACTACAATAATGCTACGTTTCTTTTGGAACTTCTATACTAAATATTGTGTGCAAAAAAAAAAAAAATCAAAGAAATGTGGCAATTTGTTTCAAATTATATAAAAATAAAGTCATTGTATTGGTTTTTTTTTTTTGACAACTGTAGCAAAACTTTCTCCTGTAAGGACATTTATAAAAAGTAAAACCGTGAAGTGAATAGACGGATGGGTGTGTATTGTGTAATCATTTGGACTCGGTCAAATTCCTTAAAAAGGAAGAAGTAGAGAGTGAGATGCAACTCAAATCTAATGTTGCGCTACACTGTATAGTGCAACAATCCGGATCCTTCAAAAACGAAAGAGAAAGGTTGAATTGATTTTGAAAGATCTAGATTTCTGCGCTACATCGGATTTATGGGCAGATGGGCCGGGCGGAAAAGGAGAGCCGAGGTGAAAGAATGGAAAAGAAAGACTGAAGGATAGAGCCCACATTATCAGGTTTCAAACGGATACCATTAGGGGTGAAAACGGTGACCATTTTGACCGTCCTTTCGTTTCGTTTCGTCCAAAATGAAACGAAACGGTTAAAGATTTTGGTTGCGTTTCAAAAACGAAACGGTTAACGCAAATAGTAGTCAATTTCGTGTTCAAAACGAAACGGTTAACGCAACTGACTATTTCGTGGTCGTTTTAGACGTTATGCACCCCTAGATACCATTGGCACTGTGGAGAGATCTCGAGTAAGTAAAATGCATTCCAGCACTACATATAAAAAAAAGTGAAGTGCTTGCAGCTTTCATAAATTCAAACAAAATGAACTACAAAACTATTTTAAGAGATTTATATGAAAAAAATAATGTTTATTTCCTTAATTCTTATCGTTAAATATTTCAAGACGTAATCGATAATATTGAATATGTAAATATTTTAGGAGATATTTCATGACGTAATCGTTAAATAAATTATATCTCCACAAAATTTTGCCATATTCCAATTTAGCCTTTCCTTTATTATCGTCATTAGCAGAAGGCAGAAGCTATCCAAAATTCTTCATTATTTCAGGAAATTCATTCTGAGATGCCAACCAATGTTGAGTTCTCGGTCCAGACTAAGCCTCGTTTGATTTTAAAAAAATCCTTTCGTTGTTGGGCCTAAGTGGCCCGGCCCTTAGGCCCATGATTCTGTCAAGATCCATCTCTTTAGTGACTGATTTACTAATCAGGAATGATAAGTACCATCGCTAAAAAAACCATCCGCGCTATCACTGCTGTCTGTTACAAATGTTCAGTTTAATAATAAAAAATGTTCAGTTAAATGTGTCAACTATGATTTTATTATATAGGACCGCGCGTCAATCGCGTCAGTCTTGGAGAGAGGCGCACCAAGGGCAGAGTCGGAAAAAATTTAATTTGAACCCGATCGGTTCATGACCCCTTCTAATTTTTTCATGTGGTTTTTTTCCGGTTCGTAACCCCTTCGCTTGACATGCACCTATTTAAAAAATCTGAAAGTAATACTTAATAAACTGAAAATTTATATGTAATAACCTGAACATTTGTACTTACGAAACTGAACTTTTGTTCTTACTAAACTAAACACTTATACTTATCCAAATGAACATTTTTGCTGATAACATTTATATTTTTTATTGCAACTAACTGAACATTTATACTCAATTAACAGAACATTTGTACTTATCCAACTGTTCATTTATGTACGAGATAAAATGCGTTGGATGAGAAAAGAATGAGCTGGGTGAGGGGATCGCTGGCTTAGCGATGGCACTAATCAATTTTCTTTACTAATTACTAATCACTTAATCAGATCGGAGGAATTCATACCGCTAAGAATCTATAAAATCCCGGGAAAGATATTTTAATTTTAATTGTATCATACAATAATACATTTTTGAATTCGTGAATATATATATATGAGAAAGGTTTCGGTGCCACAACTTTAGAGTGCCACCAAATACCACAATTTTATTTTTTATCAATAATTAAAAAATTTTAAAATTTAAATATTGAATCCAAACCGTTGATCTTATGCAACTAAATGAGCGATGCGTTTCCATATAAATTTTATTAAATTTGGGGTTAATTTGATATTTGATCAAGATGTTAAAAAATGAGCGAATCTTGTTAACTATGACATATTAATTGTAATACGTTCATGGTTTAACCTCTTGATCAAATATCAAATCAACTTTATAAAACTTATATGAAAATGAATCACTCGTTAAGTTGTACAAGATCAACGGTTTAGATTCAACATTTAAATTTTAAAAAATTTAATTATTGATAAAATGTAAAGTTGTGACATTAGAATCTTCCTATATATATTTTTTAAAACGATTGAATCAATTTTTGCGTGCCAGCTAAGCAGCAAAGAGTACAATTTGGAACAGTAAGTTTCGTTGGATACGCACTTATGCAGTGTATCTCGTGTCTTTTTGTTACTTTTTTTTTAATTCCGGTTTTAAAATTTTACCATCATAATTTTATTTTTAATATTGACAATTTTGTTATATTTTTTTTCTGAATGTATGTGTTTACAAGAATATTTAAACATACATTAAAAAATATTCATCCATTAAATATTTTATTTTGATTGAATTACGAAACAAGCAAATTTTGAATGCATGAATTTAAAAAATCACGAAAATCTGATGTTGTACATAAATATAATTGAATTATTATACCTGAATAGAACACATGTATTTAAATATGTGTTATGTACACAAGTGAGATGCAAAAAAAATTTTGCACTAATACAAAAAGTAGAAAAATCTAATGCATAAAGAACGCAAATAAATGCATGGCATTCAGAAAATATACAAGAGTTGTAAATAATTTAGAAGTCGGGAAGGTGTTGTTATTCCTTTTAAAAAACCTGAGCTAGAAAAAAAAAAAAAGAATTCGTTTTTTTTTTACCACCACATTTATTTTATCTGCCCGGTTATTTTCATGGACTCATCCCTATCCCTACTACTTATAAAAACACTTATTCAAAAACTAAAATAGTTAGACGAATGGTGTAAACAATTATTTTCTCTATACAATCTTAATCATTGATAGTTTAAACTAATGGTTGGATGTTAGCGATGAATATAAGTTTACAAGCTTTTTATTTTTAATAGAAAGAAATTTTTCGCTGTATTAGTTATCCACTCATCAAAATAGAAAAAAAAATTATTACTAAATTTTCCGCCCATTGGTGGTGGGTATGTTTGTTAGTCTTATAATATATTTTCTGAGTTCAAAATTTCGGACGAGAAAACGTGATATTAGCCAATAATATTCGATGTTAATAAACAAGCGACTCACCCAATTAAAGAAGAAATAGAATTTAAAAATATTCCCAAAATTAATTCTAAAAAAATCCACTATCTTTCTCCTCCGCTGCAAATTCCGGTAATCAATACCGGAAACCGTACAAGCGCCGAAATCTCGGCCGCTTTCTTCCTCCTCTCAACCATTGCTCCATTGGAAGGAGGCAAAACCCTACCATTCTCAAACAACCTCCCTTCTTCTCTCGACACGGCCTCGCCATCGAACCCGAACTCGGCCTCGATCAATACCCCCGCAGCATTACTGCTCCTTCTCTCCACCTCAAGAAACTCTCCCAGCTTCTTTGGCCCCGCCGTGTCGTCGCGACACAGCCTCCACCACCCGTTCCGTCCCCTGCGTCTCCGACGACGCCTCCGATGGTGGCTGCCCGGAGTTGTAGGTTGTTGAAAGGCGGATGTAGGTGGCGCCCGAGGTCGGATGGAATGAGAAGGGGTGGGGTTTAATGTGACGCCCATGAGTGTGCCTAGTGTGGTGCTTCGATCAGGGAAGAAGGAACCAGTCGACTGGGGGTCATGTAAATAGTGAAAAATAGAGGGACGAGAGTGTAAAATGGATAGAGGAAGAAGAAAGGAGAATGGTGGTTAGTGGTTACCTCGGTGTCGAGATCGGAGGAGGAAGGAGAGGAGTTGGTCGGAGAAGAAAGGATCTGATCGTCATCGACCTCCATTTGTGCGATTGGTTGCGTTTGCGTATCACTGAAAGAAAGAGAGGTGGGAGGGAAGGGAAGAAGAGCTTTCTGTTGTGCAGTTGTGCAGTGTAGTGACCTGGTTTATTTTGGACAAGACACGTGGCAGTGGGTTCTCTACTGGGATTTGCTGCGGTCTGATAAATAAATGAGAGTAATAAAGAAAGAGAGCGAGGATTCTTTTTGTTTCAATTTCTTTACATAAGACACCTTAATAAATTATTTTTTATTTTATATGCATTTTTCTATTTTTTTTTAAATGGGTCTTTGCAATTTGACTCTTGTTGTTATCCAATTATTGTTAAGCATTGTCAGTTTAATACATGCGATGTGTCTCCTTGTTCCTTTTTGATGGTCTCTTGTCGGATCTCGTTTCCTGGGACTTGCATGTGATCTGTTATTCTATATTCTATTAATCAAACAAAATAAAAGGTATTGTGCCATCAATTGATAGAATATACAACCACGTAAAATACCCAAAATACCACTTTCAGTTGCTGATTTTTTCCCCCTTATTGTTGTATTGTTAGTTTTGTTATATTGGTTCTGCATATAGTGCCTTTGTTATTGGGTAAAGATATGATCCTAACATAAAATTAATTATTAGAAATAGATTGATTATTCATTATTCAACCTATGACTTGTCTCATTTCTAAACAGGTCAAGTTTGACTGGGATACTAAGAGACAAATCAATGAAATTAAGATGAAATGATCATAATACACATCTCTAGATTCGCAATAAATACGCATCTACTATGGATGAAGCTTGTTTCCCGGTAGGCCGTAGCTAGGCCGGTACTGTACCAGGCGGTTCGTCATCACTACTTTAATAAATAGATATGTCTCCCGATAATTACGATCTATACTTGATAAATGCTATTTTCTTACATGTTGTTTGAATAGAAGGTGGAGAAACAGAGAAATTAAGAGTGAATTTGGTAGAAAAGTTAAGTTTAAAAAATGTGTTTTTGGGCAAAAATTAGTTTATTATTTTGATGGATTAACATAACTATGCTATTTTCAATTTCGTTGTCAAATTCGAGTTAAAAAAAAAAATAGTTGCTAGCTCATCCGTAAAAAAAAATTTAGAAGAGAAATAAATAAGAACCACATTTCTCTGTCAATATGTTTTATTTGTAGTCCAAAATACTTATTATTATTATTATTTTTGGCAAAAGAGCTTTATATATGCTGGATGATAGAAAACGATGATATAATAACTTTTTATAACAGATCATTCGTTCGTAGCACAATGTGAATTCTTATGTATTCTCGTACCATTAAACAACCACATAGCCGGATGCAAAGATTAATTATGTCTGCGTACATGTAATATTAGATAGTTTAGAGTTTGTAAAATTATGAGGCCTTATATTTTCTAAAAAACATAAGGGAAAAAGGCTGTACGTTCGAGTTTGTCACTGATTCTGGATATAAAAATGCAACGTGTCGCCTGACGATTTCTAACAATCAATAAATTGAAAAATTAAAAAGTTAAGCCAAAATCGGTGTATGTATGAACATAGACAAGTACGAATGGTCGCCATCTAGTGACCTTAATACATCCATCCGAGTGTATACAAATCTCAACGTTTAGTAAAATAGCTCCAAGAGAACCATGCTGGCGTGGCTATGCGGAGATATGATAATTGCATTCATAGTACCAGGGTACCAGACAGAGGAGCATTGCTAGGAGAATGATAGATGCTGGTCCACATTTGGAGGCATGCATGAAGCATCTCTCCAATTTTTATCATTTTTTGAAACACTTTTTGAACCATATATAACTTTAGTTAAGACAATAATCATTTATAAAGTACAGTTAGAAAATTTTCAAAATGACAATTTTTAACCTAACTAAACTGAAAATTATTTGACGCTTCAAAAACTATAATTGATTTTTTTTTTTAATTGATAGATGAGATGATATACTTTCTTTTGAATTTACAATATCTACTGAAATGTCAGAGGAAGGTGCTCGATGGAGAAGTGAAAAATCTGTGGCATTTTATGATAATATTTATCTAACTAAACTGAAAATACTTCGAAATTTCAAAATTACACTTTTTAGTTTTTTCTCAAATGATTGCTGAGATGATATACTTTGTGTCAAGAAATGGAAGAAAACTCAACCCTTCTACTCTAGGCCTCAATTTCAGGTAACATAATCAGTTTTTTTTTTTTTTTAGACATAACTTGATAGCGGCTACCAAGTGAGGGAACATAATCAGTTGATCTACTAAAAGTTCATTGCTCTCTTCTTCGGCCAAATATCCTCTGCGGTGCTTTTTCCATGACCGTCCGATCTAATCTCGACGGTTAAGATTAATAGGCCGTATAAATCGATATTAATCATGAGACACCCATCATTGATTGGACAAAAAGAAAGCAGCACTGCTCTATGCAGCTCTCTGGAGGATATCGTTCCTCTCTTCTTCTTCTCCTAGTTATTTTCTTTACTGGGGTAGACCATAATGTGAACATCTCGCTTCAAAAATTAATTTAGAATTTAATGAAGATTTAGTAGTTTGAATCCTTGCTAAAATCATGTATTGACAATATCACCAATTAAGGCTTTAAATTAAGGACGTAATTGCTTATAGCAACGTATCACAATTTGATACCTGTAATTAATTATACGACCTTTAATTCATTAGAAAAATGAAATTATAAATGCATAAAAAGATTAAATCTTCAAGTTTATTAGTCACGCGATATCACCTGTGTCCTCACTCATCACTCATTCATTCCATCTTGATTCGACGCTTCCCGTATTTTATTTTTTATTTAATAATTAATGTGTTTGGTACTTTAGTGTGTTTAAGGTACAACAAAACTCATCATTTGTTATTATGCATAAGTTTTTGTGCAACCTATTCCATTATATTTTTCATTATACAAGTGTTTAAAGAAATATTTATTGGTGGTCAAAATTTACCACCAATGATGTTTCCTTATAATTAATAGTTTATTTTAAATTAAAACTTTTCTATAATAGAATCCGAAGATCAACTCTAGTATAATAAAACGTTTTAAAAAAAATCTAGTATAATAAAAACTGTAACTCTGATTCTCTGTAGAAGACACGGGAAACAGAAAAATGCGCCAGCGAAACTTAAAAGAAAGTCATTGATTTAACTATTATATTGGCTGGCTTTTTATTTGCTCGATCGTATGATCTATTAAACATTTTGTTAGTGAAAATTCCTGAGGGCACATATAAGAATTCTAAAAAAATATACTTGAAATTAAATTAAATTTGAATTTAATCTTGTGACCTCTGTCAACTCGATTTACCAGCTATATTTTGTCGCTGCACATAATATTGTTGCATTGTCATTTGTCACATGCTTCTATCTTACATTTCTTTACCTTTCTGTATTGAAAAATGAGTACTCTACCTGATTTCTTTACATCAGATAAAATGACCTCATGTCTTCTCTGGCAGAAAAGCCAAGCGGTACCCTACAAAAGGTACCAGCCATACCAGAAAAAGATTTTATACGCTTTACGTCTTCTCATTCCAGTGGCCGTGTAAATTGGTTTTATTTGTCCCCACACTTGAAAAACTGTCGGTTACTCTATGGAAAGAATCACTTCTTCTGTTCAATGCTGAAACAAACCTTCAATTTTTATCTTTTGGCTCAGATTTTTTTGCAATTATAGATGATGAGTGCACAACATAAAGGTGATAAGAAGTAGTTCAATAGTTAGGCTGTTGAATCATTTTCATTATTTTCTTTTTTTCGTTTTTGAGCTAGAAAAGTTGAAGCATGACCACGTGAACTTGAGTGAAAGTTGGTAAAGGTTGATTTTCTCTGCATATGTTATCTTGGTACAGTGGGACTGGCACACTCTGGCAATGAATGTGTTTTTCCTTTGAAGAAAACAGAAAGGAAAGTTGATACTTTTCTTGCTGTCTGGTCCATTACTCATTTTCTTTTTCTTCTAATAAAAACTTTCTAAAGACAATAATGAAACAGTCTATATAAATATTGATTGATGCACTTTTATTGGAAGTTTGGAACAGAGAACATGTCTTCATTCATGATGAATTGATGAGACAAGTTTTGGAGTAGGCACTTTCAGGATTACACCAGCATCCATAATAGGCTCCTCAAGACTTAAAAGGAAGAAATCAGTTATTATTCCCTGAATTTGCTAAAAAGAAAAATGTAAATCTTACATTTGCATTTTCATCAATTATCTTTTCAGAAAAAAATGCTAGGAGCCTAGGACTATTTTGACTCATATAATAAAAAAGGTTTCCAGGAAACAGTACTTAAACAGCAAGACTTAGACCGTTTAAGCACCAAGCACAATATAAATCATGTATGGTGGCAAGCAATGAGCCAATGATCCAACAATAGATTACAGATTCACATAAAAATTAAATATAAAATAAAAATTAAATATAAAATAATTAACTTATTCTATTTTTTTTAAAAAAACGTATTGATCCATTCCTTGCAGATTCTCATTTTGTACAACACCTCAGGGCCCATTTTGTACAGCACCTCAGTGTCAGTGCAAACTATAAAAGGAAACTCGTAAAAGAGAGAAAAAATATTTACCGCCGAGCAAATAACTCTCAACATGACGACAACAACAATGGAAAAATACCAGTATCACTCCACAACAATGTCTTTCTTCAACTTCAACCTGCCAGAAGAATTTTTCACAAACAGTTTCTCCACCAGATCATCCCAGTTAGTTTGTCCTGATTTAGCCCCAGATGTTGAGGCAACATCGGATTCTTCTTCATCAGGGTCGACGGCATGTGGTACTTGTAGAGACACAGCCTTTTCTAATGCTATCCTGTGCTCTTGCTGTAGGCTCTCCTTTCTCGACATTCTTTTCTCTAGTTGTTGAGTGTCGCTTCGACCTGCTTGCTTCATAAGCTGTATAAAATTCATCCTTAACTAAGTGCCTCGGTTATTGTATTGAAAATAACACTAAAATTAACATCTTCACAAGAATAGTTTGGGGCCCTTTGTGCCTGAAGTACATAGAAGACGGGATAAAAGAAATGTGCACAAAGGGAAAATGAAGTATTAGGGCACTGGTACCACTAAATTTTATTTTTTCAGTGATCAGTTTTTCTTTCCAAAAAAATGAAGAAGCTTTAAACTTTTATAAGACAAAGCCCAAAAAAATATCTACCATTGGGCCATGCTTTCCTTTTCAATTGGTAACATATAAAACAAACACTAATCTTATAGATACTAAGATATAACTGATACTCTCTAACACAATATTTATGCCCCACCCATAGCCCACTTAGTCCCTCCAGGCCCAACCCAGAAAACCCACCCTATTTTTTCTTAGGGTTCACTCGCTTCTATTCAAAGGAATCATTTGGGAGTGGTTTAATCATGAGAACCATTACAATATCTAAACTGTATGGAGTATATTCTAACAAGTAACAACCATAGTATAATAAGCATATGTTCTTTGCTTACCTCTAGAGCCTTCTTCGCTTCTCTTTCAATCCAAAGAATAGCATGATCGGATGTGGCATTGCACGACAAGACAATATGTTCAAATCTTCCTTCCACTGGAATTGCAGTCTTTACCTCTGGAGGGAACCTTCCGCATCTACACAATTCAATCCATTAAAAAATAATCTTTTTGAAAATTTACATCTAAGACATCAAAAGAGACCTAATCCACTTGTCTGATGCAAGGATTGTAGCTTGGGACGTTGCATATTTGTAGGTAACCAAAATTTGCTGACTCTACTTACTTTTAAAACTATTTGCCGTGCTCTTCGGATAGGATTCAATGAAATTTTCAATCATGGCAACCAGTGAGAAAATAAACTTTCTTCAATTTTCTAAACATCATACCGGCAAAATTTTCTCTCCACGATATGATACATTCGACCAGGAGCATACAACCGGCGTGGGTCCCTGAGCTTCCTCTTGTCTTGCTTCAATGTGTCTCTCAAGCAAGTGAAGAAAAGCAAACAAGGCAAACTGTCCAAAGCAGAAACACCTGGTGTAATGTAAATATAATGTTGCATATGCAGTAATCCAGACCAAAAATGTAAAAACACATCCTCCAAACAGCTCCACACTGACGAGAAAATATGCAAAACATATCAAAGGGAATGCTTACCAGAAGATGGATCCAAAAATATGCTCCAAAGGAGTAGGTGTTCTTGGCAGAAAGTCATCCTGAAATAGTTAGAATTGCTGTTAGCCAAATTTGCCATCCGGAGTAACATACAAGCGCTTTCCAGGAATGGCAGAGAATATTTATTTGCATAAGCAATCTAAATGCAAAAAGGATGCACATTAATAGGATTTTTGTTCCATTGCAGCCATTACACTAGGTCATTGATACAACCAACTTACTGGATACGACCTACAGTTCTCTATTAGCTAGATGTGCATTATAGGTCTTCGGTACATAACAAATATTTTTACTTGATTTCTTTTCATATTCTGAAATTGAGAAATAGAATCAGTGATATAGATACCATCTATGGTCATTTCCACAACCAAATAGTCAATTCCACACTCATTGTCCAAAATGACCATAAAATGCATTATTGCTTAATTAATTTGAGGACAGAAAAAATATCTAATTTCAAGAAAAAGGTAAGAGGGGCAAAAAAAAGTATCACCTGAAGAATGACAGAATTAATGACATCAGCATATTTGACCGCAAGATTGAGCGACATGCACCTAGCTGGGGCGACAGCATAGCAACGCACCTGACTCCTCGGGATGTTACCAAACTCATCGAGATGGTTCACGACAATAATTGTCATGAGTGCAGCTATGCCAGAGCCTAACGAGTGGCCTGCAAATACCAGGCTGTAGTCGTGCCCCAACTCGTCCAATAAATTCCTCAATGTCTCCCCCTCCCTTTTCAACATCCATGTGGCAGCCTTGAGTAGTCCGTGGTGCACAAAACCCCCGTCGAACATCTGCATCCCCAGCCGGTTGTCCAGCAGCACCTATATTGGTTCCAATTGTTGAAATGTCAAGAGATTTTATCATATTGAAAATTATAATTAGACATAATTAATTCATTATAGATGATAGCAAGCAAAGAGTGAGGTTTTTTTATTCAACCCATGAGCTGAATGAGGTTTCCAATGACTACCAAAGTCTAGCATTTTAGAAAGAAAGAAAGAAAGAATATATAGCTGAATGTACTTGACATTCAATTGACATTATTGTATAAATTTTGTTATCAACCACTATTCTATTAGTAGAAACCAATAACCAAACAACAGGAGAAGATACAATTCCATTACCCAAAATAACTCGTCCCTATTTCTCTCATTGCAACCAATTAATTAATTACCTTATAATCACTATCCCGAACGAGATTCAAGCCACGAATGGCGAGCACAATCTCCTTGTGGTCTCTATCCGTATAAATCAGGTACGGAGGCGACTTCTTCTCGGTCTCTTCGTAGCTGACCCGTTTGACGACCCACTGGGGCTTGACCTTGTAGGCGTCAGGCGGTGCGAACTTGGGATTGTTGAGGTCGGTTTCGTAGACGGCGAGGATGGTGCCACATACGCGCGGGATGGGGTCGAACTCGTCCGACGTGGCAGGAGGCCAGTTCTCGCTGTCGTATGCGCCGATGTAGGTGCACCGCTTCCATGCCCACCGTGTGCACCCGAAACACACCACGCACTCCAGCCCACATGCCACCGACATTACCGTCAGGCTACAGCTAGCTCCCTATTGCTATCTATCTATCTATCTATCTATCTATATATATATGAATATATCTCAGTCGCTTATTGGTTTGGAGAGATTACCAATACCAATTAGGAGTTGGTTGGGAAGAGAGGAAGCTGGGGATGGGGAAGGAGCGGAATTACTCAGGGCACTCCGAACTTTACAAAACACTCCGTTGAAGACCAAACTACACTTTGTTTTTCATGAAAGTATGATTGTAATGTCCAAATAGTAGAGGGTATTTAAGTCTTTTCAGTAGAAAAAGGTAAGGAGGTCGCACACTCGGACTGGATTCGATGAGTTGTTTTATTCGTTTTGTAGTTATTATTATCATTATTATTATCATTTAAAACTTTTAAGTTCAATCTGGGACTGACGCGCAGACGCGGTAAGTAAGTTACTATTATGGAATTTTCATTTATATTTAAAATTTCGGGTCTTGTATTTGCAGAAACAAAACTATTAAATTTATTTTGTGATATCGAAGCATCCGGTGTTAACAGTTAATAATTGAGAAGGATATATCATATCAATATATCATATATAGAGGTGGATTGACACTGACGCTGACGCGGTGGCCAGTGAGTCGTTTTCATGGAAATCTTATTTCTTATTTAAATCTAAGAAATTCGGTTCCGCTTACCGAAATAATTTAATTGTTAAATATTTATATGGCTTAGATGACAAGAATGAATCAAGAATTATTTTTAGTGCCTTTCTGGAATTGCTTTTTTAACAATTCTGAATTTTAAATAAAATGAAATATAATATTCCAAGTTAGGATGTATTTTATTTATTCGTTACAGTAGGGTCTAATTTCAGAGACATCAGCTGAATGTGCACCGTGAATTTTGATATTTTAAATTATTTACCAGTACATTCGACCAAGTATTAATATTCATAAACTTTAATTCAAATAGAAGTACTACAGAATTGCTGACTCCAGTTTTATTCAATGGAGAAGAGCTGGCTTTTGTACAGGAATAAATTAAGTTCGGTCAAAGAGATGGGTGAATGTTTCTACTTTGCAGATGCAAACTAAGCATTTTAGGTGAAAAAGTTAATTTTACTTGTCAACTCTTCACTGGTTCCCTCCCCCCCCCCCCTATTTTTTTGTTGGTAGTACTGGACAAAGCATAGATAACAACTTCACAGTTATCCTCTTTAAAATCCCTCTTAGAAGTTCTTAAACATTATTATCTTTTTTGGATCCATGTGACAAGCACTAATGACAACTCGAACAATGTGGTTTGTCGGTTTTATCAAAATTAATAAATAATAAAAATGATTTAATTTTTGTAATACTTTTCTTAAGGTTTAAGTTAGCGTAACTAGGATGGAAGGGTATCTAACAAAGCAATGATCATGTAGGTGGAAATTGAAAAGGTAGTTTAAGCCCATTGTCATGCCGAGCAAAGAATTATTTTGGAATAACTTTTCAGATATTACATTCAGGAATAGCCGCTCCAGCAAGGACCTTAATTGACTAGATAAGCAATTAACTAGATGTAACAGAAGTACAGCTGTACAGAACATATATACAAGGATAGATACTGAATAAGCAATATGCTTGGTAGTTGGTATTTTAGGAGACATTTTTATCTTTCTTTTTTTATGTGGTTATTCATAGCTGTAAAATGGTTGATCTAAATCATATGATTTCATGCATGAATATATTTTTCCATGAACAACTGCGTGTTCTTTTGTTTTTAACATCAGTATTATGGTTCATATGTTATCCATATTGATAAAGCATTCTAAATATGTTATCCATATTGATAAAGCATTCTAAATATGTTATCCATATTGATAAAGTATTCTAAAGAATAAAGGTCATATTTTAGAGGAAAAAATGGAACTATTCTGAGTATCAATAAGTAACAGAAATTATGTAAAAGATGCCCGGCTCCGTGAATGTAAAATGCGAACGCAATTTTATTAACCGACAGCTATCAAGTTCTCAAAAATACATTAAAAATATACAAAATTTATATGGTTACACGCTTCACACGATTACATTTTATTTTCCATATTTTCTAAATAAAAAATATAAAAAAATAAAAATAGAAAAAAAAATATATCTATCAGTAACTATTTTTTTAATGGAATTAAAGTCAAATTAGAAAATACCATTAATATTGTCTCGTGAATAGATTTCTACAGTTAGAGGCAACAATCACAATTCTGACATGATATTAGTTAATGATAGGTACAATAATGTCATTATTGTATTTTTAGAATGGATCAATATCCATTTAAATTGCTAGCAACATGTTTGGTTGTTAATCCGATAAAACTATACCATCAAATGTTATTAATTCTCATCGATAAATCACATGTTTAAAAAGAACTAAAATTCGATTGTTAGTAAATATCATTTTATAATCACATTGAAAATTTATAGAAGCAAAAGAAAGGCTTTTGGTGTTTTTCCTAGTACTATATATTGCTCGACCATGCTTGCCCTAAAAAAAGAAAAATAATTCACACCTTTCCCAAACAGGGAAATTTGTAGGTATATATTTGCGGGAAGAGCTTAAGTATGCCCGCGGTTAGGGTCACCATATTATACCACTTAATTAGGGGTTACTTTGTTTGAGAAGATGAGTACCCCTTTCGAAAGCTTTGTGTCTGACCTCTTTGCCAGCACAAAAGAAGCTAAGAAATGTGGCGACAATGCTATGGCATCTGTTTACAAGATCCTGATGAACTCGCTCTAGCTACGGTAGATTAGGGATTAATCCAGAGAATACTATAACGGAGCTAGGTATGCAAGGATAAGTAACTTTTTATTGCGTTAAATATTACGAAAGTATAAAATTAAAAAAGTTCATATCATTATATTTTCTTTATAATTTTGTTAATATGTATATAAAATTTTATACATCAACAAATTTTGGAAAGGTTTCGAAACAACCAAAAACAGAATTATATTTCCAAAATAATAGAATTAAGTCATGAAATTTTAAAAAATCGAAGAAAATATTTTAGAACCCTTTAACTAGAAAAATTTTATATTACCAGGTATTTCATATTTTTGTGATGAAAGATATAAATTTTATGGCCAATCGAATTTATAAATATCCTAAAATAATTTAAAAAGTACCACATATTTCATATTTCACAAAATTGTATGATTAGATTAACATTTATGAAATTATAGAGATTATATTTTTATGAGATTCAGAAAATTATTTAAAATATTTATAAGTCTATTACTATAAAATTTTACATCACTTAATTTTTGTATATCTGTGAGTAAGTACATAAATTTTTAAAGCCAAATGATTTTTTCAAGCCCTCCAAACAATTTAAAAACGAAATTTTTATGCATATTAAATTTTATGAGATTCAGAAAATGATTTAAAATATCTTATGAGTCTATAATTAAAAATTATATATCCCCGAATCCTTTATATTTCTATGAGCACACATACAAATATACATAGCCAAATTAATTTTAAAGGCACCTAAACTAGGGAGTGGCTAGTGTCAAACATATAGGACACATACACTTGAAAGTTTGAATATGCTTAATCTAAAAAGTTATGAACCCTCCAATTTTGAAAATTAGAAAAAAATAGTTAGAAAATTTGAAAGAAAATATAAAATTTTATTTTCAAGAATATTTTAATATAAAGATCATATTGACCGATTTGGATCGGCCGTTTGAAATTTTAATAGTCGATATTTGGATCGTGTTTGACATCATATCATTACTCCCTAAACAATTTAAAAACTAAACCATATTTAATTTGAAAATTTAAAATGGAGACGTCCACTGTTATCGGAAATGGAGATAAGTGGAGCGCTAACGTCATGATGACATCATCCATGTGCCGTAGAAAAACCTCGTGACATTTAAATGCTTATTATACGATACGATGATACGATTAAAAGGCGAATCTATACAAACCTGTGGTATACAAATTACTTGTGTTAGAAAAACATCCTATGCCGTTGAAGCAGCCTACGGGCTCCGGAATCACATCCTCTGGATGGCCATCCAGTGGATGGTTTCGATCTCAGCCGTCCGATTTAATCTCAATGGACATGAATGCCCCGTGCATGATACCAGGATTGATAGGCCCGAAAAAATCTAACCGTTGAGATTAAATCAGACGGCTCGGATCGAAAGACGTCCACTGGATGGTTGAATACAACCATCCAGAGGATGCGCTCCCTACGGGCTCCAACCGCGGATTGGGTGGCAAAAATTACCTGTATTAAAAATATCGTATATTCAATTTTTTTTATTTTATTTCGCTAAAAATTTTTTGCTTTATGAATTTATAATGTTTGAATGAATATTTTAATGGAAACAGCGTACAGGCTTTGGTGTTTCGGAAAAGAATAATCCCATGCCGTTGAAGCGTCATTATGCGTGGGATTGGATTGGGTGTGTATTTCTTAATTGCATTCAACAATTTTAAAGCAAATATTGTTGACCCATTAATATTTTAACATGCATTTTTCATATATTGCTATATCGCATAATATCCTATTTTTGTATTTTACCTTTAAGATATTTTACAATTATACTGAGTTAGAGTTTCTCAAATTGGTCTAATACAATATTAACTTGTAACCAACTGAAATTAGTTAAGGTCAAATAGATCCGTTAAGAAGCACCTTGTTTTTGACATTTGACTGGTTTCATTATCCCTTGAGGGTTGTTTGGATGAGGGGTTGAATAAGGAATAAGAATAAAGATCTCGAAATACGTGCTTGTCTAAATTTCTTATTTTAATTATATGGTTTTGTTAAAATATGGATAAGAGTCCAAATTTCATATTCTTGTATTGTTTGGGTTACACAAAAATAAGAAATTTGGAGCTTATTCTTATCCGATTTCTTATTCTTGCGCATCCAAACACAATATTATATATGTGTACAGTTAGTTAACTGGGATATTAGCTTCTTAATTTTTTCTATAAAATGAATAAACAACCCTTGAATGGTAAGCCGCCAGGTTAAACTAACACGCTAGTCCAGGACAGCAGCCATTTATTAGATGAGGCAAACTTGTCAGAGTCTTCATCAAAGAAATATCAACTTGGTAATTAAAAAAAAAAAAAGCAGAAGAAATATCAACTTGTATACATTTTAGTTAAGCGCCACTTATCAATGTGTTTGTTAATCCAACATGTTTGGCGTTCCTTTTAATGTTTTCATTGGATGAATCAAACAAATAAAAAAGAAATATATAATGTTAATGCGCTCCTCACTATGCCTTGCACTTAAACCTGTCTAACGTTAGAAACGGAGGCGAAACAATGGTGTTTCGTTGACTATTTCGTTTCGGTGACGAAATTAATTTTTGTTTCGGTAATCGTTTCGCAGGGCTGAAACGGACTGAAACGGTCAAGATTTACGTAAATTACACTGCAACGAAACTGTTTGCTGTTTCGTTGATCGTTTCGCTATACCGGACGAAACCATTTTCCTCTTTCGTTGATCGTTTCGCAGGGCCGAAACGAAACGGAATTACGTAATTCTTTTTCCGTTTGCAGCCCTACTTGCACTCCATCTTTTGTTGTCGTGGTAGTAAAAGACAAAGTTGTAAAGTTTCAAATTTATGGAAGTTAATATTAAAAAAATAATATCTGATATGAATATATGATTACTTGATGCTCTTTGCAATTTATCATTAACTGTTTCATGATTGATGACAAGCTAGTTAGCTAGATGCATGTTATGGATCAGCTTAAAGTTGACCTTGATAATGAAATATCAATGATATATGATTATCTGATCATGATTGATCCGCCTGCGCATATTAATTGTGATCCAGGAATTCCATGAAATCAACTATAATTTTTTTTTTTTTTGCCGAAGAAAATGACATTATTTGACAAGCGAAATATGTCATTTTGAGTGGTTCTGATACTTCTGAACAACAGAATAAGCGTCTGCCATTAAAAAATTAAATATATAAATAACAAAATAAGCGTCTACGCGCTATTAGTTAAAAGAATTGTTCACCTTCTTTCTCGGTAATCTAAGAACAAAATAAGGGGAAATAATATAATCCTCTGTTCGTTAATTTTTCCTTGTTCTTCGTAGACACCCAGCTGGCAACTAAAAGAAAAACATTAAGGCCCTGATCAAAATGGTGTATACGCGGGATTTCATTTTATTTCATTGGATTAGAATTGATTGAAGATGATTTCCAATTGAAATCCCATGATCAAAACAAATATAGGAAGAATTGAATTGAATTCTAAAAAAAGAATATTTTGCTCTCATCTATTTGAAGGAGAGGAGGAATATTAAGTTCTTTTTTATTTTCTCTCGTGAAATCCGACGAAATTTTGATCTAATTCCCGGTATTTCAATAGAGTCAAATTTTCCCACAAAATCCTATGAAATGAAATGAAATCTGACATTTTTTTAGATTCTGATCAGGAGATTTCAATATCATGGAAATTTCAAATTCAATTCCTACCTAAAAAGCTGATTTTGATTAGGGCCTAAGTTTATTTTTTCTCATTTCCATGTAATTAAGTTGTAGTATGGAATTTCAATTAATTACTTGTGTATAATTAATTCCAAAATGAAGGGAAAAAACAGCAGCAACGATTAGTTAAAAACTTTAAATTATTTAGTTAATCACCTTGTAATTATGGCCATGCTTGAGATTCAACCCCCGCATCGACATCACGACCTCTTTGTGAGCCTTATCGACGTAAATCATATACGGCGGGGTATTCTTCTCGGCCTCCTCATAACTGACATACTTGACGACACATTCAGGCGGGACTCGGTACTCCTCAGGCGGTGCATACTCAGGATTGCTGAGGTCGTTTTCATAAACAGCCAGGAGACCTCCACACATGCGCGGTATCGAGTTGAAGTCTTCCTCCGTGGCGGGAGGCCAGTTCTCGCTGTCGTAGGCGCCGATGTAAGTGCAGCGCTTCCATACCCAGTGCATGCAACCGAAGCAGGCGGCACATTCAAGCCCCAAACAAACCGACATTACCGATTCTTGTTTTGTTGAGTTATTATTGGTCTGTATTTTGGTTTCAAGTTTTGAGCTGTTTGTTGGTCGAGGAGTTTAAAAAGGAGGACGGTGCACAAGAGGATTAGGTGTAGGTGTGAGGGAGGATGCACTAGGGAGGAATTGATCATTTTTTTAAATTTCTGTTACCATGTGATTCGTTCGTTGATATTGCTCTGAAATTCTAGAGACTAGGGAAGAGCTTTTAGGTTTTGACCACTCAAAATGAGAAGGATGAAACTCAAAACGATGGGGAACGCGGGAAGTTGTTAGAGAGTAACTGTGCTTTTATCGCCTCCAATTTTGAAGAAAGAAAAATAACAACAAAAAAAAGAAGAAGAAGAAAGATTAGGGCCCGGGCTCTTTTCAGGCTTATACTTGAACATTTTATTTTTATTTTTTTCTGGTTAGCATTATATTTGATGTTTTGAGTTTGTAAGAAGGGAAAAGAAGGTAAAAAAATATTAAGATGCATGAATATGAATTTCGATACAACTATAATTTTTAGGTAATTCCTACGGTCTAATCAATAACAGTCGTTTATAATTTTGAAAGAATGGTCCAGATTTCGACCAATACAAAAAATTTAATCTACTGTTTGCCTATTTTAAATAGTAAAGTGTAAAACTCATTTTATTAACAAATTTAAAATAAATTAATAAATATTAGGTCTTTAACTGTTGATAAAATCAAATTGCCAATCAGTAGTACTGTAAATTATAAATTTATAATACAAATCACATATCACAGTAAGGAAATTATGCTGGATAATTAGACGAGTCTAGGTTTAGACTGGGTCTATCTTAGAAAATGAAATGCAATAACCTAATTTTATAAAATGCGTATTAGTTAATTGGATATATTGTAGAATCATGTTTTATATTTATTTTGACCGGATCTAAATCATATCCCTATATATATAAACCGAGTATTTGAATAAAAGTAGGACCATTATCTTCACGTATTATAATTAAAAAAAACTGAAGAATAAAGTCGTTATGTTCGTTAATACATTCAAGGCATTTTAATCATTGTTAAGAAAATAATAATATTATTTTTATTTTGAATTTTCCTTAAGCAGGTTGGAGGCGTATCCATCAAAGCAATTACAAATAAGGTTAGCTGCAATTGGCCAATACTGATGTGTTGCGTAACTAATATCTTATTTATTGAATAAATTACAAATGTTAGTTAAATCATGATAGCTTGCACCAGCTTGAACTTGGCAGGATTAGCACTAAATTAAACATGGAATCTTTTAAAATTTAAACTGAAAATGATTATAATATGCTTGGAAATTTATCTTAAACTAAAGAAAAAAAATAGCTGTCTATTAAACTTAAACGAACATTTCATGAAAAGGCATAAAATGATACTAAAATCAAGTGAAACAGTGAAATAAATTCTTGACCAGAAGATCACAAAAATAAAATCAGTATTAGATAATTCGTTGCTGCTTCAGGTCTGCAATAAATGTGATAATATAAAAAGAAAAATGGATTAATCCGTATGAATTTTGGAGTGCTTATAGAAATGGATCCTCATCTGATATTCTAAGCTTGCTTACAGGCTTACAGCCTGTCAATTTACTTATTATTTATTAACACATATTAGTTCCAGCAGATTTCTGACTTGAGGGACCACGGCCAGTACTAGAGACATCCAGTTCCTGAGGGCTGATGAATCACTTACACATGGGACCCTGATGTCAGATGTTTTTTTTTTTTTTTTTTGTTCTTGTGCCATAATTTGAGAAGATACTTTCTTTTTTGTAATCCATCCTCGTCAAGGTCGTCTCTTCTTCTTCTTCAAGCTCGAAAGCTCTTTTCCCTTTTTCTTCCACCTCAAAATCCCATGGAACTGTTTTTCTTCGAACCCTAATAAAGTCGCTTAGAATCGCTTTCTTCCTCAAGGCGAGCTTTGATTCTGTGCTTGTGAACTACTCTCCTCCTCTCGCTCTCTCCGTGCACACCTCTAAACCCTAGAAATCTCGCGCTTGATTTCGGAGGAGCTTCTTTCTCGCGTTTCTTCGATCTTTTCTGAGGGTTTTTGGTCGGATCTTGTTCGACTGAAGCCTTTCGTGTTGTTTTCTGAGATTTTGTCCCGATTGCTGGTCAAACTCACTCCTTCTTCTTGTTCAGGTAATTATCTGGTGTTAAACTTTGGATTAGTCTCTGATGAGATTTCTTTTGTCATTATTTCTGTAAGTAGGCCATTCTTATTGTAGAAAACTTCAGGGTAATTAGTAAAATGTAGTTGCTACTAAGTAGCTTTTGTAGACAAACCTCATACGGACTGTTTTTCACTCGATAAGTGCTTTGAGAAAATTTTCCACCTCTTGAGACTTGAATCCACATGGCAGATGTATATCATGCTTCATTTTGCAATCTTTGTTCACTTGTTTGTTAATTTCTCATCTTCTTTATCCATTTTTTTGCATGGTCATATGATTTGGCAAGAAAGCACTAACCTTTTCTTTTGTTACTTTTCAAATGCAGAGGACCTGTGCTCTGGATAAATCCATACTAGGTGTTTGTATTTTCAACTGAAGGATACAAAATGGCATTGGGTAATGTAATGAGGGGCAGAAGGGAAGTAGGAAGGGGTTCTCGAGGACGAGGCATGATTCGTGGCCAAGGCCGTGGTATGGCCCGTGCACCTGGTTCAGGAACATTTCGTGGACCTGGAAGGGCACTGCCTTCTAGGAGGATTCTTGGAGTTGATACTCGACCCTCTGCGATAAAAATTGCCAAGGCAAGCACGGATAACTTCCTATTTTGAGTATTTAAGGGAAACTATGGTATAAATATGAGCACAAGGCGAGAGCTTATGAGATTCGTGGATTTTTAGTAGGGATTACCATGAAAGTGATTTCCTTTTGAAACCCAACTTGGATAGTTGGGGCATGCTGTGACGAAATGCTACTGTGGGAAGATTAATGCATGCATCTCTACAAAAATTCCATTTAGGGTTCGGGAATGCTGCATGATCTTGTTAAAGCAATATGTAGGCCAATATAATGCTGGTTTAATGGGAGGTGGTTTAGTAAGGCAATGGTTTTGTTGTGCATCACGAGAAGCTGTTGCAGTGTTTCTAGATTGTGAACTTGTACATTGTGGTGTGAAGATTGCCGGTAGAGTGTATTGGTCCATTCAGATAAGGGTGGCAGAGCATGGTTTTTGTTTCATTTCTTCTTCTCTCTCCTTGTCACCTCTACAAGTCGTATTTAGTGCCTCTTTTCCAGAGTTTTTTACTCTACTTTCCCTTGTAACCCTTATTTTTTATCCGAACGCAAATGGTAGGTAGAGGCTAGAAAGCCTGAATTGTCCTGAAAACTCAGCAGATACATTGCTGTATCTTATACTTGAAAACCAATGATCTGGACCCTACTGAACACAATCTATGGGCCGAGTCTAACCTGACACAGTAATGAAAACAAATTTCCCTTAAAAAGTAATAAATCAAAAGCTACAAGTTCTGATCTGAACCCAAGTGACCCGAAACCTGAACCAGATAATACTGATCAGGTCAGAGTATTACTTGTCTCAATCCAGACCATCTTGTTTAACATAGGAACCTCGTAGGCCGAACTGTAGAATTGAGAAAACCAAATTTTATGAAGGCCTCAAACAAATCCTACCTGAACCACCATGAAGGACCCTGCTTGAGATAATATCAGCTGAAACTGATCCCTCCAATTTGTGTGCCACCTCTCTAACTAGATGGACGGCTTACTAAACCTTATATTTCACTAGCCTGTGCTCTTGCTAGATGGCTTTAAAAACCATGTTAATGAGTAATTACTTACAACTGGGCATTTTTGGCATATCATTCAGTCTTTCGAGAGAACCAGTGGCATGGCATGGAGGCATGATCTCTTTGAGGATAGTGTGGCAGCAGTGAGCAGTCATCCTGGAGCACAAGATGGTGGTGCAAAGCTGTACATTTCAAACCTCGATGCCAGGGTCTCTAATGATGATATTAAGGTAGTTTGAGCTCCCTGGAGTGCTACAGCCATTTGAAAAATTGAAAGTTGGGTCATGTGAGAGTTAATACTCTGAGCTAATTTAAAAAAAAAAAATTCCTTGACTCTGCTTTATTAGGAGCTCTTCTCTGAGTTTGGTGAACTGAAGCGTTATGGAGTTCATTATGATAATCATGGCCGCTCCAATGTGAGTTGATCATATATTTTTTTTGTTGTTATTGCTGTTTGCTTAATTTGGGGTACCCACGGCCAAAGGTCACTAAAACATTGCTAATTAGTAAATTATGATAACTAGTTTGACAATCGACAAATTGAATAAATGTAATGTGAGACAAAAGGTATTGTGATTTTGAAAATTTGTTATTTATATGATGAGTTTCTTTAGATAAAAAGGGAAAAAAAATGTAGATGTAAACTGTTTTAGCACTGTTTTGCGTCACTACTAGTTCAGTGCCAAAGTTATAATTATGATAATGAATTTCACTGGCAGAACTTTTCTTAGTCAAATAAGGTGTATCATTAATCACTGGTAGACATGAATATAGAAATTTCTTGTATATTCTTTTCTAACTACATACAATTTCCCAACATAAGAACTTGAACTTGATATTTTATCAATTTGGTTATTTGGTAGGTATTTGAAAAAATGCTGTTTTTCCGTTGTAAATTGGGTCAGTTACATGAATGTTTCCATCACTAGTAGGATTAGAGATGGATTAAAAATGTAGAAATGAGATGGAAATTAAGCCAAAAGTTTAGGGTTTTTTATATTGAAAAATCCTGATTAACCCCCCCCCCCCCCCCTGCCCCTCATTTTGACATGACTTCATGTCCAGGGTTCAGCAGAAGTGGTGTTTATCCGAAGGAGTGATGCTGTGGCCGCACTTAAGAAGTATAACAATGTCCAGCTTGATGGTAAGCCTATGAAGATTGAGATAATTGGCACAAATGCTGGTATTCCAGCGATGCCCCATTTCAATGTTGTTGCCAGTGCTGATGGCAGAGGGAAGAGAACTGTTGTTATGATGTACGTCCTTCTGTTCCTTTGTCTCTCCCTCTCTATATGCACATCTCTCTCCTTCTAGAATTTTATTAACAAGGATTGGAAATATTATCTGTCCCGTTAGAAAGCTTATGCCCATCAACCTTCGCTTTTTTCCTTACGCTTTATGAAGCAAACAAGTGAGGTGCAAGGTAAATCTGAAATGCGTGGAGGTAAAAAGGAGGATTGTGGAGAATGTTTGCTAAAATTAAACATTTCAGAGATATACAATGGATATTTCTGTTACGTTTAGACATATAGGGTTAGCAGTGAATGGATGGCTCCTCTTTTGGGTTGTTATTATATCGTAATTAACTCCAAATAATGGATGGCTCCTCTTTTGTTCTATGTTATTTCTTTAACATTTTTTTATAAATGTCGTCTTCATATGTTTTTTTATACTTCTTATTAGCATGGTACCTATTGTGAAAAAAGTCGAAACTTGCTCACACGAGTAATATTTCAAATTAACACTGTTGAGCTGGTGCTCTTATGATGAACCTAGCTTATCTGCTTTCACTTGTTAAATATTGCAATTGTATTGTACATACATATGCTAGCATTCCTTTGAAATTTCTGTTTGCTTTATCAGTACCAATTAGTGCTCAGTTATTATTCCTCTGGGAAGTATCTCCCACTATCTTCTCATCTCTCTACATTAGCATTGGTCACACAGTGAAGGAATAATTTTTTTTATCTCAGGTCTCAATCCAATCGACATGGTGCTGGTCCATCTAATCGTGTTGCTAGGTAATTCTACTAAAACTTCTAGAGATAATACATGCTTGATCTTCTATGGCTATCAGTTCTCTGCTTATGATATATGTTAGCTTAGTGAAGAGTTATTACTTGTCTTTTTTTTTTTTTTTTTTTGAAAATGACTTGTTTTCTTTTAAAGTAATGAATAGCTACATTTGGTCGAAAGCCCCTAAAGATGATAACATTAACATGCAGTGATCCCATGAATTATATTTAAGTAGTTTCTCATGTCTAAATTTTTCAGTGGAATTAGGCGAAGCCGTGGTGGTTCCCAAGGACACATGAATGGTAATGGTATTGGCCGTGGCCGTGGCCGAGGCCGGGGTCGGGGGCCCAGCCGCGGTAGTGGCCGTGGCGGCAGCCGTGGCCGTGGTGGACGTGGATCTTGGAGGCGGGTGAACAAGTCAGCTGCAGAGTTGGATAAGGAGCTTGACAAGTACCATGCTCAGGCAATGGATACTTAATATGTTTGTGGCTGTTTGCAAGTTTCTTTCCTTTCGTTTCTCATACCTTGTTTTCACTGTATGCAAGATCTAGTATGCCAACTTATTTTTTTCCCTTTTTATTTGTTTGGAGTTAGTTGGAGAGCTTGTCTCTACCTTAGGCTAGATTTGGAAGGACTTTGGGGTCCAACCGTAAGTAGCTGTTTGTATTTGCAGAGAAATATAATGTTCTAAGCTGTTCGCCTTATTAGGTTCTGGGTAGAACTTACATATCCACCCAAGTGACTGTTGGAGTGCTTTCCTTTCACGGAAGCCGTTGTGGGTAAAATGTGACCGTTTAAAAGCTTGAAAGTTGTATGCAGAAATTGCGAATGCATGTAGTTTTGAAAAAACCCGAAAGTTGTATGAGAATTTAATTTCATAAAAATTGAATGTCGTCTGCGAATGCTGTGATTCCTGTGAACACGCAAGTATTTATTTGAGGATTTCAAACTGCCTGAGATGCGTTTGGACCTCAAACTAGAGACGTTGTATTATGACAATTATTGAATAGGACCACGTGAGGCTCTATGCAGCTGACTTCTATTTTGCTGAAGTACAATCTATACGTGTTATTAATGAAAAAATGCCATAGACTAAAAGCTTGTTTTCCGTGGCATGTTAAATACGGATCATGTGAGGCTCTATAGCCTACTTGTATTTTGCTGTAGTACAATCTATAGATGCTAACCTAATGAAAAAAAATCATAAACTAAAGCTTGTATTTCGTGGCATGTTAATGTAGTGCGAAATATGGATCATAAAAATAGCCCATCATAATAAGAAATATACCTCGGCACCAGGCTAACACTTGATTATATCTTTAGAAATCTATTATATAAAATTTGGAACCAAGATCTACCTCAAGCAATAATATTAGTTTCAAAGAACCAATTGAGAGAAACATGGCCTGTAGTTTCCGGGGAATGAAACCAGGCGCAGCCCATGTCAAGTTACCAGAAAACAACAAACAAAAATTTACACAACTAACAGGTACCCAAACAAATAGTTTATCAAATTCCACAAACTGTCAATCCGAATGACAATTAATTGGTGATATTTTTATGGACCAATTCTTCAAAACACTTATTTGCCCACCTCTCAAGAATCTTCATCAATCAGACCTGACTGTGCGTCCAAATCATCATCAGAATCCAAAGACCGGAAAGCAGTCTTGGCTGCAATCTTGGTCAATGCAGCAGTTTTGCTGGCTCTCTGAGAGCGCATTGATGTCAGGCTGGGAGTCACTGGGACCTGATTTGTTGACGGGGCATCCAAATTACTTGTGCCACCATTGTTTGTGCCACTGTCTCCGTCTTCGCTGGAATGCCGCCTGCGCCTTAGTCTTGCCCTGGATGGAGGTGCTTTTGCTGATGGCGGCACTGGTGTTGGTGGCACCACATTGTTATCCCACTGAATGCCTCCTTGAATGCCCAGTTTCTCTGAGGAAAACAGAAAAGTAAAACAATGTGTTAAAGATTAGATGAATATTAGTAACAGAGAAAAAACTGAATCAAGATTAATAATGAGGTTTCTTTAGATTGTCGAGTAGATCAAAATGAAAGTTCAGGTTTGCTGATTGAACCTAATCTGATTGTTTTTTTTTTATATTAAGATCATGAACTCTTGTGTGAAGCTGCACCTATACTCAATTTTTTTTTTTTTTAACTTTTTGCCACCCCTCATTTCTTGACCATGGTACACTTTTATCGAGGATTGAACATAGAGCCAAAGGATAAAAATATAGCTCGCCTAAATCAACTTCTTGACACGCAAATATAAAAATTACAAAGGCTAAATATGACGTTTTCACTCTTGTGGGGCTATAACATGATATAGCAAATGCAACCCTTTTGAGGTTTTGCATTAATTCAATTTTTATATCTCATACCTAATAGAGCTATAACTTCTTCATCTGGTATATCCTCGGTGGGGCATTCATCTAATGTCTTGAGCACTGTGCTCATTTTAGTTAGATCTCTAACAACATCCCTGTCGGAATAAACACGACATATAAGTACATTTATCATCCCTCTCAGACATTTGATTGCCTTCTGTTCAGAAGCCTTGAATTGTAGGATGATGAGCATTTTGCATAAGGCTGAGATGTATGCTTTTGCAGCAGCTGTTCTCTCTTGACAGGATGCCACCTACAGAAAGAAAGGAACTAGCTTAAGTGCAGTCGATAAAACATAAGTACCTTCTGTCTTGTTATGTTTCCTCTCAAGAAGGAGCAGGGGCAGAGGGGCAAGGAAAAGGAAAAAAATACAGGACAGATTGCATGCATATGCTACTACAAAAAAGGAATATCATGTAGAAGCCTCCTAGGTATCTCTTTTACCCCTCTAAAGCACCAAGACTTATTACATATAAGCTCTTCTCCTGATAATCTTAAACTCATTACACCTTTTCCTCTCCTCATTTGCATATAATTAAATGAAATGCCTCTTGTGTCTTAAAGGGCAGACATGACATTGTTATAGTTTCCAGTTGGTTGATTATTTTGTTTTGTAGGGAATTACTCTATGACATTTTACAAGATGACTGTTTTAAAAAAAGTAGAACCATTGAAAGATACCTCAACGGCAATACAAATGGCAAGACCTTCCTCCCTGCAATCAAGGCCATCTCCTGAATGTTCTTCATTATCTTTTGATAAGAGAGGGGTTTGCATCATTTGTATCATGAAACGAGCTGCCAAGGCAGCTCTTTTCCTTAATTTAGACACAACTACGGAGCTCCCCCCGATGTTCCCAAACATCCCAGGCCACATGCTCCTCATAACTGGAATGAATGCACAGGAGACGGACCTCTGTGGGAAAAAAACAAAGGACACAAAACAACCAACAAATGAACTTTGAAGTATCTGTGACTTTGGATTGTTGAATAAGGAAAAAAAAAAGCATTACTTGCCTTGTTGTCATATGAGAGCGCTGGAAAATGCTCAAAGAAGACGGATAAGCACTGTCTCAACCTAGTATAAAATGAATGAGAATTAGCCTTTAAAGTTCTTTAGTAGAAAGACTATCAATGTGCAGTCTCATGCATACAAAAATGTAAACAAAAAAAAAGAAGAAGGAACGAAAAGGGAAAAGTTAGGCCTTTATCCATATGGCCTGCTACACTTGGGTACCTTATGCTGTTAGATAAGCACCTTAATTTCTGGTCAACAGTTTAGCAAGTAATACTGCATATTCAAAATCAAAATGCCAAAAAAAAAGGTAACATGATCTTGCATACTATACAAAACTTGTAATCCAAACACTAGTGATCCAGAAACTACCTTTGAAGTTCTTCACTTTCCTCAGAGAAGTATAGGGTTATGAGCTTCGATAAGATCACAGGACGCAGTTCCACAGGAAAACTTGGGCAATTCTCACTCAAAAGAAGCAACTTTGCAAATCCCTCTCCAAGCACAGCAACAATATTTTCCTCAACATCATCTTCAGTCCCTAATTCTGATTTATCTCTGGAAAATCCTGAATACAACAGATCAAGCACATCTATACAAGCATCTTCTCCATAGTCAGATGTGTCTACCAAACCGAAAGAAGTTTTTGTAACTTCAGAATTCAAGCCAATGGCTTTGTTTAGCTCATTAGGCCCATGCCATGTGACAAGATCGAGTAGTGCCTTACATGCCATGGCACAGACTGGAGGAGACCCCTTTATGAACGATTGATACAGTTGCCGCACTAATTCTGAACTTGGTCTCTTTTCCAATATTCCGAAGAGACCAAGATATCGCACAGCAGCTCTCTGTACATCCATGGCAGTTTGTTTTGCCTAGATGCACATAAATTTAGACCACTCAGCAACAAGTATTCAGTATTTTTTCAAAAAAGGTGGGTGAGTACCGGCACCAGTTTTTGTTATGTGGGCCATATAGTAGCATGTGTACTTGTGTTTGAAAAGCAGGTTAGGCAAGGATGCAAGTTGGCTGAGGGAAGCTAAATATATAGTTATATAGAATTTTCATTCAGTTCCTAATGCTTATCGGGTTCTATACCAGCAACGGTCCAGTTTTGTTAGAAGCTTTGCGAAAATAATAACTGATGTATAGGTATCTCTGATGAGCTAGTGTGGAAAGCCTGAGATGAACTTGCTTGAGGGTTTTGTTTTGGGGTATTTTACATTTTCAAATTTCTAGTTAATGCAGGTTGTAATTTGTTTCATTTTTAATGAAACAGGCAGAATGCCTTTTCCAACATAAATACATTCATTAAAGACAAATTGTTTAGCTTTAGGCCTTTGACTAGATTGGACCTGACATAACCGAGACGTAGCTGACATGCCGACCTTAATGCATGGGACAGTCGAAATCATTAAGATTCCTTGACAAGCAGGCTCGCCTAGTCAGTCCAATTTAACCAGATTGAAGAAATTTAAAACTTTTTTTTGGCTAGAATAGAATGCTTAATATCTATTTATGTATAAGTCCACTAAGATATCTTTACAAAAAAGCAGCTACCCTGATGATGCCAATTATACCAAAACTTAAACACTTACCGCAGGAAGCAGCAACGAATTAAGCAACTCAGAAGCTCCAATAGTTTTGCCTCGCAACATCCATAACCCATCAATGTTCTCTAGGAGAAACCCAATAAGAGAGAGGCAATGCATCCACTCAGTGAAATTGGCTGTTCTCTCTCTGCAGGGACGAGCCCGGTCCTCAATGATACCAGTTAACACCTCCTCAAATTCCCCAGTCGAGGCATGCACCTTCTTCGCCAGCTCTGACATGGCCTGGGCCCACTCCCTGTCACCTCCCAAGGTAAGCCCATCACCTACTGATATTTCATTTCCCAATTCATCTGTCTCAGATTCTGGAGGCACAAGTAACAGATCGCGAAGAAATGCTGATGCGGTCTTACGATTGGTGCTGTCTGAGAAGTCAAGCAGTGTACCAAGCAGTAATAGCTGGCGTGAGACAAAGTGGTAATTTGGTCCTGGTGGAGAGAGAATATATTAAAGAAAATGAGAAGCAGATGCCAGGTGTTATAGAAAGATAGTGCTTCACATTTTTACCTTCATCTGAGTATTGATTTGAAATGTCCTGTTTTGCATAAAACTGGAGTATGTACAAAACAAGCAGAAAAAAAAAATTGACTTTTTATTGGTACCAGCTAATTTACAAACATACATTACCAGTATAAGATATGCTCCCAGTCTATGTACATGGGAATGAGCTTCCTACTAAACAAAAGCATTTAATCTTGACCAAATACAGACATCATTTAACTGAGTTATAGCAAATTTAGTGATTCCCCTTTCCCAATTGGGGTTAAAATGCTATAGTCTGATTCCTTTTCCAACAAAAGCCAGCATCTTTCTTAATGCCACCACAGAAGAGTGTGCTAGTAAGGTCTTAATCCTAAGAAAACCTTGTTTTACTTTCCAAATTTGAAAGTTTTTCTTTTCACTGTACTCTAACAGCTTAATTAGGTTTACTGAGTACAAGATTATTTGTGCTTACCAGCAGAAAGATGGGCTTTGACCAAAGCAACATAATCAGAGACAGAACCAGGAAGTACTCCCTCAAGTAGGTCATTTTTATCTGATGCTTCTGATGCATACAATGCAGCTTCTGTCCCAGTAGTAGTTGCAGCATCAGTGCCTTTAGCCTGCACAGGATGTCCATTCATAATAGTTAAAAAGCTGGTAGGCTAAGCAAACAATTATAGTTCAAGAAGTCTGCCCAGCATGTGACAAGAATTGAATATCAGTAAGTCTATTCTGGTAGAAGCAGAGGAAAAAATAATCCTGAAAATCAAATAAAAATGTTATTTACTTGAGCTTCAGCATGCAGATGTTTGCACACAACCTTCCAGTAAAGAGCAGCTTCTGGGCTGATTAATTGAACAGTTGGGGTGCTTTCTGCTGCATTTTGTTATTAAGAAAAATCAATAAGGAAAAGACAAGGACCCAATGAACACGGCCAGCACTAATTGGTACCCAAATAAATCCAGAAGTTACACAAATTTAAAGTTGTTTATGTGGCCCTATCACATTTTTACCTTCATCTGAGTATTGATTTGAAATGTCCTGTTTTGCATAAAACTGGAGTATGTACAAAACAAGCAGAAAAAAAAAATTGACTTTTTATTGGTACCAGCTAATTTACAAACATACATTACCAGTATAAGATATGCTCCCAGTCTATGTACATGGGAATGAGCTTCCTACTAAACAAAAGCATTTAATCTTGACCAAATACAGACATCATTTAACTGAGTTATAGCAAATTTAGTGATTCCCCTTTCCCAATTGGGGTTAAAATGCTATAGTCTGATTCCTTTTCCAACAAAAGCCAGCATCTTTCTTAATGCCACCACAGAAGAGTGTGCTAGTAAGGTCTTAATCCTAAGAAAACCTTGTTTTACTTTCCAAATTTGAAAGTTTTTCTTTTCACTGTACTCTAACAGCTTAATTAGGTTTACTGAGTACAAGATTATTTGTGCTTACCAGCAGAAAGATGGGCTTTGACCAAAGCAACATAATCAGAGACAGAACCAGGAAGTACTCCCTCAAGTAGGTCATTTTTATCTGATGCTTCTGATGCATACAATGCAGCTTCTGTCCCAGTAGTAGTTGCAGCATCAGTGCCTTTAGCCTGCACAGGATGTCCATTCATAATAGTTAAAAAGCTGGTAGGCTAAGCAAACAATTATAGTTCAAGAAGTCTGCCCAGCATGTGACAAGAATTGAATATCAGTAAGTCTATTCTGGTAGAAGCAGAGGAAAAAATAATCCTGAAAATCAAATAAAAATGTTATTTACTTGAGCTTCAGCATGCAGATGTTTGCACACAACCTTCCAGTAAAGAGCAGCTTCTGGGCTGATTAATTGAACAGTTGGGGTGCTTTCTGCTGCATTTTGTTATTAAGAAAAATCAATAAGGAAAAGACAAGGACCCAATGAACACGGCCAGCACTAATTGGTACCCAAATAAATCCAGAAGTTACACAAATTTAAAGTTGTTTATGTGGCCCTATCCCACTATAGACATAATAGACTTGCAGTAGAGAATAATATTGGAGAAGCATGTTTCGAAAACCAACACAATTATGGAGCCAGCAGAACAAGTAAAATTAAAATATAAACATATCCACAAATTTTACCAGCAGACGAGCTCAACTGACATGTTTGAGGACTATTACCTACCCCATGTCCCTAAAAGAAGAGACAACTCAACAGATGTTTCCAGTAGAACCTAAAAATTGTTCATTTTGAAATATGTGAATTTTTGTTTACCTTCAGATGTATTTTCTGAAGATATGTACTCCCTTATACTCTGGCTTTCCTGTATATGCACCACACCATCATTTAAAAGAGTCTCCAGCACAGCCTCTCCAATCGACTCGTATGTCTCGACGTCAAAAAACTTTAACAAAGCTACTGGATCACCTCCACAGCACTTCGTAAGCCACTCCTCCTTCAGCATCCTGACGCACTCCTTCGCCACTGGAGAAGATCTGTCCTTAAGCCCCCTCTTGAGGAGTGTGGTCCGATGTTTGATACTGAAAACAAATAAGACCATAACTTCATTAATCCAGCCAGCTGCAATTTGGTTGGTCAATTTTACTTATCATTTAAAAATATTAACTTTCTTCCTTATAGAATATTTAAAAGTTAAATTGATGCTAACACATTCAGGAATGGCCAGTAATAATACTATGTCTAAGAACCTAATATCATTAAAAAAAAAACTGCACCAGTTCACAAATTTGATTGCAGCAGGGTATTCCCTGTAATTTCAATCACAGTCAAATAAGTGCTCATGAGTCATGACATTTCTGCTCTTTCTTCAGAAGCCAAGAAATCAGTCTTGTTTAATAAGAGCAAGTACAGAATGGGGATGACCTGCTCAACACTCCCTCACCACCCCTCGATGCTATTGATGCAGATGACCTATTGAATTATGAGAAAGGGTTTATAAGATTGACACTGTACTGTACTATGGTCATACCTAGTAAATTCCAATTTTTAACTTAATTTATGGCCTACAAGCTAAGATTATAATTCTTTGTGGAATAGGTGAGACCGTGAGGCTGCATGTAGTGAACAGGAGATAATTGGGTCAACTGAAGAAATGGATTTGACAGACTCAATAATTTACCAATTATTTTTTTCTAAAGGGATTTGCCTTGTTTGCTTCTTTTGCTACTATTATACTATTATGAAATCTTCAATTATTTGCCTAAACTGCAGAAAGATTGCACTGTTACTGCATGATGTTTGTTGCCAACATCCAAATGGCCACACAAAGCCCAACAAGAATGAACAAACCATGGAGGCATGGCATACTAATAAACAGTTAGTTGCATGATAAAGGAGTTCACCTGAGAGCTTGAAGTGGAAATTTGCTCACTAAGACACAATAAGAAGCCCTACGTACCAAGCCACTAACATCAAGTGTGGCCTCGACAATGGCCTCCAGTGTGGCACTTGATGGGGGCAGAGACAAGATGATTGTCTTTCGCACATCCTGCCACGTTTCAAAATTAACAAAGAAATGAGACAGCTAATTACATTCTCTCTCAAATTCAGTGAGAAATTAAAACCTTCTGAAACCTAAAACAGAAACAAGGATTTTTGGACCAGTTTATCGTGAACATATGACCATATAGACGCCCACTGCTATATTTGAAACACTACAGTACCATTCAGATTATGTTCATTATTGTCGTTGTTCTTTTTCTCAGGAATTCTTATGCTAACATCAGGCAGTAAATTTCTGTTAATGTACAGGTATTCTGCATACAAATCCTGCTAAGTGCTGCTAAGTATGTACTGATAGCCGATGACAATCAATGAAAATTTGGTGGATATGTTGTAAAGAAATTTACTGGATTTTGTTCCCTGGGAAGAGCTTCTAGAAAAAGATCCACAATATCACTCTCATCATCAGCAAACCGCGCTAAAGCTCTCACGGCAAACACTCGGATACCAGGGATTTTATCTCCAACCCGCACCTTCATGCCTTCGATTACATCGTCCCACACTTCATCACTGACCTCAGCATCATCCGGCAATCGGATAATAATCTGCAAACATTTACTGATGTTAAAATTGTGAGCTCAATAGAGATAAACTGATCAAGAGCAGTAGAGATTCACCTCCGAGATGATCTGGCAAGAGCGGAACCTAGCTGGCCGGTGCGCAGAGCAAGCACCGGAGAGAAGAAGCCTAAGGAACAGCTCGAGGAAAGAGATCTCAGTATCAACGGCACCACTGCCGCTTCCATCGACAATGGAGGCAAAGGATGCCGCAAAACGGACAGCACGCTCGGCGCTGATTGTCCGGCGGGGAAAGTCGAAAAGAGGCGCTAGGGCTCCGACAAAGGCCTCAAAGAAGAGGTCAGGAGGAGAGGATCGGTGGAGAGAGACGAGTTCTTTGAGCTTACGATTGTGTAAGGCTTGAGATTGGCGTGATTCATCGATGATCCGGCGGATCTCGCCGGAGAGGCGCTGCTCCGCCTCGCTCTCAGTCGCCTCCGCCATTTTCGTTTTGAAATGGACTGGTGTCTAGTGAGGGAGTGTGGAATTTGGAGTTTGACGGGCGGGAAACTTATCAGATTATTAAAAAGGATTTTGAGAATTATAGAGGTCAAATGCAATATGGGCCTGACAGAAGCCCGGTGCTTTGGGCTTTTTTTAGGAAATCGGTGGTTAAGTTCATTTGAAGGAATTTCAAAATTTTTTTTGCAAAAGTACATAAGAAAGATTCAGCTCTGGAATCAACCTAATATTGTTACATTTAATATAATTATTAATTATTATTTATATTCTATAAATACGTATTATTACTATTTTAATGTCAACGAAATAATATATAATTTTGATACGCCTTCAAGTACCTTTTTCCCTACACTATTAGATCGAGAAAATAAACAAAGTCTCGAAAGTCAAATTAAATTACTTTTAAACTAAATTAATACGTTGAAAAAAAATTATGCAAATAAAACATGAGACTCTTGGGTTTCCCTCTCCTATTGAATTTCATAATTCGAATTCATGTTTTTTTTATTAAAAAACCAAATTTTTTTTTTACTTTTTTAGAAGAAATTGTTCTTAGATAAATGCAAGTCACTTTTATAGAAGTATTGTGCCATAGACCATAGTTGATCTCCTACTTTTGTGGGGTACCGTCTTTACTTGAACTCATCGACTTTTAAAGACATGCCATGGTATTTCCCGGATAGTTTGGACTATTGTTGTTATTTGTTTTACAAATACCAACATTTTCTTCGTGGCTTAATGTATGAATCGAAACTGGTCGACTTCTTTGACAAACCATTGCTTTCTTTTTAGAGATTTTGACCTATTTAATATAAGCGACAGTAAGGCTGTGCTCCAGAATGAAAAGGCGGAAGGAAAATTAGAGGAAACGAGGCTAGCGAGTAAACCACCGGTCTGCCCAATGCGAGTTTACTCGCTTCACAACAGAGATGAGAAGGGATAAGAGGGAACAAGACGAAATGAGATGAGAGACAGATCAACGAAGACTTTACTGCTGATCTCTAATCTCCCCTCGGTTCGTCTCCCCCTCCTTTCTTTGCTTTTGGAGCACAACCTAAATACCAAAGTTCGTTCTACACTAATGCGATAGAGAACTATTATGTAAATTTTCTAATAACATCTCTACTACTTATAAACGCACGGACCGTAGAGGTGTTACACGCTAGGCCTAGCATGTAAACAGATATTTCTGCCGTTCAATCGATTTGATCTGTGGCTGGATATTAATCGCCAGACCAAACAACACTATTGATTGGTTTTCCATCTGATACAGAAAGAAAAAGTAGCGCTGTTGGTATTGCGCTGGGTTCGTGAGTCTATTGCTTTGTTCGCTGAAGCGCGAGGGTTCGACTTCGTTTGCTGCGCACATTTTTTTTTTTTTTTATTTCGTGCGCAAGGGGTCGCTCAGCATTTTCTTTCCTCTCTGTTTTGTTTCTTTTCCTGCGCCTCTTAACAGACTCGCCATCGCAAACCATCGCATCTTTCCTTATTTCCTCATATGCGCCTCCAAATAAACTTGAAAATTAGGGTTTAGCTTTTATTGGAAACTTCATTTTAGGTATCATCCCTCAGCAAAACCCTCGATCTAGCTCGAGTAAAGAAGAGAACAAAAAAATGGCGACGGCCGCGGTCTGAGTCTGCAGTGCCTTTCGTGAGGCATTCTCACCAAACAGGCTCGAGTCATTGGCATCTTCCTCGGCTCCGCCTCCTTCATCGGCCCGAGTCTACAGCGCCTTTCTCGCCTCCGCCATCGCCTCATTTCCCTCCTCCAACCAGATCTAACAAGCACCACCTCTGCCTCCTCCATGCCAACCTGCGCCATCGCCGATGGCTGCAATAGCCATGGAAATCTTGTGATCTCTTCTCCTACCTCAAGTGCAAGGTCTACGACTGCCACCTTCCTCTCCCAGTGATCATAGATGTCGATGTATACAAATCCGAGGGTTTTAAATTTCTTTGCAATATTTCTCGGATTAAAAAATTTCGTTTTCTCCAATTATTCCACCAAAATGAACGAATTAAAGGAAGCGAATTTGAGTTATGGGGGGATCTGGGAAGTGGATTAAATCGCTCATGAGCCTCAAGATATCAGAAAGAGATTTTCACCAGGTACGACAGTCAAATTAATTTTTCTAAAAGTATTTTTTGTTTGTTTGTTTGTTATATTTGCTTTTCCATTATACATTATAGATTGAAGTAGAAACCTAAGTTCTGTTTTAATTTCTCTTTTCTGATCAATTGTGCCCAAAAATATAAAGTCGTTAGATGGAGAAAAACACTATAAAATTGATAAAGTTAAACCGATTTATTCTAATTAGTGAACTTATGTCTACGTAAGTACCTGAATTTGGTAGTATCACGAGAAAAACCAAGTATTCCAACCATCAGAACTTCAATTTCAAATTTCAATACAAGATAAAAAAAGTTTTTTTCAAAAAGAAAGTATTGGAAAGTAGTTGTATAATTTATGGGAGAATTGATACAAAATTGGTTGAAATTTGTCTTTGTTTTTGGAAAGGAAATGCCTATTGATGTAAACAAGAGCAAGAAATGGAAGTTGTGGCTAACCTCATCTAGGTCAAGGAGCGGGAGTCGCCTATGCATCAGAGACTTCATCAGTGACTACTGGAGATCCTTTGAGTGCGACAGTGGCAGCACTGGTCCGGGCCCTACCACGGGAATTTCAGGTAATTAGGCAGGATTGGGCTACAGTTTGCATACAGAGTGCTAGGTCTTCACCTTTTCTTCAATTTTCTAACGATCTTTTAAAAAAAATTTCGCTTCAGAATTATTTGAAAGAACTCTGACTGATACAATGTTTTTTGAAATTAGTTACTTCTTGCCTTAGCTTGAGGGGCTACCGCTGGGTTTGTGAAGGAAATTCTGACCTGAAATTGAAGCCAAAAAAAGAATTGGGGCTGGGATGGTTGTAATCAGGTTTTCGTCGTACTATTTTGTGAGAATTGAACTAATTATTGTTCTCTATTAGAGTCTGATCTGGTATTTTTATGAATTTAGGGGTAACTGGATTCGAGCGTGATGTGGATAAGGGAAAGAACCAGAGTGATCTCTTAGCCGCTGGCAGCAAAAAGTTTTTTTTTAAACTTTAATCTATGATATGTTCTTGATAATTCATTTATGCTCATTTCTAATTTATTTTGCATGTTTTTTTCAACATATCAGCTTCAGCAATACATAAAGAAGAAGGATAACAAAGGAAGCAACAGGAACAGTGGCATCTCAAACAAGAGCACAAATCTCGAGGCAGTATGCAGTATCTACAGCAAATGCAGACCAACACCAACAGGATGCTAATTTGGCATCTGATAATGGAGTCGACGAAGATTCGAAAGATGATACAGAAGATGTGTCAGTGAGCCATGCAACTGATCAGCAAGTACCTTCACTTTAAATTATAGATAAAAAAAAAATACATCCTCTTTTACTTCTTACCCAATACCCTGTCTAAAATTTATATCAACGCACCCCCCCCCCAGTAAATCATAATAGAAAGAAATACTTAACAACGATAGGACAGAAAAAATTGATTCAGAACTCATCGTAGTACATGGACGCTTTAGAGAAAATAAACAAGAATAATATAAGTTTCGCCTGCCTGGACTTTATAACTACATTAAATGCCTAAAAGTTCTCTTGCCGTTTCAACTGATAATTAAACAACCTAAAGTTAGAAAATAAATTTCACATGATTGTTTATAAATTACTACGCGTTATGGCTTCCAGAAGTGGAAGCGGCTTCAGCTGTGCTCCTTTCATCAAGCAAAGGTGGCACACTGCTTGTGCTTGATCGAGGAGAGGGGCTTTCAATATCTGGTACTACTGTGAGAGGTGTAAGGGCTGTGGCGACATCGGACATCCGTGGTCGATCAGAGGCTCTTTCTTGGAGACATAGCAGCTATTGCAACTGCTTGGTTGAGAGCTTTTGAGGGGTAATCATTTTTTATTAATGGGTCTTTTAGCTCTGGATATTTTGTTTGATCTCTCAACATTGGCATGGCCTGTAAAAGGAAAGAGATAGTAGATAAATAAATGTTTTTATTTCTTTCAATAAAAAATGATAACTTATAATTGTTTCATACTTTCATCTGACCAGGACTTAGAATTTGTTTCCAAGTACAAGGGTGCTATGTGACCCTCATAAAACAATGCAAAGGAAATACAAAGAATGAATACCAAGCCTTTGTTTATAATTTTCAGACGGCAAGAGACCAGATCTATTTTGCTTTTGAATTGAAATTTTAATCACGAGATATTTATAAATTCTCCAAAAATATTAATAGGATTGATAGGTATGCTTTTTTGAAATTCTATAGTGCTTTTTGTTCATGTTTGTGGGATCGTAGAAATTTTGTTATTTTAAAGCCTTCTCCTTTGAAAACTGTGAGAACTATGCTAACATTGATTGAAAATACTTTGAATTGTTAGTTAGGTAAGATGTGACCAAAGTACAAAGAGGAATTGACTCAGGTAAGATGCAATCGAAGTACAACGAGAAATTGACTAAGTGAAGGGTGCAAGACAGGAAGATGGTACCTCTGTAGATGGTGTAGGGAGATATGGTGGAACAGATTGACAATCAGGCTGGAGATGGGACTGAACAAGAGAATACAAAATAGATAACATAAAAGTTAAACGAAGTTTGAAGATTCTTGTCATTTGAAGTGATGTTTTTTTTTTTTTTTTTTCTCTTTTTGGATTTACTATTAAATCTAGCGTATATTGAAAGGTTGGAATGGTATCGACGTGATGTAATAAAAAGGTTTAGATGGAGAGTGGAGACTTTGTTAATCAGTGCTGAATTGCTGATGTATGTTGGTAACAAGCATGGTGGTGTTTGAGATGTAGTTGAGGGGATTAGGATAGTATTTGAACTGTTGGGTTTCTCTAATGAAACAGGTAGCAATTTGCTACTTTTTACAAAAAAAAAGAATGGAAACTTAAAAAATATTTGAATTTTCAGTTTGAGCATTGAGCGTTGCAAATCAAGAGAACAATTTGTCGATTTTTCAACTATTGAAAATTAAAGGTTAGTTTGACATTTTCATCCCAAAAATTGTATTGGTCTGGAATCAAGTTTCACTTACTAAAAAAGAGACTTTACTATTCTTTTTACCGGATTATAAGTTTGCAAGCATCAATCCAGTAGCATACGATACATCAAATTTTTTTTTAGAGCAACAGCTAATTATAACACTGATACACCAAAAATTTTAATAATTGTGTTATAATTGTTTTGAAGGTAACAATGCTTTATTTTCGGAGTCGGCCACTGAGGTTCGTTGTGTGTTTTGGGATTTTAATAAGATAATAAGAATTTTATATAAATTTTATCAAGAAAAGATGAGACAACATGAAAAACTCCAATTTTTTTTTTACGTTACAGGAGGTGTTTCAGTGATTGGCAGTTTTTCCTTTCTAAAATATTAATAAATCTATTAAATGCAATCATTTACATTTAATTAGTTTCCATCATCCTGGAAAGTTAATATTTTTAGAAAGTGATAATTTGACAACCTTTTCAATATAGAAACAGTGATATGCTAGAAATGAAAAGGGTGATTTCTCAAATTGTTTGAATCGATGTATCACGCCACGACAGATATTTTATTGTTTATTCCTTAACTAGAATCTTAGAGATATTACAAATTGATTTACACTCAATATTGATTTTTTTCATGTTCCAAGTCAATTTATAGTTATGTCAATATATTTGGAAAAGATTTCGTTTTCTGCTCATGAGTCATTCCATTATTTGCACAAAATCCAGATTTTAGCAATTTTGTACTCGCTTGAGATTTATTGCTCGCTCATGTGCAACTTAAATTTATCTTTTAATTATATTATAATATATAATATTTTTCGTTATACAAAAGATAAAAATTTAGCACAATTGTCAAGATTGATTGTGGTCGTCAGATTGTATGGCTTCGATTATGTAGGTCTCTTTTGTGTTTTTTCTTACTAGCAAACATAACCACCCAATGTATGGGTAAATAAGAATTTGAAAAAAAAGTATATTTATACTTCAAACGTAAAAATTGACATAGCAATATTTATTTTTTAATAAATGAAATTATTTGAAAAATTATAGATACATATGTGATCTATTTTCAAAATGGAAAAAATATTATTATTTTAAGGAAGTTTTTCATATGTATTGTACACTTTTTTCAATCACAACACACAATCAATCAGCGATAATTTTTTTTATTAAAATTGAAGAGCCAGTAAATAATTGTTTACATCTTTCACCTAATTTTTTTAGATCTTGGATACGTGTTTTTATAAGTAGTAAAATTATCTTTGGACAAATCATCATTTGTATATTCATTTCAAAGTAAAAGATATTTAAAAAAAAAAAAAGTTGCCCACACATTGGGCAACTTTAGTTGGTATGTCCATTTTCTTTTTTTTTTCCCCAAAATAGTAAAGTAACTTCAAATTGTCTTTTCAATTTTTTTAAACCTAAATAACAAAGTAACTTCAGTTCGTTTTTTTTATTTTCTTAAACCTAAATAAGAAAGTAACTTTCAACTGGTTTGTTACCGTTTTCCCCCAAAATAACAAATTAACTTTATGCTGGTCTATTCATTTTAAGACCTAAATAACAAAGTAACTTCAGCATGTTTTTCATTTTTTGTGTTTAAACCTAAATAACAAAGTAAATTAAGCTGGTTTGTTTATTTTATTTTTTTCCAAAACAATAAAGTAACTTTCGTTGGTCTGTTACTTTTTTTAATTTTAACCAAAATAACAAAGAAACTTTTGTTCGTCTTTTCATTTTATTTTTTTAACCTAAATAATAAATTAATGTTAGTTGGTCTATTACTTTTTTCTTAGATGATATACTTTTATGTGAAACATTTCTATTTTTGAGAAACATATTTATTTTCATTGAATTATTTTTTAGTTGTTCACATATCTACTTTTATTGATTCTATTTGTTTAAATCCGTAAATATTGTTGCTATCTTTAATGTCAATCAATGTACCGTTGACCATAAATATTAAAAATCGGCAGCATATCCATATCAAATAATATTTTCACGTATCAAAGTCCGCCCACACATTGAGTGGGCACTGCTGCTAGTAGTTATATAAAATGAAGACAATAATCATGCTATTAATTGTGCTTGCGATAATGTGATTAAAAGTATTGTTATGCACAAGGATAAATAGAGAGAGTACAATCATTTCCAGTTCTCCATAATGAGAAATCGACAGATTATTCTGAATATGTTTGAAAGTGCTATAAAAACAAACCTTTTTCACGAATTAGATGAACTAAACCTGTTTAGTATATCCGAACACACACTTCTGTATGTTCCTTTAAAAAAAAAAAAATTACAGAAGTGTGTGTTCGGATATACTAAACAGGTTTAGTTCATGTCACCAGTCTCCCCATTTCCTCATATCTCTGGCACACAATCTCCTCTTCACGGTTCGCCCGCGACTCTACGCAATGCTCGCCTCATCAGCCTCGAAGCCATTTCTCTCCACCGCCTCGCTCCGTCTCCTCAGTCTAACCCGCCGCCGCTCTCTTACTTGCTCCGCGAACCGCATAGTCACACACCCACCCGACCTCGTCCGGTGGGTGCGCCGCGAAGGCGGCTCTGTCCACCCCAACCTCACCATCTCCGACGACTCCCACCTCGGCCTCAGCGTCTTCTCCACTGGAGAAATCTCAGCTGGTTCCGAGCTCATCGACCTCCCCAGCCACCTCCCTCTACGGTGGAACCCACCAGCGGGCCCCACCTCTGACAAGGATGATTCTGTGCTTGCGCAACTGGCCCAGCAAATTCCCGGTATTGAAATTTGCACAATCAACTACTTACAGCTTCGTCAGTGAATATTTGGCATATCAGCATCTCATATTTATTATTTTGTGTTTAAAAGAATCATTATTTTGGAGGCAAACTACTCTAAAGAAAAAAAAAAAATTAGCCCAAGTAATTGAGCTGTAGTGAATTAAAATTAGACCCTGTGGGTAGAATGTGACAGAGGAACTGTGGGCGATGAGGCTGGGCTTGAGACTGCTTCAGGAAAGGGCTAAAGATGACTCCTTCTGGTGGCCGTATGTGACCAATTTGCCGGAGACATTTACGGTTCCCATCTTCTTCTCCGGCGAGGATATTAAGAACTTGCAATATGCTCCTCTTCTCCACCAGGTCTAATTTGCTTGATTAATCATGTTGCTAGTAAATAGATTAACATTTGTCCATTAATTGTGTTGTCAAATGCTACCTTATCTTTTTTCCTTTTATGAAACTGAAATCACCTACAAAGAGGTCTATTTTTTTTGTTGGTGTGATTCCTAACAGATTAACATTTGTTTTTATTTATAAATGTAGTTATGGTCATTTTTTCCAAATAGTATTATATTTATAGATTCTTGGCTGACCATGGGGCGTTTGGCAACACCATAAGTTAGTGGGGTTACAGATTAAAGTTAGTACTTTTGGGATTAATGTTTGAGATGAAGTTAGTGAATTTTAGTTCTAACGTGAGTACTAATCTCGTTGATCTCAAACTCGTTTGGCAATTATAGGTTAACAAGTTAGATTACTAACCTAAAAATTAGGCTAAACTCATGCATGCCAAACGCCCCCTTAAATGGAAGTCCTTTCCTTCGTAAAAGCCAAAACCTCCCACAGGTTAGTTTTAAAAAGAAGTATGAGTTTGGATCTATTTTTGAGCTGTTGCTTGATAAATTTCTGATGCAAATGTTTTTCCAGGTCAATTTAAGATGTCGTTTTCTCTTTAATTTTGAGAAACAAGTCAAAACTCTGCTCAATGATTCATCACAAAAGGACCACCCTTTCGGGGGTCAAGATGTTAATTCAGCTTCACTTGGGTGGGCCATGTCTGCAGTTTCTTCTAGAGCTTTCCGATTGCATGGAAAGGCTCTTCCCAATGGAAGGCATGAAGAGGAGCCGATGCTGCTCCCTCTAATAGACATGTGCAACCATAGCTTCACACCTAATGCGAGTATTGTTCAAGAGAGAGATGCAAGTAGCCCAAACATGTCAGTCAAGGTATGTGTACTTAAGTATTCTCTCATCTGAACTTGCGGTGAGCAATTTGATTAAGAATAAGCAGGCTGAGGTTTCTTGCAAGTTTTGATTAATTCCCTAATTGCCATGTCGTCAACTGCTAAACAAAAATGCTTTGACACCTTCAAAATTGCTGGAATAGAAGTGCACTTTTAGTTTTTTATTTAATTTTTCATTATTATATTTTTGTAATTAAGCTCCTAAGCTGTGCAATGACACAAAATTCAGTTTTAATACTTACTATTACACATTTGCAAAGATAAAATGCCAAAAATGGCCCTTCCAGAAAGATTTTTTAAATACAAGGGCAATAGGTATATTTAAAAGGTCTATCTTGCAATATTTTTGTAATATATGTGTCGTTAACAGGAGTAGTTCACTTTTCTCAATTTATGGGATTTTTTTTCTTTCTATTAATAACACTAGATCTTTTGTTGGTTATTTTTTAATATGTTTAAACTGTTAAGTTTGGAACAATATAGATGTTCTAATATTTGAAGAACTTGCTCATCTTTATACTCCATGGTCAAACAGGTTGTGGCAGATGAACAAATTGAGCAAAATACACCAGTTACACTTAACTATGGTTGCTTGAGCAACGACCTCTTTCTTCTTGATTATGGGTTTGTGGTCCCATCTAATCCTTATGACCGGGTTGAACTGAGATATGATGGAACACTTCTTGATGCAGCCAGCATGGCAGCTGGAGTTTCTTCCCCAAACTTCTCCTCTCCTGCCACATGGCAGCAAGATATCTTGTCCAAACTTAATCTTCTTGGAGATAATGCACTCCTCAAGGTTTGTAATACTTAAGGGTGTGTTTGGCACCTCCACGAACAGGCGGACGAACAGCGGCCCACGAACAAGTTGAGGTCGGCCCACGAACAAAATCAAGTTCGTGAAAATCGGGGAACTAGGAACTAGGGAGAAGTTCACGAACTACGGCTGTTCGTGGGTTGTTTGGTTTGTGCGAACTAGCTGTTCGTGACACATTCCAAACACACCTAATATTCTACTTCCACCAAGTCTAATTTAATTTGAGTTGCATCCTTTCAGAATTATATTGATGTTGTTTCAGGTTACTATAGGAGGGTCTGAGCTGATAGATGGCCGGCTATTAGCAGCTCTAAGAGTACTTATCTCATCTGACAAGGAGTTTGTGCAGAAACACAGTTTGGATACCCTAATGGTTCTAGGAAATGGAGATCCTCCCTTGGGTGCTTCAGTCGAAGCAGCTGCACTCAGAACTGTCATAGCATTGTGTGTCATATCACTGGAGCACTTCCCCACAAAGATAATGCAGGACGAGTCGGTGCTAAAAGCTGATGTTTCTTCTGCCACACAGTTGGCAGTGCAGTTTCGGATGCAGAAGAAACTGATGCTTGTGGATGTCACCAGAAAGCTCTCTCAGAGAGTTAAGATGCTTTCTAAAGAAAAATCCACTGCGTAAATTTGAGTTTCTTAGAGATGTTTTTGTAGGTCATGTTGCAATCAAAATTGCATTTTAATAATTTTTTGCCTATTTTTTCTGTGTTGAATTGTCTTGTAGCTTCAAGTTTGTTCTCCCAAAACGGGCCCATGAAATTGACAAATGGATGTGCTTCGAATAACACCGGATTTTTTTTTAAATAAATATATTAATCTTTTTTATTTTAAAGATAAATATTATATTAATTAAATTTTAAAACTAACGGTACAACTACCGACTTCAAAAGGCCGGAGTTAACTTCCGCCTTTTAAAGCCCGAAGTAGCCACGTGTTCATTCCAACTTTTGTTTGAATCTGTCGGAAACTTTTGTTTGAATCTGTCGGAAATTTGAACGGGTTGTCCGGGTGACCCGTTCCGGCCTTTTGAAGTCAGGAGCAGCGTTTAATATTATTACAATTGTGCCATCAATATCTATATATAACCGGATAAAATGCAAGTGTCTCTTTTACCCTCATTTCGGACTCCGAAGCCAGAAGAAGAGGAGGAGAGCTGAAGAGCTTCAGCGGCTTCAGGTAATTTATTTTAATATTTAATTTATTTAAAATTTATATTTAATTTTTTAATAGAAAAAATAGAGAAATTATGTCGAAAAAATTAAAGAAAAATGTAACAAAATAAAAATATTTTCAGATTAATTATCATAGTGTTAGAAAAAAATTGTGGAACTAAATTACTGCATATTATGTGTAATTAAGTCAAGATTAATAATATAGTCCGTAATTAATTATTAACAAATTTTGATTAGTGTTAATTAATATAATATTATCATTTTAATTAAGCCGAATGATCTAATTGTGTCTAAATTAGTTCATATTAGACATTATTAATCTTAAATTAGTGATGATTAGTCCAATTTTAGTTATTATTAGGAAGTTAATTGTTAATTGTTTATAAATTAATTTAATAATTGTAAGTAGACTAAATTAATTTATAACATGTAATTAGACTATGCTCATGCAAATTTGTAAAATTTTGTTAATTTAGGTAATGCATAATGTGTGTAACTAAGTCGAAATTACTGGTATTACTGGTGATTAATCATTAATTATTATTGATTAATCGTTATTAAGTCTATTTAGTATAATAATTCAACCGATTGATTAAATTTTATCCAAATTAATTGATATTAGCCATTATTAATCAAACTTAGTCATTAATAATTCAAAATTAGCACAAATGCAATATTTATTATATTTGTTAATTTTAGGTGCACTAAAAACGTAAAAAGATGCCACCCCGACCTGCACCACAGGATCATGGTAGACAGCGGCGACGTCGGACGACATCACGTTCTGATGCCAGTGAGGCTTCAGAGCCGAAACTGTTGCCCTTACCACGCGAGCAATTTCGCGGCAATGAGGTATGAATTTTTTTTTAAAATTAAATTCCAAATGTATACCCACTCAATTAAATTTTAATAAATAATTTTAAAATAATTATTATTTGTAGAAATGGAAGCCAAGTATTCACAGGCCTCAGATTAAGGCAAAGCCCGCGATCTATGATAGGTTGTCTGCGCTTGGCCTCATTCATTTTGCTCGGATGGGACACGTACCTCTTGATCGTTCGTTGTTACAGGGGTTGGCAATGTTTTGGAGGCCGGAGACTCATTCTTTTCACTTTCCGATCGGCGAGATGACTGTTACACTTGAGGTAATTAATATATATATACAGAGAGAGAGATGGAAATAGAGAGATAAATGTGATAAAATAATTTAGAACTTGTAATTGACTGAGAAATTATGCAGGATGTGGCATATTTATTTGGTTTACCGACAACTGGTGCTCCGGTGACAGGCAGGTCTGATGGAGAATGGAAAACAAAAACAGCAGAGCTTTTAATGCCTCCGAATTTCGAGAATCAAGATTTAGAAGACATGTTCAGAAAGGGGTATGTGTACCACATCAAACTTGTCAATTTGCGTGCACTGTGTTCACATGAGCCACATGAGGACTCGCCAGAGGAATACCTTGATAGGTACACACGTGCACTGGCATTAGAGCTTTTTGGTTGTGTGATGTTTCCAGATAATTCATCAAATGCCGTGCCTGCTATTTATCTCTCGCTCTTGCAGGTATTTTGTAGAATTTTCTGTTCAATCTAATGCAAAATTTTGAATATATTTTAGTTTGTATCTGTGCATATATTCGGTAAAATTTGTACAGCATGTTCGTGGTAGCGATGTTGTCGAGTACAATTGGGGTGCAGCCGTTCTAGCTTGTCTTTATCGTGCCTTAGATACTGCCTCTGTTCATGGCCCATCTAGTATTCCTGGACCATGGTTGCTTTTGCAATTGTGGTCATGGACGAGATTTCCCGCTTGTCGTCCGAAAGCATTGGAGGATTTTACCAACTGGGGTCAGCCAACAATAGAGACTTGCGTGCCTTTTGCGGAGTAGTCTTTTATTTTGTCATGTATTATTATTTACTTATTGTATGTTTGTTTGTTTGGACTATGTTTTATATTTGGACAAATATTGCATCTTATAAAATATTTGGACAAAAATTAGACCACTGCTGAGTAAATACTGCATCTTATAAATATTGCATCTTATAAAATATTTGGACAAAAATTAGGCCACTGCTGAGTAAATACTACATCTTATAAATATTGCATCTTATAGAGAAAAAAAACAAAAATTTCCATCAAATAAACTACGAGGCCACTGCTGAGTAAATACTGCAATTTAAAAAAATTAAGGAATCTTCATTCTCTATTAAAAAAAAAAGTACTCCGGATTTCAAAACCACGAAACTAGCTAACTACTGACTTCAAAACTCAAAATTAATTTTTTCAAAACTCAAAAATTTCCCTTTTTAATTTATTTTATATTTTTTTCCTTTTTTATATGTGATTTGGCTCGTGAGATAAAGCCAGAAGAAAGGTTGAAGGAAAAAATATATAATACGGCTTTAATCGGTGCAAAAATATAAAAAGAATCACTTCGGACTTTAGAAGTCCGGAGTTAGTTTCATAAAGAAAAAAAAAACTAAAGAAAACAAAAGTGGACGGTGGGAAATTAAAAAAAAGGTTACTCCGATGTTTCAAAGTCCGAAGTTAGCTCCGGCCTTTTGAAGTCGGTAGTTGCAACGTTAGTTTTAAAACTTAATTAATATAATATTTATCTTTAAAATAAAAAAGATTAATATATTTATTAAAAAAAAAAATCCGGAATAACACCATGTCCCTCTAAAGTAGGCCCATATATAACATATAATGCTTTCGGACTTTCGGTTTGTCAGCACTCAGCAGTGCAATCGGCCGTGCATTACGTCCAAAAGCATGCAATCATGCCTTTTGTGAATGAACAGATCTGCTTTCCGGTTTATATTTATTAACCTACTGTTGTATGTACTTACAAATAAGATAGGTACTTTGTGGGTCTTCTTCCTGTAAATGTACTAGCAAAAAGATGCCTCCAATGTGTGGGCAAGTAAAGAAGTAAAATAATGTTAGGCAATAAAAATATCTAAGTTGAATCTTCCAACGATATAGATGGGTATCTTTTTGAAAAATAAATTATTTAAACATCATTTGACTTATTTTTTTGTTAGAGAATCTGAGCTTTTATTTGAAATCAACATCGAGATCACACATTAGATCAGATCACACAAATCAATGGTCCATATTTGAGATAACAATTATTTCCACCCCTCTAGCGAAATTGTTCTGACATTTTTATGGGTCTTTTTATAAATAGTAGGGATTTGCAAATAAGTTTAATTTTGGATGTGATAAATACAATATTTCATCTCATATCTTCTTTCTATAATGTGTAATATACAATTAAAAGTTACAAATTAGACAATATATTTATGTCCAAATATAAATTCGTCCATGATGTCATGTACTACATATGCAGTGTGTGTGTGTGTGTGTGTGTGTAGTTTTGCTACGGTGAGTCGCGACTCACCAGAGGGTCTGTGAGTCGGGCTCAAAACTCCTAGATCTTGTCCAAAATGACCGATCCAAACCGTCCAATACAATCTCCCTATTAAAATCTCTATGCAGACCAAATTTTACATTTTTTCGAAATTTTTAATTATTTTTTTAATTTTAGAAAATAGTTAATCTAATTAGTTCTGAACCGTTAAAAAATAACAGTTTTTAAAAATCCGAAAAAATATTTAAAAATTTCGAAAAAATTTAAAATTTGGTCTACATGGAGATTTCAATAGGGAGATCGTATTGGACTGTTTGGATCGGTCATTTTGAGCTAGATCTAGGAGTTTTGAGCCTGACTCACTGACTCTCTGGTGAGTCGCGACTCACCATAGCAAAACTCTATATATATATATGCATATTTATTCAAAATTGTATTCTAAATTATTCGCCTTCTCGGCCAAGTCAGAAATGCTAGTCTAGTAAAATGAAAGTAAAGAAATTGAAGTTATTTTTAGACCGAAGAAATTGAGAACAAAAAGCAAAATAGCAACCTTTTTATGGACTAGACGATGCACGTGCAAAGAAAAACATGAAAAAACACTCCTAAGAAGACGTAAATGAACACTTCAAGCTTGGACATGACAATCTTTCAAAAGTGAAACCAGCAGCGTTGCGCTGCTTGCGCATGGTGTACCATCATTAGAAAAATCGGACAATAGGAATAGCACCATATTCGAGACTTCGATTTAAAAGAAGATAAGTTCGTATACTTCTCAACACATTTTGGGTGCGCGCATCACAATTATACAATAGTGGTGTCTATTGTCGTCTTCAGCAAACTAAGTAGGCGCAGTAAAGTGGATTTGATAATTTGAATAGTTCTAGCTAGAAGACACCAAAATGAGAATTGTACAAAGATTTGACGATTAGTTACAAATATCGATTATGATTAGTTTCATATTTTTGTGTGTGTTGAATTACTACTCAACAAGAACCCATCTAAGAATAAAACATCACTTGACAATTATTTTGAAATAAGTATAATTTTACATTTTATTTTTCATTAGAAAGTTACGTTATCTTATTATATAGGTATGCTATTAAAATCTACATTTTGAAATAAATATACGTTTCTTTTCAATTATTTTAAGTGATTGTTAACTTTAATTAAATATAGTTATGGGTTAAAAATATCTAACACGACAAATTTAACATGAATCTAATTAAAACTCTACCAATACTCTGATCTGTTTACACTTTAATGAAAAAGTTTTAGCCACTTTACTACTTACAATAAATAGAGCACGTTGGAAACGTCAAGTGTTAAAACTTAGAATCCGATCAAATTTAGAAACGTGCGAAGTATTTGTTCTTCCCGTTCTATACGTGATTTAGATTTCAACTCCGCTTTTAGGTTGACCTTGTTAATTTAAAAGGAAAAAAACCAAGCGTTGACCTCTAAAAGTGTCTACCATCTAAGTGGGTGGGTGTGAGAAGAAAGAAGCTTAAGTCAATTATTTTAGAGAACTTATTTCAAAAATAACATGCTAACTTCTTTCCAAGGTATTAAGACTAGAATCTTCTAGATGATTTGTAAAAAGCAGGAATAGGCGAAATAAAATATGATCGGCCCAATTATCCAATTAAATTAAATTAATTATTTTTAAATTTGAAACCTTTGTTGTTGCATTGCTATCTCCGGGGGAGTCAGTTTTTTTTACTCATTATCAAACTTAAACATACAAATTATATATTTCCAAAAAAGATGTTTAAACAATCCGTATAGCATTATTGTCTTTGTCAACTAATGTTCACTTATTTTCATCCATAAATATAAACTCCACGTAATAAATTTAAATTTTAAATAATTTTTTAACTTAGAAAGTTATACGATTGACATAATATACTTCCTAATGTCACATTTGTTATGATGAACGAGCAATAATGAATAATTTGAAATTTTGACGGAAACTGTCAAGTGTCAAAATGAAAAAATTCTTAATGATAAAAATCATAAGAAAGAAGCATTAATTCCTAAATGCACAATGAATTCTACTTTTGACTGATGACTGATCTGTGAGCCCACAAAAATAAATTCTGACCTCCTTTGGCGCGTTTCACCACATTAAGTGAGTGAGCAATCATCATCTCTAATTTTCCTCTACCACAAAAAGGAGGAAGAATATTGAACTAAAAAGTTAGAAGAGATACTTCAAAATTACAAAGCAACCAGTGAATGAGCGACACTTGGATGACCAATACCTGGTTTATTAATTTTAGGATAGAATACAGCTCACTTGGTCAAAACGTGCAATCCGAATCCTGTGGCGCGCGACACAGCGTGTCGCGCGCGACACAGACCGTCCGATCAGATCTGGACGGTTCATCTTTTTCGGGCCTTACAATCTGGTTACATGCACGGGGCTCCCTCATCCATCCAGATTTGATCGGACGGTCTGTGGCGCGCTACACGCAGTGTCGCGCGCCACTAGATTTGGATTTCAAAACGTGGGTTATGTCCAATTCTTCTTCAACGTGTATCCCACGAGTCACCGTTCTAAAATCTGGAACGTTTGGTTTGGTGTTCAAAATCTGTTGCCGACCGTTTGATTCGTAATTTGTTGACATATATATTTATGCACGTGGTCTACGCAAATTAGGAATCAATCGGTCGGCAACAGATTTTGAGCACCAAATGAGTTAGCTTAGATTAGAACTACTAATGCTCAGTATAATTTCGACATCCACTCGTATTTTATTTGTGATATGTAAATAAAAATAACCATGAAATAGTAAAAAATAATTAAAATAATTAGCATCTTTACTGAAAGTAAAAATCATTTACAAAGAGATGAAGTTGTAAAAATATGTAAACAATAGTACATAAAAAAAAAATGAAATTAGTTAAATTTAATTTCATATAAATTTATATATAAAGATCATTTTAAATAATTTTGTTGACCGTTATGACATTAAAAATTAAGATTTACAATGTTAGTATATTTCAATCGAAATGCCAACGCTAGTATATTTTCAAAACTAAATCAACATTTGTTGTGCAATTTCAGTTGCAAAGACATTTTTTTAAGGGGAGATTCTACAAATAATGTTGATTGTCAAATTAATCGATCCCCATCAAACAACAATACAACATACATCTCAAAGTATCACCAAAAGTGGATAAAATAAATTAAATAAAAGTAAATAGTGCAGATTGCAGAAATAACATGCCTGAATACCTGATGCCTAGTCAGCATACTTGCATGTTGCATCTTTGGGCATGTTTTCCATAAATTCTATTTATTCTGTTGTGCAACGTACATAGAAAATTAAGCCTATTTTTAAATTAAAGGTCTATGGGGTTTCGAATTTTGTTGTGAATCTTGACAGCAAGACGGTAGTAATGAATTTAGTATATAAATATATATATTTTTTCTTGTTAGATTTCAAGCTTAGAAAACTCTAGTAATATCCCTTTAAGCAGTGAACCCTCGGGCAGGACCTGAACTATATACTAATGTTGAGTATAGTTTCGACACCAACTAACATTTTATTTGTGATGATATGTAAATAAAAATAACCATGAAATTGCAAGAATTAAAGTAAACGTGTTTGCATATGTCTAAAGTAAAATTTGTTTACATGTACCGTTTTTCTTCATCTCCAGCCGGTCCATCGGGCCTTTTCCCTGACCTTTTCTATTTCTTTATTCTATTTTGCCATCGAATCAATTGGCGTTTGAAAAAGAAAACGGGTAAATTAACGTTATTCTATCTTTCCACATCTTGGCATCGGTCTAGATATAGTTTAGTCGACATATATATCTGATCAAACTTTATTGAAACAAAAATTTCTGTCTATTAAATTTGATTAAATTAATAATAAAAATAATGAAAAAAACTAATAATAACAACAAAAAGTGTCCGCACACTATCTCATTGAAACCAAATATGAAAATTTAAAAATTTTAGTAATTAGAACCAGCTTTTGTTCTTGTGTTAAAACACAATACACTTTGAGTGGATGTCATATGTTCAAAAGTCGAAACATTAGTCTAGTGGTAAAAGATAATGCATCTTGTGGTGATCGTAGATTCGAAATCTGACAAGAGATCCTTATGGTTAATTAAATTTTGAAAAAAAAAATTGTGAGGTTTTGACCCATTTTTCTTCAGATAAGAAAGAAATTTTTTTGTTGTTGATCAAGGAACGTGCATCAGTGACGGAGGCAGGATTTTGAAACAAGAGGAGTAAAGACTTACTTACACTAAAATTTCAAAATTGTGAGGGGACAAATTGAATAAATCACATACAATTGCATGTAAATTTATACTTTTTTGGAGTTATTTGTAATTTATAGGGGACAATTGCCCACTTTTTAATATATGTGGCTCGCCACTGACGTGCGTCATCTTCAAAAAAAATAAAGTTTTAATTGTTGATTAAGTACACATCTAGTTCGTATTTTATTTTTTTGATAAAAAACATCTAGCTGGCATTTGACACCATCCTCACTTAATAAATTAATAAGAAATTCTATCGTTTAATGATCCATTGCTCAATTGCACTATAATTGGTATGTTTGGGAGAACGAGAACTGGGAACTAGGGCTCCCCAAACAAACCCACGAACAAGGAACTGGGGCTAATTCTCAGTTCTTTGAAATCGGGGAACTTAGAACAAGGAACAAGAACTCGGTTTAATCCCCAGTTCCTTGTTCGGTCTCCCACTTCCAAACATAGCCTATAAGCAATATGCGCACAAATTATTGAAGGAACTAATGATCCATCATCCATTGGACAAATAATTCGCCACAAACCTGCCACACCAGGTGCTATCACAAAAGAGAGCACCAAATAACCCGCTAAAAAAAACAAAAAAAATGTGTCCTACAAACTAAATCAAGATGAAAGAGAGCGCTAAGAAAATTTTCTCTGACACCCGATGCGATGATCCTTGACGAATGACGAGACAACCGAGCCAATAGATAATTAAGGCTTTTCTCGGTAATTTACATGAAGGAAAATTAGAGGATGGAAAAAGCGAGGTGGGCTTGAAGATTTTATGTTATAATGACATGTTCTAGAGAATTCTAGCAAAACAAAAAAAGGTGAGCTAGCTTAATTAGTCAAGAGAAGCAAAACGTGCAATAACTTGAGATCAAGTGTTACTTGAGAAAACTAATTAAATTGTTGACTCTAAGAATTAAAAAATCTACCAATTAGAAAAACGACAAATTTATCCTTACTAAATTGTTATTTTCCAATTTGCTTGCGTGATTGTGAGGAAATGGTGATTGTGATTAACTGATTATCAGCTTGTTGACTCTTTGAGAAAATTTACATGCTATTGTCTGTTGGTGTTGGTGACAATCTATCATTTCCTAGCAACTATGTGAAGACTGTAGAGGCGGACTCTGTTTCGTTCTTTCGGTGTCTTTTTGTGTGAGCACCTCTCAAAAAGAGTCTAGATAGGCTGCCTTTGGTCCTTTTTTCAATTCACGTGCTTTACCTTAGTTTCTAAATATAGTTATCTTGATTCTACACATAAAAATGAAATATTATACCTACTTCTAAGTTCTAACCTCTTTGTTTGTTTCTAACTGCCACCGACAACTGTTGACAAACTTTACATAAAAAAACACATAAAAACTGCATTCCATAATATAAAACAATAGATGAATGCGTATTTTGGAGATAGTTTGACCTAATTGATGAAATTTATAACTGGATATAAATATGTAATATGTATGCATCAGGCAGAACTCGAGTATACATTATACAATGCATGAGTGTGCATTTGGGATCCAAAAGTAAAAAAAAAAAAAAAAAAAAAAAAAAAAAGCATTATTTTTGGCTTGTTTAAGTTGGCCAAAACACACGACAAATGCAAACAGTTGTGCTTGACTAAAACAGACGATTATACATCAGTTACAAACGAGTGTGTTTCATGGACAATAGATTATTCTACGTTAGACAGAGAGAAGCATGCATTTTATGGTTTATAAGAATCCTACTGAAAGGATTTAGGAGGTGAATTTATGAAGGTCGTTGAGTTCATATATTTGCCGATAGCATGTCACAAAATCTAGGGAATTTGATGATGTACTAGGACAAGTGAAATTCATCGATTTCTAAAAACAAAAGATGAATTTTGAACCCCTTCGCATGCGCCGCCCTTCCCTCTCAAAAAATGCTGCTGTCTGCATTGTAGTATATAATGATGATTAACAACATTGAATCAATATTAGGATAAATTTTAAATATGATTATATGTTTGGCTATGTTCGGATCGACAAATCTTTGTAGCTAACAATATTTTCATAAATTTGGTTATAATTGGGAATTTGATTTTAGTCTAGTAGCTAACAATATTTTTTAAAAAGATATCATGAATTCAAAATCCGATTAAAAATCACTTGTAGATATTTGGAGCTAAAAATTCTAACTCGTCTTTATTATTATTATTTTTTTAAAAAAGATACTAGTACGGTTAGAAGGGTTGGTGACAAAGAAGCCCATTCTTAAACAAACATTTCAAGATGATGTTTGGAAAGTATATATACTACGGATGCTTTGTCCTCTGTAATAAGACAATGTGGATTTTTAGGGGAAATTTTGTGTAAATCATAAATAAATATTGCAAGATTCATGATGCTATAAGTCAACCTATTCATTTTACATGAGATATCTGATTATCTTTTCTTTACATGAGAACTCGGTATAAATATATATACGACGTTGCAAAACCGTCTATGACTAACTTTCATTGCTTATGAAATCAATGACAAAATAATAATTAATTAACTGCCCTGTACTTTTCTTCCAATTACTGCCCTGTATTTTTTAAAGGCCTAAATTGGACTTTGCTTGAAAATGACATGGCAATAGCCCAATACCTTATTACCAAAAAAAGGGACATCTTATTATAGAATCCACGGAAAACCATTTAATTATCTGTTTGAATAAATGTGAAATAACGAGACCCAAACACCAAGCATATTGATCAGAGTAATGACGTGGAGTAAATTTGAAATACAGACACCAATTAATAATTTCACTGGGTTGCTCACATGTCATTTTCATGTATGACAAGTGGGAAAGAGATTGGTGGTCTTTTTCTTTGAGGTGATCCGCAAGTGGCCCTTTTGCCAACGATGTGACGCTCGAGTAATTTTGTGTTCTTAACAAAGAGATGATTATCAGGTGGGATATTACAACAGCAACATCATAATTATTGCACTACCTATCATTACTGTGGTCTAGACCGTCTGGTTAATTATATGGCAAGTTTTAATTGGTTGATGCCCTAGTATTAGTTGATCATTGTGCGAAAAATCGTCCGTGTGATGCTGTCATTAGACGAGACAATGAGGTCATGACTTAAGGATTGTCTTTTTTTTTTTTGAAGGTCGGTTTGAAACCAACGATTTTGTTATAAGAATAAGAAATTGGAAAATAGATGCTCTCTCCGTGAATCGAACCAATGACCACTTGGTCGGTGGAATAGAGCGAAACCACTTGACCAAACATCCAGCTTAAGGATTGTCAATATGTTGAGAATGGCTAATGTGCCACGGGTGGCAATGCCATCCATTTTTCTTTTGAGTCATTTTTCGAGATCCAAACTGTTCAAGTTGATCTCTATATTGGAATATCCTTGGAGATCAAATTTTACATTTTTTCGAATTTTTTTGTTATTTATTATGATATTTTTAAATTGGTGGGCCTGAAATACTCCAATTATAATATTTTTTGAAAATATCATAATAAATAGTAAAAAAAATAAAAATATATATATATAATTTGGTCTCCAAGGATATTCCAATATAGAGATCAACTTGAACGGTTTGGATCGATCATTTGAATTTTGGATATCGAAAAATGACTCAAAAGAAAAATGGATAGCATTGCCACCCGTGGCACATTACCCATTCTCCAATATGTTAACAGCAATAATGGTAGAGGCAAATTTAAAAGGAAAAAAAAAACTTAACCGGGAATCTAATATTACATTAAATTATCAGTATAATTTTTATAACAAGAATATAAATAGTAATTATATAAATAATTAAAGAATCATTTTTTATTTTAATTTTTAATGCAAGTAAATATATATATTTTAAAAGATGTATATTACTAAAAATATTATATAAGTGTTAAAATATATCAAAGAAGGGAGGAACACTGACCCCGTTAATTTATATGGGTTTCTAGATTCGAGAGTGAGAGACGGATTTTCTTAGGATACATAATAGAAAAATAATATATAGTGATGAATCATTAGTTCTCTCTTAAAGTGCTAATTAACTTAGCTTAAAACAAAGACAAAAAAAAGTTTTTTTTAAAAAAAAAAAGAAACGGAGAAAGAAGACGAATGAGTAGTTCTTGTGTTTCAACTTTTCGATGTACTAAAAGCAATCTTTATCAACAAATCTCAAGGTATGGGACCTCAGAAAATTAAAGACGATCTGCTCGAATGCACTATGATCGTTTCTTTATAGTCTAACATTCTTACGCAATACATTATCCTCATTTTGAACTGGATTGCAAGCTCTAATGAAAAAAATTGCTTCACGAATTAAGGCGTTTGAGAACCAACTCTTGATCTAGTGGCAAAGAGCAACGCATTTTCACTTAAATTCGTGAGTTCAAAATCCGACCGGAGATCCTTTGTGATATTTAATTTCGAAATAAGTTGGAGAGATTGACCCGTCTTATCTTAAAAAAACAAAGAGCAAATAATGCGCCTGTCATGATGAATTTTGCAAATTTATTGGTGATATATATATACGAGGCAGCTTGGGTATTGAAGTCTTGTGCGATGAATCCATAGGAAGGTAAAGAATATATGTTGTGAGCTACTAAGAAAATAATAGCTTAGACTGAATGAAATTGTAATTTGTGCCATTCAAAAGTATGACGTTTGAAATCCTTTTCATTGTCAGTTTTATGTATAAGAACATTTGAATTTGAATGTTGATCTCAAGTTCGTTTTCATCAGAGCAAATGAATAATGAGAAAAAAATTGTCAACTATATTAATTTAAAATTTGAAAACTAAATGCCTAAAACATAGAGTTGCAAATATGTTATCTATAGTTTATAAGATGTATATTAAATTTAATGTAATTTGCAAAATATTTGAAAACCAATATTAAGTTCAGATAAAACTAAATCTTTCGATATTTCAACTCATGAAAAACACTTACATGTTACTCTTTAATTTGAATAAAAAATTATCTCTAAAAGCATTCTGATTGTAAAATTTACCAACAAATTGTACTATAGGCTTCAGAAATCAGAAGGCATATATAAAGCCAACCATAATATTTTAGATATGTAATTACTTATCTTTCATTATGCAACTGGAAACATTGATAATACAATTCAGTCTGCATGGTGTCATTTCAGAAATGGTAAGCTTTAAAAAATTCGAAAAAATAGTAAAAAAATTTTAAAAATTGTAAAATTTCGTTTGCTATGAGATTTCAATATATAGATTGAATTGATTAATTTAGATTTGTCAATTTATAAAATCGCCGATCAAATAGTCATGGTGCACGGAGCCCTCTATACATCATGGTTCACAATAGATATTCCCATGCAATTTATCTACCACAGATATCTCCATCCAAAGGTTGGTTCAATTGGTACTCTATGAGCGCCGCAGTATGCGAGACAATTTATTGCATGCTTTTCTAGAAAAAAATGAAGAAAAATTATAAAGCAAATATTATTTTTCTTTAACATTATTATAAAGTAATGTTATCAGCTTTACCCAGGTCAAGTCAACTAATGGCAACAAATAAATAATTAACGATAAGAGATACATCACTTTCCTGTTATTGATTCGCTCCTCGAATTTTGGAACAAATATTATCAGATCCTATTATCAAAGTACTGTTATAATTGCTCTTTATGGTTCATCATTTAGATCATGAAATGCAATTACAGATGTTTTATCGACAGACTGGTAAGTGATGACTTTTTGTTTTTTTAACTTGTCTAAAAAAGAACTTTTTGTTTTTCATTTTGTCTGTCCGTAAAAATTGACTTTGCATCTGTTTTGATAATATGAAGAGGTTTCAGGTGTCCCTTTTTTTTTTTAATAATACTATAAACAGGATTTTCAATTATAACTTTTAGCTTACGGTTTTTAAGGGGGATAAAAAGGAAAAATTCTTCATCAACGATACTGGACCACAGTTATTATAACTTCATTCCTATTCGCCAGAACAAAACTCCGAACTCAAAAGACTTTAATTTGTTGGACATAAAGAGTATATTCTGACTATGATTGTGACATTTCGGCACTGTCGATGGTAAAAAATTCAGTCACACTTCAATGCGCAAACTAAAATTACCAATACCGTAATGTTAAAAAAAAAATTACCAATACCTGTTATTTAATTATGATCACTAAAACTTATTAAATTAATTTTTAATTATGTAGACCTACTACTCTTTTTTTTTTTTTTTTGAAAGGAGACCTACTTTGTACTTGTCTATATTTTATCTATATACAAAAAAAAAAAACACAAGTTTATTAATTATGGCGAACAGAACCATGTTAATCAGTAACCATTTTATATTGAACTTCGACCGACCAAATTTAATGACCATTGATTGCGATTCCAAGCACCAACTTGTCCCACGACCATTGTGAGGTTTTGTGGATGGTGTCAAAACGTACTGACTTTCCTTCTTATTTTCCTTTACCGACTTGGATTCAATGACATCTCAATAAAAAGTTCACATGTCAAAGCATTATGATGTTAAATTTTTATCTAGTGTCCCTAGTCCCTACCATGTAGTCATTGATACATTAAACATCGAATGATCGATACTTTGTTCAATACATTAAAGCGTATCAGTTTGGGGGAAAAAAAGAAAAAATCGGAGAACGGTTTACCCTTTTCATGGAAGCAATGCAATGCTTTTGATAATTGGATCAGAAGGAAATATAAATATCCTACACAAGATTAATTTATCACTTGTTAAATTTTAAGATTTATAAAACAAGTCATATCATCAAATATTTACGTACTGTCGTCAGATCAATCATGAATATAATCTGGCTAATAGTACGGCTGAAAATGAATTAATTTCAAAATTAACATTCACAAATTTAGTCTAATTTACAATTATAGTTCACTAGTGAGAAGAACAAATGTCATGAACTTTTAAGGTCACAAAATACATATATTTTTTTATTTATTTTACATAATGCTTAGGAACTTAAATGTGATGTCTAATATGTTAGAAGAAAACAATTGAGAAGAGAAAATAGAAAATGCCAGGAGAGAGTCACAAAATGAGATATGTCCATTTTCCTCTTGGAATTATTATCTAATAAACGATTTTAATACACTGACCCTGGGATTTTTTTTTTCAGACGAATTGACAATGATCTGAGACATAGTGATTTAAATCTAAATATCTCTTCATATCAGCTATTCATGGACATAGAATTGATATCTTAGTTGGCCAGGTTCGGATCCCATTTGATTGGATTCTTTCAATGCGATTATTTCACAACTTGTGTAGCACATTTAACTACCTTTAATATTTGTTTTATATTTCATTTAAAGATTTAAGCAGCTAACTGCCTAATCCGCCAAGACTACGGTCTAATTATAATGATACAATTTCCAATCATAAAAATTTGTAATCAAATTCCAAGTTGCTAACGAACACTGCGTTGTTATTAATATAGTTTTATTAAGAGAGAGCTGGTTAAGATAATTAGGATGAAATCAACATTTTACTACTAGGACTCCAATTCGGCCAAGCAGACTTCTGACAGAGCATCCTAACAACCGGCTAAGCAAAGTTTTCTAAGTTTGTTGCAAAATATAATTAATTTATAAATTTAAAAATATTTCTTAAATCAAAACGGATCAAACCATCAGGCCTGATGTAGGTTGAATTAATTTTTTGTATTTTGATGTTGTGTTTGATTTGGTCCTGCCTAAATGGTAGGTTGAGTACGTCCGGTGTGTTTGATTTGGTCCCGCCTGATTAAGCTGAACATTAAGATATCCAAATTCGGTCCAATATTTTTTGAACTCCTAGCAGCCAATCAAAAGAGATCATGTAATTCCCACAAAAAAAAAAATGGAGAGTTCATTTAATGCATATATAATACATTCTTTGATATCCTAAGTTATTATTCACAACTACGGCCAGATTTAAACGCAAACGACGTCGTTACGCTATCTTATGTAAATTATGAATACTTTTCTATAAAAAAATTTTACATTTGATTGAGAGATAGGCTAAAATCAGCTACGACTAACGGATGGACCCGTCAGCTGCGATTATATCTAAACTTTTGAGGTTCTAATGGCTAATCTAAACCGTTCAATGTGTTCTCCATATTGAAATCTCATTGGAGACCAAATTTACATTTTTCTGATTTTATTTACTATTTTTTTTGAGATTTTTAAAATTAATAGTTATTGAAGGATCCAGAATTGTTTAGATTAAGAATTTTGTAAAATATCAAACAAATACTAAAAAATTTCAGAAAAATATAAAATTTTGTCTCCAACGAGATTTTAATATGGAGAACACATTGAACGGTTCGGATCGACTGTTAAAATCTCGAAAATTGAGATTTGATTGTACCTGACGGTCTCATCCGTCAGTCGTGATTGATTTTAATCTATCTCTTTGATTGGAGTGATTTCACAATCAGATCTACAGTATTTGGCGAAGGGCCAGTATGTAGATGCTTTCCCAATCAGTAAACGGTGTAATTTAAAACGTAATTTGTGATAGGTCTGGCAAAACTTATCCAAACTTTTCCGCGCTGTTATTATGAGAATACTGTAAATGTGTATGATTGAAAATGCATGTTACCAAATGACAAGTGTACACCTTAAAAAAGAAAATTAAAATTATCATCACTCTCTTGATAATGATGCTTTTGGCGCCATAAACGCAAGTACAAAAAATTCAATGCTTTCACTAATGGTTGGCCCTGCAGATGTCATTTTCATTACCATTTAACCACGGTTTATTAATCAGTATTGATCAAGTTTGGTTGTCTGATGCAGATCTAACCATAAAACAGTCTTATATGTGACATTTTAGTATTGGAGTAATGTCCTTTTACCCTTATTTCAATATTACAGTTTCCTAGCCTTATATTTCCAATTCTCAAGTCTTTATATATCTTTCGAACCTACTGGCTTTATTTTATTTTAAAATATAAATAGGCAAAAATTTATTTGAATTCATAAGAATATTCATTTTACTTGATGCAAATATTTTGTTCCGAGTAGGGAAATGTGTATTTTAGAGCGATTCGAAAAATAATTTAAAATATAAACAGTAAGTATAGATTTAAATTCAGAAAAAAATTATATTTTAACTTAGACAAGTATTAGTTTCTTTTCAAATAGGTATGCATGAAGTTTGATAGAATAGAATCATAAGTCTGAAAGTTATAATAAGAGCTACGTACCACAATTGTTTGACATTACTATAAGTTTGCAGTTGATGTATTCCAAATGAGTATTTCAAAGTATATGAATTCGATTTTATTTTTTTAGTAGATTTTGATTTGCATGAAAATTCTAGAAAAACATGACGATTCTAGATGAATGAATCTAAATTTGTGGCTGAAAATTAATTCGAAATAACAATCTACTTAAGATTATTCTTGGGAATTTTGAAAGGAATCAAAATCTAGTCAATCCGAACTTTCCAAAGAAATGCAGTGTTTGTGTAAAATGTCTGTAAATCTGACAAAAATAAGTTTAGAAGATAATTGGAAAATAAAAGCAAGCTTGCGAGATAATTGGAAAATTGCGAACAGTAAAGGCGGGATTTCTATTTTGTTTTCTTTTGCCTAAACGTGTTTTTTGTTTTTATTTTCTTGACAATTCTTTTCGAACACGTTTGGGAAAAGATGAAAAAATATGGTAAGAAATTGACATGTACTAATTTCCTTGTAATATAAAGGAATCAAATATTTCGTATTTTTTTTAACCAAAACCCTTTTTTTTTTAGAAAACTACTTGTAGCTGTAGGAAACAGTCCGAACTATCAGATTTAGCCGGGTGATCTGGAATAAATAATGAATACTCCATGTCTGAATTTCTTCTTTTTTTAAAAAAAATGGGGGAAAAAAACTAATAACTATAATCCATGAACTTTATTCAAATATATTGTGGCCAATCTCCCTCGTATCCACAAAAGAGAATAATTAAACGGCATTATTCATCTCTACAAGACTACAACTATACAAATTTAAATCGTCTATTTTGTCTACTTTATTTAAAACTATGTGTTTGGATGCACAAAAATATTTTTTTATTATTTGGAAACAGGCGACATAACTCACAGTGTGATATAAATAATTTATACTTCTTTCACTTCCAATAGAATTTGAACCCGTTCTTTCTAGAGCAACAATGGAGTCACGGACTTCAATTAAAATTGTTCAAACAAACTTCAATTAAAAATTTATTTCAAATTAAACATAATTTAAAAATTAACACTTTTATTCCTAATGAATTCATTTTTTCTACCACTTTAAGATAATATTTTAAATCCTAAACAATTAATTATAATCTTATTTCAAACGATCCACACGAACCCAAACCCAAAGTATATATCAAAATTATATTTAGCTGTTATAATTAGGCATGACGGAATAGTTACCGCTCGCAGCATAAGATAACCACCACAGAAGATTCGGACTAAAAACTGCCAAAAGCGAGGATAAATTAACACATTTCCAAATTAATAAAATTATGAGGCTGTACTTTCTGTTTCTTGAATCTCATCTTTATCATCCAGCATGTCTACCACATCCCCTTCGTTCCTTCCTGATTCCCTCACTCCTTTACTCATGCTACTTATGCTTCCCTCCCTCCTCCCATCTCCTAGGGAACCCCACCCCGCACAAAATCATGACAATTACAATATATATGAGCACAACAATGTTTGATATCAGAATATAATTCAGGAACAAAAAATATAAAAACCATGACAATCAATAGAAAATTAGTTTACAGAACTAGGACAATTAGTTTACAAAACTAGAACAATTAGGAAAATAATTCTAACTGTCCTAGAAAATATTATTAATTGTCCTGGGAGCTAGGACAATTAGTTTATAGAATCAAGACAATATTAGAAAAATAAAACTATTTGTCCCAAGAAAAAAAATAATTTTTCCTGAAAATTTATTTTACTAATTGTCCTAGTTCTGTAAACTAGGACAATTAGGAAAAGAATACTTTCCTGAAAATTTTTTTACTAATTGTTCTAGTTCTGTAAAATAGGACAATTCGTTTACAAAACTAGAATAATTAGTTTACATAACTAGGACAATCAGTAAAATAATATTGTCTTGCAAAAAAAAAAAATTCTGCAAAAAAGAAAGGTTGATTGTCCTGGATAAAAAAAAATGAGTAGGTGTCAAGGAGAACAACAGGGAGGGTAAGTAGGCACTAGATGACAAGGAATGAGGATCAGACAAAAATAAAAATGGAATATTAATGAGGACACTGGACAAGTTTTTGGAAATGAAAAAAATAAAACTCCTAACAGATAATTAATGAGGACGTTGGATGGAGACGAGGGATGATGGTAAGCAATTCCATAAAATATGTCTCTCTATAGAAAAATGAGATCCTCACTATCTATATATACTAAAATTATGACTAGAGTTTAATTATTTTTTGTAGACAAATTCTGTAGTGGATAAATTTTTTTAAGCGGGTTTAAATTCAGATCGTTCATTTGAAATTATTAATAAATATGATTGATTATAATTCAAAGTTGATCTGAAATTTTAGTCAATTATAAATTTTATCATAAATAAAATAGTACATTTTCTTTTATAAAAAATATTTATATCATAGTTCCGAGTATATATATCCATTTATTTGAATTTACGACTAACTATTTGACATTTGATACGTGTCAAATTGGGATGTTACATCTGCATTTTGATTGGTGATGTGTGCATTTATCAAAATCCAAGGAAAAGATATATTTATTTATGATTCGATGGGAATTAATTTTTTGTTAAATTCCCATTAATCCGGAAACTCCGTAGTTTTCCGTAGTCAATCAGACAAAGACAGTCATATAGTTTTAAGAAAATTATAGTCTTTCGGAAGTAAGTTCAATTATTTTATTCTTAAATATAGGAAAAATCGAAGATACGACGAAGTAAAAAAAAAAAAAAACAATAACAATAAAGACATCTGAATTGTCCTAGCATCATGTTAGATAACATGGTAAGCATTTTAGATTCATATTTTATCGCGCGATTTACAAATACAATACAATTTGTATAGATACACTATGGATCCATTTTATAGTCAGGACGATTATTCTCCTCAGTACACCAAAATTCGCAGTGCATGCATTCATATGTATCCGATTTTACAACGGTCAAATTTACTATAATTAATATATGATAACATAAATTTCAACACATATATCCAAATTTTTTGCGTGCTTTATAAAAATAGGCGATGTGTTTTTTTTTTTTAGGAAAATTTCGTTTGATTTATAGAAACAATTACACGAATTTTGAAGTGATTTTCAACTTAGTTATTGTTTTATTTTGACAAGGGACATCGGTTCCTATCTTATGGATTTTGATCTAGAATGTGCAGGAAGCGTTACGACCTGATAAATTCATCTAGAAAAAACTTGGAAGTAAATCATGAGTTTACAACGGAAATAATGTCAAAGTTCCACCACCGAAGTCGGCCCTGATCTTTCTCTGTTTCTCGTGAATAACAGTAAACTTACAAAGGTAAGGATAGATGTTGATGTATGTAGTGTTTACCAAAAATCCGCCGGGTTAGACCCGCCCCGCCCCATGGACCGTCCATGGACCGAAGCGTTAGACCGGGACGGGTCTACGGCGGGTTTGAGCTGCCATTTCTAAAACAATCCGTCTTAACCCGCCCCGTCTTAACCAGTGGACCGGACCGTTCCGCCCCGTCAACCCGTCTTAAACCCGTGCTAAACCGTCTTAACCATCCAATAATTATATTTGAATTTTTTCATTTAATAAAAAAATTACAAATCAAATATAAGAAAACAAAAAAAATAAATAAAAAAAAAATATAAGTAAAAAAATAAAGAAAAAACGCAAAAAAAAAACAGAAAAAAAATAAACGAAAAAAACAGCAATAAAATAAAAAAAAAACCCGCGGACCGGACCGGACCGTCATAACCTGTGCGGGTTACAAGGGACGGGTTTAGGAAGTGTTAGGACCAAAGTTTCTAGAATGGACCGTCCTAACCCGTCTCGTCTTAACCCGTGGACCGTCCCTAACCCGCCCCGTCCTAATCCGTGGACCGCCGCGGGTTGGACCGCCCCGCCCCGTTTGGTAAATCCTAGATGTATGAGGCACAGAAGAATTAAATCATCCAAAAGACCAAAACTGTTGTGAAACAGTTGAATAGATTGAGACGGATCGTGTTAGAGCGGAAAAATCCAACTATTTTTTTTTTTTTTTTGAGAATTAAATCCATCTAAAGTTGGTTGCAGCGAGGATCATGATCATCAGCCATCACCCGTGTTGGCCTCTTTGTTGTTTCTAGCTGTCAATACTCGGATACTTACCTTTATTCCAAATTCTAACGGTTGGAGCAATAGTGACGTGTTTGGACTTTAATCGCATATCCAGAAAACTCCTGTAGATTGGTTCGTATAGCCATTCCCAAATAAAACAGCGAGATTGATTTTTACGAAAATTTATTTGTTTCGTTATGTTCTCTTAGGTGGGTTGACGCCGACAACAGTTATAAGTTGCATTTATAAATTTATAAAAGGACATATAATAAATTTAATTTAGAAAAACAATTAATTCAGTTTTAAATAGGGTTGAACTATTAATTTGGATATAATTTACAAATTAGCTATTTATATTTCGGTAAATTTTGTAATGTGCCATTGTTTTATATGAATATTTTCTCAATAAAAAAGACATTTCCATAAAATGTGTAAACGGTTACGATTGATTACAAATGACTCAAATTAGACTGACAAACTAATTAACCTTTATATTTTAATTATTATTATTAGTATCATAAATTCGATAATCAAGTATATCATATTAATACTAACGTTATTTAAAATAAAACAACGTTCTTTATGAATTTACATTTCATTGCATCACACGATTCTTAATGCACCCCAACTGTCCGATTTCATCTGTTATAAGAAAAATACATTGCCGGAAAGGATAGGATCTGTCTGACAAATCCGGCCCCGGCTGAACATGGCAGCAACACATACGGACCCACCGGTCTCGAGAATCGCATCATCCGCAGGTCTGCAGAGTACAGATTGGCATTCCAACCGTCTGATCAATTATCAGTGTCCCGTGATTAATATTAGATTCGTACGGTCCGTAAATCTTAACCAACGAAATTAGATCAGACGGTCGTGATGAGATTTGCAGAGTGCAGCGAGCTGCAAAGGATATTGATCCCCGGTCTCGTGCCTGATCCTGGTCCCTGTTTCTCAATAAAACTTATCCCCATCCGACATGCATAAATGCATTTCGTCAAGTAAACTTATCCCCATAATAGTAACGCCAACGATCACAACAAACACAGCCGACTTCTACTAAAATACAATAAATACTAAGTCGTAATTTCCTATTTTTTTATAATCAAGAAAGATACAAAAGTCGCATTGAATGATGTGGGATCCTGATAAAAACAAACGTTACAAACCCGACTACCCAACAAAATCCGCACCATTATCATTTAACTAATTTCGACAGACTTCTTTCAGTTCCGACGCAATGCACGCCAAGTAAAATAAATTATAAAAAAAATATTAAAAAATAACGCGCCTGAGTCACGGTCACCGCGGATGGGGCGCCGTTAACATTCCCCAAAAGAAGGCACGGCGAAAGGACGGCTCCTCTTCCCAACGCGCTTTATTACTAACGCCTCTCTCTTTTATTCATCTCCCGTTTCTTACCCTTATCTTATCTCTATATAACCAACCCCATCACAAGCTCTCGCCACTCCCATTCTAGCAAACTAACTTATTCTTACATCTTCAGATCTTCTCCTTCCCTATCCGTTCTTAACTTCTTCAAGTCTTTTTCTAATTGGAACATATATATCTGCGCTGTTTCCTCTATTCCTTCTTTGACATCTTCGTCTCTGGAAGCGGAATTGGTTATCTATTTAACACGAACCATTTCTATTTTGTAAGAGGAAGCAATTAAAAATGGTTTGCATGGTATCTCGTCAAGGCAGAGAGCTCCAGCGCTACAACAAGGCTGGCGGCCGGGTTGTTGTCGGGTTAGTACTCAATTCCTACTTATATAACTGTTAAATTCATTCCCAATTTGTGCTTAGTCTAATTAGTTTTTACTTGGTAACAGATGCATCCCTTACAAACTGAAAGAAGACATACCAGTCGGAAGCCGCATTGATCAAGCCATCGAGGTGCTCGTTATCACCTCGCAGAAGGGGCACGGCATGATGTTCCCTAAGGTAAACATACTCAAAGAAATTGAAATTCTTTCTCAATTGGCTTCCATCAATATATAATCAAAGTTATCTAAATTAGACTGTTAATGAATTACAGGGAGGTTGGGAACTGGATGAAACAATAGACGAAGCCGTCACACGTGAAGCAATGGAAGAAGCGGGTGTCCTTGGAACCCTACAAGGGGAACTCGGCATCTGGAATTACATCAGCAAGAGATACAATGTTGTCTATGAGGGGCAGATGTATGCTCTCAAAGTCACAAACGAGCTGTGCCAGTGGCCCGAGATGCATGTGAGGAATAGGAAGTGGGTCTCGGTCGCCGAGGCGAGGGAAGGATGCCAGCACAAGTGGATGACAGATGCACTTGACAAGCTCGTCTCACAACTTGGTATGCGGCGTATGCAAGAGGTGGCCATGGCGTAGGCATAGGAGTATATAGGTGTAGGCAATCTGTTCAGTTCGTTCATTGTTGGCAATTTCTGCTGCTGTTTAACTGACCTGCTTTTTGCTCCGGCTACAAGTAATTCAACGACAATCATGAAGATCCGATTCGAATTGATGGTGCTGAGTTCTTTGATCTAACTCATGATCTAAACGCATCTCTGGTGAAAATTGGTGCATATGTGTGCAAGTTATTTTACACTTGGAGAATTGGAGGTGCAGTGGACTTGAAAGTGTTGAGGTGCATGTCCAGTAGCAGCATCTGGTTCAATCCCTATCTGCTCCCGCGCGGGACGGTCCAGCGCAACCATCCAACCATCCAATCTGATATGGACGGTTCGGGCCTATCAATATGGTATTATGCACGGGGCTCCCTTAACCATTGAGATTAAATCAGACGGTTGAGATTGGTGCGCTGCACCGTCCCGGGCGGGACTAGATCTCATTTGGCATCTGGTTTGATATGGGATGATAGCGCTGGATTTGATTCAAATTCAAATTCAAATTCTTCTGCAAAGCAATTTGAAAAAAGGGGAAAAAAACGGAAATACCATATCCCTTGAGATTCGCCAAGAGAAGGGAAAAAAGTAAATGTTCTATAGAGAAATTTCTTCTTGAGTAAGTTTGTAGTGTGATGATTGAAGCTCCTCAGCTTACTCGAGAATTTGTGGGCTAGGTGTTGACATTGACTTAAAGCAGATAATAGGATGTAAATATGATGTTAATTGAGTTGGAATAACTCAATTGTATTGTTGTCGTGTTGTAATCCTCAATTGGCCAAATTGTTTCATTAATTTTGAATAGTTTTGTGCACTTAAATTTTTTGGATGGATCATTTTGGGTTGGATGAGTATATGCTTACGTTCATACATCACGTTCGTAATTTCTTTTTTAGAAATCTTGTTAGCGGTATCAAGTATTCGTTGTATATTTACTTTTCACATTCCGAGGGAAGAACAACCTATCAAAAAAAGTAGACCAACCACAAAAAAAAAAAAAAGAAATTCTAAGCTTTTGGTGCTAAAACAAATCTGAATATTCGAAGTGTACGAATCTATTAGCAATGGAAAGTGCCTTTTACTAAAAAAAAAGGCTAAAGAAAGTGGATTCGTGTTTTTGACATCGAGTATGCATCCCATTAGCTCTATTCTTTTTATTTATTTATTTATTTTTTTGACAAAACAAAACATTTCAACAGGAATTGTGCTCACTCTCCTAATTAGAATATGGTCGCTGTCACTAAATTTCCCATCACATAAGTTTTATCGGCTCGAATTTTACTGAGCTGAAAAAAAAATATTGAGTGTTATTCATTGTGTACAAATTCATATTTACATATATAATTCGCAACTAATAAAAGAAATAAATATAAATCTCTAATATAATTTGTACAGAGTTAACAATTGTTACACTGGCACTATTAAGTTTGACGCTTCTTCTTTTTGTTAGTATATATGCATATCTTAGTTTGGTGTGTTTTCAATTATTAGAGAATCTAGACTTAGCCCATATAATTAACTTGGTAGTTAAGAGTTATTCTGTTAGGTGCAACACCAAATGCAGGTGTTGTGTACCATTCCATTAATTGGATTCCAAACTCAACTGAAAATTATATTTATGCTTGTTACTTATTGCGAAAGGCTTGGAAAAAAGAAAAGAGAAAACTAGAATATACTCTCAATAATAACAAGTATAGTGCAGTCGTATTCACGCCTGACCCTACATGAATCCAAGGGGCGCTTGACAACTTGACAAGAGAAGAGTTTGTGGCAGGATATAAAAATTTGTGGCCGATTTCTCGGGCGTGTTTAACGCTTTAACATAATATTCCTGCACAAAAATGTCAAATAACTTGATCGCGACTTGCAATCATGCTATTAATAAAATCAATCCCTTGAGAATAGTACTGATACAATTTGACTCCAAATATATAGAAAACAATGCACAATATTATATAAAATAACCTTGATGACAACTTTTGTAAAAAAAAATAAAGTTTATCTGTTCAGTTGGACGAATAATCTTACACAAGGACAGAAGTCACAGAACTTTAGCCATTCAAGTAGCAGCAATCCTTGAAAAAATTCTTTGGGCCTATTATATATATACACTTAGAAGAAAAATAAAGTACTTATATAATTAATATAATATTAAAAATATTTGAATTTTCTTTTTCATCTTAGTAAACTCTCTAGATTTGCCTTTGAAAATTGCTAACTATTGAGAAAATTTAATAGTGTAATACAAACTCCACAAAAGAACTAGACAAAGTCTGCCACTCGTATTACACCGAGATGCTAGCTAGTAACTACGTGTGGATGAAAAAGCATGAGACATTGTTCAATTTTACGAAGCAAGAACTTAGTTTCATAACTAGCAAAGAACAAAAAGAGAGGAATAAAAAAAGAGTGATGAGGATCCAAAACAATTAATAATAATAACTATTAAAAGTAATTAAAAATATTTTAACAACGTGAGAAAGTTGATATAGATATTGTTGGCTTTATAGATTGGTTATGGATCAAATTTTATGCAATAAGTACCATTCAATATTTCATCAAAAGCAATTACCATATTAAATTTACATCATATCTTTATCATTTTATACGTGGTGGTATGTAGAAATTAAATCACTATATATGTAAATTCCGAACTCTGAAATTTAGAAAAAAAATTTCACTATTTTCAAAATTTTTTAAATTTACAAAATTTTATGAATTGTCAAATGATTCTTGCTGCTAAAAAAATATCTAACGAAAGTAAGAAATAAAATATAGCACGGCTATGGTTGTTGAAGGACCTCCAATGTATATTGCTAAGTTATTTAAATTACATTATTATGTTGACGCATATACATAGAATCTGTACTGGCCAATCATACCTTATATTTTAACCTTTTTTTTTTCTCTGTTTCAATTGCGCAAGTGATTCTCCATGTTGATGACCTTTGACGTTTTTTTTTTAATTTAAAAAAAAATTATTTTCTAAAAGGAACCAGGAACTGAACTTGCATCGGGATAAAAATTTTAGTTCGGATTGAATGAAAAATGTTTATAAAATTATGTTTCATAAAAATTTATAAAATGAAAACCTCCTAACATTTCTACTACGGTAGTTGCGGTTGACAGAATGTGGGACTCCAGTCGGATGGTAAGTAATTACTTGTTTTCTTTTAAATAAATTTTAATTTTTGCTAAATAAATAATCTTTTCAATAAAAAAAAAAATCGAATGCGCTGAACGCACTCCAAAGCACCGTTTCTATTTTTACCTTTCAAGAAATCAAGTTACATATATTTCATCTTTTTTTCCCCCTTTGAATATCCATGCCCTTAGGCCACGTATATTTCATCTACTTAATTCGCTCTGTGCTGAAGCCATACTTGAATAGAAGCTCAGTTCAACATATATATCATAAAAAGGATTGAAGCATGTTTGCATGGATTTAAACAAGGATTTTGTTCAAAGTTTTTTTTCCCCTTACCGTATGCTTAAAATTAATAAGGATCATGCTTGATTGATGATAATAACATAGTAACTACAATGTTAAGCAAAATTGAAAAAAAAAATGTTGCTCACTCAAAACTTATTATAGATCCAAGACATCCAACTTTTATAGTTTTTTACGATACAAAATCAGGATTTTTTACTCGAAATTGCTTGGATTTTGATACGCTAACTAGTTTAATTTGGGCTATCATTGCCGAACAAATTTACTCATTTTCCTGTGAGATGCATTGGCACCTTTAAATATAATACTTCTCTCATACATCCTGCTAATTAATTCTGCATTCTGGGAACTGGTCAATTCGGAACTGCATCTTGGCTTGGACGTGTCTGCTGCCTGCGGCCTGCCTAACCAAAGGCTTATTATAACCAGGTTTCAACTTTCAACTCCATAAGAAACTCAAATATCATGTTCTTGCATCGGTATAAACATTGCAATTGCACATGTCATCGATGGCTCACATGCATAGAAAATGTGCTTTAGCCTTTACCCAAATTTGATTGGCCAACCTACTCTGCCATTGCATGTTGGCTTATGTCATCATCTAAAATTCTAAACTATTTGCATAAAAAGTACTATAGCCTACTTTGCTGAAATTGCATGCGACTTCCAACTGACCATACTTACGTGTCCGTACTGCCATTGGTAGTAATTTAATTCGTTTAATAGACGTACTGCGCAACCCACATATACAGTGATATTTAGATTATGAGCAAGGTTTTTTTTATATTTTATATATAAACAAATGGGAAAGAAGCCGAAACCAAACAGTTACTTGGTCCAATTCTGAAATTTAAGCTGAGATAGATGATAAGATGAGACTAAAATGCTAAGACATACAAAATTCTAGAAACTAATAAACAAAGAAGGCCTATATGAAAAATTTACGCGGGCTAATCATGTCAATTAACGGGCTCACTAACTCCATTTTCAATGGTAAATTGAGCCCATAGATTTTCCTAGATCTATTCAGGTCCGTATTGTGTAGAAAACTCGAAACCTTCAGAATCATTATACTAACTGCAATCAGCTATTTTACCATCACTACTCTTCCGGTCTTCCCTAACCCTCACGCGCTTAATTCCGCCTCTCCTCACACTCTTCAGGCGCGCTCTGCCCCCTCTTATTCCCCCCTTCCTAAGGCTATAACGCTCTCCCGTTCGAAACTTTTCCTCTTTTCGCCTCCCTTGCACCTCTCTCTTTTTTTTTCTATGGACCAAAAATAGATACAACAAAATAAATTAAACACATAATAAAACAAAGAGAACAGATTGAACAAATAACAAATAACAGATTGCACAAACAAACTAAACATATAATAAAACAAAGCGAACGCAAGTAACAAATAATATGAACACTTATAACACAAAAAGTGAACATTTATATCAATAGGAAGAACATATACAATAAATAAAAAAGTAAATATTTGTAACAACAAAAGTGAACACTTATATAAAAAAATTACAGACATAAAAAATAAATTGAATAGATTTAACACGTATAATGAACACTTATGATAACAAAAAGAACGCTTATAACAAGACGGGAGGGTGAGATAAGACGTATAGTGAGAACTGAAAATAAAAGATCGAAATTAGAACGAAAAAAATAAGAAAGACTCACGAGAGGCAGAAGGAGGAGAAGAATAATAACGGAAGAAAGGAAGGGAGGTAATGAGTAGAAGGGGGAGAGGGGGAGGGGGGGTGCGGATGGGGAGATGGAAGGGTTCGATGGGTGAGGGGAGCGCGGAAGATAGAAAAAGCGAGGGAAGGGAGATAACACTCTAGATGAGAGATCCACCGTTAAGCCAAGAAAGTGTCTCTCAGCGATGGTGAGTGATGGCTTTTTCGCTGTTGACAGACAGTAATTTCCATCATTATATCATTCAAAGTTTTTGCAGAGTTCTATTTTTTAAAAAATTTCAACTTGAATCATCTTTATTTAAAAATTAAAAAATTGTATAAAATTGAAAAAAAATATAAAATTTGATAGGGAAAAATTTTCGATATAAAATACACATTAAGTTCAAATAAGTCATTTTTTAAAAAAATTAATATTGATATATGATCGAGTTTGATGAAGTCATCCGTCTAATGGATTTCTCCAAAATAAATCATATTTCTTGACCATTTTGCTAGTAGAAAAAAATATTTCAACAGGTTCTTGATATGCAAAGAGATCCTCGGCTGACCAGAGAATTCTCTGGACGTCTTTTGATCTGAGCCGTTTGATTTAATCTCAACGGTTATGAATGCCCCGTGCATAATACCAGATTGATAGGTCCGAAAAAATTAATTATTAAGATTAAATCGGACGGCCCATATAAAAAAACGTCAACCGGTCGTTTTTTAAAACCGACTAGAGGATCCGGACCCCCTCTTGATCTAACGTTAATAAATTTTTGTATATAAACTTAAAAGAGGACACAAGAAGGTCGACCAAGTACACAAATAGGTGAAATAATCGAAATGTGATGCTCGCATGCTCGGCCTTGTTCACTAAACATAAATTCTAAGGGGTCGTTTGGATGGGTTAGGAATAGCCAATTCCTAGGAAGGAATAAGAATTTTCGTTGGGAAGTGTGTAACTTTGTGAGAGAGATGAATTGTTTATATTAAAATTTATGCCCGGAATTGGAAAATCCCCAAATTCCGGCCCAATCCAAACGACCCCTAAAAAAATTGTACACTATAGATCTCGTTAATCGACAAAAAGAGAGAAAAAAAAAAAAACAACATCTCGTTGAGAATATGACACGCAATGTTAGTATGCCATGTTTTCTTGTGTATTTTTTCTTATCCAAACAAGAAGAGAGTGATATACAGTTATACTAATACTATAATTCCAAGTGGCATGCCATGCTTACACCATGGCAGCTCTCCGCTCCTATCCCTTTCTTCCCACGCAAAACCCAACTACCAAAACCCATTCTCTCACCAAGTCAATCCCTCTTCAATCCACAGACTCACCCAATCGCCGGAGCTCGAGCTTCAACCAAGCACCACCTCGTTTCCACCACCACTACATCTCTCTTCGCTCCTCCGCAATGGCCACGTCGGCGTCCGACGGAGGTTTCGATCGAGCGGCGGCGGTGAAGCAGTTCGACGAGTCCCGTGCCGGCGTCAAGGGGCTCGTCGACGGTGGCATTAACGAAATTCCTCCCATGTTTCGTCACAATCCCGACCCGTTGCCACCCGCTCCGACTGGTTCGGTGTCAGTCCCCACGATTGATCTCTCGCTGCCACGTGGCTTTGTCGTTGACCTCATAAGAGCTGCTTCCCACGAGTGGGGATTCTTTCAGGTAACTGCTATTTCTTATATTCTTTAAAATTCTGTAAATTTCGAACTGTTGGGGTCAGGTTCAGTCAATTTGTAATAGTTTCTAATTTAGAGTATATTAGGAGTAGATGGTAAATGTAACCTTGTTTCTTTAATGATGAAACGGGTTGTAAAGCCTTTTTTTTTTTTTTTTTTAAAAATGTCTAATTTCAAGTAATTGGGAGTACTGGAAGAATTAGTTGACTAGTGTACTCGTAATTCATAAAAATAATGAAATATACCTTAATCGGAGTAACTGTGTAGTATACTGTACACTAGTGCAATTTAATAGGAATAACTTGTAACAATCTACCATTGACAAAGAGAGAGGCTTAAAACCAAATTTCAGTAATTTTTACTACAGAGGATTAAAATTGACAAAGAGAGGCTTAAAACCAAATTCTTTACTACAGAGGATTACTTTTAATCCTGATTGCAATGATCAAATTTACAGTAACATTATGGTACAGGTGATCAACCATGGGATCCCTGTCAGTGTAATTGATGGGGCCCTCTCAGCCATTCGGTCCTTCAATGAGCTTCCCCCCTCTGATCGGTCTCCCTATTACTCCCGTTCCTTGACAGGTGGGGTCTCCTACTCATCTAATGTCGATCTGTACAAGTCTTCTGCTGCCAGCTGGCGTGACACAATTCAGGTCATGATGGGCCCAGCTCGGCCAGACCCTGAGCGAATCCCACCTGTCTGCCGACAGGAGATTCTTTCATGGGATGAGAATGTCTCGCAGGTGCTTAATCTACTAAAAACTGATTGTCATTCTCTTTTAAACTTGGCAATAAATGCCTTACAACTATTTGTTTGCTTATCCTGAGTTTAATTTGTTGATGTTAACCTGTTGATTTGTGTTCCTTCTGCTAGTAACACATCGCTCAGTTCACTAATTAGAATAACAGGTGCACTAATCCTTATGCTGTTTCTAACATTTACCGTGACAGTACTTAATTTTGAATAGTATAGACAAGTTTTAGGGTATCTTACATTTGTATTTGTCATTGCTTTAACGGGCATCAACTCATGACCTCCTACTCTTCATTAACATTACAAAATAAGCTACTAGTTTAATCAAATATGCCCTAGGCTTCTATATTAAGCAAACTAATTTTTGCTTAATTATGTTTATAATTTGAGATATCTTTTGTTCCCTTTTGGGAGCTAACTTTATAAATTTGAGTTACTTTCTAATGAGCATTTATCATAGTTTGAGTAAGCATTACTGGCATGGTATTGTTAGCTCTTCCCTAGCCAAAGTATACCATCTTTTTTAATTCCTTTGATTAAATTCTTTCCTTGCTAAATGACAAGTAAGAACAATAGTAAAGAGAATGTAACAATAGAGAAGATGCTTAGTTCCTTACCTTCGAGTTAACATTGATTGAACAAGCATATCACAGGTTGGTCCATCCTTGCTAGAACTGATGTCAGAGGGCCTTGGGGTGGGGCCAAATCCACTGAAGGAATTAACAATAGGCGATGGTAAAGTTATGGTTTGTCACTACTACCCACCATGCCCTGAGCCTGATGCCACCATGGGTGTCGTGACACACACAGATCCTGGGGCTCTCACTGTGCTGGTGCAGGATAGCACAGGTGGTCTGCAGGTGAAGCATGTCGGAGAGAATGGAAAGTGCTGTTGGGTAGATGTTGAGCCGGTTCCTGGTGCACTTGTGATCAATGTTGGTGATCTCCTTCAGGTATGCTGTTATGCCTGTACACCATAAAAAATCTTTTTAATGATATTTCATCTTTATTTTACATTAATAGTATTTTGAATGATTTAATCCTTCCTGTATCAGATAATCAGCAATGATGAGTATAAAAGTGTTGAGCATCGTGCTGTGGTGCGTTCTCGAGACAAGTCAAGGGTTTCAATAGCTGTCTTCTTTAACCCTGCAAAGCGGGGGGATACTGATTTTTATGGCCCCTTGCCTGAACTGATATCAGATGGGAAATCTGCTCATTACCGAAATTTCACCATGTCAGAGTTTATGGGTACTTTTTACAGTAAGCAGCTCTCCAGCAAAGCACTTGTTGATCATTTCAAATTGTAGAGGTTCAAGTTGGAGATACTTATTTGTATAAATATAATTGCATGCGAAAATAAATTATACCTGTGTAGATTATATCTCTTTTCACACATATCACTATCTTTCATGTATGTATCTGAAAATGAGATGATAGAATTTTTAATAGCGTCCATCAGTTGGATAAATTTACATTAGGTTGACACATGCTGGATACAATTGTTCATGTATATTACTGGTTGACTCGCACACAAGCAGTTTTCTATCAATGCCATAGTAGATAAAAGTTGTAAAGAACCTAAATAAAAGATGAACTTTGCCCATATCAACTAATATGCTGAATAATTTGCCTCGCCAGAAACAAAATACATATCAACACTAATATTACCATGAAGTAGAAATCATTTGGAATAAAAGTTCCATTTCTGGGCCTTGTGGCTTCTATTCTAACATTGTGGGCTTATTGCACTTTTAACAATTCTAAGAAATCACTGCCTCAGCATGTTTATCCAAATAATGCATCAGCAAAAGATGCCATTGCAACGTCTCTACAAGCTAAAAAGAAAAATAGCAAGCCAACTTCAACAAGAAAAGAAGAAAAAAACACAAAAAGGATTAGCAAGCACGTCGTGCAGCCGTGCAGGTAACAGTCACATGATTTTTGTTTTTTTCTGGGGTAGGTTACCTACCTAGAAAACCTCACACAAAAATTTGTCTTAACTGATTCAGTTTTCTTGTAGGTCTTGCCTACTGGAAGTAAACTGGTGGCATGATCAGAGATAGTCATCTACTGTTTGAATGCCAATATTGGGATTTTTGCTTAGTAACTATGGTAAGCTGCTTCATCCGGAATTTACCTTTGGTAGGAATGACAGGGAGGTGATGCGCAAAACTTTTAAATGTCCATTACATATTGTAGTAGAAGTTTGCACTTATATTTCATCTAAATTTAGGAGTGCTCTGCTGCCCATTCTGACTACCAGATCTAATTTTATTCAATTTCTAAACCCAATAAAATTCTTGCAAATCTGTTACCCACTGTCTGTTGGCTCAGCATAAACAGTTGTCTGTACTGTCAGGCAGAATTAAAGTGCACGCAAGTCTCTTTTTTCTTTTTCTTCTAGGTATGTGGATAGAAATTTGAAGTAATAAGACCAATTAATTGTGTATATATATGTTCGGCCTATAGAAATGTCGTTCACATGATCTAATCAATATTCAGCCAATTTAGTTTATATATTAATTTGGATTCCTAGAGTCTCCAGTGTAGTCTGTAGCACCTTTTATTTTATGTGCAATGTACAAGATACATTTTTTTGAAATAAAAACAAAAAAATTGTACCAGTTGCCAGTTTGAACAAGGTTGCAAAGGTCATAGAGAGCAGCAAGAGGGTTGGTCCACATGTTTTTGTTTTTTCTTGACCAGGCTACCAAAGTACCAAGTACGACCAGCCTAGAGAACAAGAACGAGGTTTTTTTGAAGCAAAAAATGGAGGTCAAGCCTCCATCTTTTATATTAATAATAAAATTTTAGCAAGCTGGTATAAGTACAAGGCAGTAAAAAGATAAAAAAGAAAAAAGTACAATAAAAGTACAAAGCTAAAGGAAAAATTTAAAGACCAAAACGAAACCCAACAGCCTAAAGTGCAGAGAAATCAGCAGAGATTGCCAGAAGGTAGTGCACTAGATTAGTCCATGCAATGCTTTCCACTCAAATATAGCCTGAGAGACTAATTCATCTGGATTTAATTTTGTGTCTCTGAAAATTCTTGAGCATTTTCCCCTCCATATAACAAAGAAGAGGATGACCAACTGTTCTCTTTGAGTCCTGTTCTTGGAACAATCAAGTAAGAACGATAGAGAAAGAACGAGGCTTTTATCTTTCCCCTTGAAAAAAATAGAAAGATTTACTGCAAAAAAATAATAATAATAATAAGATAACAATGTTTTCATAATAGTTTTGTTTTTGGGATATAGTAGATAGTGACTATCTAGTAAATGTTTTTGTAATAGTTATGAACTTGTATGAAGCAAGGAAAGAGTACAAAAAGAAGCATGAGTTATTTTAGTATGGAAAGGGAACAAAAAGTAGCAGAACTATTTATGCAAAGTAGCCTCATTGCATATCTTATTTAACAAAAAAAAAAAAAAAAAATCGTTTCAGGATTCTATTAGTTTCCATTCTAAACAATCAATTTGTTTTGTTTTAATGTTGAATTCTAATAAGCATGGATGAATGGAAACTCCTATACGGCCTTGCCAAGGATAAAGATGGGTTTTGAGCATATAACAGAGCCTCTTCCAAAAAATAAATGATAGTAAAAATCAGCATGGTTCTGGTAATGACGTGTATATTAATTAAGCCTGAATATATGTGGATATTCGCATGCCAATTGCTTTTTAGGAGGAAAAAAAAATTAAGGATGTATTCTGATGTTGTTTTTCATTAATCTGATCCCCACCTCACATGCAAGATTCGCACAGTTCAGCGTTCATAAGCAGAGATATCTGATTTAGCACCTCCCCACTTCTCTCGTTATGCATGTTTTAATTAAAGTATTACAACAAATAAAAATTATTGCTTTAAAATCGGATGGGTTCAGGTGGAAGTTTGATGTTTTAGTTACAGATGCCAATAAAAACTATGAATAATCTGATTTGAATTCAACGGATCATGTTTTCGTCAAACTCTTAGACCAACCTTGAGACCACTCCATTCTAATCCAAATTCCAAATACAAGATGCATCTGGCCAACCCATGTCTGGAACAAAAAACCATTGGCTTTAAGGAATTTATTTATTTATTTATTTATTTATTATTATTATTATTTTTTGTCATTGTCTCTACGGAATTTAGGTGAAACATTGTATAAAAAAGACAAAATACTTATTTTACTTTTTCTAAGATTTTCTAACTAAAATTGAATCCAAATAAGCAATATATCTCTTTCATCCAAGCATATCACGTGAACTTTTTATATAGAAAAAATACAGTGTTAAGACAACTGCCACCGAATTAGCGAGCGTAAGAATATATTTCAAATTGTCATTTTCGGAACATTTCAGAAATGGCGCCACTTGCTTAGCAATTAGCTTTTACTCAAGTAGGAGTTATCATGTGCAATAACACCAGCTAAATTTAATTTACATTATACGAGGATATGGTATCTTTTGCAACTCTAATAAGTTAGCTTTGTTACATTGAGCATCAATTTCGTTATGATGTTTTGTGCCATTTTCCTACTTTCTATTATGCATCTATTCGTTAAATTTTTATAATTTCTTTTTAAGAAGACAAGGTCAATATTTTCTAACTTTTAAAGTTTTAGTTAACTGCAAATAATCTTATAGTCATATATCGAACTTAAACTTCCACTCAAAATGTATCAACCTTATCCACTGTACTATAGGCTGACCTTCTATGTTTATTAATAATAAAAATGATGATGATGATGATTATTATAAATCTCGAAGTTTGATTAGACTGATTTGTAGTGTTCTGTCTGTTAGAACGAACCAGTCAAGATAGGCTGAGGCGGACCATCCCATAATGGAACGGACCGTTCTAATAGGTTGGGGAGGACCGTCCTATATTGGAACGGACCGTTCCAATGGGTTGGGGTGGACCGTCCTATATTGGAACGGACCGTTCCAATCGAAACAGTGCCTTTGGACAGAACGCTGTGAACATCGCACCCTTTGATCCAAACGTTGCAATTTGCATCTTCTGAGCGATTTGGACCCTCTATTTATATTCTCTGGGATGACAGAGATTGTAGATAGAGTCTCTTTCAGTTCTAACTCATTTTTCTAGACAAGAGAGCAAGAGAATAAGGAATATCAGAGGGAACGAGTCAAGGCCGACCAATTCCTGTCAAACACCATCAGTTGGGGTTCGACACATCGGCTTTGTGGCGCTTCTCTCACTGCAGGAAAGGAGTTCAAGGGATAGGCAAGGCGCTGGAAGGACGTGGTGGTGTGCTGTTGCTTTTCCACTTTAAGTTTCATCCGATTTACCGCTATGGCAGGAGGTAAACGATCTCAATTCATGTTAATTCCGTGTACTTGAATTGTTTAATCACTTACATGATTTGCCCACATTTTTGTCATCCATAGTAAAAAGTTTTATTTTTTTGTTGAAAAATAGTGGTAGATAAATCAACAGTCAAGGATTCATTTTACATACTTACGGAAACAGAGTCAAGTCTTTCAATTTTAAATATTCAATAGGATCCTGATTTTAAATAAAAAAAAATCTCTATTTAAAATGCATTGTTCTTCACCACTTCACCACTCTACTTTTTACATTATAGTAGTTATAAACTCTTTTCGTTCTAGTTAATTATAAGTTACACACACTTTCATCCCCTGTTTTTACACACGAGCTTATAGAGACACAATGCGTGTCAGGTGTCATTCGGTAATCCATACAAAATTTTTTTTTTTTTTGAGGGCCTACAAAAAAAAAAAAATTTATCCTGAAAGTTTCAGTATACAGGCAGGCATTGCGGATATTAGAATGCACATGTTTAGATTCTTTTGTGAAAGCAAAATATATATAGAAAATCAAAGGAGGGTTCATTCTCTGCTTCGCTAGCAAACATTTCTGATGGTCCTCATTTCAAATGACCAAATCTTTTTCCATAAGCGGTCCTCATGACCATATTATGTCTTTTCTAAATGTCTTATGTCTTAATGACAAAATGTCTTTCCTTACTTTTCGGTAGCAATTTTTTCTAACTTTTTTTTTCTAATATTAGGTTGCATCTGACAGGGTTGCCCAAACACCTTTTTTTCACTAAACTAAACTTATATAAAACAACGTGAGCGGAGCACACGCCAAAGTGCCAGTTGCATATAAGTATATAACCAAAGTACTGTCTCTATAAAGATAGTGAACCCATATTATCAGCTGAGGAAAAAAAAACACACACACACAAAGAAGGAAATAGCAATGCGCCGCCAAACTCTCTCCATCTTTCTGTACGATTTCTACGTTTAAGTCGACAACTTTTCGTACTATGATATCTCAATTCTAACTCTTCTTCCCATTTTGTTTTCTTTTTTTTTTTCCAGTTTCCTGTGTGTTTTCACTGCACTTCCTCTGTGCCTGGGAAGGATTAAGGGCGTGACATCATCCTCAAAAAAGGGTATGTATGATTTTTCTTGTTGGGCCTTATTAATTCTATTTATATGTGGCTTCAATTCAGCATAATTCTTCTTTATTCCTACAAGTAACACATATGCAATGGGGAGGAGTAATCTACATTTTGGGCATTTACAAATCATTCTCATTTTGGAGTGAAAAAAATTGATGCTTTATTTTGCATATTAAATATTTAGCCTTACATGTAAAAGGGTCTGGAGATGTAAAAACCACCAAGATGACAGCACTTCAAATGCATGCATCATTCTTCGACAGAAACAAAGATGGGATCATAACCATGAAGGAAACATATCAAGGTGATTTATAATTTCTCTGTATATAATTATGTTCTTTTCTATATTGTTTATATCAAACGTTGAATTTGAGGTTTTTTATGGTTTCACTACTTGACTATTTGTAAGCTAAATTGAGATTAAATTACTCATTTCAGGCATGCGTGCATTGGGTTATAGTTATCCCATCTCTGTAGCAGGCGCAATCTTCATCAATGGTGCTCTTAGCCGAAAAACAAGGCCCCCTGTACCTCTCTTTCTCTCACTCGCTCAAATATATAATGATTAATTTTAAGAAAATATCATTAATTATAACCAAATTTTGTGAACCTGCAGGGGACTCCAGCAACGATGACTCTACCTATTTATATTAATAACATCAAAAAGGGAAAACATGGTAGTGATACTGAGGCGTATGATTCTAAAGGAAGGTATGCAAACTGTTGTTGATTGCTAATTTTGTATATTCAGGAAAACAGCTTTTGAGGTTATTAACTATGAAGTATGAACTATCTTTGCATTTGTGATGATAATGAGCTCAATTTCGCTTTTTAAATGTTACAACGTGGGAATTAGGGAAAGGCTAAATGGTTTAATATGAGCATGTTTTAAGTGTTACTGATGTGCGCAAGAGCATGGTTTCGCATTGTATTTTAAATGGTTTAACTTGCACGCTAAAATAAAAGACTAGGAAAGAAAACGTAAGTGGCAAAAAGAAAAGAGAAAAAATAAGGAAACTATTTTTACGGCATGGTCATGTTTGTGCAGTTTCGATCAATAAGTTAGCTGTATGATAGAAGCAATCATTTGATTTGCAAAAATTGGCTGCATACAATTAATGATTCTGTTTGTCGGTTTGTTATGTAGCTTGAACTATTTCCTGGAAAAAGTAAGTTTCTGGAAAGTTCCTTGATCAGCCTCACCTGATTCTGAAATTGTAGGTTTGTTCCAAAAAAGTTTGAAAAGATATTAAAAAAATATGCAAAAACAAATCCGAATGCGCTCACCAAAGCTGAGTTGGATAACATGCTACAAGGAAATAAGGATGCGGGTGATACTAAGGGACAGTAAGTATTAATTTGCCTCTTGAAGAAATTCAGTTCTATATTGTTGTTATTTTGTGCAAAGAGGCTCTAAAAAGAAAAAAAATATATTGAAAGGATTCAATCTTGAAATTTACCTTAGTTCTTAATTGGAACTAAATTTCCATTATAAAAAAAATTCGATATGTACAAGTAGAGTGCAATTTTGTAAGTTTTTAATTTTCATGTTTGACGTTTGGCAGGATTGCTGCCCAGGCTGAATGGAATCTCCTGTATAGTATTGCCAAGGATAAAGATGGACTTCTTCAGAAGGACACTGTAAGAGGTGTGTATGATGGCAGTCTGTTTTTTAAACTGGAGCAGAAGAGATTATCTTCCACAAATAAAAAAACATAGTTAGTCAAATTTGTTCGGGATATTCCCCTGTCAGTAGCTATTTATCATCCTCTATGCCTCAGTTTGAGAACAAGATAGAGAATAATTAAGGGATAAAGTTTTTTTTTTTTTTTTTTGGGTTATTAAGGGATAAGATATTTACTGTCAGAGGTGGAGATAAGTAGAAGATAAGGATTATAACGATTGATTTGATTGTTGTACAGTGAAATTGAATAATAAAATTAGATTATAAATTTTTTGAATTTAAGATTATAATTTATTTACCAAACTGCCAAATACAGATCTTCAAGTTCTCAAATTGTTTTACAATTTATCATTGATTCATTGTGTATGTGCTGCAACCTGATTGCTACCGACGAAAAGCACTTCTGTTTGAAAGCTAGAAACAGCTTGTACGTGGTGATTAGAGTAGTTTGGCTTTATCTCTATACAAAGTGAAAATTACGTTTGCTAGCAACGAAAATTACGTTTGGTGTCATGATGCACCTTCAATTTCAAAATCCGGTTCTCTTGTTGTGTGTGTACACACGCGCGCAACGAGGGAAATCACAAACAAAAACGATTAATTTTATTGCACATCGAGATTTATGTATTATGTTAAATGTTTAAAATTTTGAAATCACATGAGAAAATGATTTCAATAAAGAAAAAAAATGCATGCCTTCAGTATATTTGAGTTAGATTATTTTATTATGTTCGTATTTAGGTCAAAACACAAATGGTTGAAATCATGTTTCTTTTTGTGTGTGTGTGTGTGTGTGTATGATTAGAACGGTTGACATAATTAAAGGTTTTATTTAGAGTCGACATATTAAAAATTAATAGGACACTAATTGAAATTTGTTTTAACTATTTTTCCTATTTTTTATTGTTTTAGAGCAATATTTTAAAATTTTGAATAAAAGTTAAAAAGAATCATAAGGACAGTAAAAAAATTAGGATCTTAAAAGATTAAAAATATACAAATAACGTATTGGATGTTTATGAATCGACCGTTTGATATAAAACTAAAATACAATTTAGACCATTTGTCGTTTGGATGCTAGTAAAAATTAAAGATATCTGTATATTTTAAAATATACAAATAACGTATTGCATACTGCTTCCCCGACTGGAATGGCTAATGATTTTTTTTTCCTCGCATATTTCTATTTCACTATTTAAAGTGAGCAAAAAACTAGTAATGAGTTTACTCGAACTCAACTTGTAAAAGATTTGTTTGTAACTCGAATCAGAAGGACTCGAGTTAATTAGCATAACTCGAGTTGAACCAACTGGGTTAACTGATGAGTCAAGTTTAAGTTGGCCTCAACTCGTCACGTCAGCTTGTGAGCCAACTCATGAGTAATATTTTTTTTTATTTTAAGAAGAGTATCAACATAATTTATGAGTATCAAAAACTCATAAGATAATTATAATATTTTTATTATATATTTTTATTTTAGATAATTATAAAATATAGAATATTGAATTTCAGGACATTTTTCTTCAAATTAATGGAAAGAATAAAATCGACAATAATTATTATTGTTTATAATATTGTATATATCGATTAATTTTAATATTTAAATGATATATGAATTAAAAAAAAATTAAAGTACAAATGCTTATGCCAAGCTAGCTTGTTGACTCGTGAGCCAACTCGAGTTGGAGGTGAGCTGAGTTTGAGCTAGTCTAAAAAAGTTTGAAATTATTTCTAACATGACTCGAACCAACTTGAGTTATAGCCGAGTCGAATTTAGTTTATCTCCAACTTGCTCGAACTCAGCTTGTATGCAGCCTATTTATTTCTAATAATTTAGTGTATTTTTTTTTACTTTTGTGTTATAGATTTTATTTCTGGTTTAGCATCTTGCTAAATCCTACGGGAATTGTTTCGGACATCCCCTAATTTGATCCGGACATTCTAATATTTTCAAATGACGAAATTATCCTCTCCGAACACCCTGCCTCTCTAAACTAAAGAGTCCACTAATTATCCTCTTCGAACACACCCTGCTGCACATATACCATTGACATCGATCTGTCATAATTAAAAGACAAAAATAAAAGTATGTTCCAGAGATATAGTCCATGCCTCATTCCGAATAATTTTAATGGCTTCGGAATTTTGCTGATGTGTCTATTATAATCGATTATAACTTATCTATTATACATCCACTAATAGTCTCTAATCAGGACTTCTCTTAAAAAAATATTAGTACCTTTCGAATAGAGGGAGTTGCTTTTTTGCGTTTTTTTTTCTCGACGGACGGAGCTTGTGAACGGTGGCTTGGCTGTTGTGTTACGTTTTTTTAGGTTACATAATTAAGGTATGTAATTAGTTTCAATATGTAAGGACAATTTGGTCTTAAAAACTTTTTTAGAATGTCCGGATAAAATTAAGGAGCGTCCGAATCAATTCCCAAATCCTGCATATTTGTAATATTGATTTTATTAATTCAAAAGATGGGGGCTTGACCCTGCCTTTTCTTCCAAAAATGAAATTTATGGGGATTTTGTAAAAGCAAAATAAACATAGAAATGGAAAGAGAGTTCATTCTCTGCTTGTACCAAATCTTCTTTAGCTTGTTATTCCAAATGACCAAATCTTTTTCAAATTGCAGTCCTTATATATAAGCAAATATAGTCTTTCCTTATTTTTTTTTCAGCAGCAATTTTTTTCCCCTTTCTTGTGTAATATTAGGTTGTACCTGGACAGAATTACCAAACACCAAACCTTAACCAAAAACAAAACTTACCTATCATTGCAAACTGAGTACACGCCTAAAGACAAGTCGCCTTTATCTGTCTCTATATAAGGAAGTTAACTGACCCCATATTATCAGCAGAGAAAACCAGAAACAAACAAAAGAAAACAGCAATGCGCCTCCAGAAACTCTCCACCTTACAGTGCGCTTTCACATTCGTTCGAATCGAGATTTTTTCTTTGACATCCTTGTATCTGATATTTCTATTCTAACGCTTCTCCTTGTTCTTTTCTTTTTATTCTAGCTTTTTGTGTGTTTTCACTGCTCTTGCTCTGGGAAGAGTTAATGGCGAGGCATCTTCCCCACAAAATGGTATTTAGGATTGTAGGAATTTTCTTGTTGATCCTTGGTAACTTTTATATATATTTCTCTTCAATTCAACATAACTTTTCCATTTTTCAATTAGCGTACTTGTAATGGGAAAAGGGAATTCAATTTTGGGCATTTTTTTTTAGGATCAGGTGGCAATCTTATTGGGCATTTACAGATCATTGTCCTTTTGGAGGAGTGTATGAAATTTTCGCCGTTTTATTTAATATATTGAAATTTTGCTTTACATGTAATTAAAGAGACAGGTGATTCAAAAGCCACCGATATGACACCACTTCAAATGCATGCATCATTCTTCGACAGGAACAAAGATGGGATCATCACCCTAAAGGAAACCTATCAAGGTGATTCATAATTTCTCTCCAATTTAAAAATATTCTTGTCTGTCTCATTTTTGTTGGAAGCTCAATTTGTAGATTGTTATGCTTACAGCATTTGTAAGCTTAATTGAGCTTCAATTATACGTTTCAGGCATGCGTGCAATTGGTTGTAGTGTTCCTGTGTCTGCAGCGGGCTCACTCTTCATCAATGGTTTGCTCAGCCCCAAAACAAGGCCTCCAGTACTCCTCTCTCTCTCTATCGCTCTATTCTTATATTAATTTCGAGAAACAATTAATATGAAACCGATATTGTGAAATTGCAGGGGAAATCAGCATCGGCATCTCTACCTATTTATATTGAAAACATCAACAAGGGAAAACATGGCAGCGATACTGATTCCTATGACTCTCAGGGAAGGTATGCAAACTGTTGCTGATTGCTAAGTTTGTAGATTCAGAAAAACAGATTTTTGGGTCGTTAGCTATTTTTAGCATTAGTCATGATATTTGTGCTCAATTTGTTATTTGAATGTTCCAACATGGGTATGGGGAAAAGGTTAACAGTTTCTGAAAGAGCATGTTCGAAATGAATCCTAAAGCGAACAAAAGCATAATTTATTATTGTATCGTAAATAGTTTAATTTGCAAGCTCTGAAATGATCAGAGCAAGGAAAAAACCGCAAGTGGCAAAGAAAAGAGAAAGAAATGAAAAAAAAAGAGAAAAGGATGACATCTTTACAGCCTGATTATGGTTGTGCAAATTTGATCATGTTAGCTCTAAGATAGAAGCAATCATTTTGGCAAAGAATGTTGACTTGGCAGTATAAAGTTTAATGATTCTTTTTGTCAGTTTGTTATACAAGACATGTTAGTATCTTAAATATATTCTAGCCTGTGATGCTTTCAGATTTGCTTACTTTTACTGATCCGTGTGACAAGTCCATGCAATGCTTTCAGGGTTGCTTGTACCAATGCCGACAAAAAGTCAATTTCTGGGAAAAAAAACTTTCTCAATCATTTCACCTATAGCCTCACCTGATTCTGAAATTGTAGGTTCGTTCCAGAAAAGTTTGAACAGATTTTCATAAAATATGCGAAGACAAATCCGAATGTACTTACATCAAAAGAGTTGGATGACATGCTTCAAGGAAACAAGGACCCGGGTGACACTAAGGGACCGTAAGTATTTGCATCCTGAAGAAACTCAATTTTGTATTTTTGTTATTTGTGAAAAGAGACTGGTGGCCTATTGCTCCTAAAAAGGAAGGAAAGAAAGAGTTCACTCTTGGAATTAATTTTTTGCACCTTGGTGGCTTATTGTGCTTTTTGACAATTTCGAGCTGCGGTAGTTGAGTTTAACTTTGTTATATAAATTTTTAAATTCATGTTTCAATTTGACAGGATTGCTGCCCAGGGTGAATGGAAGCTCTTGTATGATCTGGCCAAGGATAAAGATGGGTTTCTTGAGAAGGATACTATAAGAGGGGTGTATGATGGCAGTCTATTTTATAAATTGGAGCAAGCGAGATCGTCTTCCAAAATAAAAAAATCATAGTTCATCAATTGCTCTAGTATTATATGAAGGGGAAAAAAAAATATTATGACAGTGGATATGCCCATGTCAGTAGCTTTTTACTGTTTTCTATGACTCTGTTTGAGAGCAAGATAATTAATTTGAGAATAATTAAATGATAAAAGTTATTTCCTGCGAGGGATGGAGATATTTTATTCTCTAGTTATCTTTCTTCCAAACATGAACTATAAAGAATGTTTCATATGTTATACAGTGCAATCAAATAATAAAGTAATTTTACAATTTGTTAACAATATAAGCTGCCAACAACAGATCTCCAAATTAATATTTGTTGGTTCTTTGTGTGCTAAACTGCTAATAGACTATGATGAGGAGAAAGATGGACCACAATGTGAGAGGTACACATATAAAGATAAATAGAATACTGCATCCCCTGAAAATATATATATTAAATTGCTATTTATGCTCTGAAATTTAATATTTCCTAGATCGCACCATGGCAATAACTAAATAACAAAGTACACTTCACATTTAATATTTAACAGCCAAGTATATACGTGACTCTCTGATTTTACGTGTCCTGTAACTTTTGGAACATGACATTATACGTGCAAAAGGTTGACTTAGTTTTGGCACTTTGTTCCAGCATAAGAGGGGGCTTCGTCAGGGGGACCCTCTGTCCCCCTTCCTTTTTCTTTTAGCTGCAGATGTGCTTAATAAAATGTTGCAAGCGGCAGCTTTGTCAGTGCCACATAACCTTTGTGACAAACTCCCTTCCCCATTCTACCTATTGCAGTATGCTGATGATACATTGGTTTTCTCCTCTGCTAAAGGAACAGCTCTGAGCTCGTTGCAGGGTGTTTTAGCCGCTTTCTCTGCCGTCTCTGGGGTTCAGGTCAATTTCGATAAAAGCTCTTTAATTCCTTTTAACCTCACTAATGTGGACCTACAGTCCATGCAGCTCAGTCACCTATACAAGGTCTCTACTCTGCCTTTACTTTATCTGGGACTTCCGTTGACCTGCAATAGACCTGATAGACTCTCCTTTCAACCCCTAATTGAAAAAATTAGGCTAAAATTATCGGGTTGGAAAGCTGCTTTCCTTTCAAGAGCAGGGCGTGTGTTACTAGCTCAAACAGTTCTCTCATCTATGCCAACTTTCTTCATGACGGTTTTCAAGTTGCCTAAATGGGTAATAAAAGAGATTGATGCCATTAGGCGCAACTTTATTTGGGGGGCAAATGATTCGGGTAAAAATGCGATACACCTTCTTGCTTGGGACAGGGTTTGTCTTCCTAAGTCTTTTGGTGGTTTCGGTTTAATCAACCTACAACTGCAGAATCAAGCTTTGTTGCTAAGATGGATTTGGCGTTTATATCAGTCCCCACAATCTCAATGGTACAAAATAGCTTGCAGCCTGTATGGCAAGATGGATAATAATATACCGCCAATTGCTTGGAATCAAGTTGGCACTTTCTTTTGGAGGGATATCATGGCTTTGAGATTTTTGTTTCAAATATCCACCAATTCCATTACTGGCAGTGGAAGTAAAACCTTGTTTTGGTACGATCGTTGGGGAGCCAATTCTTTGCTTCTATTTAGGTATGATAAACCGCTACCAACAAGTCGCTTCGTCTCACTCAGGAAAGCGGTTCAGAACTGGTACAGGATCATGCCGGCGCCTCACACAAGGCAGCAAGCTATCTGGTACAGTGAACTTTCACAACTCTCTTTAAATCAGTCCCCTGATAGAGTGTTTTGGAGATGGAACACGAATGGAAAGTACACAGCCTCATCAGTCTATAACCGTTTGATAACAGAGGGGAAAATTAACTTTCCTTTAGCAAATCTGTGGAATTTCAAGCTTCCCCCTTCAATTAAATTCTTCTTACTGTTGCTGGAGCATGGGAGGCTCTTAACTCAAAATCAATTACAGAGAAGAAGCATTCCTTTTCAACCTGGATGTGCCCTGTGCCATCAGCAAATAGTGGAATCCCCTTTACATCTTTTCTTTGAATGTGCCTCCTCTTCTCAGCTTTGGGTTGCCTTGGAGATGCAACCACGTAGCAATTATTCATGCCTGTCCTCCCTTTGTGATTTGTTCAGTGTTACAGCACAGGATCAGTTAAAGACTACTCATTCTGCAACTTGCTTATGGGGTATCTGGTTGGAGCGCAACAATAGAACTTTCAGGGGTCAAGCCAGAAGTCTGGGAGCAATTCACGATTGGGTTGTTGCAGAGTCAACACTTTTCTTCAATAACTGCTAACTTTTGTGGCTCCTTTTTACTGTTTCTGTTCAGCTTTTTTTCTCTTTTTCTTTTCTTTCTTTTTTTTACTAGATAGTCACTATCTAGTTTATCCAAAAAAAAAAAAAAAGGTTGACTTAGTCCTTCACAAGCAAAGAGGGAATTTGTGGTGCGGTTTATAAATTAAAATCGTCCTTTCGTTGTGAGATTTTAAGTTTGACCCTAGCAAATTCTTACTAAATTTAGAGGACAATGACGCAATCAATTTTACATTTTAGAGAGGATTACGGAGATAAAATAGGCTTGGGATTTGACAGTTGAATAAAATCGCACAAAACTCGGATACCAATCGCCCTGTAATTATATAATTTTGGATGTATCAAGTGCTGCATTACACTTATATAAACTGATATTTGTGCTCATTACAATGAATTAGCGAAAAAAAAAAACTAATAAAAGTTGCATCCTTTTAGTTGTATCTTTCAGTTTACATAGAGATAAGTTTGTTATCATAAAAAAAGAAAAAGAAAAGAAAAAGGAAGAAGAAGACTTCGTTTTGTTAAAAAATTCCTCAGGTACCAACTCTACTGCCCATATTTTACAAGAAATTATGTTCATCTTGATGTCTTTTCAGTTCTATAGTTAGTTTTAATGTACATTAAAAAGACCAAACAGCACAAAATTTTAAAAATTTGCCTTCTATGAATTTTCTCTATTTAATCCATTTTCTGAGTTCCATCGCTCCTTTTGGAACTATCAATTCTGTTTTCTATACTTGATGTGGTTGTGTTTTTTATTTTTTTTTGAAGATAAATTAGGGGTCAAGCCTCCCAACTTATTTTTAAATTAAATGTCTATAAAGACCCCCCAGCTAGGTTTCGAATCTGCGATCTCTCACTTGAGATGCATTATTCTTTGTCACTAGACCAAGAGCTGGTTCTCAGTTGTGTTTTTTATTATATGTAATATGCGAGTTTTTGCCAATTGCCATCATAGAATTTTTGGACAACAAATTGCCGAAATTTTCATGTACTTGCTCAATTACTCTATACTGTACTTTTGGGACTGAAGTTCATGAAATATTTTCTATACTTTATGTGGTTGTGTTAGTTATCATAATTTAATTATATGAGAAGGCTTTCGATATCACAGAGTTTTTTTTGGACAACAAATTGCCAAAATTTTCTTCCACAATAATCCTTCACTCCTTCAGTATCCTAAGGCCCTGATCAAAATGTTTTTTTCGCAGAATTTCATTTCATTTCAATTCAATTCAATTGATTTCACAGGATTTCGTTGGATCTAATTACATAGGAATTCCAACCAAATGACACCAAATCCCTTCATATTGATAAATAATTTTCCAAAGAAATGAAATGAAATGAAATCCCATGTTAAAAAAATAGAATTTTGATCAGGGCCTAAATGAAGAATAAAATCTGGATTTGGTTTTATTTACTTTCATGAGTACTGATTCTTGCACTTAAAAAGTTTTTGTTTTCAAAAGCGTTTTTTTTATGGATTTGTTTTTTTTTATTTCTTTTATCTTTTCTTTTCTTTCTTTATTTTCATTGTAAATATTTTGTAATCTTTCTTTTATTTTAATAAAATTTGCTAGTGTGTTCTCACCACCTAGCTAGCTTTCAAAAAAAAAAAAAAAAACACGTTTTAGTAGAAGACAAAGTTTAAAAAATTAGGCACACTTAAATTTACTCAATTTTGCAAAATTGAAAAATGCTGATTACTGAGCAAATGCTAAGCAAAACATAATATATATAAGCATTTGCTATAATATAATTATTTGTTGATCCATTTGTAGAAAGAAGCGATCCTATCTGATGGCTGGAGTAACCAGAAAAGAATGGAAGCAAACAACCATGCGCCTCCACAAGCTCTCAAACTACATGTTGCCATTTAAATTCCTTACCGTTCCTTTTTCCCGATCTTAACGCACTGATAATTTCTTTTCTAAATGATTTTTCTTTTCCTAATTCTGCTAGCTTTCTCTGCGTTTTCTGTGTATTTCATCTGGAAAAGGCTGCTGATGCTACAGCTTCTTCAACCAGTGGTATGTAATATTTTTTAAATTCATTAGTAGTCAAGATTCAAGCATGTGGTCTAGTAGCTCAGGTGGTAAGAGCACTTGACTCTCTTTTAAGAGGTTATCGCTTTGAGAGCCAGCGTAAATACTCAGCTATATATTTAAGAAATGACCAGGGTCGGAGTGTCATTTCTAGGGGAATTGCTCAGGTCACGCCCTTGCTACTCAATCACTCCCAATTTTTTTTTGAAATGACCAAAATATCCTCCTCTCTCATCTTGTTTTTCTCAGATATTAGCGCTGGAGAGGAGGGTATTTTAGTCATTTCGAAAAATATTTGGGAGTGAATGAGCAATCAGGCGTGCCCTGAGCAATTTCCCATTTCTAGCCTACCCCAACTTGTTTGGGATAAAAGGCTCTGACTTTTTTTATAGTCAAGATTCCTATTTTTTTATATTTCTTTTATTTTTTTTCTTTTTTTTATATTGACGCAATTGATAAATGCATTCCTATTTTTTATATATGTTTTATTTTTTTTCCTTCTTTTTTGTATTGACTCGAATTGCTACTTTGTTGTCCCCACAACAGGACATGTCATTGATTGAGTCAGAACCAAGTTCAAAATAAATTCATAAGGACGGTGTTAGAATATCAGTCTTTTACTTTTATCAATTAGATAGACAATTCAAGTTCAAATATTTTTGTGTTTAATTGATGAAATTAAAGTTGGTTCTAATTATAAGAATGATCTGAATTTCAATTGAGAATGTGAGTTTTAACACAATAACACAAATTAGGGGTCAATTAATAGGTCGCCTGATGTCTGGCTGATTTTGGGCGGGTTTGTTTGAATCCAAACGGATCCGTTCGAAATCGCCGCTAATTGATTTTTACTTAGTTCCACAATCTATCTAATGTAGGTTGTCAAGTTAGGTTAAGATTTTAGATCCTAACTCGCATTCATGATCTAATTCCCTAAGTTCAACCTTCAAACCTCTTAAAAATTCTAAGTTTCAACTCTCATTTTTTGACTTATGTTTTCTAGGTTTACCTTTCTAATCATAAGGATATCCTATATCTTTTTATTCTATGGTATTACAATCACAAATCGACTTGAATTTATGGTTCTAACTACTTATCGATCTAGACGAGGCCTTAGTCTATTGGATAAAATCGGCAATTCAAGCAATTCACAATGCAAAATTATCAATAACAGCAAGAAAGATAAAGCAAATAGATAAATTATAAAACTAAATAAATATCAAATAAACTACCAAGCATTAGGTTTTTTTAGAATTGCCCCTAACAACAATTCTGAGCTAGACAAGTAATAGAATCATTACAAAACAAGATTTCTTCGAATAAGCCAACATAAAATAGAAAGAAGAGGTAGAATGCAATATCAGGACTCTGTTTCCTCTCTTCTTCCTCCTCGGCCTGCCTTCGAACGGATCTGGTTCTTTCGGACAGATCCGCTTGAACCCCAGGATATTGTGTCAGGTCAAAACCCTAATTCTCACTCAAACTTGGATTATATCAATCTAGGGGTCTTGGCACACTTAAATAGACTTGGAAACAGCTACCCATCGTGGAGAATCATCTTTAGAAACATAAAAAATATTAAAAAGTCGGTTCCCTAATTATCCTTTTAAAAACATTTTTTCAGTCTGTATGTCGGCCAGATTTCAACCGGATCTGCCTGAAATCCATTTGAGGCATGGAATGTTCGTTGATCGATCCTCTCTTCAGCTGTGTCTGAGACTCTAAAATGTATAAAAATCACGAAGAACCTACAAAATAACAAGGACAATAACAATATCTTGTTTCTAATCTAAAAATGTACCAAAAACTAACTAAAGCACATGTATTTAGTTGTAGTTTGGGGTCTAAAAAGACTGAAATGTTAATTAGCATGAAATCCACCAATCAGTCATCTAGGGTTGTATTGAGATTTTTCTCATTTGGCAGTGTTTCATGTAAACTTAGCTAGGATCACTCTAATGGGAAGATATAATTCATTTTTGCAGGGATATATGCAAACTATGACAATCTGACGCCATTGCAAAAGCATATAGCGTTCTTTGACAGAAACAAAGACGGGCGTGTGTACCCCGCTGAGGCCATTGAAGGTTAATTGTGTATCTTCATTTTCTCGTTCAACTTAATCAGATCCTGGAGCTGTTTTTAACAATTTTGACAAAATTTCTCAAATAAATTGGTAAAACAACTCACAAGAATTTCATGGTAACGTCTCGTTCATGGAGTAATTAATGTTCATTCACCCTGTTGAAAAGTACAATCATTTGATGAATGGCAAATTATGCATTGTTTTTCTTTTATGTATATTTGTTATATAAATATCATGTCTAAGATGTAACAGAACTTCGGTTTCAGGAATGATGGCAATTGGATTTAATATGGATTTGGCCACATATGCCGCGGGGCTCATCGTTGGCGGCCTCAGTGGTGCAACAGCCCCTCCTGTACACTCTCTCTCAATTAAATTTACTTAATATTGAATTTGATAATAATGCATAAATGTTTTTGAAGCTATTTGTTTTAAAAATACAGGGAACAATACCAGGATTACTTGACCCAGTTTATGTGGAAAACATCAAAAAAGGGATACATCGCAGCCATAGTGGCTCCTATGACAAAGAGGGAAGGTATGCGCCATATTATTTGCAGAAAGTGCTTACAGTTTAGACTTAAGAAACTACATTGACAAATGAGAATGTAAACAAACGGTTTCTTTCATAAAATATATATTTATCATAATAATAATAAAGGAGGTTCCGATGCCACAAGTTTAGAGTACCACTAAATGCCACAACTTTACTTTTTCGTCAATATTTTAAATTTTAAAATATAAATGACTAATCTAAACCATTGATCTTCTTCGTTTTAACGAGTGATGTATTTTTATATAAGTTTTATAAAATTTGAATTTGATTTGATACTCGATCAAGAGGTTAAAAAATGAACGAATTTGGTTAACTATAACAGATTAATTATAATACGTTCATGGTTTAACCTCTGGATCAAGTATCAAATCAACTCAAATTTTTGTAAAGCTTATATGGAAATACATCGCTCGTTAAAACGAAGAAGATCAATGATTTAGATTCGAAATTTATGTTTTAAAATTTAAAATATTAATGAAAAAGTAAAGTTGTGACATTTAGTGGCACGGAACTTTACTCATAATAGTAATAATAATAATAATCACAATCACAATCCAACAACAACAAAAACAAGAACAAGAACAATAAAATAAATAATGATGATGATGATGATGATGATGATAATAATAATAATAATAGTGATGATGATTATGTTGATGATGATGCAATATGGTGAACAATATGGTTCACCAAATGTTGCAATATACAAGCAAGGTTCTAGTGCCACCACTTTTGGCTGTCACAAATTGCCACAACTTCATATTTTATTAATATTTAAAAAGCTTGTAATTCAAATGTTGAATTCAAACTGTTGATTTTGTTAAATATAATGAGTGATGTGTTTCTATGTAAGTTTTATAAAATTTGGAGTTGATTTGATACTTGATCAGGTGGTCAATAAATGAACGAATCTGGTTAACTGTGATTGATTAATTCTAATACGTTCATCGTTTAATCATTTAATCGAGTAACAAATCAACTCCAAATTTTATAAAACTTATATACAACGCATCGCTAGTTAAATTGAATAAGATCAACGGTCTGGATTCAGCATTTGAATTTTGAAATTTTAAAATATTGATAAAATATGAAGTTGTGGCAACCAAAAGTGGTGGCACTAGAATCTTGCTCATATATTATATATAAGGGAGATGAATTATATGAGTCGCACTTCAAAGCTTTATTGATGTTGCATGATGTATGGTACCGGAATAGTTCAAACTATTTTTCTCCAAAAATACTGTAGTTCGTAGTGATGATCGGAGAGAGGGATGAAGGTAATAGAGAAAATAAATCAGAAAGTGGAAGAACGAAATGCATATGATTGTGTAGCTTTGTGAATTTTACTTAATTGGACTAATATACTGCGTGTCCGTGATTTGATAATATGACAAGAATCAATAGTTTTCTTTCTTTTCCATGTTTAGTCTTGTAAGGTAGCAGCATGCTAGTTCCATAGATAAATTTTAGTCGGGCTTAAACCTTAGCATTATTTTTCTTTTGCTCATCAACGTTCATGTAATTAAGCGTCGAAAATCAGCTCTTGGTCTAGTGACAAAAAGCAACGTACTTTTACTAAAGATCGCGAGTTCGAAATCCGACTGGATCTTTTATGATATTTAATTTCAAAATAAGTTTGTGGGCTTGACCCCCTTGTGTTCAATATATATATATATAATTAAGCTTTGTGGTAGTCCATATATTTTAGCAATTAGCTAGTTATTAATCTGAGAAGACGTACTGTGAAACAAAGCACATCTGGATAATCTTTTTTTTTAATTATTTTTCTGGCCTTTCCTAATTCTGCAATTTTAGGTTCGTCCCTGAGAAGTTTGAAGAAGCATTTGCAAAGTATGGAAAAACAAAACCGAATGCGCTCACATTATTAGAGATAGATCAGTTGATTAAAGGGAACCGAGAACCTAATGACCCCATGGGACCGTAAGTATTTGCCTCTTGATGAAATTTGAATAAATTTCTTGCGGAGAAGTAGGATGATACCCTATTTTGTACTTAACAAAATTCATTGCATATTGATACTATATTAATGCCTTTTAAAATTATGAACTGTGACAGCCTATCCGAGACAGTAGAATGGAAACTCCTGTATATCGCCGCCAGAGATAAAAAAGATGGGTTTCTTTACAAGGACACTGCAAGAGGTGCATTTAATGGTAGTCTCTGGGATAAAATGGCGAAGCAGAGATCGTCTCGGACAAATTAATCATAGAAAATCAATATGATCTTGGTAACTAATATGCAGAGTATGAATTAGGTGCGACTGTACCAGTTCAGTTGCCATGTACTTCTTCTGTAAATTATTGTTAATTTGATTTTTTTTTTTAGAATGATGGAGAAAGCTCATAAGCAAACTCTTTATGAGCTGAATCTCTGATACGTTGAATGTCACCCTAATAGCTTATTACTTGAGATAATGATTAATTTTTAATTTGACTTTTCGGATGTAAATTTATAAATTTGCATAATTATTTAGCAAAATAGTAGCCACAGACCTTCAAGGATAAGAGAGACCTGACCAAAAAGAAGATTAGCATTGCCTAATTTCTTGAGTCCGACTCTGCAATATGAACGGCAGTTAATTACTTGATGAATTGTTCTTGTTTTTAACTTGAGATTTGAATTACATACATGTTGAAGGAGATTAGACAAATATAAAGCAAAAGTAATGACAATATTATTTTGTTTTTAAAGAAGAAAAAATAGAATGGGAGTAAAATTTGTGTGTGCATATGTATTTCGACCTTCATATTTAAAAATTGAACTGGCACAGTGATACCAAGAACAAAATGTGGGCACAATTAATTCTGTCCGACAAGCCTGTCATTGCTTCCTTTATCCATCTCCTAATCTTCTTTGTCTTTCACTACCATTCAAACAAGCATTCATCAAACATCTTGCATGCATGCTCCCCATGGACTTGTTTGCCTCTAATTCTTTATAACGAAATATGAAAAATGTTGGAATCTTCTTAGTCATGATTTTTCCAGACAGAATCAATTTAAATCACAAGCCTCTACTTTTTGGGTACCAATGTGCCATGATAGTTTTGACCTGGTATAAAAAAATTCCAGGAACTTGGAGCAGTCCTTGACGCAATTTTTCAAACTTGTCAATGGATGTTTAAAGCTTTTTGGGTCAACAAATCTTCAAACCAGTACCAATTAATGAAGCCCACTATCACAAAAGACCCAGTAGCCTAATCAACATACCGAAAAAAAATTATAAATAATATTAAAATATAATTAAATTTCGAAAAGATTATTCAAATAATCAAAATATCATGTTTTGAAAAAACCGATACTGATATTGTTCTTTTAAAGAACGATACCGACCATTTTATTTTTTGTACGTACTTTGAATATTTTATTAATATATTTTTAATATTTAAAATTATTTTTTATGTAATTTTAATATTTATATGGTTTGGTATTATTGATATGTATTTTTCTTATTAAGTTGTATTATATTATTTTTTAATATTGTGCATATTTTTTATCACCATACTTTAGTTTGAAATTGTTGTATTTGTTCCGACATTAAAAAATAACATTCATAAAAAATAATAATAATTTTTAAATAAAAATAAATAACATTTAAAAAAGTAAATATATGAAATTTAAATCATGATTATAAAAAAAATAAATTAAAATATATCACAAAAAATAACAAAAAAATCATACAAAATATTTTTTTGAACGTTAGAACTTCAAGCAGGAATAACTTTTGATAGGAACTTAAGTTTGGGGCGTATGACCACAATCCAAAAAGCTTGTGATGAGATTTACAAGGTTTATAAGGATTTACCCCATAACGACCATTTTTTTTGGCTGAAAAATATTGTCTGAATCTCTGAAATCCACTTTGAATGTTTTTGAATCTAAAAATAATATTAAAATTACTATAATTAGTTGTTAATCAACACAATAATAATTACTAGATAAGAGAAGATCGTAGAGATGTAGAGGTATTTGTTAAAAATTGAAAAAAAAAATTTAGCATAGTAAAAGAAGAAAAAAAAGATAGGCTAGTGTAGAGAGAAATACATAAAAGAGAAAAAAAGAGGGACTAACCGAAAAATGGAGATGAGAGAAGATGGGATGAAAAAATATGTATAATATATACATAAAAATGTATATACATTTTAATATACTTAAATATTATATAGATTATATTTTGATTTTTTGTAATCATTATTTATGATTTAATATGTTTAATATGTTCAAATATTATTTATATTTATTTTAAAAATTATTATTTTTATGGTGGAAAAATAAAATATGGTGAAAATATATATATACAACATATTGCAAAAAATAAATAATACAACTTAATAAGAAAAATACATATTAATAATACAAAACCATTAAAATTTTAAAATTACATAGATAAAATTATTTAAAACATTAAAAATATGTTAATAAAATACTGAAAAGTATGTATTGAAATGGAAATGGCTAGTATCGTTCTTTCAAAGAACGAGACTAATATCGTTCTTTGAAAGAACAACATTCTGATACTATTAATATAATTTTGAATTATTTTAATAATATTTCTGAAATATAATAATATTTTGTATTATTTTTAATTTTTTCGGATCAACAGAAGTCTTGATTTCGTTTGGAATTCGACTGTGCAATCCAACCTATCTACAATCAGCTATCACGGCTCGTTTAAGATCGAAGTCACGTGACATTTTAACCGTTCCTTCTATCAACCTGTTATTTATTTATTTTGAAAAAAAAATTATTCCACTACTAAATTTGTTAATTTGAATATGACATTCTTAAATGACTAATTGGATATATGCTACTATAAATTGTCAAAATTATTTTTATACTACTTTCTTTCTAAATTATGCTAAATTCTATATTTGCCATTTCAAAATCGGGCAGAAAATTTAAAAAACGTAAAACTACCCTTAATTAATTAAATAGCTTAATTAATTAGGTTGAGAAATCTTACAGGAAAGAAAAAATATATATTTGCAGAAAAAATAGAATGTGCGCCTCCCAAGCATAGTAGAGTTCTTTGCGAAAATAAATGTTTAAACTTTAATCTGTTAGTTTAATAGGTTAGGTTTGATTTATTATTTGATAATGGTCCTTACTTCTCATTCTTACAAATAAATAGCATGGCGACTGGATATATGCATCAATTCTCTGGAGTCAACAAATTAATTAAATACTAAAAGATCACAGTAAACAAAATGTGCAGCACTAAAACTGAGCAAATATATTTTCTGAAGAAGAGAAATAATTATTTACAGTTCAATTTTGTTATTAATTGAAACGATACAATTATTTAATGTTCAATTTTTTTTATTGAGACAGGAAACCAAAATATTTAATCGGATTTAATCAAACTTTGGGCAAAAATGGCATAAAATCGTTTTTAATTACTTTCTAGTAACATAAAATCAATTTTTATTATTTTGTAGTGACATAAAATAATAAAATATATTATTTTATTTGTGATGGCATATCCCGAATTTTGAAATTTTACAGTGACATATTCAAAAGGGCATAATGGTAATTTTAAATGACCGATGACATAAAACTAATTTTTTTATGTATTGTAGTGGTATGAAAACAATTAGTCATTTAGTGATGGCAGATCACAAATTTTAAATTTTTGTAGTGGCATAAACCAAAATGCCCCGATTGTTTTTTTTCTTTTCTTTTTGACTACTCTCCTATCAACAATTGATTTTTCAAGATTATGCTCTGTCAATGACATAAAATTTTTTTACCAGATGACATCAAATTCATCCATTTTGATAAAAAGAAAATTCTAATGAAATGAAATCTCGTGTTAAAAGAAGGTGATTCTAATCAGGGACTTAGTTTATATATCCAGTTTATTTAGTCTGGATGATCATTTATTACATTTAGTCTGGATGTTCATTTATTACATTTAGTCTGAATGTATAGTTATTTAAAAGTGGATATGTGTAGTCTAAATGTGCAGTTTTATTTAGTATAAATATACATTTATTTGATAAGCTTGTACGTTGTTTTATTAGTTTTTTTTTTCTTTTGTCAAGCCTTATCAATTATTTTTTCATCTCAATAAATGTGCAATTAGTCAAATACTTAAATTGAGTATTTAATAAATTTATATGTTGTTTTATAGAGTTTTGTCAAAGTCTTATTTTTCTATGATAATTTGTGCCAATTGTCAAATATCTTTGTTTTGATGAATTTGAAAAAAATAATATTTGTGCAAATAGTTTGGTTTGTTGTTGTATTTTGATCAACTTAAATTTACAATATGTAAACTTTCAGTATTGTATTTTTTTATGTCTATTTGTCAAAAGTTTCTGAAAGCAAACTTTTAATTATTATGTCAATAATTTCAATAGTCGCAGAGAAGGAGATAAAAATTCAAGCTTTAAATATTCCGTTGTTTAATTTCTGCTCCAGAAGACTCGGTCTAATTAACTATATATTTATTTAAGTGAAAAATAGAGTCTGCTATGTACTTTTTTTTTTTTTTTTTTGAGTTTAGTATATAGGCCTGCATAACGTCTTAAACGATCACAAACTACAATTTTGCAGTTGACCGTTGCGTTATAGGACGAAAATATTGTCTTTTGCGTCTTGCGTTCAATCCTTTAAACGCAACAATTTAATCATTGCGTTCAAATTGAACGATCAAAACGATTAACCATTAAAATTTCTCAACCGTTTTTACAGATCAAAATATCATCCAATACATTGATAATTATTCAAAACATCCAATCCATTGAAGATATACAAACAATGATTAGTCAAAATATGCAAACTTTGATAATTATTTTACAGATCAATCCTACAAAATTATTTTACAGATAAATGATAAATCATATCAGCCATTCAACCAATTATTTTACATCCAATACACTACACAGCCATTCAGTTGATACACACTAACATGATTTCCAGCCATACCTATCCTCAGATGATCCAACTGCTTGAATAAAATGCTCTGCTAATGCTTAAATCTGGCTGAAATTTCATTAGAAAATTAGAAAATACAAAGAATTAGTAAGATGATACAACAATGCTTAAATCAGTTGACAGTAAGTCCAATGAAGAGAAAATAATAGAAAACTGCTTATAACAAGTTCTAAGATATCTAACAAGTTCATGAGATATCTAGTTGTTCTTCTCAAAAACAAAATCAGCTTATAACAGAGAATAACAGAAAACAACTACAAGTTTACAATAAAAGTTAACTCTAATGAACTCTTCAATTTTAACTCACTGACAAAAATATCAAGTTAAAAAAGAAACAAAAGAAACACAAAAACCAATCTCAAACCTGGCAAATCCCAAGGATCAAACTTGTACATATCGACCTCAGCAATGATAGGCATGTATTTAGAATATTCAGAAAATCCAGAAAATCACTAAATATCTTGCTTCAACATAACATTCAGAATCAAATGTTAAATTAAAGAAAAGATATGAGAAATTTTCTGAATCAGTCTGAGAAAAGCATGCATTTACCAAAGAAAGCTGAGGGTGGCCGAGTCGAGGTTGCACTTGCCATGCTCGACAGCCTCAAGGTTGCGCTTGCCATGCTCGAGAAAATGACTGCTCAAGCAACGACAGCCAGTCTTTCTCTGAAAGCTGGATTGCTGGAGTTGGCGGAAGACTTGGGGGTGGCAGAAGAGGAGGGATTGAAATAAATCCATAATGCAGCGCAAACAAGACCAAGAGCAGGAGGGAGAAGTCCTATTTCACGGTTGGAGGTGTTATTGTTGTTGGAAGGGCAGGGTGGATGGCTCAATTGGAGAAAGAGGAGAGGAGAGACAGTGTTGTGCTCGATCGGGTGAGAGTGGAGGCGACGGAGAGGTGAGGGAGGCGATCGGAGAAGAGACAGTGAGAAACAGAGATAAGAGAGCGGCGCGGCGCAATTAGATTTTATCGAAGACACTCCTCGTTCTCTCCGCTGAGGGCTGAGGCCTCCCTGCAACTGCAATCCAATAGTAGTAGGGTAGAATTTTAAGACGAAATAAACGATCATGAAACAGACCTGTTTCGTTAACTGTTCCGTTCTGAGACGAAACTGGGTACGGTGTTGCGTTATCTGTTCTGTTCTTTAAACGAAACTGAAATGCTTAACTGTTTCGTTCCGTTTTGAACGAAACGAAACGAAAAAACGATCGAAACGACTATCATTTTCAGGCCTATTAGTATGCCCGTAGGCCCATGTCACCTGGACATGAAAAAACCAGCCCCTAAAGGGAGGCCCATCGCGGGGAACCCTCTAGACCGAAAGTCACATGTACTAACTCGTCTCTCATTGATTTTTATCGTAAAATTTTGGCGTGAATAAAACAGCGTTGACAGCTCTCGCCTTGGCGGGGTCAAAAGCTCTTCGCCCAAAGAACGCTGGGCCTAAAATTTTCATTACCAGCCGAATTTATTTCATTTCGATTTTATAACCATTTGTAAATATTTTTTTCCTCGAATTATCATAATACTAGCTAATAATCATGATGATAAAAGTATCTCCTTCATTATTTATTTTACTCCATGCTTTTGTAGAAATAGAGAATAAGACTTGTTCTTATTCACGTGTTGTTTGAATCGCGAAAATACAGTAACAGTGGGTCGTGGACCTCTATTCCATGCATCCAAACAAGTAAAATTATAATATTTTTAAGTATAAATAATTTTATTAATCTTAAAAAAATATTTTTAAATCTTCCAATTGTTTCGCAGAGGATAAGAAAAATATAATCAGACAATCATAATCATATGTTTACTATTAGAACTGGAAGGTGATAAACAATGAAAATTTTTATTTGCAATGATGGTAAAATAAGACTCAAATATGAATATTACTTTCTCTAAATCAATTTATGTGCACTCAATATCTATCTGCATTCATGGTCATTTCCCATATCACTCTCTCTAAATAAGTTGTTTAAACTTGTCCTATGGTCTGTTAGTGACTTAATCAATCTGTTTGGCAGTAAAAATGGCACTTCGTTTAAAAACTGTGGACTTGGATTATGTGCAAGCAAGAAGAGAGAAAACATAAAGGGAATAAGTTTCTGAAAGTAAGAAGAAATAGCAGTTCCAGTAGGACAGCAAATGTCTCAGCTCAAGGTTTACTGAATAGCAAGCCAATATGGTTCTCGTTAATTGCATCTTCTACTCCGTAAGTTTGTTGAAACAGTTTTTTTGTTTGCTCAATTTTTGAGGACAAATTTTCCTTGATTGCAAATATCTGATCCCTAGCTTCCTGTGTAACTAACCTGATAAATTGCACAATCTATTCCAAAGAATGAAAATCTCAGCCACATTTGGAAAAAGGTGAAGTTGGGTTATTTTTTTTTTTTTTGATATAATTATGAAGTAAGAAGATAGTTTTGTACTTTTGTGATACTAAACTATTTTTCTGTCATATCAGGGAAGGGTGAGCTGTGTTGCCTCAGCTAACTGCTAATTTTGTGAGAATTAAGTAAGTTCATCTCAATTTAGCTATGTTTTTGGAATTTATTTATTTAATATTATTTGGTTGTTGTTCTTTACCTCCTCAGCTTGTAGACTTGAATAGAAGTATAGATGCACATTCCGATATCTGTATGTCATCTATTAGCTAAACTACAAATCAACGACAAACTACATATTTTACCCTTTGTCATTACTTGCACAATTTATATCTTTTATTTATTTATTTATTTTTGCCTATATGACAGGGATGGTGAAATGAACGTCTCCTCCATTCAAAAGTATGTCAAGAATAGACTTGGTCTTGACTCTGAAAATGTGATTAGTGTCTGGTTCTGAATACACTTCTTCTACTAATAATTATAGAATTACTGGAACAGTTCTTTGCTGATTTTTGGCATAATCTAACAATAAAATTTCCAAAGAAAGATTCTAGAGCCCATCTTAGTCTCCCTTTTCTGTTCCTATTAATTATATGCTTCTGGTTTATTATTATTCCCTTGCCTGTTAATTACTTTTTTTCATCTCTTTACTAGCTTATAGTTATAAAGCTTGCATACTTATAGCTGTTTTGGTGCTGTTTCAATTGCATAGAGCCTTTATTCGTTTTTCATATAGAGCTCATATGTTTATACTCTGCATCAGCTTAGGCTAATTATTTGTAGCGGATTCGTTGCTCAAACAGTAAAGCGTTTATTATTTATGTCAGGAGGATTGATTGGAAATGAAATTACTGAAAAGTTAAGTTAAATAGATGTATGGGAATCAGGGCAGCTCCTGAAGTTTATTTGAACTCAATATAATAAGGTTGAAGAATATATAAATACATACACCAAAAAAAGGTTGAAGAATATATAAATACAGACCAAAAAAATGCAGTGGATTTGCGCAATTCTTTAGGAACAAGAGAAGTTAACATAAAATATATATATATATATATAGAGTTGATATAGAACACTGATGTGTACGGATCGTCCCCGTACACATGAGTCGTTTTTCAAGGTCCAAAATTCAAACGGTCAATCCGAACCGTTCAAGTTGTTCGCTATATTGAAAAACCTAGATAGACCAAATTTTACATTTTTTCGAATTTTTTTGCTATTTATTATGATATTTTCAAAAAACACTATAATTGGAGTATTTCAGGCCCTCCAATTTGAAAATATCATAATATATAGCAAAAAAATTCGAAAAAATGTAAAATTTAGTCTGCAAGAGTTTTTCAATATAAAGAACAAGTTGAACGGTTCGGATTGACCGTTTGAATTTCGGATCTTGAAAAACGACTGATGTATACGGGGACGATCCGTACACATCAGTGTATTTTATCAATTCTCTATATATATATATATATATATATATATATATATATATATATATATATATACTAAAGGTCTTTTAACTTTTTTGAAATATGTCAAATAAAATGTTACCCGCACGTTGAGCGGACATTGTTGGTAGTAGTAATAAGCATATATAATAAATTGTAGAGGAAACAAGAGCTGACTGCTGACATGACTGATTTAACTAATGAGAGGCATCTTTAACCATATATGTCATAATGTTGCGCACGATTGATCTACCACAGTCGGAAGCAATAATATCATTTGACTCTAAGATTTGACGCCTACAATTTTTTTAAAAGAAAATTAAAAGTTTACAAAATAGTTATCGACTTATCGGTTTTACATAAAATATTATATAAATATTTAATTGAAAACACAGGTGATTTTTTAATACAAAATGTAGGACAGATTGTTCTCCTAATATATTCATAGAACTTAATACATAAATTTGCAGTGGAATCAAGAGCTGACTGATTTAACTAATGAATAGCATCTATAACCATATCATATTGCGCATAATTGATCAATTCGGAGCTACATATTTGTCTTTTACCTCTTCGATCATGAGGTGTAATTAAGATGCTATAACTTTATTATTGGCTGGTAAGACGAGGAAAAAGCATAGTGCTGAGCGGCTGAGCCACATTGTTTTCGTGGACAATTTAAATATGGTTACACAGCTTTGCTCAATGTCTTAATAGAACAAACATATGAGTCATAAAATAAAGTTGTATCAATCAAATTCCATGTAGATCTATTAATTCCTTAAATAATTTTGCATATATTCTCTGTTTCCAGTTGTTGGGTTCATCTATTTAAACCAACAAATTGAATTAATATCTATCCTAGACTTTGCATGTGGGGGGAGTTTGAAAGATGACATATATAGCAGATTATTAATACTAACATAAACATTAGAGAAGCACTGTGACCCTTCAATTAATGCTTACTAAATGCACGGTACAGTGTGTTTCCTAATCGAGATCTCCCAACTAATTACTTGTGAGTTGTGAACTCGTGCTGACAGCATAGGCGAGTTTAAATGGAACAAATGGGGTGCAATGACACCCATTTATTTATTTTTTTTTTTCCAATCAAATACTTATATATATAAATTTGTTGCTATATGGACAAATTTTCCAAGAAACTCACTATTTGAACCCATAAAAATACAAACATAACTCCATTAGTGACCCCCATAATTAAAAATTTGATTTTTTTGACATGAAAATTCTGTTGATATGGATAATTTTTTTTTTTTTGAGAAATATTGATAAAAGTTAATTAATTAATCTTTTCATTCATCTGAATGAATCCCATTCTAATTTTTTTTCGGCCTCGCCACTGGGCTGACAGTTGTTGGAGGGTTGTATATCTCAATCCTATCTCATTATCGTGCAATAGAATTCTTAACCTTCATATAATTGCAACAATTAGTTCTTAATCAATAATTACTGGTCCATAAATTCAATGACCTATATTCGTAGTAAAATAATATCATATAGATTGACTGTGGAAGATCTCTTCCGTACTACCCCAAACCCCACCTCCCCACCCTTCTCTTCTCTGACCTTGGCCAACTGCCACCCTCCCCTTTCTACCACAAGCAAAGTGAAAATCCCAGGCGGAAGGCAGCCACTGGCCTCCCCTTTCTTCTTTCTTTCTTTTTCTTCTTTTTTTTCTTTGTTTTCGGACCAGTTTCTCTTTGTTTTCTTCTTCGGCGACTTGGTGACCGGTGCTTCTCACATCTGTCCTTCTCTACCTTTTTCGGTTTGGTAGTGTGCCTGCTAAGTATGATCGGCAATTGCGGTGTGGTCGTGGTGCCACTTTGGTGCAGCCAACGATTGTACTCATTGTGTAGGTAGTTCGGTCTTGGAAAATGATTTAACTGTTGTTATGATGTGGTCAGCGATTCGGTCGTGGTGTGGAGCGGCCATCGGGATGTAGTACAGTTGTGGAGGCGTCGCGACTATTGCTGCTGGGATGTAGTGTGGTTGATGCATTGCGGGAAATTTTGGTGGTTGGAAAATGGTGTGATCGACAAATATGATTTGACCATAGTTGTATTGAGGCAGCTGTGTGTTTGGGTGTGGTCGGCTTTGATGAGGCAATGTTGAGGGGGACAATGTCAATTAGGTTTAGGGGGGTTAATTGAGGTTATGTTGGTACAGTATAAGCACCGTTTAGGTTGTAAACTTGTTGGTAGTTTACGGTTGGGTCGTAAACTAGTTAGGAGTTTACCTTGTTTTTAGTTTTTGCTTCGTACCAGTATTATTACATATTGAGTAACGATACTACCAAACACTAACTTTATTTTTACTTTCAAAATATTACAACATATTAACTACATTCAATATATAACAACTACCTACACTTATGACAAACCTAACTACATACACACTCATTCTAACATTTTGCTTTTGGTGCGCACAACTATATGCAAGTACCTTGCTTCTATTTATACATATCCTAACCGACATAGTAAAATCTAGATTCACCTAATTCTAGACCTATCTACAGACTTACTAAGTTGGTTCTATGCTTTTCCAATTTTCTACATTGATCAATATACTTCATGAAGAATCTAGAAATTTGGCTTGGGCTTTCAAATGAAATTTCCTTTATGAACTACTCGGTGCTGAATTCAACACTCCCCCTCAACACTGACTTCTCTGCTTCGGTACTCCACGTCCATCTGGATCATCGTGCTTCTTGTGATCTCTGTGGGGCCGTTTGGATGGGTTAGGAATTTGGGGAATAGCCTATTCCTAGGCATAAATTTATTGGGAAGTGTGTAACTTTGTGAAGAGGTTGAATTATTTATATTAAATTTGGCATATTTTATGCCCGGAATTTGCAATTCTTGCAAATTCCGGCTTCATCCAAACGGCCCCTGTGATATTTTAGAATGTGGCATCGCATTTCTATTGTCGATGTATCTTCAATTTGTTTCACCACAAAATTCGACTTTGCACGTGGTACCTGCAATTGTTGTCGTCGAGTTCTTCTATCATTTGCTTGACAGATTGCATGGCCATTTTCACTTCTCGTCGCGGTATCATTTGTACTTTAGCAGCCTTCTCTATGACTGTGACATCATCACTCTTCTTAATGATTGCTTCCATCACTGCGACCTCTCGTGGCTTCTCCTCAACTGCCACCACTGCGCAACTCCCTATTGTAGTCTCCTCCTCGACTACCTCTTCAAAGAACCATGGATCAAAATCTATCTACTCTTCGGACTCCGAAGCTGTCTTGTCAACTATCGCAACGGTCGCCAGACCGTCCCACTCATCTTCACTTTTCACGTCTATTGGTGCCTTCTCCTTTATGGCCACTACGATATTTCCTTCTTTATTTTTAAACTGGCACTCTCTCGCATAGTGCCATTGTCGTCCGCAGCTATAGCACACCACGCTTCTCTGACGGAATTCACGATCAGCTCCATTGCCCTTCTGGCCTCTTGGAGCTCCCCCTAAACACATGCACCTACAACACTCGTGTATAGTCTTGCCAGTCTTCTCGACCATCGGTTGCTTTTTGTGTTGGCTCCTGCTCGATATTTCACGTCGACCACTGTACAACGCCGTCTCATTTTCCTCCTCCTTCATCGTCAATCCAGCAAGCTGCTTGACAAGTGCCTTTTGACTTGCCAATAAACTCTCTAGGTCCAACAAGGATAGTTTTGTCTGCCACCCTTTAATTGCCATCACGAATGCGCCAAACTCCGGCCGCATTCTGTTTATGATTATTCGCCGTATTCTATCTTCGTCAATTTTCATATTGGCGTTTAGCTGCTCAATCTCTCTACACAAAGTTTTAACTTTGAGAAAGTACTCACTTATAGTCATGTTTCCCTGCAAGATGTTCATCAACTCTTTCTCGAGGAGTTGCAAGCGACTTATGTTCTTCTTCGAAAATAGTACAGTGAATGTATCTCACGTTTCTTTCGGCGTCTCGGCATCTTCGATGTGCGACAACAAACCCTTATCAATTGTCGCCTTCAACATGAACAAGGCTCTACCAGCATTTACCTTCCATTTCTAGTACGTTTGGATCGAGTTCGGTAGCGGCTCCGTCTCATCACTACCGACAACATCTCCCAAGTCTAGTCCCTGCAAATAAGACTTGATACACGTACGCCAATCTCTATAATAATAGTTATTCAACTTCTCTATCAAACTACCCATACCACTCAAATCAGACATAACGACTCAACTAATCTTCACTCACGACATGACTCGACAAACCAAACAACCCAACAAGCCGGTTCCGACTCTGATACCAATTGTTAACTAAAGATACTACCAAACACTAACTTTGTTTTTAATTTCAAAATATTACAACATATTAACTACATTCAACATATAGCAACTACCTATACTCTTGACAAACCTAACTACATACACACTCATCCTAACATTTTGTTTTTGATGCGCACAACTATATGCAAGCATCTTGCTGCTATTTATACATATCCTAACCGACATAGTAAAAATTTAGATTCACCTCTAATTCTAGACCTATCTACCGACTTACTAAGTCGGTTCTATGCTTCTCCAATTTTCTTCATTGATCGGTATACTTCTTGAAGAATCTAGAAATTAGGCTTGGGTCTTCAAATGAAATTTCCTTTATAGACTACTCGGTGCTGAATTCAACATTACAGGTACGAATTCTTAATTTTATCTTGTTCATTTTGTAAACTTTCTTTTTTTAAATGAAAAATGCTAATGTTTTTGCTAGCCCTCAATATATATAAAGAACAACTTGAACGGTTTAGATTGACTGTTTGAATTTTAGATCTTGAAAAACGACTTATGTGTACGGAGACGATCCGTACACATTAGTGTATTTTATCTATATATATAGATTGACTGTTCACGACACAAACATGTACAAGTACAACAGCTGGTTTCTGTTGACCCTCGTAGAAAAACATGAATTACATGTTTACAACGCTGACCAAAACCCCAAATGAAATCTTTAACGGTCAATCCGCTTAATTTTACTATTATTATTATTATTATTATTCAAAGACTGAAGCTTCTCGCCTTCTCGGTGAAATAAAAAGACACAGAAAATTAACTATTTTTTGAAAAGGCACCTTTTGCAAACAAATATCCTCTTATACAAATTAAATTTCTTTAATAAAAGTAATCAAAACTTTATTATTAATATTATTATTATTGCAACTAGTAATCAAAACTTTATTAGCAAACCTGAGGTGGCTTTCTGATTGGGATCCTAGCACCTAATGCGCTAATCGCTTTATCAACAACCGACTCATCTCATGTCAATTGCGCACAAGCATCTTTTTGCTCAGACTTAATTCGTGAGAGAAAGCGATCCCTTCGATCTGTGATTGCGAAGAGTGAAGCAAGCAACCCAAAAAGGAGGATATAAAGCGGCGCGTGGGGGCACGCGCTCTCTCCACTCTTCCTTTTGTTGTCCATTTCCCATTACTTTTGTTGCTTTCCCTTCATCTCTCTCTCTCTCTAAATAAGCCCTTCTTCAAGTTCGATCTTCGTCAAGCTTTCTCTACGTTTCTTCTCCGAAGGGATTACTAACATGGCGTCTTCTTCTAAAAGTGGTGCACGGATTTCCTTTCTCTCTCTTTTTTTTGTTTCTAAACTTAGATTCTTTTTTGTTCTGTACTGTGTGGGAAGTGTTGTGCCTTTCCTATTTTTTTTTTTCGAAAAAAGGTGGGAGCGCCACCCAGTTTCATTTTGAAAATGAAACAAAATTACAAACACTAAAAGTTCTACAAAACCAGCATTCACTTATTACAAGCATAGAAACTAAAACAACTATACGAAAACCTCACATTTAAACTAAAGATTAAACATTCTGAACCAAAGAAGATCCTCTCTTCTTTTTAGAAATAACAAGCAGCAAAGTTGTAATATAATATAGCGCAAAGTGTAACATCCAGATCCACAAGCAATTTAGTAAACTGTCGTCCATTGCTGCATCTGAGTCATTCCATCACTTGGAGCAGTCAAGAGTTGAGGACAGGGCCTTTCTTGTAGAGGTATCTCCTCCCAATTTGCTGGTAGCCATTTCCTCACTGCTAAAATAATTGCCTTGTCCAAGTTACCTAACCAATATTCCAAAATAGAGCAAATCTGTATCAACATATTTCGAGTTGTTGTGCCTTTCCTATTTATAGTGAAAACAGGGGAGAAACTTTTGATATGTTTGTGATAGTACGATTTAATTTTAATATCTGCAACTAATAGTTGTACGTTGTTTGAAATTATTTGTTGCATGTAGAAGGAAAAAATTGTGAGGGAAATTTGAAGTATGAAGAGATGACTCCGTTGCAAAAGCATGTAGCATTCTTTGACAGGAACAAGGATGGACTCATTTACCCATGGGAGACATTTCAAGGTCACTTTCTTTGATCCATCTCCTTCAATATGAGTACAATTTGAGAATGCTGTATATATTTCCTGTCTGGATTTTTCTTATTCTATAATGTCAAGTCTAATTGAGGTCTAATCGCGGTCTCGATCAGGCATGCGTGCGATTGGTGCTGGTATTGGCTTGTCCACAGTGGCAGCTATGTTCATCAATGGTGCTCTTGGACCCAAAACTCGCCCGGTACTCTAATCTTTCTCTCTTTCATCTTTGTTTTATATGATTGGAATTAATGATGATAAGTTTTGTAAATTGAAGCTTTCGTCAAAATGCAGGGAAAATTTCCATCACTACTTTTCCCTATATATGTGGAGAATATCAGCAGAGGGAAGCATACTAGTGATTCTGGTGTCTATGATTCAGAAGGAAGGTATATGCTAATTTACTTATTCTGATTGCTTGCATCTTACAACTGAATTAATACTGAATGCTCAATTGTCCAAATTGAAATGGTTTCTTTTTTTGAGGGCCGGCAAAATGCTGACAGATTTTCATTAAAAGATAAAAAAGTTTACAAAAATATCTTAACAAGAATTTAAACCATTTACCAGTATGAAAACCAGTATGAATAACAAAAGGAAAATATAAACTCCTAACAAAGTTTATACCCTAGCATGTACTAGCATCAAACTAATACAAGCTAAACCAAACCCCACCATAACCTAACCGGTCAAATTGAAATGGTTTCATAATTTGTTTTATTTTCATTAACGATGTACTCAAATTGGGTTTTTGTGATGTCAATATTCAGAGGATAATTTTCTTTTCATGTGTGATAAGATTCCAATGTTTACAGGAGCTATGGTTTATGTTGTATGTGTAATTTAAAACATCTAGTCATTTGTTATGACCAGAGAGGAGAAAATTTTGAAAGATTAATGGGAGACAATAAAGGCAAAGACAGCATAAATATAGTTTGGCCTTTATTTATCTCGATGATAGGAGCACATTCTTTTTCCCTGAAATTAAATTATGATTTGGCATCTTGACGATCATTACTCTCCTTTTGTTTGTTCATCTAAATTTTTTCATTCTGAATTAATTTTTAACATTGGAGCTGTTAAAATGAAATTTGCTTCCTTCATCTTGATGACTTGATCAATGTTCATGCAAACTCATATCCAATCAGCAATTATCTCTTTAAGAATCTGACAATATATAATATTATAAAAAGTGCATTTCTAATGGACCCTTTTAGTAAGTTCTTCTAGCCTAACCCTACTTGTGAAATTTTAGGTTTGTTCCTGAAAAATTTGAAGAAATATTCAAGAAATATGCAAAGACAAAAGCGGTGGCGCTCTCAGAAAAAGAGTTGGATGACATGCTTCTAGGAAACAAAGAACCAAAAGATTCCAAAGGACAGTAAGTTTTTTCCTCTTGAACAGATCCAATCATGGATTTTGTTCCTCATGCAAAGTAGACTATTGTGAACCTAACTACAGAACATAGAACATTAGTTTGAATTTTCTCCTATGTCAACGTATCTCACATTTCAATCTTTAGAATTGCACTGTTTAAATGAGTACAATTATTGCATGGTTATTTGAGGCTTGACCAATAGCGGCCAATGATGTAAAATTGTACTTGCCATTCTCTCCTTCTAGTCGGTAATTGTCTAGCTTGAAAGAGACTTGAAGGGTGACAACTTCAATTTCACCATTCAAAAAAAAAACTTCAATGTCACAATTTGATTATTTATTAATTGTTTTTGGCAGTTTTGCTGGAAAGACTGAGTGGAAAGTTCTGTATCTGCTGGCCAAGGACAAAGATGGTTTTCTTAGTAAGGATACCATCAAGGGTGTGTATGATGGCAGTCTCTTTACAAAATTGGAGCAGGAGAGATCCTCTTCCCAAAAGAAAATATAAAAGAATAGTCATGAAAATGTTCATAATTAGTGTGGTGGATGTGTACCTTTCTCTTGGTTGCATGAATTTCTTTTGTAATGATTGATTTTATTGTTCTGGTGTAAAGTATATGCTTAAGATTTGTACAGCTGCTTACCAAACTGTCAAATAACAGATCTTCAAGGCCTAAAAGGAGTCTGTAGTCTGTACCTATATAGTAGAGGCGTACACTCATTCTTAGTTTGTCAAATTGCAAAGGTTTGATGACATTTGAATTATTATCAATAATCATGCCTTTCGCCATTTTCATTGTCTGTTTGGTAATTGGTAAGGCATGTGATGGGCAATGTGATGAAAATGTATTTTCTTTTTAAGGCAAATTATGCAGGAGATCACTTTTTTTTTTTGTTAATATATAGATTGAAATTAAAATCGTTTCTTTACATTATGAACGGTTGTGATTGATTTTTTTTTTTTTTTTTTTTTACTACTCAAATCGATTGAACAAAAAATTAGTCCACGACAGAAAGTCTTCCATTAATTTACTGTATCAAGTACACTGAGGTATATAATCACAATATGCGGGTACAAGTTTTCATCTTCACAATTATTTTAAACTTCTGAAAAAATCTTCATGATTATTTTAACTCATTGCGCATGGTGTCTTTTATTTATTTATTTTTTGTTATTTTTTTATGATTAATTAGATTTCTTCTACCGTGAAAATTAGATAATTAGGGATTTTTCATTGTTAGTTTGATAATTAGATTCATGTCATTATTAAATTGTTTAAATTAGATATATGCCATTATCTTATACAAAAAAAGATTAAATTCTAAAAATGCCATCATGAAATCTCTCATTATTTCTAAAAATTCCCAAAATGTCCTCGTTAATAAATCCTAAAACCAAAAGCGCTAAGCAACCAAATGATATGCCATTGTTAGTTTATTACTAATTAGATTCATGTCATTATCAAATTGTTTAAATTAGATATATGCCATTATCTTATACCAAAAAAGATTAAATTCTAATAATGCCATCATGATTATCTCATTATTAAGCATATGATATTTTTAGTTTGCTAATTAGATTCATGTCATTATCAAATTGTTTAAATTAGATATATGACATTATCTTATACAAAAAAAAAAAGATTAAATTCTAATAGTGCCATCATGAAATCTCTTATTATTTTTAAAAATTCCCAAACTGTCCTAGCTAATAAATCCTATACCCAAAAGCATTGAGCAACCAAGTGACATTTAGCATGGTAATTTAGAGAAAGGTTCGCATAGATTTTGGCCCATATACATGTTACCTTCGCATATGTTAATTAAAAAAACATACGAATAGAGGTATTAACTTGGGGAAAATACAAACATATTTTGGTCCATCTGTTACCTTTGCATTTGGATAAAAGTACCATGGTAATTTAGTGAAAAATGAATTACACAAAGAATTAATTTGATTTTTTTTTTAGCGTGAAACAGAGGTACTAATTATTGCCCATTATATTTCATTACCAATGATAACATTTTGGATTTATTGTTTTTCTAGTGATGGTATTTTTCTATTTAAATTTTTATAGTGGCATAAAATTAATTTGTTATTTACTAATGGTATTTTTCTAATTTAAAATTTTTGTAGTGGCGTATTTAAAAGAGTAAAATTGACAAATCAATTTGTTATTTGTCGATGAGAAAAAACTATTTTTTACTATTTTATTAATTTCTAATTAACTTTTTTTTATGATAGTCCTATTAGTATTCTTTGCGCTCCACTAATACTCCGCCAGCCATGTCGCTGGCGAGCTCGTATTCTTTTGCACTGAGACTGACGAATACGCACGCATCTCAGTTGTCATCTGCGTTGAAATTGTGTCAGCACGAATCTCAAAGCATACATATATACCGTGAATGTAAGTTGATTCGTCGGAGTATTTTCCTTTTTTTTAAAAAAAAAAATTACATGAGACTGAGAGGATAGTGACAAGGAATAGGACTTCAATTATTCTTTTTCAGTATCTGTCCGGACAACAAATTAAACGGGCGTTCACAAGTAGTTCCGTAAATTATTCAAATTATACTCAAATATTATGGATTTTGTGATTAATATGTGCAATTTTTGTTTCAAACGTCTGTCTTTTTTGTTTTCCCCCCTAAAAGTGTCTATATATATTGTGAATTTGTGATATATAATTTTCATTATAAGCTGAATAGGCGAGTGACTTGGAAAAATAAATCAAAGTTTTTGAGTTGAAAATTTAAAACTATACTACTGGTTAAATGATGCTATATATAATATATAACATTATCATTTTTACAGCGAAGTTTTAATTAAATATTATTTATTTCATATGTGCTGGGTTATGTTTTTGAAGTAGCAGACAGAATTGAAATTTGAGAAAGATGGAAGCCTTTCACCTGAAATCAAATTTGTCCCTTTTTGGGGAATAGTTTATATGCAGATATTTTGAGGGGGGTGTGCCCTTTTTATTCAATAAGGCCAACTTAGCTAAATATTGTTTACTTCTGAAACGCATGCAGCATCGGTGCGCTGAGCTGGTTGGCTCTCTTCAAATGAATGAAATCAGAAGTTGGATTCATCTTTTGTCGACTAACGTCGAAATAATAGAACTTTGGGTGATTTGGCAGCTTAAATTATTAGTTTTTTGCTAATATACATTTAGAAGACCTTGTTAGTGTTCCCGCTCCTTCGTTAGTGCTCCACCGGTTCCTGGATGGAGAGTCCAGACAAGCCAGCTCATGATTAAATTATAATGAAAAGGTTGATTTTTGGGATTTTATCATTTAGATAGATGGAGCATATATTCACGATCATTTTTTTTATTATGATGGTCACAACCACCCAAAAAATAAACAAATTAGAAAAGAATAAAGTTTAGAAATATTTTATAAACAATAATAATTTTGCTTTAATAAAATTAAGTCATTAATTCTAGGCAAACTACTCGATCGATGGATGATCCATAAATTTAAAATTCCACTAGATCATGTGATACGCGGTATATATAAGTAAATTATAAAGAATATATCTTGGTTTATATTTCAATTCCGTTACCAGCTATATGGTTGTCATGATTATCAGATATATTTATTGTCAATATAACCAAACCAAAAATTTTATCAGCCTCAAAACGAACAGCTCTTATTGGCCAAGTGCCAAATATCAGTAAGAAAATATACACCCTTCAATTGTTGAATATTGATTTCAACTTGTTTAAGCGTATACTTATAAACAAATTTGCAATCACAAATTAATTCTTATTTTCAAATTATCAACCATGTATAAACTCTAGTAAATTAAATTGGATGAACTTCAACATATAGACAACTGCTTCAATGCTAAAATCTTTTATGATCACAATTGTGTAATGATAAAATAATAGGTACATTTCTAATATATCTTCTATAATAAATGTGGTTTATTAGAGGTTCCGAGAGAGTGAAGAAAAAACTTATGCCAATATAAACGGGATATAATTTTAGAGATTTAGAGTCGCTGGTAAAAATTTTTCGACATGTGACGCTACATAGTAAGCCGAATCTCTATAACAAATCTAACACATGTATGTCCAGCCTACTCTATCAAGCTTCATCTCAAGCCCAATGTAATTGTCTGTAAATCTGATTTGATCTAGCATACATCATCTCTAAGCCCAACAAATCGTGGGTGTGCACATCATGGATTAAGAATATATCTCTCTTATTTTTTTTAACAAAATGGATTACGAAATTTGTTGTAAATTTTGACAATACCTTAAGCATACAACTTTTTAGGACCAAAAAAATTAGTCCTGACCTAAAGATGAAAACGGAGCCGATAAACTCCGTTCAGACCCGTATCCAAATTTGGAAAATGCGCTAAATACCTGAATTATATCCGTATCCGGACTTATTCGTCCCCATCCGATAAAAAAATATGGATGTGAATATAATTTTGACACTATCCAATCTGTATCCGTATTCGACAAAAAAAAAATATGGATATTATTCGTATCCAATAGATATTTTATTTGTTTATCCGTATCTTTAGCGACTTTTAAGATGATTAATATAATTACTTCTCTAGTATTATAGAGAAGACTTTTGATTAGATAATACTTAGCTCTTATTAGATAGATTGACTTACGATAACATTTTGATTTGACTAGTAATATGAAATTAATTTTATTTTCTATTATCGAGATGATTACATATGATGACAATATTAAAATTATTTTTTTCTCTTATCATAATGGTTACTATCATTAATATAATATTTTGATGTATGATGACATTTGATATGGATATTATTATCTTTGTTTATTTTTTTTATTTCTTTTAGTTCGTTAGTTTATCAATCAATATCCATTTTAATATCCAGAATATATCGGTATTCGTATCCATATCTGACAATATCTGATTTGTATTCATATCTGTTTAATATCTAAACCATATCTGTATGCAAAAATATCTGTATCCAATAAAGAAAATATATATACAGATATAGTTTTACCACTATATGATCTGTTTTCACCCATACTTATTGAGTAGGAATGGCAATTAAGCTTGATGGCTCGGTGGCCAAGTCTCTGCCTTCCTGGCCCAGAGCTACAACGGGCTAAATCAGGCCAGGCCTTAAGTTAGGCCAGATCAAGCTTGGGCTTATGGTAAACTCTGTCGGGCCAGCCCTGGTATGATGTCTCATGTGTATGATATCTAATTATGCTAGGTTGGACTGTGAAGCCCTTTGAAAATGGTATTCATGAACAATTTTCCATTTTCTTATACTAGGCTGGACTGTGAAGCCCTTTGAAAATGATATCAAAATGAAATTTTTTTCCTATTTAATTCAGATTCAGGCAGGCATAGGCTTGGAAAAGAAGCCTTTCAGGCAAGAAGGCCTAAACTTTTGGGCCCATCGTTTTGTGCTGGGGCAGGCAAATCTTAGTTTGTGGAAGAAAAAAATAAAATAATATTAAAATATTCATGAATTTCGAAAATATTTCATAAATAATTCGATTTTTAAACAATTCAGGAATTTTCGTTAACTATTTCGTTTACGACACGAAACAAAAATTAATTTATGCTAACCGTTTCGTTTCGATCGAAACAGTCAATTAATTTTTATACATGTTTTCCTATTTCGAAACGATCAAAACATGCAATTGTGTTCGATTTGTTGTTTTGACAATTAATTTTTATATATGTTTTTGTATTTCGCATGCATAACTGACCTATTTTGATGCCGCAATATTCTCGATTCATCAAAATTTGTTTATAAATACTTTAAAAAAATACATAAAAAATGACATAAAACGGTTAAATGAAAATAAACGAAACGAAAGAGGCCAATTTCATTAACCGTTTCGTTTAACAAATGAAATAGAAAAATAATTTCATTAACCGTTTCAAAGGAGACAAAACGAAACGATCAACGGTTAAACGAAGACAGGGAGTTGCGTTTGTAGCCCTACTTGTAGTACACAATCACAAAATACACGGACGTTGATTGTTCCGAAACTGAGCCCATGGGCTTTTCTATTCTATTTAATTATGCTCTACAAATTCTGGGCTTTAGTATGCTTACCAGAGCACACTTCATTCCTCGTCTTTCTAGTAAGCGGTCATGAATTACAAATTTACAAACTTTATTTTGGAAGATGAATGACAAATGAAGCCCACATCCACTCTATTTTATTTATTTATTTATTTTTAAAGATATATTAGGACTCAAGCTCACATCCACTCTTTTTTCTTTAAGTATCAGGCATGTTACAAAGAGAGCTATACAAAGAGGTAACAAATAGCATGGTTGGCCGATTAAAGCATGTGCTGGCGGCTGGCCTCCAACAGATCTCAATTTTGAGATCTCCTCTTTTTCAATTGGGTGGCTTAAAGACTAAAGAGTTTATAATTCAGACTTGATGCAATGTGACTTGTTTCTTCAACCCAGCTTAATTAACTAATGCGCACCATGAAATTGACGCGTTAACACATGAAAAGGTTTGGGATCAAAAAAGAAAAAGAAAAAGAAAAAGATACAAGTTACTTAGCCAACTAAATTTAACAATGTCCAATACATAATAATGCCTTTTAAATTAACCAATTTAAAACCCATCAAGTGATGCCCCCCAAGTTTCACTAGTAGCTCCACTATCTCTAGTAGAGTCCACTCACTCAATTCCTCCCACCACCCCTCCCCCCAACCAAAGCACAGCAAACTTCAAAGAACCTGAGAATATACCATGTCTGTGCGCAACTTTTTTCTCATTTCCCTCTTCTTAATCATATCTATCTGCACTTTACATGCCAAGGCTGATGAAGACTTCAACGGGTTTGTCTATGCCGGCTGCTCTCAGCCACACTACGACCCGGGCTCTTCGTATGAATCATCCGTCAATTCGGTTCTCACATCACTCTCCAACGCGGCCAGCTACACGACCTATACCAATATCACTGCTCCTTCTACCACACCCTTTGTGTGCGGCCTATTTCAATGCCGCTCTGACCTACCTGTATCATTTTGCGAATCGTGTATCCATGATGCCATATCAAGGCTCTCTACACTTTGTCCCTCAGCAACAGGTGCTGCAGTGCAGCTGCGTGCGTGTTTTCTGAAGTACGGGAATGATTCGTTCCTGGGGAAGCCTGATAATACGGTTTTGTACAAGACTTGCGGGACACCAGAACCCAATGGTGGGTATAATGATGCTGAATTGCCAGGGATGCGTGATGCTGCATTAGGTGCACTGGTTGCTGCAGCAGCGCCGCCATCTGGTGGAGCCTATCGTATTGGTGGCTCAGGTTATGTGCAGGTATGGCCAACTTCAATTTTTCTTGGTGGCATTTTCTGGATTAGAATTTTTCCATGCTTTTTAGTTTTCACTTCCTTGCATAGTGTAGCCTGATTGCTCTTGAGACCAAATTTCAATGTGCAATTTTTTTTTTTTTTGTTGTTGTTGTTGTGTTTTCTTCTTTGCAAAGGAAATAAGTTCAAAACCGAAGGATAAAGCTGGACAGAAACTATGTACAAGATAGGAACTCTTCAAGTATATATTACACAGAAACTATATATTATATATAAACAAGTTCATCAGTAAACATTTTTTTTTGTAAATGTTTTTCATCAGTAATGAGTACCCATGTCAGACGTTATAAATAGGTATAATTTTGATAATCGGATGCCCAAAAAAAAATAATTCCTAGAATACAGCAAAGTTTCCTATCTATGATCTAGTTTGTCTAATCCTCCAATCTGTATTACAGGCGATGTCACAATGCGTTGGTGACCTCAGTGCCAATGAATGCACTGATTGTGTCCGAGTGGCGGTGGAACAGCTCAAAACAGAGTGCAGCTTAGCATCAGCAGGGCAGGTTTACCTTGGAAAGTGCTATGCAAGGTTTTGGGCGACAAATTCAAATTCGAATTCAGCTTCCACATATCCACCTTCCATTTTCCCTTACCATACATCTCACGGTATGCTACTGCTTATGTTCATATGGCTCAAAATGTTTTACATGATTTAAGATCTTTGTTGGCGTCGGCTTGATGAATGTGTATTCTGTGGTGTGTTTGAATTTACATTTTTTCCCCCCCTCAATTGTGCTATATTGTAGAATAATACAAGCATTTTAATAATTTAAGCAAATTGTTTGATGTACGCTTCTTTCATTTTATTCAATATATAGGGAAACACATATTGCACCTCACATCAAATTTAGTACTAAAATCAATTGTGAATAAGAATGTCACAATGCGTATATATAGTTAGAGGTGACAAATTGATTGTTAAATGTGCAGAACTAAGAAAATGTGCCCAAACCAAGCTGAGAGCTAAGACAAAATTTTAATTTTAAATCAATCAGTGCTCAATAAAAGATAAAGGGAATTGAAAAAGCTGACTCCCCTTAGTGGCTTAGTGCTAGTGTTTTTTTCTGCTCAGGACTATCTTTTTTTTTCATTGAAAGATCTTTTTTCCTTCATTGGTAAGCAATGAGTATAGTCCTTTTATGTAAAAGTAGCTCAGGCAATCAAAATATACGCAGAAAAGTTGTTTTGCTGTACACGGTTAAGCTTAACTCAGTTTTTCCATTACTTGCACAAGTAGATCAACATAAAGAAACAATCTCTATCTATCATCAACAAATAATAAGAAAAATAATTGGACAAAGAACAAAAAGTACACAGTGCATGCATATTTGTACTGCATTCTGTCGCTTTATTATTCATTAACTCATAATTAAATTGGGTTTTCTCTACCAAGGAAATATAAAGTTCTCATGTAGACGAGCTTAAATTAGGTGTTAGCCTGAAAAATGGAATAAATTTTATTTCAGACTTTAGATATTTTAATCAGGACAATGCAATTTCTACAATTAATTCCATTATTATGTTTGGAGTATAATATCCAAAAGAAAGCTTTGTGGCCCAACCAAATTTCCTTTATTTCCTCTCGCGTAAAAAAACAATCCTTGATTTCCCAACTCTACAAACCAGACAGCCTTTTTCCTTTGCTCGTCCTTGTAGTTGTAGACTTGTAGGCTTTTATGCTAAAAGACACTAAAAGCAAAAAGAAGGTAAAGAAAGTCTATTTTTTTTTTTTTTTTACTTTTTTGTCCATAATCTTTGTGTTGGAGCGAACTTTTCCCAAGTATATTCATACCATAACTTTGCATTAACTTTGTATATTCATATATTCATACCATGACTTTGCATGAACTTTGTATATTCTCAAGGTGTCACCTTTCATCATGCTGCTGTGAATGCATGCAGCTGTTATTAAAACTTCTGTATTCAAAAGAAATATCGGGAAGGAAAAACTTCCTCTGCTTGGTCTGCGAATTTACTTTTATTTGTATCTAGAAATGCAACAAACATGAAACTAAAATAACTTGTGTTAATTATGGTTTTGCAGGAGGTGAATCCGGTAAAAAACTAGCAATCATTATAGGAGTCTTTATAGCTCTAGCTATAGTAATTGTCGCTTGCTCTTTCATAAGAAGAAATGGACTTGGTACGTTTCCATTTTTCATTTTTTTAGTACAATAAATACATCCCAAGAATATTTAACTAATTTAGTCTCTTGTAATATTCTTATGTTTTTTTAACAGTTCCAGGTAAATGAAGCTAATCAGACTCTCGTAGCTTTTGCTTTTAGCACTTTTGGGTTCAAGTGTAAGCTTTTGCTTTTTTCTCACTTCTTTTTCTCCTTGGAGTTTTCTTTATTAAACCAAAAAGAAGAGACGCCTTTTCTGAAAGGGTGAAAGGAGAAAATTATAAATGAATTGAAGATTCGAGCGTGCATGGCTTGGTGGGTATCACTTATCATTGTAAACTTTAGTTAAATACATACATATATGTTATTGCTCACAATTAGTTCATGCTTCTATTTTTTTGTTATCATCAATTGAGAAAAAAAATAATATGATTCTTAATTCTTTTTTTCTTTCGTTTGCATCAACCTGTTGTCGGTCTATGACGAATAAATTTTAAGAAATGGCCTTTTAACCATACATCTGTATAGCAACTACACAAATTTAATAACAAAAATAAAATATCAGACTCCATCTGACCATCTTGATCCTAATCTTCCCATATATATATCACTGAGTAGCCCATATTATGCTGTGAAATACATGGCAACTGTTATTAAAACTTCACTCTGCTTGGTCTGCGAATTTCCTTTTATTTGTAGTATACAAATGCAACAAGCACGAAATTGATATAACTAGTGATACTATATATTTTAAATTTTTTTTTATTGAGATATTAGAGAAAATTAACAAATTTATACACATACTTAATAACAAAAACCTACTCATCGATTTATATTGCCTCTCTATCACCAACTGTTACCTTTTGGTCTTTTAATAGTAGTTAAACCAATTAATGTCTTATCTTAGTTGTGTTAGTCAATTTTTAACTTATAGATATTTATTTCAAAAAATTAAACAAAAATACAAAAAATTATTAAATTTTTGTATTCAACATTTGATAACTAACTATATATTTAGGGTGCATTTGGCATCCGTGGGGTTAGCACTAACCCAAGGATAGTGGAACTAACTAACCTCAACTCACCAAATGAATTGAAGTTAGCTAAGGTTAGCGCTGATTTTGTGCTAACCTCTAGCTCTCCCAATAGGTGGGATAGTGATTTCACCCATGAAGGGATTAGCGCTAATCCAGTATTAAATAATAATAATTAAAAAAATAATTATTACAATTTAATAATAAATAATTAATAGTAATTAATAATATTTAATAAGTAATAGTAATTAATAATTAATAATAGTTAATTCAAAATAATTAATATTTATTATTGTAATAATTAATGATCAATAATAATTAGCAATTAATAATAATAGTACTAATTTAAATAATCCGTAATATAAAAATTATAATAATAATAGCTAATAATGGTTTATTTTTTATTTTTTATAATTAATAATTAACAATATTATTTTTTATTAAAATTAATTATTAATTTATTATTATTAACTACTAATTAATAATATAATAGTTGATAATAATTATAGTACTATTAATTACTAACCTTAAAATACTAACCTCAACATACCATACCAAACAACATTCACTAACCTTAGACTAGCACTAACCACTCAATCACTACTCCACCATTCTACCTCTCTAACTCTAAAAAGTACTAACATTATACCACTAACCCTACCAATCTTTACTTCGCCAAAGGCACCCTACACTCGCAATAATGATTTGTCTTTTGTGTATTTTTTTTTTTTTAAGTTTTTCAATTCTCTTCATTTTTTATCATTACATTTAACAATGTTTGCTTTCATGGGGCAGCTTATGAATGATTTCCTTTGTAAATCAAGAATAACCCAATAGTGCACAATATAAAAAAAAATTTATTAGATAAGCTTGCTATTTTACTATTTTCCGTACAATTTGAGTATTTAATTTCTAAATTTAAATAATTGTAATTTCCTACGATCTTGAGTATTTCTCACAATACTCCAAAAAATGAACACCTCTAATGTGCAAGTTTTTTAATAATTGGGAATAAAATTTATTTTTAAAATTTTTCTTCCCAATGTAGTTTGCATAATCTAAACTTTAAAATAATTTAGAAGGTCAAATTAAAAAAAAATTATGGAAATTTTTTTCATTTTTTTTTTATTTTTAAATGGCTGAGCAGCGGCTGCCAAGCTAAAATATGCTTACTAGTTAGTAATGAGGAGAACAGACTGGCCCAATCCAGCACAGTTCCGTCCAACCCAGCCCAAGTGCCCAACTAGGAAACGAGATCTGGTCCCGCGCGGGACGATCCAGCGCATCATCTGCACCGTCCCGTACGAGATGGGATACGGATTCGCCCAACTAGTGCTATGAGCCTATGATGCGGGCACATTGGAAAAATGAACGCTTCAGTTCAGGATAAAAACTGTCACTCAAAAAAAAAAAAAAAAAAAATTCAAGATAAAAGCTTCATGGGAAATATCCGCTTCTTTTATTATTGTGTTATAAATAAGAGGTTTTTCCCATGGAACGAAATACGTTCAGAGTAAAACGAACGCATAGTATTTCAAACTTCAAAAAAAATTGTCATATCTGCTTTTATTGCATTCGTCAGTTTCGTATCAAACGGACCTGATTTTACGAGCAGAGCACTTTCTTGCAGCAAGGGAAGTAGCAGATACAACGCAACTTTAAGCTAGTAGTACGTCTAGTACCTACTACATAGACTTCTTGAAGCTTCCACTAACGCCTTGATCTTATCACTCTCTCGCGCACTCTCTACTCTCTAGAAGGATCCTTCCTCTCAATTTGTATATACACAACTCTTAATTTCTTTATGTTATGTTATGTTATTATTATATTACGAGTAATTAGCATCGGCTCTTGTATCTTCTTTCGCTCCTTTATAATTAAATTAAAGAAATCCCAGCTTCCTCGCAATCCGTTGCCAAATCAAACCCGTCTTTGAATACAACTCATGGCTGATCTCTTCCTTGGTAGTCCTTTCAGGCGATTTCTGTGGGGCCCAACGGTGCTCCGCGAATGGCAAGGCTCGTCCGTTGGTGCCTTGGATTGGATCGAGACCCCTTCCTCTCATCTCCTCAAATTCAATGTCCCTGGTACAATACACAATCCCTTCTTAGCCTTCTATATATGAACCAATTCTTTTTTTTTTTTTGTTTTCTTTAAATTCTGTTCGAGTAACTGAACTTGGGATTAAAAACAGGGTATGGGAAGGATCAGATTAAAATTCAACTGGAGGAGGACAATGTGCTGAGTATAAGAGGCGAGGGTTTTGGTGGGAAAGAGGAGCAGCTGCCGAAGGATTCGGTGTGGCATGTGAGTGAAAGAGGGAAGGGGGAATTCGCGAGGCAGATCGTTTTGCCGGAGAGCGTCAGAGCCGATCAGATCAAGGCGCAAGTTGAGAACGGTGTTCTTACTATTGTGTTGCCGAAGGAGCCTGCGCCGGCCAAGCCGAAAACTAGAGCTATTCCCGTCTCAAGCAAGCTTTGAGTGTAAGATTGGAAATGTTAAAAAGGATACGAGAACAGAGACATTACAGAGAAATATAACGGAATGAAATCTTTACCAGTGGTGGAAGAAATAAAGCAATGAACATTGGTTTAATGTGCTGAATTTCCTATTTATAAATTTTGCTATTATTTAATCTACTCCCTTACTATGAAACTTAAAAATATTTCTTAACTACAATAAAAAAATAATTGTAAAATCAGAGATAGATGCTTTTTTTCCTATATGAATTCGATGCTGTAACGATCCGTTTTTAACTGGGTTAACAACCAGGGGCGAAGGCAGTGGAGGTCACACCTCAATTCCAAAAACGAAAAACAAAAAGTTCATGCCTTAATAGTTACGTAATTAGAGAGTGGTACCGGTACGGTACATACCGTGGAATTATTGGGTACAACTTCAGCCCTGTTTGTACAGTTTGAGAGGCACATTTGTATCTTATGGGCCTTGTGGCTTTTATTTTACGGTCTTGCCATTCTTTTCCGAAACGAAAAGAAAAACGAAACAAAACGAAATGCTTGAGTTAGAGTGGTTGGATTTAATTAGATATAATCTCGCTGATCAACAAGGTTAAAAATTTAATTGTTTCTTAATAAGCTGTCTCTCCACTGATTGAAAGCCAATAAGTTTACAATTTTGATCCAACGGTCGAGAACTTGGCCCAAGATCTTTTATCCGTGGTTTCCCGGCTAATCCTCTCGTTGCACCTCAGTGCCCACGTGTCCCAAGGCCATCTCTCTAGCAGCCACGTGTCTATCATTTTGGATCCATACCAAGCCACCTCCGTTCTAAACTTCTAATCCTCAACTATAAGAAAGGTTCAATCTATCAAAAGTTGGAAACAACAAAAATAACCAGCAGTAAGATTCTTTTGCTCTCAAATCAACCCACTTTGCCTCAGTAAATATACAAGAAAAAGAAATTTAAATGGCATTAGAGTGGATAGTCTTGGGCACAGCTGCGGGTGCAGAGGCGATCATGATTCTCCTCCTAACCATACCTGGCCTAGACGGGCTTCGGCACGGTCTCTTATCGGCCGTGCGCACCGCTTTACGGCCTTTGCTAGCTGTACTTCCGTTTTGCCTCTTTCTCCTGATGGACATCTATTGGAAGTACGAGACCAGGCCGACATGTGAACATGGATCCCATGCTTGCACGGCGGCCGAGCACCTGCGGCACCAGAAATCCATCATGAAGAGCCAACGCAATGCACTTTTGATCGCGGCGACATTGCTCTTGTACTGGTTGCTATTTGCTGTTACATCTCTTGTGGCGCGGCTTGAGCAGCTCAATCAGCGTACCAACAAGCTTGACCTCCAGGATTAGTGTAGTTAATGGTTGGATCAATGCGGTTTGTATCTTAACAATTGTCTTCCCTTTTTTTTATATACGAAATGTACGAATCGTTTGTAGCTTTTCCTTTTTTGTTAGATATATTTACTGTATAATTTGTTGCACATTTGTGTCGTACTAGCTACCAGTAACATTTTGCAATGCTAGATTGCTAAATTAATAATTTATTTTGTCTATGCCAAGAGAAAGAAAAACAAATCCGCGCAGACAAAAATAAATAAATAAAAACACAAATTAACAAACAAAAAGCTCGGCCGATATACAACCGTGATAAAAAAAAAAAAAAAAAAGGTCTATTTTGTGCTGCTATAAAAATAGACACTCGACAGGGACCGGAATTGAAAGAACGTTTTGTATTTATCTGAAGCACAAATTAAGCTGAAATAAATTGAGCAGTTTTATGTGAAATGGCTTTGACACGAAAGACCTGAACCAAAATTTTGCCAAATTTTGAATATGTTGAAAAGGGACATTGATTTTAGAACATATTTAAAGCAACTCTCTTAAATTAAATGTCTTCTCCAATAAAAAATCCTAAGATATTACTTACTAAGATCGTATCACATGGACAAATAAAGTAACTTCCACAGTTCCACGTGCGGATCCTATCTTGATAAATGCGCGTGTAAACTATATTATAATCCAAATCGTGAGGTAATGTTGGTAAATTCGATCAATCTAGCATATAGTTTTTCGGTTATTTGTTTCAATTTTCTTTAGCGTTTTCGGTGTTTCTATTTTATAAATTCTTAATCGAATTCGTAAGTTTCCCATTTAATTAATCTCCTCAAAATTGTCTTTTTTTTTTTAAGACAGAAACTTGGCAGAGGCTGTCAAGTTAATCTCCTCAAAATTGTCATTCTTCTCAAAATTATCATTCTTCCAATTATATAAGACCGAAAACACGAGAAATTTGTTTAGATAACTTGGTATGTACATCATGAGAAATTAGCACTATTCTTGCCAAATTATCAAAATCTATAAAAGTGAAATCATCCTTGAAGTTTACAATTGCAAGTTTTGCACTTAAAGAAAATTACTTTTTATATTAGCTAAAAAGGGAACATACGTAGTATGCCTCCTAAATGTGTGAATTCCAAATTCAATAGATTATAGAAGTTATATTTTGTTATACAAAAAAGAAAGAGTTAGAATTTAGGGTGTAGAAAACCATTTCTTTTTTCGAAGAGACCGGAATTGGGAATTCTCTTCTTACAAACTTTTCATGTCCGACAATTATAAAGCAAAAATATATAAGGCACAATAACAAGTATAATTTTTTATACTGTCAACTGGCAAGGCGCCAAGGTTCTCTCCCCTCCCCGCTACCAGACCCAGTAGCCAACTCCGACCCGCACCCGCCAACGAAAAACCCAACCCATCAATGAATTTCTTGAATCGAGCGGGGTCGCCTCTCTTGTCCCTCCTCTCCCGTCGCACCACCGTCGTTGCGTCCAGTCTCACCTCCATTTCTAAAACCTCAATCCCTCCCCGTTTCCAACCCTCCCGCATTCACTCCTACTCTTCCACCCCGTCCAAGGTGCACCAATCGCACCACCACAGCAGTGGGTCCCGCTGGTACCACAATCGGCGCAATGTAACCATGGCCGTTGTCGGTGCCATCGCAGGGATGATCTATTGGGTGAATCTCGAGGTGGTGCCATACACGAATAGAACCCACTTTGTGCTTCTCTCGTCAGAGCTGGAGCGCAAGCTTGGTGATTTAATACTGAAGCAGTGGAAAAGGAAACGTGAGCAATACATACTGCCACCATCACACCCTTACAGTGTGTGTGTCAGAGATGTATCCTCTCGTATGATACAAGCGTTGAAGCATAACATAGAGCATGACAAACTCCGTTGGTATGTCTTTGTATTTTTATATCATTCTCCTAGGGTAGGTCTGATCACCCGTGATTTTTTTAAACAGAAAAAACCCAAAATGATATTTTAATAAAAAACCTACGACGGAGACATTTAGAGTAATAAACATGTCAATGCGCAGGTGAGCTGTGCGGGCTCTGACGGCGCCAGTGCCAGTGGCGCGGGCATGGCGGCGCCACTACCAGTGGCGCGGGCAAGTTCTGACGGAGATGTGAGGCCAGCTGAATACAATTTTTTAAACATGGCCTTCAGGAGAAAGTACTGCCCGCTCTACTGGCAGTGGCACCACCATGCTCGCGCCACTGGTATTGGCGCCGTCAGAGCCCGCGCAGCCCACCTGCGCACTGACATGTTTGTTTCTCAAATTGTCTCAGTCGCAGGTTTTTTATTAAAATAACATTTTATGTTATTTTGGTTTAAAAAAATCACGGTCTGATCACGGTACAACCGTCGTATGACGGTACAAAAATTTATTTCGCTTAAAAAACGGCACGGTAAACGGAATAGGAGGACATACCGTTGTCAAATAGTGCAATTTTTTGTGTGAAACAACGTTGTTCCGTTCCGTTTCGTCCAAACGAAACATCTAACAGAATGAAAGAGGATTTCGTTTCTAAAACAAAATAAAAAACGGAATGGAACTGTCATACCATTGACAACGGAACGGAAAACGAAATGAGTCATTCCGTTGCCGTTGGACACGTTAAACATGCCTACCTAGGAGTGTTTGGATCATCTAAAAATAAAATTAGGATTAGTTATTCGGAGTAAAAAAATATTATTCTTAAACAATAAAAAAAAAAATTTTTTGGAATCTTGAGTGCTATATTTAAGCGGTCCAACATTTGAATTAAATTTTTATTCTTAAAATATTTGGATCATCTTCAAAATGTGAATTAAAAATCTGTTAGCACCATTTTTTAATAAGGATTAAAAAGATGATCCAAACACCTTAGAAATAAAAATTTAATCCGAATATTAGACTACTTAAAAATAACACTCTGGATCCTAAAATATTTATTATTGATCATTTTGAAATAATTTTTTTTACTCCGAATAACTAATCCTAATTTTATTCTTGAGATAATCCAAACGCCCCCCTATTTATTATTAATAGATCGTTGTGGAGAAAAAAAGAAAATTATAGAAGGTGCTATTTCTGATTGTGCTATATATGCAGGACATCCTAGGAGAAATGAACATTTGGTTACTGGACAAATTAATGTATAGAACTCGAAAAAATTCTCACTTTCTTTAACTGATATTTATGAAAACAAGAATTCAAAAACCGAAAAGAACCAAAATTTAAAACGGTAATTTTTCACAATTAGGATGAACTCTACTTTTGATCCGCATACATTGTGTGCGAACCCGTTGTACCTGTTAAATAAAACAATACAAGTACATTTGCAGGCAGTACGGACAAACAGAAAGTAGAGTTAGCAGACATTATCTCCAAACTTTTTCTTTTTTTTTTATTTTTAAATATAAATTGCATTTGGAAATGGGGTATCCGTATTTAGCATTTTTTTATGTTGCCTCATATACCTTGTTCTTCGGCGCCTCATAGCATCATGTTCGGCAATAGCTTGTATTTTTATTTATTTTTATGTTTTGTCAACAGTGATACAGAGTGCTCCTCCTCGTACCATGGGAGCAAAGAACAAACATCTAACTTTGTGTTTGGACCGCAAATCAACAAGAGTCACCTAGAGGAGATCAAGTGGGAGGTGATTGTGCTTTGGGATCAACAAGTTAATGCATTTTGCTTGCCAGGCGGCAAGATCGTGGTTTTTACGGGAATGCTCGACTATTTGTCGAATGACCAAGAGTTAGCTACTATTCTTGGTCATGAGGTCCAATCCAGTCTTTCCCTCTTTTTTGTTTAATTCCTTGGGAGCTAGTTACAAGATCAGTAAATACTTAAACAACAAATGTGGCCAGTCATTAACTACACGAAGCCCCTGAACCCACTGGTAGTTACTGGACCAGTAACTACAAATCAAAGTTTTTAGTAGAGTAATTACTTGCCTTAGCAAACAGTTTTCTAAATATATATACAAATACAACAAATTAATAAAATATAGCTTCTTAATTATCAGTTAGTTTAGGGATAAAAGAAACTTATAATTGTTTTTGGTCAGTTTTTCACGGAAAGAAAAGTGGGGCTAAATCTCATTTCCAATAAAATGAAGCTTTGACTCTTGTCTCTTACAAAAAGATCACATTTGACCTCGGTTTTGTAGGTCTGCAGCTGTTAGTAATGTTGGTTTTTGACATTACAGAGCTCATGTGCCCCATTGCATGCCTCCTCAGCCACCTTCCTATCTCTCGGAAGTACGCTTCATCTTGTTCACTAATATCAATTAATTAACACCTCCCATGGATTGTGTTTGGAGTGAATACCACATTGCCTGCTGGCCGATTTTTGAGTAAATTATTTGGTAGTAAAGAAGACCTTATGCAAGCTCGTATAGCACAGAGCCAACTAGAGGACTGAAAGCAACACAGATAACAATACATAAAAATGGAAATTTAAAAAAAAAAAAAAAGAACAGTGAGAGACCAACTGTTTCGGCAGGCAAATTAATACACCAATGAATTGGAAAGAATGGTAAAGAAATTCCTAATTCAATATACCAAAAATCTTGTTTAGTTGTGTAACTGAGCCTCAGTGTACTGCTAATTTTGACAATATACTGTCATACAACAGCATAGTAATGTAAATGTGAAAAGTGAGTTGGGTCCTTAGAAATAATTTTTAATGACGTACTCTAATAAAGACTTGTAACAGGATGGAGATTGAGGCAGATCATATCGGTCTTATGCTTCTTGCGGCCACAGGATACAACCCATGCATTGTCCCACATATCAAACGAAAATTAGGAAAATTAATAGGACTATCAGATTCAGACGACTTCTTTTCTACACATCCTCAGGGGCGGAGCCAGCGTGGGGGCCCAAGTGGGCTTGGCCTCCCCTCTTTTTTTAATTGTATTAATAATTATAAGGTAAATTTAATGGATATCTCAACAGATGTGTAAATTGGCTCCCTTAAAAATTCAAATTTTCATTTTGACCCACGTCAAATTATATTTCTGGCTTCGCCCCTGCACATCCTTGAAGAGAAAAGAGCAGAGCTGCTGTCGCAACCTAAAGTCATGGGGGAAGCACTGAAACTATACAGAGATGCCATTGCTGGCGGTGGAGTTTTGGGCTCTGTTACAAAGAGTGGAAGAAAATGAAAAGTGAAAAAATTTTGGGTAGCTATTATTGATATGGTTTTGGTCCAGTGTTTCCGCATTGTGATTCAGATTTGCTTTTATGTAGTTCTTGTTCATAAATTCATTCAAAAAAGGGTAGCATTACATAGCGGTATTTCTAGGCAAAGGAGTTTTGGAAGATCTAGGACAATTTAGTTTGCGGCACGTAGTCTCATTTCATCTGTATAAAACTATAAATTAAGTTAAAAGATACACTAAAATCAGTCGCAACTGACGGATGAGACCGTCAGCTATGATGAAATTTCAATTTTAGAAATTCTGACAATCGATCTAAGCCGTTCAATGTGTTCTCCATATTAAAATCTCGTTGGAGATCAAATTTCACATTTTTCTAAAATTTTTTTAGTATTTTTTTGATATTTTACAAAATTCTTAATCTAAACAATTATGGACCATTCAATAACAATGATTTTTAAAAATCTCAAAAAAATAATAAAAAAATTCAGAAAAATTTAGAATTTGGTCTCCAATGAGATTTCAATATGGAAAACACATTAAATGGTTTGGATTAGTCATTCGAATCTCAAAAATTGAGATATAATCGCGGCTGACGGGCCTATCTGTCAATCCTGGCTGATTTTAGTCTACCTTTAAATTAAAAACAAAAAGTATTCTGACAACAGCAAAATTATAGGTTGTAGTGCACTACTTATATTTTCAAATCATTTAACGGTATTATGTTGACTTCCATGGATTGTAAATAATAATAAACTCTTGTCTGATTCTGGAAACTAGGTGCATATTTAACTGTTACGACAGGAATCACCTTTTTCTGTGTGCAATTAAGCATGGTGTAGAGAGAATATAAAGTTCGTGTCCGACCTTTGGGCTGCAAAAGGATAGAGAAACGGAGAGGTGACAATAAGTAAATAGACGGGAGGAAAAAAAATAATGAGTTAAAATATTTCTTATAACTGTTTTCATATTTCAATTTTTTGCTAGGAAGAGGAAAAATAAATGGCCACTTACACTAATTTTCGTATCTCAGGAAAATCCTTTGTTAGTCAATATAATGAAAAAAGAAAAAACAAGGCATTTAAGCCATTTCTGTACGAGTAATTCTGTCATGAGTAATTGGTTATATTTTTTAGAGTAAATTCCGCTACCAACATTTTGGTTGCCCTAAATATCAACATTTTATATTTAGTTAATTTTTTTATTTTAAAATTCAAACGTTAAATCCAAATCGTTGATCTTGTTGTTTTCATATAAGTTTTGAAAATTTTAGAGTTTATTTGATACTCGATCAAAGACTAAAACATGAACGTATTAGCACGAATCTATCATAGTTAACAAAGTTCGTTTGTTTTTCTATATCTTGATCGAGTACCAAATAAACTCCAAAATTTACAAAATTTACATGAAAACACATCGCTCATTAAAGTAAATAAGGTCAACGGTTTGGATTTAACATTTGAATTTTTTAAGCTGGGTTGTTTAGCCTAGTGGTTTCGCTCTATTCTGCCAACCAAGTGGTCCTTGGTTCGATTCACGGAGAGAGTATTTATTTTCAAATTTCTTATAACAAAATCGTTGGTTTCAATCCAACGTTTAAAAAAACATTAAAATTTTTAAATTTGAAAAAAAAAATTAATAGCAAAATGTTGGCATTTGAGGGCAACCAAAATATTGGTAGCAGGACCTTCCTCATAATTATAAGTACTGAAATATAGCAAAATAATAATAATAATAATAATAATTTATATATGGTTACTGTCAGAGTTAAAAGTTTGTAAACACAATTGTCGAAGAAAAAAGTTTGTGAACAGAGAATGCCCAATTGCGGGTCTCTTGGGGTGAAAACTAAAAATAAGGCTTCCTACATCCTAAATTCTAAATTATAAGGTTCTCTTCGTTAAAATATAGCTTTATTTGAATTTCGACTTCACATTTTTAGGAGAAATAACTACTTATGTTTCTTTGTTTAGCAAATATAAAATGTCACTTCCTCTATAGAAAAATTTACTACTGTGGACAAAAGGATTAATTGGTTGTTTTTTGGGCCTTTGTAAATTTGACAAAGAACATATAAAATTTGTATTAACAAAAAAATGCTAGGGAATTGCTTAGGATCATCTCTAAGATTCTATCACGTGTGGAATGTTTATTCTATCATCCCTCCATCATCCTCTCTTCCGGCCCATCATCCGCTCGCTCATCTGGCCCACCATCCGCGCGCTCATCCGGCCCATCAACCGCTCATACGATTTTGATATTGTCACGTTTTTTGTGCGAGCTACGGTTTTTTAAAATAGGTAGTTAATATTTCCAAACAATTCTTTCTTCTTTCGTTATCTCTCTCGATCAATTTCGTGTCAATATCAAACCTTCTCTTCTACTTCCTCTTTCTATGATTCTTTCTTCTACGATCGCGATCTATGTTGTCTTCTTCTTCTCCGTCAATCTGAGTTTATCGTGTGATTGAATTTGTTCTCCGATCTATCTTATTTTCTCTGTCGATCTGAATCAGAATGGGGAATTTAGGTATGTAATGACGAATTATTGATGATGATTTTATTGATTCAGTTCATTTAGGTGATGTACTGCTATTCTTTTCGAATTTGAGATTTTGTTTATAAAATTTGATCACTTATTTCAATTTTCTCGTAATTAGGCTCGTTAATTGTCACATCTCGCAGCTGGATGTAGCAGCTCCCGCCACGAAAATACATGTGAATGTACTTTCGTAAGGCTTAACATGGCTATTACACATTTTTTTTTCCTTGTAGACTAATAGATAATATAATGAATATTATCAAACTAAGGTAGGAATAAAAGAACAGAAAAGAAAAATAAAACACTGCAACACAAACGGACTTTTCTACCAATTACATGGTTCAAGTCTCAGCTTACCATGATTTACCACGCTAGATTATTATGACTCAACGAGCCATCATAGCAAGACATTTTTGGCTTAACTTAACTTCGCTTGACTTGATCGAGCCCGTCTCTGCAACCTGGAACCCACAACCATTGTGGAAAACATGCAAAAGCACGGAATGAGAATTAAATTCTCAGTGCGGGTTTTAGTTCCAGTACGCGGATTTAAGCTAAAATCCAAGTTCTAGAAATAATACCCATAAATAAAATAATTCATTTATGTAACGAGACATATTGAATACTATCTTCATTTGATATAAAATAAAACATACATATCTCAATTTTAACGAAAACAATTGCAAATGGCATCTATCATATAATATAATCAAAACCGGACATGCAACAAAATCTCTCTATGGCAAAAGTCATGTATATGTCGGAACTGAACACGTGGCACGAATCCCATCACAGACAACATGTGTCTGAGCGTGAAAGGAAACTGAGCGTGTTAGAGGTCCGAGCATTACAGAACTAAGCATAGCATGAGCCTGGACAATTCACATTTTATTCACATAATTCCCTAACATGAAGGCAGGCAAAAGGGAACTTCAAAATTCACATATCATTCTCATAATCTCATAATCTCATAATCATATATTCATATATTCAAAATCACTCAGGCCCCTAACCCAACCGGCTGGGCAAGCAAAAGGTGACCTTTCCCTAACACACGGGCAGGCAAAAGAGACTCATCTCTAACCCTGGGCAAGCAAAAGGGAATTCCACATCCGCATAGCGCTACCGAACTGGCCGAAGCCGGGGGCCAACCGACTCCGGAGAGTGATACAAACATATCAATTCACACATATCAATCACATCATTACATATCCCAATTATCATTCAATTCTTTTCAGTCAGATCATTCATAAATCAGATTCATCAATAGCAACGGCATATCCAAATATCTGACTGTCACCTTTCAAATTTCTCAAAGCGGAGAACATATCTTTCAAAATGCATTCTTATCAATATTTGGGTTCTATCCCTAAAATGCAGAAATATGGTTATGCAACCAAACGAGTCTCCAATATGCATTTGAATAATAAATGTTTTGTTTTAGCAAACACGAAACCACTTAACTAATATGCATTCAAAACAGTTTAATAATCACTTCAACTTTAACAAAAATCCAACGTAATTCCGCACCTGATTCGTAAGCTTAAGCGTAGCTTCTCGATATCCTATGATGGTTCGAGTTCTAGATGATCATCTTATCCGGGTTCTCCTGCTTGACGGTCTTTTGAGCTTGATAGTCTCATATCAAGTGATCCTAAATCGGATTCCTAATAAAAACAGGTGACTTCCTTACTGACCGTTAAATACTTAAAGTAACCTAAGTAACTTATTACTAGACGGTTCTTGGATTACCATACTGACGGCCTAGGTTAACCAGACTGGTTAAGATTTGGGATGGTTAAGTTCAAATTCTTTATTAAGGAGATTCTGTTTTAAAATATATTATTAAGTATTTTGTTCTGTTATTTAGTAATTGGTTTTGACTTTCCAGTCATTAAGAGTTAACATTTATTTTTATTACATAAGCCATTAATTATATTTTAGAATTAAAGTATTGTTTTATTTTTTTTTTATAATTCTTTTCTAATATCCCTTATATCATATTGATTTATTTTATTAATACTTAATTAATTTGACTTACTCTATATTTATTAAATTATTCATAATATTGTTTATTTGATTATTTAACTAATTGTTATATCGAAAATTTAAATCAGAAAAATCAAAATCTAAAATCAAGAAAATCAATTGGAGATAGAAAATCAAAATCGAAAACTATTTGATTTGTTTTGAGTTGGGATCAGAAAGTCAGTGATTTATGTCAAGGTATCTGTTCTTGGTTTCACTCAGACTATTCTCATCATTTCCCCGAAATCCGAAATCCGAAATCCGAAATCCGACTTAACTAAAGGGATACCCAATTATTTCTAATGGCCTCTCCTTTAATTATTTATTTAATCTCAAGCCCACAATTTATTTAACTTAATCTTGGATTAAGTTTAATTAATATTTAATATTAAGTTTAGGCCCATCATTTAATTATTTCATCAGCCTAAATTAATTCGGCCTATTAACCAACAGCCCACAATTTCTCTTGGCCCAAATCGTCACAATTTAAAACAGGCCCAAAAACCCAAAAATTCTGTTCAGCCCAAATCGGCTAAATCACGCCACAGGGTCCAGTCGGGTCAACCTGACCCAGTTGACCCGAATCGCTCTTATCGGGTCCGCAACGATTCCGACAGGATCCATTAACAAATGGACCAAATCCGATCCGTTAACCTCACAAATTTACCAAGAGGTCCCCATACTTTTACTGTTATTTATAACAACCCTTTGATTATACAAAAGAGTCCTTAATACTTATATAACAGCCCTCAGAAATTTACCGATTGGTCCTTGAATTTTACAAAACAGTCCCTGCATCCAGAAAATGCCTACCAGTAACACATTTTCATCGTACCTGACTGGTACAGAGGTTGTACCATGTCTTTACTCCCACATACACATCAACACAGGTACAAGGAAGGTTTCTTTGAAGGTTCATAACCGATTTGGTGGTCATGACTCTATTATTTCGGATCTAAAAAGGAATGGATAAGAGATTGGTAATTGTGAAAATACCTCAAGTAACAACAACGATTATACAAAGGTCAATCACAGCTTCGTCACACTCTTTTCTTCCTTTTCTTTCTTCCTTACCCCAGTACCACCTACTGCTCCTCTTTGTCATTAAATGTAAAGAAGGGAAGAACTAAAGTTGCAAACTGAGTTCACAAGAAGGAGAAGCAATTAGCACATCTCACACCACAACTCAATTTCTATTCCCTTCCCCCTTTCTTTTCCGCTTTTCTTCATCACAACCCAATCAAAATCAAGGAAAAATAAGAGAGGAAAAATTAAGAGCATAAGCAGATGTACACCCGAAAAAGAAAGGAAGGAGATGATATGTAACCTATTTATAGGCAGAAGAGAGAAAGAGAGAGTAAGGCGGTGCAGAAGAGCCAATAGCCTCTCTCCACCTCGGCAACCCGATAAGGATGGATTTTTAATGGGCCTCACTTTTAGCTCAGCTCAACGAGGATAAGATCGAGAAGGTTCGAAGAAGAGAGAGCGCGCTTGATCTTGATCCGGCGGAGAAAAGGCTACCATCTACGCGAACCAATCGGAGAGGGAGGAGAACGAGAAAATCGAAAGAGGAAGGAGGAGTGTCAGATCCGAAATGAAGAGAGGAGAAAATAAACGGGAATTGATAAATTTTGGAGTCCGGATTTAATCAAATAGTGGAGACAATTCCGAAATGAATTTCCTTCATCCAACGATCCATACTAAATAGAAACTTAAATTCAATAGGATTTGATGTTATAACATTCAGAATTTATTTATTTAGACTTCAAAATTTCAAATTTCAATTATCCAATATTTTGATAGCCAATTTATATGTTCATAAGCAACTTATGTTGTATAATTAATTTAATTCATAATGTGATAAGATAGTATAAATTTTGAGTTAGTAATAATAAGATTATCGATTTCTGATTAAATTCCTTGATCATGCTGTTTCCATTTACTTGGATTAGGTTTATAAATAATTCTGCTCGTTTTTATCAAGGATGCTGCAACTCATATAGTTTAATATTTATAATAATTTTTATTAGAATTTTAATTATTTTTATTATAAATTTCAGTATAACTTAATCTTTGATTTTGCTAAAATCATATAAACTAATTATAGATAATACATAAGGTAGAAATTTTCGATTTCAGTTCGATTCTACTGTTGCATCGAATTTATTCCTTAGATTAGGTTAGTTCTGAGTATTAGTTTTATAATTTCATTTATTTCAATATTATAAATGGAATTATTCTAATTAATTGAGTAAAATATAGTATGGCATTTTCTCTTATTTTACATTAATCATTATAATTGAGGATTAATGAATATAACGAGTACGATTATAATATGATGCAGCATAATTGAATATATGCTCTTATTGTTTATCTTATTCGATCCCATTTGTACAGTTTACTGTTCTAATTAATGAGCTCACTGTTCTATTTTTCTTTCAATGAATACTAATTAGCAACTATGAAAATGATATATTATGTCTAACTGTTCTAGTTAACATCGTACATGATCTGATTTTCTACTTAGCTATAAAAATAATATATTCTGTCTAACTGTTCTGGTTAACATGCCTAGTTGTTCTGGTTTTCTTATTTCATGATATGATTTTCTACTTAACTATAAAAATGATATATTATGTCTAACTGTTCTAGTTAACATACCTAGTTGTTCTAATTTGCATCTTACTTGAACACATGACTGTTGCAGTGAATAAGCTATATGTTCCAGGTTGGATCTGGTTTATATACCTAATAAATGTAGTTAATACATTAATTGTTCTCATTCTTGAGAATTAATGAATATAACGAGTACGATTACACTATAATACTGCATAATTGATTATATGCTCTGATTGTTCCTCTTATTTGATCCCATGAGTGTAGTTTATTGTTTTAGTTAATGACCTCACTGTTCTATTTGTCTACTGTTCTTTTATGTTTTTCTGATATCTAATTTGTTTGTAACAGATATTGATTTGAATGAATCTTTCAACCTTAATATAAGTCAACATTCAGGTAATTGTTAATTTTTTTCTGGTGTTATGATTCTAATTTGTTTGTATATTAATTTGTTTATAGTTTGATGTTGTATTTATTTGTTTGCCACAGATTATGGTTGTATGCAGCTGCTTCAGCTGAATATTTTTTCCCAATCAGATCTGAATCATATAGAACTGTTAGATGAAAATCGTATTGAGGAACCAACTAGTTATGGTAAATCACTTTTCCACAATAGCTTATTAACTAGAACAGTGATGTGTTCATGTAACCAGAAAATTGTAATAAGTTAGTCTATTAAGTAGAACAGTTAGACATAATAGGTTATTGACTAAAATAATGATGTTTCAGTCTATTAAGTAGAACAGTTAGACATAATAGATTATTGACTAGAACTGTGATGTTTCAGTCTATTAAGTAGAACAGTTAGACATAATAGGTTACTGACTAGAACAGTGATGTTTCATGTACTATGAAAATTGAATGAATTATCTATATTAACTAGAGCAGTTAGGTTATTTATTAGTCCAGTTAACCATATTAAGTAGAACAGTTAGTCTGTATTCCAATAACAATATAAGAATAATTACAATATTGTTTGTTTGACAGATACAATAATTGTGGAGCCACCTTTATTGGATGCACCTATTGTTTTGGAAGAAGTAGAAAGTAATTGCAGATTTGTAACAGAAATGGTGCCTTATGGACAAGGAGAATCTGCAGGTAGAAATTTAATTTTCCTAGTTATGATGATATTGAATGTGAAATTATTTAGTATGTGTCACTAAAATATTGAGCAACCTAGGACAGTTACATTACGAACTAGAACAGTTACATTACTATGGAGAACTCTTACATTATTAACTTCAACACTTACATATATTTAGTTCAACAGTGGTTATTTACTAGAACAGTTACAGATATTAATGTCTGTATCCCAGTAGCAATAAAACAATATTTTTTTTTTATAGATACAATTATTGTGGAGGAACATATTTTAGAAGAACCTATTGTGGAGTCCACTGACTTGATTAATGAGATGGAAAACTTGTCATCTGAATTAGTAGTAAGTGGTGAAGTAGAGAGAACATCACATTCAATTTCTGAAGAAGAATCAACAATCCATTATTTTCTAGCTGGAGAGGCAACTATATGTAGCAATGTTCTTCCTCTAAAAAAAGAGATGGTTTTTTCTTGTATAGATGATGCGCATGGTTTCATGATGAATTATGCATACCAGATTGGATTTGGTATTGTGAAGAATGGTGGTGGTATCGAAAGTTCATCTACTGGAAAGAAAAAACGGAAACCCAGAGCTTTATTCAAGTGCTTCAAACATGATAAACCCCAGCATTCTACTGACAAGCCAGTGAATGAGAGAAAGCGATTGGTTGTAACACAAGGGTGTAAGTTCTGTGTTAATGTATTGTTTGATGCAACTAAGGATATTTGGTTTGTTAGCTCACTTAAACTAAGATCATACACATGATCTTTGTCCACAATACTCAGACAAGTTGACTGCATTTAGAGAATTGAAAGACCATGTGAAGAAGCAGCTTGAGGCAAACCATAATTCTGGTGTTCCAGTAATAGGGAATATTAATGCTGTTACTCAAATGGCTGGAGGCCCAGATTTCTGTGGATTCACTGAAAGGGATGCAAGAAATTACCTTGATAAAATGAGAAGGGCTCAATTTAAAAATGGTGATGCTGAGGCTTTGATGAAGTACTTCCGACAGAATCAATCAGTTGATCCTAACTTCTATTTCCATGTTAAGTTTGATGAAGAAAATAGGCTTGAGAGAGTATTTTGGGCTGATTCAATCTACCGTTCTTCTTACAACTACTTCGGAGATGTTGTCTCCTTTGATACAACCTACATTGTAAACAAGTAACCATTTTTATTTCTTCTTTTATATAGCTATTTCTAAATTAATCTTTTAGAAATTTACACACAACAAGTACAGTTACACAATAGATGCTTCTTTGTCAAAATCAAGAACAGTTAGAATAGTTAGCACAGTTAGACAAGGAATAGTTAGCACAGTTATGAAAATAACTAGCACAGTTAGCACTGCTACACAATTACACAAATAAGTAGTACAGTTGTCAAAATAAGTACAATAGTTCTGAAAATAAGTAGCACAGTTAGCACTGTTAAACAATTACACAATTAAGTAGCACAGTTATGAAAGTAACTAACACTGTTACCACTGCTTTATAATGTTCACTTTTTTTCCTATTGTTTTTATAGGTATGATTGTTTGACCCTATTTTATGGTGCCAAATTCGCGAAATAAATTGAATAATTTCATAACGAATAAAATCAAGGAGTTTGAAAAATTCATGGAAAATACCAAATGGATGCCAAAAATCATAGAAAAATATCTAAAAATCCAGGAGATGATAAAGAAAATTATGGTTCCTTCAAAATATTCAAATAAATTACACAACTCCCATTTTATGTAAAGAAGGCCCTATATTTGGAGAAATTAAATAAAATAATTGGGAGAGAATTTTTGGAAAATTATTGATTCCTATGGATTCTACTTATTTTTTTGAGCCTACACCTAAAATTTTATGTAAAAATACAATTGGGAACTGCTCCAAACAATTTATTTGGTTTCAGCTGGTTTGAAAATTAAGTAAAAGGGTGAAATGGAGATATCAAGTGAGGAAAGGGAATGGAGATCAAGGTGAGAACGAATTTGAGTTCTCTCCCATGCAGAGGCCGAATAGATAGATACACACAGTTCGTGTAGACCCTGAGCGAAGAAGTTTATTACAACAATCGGTTCACCGTAATCCAAGCTCACGCGAAATAAAGAGAAGAGAGAGGCGCTGCCTGTGCCTCATTAAACCTTACATATGGGTCCAGACGAAGGGTCCTTCTTCTCCAACGGAACAGAAGGGAAAAAAATAGGAGAAGAGGAGGAGGGAGGCACAGTCCCTCCTGTAACCGTCTCCAACGGAATTTGTTCGAACCTCTCCTGAAACGGGCCCCAGCGCAACATGATCCCTGCCGTTAGATTAGTGGGCCAGTCAATAGAAGGCGGAGATTGAAAATAGCGTAATCAACTCATAACCGTCAGGGTCAAACTCCCAATTCCGAACTGTTGACCACGATTTTTGCGACGCATTGCTGGCCCTTGGATCGATTGACGATCCGTGTGCCTCGAAACGGAGGTCAGGGATTGAATTGAAAATTGAAATTTCCCAAGAAAGGCACCAGCCCCATGGCCTATATATACACCATTCCAAGATCAGAAAGGGGCGGCTTCTCCCTGAATTCAGACACATACACGGATCCACTTCCGCTTCCATCCTCTTCCCATAAGCACTTCCAAGACCATTAGGTAGAGCTCACATCACACACACACACACAAAAGAATAGGTAGACAATTTTACAAGCACTTGTCGTGCATAGCTAGGAACTGTAGTAGAAGAGAAATCATAAGTGCAATTGCGAACAGAAAGTTGTATTGAGGTAAGGTAGGTAAGAAAGAAGGTAAATCGTGATTGAATTGCATGTAATTGTTCGATTCTTGAAAGAAATTTGCTAAGTCGTGTTTTGATGAATGCTTGAGCTTCTCAATTCTGTCTTTTAAGTGGCAATTAAGTAATGCTTGATGAAATCGCCTCCTTCTTGTCTTTCGGGATTGAGTATCATGATCTGAAAGTCTAAGCTATAGGTTCTATAGCCTTAGACGATCAATGATTGTGAATTGATGATAATCTTGGATGTAGCCATGGTGTCTCTGTAATTCGATTGTTTTCCTTGCTTCTTTTTGATCTTTTATCGATTGCTTCCTTCTTTTCCCCAACCTCTAGTCCGATCTCCTTGCCTAAATCCATTAACGCTTATGCTAAGGGTTCCTTAGACTTAAGCTGGAGAAAGGTAGCTTAATCATGAGGGTTCCTCATGGTTAGGTATGGCTAACGGTCTAAACTGAGGGTTCCTCAGTTCTAGGCCATGGTTCTTTAATGAGAGCATGTATAGCTCAAAATTGAATAACCTTTGTGTAAATTCTTAGATATTTAAGCCGAAATGCTGCTGAAAGTTTGTCATACATTGATTTCTTTAAGTCCTGGACTGATATGCATAAATGTGACCTTTAAGAAGACTTTAACATAGTCTAGTTGCTTTTGGATTGAAGATTAGTGAGATGGTGTGGTAAAATCATTAGGAAACGTAAGGCAGTAATGAAGCGGAATATTTGAACTTTTCTGGACTTCAGTAAAAAAATGTGTTCCTTGCGTTTGAATTCTCATGTCTCACTCGGTAACAAATTTTCGTTAAAATAGTAGTCGATTGTAATCTTACCTTCTTGAGTCCGATATCGCTTGTTAGAATTCAAAGTGCTTTATCTAAAGTGACTCTTGTAAATGATAGTGGGCAGCGTCAGGTTTAATTCTTAAAAAAAAAAATAGTCAAGTATTACATTTCCTGCAGAGTTATTTAAACAGATTTCATTTCTTGATTGGTTAGCAAAGTATAATTACATCCCTTTTGCATATTTGGCAGTAAAATGGAAACTGAGGGACTAATTGGTAAAATCTTGAAAAATTACTGTCAGGTGTCAGGCTTATGTCATGATAGATTTTCATTTAGTTGTTTAAAAGATAGTTAAGTATTGACTCGCTATTTTGTTGCGCATTCAGGACTTGATCAATGATTAATCTTTGGTACAGTAAACTGTTCTTTTTCTATTTTGTAAGATTATAAACCTTTGAGTAAAAGTTTCGACTTTTCTTCTCAATAGATTTGAATGGCAGTGTCAAAGAAATAAGGAAAGGCATGAGCTTCAATTATAAATTGTATTACTAATTGTTGTTTGTCAATACATGAATCACAGCACCAGTAAACGGGAATCAGTTAAGTAGGTATGTGTAGAATATTAGCTGTCGGGTATGAAATTGCCAAGGTAATGCCGTGTACAAAGACCCATACCAAACACTTACTGTACCACTGTGAACTATACATAATAAGGTACCCCTTTAGCTTGACCATACGTTTAATATAATAATAAAGTTCAAGAAGCAAGGCATTGCCCAAGGTTGTTACGACTTCAATGGAGGGATTATCAATTAGTGAGTTTTGATAGCAATTAACACATGTGCACAGTAGAATTAGAGTAAATTAATCAAAATATGACCCTCTCGACACCTCTCTGTACCAGTTCCTGTATTCCCGTATCAGCACTCGGCCTTCTCACTCAACCTGGCCGACGCAATTCAGACCAAGGCTACTCTCTCGTTCCCTTCTCTGTCCTGATTTTAACGAAGCTAACCTCATCGACGATGGTGGTGGCGATCACCGGGAACTTAAAATTTAAAAACACAAGGTTTAAATTGAATAAAAACTAAGACTTGAGAGATCAAATCCTCAATTTCCCGACCAATGCAAGACTACGCGGCGAAAACTGACGTCACTAGGATACTCTCCTCCTCTTCACGATTCCGACGAGATCGACCTGAACGTCAATGACGGCCTGGATCGTCATAATTCTGCCGATAGGACTTGATTAGGAAATAAAATTAGTGGCAGGGCTCTTCTGTAAAATCCCCTTCTCCCTCTTCACAACTTCAGCGCCAGAACCGTTCGGATCTTCTGCGGTTAACGGGTCACTTGTTTCGTCAGAACTCATTACACTAAACCGAATTCAACTTAATAAGTTGGGCTCGGCCCATTATCAAAGAAGAACCCAAATAAAAAATTATAAAACAAAGAAAAGGGTAAGAGGCCCAACGTTATTTCTCTTCGGCCATATCGACAGTGCCAGTCAGCACCGGAATCACATCCTCTGCCGACCTAAAAAGGTTAGCAGGGTGCCAACCTTCGATCTGAACCGTTAGATCTAATCTCAACGGTTAATGGGAGCCCCGTGCATGATACAGATTGATAGGCCCGAAAAATTTAAACCGTCCAGATTAGATCTAACGGCTCGGATCAAAAGTCGGCACCCTGCCGACCTTAAAAGGTTGGCAGAGGATACTCTCCCAGTCAGCACCCACCTCAGTCCGATTTGATGACGTGGACCAATCAGATAATTCTAAATTGACAGGAACTTTGAAAATTTATTAAAAATAGTATACAACTCAGAAAAATATAAATAAATATCTATAAAATTCTAAAAATCTAAATGAACCAAATTCACTGATACTTTGATATGAAATCGTATCAAAGTAGCGGCCTTTTATATTTTTGAAGTATTTTCATTCAAAGAAATGAATTTCTTTAAAATTAGAAAAATAACAAACTTACCAAATACCTTTGGATAAAAATTTACAAAATTAAAATGTAGATACTTTCAAAATACAAAGACTTCAACTAGGAGATCTTCAAATGCTAGATATTTGCAAATATAATATTCTTAAAATGAATTCTATAGATTCTAAAAACATGTTAAATCATCTAATACTCTCTTAATAAAAAAATCTAAAAGGCTAAGTATTTTTCAAAATAAAATGGTTTCAACTATGATATTTTTGAAATCTAAGTATTTTCAAATACAAATGTTCTCAAAACTGCAAAAATTAAAAATAATAAACTTACTGAATTCCTTTTAATGAAATTTTCAAAACCAAGATCTAAGTATCTTCAAGTAACAAATGATTTCGTGACTGATATTTTCAAACATCAACTATCTTCAGTAATGAGTATTTTCCAAACTATAAAAACGATTTCTAAAACCCAAAAGTATGAAAGGCCAAAGTGAATAAAATTTGTAAAATCACCAAATATCCAAAGGAAAAAACGTCAGAAAATTAAAAAGTCAAAACGCGAACCCAAAGTCAAAGCCGAAACCTCTTCGTTTGAGGAAAAGTCCCTTGCTGGGGTTGAGAGCAATCTCAGATGACTTGAAATCGGATTCTCATCAAATGATTTCCCCCATGCTTGAAGAATTCAATTTTGTTCTCACAAGAAGCCACTAAAGGGCCAGAGAACCAACTCTTATTAAGAAGGCCGCCCAAGAGACCCCTAGGGTTGTAAAAGAACCAACTCTCCTTAAGAAGGTCACCGAAGGGCCCCGAGGGTTGTAAAAGAACCAATTATTGTTAAGAAGGTCACCTAAGGACCCCTAGAATTGTATTGTTTTGTTCTCACAAGAAGCCACTAAAGGGCCCGAGAACCAACTCTTATTAAGAAGGCCGTCCAAGAGGCCCCTAGGGTTGTAAAAAAACCAATTTTCACAAGAAGGCCACCTAAGAGGCTCCGAAGGTTGTAAAACTTCTTTTGTTCTTCCAAGAAGCCGCTAACGGGTCCGAGAACCAACTCTTATTAAGAAAGTCGCCCAAGAGGCCCCTAGGATTGTAAAAGAACCAACTTTCACAAAAAAGCCGCTTAAGAAGCCCCAAAGGTTGTAAAACTTCTTTCACTCTCAAAAGAAGGCCAGCCGTTGCTCCGAAAGCCGTCAAACAACTTCAATCGATCTTAGACAACCTTAAATAACCCTAAAACAACTTTGAATAAATGTAAAGAACCTTAATCAACTCTAATCAACTTTAATCAACTTCAGACAACCTTAAAATGACTTTAAACGACTCCATGTGAAGGAACACTCTTTTCGAGCCAAAATCAAAACTACCCTTCTCTTTTAGACCTTTAGATTCTTTAGAAATATAGAAGTTCCTTAATTGAGTCCCGTCAATTAGGTCTGGTACCATCAATTAAGTCACTTTAAGAGACGATTCTTCCTAGCCCATTACGTATTTTCTTTAAACCCCTTAATCAGAGGTTCTCGTAGGCAACTACGAGGTAATTAACAATAGGGGCTTGCGCCTATTGGAAAGAAAGGTTCCGCAAAATTAATAAACCCTCGTAAGAAGCGACTCTTGTACTGGTTCTTTTGTTGTTAAGAGATACTCGGTGCAGAGATCGAACCTTAAGGGGGGTGAATCTAAGGCTTATTCCAATTTCTCGAGAAAACCCATTCATTCTTCGAGAGATGACGAAAAAGTCCACACAATGATCTACCTGTTTCTATGATTGTTCGTCAGAATCATCATTGGCAAACAATAATTTTTGGATGTGCTATCATGACATGTGAAGATACTGACAGCTACAAGTGGATCTTACAAACTTGGTTGGAGTGTATGAATGGCCAGGATCCTAAATCAATTTTGACGGATCAATGTCTTGCAATGAGGAATGCCATTGTTGAAGTTTTTCCAAACACTGCACAAAGATTGTGTATCTGGCACATAATGAGCAAGATTAAATTCAAGCTCTCCAATTATTCCTCTGAAGTTAGAAACTCAATTCGAAATGTTGTTTATGATTCAAAAACAGTTCCAGAATTTGAGAAACGGTGGCATAATATTTTTACAAGGAATTCTTTGCAACGAAGTACAATTTTTTTATTCTTTCTTAGCTTATTGTTCCTAAACATCATTTCTTTGTACATCATATTATTTTTTCATCTTTGTGACTTAATTTTTGCAGACAACACATGGCTTATTAGTATCTATGATCTTAGAACTAGATGGATTCTTTGTTTTGTTACCTCATATTTTTGGGGAGGGATGTCTTCAACACAGAGAAGTGAAAGCATGAATTCTTTCCTTGATATGTTTGTTAACTCAAAAACTTCCTTAAGGTAATTTTGTTTTCTTTTCAATTTTTTATACAAATGACATTCTTTATTGTTTAATTGTTCTATATACCTTTAAATATTATCGTTTGTTTGCGTTTTTTCAGTTTGTATTATTAACTTTTCTTTTTTTATAATCTAACTGGATTTTTCTATTGTTTTATTTTAGTTGTTTTGTCAGCTCATTTGAATCGGCTTTGCAAAGACTGAGAAGAAGTTAGATCGATGAGGACTGCAATTGCTTGATTGGTCGACCAAAATCTATTTCAGGCTTTCCTATTGAATCGCAATTTTCTGAAATATATACCCGCAAGATCTTCTTCAAATTTCAAGCTGAGCTTCTTGTCCTCATCGAGTTAAAGTATCATTCATATTTTTGTGATGGCAAGAAGGTGTACCTTGTTGAAGATGGTGATAAGCAATACAAAGTAGAGTTCAATGGTGGCATACATTGTACAACTTCTAGTGGGAGGAAAAATACTGGTGTATACATCGAGGCATGAGGACGATATCAGTGATGACATGATTGCCACTGTTCAAAAGGAGGCAGAGACGATTAGGAGATTTTTGTTTTGGCAACACAATGGCACCAAGAGATTTCTCTACTACAAGGTCGAATTCATCAAAGGCATACCAAGGCATAAATGTTCGTCGGATAGTGGTCTCTATGCACTCAGATACCTTGTATCCAAAGCTCTTGGCCAAAAATTTGATGCATCTGATCTTCTTGAGAATGTAAGTTCAACAAATTTTCTTTCTTTATATCTAATTAGTGTCTTCAATGAATACTAACAGAATAATTATCTGTTTTTCATTGAATACTAGTTTCAATGAATACTAGTTGTGTATATTACTCACAACAGTAAACATATTACAGTTAACAGCTATGTTAATTAAGAGCTGATTTTATTTTAAGGTTTCATGCAAATACCAACTGATATCATTAAGGTTTAATTAAGACAGGAGTGTTTAATAAACAACCAAATGAAACACATTGACAGTCAAAGGACACACATATATAGTCACAGATAGAAATGCTTTTTTTGTATCATCCTTGTAAAACTCTTCTTTTTTGTTTGCAGGTTGACATGAAGATTGAAAGATATATTCTGATGCACAATATTTTGAAAGATCCTTACAACCAAATTTCTAGGATGACTTACATGATGAACTGAATTTTTGTTACTTTTTTCTTTTTGAGTTGTGGAACGTGTAAATAGATAGTACAATCTTTGTAGTGCTTGTAAATTATTTTGAATGCTTTAACGTCAACATGAGAATTATACTAATATTGTAGAATAATTTTCCTACTTAATTGTTCTAATACTTTTCATTAACTGTTCTAGTTAATTTTCATAGTTGTTCCAATTGTTGTTGTTCTAAGCTTTTTCACAATTTTTCATAGAATAATTCTTGTTTTATTAAAATGTTTCACAATTTCCAATTCTTGTTCTAAACTGTTTCACATAGAACAGTTAGCATATTAACAACCAAAATTAATTATTTTTTATCAGGAAAATTAATTAGTCTGTTATTCTGTTATTCTGTTATTCATTCAAAAATGAGTATTGAAAGAATTTTTTTCAAAAAACAGTACTAAACTAGAACAATAAAATAATTTCATTAGAACAATTAGTATATTTCCAGAAAAAAGAACTACTCGTTCATCATCCTAAAGATATATAAAATGTCGCTCCAAGATTCGCAAGATTCCTAAAGAGTAGTCATTCACATTTTCTTCCTTTCGTTGCTTCTTGTCCTCTCTCCACAAACCACATTTCTGAATCTACGGTTTCTCCTTCTTCGTCGACTCTGTCTTGTTCGTTGAGCAAACCGATGGCCGCTAGTCCGCCTAATTGGGCGCTGGTCACCAAAACTGCAACAACTATGCAAATTAAATAGAACAGTCAGACAACTAACTAGAACAGTTACACATTTTAATTTTTCACCCTATCAGGTGAGAACAGAACTGCAACAACTATACAAATTAAATAAAACAGTCAGACAACTAACTAGAATAGTTACACATTTTAAATAGAAGAGTTGCACATTTTACTTTTTTCAGCCTATCTTGTAAGAACAAAACTGCAACAACTATACAAATTAAATAGAATAATCAAACTATTAACTAGAATAGTTACACATTTTAAGTATAACAGGTACACTTTTATTTTTCAGCTTATCATGTAAGAACAAAACTGCAACAACTATGCAAATTAAATAGAATAATCAGACTATTAACTAGAATACTTACACATTTTAAGTAGAACATTTACACATTTTAATTTTCCAGCCTATCATGTAAGAACAAAACTGCAACAACTAGGAAAATTAATTAGAACAGTCAAGACTATTAAGTAGAACAGTTACACATTTTAAGTATAACAGTTATATATATTTTACATGATGATTACAATAAAAGTAACTAATTGTTCTACTTAATATTACTAACTGTCCTAAAAAAATAACAAATTGTTCTATTTAATGTTAGTAACAGTTAGTTAATGTTACTAACTGTTTTAAAAAAATAACTAACTGTTCTAGTTAATATTACTAGCATTTCTAAAAAAATAAGTAACTGTTCTAGTTAATGATAGTAACTCTTCTCCAAAAAAATAAATGCATTGTCCTAGTCACATTAAGTAGAACAGTTAACTAGGGAGCGCGGACGAACCGAAATAGAGAGGGAAATGGGGGATGAGTTCCAGGGGATTATTCGAAAAACTTTCCAAAATTGGACAGCAGTTATTAAAGCGTTTCTCAAAATGGAAAACGCATCTATGGAGATGCTGGGGCGGATGATCAGGATGACAAAACAAGGGATTTTAAAGGATTATCGTTTTCAGTGTAGATGATAGGATGACCGTTTACCTTAATTAGAAGGGATGATGCGGATGATGATTCTATTGGAATCGCGTTAGTTAGAGAGGATGATGGAGATGATGAATCTAGGGGATGATTCTTATCAGCCCCGATTCTTGTATTTTCTTTTTTTTAAGGCTCCGGGGAGCATTTAGTTAAAATAAAGGATTCTTGTATTTTCATGAAGGGTAACCTCGCCCAGGCCTACCTATAAGATACCCTCACGAAGTGCCAAATGATTTCCCTACACCATCAATCCTTTCTCCTCTTTTTATGTGCCTTTTTGGAACTAATTAGGCATCTTTTCCAGTAATAACAACTGAGAAGCCTTATTAAAGGCCCTCTTTATTGTACAGGAAAACCTTTGTATTTATCTAGGAACGATGAAGCGGCGCGAGTACTGCCAGGTATTTAAGATGTCTTATTCAGTTTCATGGATGGATGTTCAATTCATTTGGTAACAGCACAACCATATTTTATCTTTTATGGAGATTACGTTCTTTGATAAGTCTCAATCATTTTTTCCTTTATCAATTTGTCCTACTGACAAAGCATTTAACCAAAGTATACCGTCCTATTTTTTCCTCAATTGAACAAAGTACATTCTCTTCATATAATATATTTTTGGTGCAATAAAAAATAATATGAAAAATGAAGCGCAAAAGAATGGGTAGCAGCCAAGTTGAATTAGACCAATTATTAAACAACTAGAACTAGAACCAGTCCTGTAAAAATCACAGAAATACCAAAGAAAATCAATAACATTACCGTGTCGGGCAAATTATTGTAAAGTACAGGGGCCAAATGACAAGGGAAACAATCAACTTTGTAAAATATTAGGCGATTTCTAAACTCCACTTGTCCAGACAAGACAGTAAATAATAAATACTACTTGGACCAGATTAATAAATTGAGAAATCCCCACAATGCAAAACCAACCCAATTCAAATCAAATCCCCCCACACAGAGAGTGTGATCCCCCACACTCAGAGAAGAAGAGGATCGTGGTCTCGGCAATCATGGAGGTGACAACATAAGGATCCATGTTTGAAGCGGGCCTCCTATCCTCGAAATAACCTAACATGACAAATATTAAATATTACTTTATATAGTACAATCAAACTGAGAAGCTTAATAGTAGCTAATACATGCAAATATAAAATTAACAAAGAAACCTTTGCCGTCCTTCTCAGTCTCACGTCCCACACGAACAGATGCACCACGGTTGGCAACACCCTGCAATACAAAAATTCAACTAGTATTATAGCACCACATTCCAGATATCCAACTTATCCCATACAGATATAACTAATTTTTCATGGTTACCACACTCATCATACAGTAAAATTTCAGCATTATACAAGAATCTGAATCCACTTTATATATATTTGTTTAGAACATACCCAGCTGAAAGTGTTGATGTCAGCAGTCTCATGGCGACCGGTGAGACGGCGCTCATTACCTTCACCATAGGCAGCAATGTGCTTCTTGTGCTTCAACTCGAGTTTTCCAATCGCTATCTTAATTAGCTCAAAGCCACCATCCTTTCTCGTTGACTTCGTGCTGAAATAGTTCCAACACAAAATCAAAACGAGAACTATAAATAACAATATTACCACCAAATTAAAGGTGTCATATATATATAATTATCAATGACGTTGTCAATTACCTGTAGTTGGTGTGGGCACCAGCACCGTTCCAGTCACCCTACAGCATCGCAGAGCATGAATTTTTCGTCAAATTTGGTATGACATTGCAACTAAGTGAATTGACAATTATAAAGATGCAGAAATGCAGAAAATAAAAGAATACAAACCGGGATGGGTTTAGGGTCAAAGGTGAGAACGACACCAGCAATCTCAGTGATCCTCTGTACAAAGGTAGCAAAAAAATAAATAAATAAGGAAAGGTTTGTTAAGAAAAACTTTTTTTTTGGTTTAATAGTAAAGGTAACATTGTATTAATCCTTAACCACAATAAGTTAGGTACAATTTTCAAAGAACTGCAACCAGTAAAGCACAGATAAGGGCTTCATGAGTTATGACAGTCTGAAATTATGGTGATAAGAACAAAGTACCTCAAGGATGTAACGGGCAACCCAGACTTGGTCGCCAGCAGTGATGCCAACACTAGGTCCGACTTGGAACTCCCACTGAAATTTACATGGTTTTAAATTAATCACCAACGTAATGAAAAACAAAAAGCCATCATTAAGTTTTATTTTTAATTTTCTGTTTACCTGGCCAGGCATGACCTCTCCATTAATACCACTAATGTTAATGCCAGCATATAGGCAAGCCTTGTAGTGGGCATCGACAATGTCACGGCCAAAGGACTTGTCAGCACCAGCACTGCAGTAGTACGGACCCTGAAAAATAAAACAAATTTACCAAAAATCAAATTAATAACGTAAACAGTAGGAAAGGAAACAAATTAAAGTAGTAAATAAGAAAATTCTATTTGCCTGTGGGCCAGGGAAGCCACCAACAGGCCATCCGAGGGGCCACTTGACTTCCTTTTGGAGGAGAGTGTACTCCTGCTCTATCCCGTACCTGTTATTGGACATTTGGAAAATATTTATTTAAGATAATATTCCACAAATTATAGCATCTTTAAATTTCAATTTGATATCTTATTGACTGTATAACAATTGAAATGCTGACCATACCATGGCTCTTCATCAGCAACAGCAGGGTCCTGGAAGATCTTAGCAGCTTGATATCTCTTGTTGGTGGGAATGGGATCTCCTTGTGGGGTGTAACAATCACACATGACCTGTTATTTTTTATAAGAAGATTAATTTAATGATGTCAAATAGTAAGATTGAGGAGTATCTTGTTAAGGTAGGCATTGTATAAATCAACCAAACAGATGCAACAAACATAAGTAGTTGATAGCCATAAGGCCCGAAACTCTCCATATTTGTTGCGAATATCTTAAAGCTTTTAGGTAAAACCAACATCTCGACATAAAAATTTCATATCAAACCAACACTGTCCAACAAGTGCCGAAGATGATGACAAGTAAACAAAATACAATCATTATGGTTGTACAGCAATTATTAAGCACCACCTACAAGTAAATAGGCCTTTACAAATGTAAAGGTCAAACAAAACTCAGAGTCCACCGAACCATTTGGAAGGTGGCGTAGTTTGTACAACTCCAACTTGTTACAATACGATAATATCAAGACAGACAGTACCCAAAAAAATAAATCAACAAGAGAATTTTTTTAAAAAAAAATAAAATAAAACAAGAGAGACTTACAAGGATGTTGTTGCCCTTCCTAAACGGATCCTTGAAAATAGCTTGGGGACTAAACAAAAGAGGGAAAATATTAATTGATCAGGCACATTGACTTCCACTTATTGTACAAAAAGAACCCTTTAATTTTTAAAAATTGTGACACTTACTACAAGATTACTTCACTGTCTTCGCCAGGGGCTTGACCTGTGCTTGACCCGTCATAGTTCCACTTGGGAAGTTGGCTTACATCAGTGATCGGGCCTTTAATTGTCTGTTTTAGTCAGATAATTTTAATTTATTAGGAAAAAAAGAAATATATTTGTTATTTTAAATTTATTTTATTGATTAAACTGTTGATAATTTAGAGAATAAACGTTACCCTTGCTTTGCTCCTAAGATCCATACCAGATCCACCAATCCTGTCACAAAACAGAGGAAAAAGTTACTTCTTATGAAAACGGAGCAAAAAAAAAAGAGTAATGCTAGAATCAAACATATAGGACATTCAACACGATTCGAAAAGTCGACTGTTAAAATTTTAAATGGTCGATCCGAACTGCTAAATATGATCTTTATATTAAAATATCATTGAAAATTAAATTTTATATTTTTTTCAAATTTTCTAACTATTTTTTTCAAATTTTTTAAATTGGACGGTTCATAACTTTTTAGATTTAGCATTTTCAAAATTTCTATAAAATAGTAAAAAAATTTGAAAAAAATATAAAATTTGGTTCCAACGGAGATTTTTTTATGGAGAACAATTTGAACAGTTCGGATCGGCCATTTTAATCACAAAAGTTGAAATTTTATCATGTTGGACGAGTGCTTGTGTCCAACATGTTGGACACTAGGCACTCCCAGAAAGAAATGATACTGAAAGGGTGTGAGTTTATAATAAATCAGAAAATTCAGAAATGATCCGAGAAAAAGATATAATAAATTTGTAACTGAAGCCTTTTCTTTGCGGCGCCCCGTCCTTTGATCGAAATCACTTTAAAAACGCTAAAAAAATGCTAGGAGTTGGTTTCAAATTTAGGGAGAAAGAAATATAACAAGAAAAGATGATTTACAAATGGTAATCTAATCCATGACGCAAAATTAATAGAAAATCTGCGATCAAGCACGAGATCATGAAGATCAAGTCATTTTTGACAGAAAAGAAACAAATAACCAAAGAATAAAAATGTAAATAAACATTTACAGAAACAAAGTACAAGACAAAAGAAAAGAGCGCACCATATGTACTCAGCTATGATCTTATCGGTGGTTTCAGAAAGGTTTAGATTGATGAGATCTGAGAGAAGAGACATGGTGGCAAGATAGAGACAGCGAGAGAGAGAGAGAGAGAGAGAGAAATTTAGCTCCGAAAGTGTGGATGAAACACTCGGAGAATCGCTTAGAGAGAGAAAGACTCAAACAGTGCACATACCGATTTCAAAATCAGTGCACCTTTGATTTTATTATATTAGGTGAAATTGATAAATTAGAAATATATATATACGTCTTTTTGACGCTGTGTTTTATATTTTATATATCTGCTGCTGTATTCAATGTGCAGGCGCAGGAACAATTGAATGGGATGCGCCTTTGTGGGTTAGGTGGAGGTGTCCTTTTTTTTATAATAAAATAGTTGCAGATATAGACCTGGCAGTTTTATATTTTAGGTGTACTGCTATAACTTTGTAAAACTAAATATTATAAACTCGAGGGTGTGTTTGGTTTATGTTTGAATAAGCCTATTCGTGTGAAATCAAAATAAAATTGAGATAGAGCCATATGATATCAAAATAAAAGAAATAGTTACGAAATTTATTTTCACTATCACAATTAATTAATTTATTTGCCAGAATGCGCCATCTAATTAAAAACATATTTTTATGCTAGTTAAATATGTTTTACATTTTTCATATGTTTTTCTACTCAAAATATTTCACTGTAACAGTTAAGGGAAAAAATTTAAAAAAAATGTTTGTACTTGATATTTTTCTGGAATTATTTCTCATCTTATTAAAAATATATTTTGTGCTGGTAAATATGGCGAAGATGACCATACACGCATTTTTTCGTTTATTTGTTTTTTTTCGCTACTCTGCAAACTGTTCTGACTTATATTTTTGGATTACGTGACGAAATAAAATTTTGAGAGGTCCGTTTCAATATTTTGCATTTAATTTACTCCGACTCCCGCTGATCTTGTCTTGTCAAACTATTTTTTTTTTTTAAGTAATCCCTCGTAGGCAAAAATTCCCGGTTTTACCAACTCTCAGCCGGTCTAGTCCGTTCCTTCGTTAATCGTTGATACTTTAGCTACGTTTGATAGAAGAGTAAACCGTGGAGTAACTTAAGGATGAATAAATAGTTAATTCACTCTACTCTTTCAAATTTTTATCATGTTAGGTATGAAAAAGTGTAGTAAATAAGGAGTAGAATAACTAAATAATGGTAAACATCTCTTAATTCATGTGGAGTAACTTTATTCTACCTAAAATGGTAGAGTAATTTACTCATTTCTACTTCACACTACTCCACTAAATTTAAATCATATTTGAAAGAATAAAAGAGAATTAAATGAGTTACTCTACTTTTAATCCTCTACCAAACATGACCTGGGTGGGACCAGAATAGGTACGTAGTTACTAGTTAGGCGTTTATACAGAGTCATTTTCTTGCCATTTTTTACCTTGAAATGAGGACATTTGACCCAAAAAAAGGAAAAAATAATTTTAGCGTCGATGACTCGATGTTATCGTAATTAAGAGCTCATGTAGGTTCCAGTGAATCAGAATCTTGGTTTTAATTGAGAATCTTTATCGGGTTAGAATTCTGTAAGCAGAATCTACGTCTGTATTCCATAAAAGTGATCACGGAAAATCAGTTTTTTGTGCCGTTAGTTGGAGTTTATGGAAAATCAGAAATGACTTCATCTTTAATAATGTTGCAATTAAATCTATTACACAAGTCTTGTTGATTATTTATCATCTTTTTCATTATTGGATAGGGACTTGGAAAGAAGCTGAGAAAGCTGAAATAGACCAATGGTTGCCGATGGAATAAGATTCAATTCCAATGCAGATGATACCAGCTCCACCGGGACTGACGGGACCTTCAGATCTTGAAGAGCTGTTTTCAACTTCAATTTTATTATCTTTAATAGCTAAAATTTGATACTTGTTTTGTCTAAATCAGCTACGCTGTGATAGGGCTATATTTGAGTTTACTCAAATGATGGATTATTAGCAATGTAGTTTGTTGGGGTAATTTTAGAGTAATTGTAGGTCTTTTTTGTAATTTTGTTTCATTTTTTTAAAATAAAATTGAACGGCGGTCCCACTTTATTCAAAAAAAAAAAAGATAAAATAAAATAAAAGGGACAATTTTCATATTGCCAGTGCCAAGTGTCGATGCACCAAGGGCTCTCCCTTTCCCGCTACCAGACCCAATAGGAACTCCGACCCGCTCCTCTACCCTGAACCCGCCAACAAAAACCCAATCCGACAATGAACTTCCTGAACCGAGGCCAATCGCCTATCTCGTCCCCCCTCCCGTCGCACCACCATCGTCGTGTCCAGTCTCACCTTCATTTCTAAAACCTCAATCCTTCCCTCATTCACTCCTACACCTCCTCCACCCCGTCCAAGGTGCGCCGATCGCACCAGCACAGAAGTGGGTCCCGCTGGTACCACAATCGGCGCAATGTAACCATGGCCGCTGTATGTACCAGTGCCATCGTAGGGATCTATTTGGAGAATCTTGAGGCGATGCCTTACACCAAAAGAACCCACTTTGTGTTTCTCTCGTCTGAACTGGAGCGCAAGCTTGGTGAGTTAATGTGGAGAAACACCAAAAGAGACTTTGGGGAATACATACTGCCTTCATCTGACCCTTACAGTGTGCGTGTTGAGGCTATCTCGTCTCGTATGATAGGAGCGCTGAAGCATAACCTAGAGCATGACAAACTCAGCTGGTTTGTCTTTTAATAATTTTATTGATACAATTCTCTCGTTGAAATTCTTCTGATTGTCATTTTCTTTTATTTGTTTTGTTTTTCTGTTTTGTCAACAGTGACACGCATTGCTCCTCTGAGAAGCGTCTTCAAGTCTGGGGACCCGAAATCAACATGAGTTTCCTAAAGGAGATCAAGTGGGAGGTGATAGTAGTTAGGGATGATAGAATTAATGCACACTGTATGCCCGGTGGCAAGATCATGGTTTACACCGGAATGCTATTTTTGGTCATGAGGTCCAATTTTGGCTCTCTCCTTTTCTCTCTGTCTAATTCTTTGGGGACTAATTGTTTGATAAAAGATAAAAAGATGGCAAACATACAACTCTTTTTTAATTATATATATTCAGCAAAATAAAATATTATTACATATCAGTTAGTTTAGTGAGAAAACATGCATCTCTTTTTGGTCATTTTCTTTTATATATGGAAGGGAAATAAAGTGAACTTGGATCTTGTTTCCAGTAAAATTGAAGATTTAACTTTCTCTTTCTATCACAACAGATGGGCCACGCCATCGCAAGACACATTGCAGAACTGATCACATTTGACCTGCCTTATGTAGTTCTTCAGCTGTTAATGTTGTTGGTTTTTGACATTACAAGGCTCATGCACCACCCCATATTGGACCTCCTCAGTCACCTTCCCATCTCTCGGAAGTAGGATTCATCTTCTTTTACCAGTATCAATTAACCCCGCCCAGGTCTAGTGTTCAGAATGAATATCACATTACTAATTAATTGGCTTTCAAATTATTTGTACTATCGAAGGCCTTATGTGAGCTCTTATGCACCGAGTCATATGAGATAACTGAAATTGGATGGAAATAATAAACAGAGTGAGACCAATTTTTTTGGAACGTGAATAAGATATTCCTAAGAACAGGTAGGGACGATAGCAAGTCTAGTTCAATATAGTTAAAATTATATTTTACTACTGAAACTGACCTTAATGTACTGCAATTTCATCAATTTATGATCCTACAAAACCATAGTAATATATACAAGTGCGAAAAGTAATTTTGGTTTTTGGAAATATTTTTAATGACATATTCTAATAAGTACTTTGACAGCATGGAGATTGAGGCAGATCATATCGGTTTTATGCTTCTTGCAGCAGCATTATGACCCACGCATATTCCCGCAGGTTGAACAAAAATTAGGAAAATTAGGAGGAGGAGAACACTTCTTTTCTACACATCTTTCAGGCGAGAGAAGAGCAGCGCTGCTGTCGCAGCCCCATGTCATGGATGAAGCACTGAAACTGTACGCAGAAGCCATTGCTGGCGATGGTGTTTTGGGCTCCTTTACAAACTAGAGGAATAAGTGTAAAATCTTTTGGTGGCTATTGTTGACATGGTTTTGGTCCAGTGTTACCGTGTCGGTGATTTTCCCTAGAATTATGTAGCTCTTGTTTATATATTCATTCAAAATGTGTACCCTTTCAAACCAGAATTTCCTGGTAAAGGAGGTATGAAATTTCTAGGAAATAGGTCAGCTTTCTGATTGTAGGTCTTATTTCTTTTGCATAAATTAACAACAAAATACTAGGTTTATTTCCATGGAGTGTAAATAAATAAATAAAAATGTGTTTGATCATGGGAATTTGGTGCATATTTAACTGTTGATCGAGATATGTATTTTTCTGTGTACTGTTAAACATGGTGGAGACTGGAAGAGAGGTCGTAATGTTCACACCCAACCTTTTGGGTTGCGATAAAAGGAGAGATGTTGGGAAAACAATAAGAAGATAAATAGAGAGGTGGAAACAAAACTGAGTTAACTATTTCTTTTTTTGCTAAGCAGAAGAAAAGAAAGTGCCCTCTAATGCTAAGTTCCTTACATCAACAAAGTCCTTTGTTACTTGTTAGTCAATGTAATGTCAAAAAAAAAAGAGTAAACAAGGCATTGAACCTCATGCTAAAGGTAAGAATCGCATGTTGGAAGTAAAAACAAAAAAACGCATGTTTTTTTATCTTTAACCAATTTTAAATTTGACAAATTTGATAAAGAAATTTAGAAAATCTTACATTGCATGTACTTTTTCATACAAACTTAGAAAGCAATTTGAAATGCAAGCCTCTTCTCAAATCTCAATTAGATAGTCTTTCTTGGAGATTTGTATCTTATTCGTTAATGTTTGTGGGAATTCTGGGCCATCTTTGTTCTTGGCTCCCACCTTAATAAACTATCGAATAGTCTCAAATTAAATAAATTTGATTTACCCAATTGAGAGAAAAAACTCACAAATTCCCATCACTCCCTCATTTAGAATTTGGAAATGGTCAGCCTACACGAACACGACTAACACGAATCATGCTCAAGGAGTTCGGCTCTGGGGCCCACCGATCTTCTCCTCCAAGTTTCAATTTTTTTCCCCAGAGAAAAATTCATCAATTAAGTAAAATAAAAAAATATGAAAAAAAAAAAGGAAGCGCCATTAAAAGCGCCAAGCCGAATGCCACCTCCGTTTCTCTCTCCACCTGATCCCACAAACGATGAATTTCTTCAATCGACTGCGATCGCCTATCTCATCCCTCCTCTCCCGTCGCGCCGCCGTCGCAACCCCCTCCAGTCTCCGCTCCATTCCCAAAACCCTCTCTCCTCTCCGTTCCCCTCTCATCCCTCCCAATTTCCATCCCACTCGCACCTACTCCTTCTACAGACCTCGCTCCCAACCAGAGGTGTACCATTTTAGTCGCAGGCATCAGTCCCGTTGGTACCACGACCCGCGCAATGTCGTGGTTGCCGTCGTCGTCACTGGCGGTGCCATTACGGCTATCTATTTCGGCAACATCGAGACGGTGCCGTATACGAAAAGGAGACACCTTGTGTTGCTCAGTTCCAGCATGGAGCGCCGCCTCGGCGAGACGGAATTTGAGAAAGTAAAGGCCTCGTTTAAAGGGAGGATACTGCCGCCGTTGCATCCTGATAGTGTGCGTGTCCGGATGATCTCGTCGCAGATCATACAGGCAGTACAGCATGGCCTGAAGCATGATGAAATTAAGTGGTATGTGTTTGTTAGGATATTGCTTTAGGTTTATCTCAACCTAATTGGTCAAGTTAAATGGTGTGTAAGCCTTGAGATAGTTAAAAGAACAGATGTTGGTCATGAAAAAGTAAGGCGTACCATTTTAGCTTCATACTGGTATGTATTAGGTGTAGCTTTTGAGTGATATGTTAAGTTAATTAGCATTGTTATTAAATTAAAGTGTATGTGAATAACCTGGATGAAATAAGTGCTAAAGAAAAGACAGATGCCCGATTAGAAAATTCAGACAAGTAAAATCATAACAAAATACAGCCAAATTTGTTGTATTTAACAATAAAAGAAGGAATTCTTGTATCTACATGAATTTAATCATACATTCCATTCTCAGTCATAGTACCAGTTTTAAAATTAACTTTCAGAGACAGGACTATTGAGTATTCGAGACTTCTAGTTAAATTTTATCTCGTTTGCCCTTCTCAGGAGTGATCTTGATTACTCTGAGCACATTATGAATGAACCATCCTCAAATTCCAAGGACAAAACGACTATGCAACTCCACGACTCAATGAAGAAGGAAGTTGACTTAAATGAAGGATGGAAAGCTGAGGAGATTTTGGATGACAAGTGGGTTCAGGAGAGCAGAAAGACGAGAGAAGGGCGTGGACATGACGTTGCAATAAAGCACCTGGAGGGCCTCAACTGGGAGGTCGTAGTTGTCGCGGATGATGCAGTAAATGCATTCTGTATGCCGGGTGGCAAGATCGTGGTAAACACAGGTTTACTTCACCATTTCAGATCTGACGCAGAGATTGCTACTGTGATTGGTCATGAGGTATAGTTTCTCCCGTCTTGTTGTTTGCTCAGTTGATTGATTAAGGCTAATTAAAGGGTCAATGTTAATTAAACAGAAAATGTTACCAACTAAGATCTTCTATTAGGTACAACCCAGCAAGTACCAGACAGACTCTGTCTTAGTTCTTACAAATAAAGTTCTGAGTGGAGTGAATGTATATTCCTGACTGTACTTCACCAAATTGCACGTCGATATTCGTTTTGCTTAATGCCTGTGCTTATTTGCAAGTAGCATTGACAAAGCACAATTTCGTTAAGCCAGGTAGGAAATGTACATTGACTCTTCTAGGTTATTGTTTTCAACAAAGACTATATATATATAGAGGGTGTGTTTGGATAAGCAAGAATAAGCATTCGGATAAGAATAAGCTCCAAATTCCTTATTCTTGTGCAACCCAAACAACACAAGAATAAGGAATTTGAGTTTATCCGGCCCCTTATTCTTATACTAACAAAACTATGGAATTTGAATAAGAATAAGGATTAGCACGAGAATCTAAATCCGGCCCTTTATTCCTTATTCTTATTCTTATTCTTTCTCCATCCAAACACACCCAGAGAGAATGGCTAACGTGCCATCGAGTCGTTTTTCGAGATCCAAAATTCAAATGACTAATCCAAACCGTTCAAGTTGATCACCATATTGAAATACCACCTAATTTTACATTTTTTTTATTTTTTTCAATTTATTATGATATTTTCAAAAAACATTATAAGTGGAGTATTTCAAGCCCTCCAATTTGAAAATAACATAATACATAGCAAAAAAATTCGAAAAAATGTAAAATTTGGTTTCCAAGGGTATTTCAATAGGGTGATCAACTTGAACGGTTTGGATTGACCGTTTGAATTTTGCTTCTCGAGAAATGACTCGATGACAAATTGATGGCACGTTAGCCATCGATGGAACTAAGAAGATCGCGGGCTTCAACATTTGAGTTATCTAGCTTATTGCTCAATGTGAAATTAGCTATCTCCTGATTTCTGATAAGTTTTTGGATTATAAATTTATAATGGACCATTAATATTGGTAGAGTTGGAAATGAACTTCTCTGGCGTGTATCTAATTTTTAACAAAACATTGCCAAAAGAAGTTCCTTCTTTAATTCCTTGGGTACTCAGCCAATCTTATATGTGGGGAGTTGAAAATAGATTCAACAGTTTCCTGCCTGTATGATATTTGTCTTTGGTTCTCTGTATGCTTAATTGAGGTTTACTAGAACTGAAATTCCCAATGGAGAATTAAAACTTAGATATGTACCTAAAAAAACAATAATTAGCTATACCAGAGCAAAATGAGGTTGTACTATCTGAAAATTTGAAACCCTTGTCGAACTCATCAAATATTAATCTACAACAGGGTTGTCCATAATTGCTTAATTGCTTCACTTGTATATCTTTTTCTAACAGGTGGGCCATGCCATTGCAAGACATGTTGCAGAGACGATCACAAAAAGACTGTGGTTTACTGCTGTGCAGTTGATAGTTTTACAGTTTGTTTACATGCCAGATCTCATTAGCACCATATCAAATCTCCTCCTTCACCTTCCTTTTTCGAGAAGGTACGCTTCATGTCCTGGTACCATAGTCTATCACTATCAACCAAGGCTTATATAGTATGCATATAATATGGTTCATGCAAACTTTAGTGTAAATCAGACATTTATTAGGAATAGGTGTATAATTAATTTAGCATTGAATTGGTGAAGTCCCAAGTAAGCCAAAATATATATCTATAAAAAAAAAAAAAAAAAATGCATGCGAGCAACTGAGCATCAGTTTAATCAATTTTTGCTAACTAAGAATCAATTGAGCCGTAATTTCAGTTGAAGGCTGTGTTGACCAGAAAAGAAGGGCTAAAATTGTATTTTGGCTAATTTGTTATGATGTGTTAGTCAGCTTTGATTTATTTCTTGAAAATTAATGGTGACAGGATGGAGGTTGAGGCTGATCACATTGGTATTATGCTTCTTGCTGCAGCAGGGTATGACCCCCGCATTGCCCCGAGAGTATATGAAAAGCTAGGAAAATTAACTGGAGATTCGGTTTTGCAAAATTACATTTCTACCCATCCTTCCAGCAAGAAAAGAGCAGAGCTGCTATCACGTTCCCAGGTTATGAATGAGGCATTGGCATTGTATAGAGATGCTATTGCAGGCAGTCGAGCAGAGGGCTTCCTGTAGAAAAATGGAAGAGATGAAGAAATGAAACTATCTTTTGGTGAATGGTACAGATATAGCTTGTCTGTTCAACGGTTCAAGTGATTTGACTTCTGATTTTCTTTTATTGAAATCTAATATGATGGTCAAGAAGATTGGAAATTGGTCTCCTTTTCTGTTGGTAGATTCTTTTTTGTTTTAGGAAATTGGTCTCCTTTCTAGTACGTTGATCCTGTTTTTCCAATTAGAATCACAAAAGAGTTATCTGACAAAAGACTAATTCTAGTTTTCAATGCATCATATTACAGAACCATTTAGTCATCTTTTATGTTATTTTCTCATGGACAGTAAATATTTCTGATGATATGACATGATGTTTTTTTTTTTTTTTTTTTTTTTTTTTTTTTTTTTTTTTGATAGCTTGACAGGAGCTGTCAAGAAGATATGACATGAATGTTAATGTCGAGAGCATATGTTATGGTGTGAGTACTTAATTTGTGCCCACGCGGCAGTTTGCAACAGCGCATTTGGCGATTGCATTACTTAACTTAGCTTGAGCAGTAAAGATTATTTATTAAGTTCTTGGTGTGATTGCTAGGTCACCTTCAATTAAGCTAAAAGTGATAACTAGTGCACATCAATTTTGTTGTGTCTTTTGATTGTTTCATGTGTTTTATTAACATGTGCTTGATGATTCAAAAGATTGCCAGGATAGATTCATGGACCGACGTTGCAACTTGGGTCCCCTCGAAAATGCAAATGTGGGAAACGCGTGCCTTTGTTAATCCTGAAGGAGGGATTACTTGCGTTCTTTGGTTCTTCCACCACTCGAGGGAATAGCTTTATTTTGTCTCTCCATTTTAGCCTTCTAATTAAATTGTTCAATTTACGAGAAATAGAGAAAAGCGTGTTTAAAAAAAAATTATGGTTGGGTAGAAAAAGAATGACTTGCATACAATAGCAACAATTATAACAATAATAAAACCATGTTCGTTGCTTTGCTCCTTTGTCCGATTAGGTGGCTGCTATCCAATGTGAAACAGGTTCAGATGAGTTGATGTACATCGAAAGCAAAGTAGGTTCGATACTTCGATGCACAACTCTTTTTTTTCTCCATCATAGGTCTCTTGTTTCCTCATAACTGGAGAGGATTTAGCGACCCATTGTTTAAATAATTTGTTTGGACTTTTTAAAGCGATAATGAGGATGATGAATTTATTTTTTTCTTTTCATGTTTAGGACATGCATGAAGATATCACTTAAACCTTGACCTTATCAAACAGAACGACCGTACATCCGATCTCAATGTACGGCCGTTGTGTAAATACTTCCTCAAATGAGTCTTTATCTTTCTCCTTCCCTTAGAAAGTCTGGTGGGTTGTGAGTTTATACGACTTTATGGCATCACACGTGTAAACCAGTAAGTCCATGCATGGTGCACCCTGTCAGCTACCCTCACCAAGTGCCAAATAATTTCCGTACACCATCAATCCTTTTTCCTCTTTTTTTGTATAAAATTATCTAGTTGAATCTTTGAAAAAATCAGCATCTAGACCCTCACCAGCTATCCTCCTTTTTCCTCTTTTTTATCTGAAATCAGCATCTAGACCACACATCAGATCAGATCATGTAAATCAATGATTCATAATTGATATAACAATTGTTTAGATCTACTCTTGTGAAATTATTATGACATTTTTATGGACGCTTAGTAGTATATATAATGTGCCTTTTTGTATCTAACAAAGTAACAAGGCATCTTTTGCGGTATTAATATCGGAGGCTCTCTTGGATACAGATGAAAACCGTTTGCATTTATCTACGAACGCTAAAGCGGCGCGAATACTGCCAGATATTTTTTATTCCAATTCAATTTCATGGATAGATGCTCAATTCATTTGATAACATCACAACCATATATTTTATGAAGATCTTTATGGAGATTGTATTCTTTGATAAGTCTCAAATGATTAATTACCGACTCTTACTTAGTTTAATAGCAAAAAGCAATATTGAAAGTTGAGAATCTTTTATGACATTCAATTTCGAAATAAGTGGAAGAGCTTAACTCCTCTTACCTTCAAAAATAAAAATTTCAATCATTATTTTCTTTGCCAATTGCTACCACTGACTAAGCATCTAAACCGAGTACACCATCGTATTTCTTTTCCCAATTGAACAAAGTATATTCTCTACTCTTCATATAATACTAGATGCTTCTGTCGCGGCTCCGCCGCGACATGTATTTACTTCTCATGTATGGTGGTAAGTTTGTTATATTGTATGTTACTGTATTGTACGCGCATCTCTACATGTTAATTTTTCTTTTTCTATTATAAAAATATGAAGGTGGGAGGAAAAAAAGGACGGTCAAAGCAGAATAAGTGGAGGAAAAAAGAGGAAGGGAAAAAAAAAAAAAAGTTTTTTGTTTTGAGGAGGGCACATCATTTATTAGGGAACATTATAAAAGGAGGTCCCACAAAGTTAGAAACAGTAGGTCGATGATGACTGCTAAGTTGTAGAACAGGAGCATGTAAAATAAAAGACACATAAATTCTGGTGAAACCAATCTCATGCAACCCAACCTGTAACGGATCATAATAACTATAAAATTCGACTTACAGTCCTTCATTTACCTACAAAATAATTGGTCACAATAAATCCTAAACATTCTAGCATGTATGCACATGGACACAGTACATATATAATTTTGCAGAGCTAAATAAGCACGGGTCCCGCCTAGCAATACAAACATATATGGTTCATCCAAGCGAGTTGCATCAAGTGCAAAGAAATTAATTGAAGAGAACATCTCATCTCCTAAGGGGCCACATGAGTCCCACTTCGTGCAACTCTTCATACAACAACACACTTTATACCATTGTATGGGTTAGTATGACCTACCACATATAACTCGCACGGAAGGGTGCCTCAAAAAACACAGCTGCATACTATTCATTTCTTATTGAGGATATATGGTTTTTTCAATATCGTTGGTGCACTTAAAAATTAATATGAAAAAAATTAAAATTGAGTAGCAGCAAAGTTGAATAAGACCATTTATTAAACTACTAGAACTAGAACCGGCCCTGTAAAAATCACAGGAATACTGGTGTTTCAATAACATACCGTTGGACAAATTATTGTAAATTACAGAGGGGCCAAAAGACAAGGGAAACAATCAACTATGTAAATATTAGGCTATTTCTAGACTCCACCTTGCCAACAAGACCGTAAATAATAGATACTACTTGATACCAGATTGACAAATTGACAAATACCCAACACAATGCAAAACCAACCCAATTCAAATCAAGTCCCCACAGAGAGAACCAATCAAACTTTAGGATCCTAAGGTTTGAAGAGGATCGTGGTCTCGGCAATCATGGAGGTGACAACATAAGGATCCATGTTTGAAGCGGGCCTCCTATCCTCGAAGTAACCTAACATGACAAATATTAAATATTACTTTAGTAAAATCAAACTGAGAATCTTAATAGTTGCTAACACATGCAAATATAAAATTAACAAAGAAACCTTTGCCGTCCTTCTCAGTCTCACGTCCCACACGAACAGATGCACCACGGTTGGCAACACCCTGCAATACAAAAATCCAACGAGTATTATAGCACCAAATTCCAGATGTCTATCTTATTCCATACAGATGTAACTAATTTTTCTAGATTAAGACATCGTACGGTAAAATTCCAGCATTATACAAGAATCTGAATCCACTTTATATTTGTTTAAAACATACCCAGCTGAAAGTGTTGATATCAGCAGTCTCATGGCGACCAGTGAGGCGGCGCTCGTTACCTTCACCATAGGCAGCAATGTGCTCCTTGTGCTTCAACTTGAGCTTCTCAATCGCTGCCTTAATTATCTCATAGCCTCCATCCTCTCTCATTGACTTCGTGCTGAAACAGTTCCAAAACAAAATAAAAAAAAAAAGAACTATAAATAACAATATTACCAAATTAAATGTGTCGTATGTAATTATCAATTATGTTGTCAATTACCTGTAGTTGGTATGGGCACCAGCACCGTTCCAGTCACCCTAGAGCATCACAGAGCATGAATTGTTCATCAAATTAGGCACAACATTGCAAGTTTGCAACTAAATGAATTGACAATTATAAAGATGCAGAACTGTAGAAAATGAAAGAAAACAAACCGGGATGGGTTTAGGGTCAAAGGTGAGAACAACACCAGCAATCTCAGTGATCCTCTGTAGAAAGGAAGAAAAACAAAACGAAAAGGAGTGTTAAAAAAAACTACTTTTTTTGTTTAATAGTAAAGGACTAAAGGTAACATTTATTAAGTCTTAACTCAGCCACAGATAAGTTAGGTACAATTTACAAAGAACTGCTACGGGTAAGCACCGGTAAGGGCTTTATGAGTTATGACAGTCTGAAATTATGGTGATAAGAACAAAGTACCTCAAGGATGTAACGGGCAACCCAGACTTGGTCGCCAGAAGCGATGCCAAGAGTAGGTCCAACTTGGAACTCCCACTGAAATTTACATGATTTTAAATTAATCACCAAGATAATGAAAAACAAAAAGCCATCATTAAGTTTTATTTTTAATTTTCTGTTTACCTGGCCAGGCATGACCTCTCCGTTAATACCACTAATGTTAATGCCAGCATATAGGCAAGCCTTGTAGTGAGCATCGACAATGTCACGGCCAAAGGACTTGTCAGCACCAGCCCCGCAGTAGTACGGACCCTGAAAAATAAAACAAATTTACCAAAAATCAAATTAATAACGTAAACAGTAGGAAAGGAAACAAAAGTAGTAAATAAGAAAATTCTATTTGCCTGTGGGCCAGGAAAGCCACCAACAGGCCATCCGAGGGGCCACTTGACTTCCTTTTGGAGGAGAGTGTACTCCTGCTCTATCCCGTACCTGTTATTGGACATTTGGAAAATATTTATTTAAGATAATATTCCACAGATTATAGCATCTTTAAATTTCAATTTGATATCTTATTGACTGAATAACAATTGAAATGTTGACCATACCATGGCTCTTCAGCAGCAACAGCAGGGTCCTGGAAGATCTTAGCAGCTTGATATCTCTTGTTGGTGGGAATGGGATCTCCTTGTGGGGTGTAACAATCACACATGACCTGTTATTTTTTATAAGAAGATTAATTTAATGACGCAAGAAACATAAAGAGTTGATCGCCATAAGGCCCAAAACTCTATATTTGTTACAAATAGCTTAAAGCTTTTGGTTATAGGTAAAACCAACATCTCGACATAAAAATTTGATAGCAAACCAACACTCTCCAACAAGTGCCTAAGGTGATGACAAGTAAACAAAACGCAATCATTAATGGTTGTACAGCAATTATTAAGCACCGTTTACAAGTAAATAGCCCTTTACAAATGTAAAGGTCAAACAAAACTCAAGTCTCCACCGAACCAATTGGAAGGTAGCGTAGTTTGTACAACACCAACTCGTTACAATTGGATAATACCGAGACAGACAATACCAACAAAAATAAATCAACAAGAGAATTTTTTTTTTCCCTTAAAAATACAGCAAGAGAGACTTACAAGGATGTTGTTGCCCTTCCTAAACGGATCCTTGAAAATAGCTTGGGGACTAAACAAAAGAGGGAAAATATTAATTGATCAGGCGTATTGACTTCCACTTATTTTACCAAAAGAACCCTTTATTTTTTAAAATTGTGACACTTACTACAAGATCACTTCACTGTCTTCGCCAGAGGCTTGACCTGTGCTTGACCCGTCATAGTTCCACTTGGGAAGTTTGCTTGCATCATTGATCGGGCCTTTGAGTGTCTGTTTTAGTCAGATAATTTTAATTTATTAGGAAAAAAAGAGATATATTAGTTATTTTAAATTTATTTTATTGATTAAACTATTGATAATTTTTAAAGAATAAACGTTACCCTTCCTTTGCTCCTAAGATCCATGCCAGATCCACCAATCCTGTTAAGAAACAGAGGAAAAAGTTACTTTTTATGAAAACGGAGCAAATAAATAAATAAATAAATGATACTGAAAGGGTGTGAGTTTATAAATAAATCAGAAAATTCAGAAATGATCCGAGCAAAAGATATAATAAATTTGTAACTGAAGCCTTTTCTTTGCGCCTTTTGATCGAAATCACTTTAAAAACGCTAAAAAAATATGCTAGGAGTTGGTTTCAAATTTAGGGAGAAAGAAATATAACGGGAAAAGGTGATTTACAAACGATAATCTAATCCATGGAACTAATCATGCAAAATTAATACGAAAAACTGCGATCAAGCACGAGATCGTGAAGATCAAGTCATTTTTCACACAAAACTAACAAATAACCAAAGAATAAAAATGTAAATAAAAGTACAGAAACAAAGTACAAAGACAAAAGAAAAGAGCGCACCATATGTACTCAGCTATGATCTTATCGGTGGTTTCAGAGAGGTCGAGATTAATGAGATCTGTGAGAAGAGACATGGTGGCAAGATAGAGAGAGAGAGAGAGAGAGAGAGAGAGAAGAAAAATAGAATACGGATGGGAAGAGACCAAGAGCCAGAGGGGTGTCTATATAAAGCAGCAAGTAGTGGGTTCTGAACAATGGGCTATTTTACTATTTTAGGGGTTCATGGATATATTGTATGAATTTTTTTAGTATGGGTTATGTTTTGGATTTTGTATTTGGATAAATATATTAGGTAATATTGTTATAACTGACAGTTCAATATGAATTCCACAGCTGTATTCAATTTGGTTTGCGAAAATATGTTTTTTGGTTCTTTTTCAAAAAAAAACCTTTGATTTTATTATATTAAGTGAAATTGACAAATTAGAAAAATATATGTACGCCTTTTGGATGCTGTGTTTTCATTATTTAAGGGATCTGCAGGACTGCAGCAGGAACAATTGAATCGGATGCGGCTTTGAGGGTTAGGTGGAGATGTCTTTTTTCCTAATAAAATAAGTTGCAGATATAGACCTGGGAGTTTAATATTTTTAGGTGTGCTATTACGGCTTTATAAAACTAAACATAATGAACTCAGTGATTAGCTAGGAATCAGTCTATCATTAGCTTACATTTCTTTCACAGTGTCTTAGGATCCATATAAGCAAGATGTTGGTAGGTGTCTGAGCGGTATGCTTTAACAAACAAATAAGTTGGTCTATTGGAATACAAGGCAATACGATATCAAAATAAAAGCAAAAAAACGAAATTTATTTTCACTGTTACAGTTAATGGTTTTTTTGCAATAATATAACATCTAATTAAAGAAATATTTTTATATTAGTAAAATATCACATGCAGTTTTCATATGTTTCCTACTCATAAAATAATTCAATCTAACATTTAAGAAAAAAAATAAAAAATTTGGTTGTAATTGATAATTTTTTGAATCATATATCATCTTATAAAATTTATTTTATGCTAATATATATATGGCGAAGATGATCACGTATGCATTTTTCAATTTTTTTTTCCTCCTTCCCTGCGAATTGTTCTGACTTTAATTTTGGATTTACGTGACGAAATAAACTTCGAGAGGTTCGTTTCAATATTTTGCATTTAATTTTCTACTGATTCCCGCTTATGACTAATCTTGACTTGTCAAATTTCCAATTATTTTATTATTTTTTTGTTAGTTATCTCCGAAGGCAAAATTTCCCGGTTTTACCAACTGTCAACCGGTCGAATCCGTCCGTTGATACTTTGGGTGGGACCAGAATAAGTACGTAGTTAGCCGCTTGAATAGTCATGTTCTTGCTGTTTTTTACCATTGAGGGAGAATATTTGCCCCCAAAAATAATAATTTTTGTGTTTGATGACTCCGTGTTATCGTAATTAAGAGCTCGTGTAGGTTCCAGTGAATCAGAATCTTGGTTTTAATTGAGAATCTTTATTGGCTTAGAATCTAACAATGTGAATACTATTATCGAGTATATTCGGAAAAAAAGGAGAAAGTAAATTCAAAATTCTGTAAGCAGAATCTACGTCTGTATTCCATAAATATGATTACAAATTCAAGCTTAAAATGAATATCTTATTATGAGAATCTTGATTTTAAAGAGAATCTTTATCAGCTAAAAATCTTTCAATATCAATATGAATATTAAAGAGTATATCCGGACAAAAAGAGAAAGTAAATTTAAAATTTTATAGGCAGAATATACATCTGTATTTTATAAAAAAAATAATTCAAGCTTCTTAGCATTTTTTTAAATAATTATTATCTATCGTTCAATCTGTAATATGATCGATGCAATATTTTATGCATTGAACGCCGAAAAATAATAATTGACAGTTCCTTTATTATTGGACTTTGTAATTTCTGATCAGGTTTTAATCTCAACCGCTCATTTCCAAGAAAAAGATTAATTCATTAGCACTCATGAACGGTTGCAATCAAAACTAGATTCAAAAATTGATTCTCATGACAGAATTTTCAAAAAATAAATAAATAATAAGCACACACGGGATTTAAATTATTGACGTCTTAAAAAATCAACTTTCTGCTTCTGTCATTTGATTACTATGATACATGCAAGTAGAAATTTTATATTACAATTAAAAATAATATTGAAACCAACGAATGAAAATTCCCTCCATCCAATTGGACAACTAGCCTTTTGCATTGGTTTCATCACGACAGTCCAATCTAGTCTTGATGGTTAAGATTTACGGACCGTACGGATCCGATGTTAATCACCGGACACGTATCATCGATCGGACGGTCGATGATGAACCACTGTACTTGCTGCAGAGGATATCATTGCCCATCCACTTGGTGGACAACCATCACGAGAGGTTTAAATTATCTCCCAATATAAGAAGTATCGTCAATTTTCAATTAAGCATTTGTGAATTATTGTATTGCGCATATTATATAAGATGAAATGATAACCAATATAATTTATTTAATTTTTCATGTTGGATCTAGTATAATTTATTAATCGTCAAATATATTAGTACAGCATATTTTAATTTTTGAACGCGTGTACGTTCAATTTTAATTGTTAGATATAGCTAATTAATTCTATTTGAAAATGGCTGACTTGTTTTTACGAGCAAATAAGACAAATAGTAAAAAAAAAATTTCACGACTATATCAACAATGCTATTTCCATTTCAATACTGCTAAATGAAAATGTTTTCTCCAGCGTAAATTTCTCTCTTTTTTTAGTAAAATTCAGAAAAAATTTTCACGTCTGTATCAATAGTGTTAATTCTATATTCAATAATGCTGATTAAAAATGTTTTCTCCAGCATATAATTTTCTCTTTTTTAGGTAAAATTCAGAAAAAGAGCTCTCGTGAGAAAAAAAAAACATAAAAACATTAATGAAACATATTTATCTAAATCACAAAGCATTTCATCAGACAACATTTGTTATGTATTTTGTGACCAGTTGAGTAAAAATCAAGTGTGATTTTCTGCTATCACAGTGCGTGTTCATCAATCACAGAATCATGCAACATACATGTTGAACAAATTACAGACGCAAGATTTTTTTTTCTCTTAAAAAAAAAAAGCCGTAATGATAAGAATGATTGTTCATCTAAATCGAGCGAACAATTGCAAACTTGATTAAATTTTTTTTCTTTCGAATACTTAATTATTGATACAGAATTCTTATTAACAAAAATCAACTGGCATCCTCTATTAACGGTCATTTTTTAACAGTTACTGGTCAGATAAATGCTGTTTTTTAAATTTTTTTAGAGGCTTGCAGTAATTAAAAACATAGTAGTATGTTTTAATACGCCTCCCAATAAAACCAGACGCATGGAAGCAGATTTTAGCACATCTCTCGGTGCTAAAAATCAATCCGATTAAAGTCGAAATCACCGGAATATTCAAATTTAAGCCTCCTTTCTTTTAGATATGTGGGTTTTTAGTACCATTATTCTTTTTGATATTATATGCAGCTAAATATAGTGACCCATTCTTGCAGCATTACCAAAAAATAAAAATAAAAAATAAAATAGAAGTTATTAAAAAAATTTCACCAGTATTCACCCCCTGGACCAATAAATTGAATTTCATGAATGCACAGGATTCATCAAAATCTAAGCAACTTGCCTACGAATACTGGGTTTTCCATCTTGGAAATATCACACGTGGTATCTGTCAAGGATAGAGAGATAAAGCTCATAAAGAGCGGCTTTTTGTTTGTATTTGTGAATTCTTTTTTCAATTAATAAGAAACATTTTTTCTTTCTTAAAGTGTGGTAAAAACGACATTTGGTAGCTACTTCAAAAAAATAGAGAGAAAATTAATTTCGAAGTCATTTTGGACGTCAGAATTAAAAAGCTTGTCGTGACGTGATTTTGGATACCCTCGCGAACTGTCTGTTCGCAAACACCGTCTGTTCGCGCCAACCAAGCGAGACTCGAACAACGTTGCACGCCAACAAAACCCCCTATTCGGTATTCTCTCTTTTTGCCGAACTTCGCGAACTAGAACGGCAAACTGGGAAAAGTTTTTTTAATGGGTGTGGGTTTGCAAATTGATGTTCACCCTTGTTCGATGCACACCCCCAAACAAATTGAAATCAAGTGTCGCGCGACAACCTGGTGTAGCGCAGCTCCCGGCCGTCTGATCAAGATCGGATGGATGATGGGAGCCCCGTGCATGTAACAGATTGTAAGGCCCAAAAAAAATGAACCGTCCGGATCAGATTGGACAGATCGTAGGTGCGCTAAACTTGGTGTCGCGCAACACGGGATTGGGATTGCCCCCAAACATAGCCTGAATTGTGTGTGGTTTGTCTGTTGTAGACTTGTAGTGTTGTACAAATTTCAAATATTTATTTGTATGGGACATAGTTCAGCAATTATTCTGGTAAAGCTTCTTTGGCGTTAGCCTGTAATTAGGTATGGGCGAATGCACACTTGCACGGAGATCACCGGCTGCTGTCTTTGTGTATCCGGCGCTGGCTGGGACCAGGACCATGCATTGTAGCACTCAATTAAATAAGCTTTCGGAATTCGAATTTGGTAGTTGCGCGTCCAGTGGCGGAAACTTGACAAGCAGGAAGCAGCTAGGCCTGCCAGAAGTATGTTTATTCATGTGTGGAATTTATTAGTGGCGAAAGATTTCACTAATATGTATCTCGATATTTTTAATAATTTAAAAGTAAATGACTTGATTTAAATATAACACAAAGGCATGATTTATATACACTGTTAATAGTATACTTACAATGATATTATAAGATTTCGTCCATCTTTTAACTTCTATCGAGTAAATTTAGTTTTGAACAGTTTGAAATTAATAGTTTTTAATATATCATTAAAAATGCTCTAATTATATCAAATTTAATTGTTAACTCCTTTTATACATTCAAATTATCAATAATTTTATTTTAATTTTTATTTGAGATGAATTAGTTGAATAAAATATTATCACAGTTGTCAAGTCATTCCTCTTCATTTTAAATCCAATTTAAATCAAACAATTCAACATTTTCATATAATTATGATAGATAAGGCACATAATTTCAATCGAACAACCTCTATAAAACAAATATATTACTTATTTCAAAAAACAGGAAAAATTACAGAAAAAAAAGGATCAAACGTCAAAAATTTCCGTATCGAATTAATATTATAAATTAAATCTCAATAATAATTTTAAAATTTATAAATATCTCATTAATGAGATAACAACTTACGCATATCATAAAAGATAAAGAATATAACAAACGGTGGATAATCGTAGATAACATGATATAATTTACAAAAATAAACATTTCAAAATTTCTTATATATTTGGACAGGTATCATTAAAACATGAAATTTATAAGAGGCGAGTTCTAGTGCCACCATTTTTTTGTGCAACTAAATGTCACAAATTTCATAATTCATCTAAATTTTAAAATTCAAATGTCGAATCCAAACTATTGATATTAATCAATTTAATGAGCGATGTGTTTTCATATAAATTTTATAAAATTTAGAATTGATTTGATATTTGATCAAGGGGTCAACAAATGAATGAATCTGGTTAACTGTCACAGATGAATCCAACTGTTAATAGTTCAACCTCTTGATTGAGTATCGAATCAATTGTAAATTTATAAAATTAATATGGAAACACATCGCTTGTTAAAATGAATAACATCAGATCTAAGATTTTAATCTTTAAATTTTAGATATTAAAAAAATAATATTATGACAATTTGCGACACAAAAAATTGATTGTGCCGGAACCTACAAATTTTATAAACATCCAAATCCAATTAGAACAAGGGTACACCGAAAGTAATTACGTCTCTAGTTTCCTCAGAATTAGTGCAAGCGACTGCGACTTACAGAAACGAGCTGGTGTGCTCTGGGGACTTGTATCATATAACAAAAAAGCTTCGAGTTGAAGTCGACGTGGGTAGTTCCACTGCCTCATTAAAACCAGTCAACAGTCAACAATTCGAAATGCCAATTTTTCTCCCGAATTGATTATTGAATTGAACAGCCAAGCCAACTAATAGTCTTTTAACTTCCACAAGACCACAACTTTGAATCCAAGTGCTTGCGAGTTTGTGATTCTTTGGGATTCAAGAATCAGACCCGGAGCTTTCTTACGAATCTCTCGGCAAGACCCTGAATGGACGGTCTTCTTTTTTTGTGTCATTTTTTCTTACTGTTTGGTGTTCTGTAGTATACTAGTATGGGCAGTGAGGTCGCATGCATTTTATTTTTTTTTATTATTATTATTTTTGAACGGACGAACCTTAAATACTAAAGAATGGTTGTCACCATCACTTTTTATAGCTACGTGTCTTTCATAGTACCACACCAATGGAGATGGCGCGCCTAGTGATACAATGCGATTCTGTCAACTTTTGGAGTTTGAAAAAAATTAAAATTTTCAGACGTGCCAATCGAAGTGGCGTGCTACTATTTTTTAAAAAAAAAAGATTTGGACACACCAATAGAAATGGCGCGTTAATATTTTTGAAAAAATATTTTTTTATGATAAAACATATATTACTATTTTTTTAAATAAATACTATTTTTAAAAGTAAAAAAATTCAGAAAAATGAAAAAATATTTTTATTATTTTCAAAAAAAATTTCTGACGTGCCAATGGGAGTGGCGCGGCTACAAGTGCGCCAGTCGTAGTGGCGCGTCTAGATATTTATTGTTAAAATTATTTAATTTATGTGTTTATTATTAAATATAAAATTTAGATTATGTTTATTAAAAAAATTACGTACATACGCAGATCAAACATGTTCGATTGAATAAATGAATATTAAAAGAAATGTTGCATACCCGTAAATCAAATATTAAAGAAGGATTGTGAAAGCAAGCAAAAGTTCAAATGTTAAATAAATTATATATAGTTGTCCTGTCGACTTCGTTCTGAAAAGAAAAGAAGCACAGTTAAAAAGTTTTATTATGTTAAAAATAAAAACTTTGATGAATAAATTTTGGATAAGACAAATTATTGACACAAATAAATTATTTTGAATTAATAAGACTGTTTATAATAATATAAAACACATGATTTGTTCCATAATAATTCATAAAAACATCAGCGACGAGTTTGTATTAGTTTATGAACATGACACGTGAGTTACGAAATTAAGATAAATAAAACATAACACTTTCATGCTTTGTAGATTGATTATCTGCTTTATAGGACTCCTTAGAGGCATTTGATGCACAATTATATTTGTCCAGGTTAGAAAGCCCACACGGCTTGTAGAGATTCTACTTGCTGAAATTATCCTTACAATATTAAGCTAAATCTCGTTTTGTTTCACGACATTTTTTTAATTTGAGGGCCTCCTTTGATATTGTAACTTTTAAAAAAAAAATTTGAACTTTGGCAACTACTGCCCATTTTTGGGGAAAAAAAAAACTTTTAATTTGAACATTTGGTTCCTGTCAATATCTGTTAATGTAAATTAATAACACCGTAGTTTCTGACTTTCTGCATGTCCATAGTGATTCCTGTTGATGATGCCAAATTAGGGGTATTATATCAGCCGAAATAAAATATTTGGAACTTTTATGCATCAAACCAGATACTAGGGTGATTAGTGATCCGTCCTAAATATTATCCCATGTCTGTGTGGTTATCAAAATTTTGTTTTTTGTTTTGGCCTATATAACTTCGTCATGAGGATATATGTTTTTGGAGGAGCACTGATTTGCTGTGTCCTTTGGATAATTAAGGCGAAATGTGTATTATAAATTATTCAAGTTCAACGTCTTTATCCAAACAAGTTGGAATAGGTTAGAAGTAACATCTAGACCTTGTCATTTTTTTTTTTTTTTTGTATATGGCTAGATTTTCATGCTGGTCCGCTAAACCTGTCGCCAACTTGCGAGGTTTGAACCCTTAATCTTTTAGGGATGTTTGGCAACACCATAAGCTAGTGGAGTAAGGGGTTAGAGTTGGCACTATATAAGAATTAATGTTTGGGATTAAGTTAGTAAAATTCTTTCGAGGACTTTGTACTAACCACATTGATCCCAAACTTATTTGACAATCGTAAATTAACAAGTTAAGTTTGCTAACGTAGAAGTTAGACTAAACTCATACATGCCAAACGATTTTTAGAAATTAGTCTAGTATTCTTACCACATGAGCTACTAGACCACATGCTCTTATAAATTATTTAGCAGAGTTAATCTTATAAATTATTTACCTTCTAATATAGAAGAGTTAACTATCTTTTTTCTTTTTGCTAATCTAAAGACTAACATGGGAATATCGACAATATTTATGTTGGTAAATAGTTAATCACGACAGTGAATATGTTAACTTCATCTATTCATCCACAGGATCTTTAGACGAAGTTAAATTGTTTTAGTAAATTATAAATTCAAGTGATACTCGAGAAAAAAAATATATATTGTTTTAGTAAATCTAAAGACTACGCAAAAAAAAAAATTCAGCATTATCTAAACAAATTTATCTTCGATTTTCGTTCTCAACTGAACCTCCATGTACGACCGAAATTCACTTGAAAGTTTAAAGTTATTTAAGTTTCTCCTTTTAATACGAGAATTTGTTTCTGAATTATATTTTCTGGTAATAATTCTTTTGTCACGGTATTACTGAATAAAAATATTATTGTTGCTGTTGATGTTCGTAGAATTTATACTTACCAAGAAGGAGAAATCGCAAATCAGAGAGAAATTGATTATACTTGGCTTGACCCCAATTTATATCTTCACAGAAAAAAAGAATACACAAAAATGACGGATCCAATACTCGAGACCGTACACAATACCGGAAGAGGGTGTCACAAAAAAAAAAAAAAAGGATGCACAATTATTTGATCTTGTCAACTCCTTTTTTAAATTTATATTTTCGCTATCTTATCGATTAGTTGTTTTTATATGAATCAATTTTTAAATTTATCCTCAACATTTTTTTATTTATTTTAAGTAGGAAGCCCTAAAATGTATTCCTAATGCTATAGTGACTTATCACATAAACAATGGTCAAACAGTGGATCTGTGGATATAATTTTCTGCGAACTACCTGGATAGTAACTAACTTCATGGCTGTGCACAAACTACAAAGGTTTTGCAGGTGTTGACTCTGATGGATTATTAATTACCCATTAATAATAATGATGCCTTCGATTGTGCAGATATAGATCAACAGAAAACAGTATATTCTAAGATAAAGATACCTTGACTACTATCAATTTAACTTTTTTAACATTCATCATAAATAAATTTGAATATTGCAATACAAAATTTGAAATGTGATCTATACTACATACATACCATGTGTATACTATATAAAATAGAATTTAATATAAGTTTTATCATTTATCAAAGGACTTGCATTTACAACAGTCTAGAGTTAACGGTTTTTATAAGATAACATATGACACTTAAATTACATAAAATTTGATAAAAAAAATTAAATGTAAATATGTGTCCAATTAGTTCTGTATATCTGTATCCGTATCCACTCTGTAATCGAAAACTGATATGGATACTAGCATGATTTAACTTTATATGTTCGGAATTTGTTATGTTTACATGATACATAACCAATTTATAAGTCAGCAATGTATATATAAGTTTTTAATTTAAATATTATCAACTCAATTTGAAAAATATTATTAACACTATCCATCCCTAATTTGTTTTGCCCATATCCCTATACAAAACCAATTTATAAGTCAACATGTCTATAAATTTTTTTAAATTTAAATCTTATCAACACGATTCCGGAAATATTATTAATTTTTTTATTTATTGTCAAGGGATATTCACTCAGTTTTTACTGCCTTTTTGCTTTCAAACTTCTATGAAAATGACTACAGTTTGATTTATCACGCAAACACATATTATGACGCCTTTTGCTTTAAATTTCTGTGAAAAGGACTAGTTTTAAGGATTTTTAATGTCAGTGCGTATTAACTGGATCAGATTTTAGTATGCTACGGGACACTACCAAGTCGCGGATTCTTAATGCCAGTGCATCTTGACTGGGATCAAGGTTTTGCATCCTATGGCACGCAATCTGCACACAACGACCGAACGACCGTGATGTCGTGATGATGCAATTTCATCGCCTTCCTTTCTTTCTATTTTTTTATTTTTCTATTTTTGGCACACAGACAGATTAATGCAGACTACTTCGTCGAGTTGGATTTTTAACTTGTCATCGGTGTTTTCAACACCACGCCGGTTACTGAAAAATTCCAATAATATCAATGTTGAGTTTTGATGAATAATGTTCTTATTTTGATCTCAATTATTTTTTTTTATATAATGCTTTACAAGTTCTTTTATAGGTAAGAGAACAAACAGTAAACTCATTTTACCGTTATGTTGTTCTAACGGTCAAAAAATAAAAAAGCAATCCCTTTCTAAAGAATAAAAGGTTTGAGGGCTTTATTGTAAAAAAGCTAATGAAGAATATTCTAAGGCTAATCTAGTCCCTAATTATCATTATTCTCAACACTCCCCCTCAAGCTAGGCATGTAGATATCGTACAAGCCTAGCTTGCTTCCAATATTGTCAAAAGATTTCATGCTTAATCCCTTGGTGAAAATATCCGCCAATTGTTCTTGACTTCGAACGTAAGGAGTTTCAATCTCTTTGGCTTCAATTTTTTCTCTAATGAAGTGACAATCCACCTCTATGTGTTTGGTCCGCTCATGAAAAACGGGATTCGCCGCAATATGTCTCGCCGTTTGATTGTCACAAAACATTTTCATTGGCTCTTTATGAGCAATATTCAAATCGGCAAGTAGTTGCTTGATCCACGTCAGTTCGCTCGCGGTGGATGCCATGGCCCGATACTCTGCTTCCGCGCTTGATCGTGCCACGACATTTTGTTTCTTGCTTTTCCATGTGACTAAATTTCCGCCTATAAATGTGCAAAAGCCGGTAGTCGATTTTCTATCAAAACTTCCGGCCCAATCTGCATCGGAATAGCCACATATTGCATTAGTACCATTTCTCCTCATCCAAATTCCATTTCCGGAAGAACCTTTTAGATACCTTAATATTCTATTAATGGCATCTAAATGAGGTGTTCTAGGTGAATGCATGAATTTACTAATTTGGCTTACAGCAAAAGATAGATCCGGTCTTGTAACGGTTAGGTAAATTAATTTACCTACAAGTCTTTGAAAATGGCTTATGTCTTTTAATGGTTCACCCTTTTCAGTATCAAGTTTTTCATTCATGTCAATTGGAGTTTTGACCGGCTTACAACCTAATTTACCGGTTTCCTTAAGAAAATCAAGAATATATTTTCTTTGGGATATAAATAATCCTTTTGAAGAACGAGCAATTTCTATCCCTAAAAAATATTTTAATTTGCCTAGGTCTTTAATATCAAACTTATGTTTTAAGTCATTTTTTATCCTATCAATTTCAAATTGGTTATTGCCGGTTATGATTATGTCATCGACATAAACTAAGACCGCGGTCGTACCATTGGTATTATGCCTAACAAACAATGATGTATCGGCTCCACTTTTTTTAAAATCACAAGATAATAAAAATTGAGAAAGTTTGTCATACCATGCCCTTGGAGATTGCTTTAATCCATAAATTGATTTTTTAACCTACACACAAGGTTAGAAATATTCTCTTTTTTGTGGCCGGGAGGTAATGACATGTATATTTCTTCTTCAAGATTTCCTTGAAGGAATGCATTTTTAACATCCATTTGATGCAAAGTCCAATTATTATTTACCGCTATGGAAAAAAGTATCCTAACGGTATTCATTTTGGCCACCGGTGCAAAGGTTTTATGGTAATCTATACCATAAGTTTGGGTATACCCTTTGGCCACCAATCTAGCTTTATACCGTTCTGTAGTACCGTCACTATGGTATTTAATTTTGTACACCCACTTGCAACCAACCGGTTTTTTCTTTTTTGGTAATTCACAAAGTATCCAAGTTTGATTTTTTTCTAAGGCATAAAGTTCTTCTTCCATTGCCTTACACCATTTTAGATCCTTTTTAGCTACCTCATAATTGGTTGGTTCCTCAATTTTGGACAAAGAATTTAAGAAGGCATAATGTTCACGAGATATATTATCATAAGAAATGTAATTTTGAATTGGATATTGTACCGAATAAGTGACAAAATCCCTTAGTCTTATTGAAGGTTGAGGTTGTCGACTTGATCTTCTCAAAGGCATATCTTGCTCTTGAGTTTCGTCATCATTTTCAATGTGTTCTTCTTGTTCGGTTTCTTCAAGTTCTTCGTTTTGATTTTCTTCATTTTGTAGGTTTCCTTCACTTACTTCTTGTGTTTCTTCACCTACAATATTTCTCAATTTTCTTCGAAACCCACTAGTTTCGATGTTAGTAACACAAGGATATTCAAAATCACTTGGAAGAATTTTTTCAACATTATTTTCACTATAATTTTCATAAAAAGGTTCATTTTCAAAAAAATTAACATCTCTAGAAATGTAAAGTTTTTTATTTTTTGGATCGTAACATTTGTACTCTTTTTTTCGGAAGAATACCCGACAAAAATAGTTTTAATTGAAGTAAAATCAAGTTTGTCAAATCTTTGATTGTGCACAAAATATTTACAACCAAAAACTCTTAAATGACTAATATCTAATTTTCTATCATAAAGAATTTCTAAAGGACTTTTAAAATTGAACTAATTCGAGCCTACCATCGGGCTCGCCTGAGCACTGGTAGCCATTGTCATGTATGGTCTCCAGGTCAGTCGCTTTCAATTTTGTCGAATTTGCTCGAGCTGTCCCTCTTTTTTCATCAGCACAATTCTTACGATTGGCACTGATCGATAAGAATACAAGCTGAGCCCAGGTGAGGTTTTGTGTGGAATTTTTTCTTTGAGATTCAATCATTTTGGGTTTACTGATTTGCTGGTTTTTTGTTTGGTTGCGGAAGTGATTAATGAACGATAGTCTCTGATACCACGTTGAGTTTTGATGAATAATGTTCTTATTTTGATCTCAATTGTTTTTTTTACATAATGCTTTACAAGTTCTTTTATAGGTAAGAGAACAAACGGTAAACTCATTTTACCGTTATGTTGTTCTAACGGTCAAAAAATAAAAAAGCAACCCCTTTCTAAAGAATAAAAGGTTTGAGGGCTTTATTGTAAAAAAAGCTAATGAAGAATATTCTAAGGCTAATCTAGTCCCTAATTATCATTATTCTCAACAATCAAATACCTAAATAGCGATTGAAACGACAATATTCAGTTTTGTGAGAGAAAATACCGTATTTCGATCATCAGATTGGTAGAGATGCCGGTATGGTATTGAAAACACTGCTTGTCATATGTATGAATGCTCTTTTAGGTCGAATTGATAAATACGTTTCAAATTATCTATGGATTGTAGAACATATGAAAAAAACTTTATAACCCATAATAAAATTTACTACTACGAAAATCGCGTAATTTATCACAAAGGTACATATGTAATACATAAAATTTGATGTTTTTTAAGTATTATTTGATCAATTTAAATATAATTCAAACAAAATGATATCTTATTTGGAAAAAAAAAAAAAACGTCCTGATAAGCAATTAACAAATTTCGAAGTCGTATCAAATTTACAACGTATTTCTCTAATCTTATTGCAGTAAATCAGTCTATACGATCATTATATTGATTGTCACGATTATTGAATAAAAATATAATGTCAATATAATTTTGTTCCGCAATCAAATTGAAATTGCTGTTGTAAGCTTGAACTTCGAAATTCAAATGACAATATGGATATGGACAGGACAGATAAGCACAAATTGGTGTATCTGGTGACTTGTAAATAGTGGTGAGCAAAAATTAGTAACTTGTGAGCTTACTCGAATTTGACTTGGAAAAAGTTCGATTATAACTCGAGCTAACTAAATTCGAGTTGGCAGAATTCGAATTAAATAAATAAAATTTTGAAGCACATTTGTTTATTGTTCATGAGCTAGCTCGAGTTGGAGTCGAACCGAGTTTTTAACTAGACTCGAGCTAACTCGAATTACACCGAGCCGAGTTTGAGTTGTCCCCAATTCGCTCGAACTCGGCTCGTATACAGCCCTACTTGTAAATGAACACGGAGTATCGGAAGAATTAATGGGTTTTGATATGTGTCATCAGGCTTTATTTCATTCCTTGGGTTAAAGTTTAACAAGTTGAATAATGCTAAAAAAATCAAAATCAACGAGAAGGTGCTACCATTATCTTTCAGGGCTTTTACAATAATAAACAATTTTTTTTAATAAGTTTGTTTATTTTCTGTGAATGCGCCCGCACAAATCCATTATTCAGGTCCAAATCAGTGATATGCGTAACGGAAAAAAGGTTTATATTTGTTTTATACTTATCAGGCTAATTTTTTTTTACCTTTTTATTAATATTTGTATTTGGTACCTTGGTTCGTGTGCATTACTTTGCTAAGGAGAACTTAGCGACAAAACGTTACATTGACATCATTGCATGTGCAGTTGTTTTTCAACCCTTGGTTTCTTGTCAAAGCATATCTCTTTCCCCGATCCTTTGTCTCATCCCTAAAATTTTCTAATTATAGATGTTTAATTCTTCAAGGAATTTCTTTTTAGTCACCGGATTCCTATTGGTTCTTGTTTTGTTCTTACGCATATGGCTCCACAATTTACAAAATTCATGATATCCATCCTTTTTATGATATGACTAAGGCTGTATACGAGCCGAGTTCGAGCGAGTTAGTCTCAACTCGAACTCGAGCTCGTCACAACTCGAGCCAACTCGTGACTCGACAGCGAAGCAGTTCCGAGTTATTCAAGCCAACTCGAACTCACTTGATTTTAGCTCGAGCCAACTCGTGACTCGTCATTGGACTCGTGGGAAAGTGTTTAGGTACTAGGCGCCTTTGAATTTTGCTCGAAAATTCCCCTGCCGAGAGAGAAGAAGAGTTAGGAGTCAAAGGAGAGATGCGGTCTATTAGCGTTCTTGTGTTCGATGGGGAGAAAATGAAGCTACTGGGGAGATGGGAGTGAGGTCATGGACTCATGGTTAGTGAAGAAAGGGAGAGAGGAGCAGTCGTGAGGGTGTAAGGGATGGGAAAAGGTTCCGGGGACTTGGGAACTAGGGTTAGAGAAGGAGTTATTGGGCTGCAAATCAATAAAATTGCTGGACTGTATATTAATATGAGAATATTTGATTTTCTGCGGCCTGTATATTCTGACTCGAGTTGGGCCGAGTCGAGTTGGACCCAACTCGAACTCAGCTCGTAAAATTAACGAGTTGGCGTAACTCGAGTTTCTAAAACTCGAGTTCTTCTGACTCGAGTTATCATCGAGTTTTTTTCGAGTCGAGTTCGAGTAACTCACGAGTTACGAGCTTTTTGCTCACCCCTAGATATGACCGAGACATTTGACAGAGTTAAATATTCGAATCGAATTTTTTTTTAAATACTCGTATACCAACCAGTTCATTTTGGCTGCGTTTGATTGCACAAAGTATAAATAACATGAAATGAGAAATGAAGTATGACTTACAATCAAATATATATATCTAAACTAAAAGATAAGACTTTTTATAACATATTTAATATTCCTAGGAAAACATAGTATAAGAAATAAGATATAAATAGTTTTATTTCTTGGCTTATATTATGTTTGGCTGTATATACCATATTTCTTATTTTCTGATTCTTACACTCGTTCAATTTACTTACACACCATGGGCCTAAATCAGCTTAGAATTCTGGAGTTCTTTTTTAATGTGAAAAATTTATGTCATTATTAGGATGCAAGCTTTTTTTTTAAAAAAAATTATGTTTTATCCATTTTATCAATGTTTTATATGGATTTTTGTCTATTATGCACAACCATTTTATCTGTTTTATCATTGTACAACTGTTTTATCACCATTTTATCACTGATAAATATTAAATCATCTTCCAACCACTAAATCGTACAAATCACATTTTAAAACCTTGTTAGGATGTGATTTTGATTTTGAAATTTCTAGCATTATATCAGGTTTGATACTCGTTTTATCTTACTCTTCTCTCAAAAAATAGTAAATAAATAAATAAATATTTTTTAAGATAAAACGAGAGTCAAGCTCTCTAATTTATTTTGAAATTAAATGTCTTAAAAGATCTCCAACCAAGTTTCGGACCCCGCCCTCCAACAAAAGTGCATTGTTCTTTGTCATTAGACTAAGAATTGGTTCTCAATAAATAAATAAATAAATCTTACTAAATAAGTAAAGAGAAAAAGATTTCCATTGATTCAAAAAAATTTTTCAAAATAATATGACACCTGCTGCATATGTCGAGCAAAAAGCTAGTTGTTTTCAATAAAGTTAGATTTTTTCTCCTATTTTTTGGTTCATTGGGTTAATATAAATAGATTAGATTATTAACGACGGTCTTATTGACTATCTGGGCAGGATATCAGGTTCTTTTATAAAACTTTGAATACAGACCGTTATAGATTCGGTTCGTTCATTTTACATCAAAGAAACAAAATTATAATAAGCCTTAATTCCAATACAACTATACAAGCAAGCAACAAGAACAATTTCAATTGCCCCACTATTTAAAAAAAAAAAAATCAATTGCTCTTGTACGGTACCAAATAATATAACCCAAACAAATAGTCCATTATTTCATAACATAAATTCATATTACAAAGTTCACAAATATTTATTTAGCTTACTCATCTCGTGGCCTATAAATCCCTTTTTACAACTATTTTATTAATTACCAGAAACTAGTTTTTATGATCAACTGAAATTTCATTTGAATGAAAAATATCCATGCGTTGTTTATTGGCAGCGTACCTCGGAGTTGGGAAGTTGCTCTATATTTGTTGAATGCCCCTTGAAAATTTCACATATCGTTTTTTTATCAAAAAAAGAAAAAAAGATTTTCACATATCCAATGAATGGTCCCGCACTAGTTGCTCGACTTAATAAATAACTAAAGCAAAATTCTTCATTGATTCATTTTACAGAGAAAAAAATAATAATAATAAGTTAAAAAATTCAACCCGTTTACCGATTCATGCGCGCGCCCGTTCCACTAGTCAGGTGCAAAAGTACAGTTTAGGTATTTATTTCAACAAACATGACAAATTGTCAACAAAAGCAGCATCTCACCAAGTGATCCAGCCACTTGTTGTCGGTTTAGAACAATATCCAATTTCTTATTTAGATACTGGATTTTTTTTTTTTTTTTATTGAACAGATGGACTTGACATTTATCTCAGTATTTGATTCTGAGACAATATTCACATTAAAAGGTAATACCAAAACATTGTACTGGACATCCTCTTTGTTGATTTTTTGTAACATACATAAATTCTATTAATCTCATTCCTCATGGACCTTATGGCTGAGAGTGACTTTTAATACCAAAAGTTTTAAAGTGTTCAGTGCGTAGTTATAACTTTTGAGTTTTAATTAATTAATTCCTTGTTGACGGTAAAAGCGAGTCTTTGATAATGGGTTCCACGATGTGAACAAAAGAAATTCCAACTGCGTTCTAGAAGAACTTGAAAAACGGGACTATTAATTTTTTATGGTATGGTAATTGAAACTTTTTTTTTGAGATAATCAATGCCAATGTTTAAATTTTTAGATGATATAGCAGGAAACATAAATCGTTATAGTTTTATTTTAATTTTCTAAAGAAATTAAAACAAACTTGATGCTCTCGAATTTTTTGTATCAAACGATGAATGCGGTGAAAAATAAATAATAAACCATAAATTTCAAGGGCTCTTAAGAAAAAAATGTTAAATATCCTTCCTACTAATTTAAAATGAAATTATCATACTAACTGTAAGAAAATAATATCGAATTATCAAAAATAAAAAATGGACTATTTAAGTTGAAACAGAGAAAACAGAGTAATTTTTTTACGGCTGTGATATACACCATCCAACAAAAAACACATCCAAGCATCCACCCCTCACCAGCGACTTCCTAATGGGCTTCTGGAAGCCTAGGCTCAATTTTTTCGTGCGCTAACGTCATCATTTTCGCGTGATGATGTCATCGAAATTTTTCCGAAAAAAAGAATTTTTTTTTGCGCGCTGACGTCATCAAATGGACGGATTTTTGTGTTCAGTTAGATGCGTCAAGGGATGAGTTAAACTAATTAAGTGTTCAATTAGATGCAGTAGTAATATGAAGTTTTAGGCTTTTGTGTTCAGTTAAACATGTTAAGGGATGAATTTAAAGTATTTATGTGTTCAGTTAGTTGCAGCAGAAAAATTGATTTCGTAGTTTTTTGTGTTCCCTTAAACTGGTTAAGGGATAATTTAAAATTATTTATGTGTTCAGTTAGATGCATCTGTAATTTGAACACTGATCATTTATTAAGATTAATATCCATTATTTCAACAAACTGAACAATTCTATTAATATAACATTCATTAATAATAACACAAATCCTACACAGTTTTAACCACTACAAGCTAACACAATTCATCAACTCCTCATTCGATTTCTTCCGCACACCTCTTCTCGTCCTGTCCTGTAATTCCTACACAAACAAAATAAAAAACAATTAAGATTTAAGACCAATTACTAATTAAGTGCTCTAATAATGTTTAATCATTTTAGGTCATATGAAGTTTTAAAAAAAATACATAATGAAACAAGATGATCCATTAGAGATATTAACTTAACACATATGATGACTAACTAATCCATTAGGAAAATTAAACAATTAATTAGTATATCTGAACACTTAATGATAGTTAACTTAATCCATAATTACAATTAACTGAACACTAAAGACAACAAAATAATAAATATCATGCAGATTGTTGTAATTGATGTAATTGATCCATAGATGCAATAAGAAAAACATATATGGACACTAACTGAACACTTGTACAACATGGTTAATCTGCTACTCAATCCTATTGTGAACACTGTGTAACAGTCCAGTATGTCACAGGCTCACAGCGTACCAGTATGTCACAGAGGACCTGGTTCAGAGCCTGTACCAACTTTGTACCGATTTGAGAGAAACAAAAAGCAAAGATTCAGGCCTAACGACATTCTCTTAATCCCCTAACCATTGATTTTAACCTATCTAAAGATTTATAAAGGCGACGACATAAACAACACAGTTTTGATCAAGGTTACAGCTAAAAATCGAAGGAGTTACTAAATAGAGAATCACAAAGCCACACAAACCAGTCAAGACAAGAAATCCCAGAAATCAGTGCCTCAATCAATAATTCACAATTTTAAGGGACAAGTCAAAATGAGCCGGCAACTAATAGCATTCAGTTGAATAATGCATACCTCCTCGTAAGTTCGATCGATCTAGGTGGTGAGAGAGAACGAAGCCTGTCTTAGGGTTCAACGACAGCATGAACACGACGGATCTCGACGACACCGCCTCCACCTCCAACAAGAACTCCAACACCGGATCTCGACTGTGCCGCCTTCATCTCCGCCGCCTTCGACCTCCTCGACCTCCTAGGAGACAACCCCTCCTCACCTCTGCCTTTAGCGCAGCGAAACCCTAGATCAAATAACGAGAGGTGATGGGGTGTCGGGATCAGAAAAACGATCTGGAGAAGAGATGGATGAAGAGGCGATGGAGAAGCAATGGATGGAGAGGAGAAGCCATGGCGATCTGGTCGGAGCCTCGGAGGCGATCTGTAGCGACGCGAGAGGAGAGAGAAGAGAGAGGAGTAGAGAGATCAGAATCCAGATCTGGATTTTCGAATGGGAAATGAAATAGAAGAAAAAGAAATCATGTGGATATCATGTGTGCACGCGGTTGGATGCTTGGATGCTATATTGTTGGATTCTATATAGTAATTGTTAGAAAGTGCTCAATTTTCAATTTTAGTTACTAATTAACTTAATTAAACATAAGCATAAAGGATCTTGCTAAGCAATCTACACACACAAGAGAAAAGGGAATGAATCGATTACCTCTATCGGAATCGTATCCGCGAGGCTCGACCAATGCATGGGAGTTGATGGCGTGCTCTCCTTCGCTTTCTCCTCCGTCGACGGCCGCCTCGAGTCCACCAAGATGTTTAATCACCTCCTCTTTCAACTTGTACTAGCAAGGAAGAGGAGAGCAACTAATCCCCAAAGTTTTCTCTCTTCTACCTTTGTCAATTAACTAGTTTAATTAATGGAGAAGGGAGAAATCTCAACACATGAGCTAGATGAGGTGGAAAAGAGAAAGAGAAAGAGATGAAAATTCTGAAATTTTTTCTCTAATTTTCGTTCTAGGAGGAAGAGGGAGAGAAAAGGCTATGGTGGTTAGGGTTTCTCTCTCCAAATAACCTCCTTTTATAGACCAACCACTCCACAAACTTTAGGGACCTTTTTATCCCTATTAGGGCAGCCACTATATGGGCTATCAAGCCCATTTTATGGTGTGTAAAATGTCCACTAATTCAATTAATTAATGGACCTTTCTCTTGTACTCAAACCGGACCTTTAATTTACTAATTAAATAAAGGTCCATAAGCTCTATTTAATTCCTATAATTAAACTGTGTTGAACAAAATTAATGATTAACTTATTAATAATTATCTTGGGATTAGTTAATACATTAATTTATTTCTATATGATCTCCTTGACTTAATTAATTATAACGGTTCGCAACGGTATATAATTAATTAATCAACTTATCATATTTTCGCAATACACTGCTGCGAATAAATAAATAATGCACTGTGTGATTAAAGTTCTATTTGTGTGACCCTTTGAGGATTTACGCTACGTTTGCCATAGAATTAAATCGCTATTTAATTCCAATAATCATAAGCGGTATCTAGCAACACGTTATGATTCCCAATTCGCATAAATAATGTACTGCTACAATATCTCAATCCTGCATAAGAAATAAAAGTATCTCCTTGTCTAATTCTTATGTCACATGATATCACTATATAATCCAAGATAGGAATGTGTCATTCTTGCAGATTATATATTTCTTGATCTAGAGTTGATTGTACAAGTTGGCCAAACAATCTAACTCCATCAAGGGGCCCAAACAGATATCATCACTCACTAAGTGAATTAATGAGGGACATACGGTTTTCTTGATGACCAATTTTTCCCCGCACAATTCAAGAAAACATAAATAAAGTCCATATAGCAGCCCTTATCAGAAATCAACGGTAGACGATATTTATTGAACCTATCCTCATGTGGAAAAATTGAACCATCTCAAACTTAGAATCAAACTCATATGAAATAAACAATGACACATAACACAATCCATATGTTTATTTCATTGGGTCATGTCCTGTACTATGTTCTAATAACATATACATATGCAATTAAGTTGGTAACTCCTTACCTATGATTTGTAGAACTTAATCATCACTTAACTTGCATACTAATCTTTTATGATAATTAATGTTCCTTGTTAATTATCAAGATTATGGACGATTTAGATTTATTACTGTCATTCTAATGAATGATCCACAGAGATCTACAATTCAGATCCTCAACCTGAATGATCTGTCAGTAATAAACTCTAGGAACAAATAATTAAATATCATCAATAAAATAAACTAAGAAATTAAGTCATTAAATATTGACTTCTAGGACACAACTCCAACACTAATTACCATTGATGAAGGCTTTAAACCCGGTATCAAATAAATTTATACCTTGTTTTACCTCACTAGTCGTTCTGGTAAAGCTAAGGGTCGAACCCAAGAGACGGTACAATTGATTACTAGACTTTACTTTCTCACGAAAGCTAGACAATTAATTTTTATGAGATTTTGGATGATTAAATCTAAAGATGCAAGTAACTAAATTATTTTTGGTTGATTTTCAAAGTTTTCTGGACTCAAATAGATGCAAATGAATATCCTAAGGTTTTGGGTTCATTTATTTTAGCTCTTAAGCGCTGTTATCATGTGTTTTCACATGTGATACCCAAAATTTCGGACCAAAATATATAAATTTCGGACCGAAATTTATATATATTTCGTGCCAAAAAGTGATCTAGACTCTCTATTTTGACTTGATATTTTTATACAATGTTGTGTGAAGGTTACTTGTCAACCAGAACTAAGTCTTACCCTCAGCCGTCGCAATTTTGGTTTGGACTTGATTTAGAACTCGATTTTCACCACGTAAGTAAACTAGTCCTAGACTTTCGTGTTGGAATTTAGTCACTTAAGTTTGTTAAGTTGGATTTCCAGGGGTATCTAAGTCCTTTCGGATCGTTGAGAAGCTACACCTTTCGGTCGTGAACTAACTTCCTCTTTCGAGCGTTTGGCTTACCCCAAATACTTAATAAATTAAATGGTTGTTCTAGTTTAAAGCCCTACAAATGTCGCGGTTCATCCATAGGTAAATATCAAGCAATCAATTAATCAAATTAAGCATAACAATTAATTCACAACAAAACAAATCACATAGCATAAATAAATCCATCAATTCATTACAAATATTAAACTAAACTACTACCTAGCCCTAAGACATAAGAAATTAGCCTAACATGCAAGAAAAATAAGATACAAACTCCATATTCAATACAAGCAAAGAGAGAAGAAGAGATACAACCAAGTAATTCTGCTAAACTCCTGTTTGCAAGGCTCTGGAATCGTGGTTGGAATGGTTATATCGCTGTCGCGTCCAGAATCGCTCCAAGATTGCTGCCATGGTCGTGCTCCGCTGCGAGAGGTGGAATCTCACGCCTTTCGACGCGAGAACGGTGGTGGAAAAATGTGGAAATTATGCTATGGAAGGTGGGATCTTTTCCTTTCTGTCATTTCGTGCATATATGGCCAAGGGAGAGACTTGGGGGGCATGCTAGGTCAAGAAAACGCGTCTCCCTTTCATTTCCTTCTCTGGACTTGCCCAAATTCCACTTTCCATACATGGATTTCGGACCGAAATCTGGAAATTTCAGTTCGAAATCATAGAATTTCGGATCAAAATTTCAGAATTGAACACTGATAGTATTTTGACTATAATTTCTTCATCCGGACTCCGATTGAGGTGATTCAAAGATCGTTGGAAAGTTTAGAATGAGCTCTACAATACCATGAATTCCATTTAGTCATTTACTTCCAAAAAATTCTCCCTTTTGTGTAATTATTGTGTCCAATCCACCAAATTCTTACAAGACAAGTCAAATTCCACGGCAGTATTCAATCTTGACAAATATAATTCAAAAGTACAGTAAATATCATTGGTTTGAGTGTTATTTCGGTGCTAAGTATGGTCAAAATGTATATATAAATAAGAGATATCAACCATTTTTTTATAAGCGTATTTTATTTTAATTTCTTTCCCTCCGAGGTTGGTTTCTACTTTGTAGCATCGCACTCGATATAAAATTGCGATTCAGACGACGAAGCACGACTTCCCACTTAAAACTGACTCAGCAAGAGCTGCATTCAGACAAAGAAGCAATTTTTTATATATATATATATATGTATTTTAGATGGTTGGGTTGGGTGTTACAATGTACCATCGATCTGATTGATTCCATATTCTTAATAGTACCACACATCTGCTGCTGTTTCCATCTGCCGAGTTCGCCTATTGATCCATGCAGGTACGAATCTTGACGCAGAAAAGAATTGAGATTTACCATGTAATAATGCGTACGGTAGATGCCATCAACGCATGTTACACAATGATATATTTTTGCATGTAATATCGCGATTGTGACAATGATATATTTTGGTCTGATAAATTGGGGGCAGACCTTCCATCTGAACCGTCTGATCTAATCTCGACGGGCAGATTTTTACGGACCTCACGAATCTCGGGGGATCTGATAGTAATCACAGGACATCCATCATTGATCGGATAGTTCGGATCAAAGGTCCGACAAAATGTCTGGAGCAGGGTCGGAGCCAGTAGGGGTGCGGGTGCAAGGGGGGACTTGCCCCCTAAGATTTTAAAATTGTGTGAAGAGCTTTTCAATTGTATATTAAATTTTGTTAATATATAACATATTGCACCCCTAATAAAAGAGTTCAAATACAATCTAGTTAAGTTTATTGTTAATTTAAACTGTTTAATTATAAATTTTTTTAGAGCAAATTTAGAAGTCAAAAATCACAAATAAAACATTGCTCAAATATGAAAAATTTTGCTTATTATTTTTTTGAAGAAAAAAATAGTTCTTTATTTATTTGATACAATTAATGTTCAGAAAATTACTACTATAAAATAATACAATATTATTTTTTGTTGTCAATTTTTTTAGATTTGTAAACTTTCAAACTTTAGTATGTCTAAGTCAAAATTCTGGCCCCCTAAGTTGAAATCCTAGCTCCGCCCGTGTAGGATGTGATTTCTGATAAATTATAGTAACGCTCGTACAATATAATTAATTTGTAACATGCTTGTCGAATACTTATGCATGTACTACAAAAATATGGCGTGTAATTTTTTTTCTAAATGTGTAATTTATGCGATGTAAATCATTAGTGCGAAAGTCCTCAAATTTCACGGAATTTGATTCCAACACCAAGAAATTATTGTTGTATATCAACTTTTTTTTTTCATAATACATGATTTAAAATGACTTATAATATAAAATATTTGTAAGTATTTATAAAATTAAGTACTGCTAAATTCTTTTATAACAAATTCATGAAAACCTCGTTACCGATGACGGTGTTGATGAAAGGCACTGCAAAATTTTTTTAGAGCAAATTCGTAAGTATTAAATTATCTTCGATTTTTCACTAGAAGAAATATAACAAAAATTCAGAAAGTAAAAGATATAAAATTATATTTTCTGGATCTTTAAAAATCAGTGTCATAGGACGTACCATATTTTATCTAGACTGTGGGATCATTCCGAAATAATTCAGTATCGTCAACCTTGAGACGTTTTCTTAGAACCGACAGATGGTAACTCCAAGATATCGAGCAACAATTTATTGAAAATAATATTACAGGAGAAGATGAATGGGATGGAAAATTGAAATGATTTTAATTGGCACAATAAGGATTCATGGGAGTGTGCATCTCGAAGGCTTTTATTTTTCTTTTAAAAAAATTTCCGTGCCTTCACCGAACAAACAGAAGGCCAATTATAAAGTAAAAAGACGAAAAGTTGTTTCTTTTTATTTTAAAAAAAATAGACAGTGGCTATGAAACGAGTGGTTTCAAATTGAAAAGGGACAAAGGGTGCAAATAGTACTTGTCTATTAATTATTATTGGTACTGCGAGGCTTAAAAAATAACACAATTAAATTATAAAAATATAAATTTTGTGGTTTATATATTTCAATTGTAACAATTTGTTTATCCAAAATTTCAGTCCAGTATCTAGATTAATTTGAACTCGAGCTTTACTACGAGAGACAATGTTACTAATATTATCCATTGGTGAATAAACCTAAGACCTCAAATAAAGGAGAGAAAAATTCAGAGTTTAGCACTTCGGATTGACTTTTTTTTTTTTTTGTAATTTGAAAAACACTTTGGATTGACTTGATAACCCCCAAAGTGAACAGAACCTTTTGTCTCGTACGGAACAATACCGGTACGGTACGATCAAACCCCACTTTTCCTTATATATAAAAGAAAATCCATCATATGTTTTACGTCAAGCAATAGTTAGAATAACTCTCATGATAGGAGTAAAAAACAAGAAGACAAAAATATGGAAAGACTTATAAAGTCTCTGATGGAATCCAATTTCCACAAAGAATATTACTTGCCATTCATTGCTTATTAGAAGCATCCGAATGCGTTCGGGTACAAGTATGATTTCACGATTAAATTCCGAATTAATAGATGCTGCTTCAATAAAACGTGACAAGGCCATATGCAAAAAGGAGGAGTCATAAAATGGCAGAGGCAAGTACAACTTTTGCTCATTTTCGTTAATTCATGAACAAGATCTATAGATCTACATAGGTCCATGGATTCATACATCTCCATGACTCCATAGAAAAAGAATCAATAGAAAGAGAATCGGACCATATCTTTATCGACATGACGATATCCTCGCCCATGACGATTTTTTTTAAAAAAAATTGATTGTAAGTGCATTAATTTATATATACGCCTCCGATATGTTCCCACATAAAACTTCTCTGTTTTAAAAAAAAAAACCATAAAATTCTTTCAATATTAACCACCGATCAACAACCCACTAGCCCAATTGTTTGACATCAAATCTAGTTGGATATGTTCTTTGTTCTCTCTTTAATTTCATGCCACCACAGTGGTACCAATGTACCTATGGCCAGAGAATTTCTCAAACCACTAGACCTAGAAAAGGAGGCTTTACTTTTTTTCTAATTTAGACTCGGACATCTCGTTAGAGCCACTAATACGTTTGATTTTGTGGGAATAAAACCAAAAAGTTGTGTTCCTAATTCAACATCTTCCGAGAGAAATGTACAACTCGTGAAGGAAAACAAAAGAACCTCTGTTTCCACCAATCTTAACCATCTCCCTTTTGATTTTCCACTACAATAAATCTCTCTCACACGCACAATATATTGCAATTCGAGTTTGTATAAACCAGAATAGACTTTCACTATACAAGGGGACATTATCCACAACTCAATATCAAACTTGTTTACCCATCCAAATATAAAATCCATATATTAAAGTTCAATTGTAAATTTTTTTTTTATAAGAGTGTTTCCCAAAATATAAGGTCCTTTTTACAGAAACATGATAAGAAATGTCTAGGGGCTTCTCTTTTTCAAAAAGAAAAAAATAATGAAAATGATAAGAAAAAAGTTCTCTCTTTGTACCACTACAGAAAAGAACAAAAGCTCAAATTGGGCTGAAAACGTAAGTCAGTTTTAAAACCCAACAGGCCAGACAATAACACCACCTTTTCTCAACCATGGAAAATCCTAAACGGGCGAAATTAAACTAAACCCGATCCACATCTGAAATTTGGTCCGGCTTGAAAGACAAAAACCCTAAACCAGGGGAGAAAAACAAACGGTCCTATTTGAAGCCTGAAACCCTAGAGAGGCGATGGGGAAGAGGATGCGCCGCGGCGGAGGACGGTCGCCGTCGGCAGGCTTGTCCGGCGGATCCCGTATTCTCCGACAGCGCATCCTCGACGCAAAATTGGAGGCCTCTGTCGACCCCGAGTCGGTCGCCACGAGCCTCCGCAACCGCCACCCAGAGTATCGCCGCCTCAAGCTTCAACCATTCTCTCATCAGGTATGTTCAACCTCTCTCTCGTTCTTCCTGCCTCTTACTTGTGTAATTGGCGAGATTTTTTCTCCTAGCATTTTGATCAGGTTTTGTTTAGAGTTGGTATATTCATTGTTGCTAACTTGAATTTGGTAAAATTGCTATTTTACGTGAGATATAAGCTAGAAATTGCCTAGTGATACACCTCTGAATTAGTTTGAAACTTTGAATTATTGGAAATGTACCGCACTTGACTGCTCGAATTTAATTACAGTATTTTTCTTTTTACTGGACTTAACCGGGTATTGTTTTTTTTAGTGTTCTTCTGTGAAAATCTGTTGTTCCACCTCATTTAAGTAGGTCCTTGATGGACCCAATTTATCTTAAGAGAAGTAAAGATACCTTAATACGAACTTCAAAGAAATGTTAATTCAATAAGACTTGTCCATACAATGCAAAACAAAATAATAATAATGATAGTAATATAATAGATTCTGAACTTGTCTATACAATGTTGTCCAAGTTTGGCTCTTTGTTCCGGCCAACAGTAAGTAGGGTTCAATTATATTGAGCCCTGAACTCAAGTGAAATAAAGAAGAGGGCGAAGGTGAACCATTTAGATCACATGTAAAATTGAAAAACAGATCTGCCTGTGTGCAGCACTGGAATCTGATATTAGCAAATGTTAGTTTTTTATATTATTCAAACAAATGATCTCTCCAGGTTAGCCAAGTCCTATCATTCCTTCGCCACCCTCCCATCACTGCTGTTTCTTCCCATGATAATACCTCTGACAGCGATGACAGCGATGAAGGCGACAACTCTGCCTCTCCCAGCACACGCAAGCGTCAGAGCCGTCGTCCCTCCCTCTCCTTATCAGAATCTCGCCTCCTCCAGCTAGAATCCAACCATATCGACCGGCACTTTCGTCTCAACTTGTCTGAAGAGGAATCTGAAGGAACCCAATCAACCTCTACCTCAGAAGGTGATGGTCCTGATCCTGAACCTGCTTTTGATGTCACCAAAGATATTCTCAGAGACAATTACCTAAAAAAGTCAACACCAAAGCAACCAGTCAAACGAGTTCAGGATCGTCCTCGGCCACAGGTGTCAGATGAGTCTGCCTCAGCCAAATCCAAATCACTGAAAAACAGAGAGGAGGATAATATGGAGATTGATGTGGCGACAGAAAAACCGAAGGTTATGGCAACGAGTAATGGGCCTGTTAGTGAGGGAATAGATGAGGGCTACAACGGTAATAGTGGGGGACAGGAAGGGAAGGCTGGGCCAAGGTTTGCAGATTTGGGAGGGATGAAAGGGGTGATAGAGGAGCTAATGATGGAGGTGATTGTGCCGTTGTGCCATCCTCAGCTGCCTAGGTTCCTTGGCGTCAGGCCAATGGCAGGGTTGTTATTACATGGACCACCTGGATGCGGTAAGACCACTTTGGCACATGCAATTGCAAATGAGACCGGGGTCCCATTTTATAAAATCTCTGCGCCAGAGATTGTCTCCGGCGTTTCAGGTATGTATCTCAATTTTGTTTGTTTTGATAATTTTATGCTGATTCTACTCTCTTTTTCACCTCTACCTTGTAGAGCAGACTTCATTTGGTGTCTAAGATTTTGAGGAATGTCATTAATAGTTTTTAAACCACTATACTGAGGATTTCTTCCTTTTTTTTTTTTGAAAGGAGAATTCGCAATATAATTCCATACTCACCTTACATGGTGCGTCCTCTTAGTATAAAAACACTAGAGAATTGTATTATTGTGCTCCAGTCAGAAAAGTAAATTCTCCATCATGATATCTCCCAATGCTGTTCAGTACAAAGTTTCATTTCAACCTTGTTTGGATAGAGGAAATGATAGGGAAATTAAATTTCATTGAATTATGTTTGGTTTTTTAATAGAAGGGTAAGGTCAATGAAGGTTGCTCATTTAACCTTCTTTAACCTTGCCAAACCAGTTTGTAACAAGGGGAAACCAATCAGTGAATGGAAAATATAGTAACATCTCTTTCCGTCCCTTTATATTCGCCCCTACCTACTATTGCTCATCTCCCTCCCCCCTCATCTCCTGTGGACCACATGGGGTGTTAAGGTGTGGTACCTGGTTCAAATGAATTTGTTGGGTTTACCTTTAGCTTTGTCCAGAAACTTTATTAAGATGATGCTCCATGTTTGCACTTGCTGAGCTTATTTAAGCTGTAGCACAATTTTCATTTATCTTGTGCTTTTATATCAGGTGCATCTGAAGAGAACATAAGAAGCTTATTTAAGAAGGCATACCGCACTGCACCTTCCATTGTTTTCATAGACGAAATAGATGCCATTGCATCAAAGAGAGAGAACCTTCAGAGAGAGATGGAACGGCGCATTGTGACCCAGCTGATGACTTGTATGGACCAGTTCCACCAGGCTGTGCAAAATCAAGAGTCAGAGCTATCACGAGATAAACCACCTGGTTATGTGCTTGTCATTGGAGCAACAAATAGACCTGATTCGGTTGACCAGGCACTGAGACGGCCAGGAAGGTTTGACCGGGAGATAACACTAGGTGTACCAGATGAGGCTGCACGTGCAGAAATATTGTCCATGCTGACACAAAGGTAACTCTTAGCAGTCCTAACAGTACCTGCCGAACACATATCCTGTACCTGTTTGTTCGAGTGGTTTGAAACAGCTTTGTGGGAGATGTGTCTGATGTTTGTGTTTTTGTCAATGCTGTTTAAATCTGGCAATGTTCTATGCCCAGAGGTGCAACTTCCGACTTGGGATGATACTTGCTGCTACATAGTTGTACTGTATATATTTAAGTTGGTAACTGGACAATGATGTGTTTGGGCAAGAGAGAAGTGTATGTGGGGTACAAGTTGGCCAGTCAGTTTCTGTACTTGACCAAACAAGCTAGTTCATGCTGGTGTAATCTTGTAAATTATACAATTGACGCGCTGTATGTGCAGGCTGAGATTGGATGGTAAATTTGACCTTTTCAAGATTGCAAGGTCAACACCTGGATTTGTTGGTGCTGATCTGAAATCTCTGGTGGATAAAGCTGGGAATCTGGCCATGAAGAGGATAATTGATAAGAGAAAATCCAGTTTGAACCTGGAAGATTGGTGGAGGCGGCCTTGGGATGAAGCTGAGATGGAGAGCCTTAGCATTACTATGGTTGACTTTGAGGTAATTTGGTTTTTCTTTAACACAAACAGGTTTTTGTTTAGATTTTATCGAAAATGCCCAAATCCACTATTTTTCATTGCCGATTGTCCCTGTTGTATAAATGATATTTAAAGATGTATTTTGTGATCATTCAACAAATTAAATTAAGCAGCTTTGCATGGTAAGGGCCTAATGGCTACTTATGTCATTTTGATGCTGTTTAGCTTTTTCTCAAAAGCAATTGGGAGTTTCTGCTATTGTATTTTGTGGTAGTTGCTTCATCTACCCATAAAAGCTGCAAGTTTTATTTCCCCTACAAAGTGAGATATATCTGTGTGCCTAAATTTCTCCTCACTTTTTGCATGATCAATAGACAATAGTAATCCTATAATCATACTTCCTCACTGGCAGTATTTATTGAGATTTGAAAAGGATTTTTTGTAAACTTTTAATATGTTGTAGCACAACATACCATTCTGATGTTTAGAATCTTTGTTAAACATTTTGCAGGATGCTGCTAAAATTGTACAACCTTCTTTGAGAAGGGAAGGATTTTCGTCAATACCTAATGTGACATGGGATGACGTTGGAGGCCTTAATTTAATAAGAAAGGTGTTCGAGCGGTACATTGTCCAACGAATCAAACATCCTGAAGATTATGAGGTAAACTTTTTGTTTTAAGAATGTTAAAGTTTTTCTTTTATAATGCGCTATAACATGGATTGTTTTATTTATTTTGAAGGAGCTGGGAATAAATTTGGAAGCAGGATTTTTGCTTTTCGGCCCTCCTGGCTGTGGCAAAACTCTTATTGCAAAAGCAGTCGCAAATGAGGCAGGTGCTAATTTCATACACATAAAGGTACTATGGATATGTCATTTCTTACGCATTTCCTTATTTGCCTTTAAAATTTGTTGACAAAAATTTCTTCTATTTCCAAATAAAAGCTTTTTATGTTTATTTTATTACTTCCTGTTAATTCATTTATTGGGAATGTGTTTCATCATTTCTTGAAGGTATATTTTTTATGTTTTTTTTTCCTTTGTAAAAAATTTGCCAGAATTGAATTTTTGTGTTTATTTCAGGGGCCAGAGCTATTGAATAAGTATGTAGGTGAAAGTGAATCGGAAGTTAGGAAGATATTTATGCGTGCACGTACCAATTCCCCTTGCATTCTCTTCTTTGATGAGGTAATGCATTACTATGGGACTAATATTTTGCTGGTACTTGTTAATTTATTCATCGACAACTCGAGTCTAGCATGACAAAGTAAAAGATATATAATGGCAAGCATTTTTCCGTCGACATCAAGCCACATTAAGTATTTTCTTTTCTCCTTGTACTTTCTGTCATATTCATGTTTTGTTAACCTTTTCAGGTAGATGCTCTCACTACAAGGAGAGGCAAAGAGGGAGGATGGGTAGTAGAACGTCTGTTGAACCAGGTATGCTTTACATTACCTACAATAGTCTCTCATCCTCTGTCACCAAATAATCTTTAATTCAACTCTTTATTTAATTTGATTATCAGCTTCTGATCGAGCTTGATGGGGCTGATGACCGTCGCGGTGTTTATGTTATTGGAGCGACAAACAGGTATGGCAGTCCTACTTGCTAGATCTGATAGGTTACATACTTAATTTATTCGTAGTTATTGGTGTTTCTCTTTTCATATTACTTATGTGTTCATAATAGTAAGTGCCATTACAAAATACTATTGTTGTTTTGGTTAATAATCTCTAATATTTTCTACGATTTCCTGCTGCATGTCCTGTTCTTACTAAGATAATAATGAAAATGACCACAATGGGTGTGCAATGCCAGAATGATAGGATTCTTTTGTTTTTCCAATTTTCTAGCTTTCTGGTATGACCATGACACAATAATTGGTTCAGTTTGCTTTATTAAAAAGGTGATCTCACAGGCAATACCAACCTACAGTCCTACATAGCATAATGTGCAAAAAGACCTCGATTATATTACATAAAAGCTGGATAAGTATTTCTCGAGTCTATGGAAATTCATCCTGTTAGCACCAATCTTAGGTACTTTTTGTCATGTAACAGAATAGAGGTGATGGATCCAGCTGTATTGAGACCAGGAAGATTTGGAAAGGTAATTTATGTTCCACTTCCTGGTGCAGACGAGCGAGTGGCCATCATGAAAGCCCATGCACGAAATAAGCCAATTGATGCTGATGTGGATCTTGATGCTCTTGCCCGATCAGAACTGTGCAACAACCTAACGGGTGCCGATCTTGCCTCTCTGGTAAAATACCTCTCTCTCTCTAACTTCTTTTTTTTACTATTTTACATGTAATAGAGATCATCTTATGTATGTTAGTATGTTGATAGTCATGAGCTTTTTTAGAGAAAAAATGTATGCTAAAATGTCCCTCCTAGTATGTGTAGATAATTTGTAGATTAGATATTCGTTAGTCAATTACTTTAAATCCATTTGCTTGTTATTTTCCTGTTCAAAACAAACCTGGCTTCGTTCTGGCAAAATTAGAAAGAAAGTATAATGGTGCTATCTAGCAAAGGCCAGAACATCAATCAGACATGACATGGCATGCTAACAATTTGCCCATTTTTCACCCTTTTTTGTTTTTCTTGCTTGTAGATGAATGAAGCAGCTATGGCTACACTAGAAGAGAGACTAGACTTGGCCAATGAAAGTAGCATTTCATATACATGCTCTATTAAGGCATGTCATTTTGAGCATGCTTTATCTAAAGTTACCCCATCAGTCACTGTCAAGGTTTGTTCTTTGCTCTTCCTTGTTTCAATGTTGGGGTGGGGGGCTTCTTTTTCTCTTGTCGCTTGCTTTTTTACCTTAAAGGGTCTGCTCCAGGACGCATAAAAATGAGGGAAAGGAAATATTGTTGGTTACTTGCTCCATTTTGTTTTATAATGGAACGGAATGGAAATACTTCACCTCTTTAAACCTCCAAATGAATAGATTTTGTCCCCCCAAAATTGGAGTGTAAAAATTTCCATTCCTCCTCGAACCCTTCCCTTCCATTCCATTCCATTACAAAAATGTTGTGGAGCACAGCCTAAAGGATACCATGATTATTTTCTCATTACTTCGTATTTTGTGACTTCTTTTTTTCAGCAAAGAGAATATTACGAGGCCTTGTCAAACAAATATAAAGCGACGTGATAGTTAATATAATTTACTACAGATGAAACGTAGAAATGATGTATTCATTTCAACAATTTTGGTGTGCAAAATTTTTTGTTTAATTTTTCTTTAAAATGTTGCTTTGTATCTCATTTCCTCAGTTGAAGTGAAGGATGAATGTATTTGAGAACGGATATTGTGGATCCTTTTGTTATAATATAGTATTGATTCTATTTATTATGCAACTCTTTGATGCCGGCATATGTAATACACTTCTATTAGAGTTCTACCTCGTGCAAGAATGTATGTAAGAAGTATAGAGCTCTACTTATTGCAAGAAGCATGGTCAGAATAAGGTGGGATCGAAGAAGCTGCCTGCTGCCTATAACATCCTTTCTTTGTTATCCTAAGGCATTCCTTCAGGATGAAAATAAAGTCTGACTAGTAATTCAGAATAAAAATTTTTATTCCAATTGATCGACATATTATTTTCGGAAATTTTAATGTTATTTCCGAGTGGTTTTGAATCCAGATTCCAGAATAATTTTGCAATCCGAATGCATTTGGATCATTTTTTTTTGTTCCAGGTGAAATTTTTATTTCACAAACTTTTTGATTCAGACTGAAAAAAAATTAAAAAACACTCGGATTAAAAATTTATTCAGATTAAAATCACTTAAAAATAACACTATTAATAAAATAAAATTATTTTCCATTATTTAGAAATAATTTTTTTAAATTGAATAACTAATTTTATCTTTATTGGGCCTTAGCTTATTAATCGATTGGTCTTCACGGGCTAGTGCTACAGTGAGTGAAACAGTGTAAGTGGGGATCTATTTATTTATTTCTTGGCAAAAGCGTGTTTCTGACTTTCTGTTTTCGTTAATTTTTCTTTTTGATGAAGAACCGTAGGCATCAAAAGCGTGTTTCTAGCTTTCTCGTTTCTCCTTTTTGAGGTGCGGTCCCAGTGGCTTGACTTTTGAAACATGAATCGGCACAGAAGAAAAGTCGCCGGAAGGAATTATTTTTTTCATTATTTTTTTTGTGGCAGAGGGAATCCGAACCTACTTGCGGTGGTCATTTTTATAATTTTTTTCTTAAGAGAGGCAATTTTATATTTCACATACAATGAACATGAATATTGAAGTAGTGTGCTTCGAGTACTAAGCATCAACATCTAAAAGCTGCTCATATGTTTCTCTTCAAGACTCAGGTATGTTAGTGAAAAAGAAAAAAAATTCCTCTACCGACTTCAAATTATACCTTTTTAGTTGTTTGCATTATTTCTTATTGATAATTTTTTTTGTGTCTGCATTTAAGTTTTAAATTTTAAATGAATTGATAAAATGAATAATTTTTTTAATACGAGATAACATCATCTGTTCATAAAATTTTATCCAATATTTAAATGCTAAAGTGTAAATAAAATTTACTTATAATAAAGCATTACAAATTAACTGTTACATTCACTCTGTATTTTCAGATTGAAAAACAGTACATATAAAAGATGTAGACGTAATCCTTCCAGAGAGCTCGTAGGTAGACATGTCAAACGTTCCAAACGGAATGTAAAATGACTGTTCCGTTTAACGTTTCGTTTCAGTAACGGAACAAAATTATTCTTCCGTTTCCGTTTCGTTTTGGTAAACGAAACAGGTTTTCGTTCTGTTTAACGTTTCGTTCTTAATTTTCCATTATAATTTCGTATTTCCGTGTTCCCTTTAACATTTCGTCTCCAAAACATTGTTTCATTTCCGTTCCGTTTCTAAAAACGGAATCCATTTTTTTTTTTTGTTTAACGTTCCGTTTCGACAGAACAGAAACGGAAACGTTAAAACGGTGGAATATTGACAGGCCTACTTGTAGGCTTCTAACAGGATATGCAGATGCAGCTGTTGAACAGTTGAAGTGCTCCAAGTAATTTTCCTAAACAATAATAAACAAAGTGTCCATTGCCACCTGTTCGGAATCCGAAATTTAGTGGTTTACAAAGAGCTTACAAAAGATGTAGCAGGTCCATTTCAAAAAGTTTTCATTCACATCCCAATTATATGGACGTCAACACCGATAGACACACAGATACTACCAAAGAAAATCTCCATTTCTTTTCATCCCCATTATATCACTCCTTCCCCAGCTAGTGAAAGAGAGATTGAACAGAGAGAAAGATTAGAGAGAGAGAGAGAGAGAGAGAGAGAGAGAGGTATAGATGGATCTACGGCTCCACCAGGCCTTCTTCTCAGCCGTCCGATCGGGCGACGTGGACGCAGTGCGAGCCGTCGTCGACGCCGCCGATGACTCGGCTTCTCTTACTGCGGCGCAGGCGGAGGGAGGCGAGACGGCGCTTTACATAGCAGCGGAGGGAAACATGGAGGAGCTCTGTCGCTATCTCCTTCCCCTCTATACTCTTGAAACTGCCACCGTCCGATCGCGCCTTGATCTAGATGCCTTCCACGTGGCAGCGAAGTCTGGCCATACTGGTACTTTTTCAGCTCTTTTTATATATTTATTTTAATTTTTTGGTATTATTGTAAAGTCTTTAGGCAGATGGGTTATAATTAATTGTTAATCTAAGCTGGCACATCATTGGTTCAATTTTGTTAATTTTGTGTATTTTATCTAATTTGGTGTAGACAACTAATTATGTAAACGATGTGCATTAATATGGAATAAATTATAGTTGCTGATCACCTCATCAAAATCCTGAGATAATTATACTATCCAAGTCATGATCCTGATTCCTGAAGGCATTTTCTCTGTCAAAAGTTATTTATGGAAGTAGCAAAATTTCGAAAAAACAGTTATAATGACAGCCCTTCTTCTAACTTTTGCTTTTTTAGGGATTGTGAAAGAGTTTCTGAACAAATGGCCCGAAGCGTGCAAAATTTGTGACTCATCAAACACCAGTCCTCTTTACTCAGCTGCAGCAAAGGATCACTTAGATATTGTTAATGCGATCCTCGACGTTGATGAATCCAACGCCAGAATAGTTCGCAAGAATGGAAAAACCTCTTTGCACCATGTCTCGCGTATTGGGTACTACCGAATTGTAAAAACTCTGATCCAACGGGACCCGGAAGTGGTCACTGTCATTGACAAGAAGGGGCAGAGTGCACTTCACATGGCTGTGAAGGGAAAGAATCCTGACGTGGTGGAGGAGCTGCTGATGGCTGATGTGTCGATCTTGAACTTGCGTGACAAGAAGGGGAACACTGCTCTTCACATTGCTACGAGAAAATGGCGGCCCCAGGTATGCATAGGTTGAAACGTAGTTTAGCAAATACCACTAAAACTTCTGATTTTAATAGACGTGCTAGTTAACTTGTATCAGTATGAAGTAGATTTGGCACATGTACGAGCATAATTTATTTCAATAATTGATATGATCTTTGAATTCATATGTTTCTATTCTTAGTAAGTTCCACCAACAATCTGAAATGACGGACTCTCATTTTTCCCAGATGGTACAACTCTTACTCACTTATGAGTCGATCGAGGTGAATGCTATCAATAACCAAAAAGAAACAGCACTTGATCTGGCTGAGAAAATGCCATATGGTGAATCTCAAAAGGAAATCATCGAGAGTCTCTTGGAGCATGGTGCGAAGAAAGCCTGTAATGTGGGAAAGGTTGATGAGAATTCTGAGCTGCGGAGAACTGTCAGCGACATAAAGCATAATGTGCATGAGCAACTCATTCAGAATGCAAAAACAAACAAACGGGTCAGCAACATCAAAAAAGAGTTGAAGAAACTCCACAGAGAGGCTGTACAAAATACCATCAACTCAGTCACCATGGTGGCGGTTTTGATTGCTTCCATAGCTTTTATTGGGATTTTCAATTTGCCGGGTGAGTATCAACAGGATGGACCTGACACAGGGAAAGCTTACATAGCCAACCGTATTGGGTTTCGGGCCTTTTGCTTGTTAAACGCAACTGCATTGTTTATTTCTCTTGCAGTTGTGGTCGTGCAGATCACTCTAGTTGCATGGGATACTGGTGCGCAAAAGCTGGTTATAAGTATTGTAAACAAGATGATGTGGTCTGCTTGTCTAAGTACATGTGGCGCATTCCTTTCTCTGGCATATGTTGTGGTTGGTAAGCAGCAGTGGATGGCTATAGCTGTCACAGCAGTTGGTGGGCCTATCATGGCATCTACTCTGTTGTTTTTGGGGTATTTGGTGCTAAGACAGAGGTTCAAATTTGGGGAAGATAAAGAGAGGCGCATTAAGAGAGCAAGCGGGAGCAAATCGTTCTCTTGGTCCCTTCACTCAGATCAAGCTTCCGACATAGATGCATTCTCTGATAATGACAAGAAAATTTATGCACTTTAGTTTTCGCATAGGTTTCTCGTGTGTACATAAGTTTGTTAAGCTGTAAATTAGCATGAGGTGGTTGTTTCCCGACTAGGAAATGAAAAAAGAGAACGTTACACAGGAACATTCCTAAATCACCGCGCGTTTAATGTGGTGAGATTAGTGTAAGAGAGGATTTTAGACTCTAATAGAGGCATGTATTTGAAATTGACTGTTATTTTATCCATATAGCGTGACATGTAATGAACTAAAGAATTACAAAGTTATTTTGAAATATGTGAGTAGTAGTTACATCATCATGTTCTAATCCTTTCTGTCGTTGCAAATGCATACCAAATTAGTGAATAGGGCTGAAAGCGGAAGTCTGTTTAATCGTTTTTCGTTTCATTTCGTCTTGTCCGGACGAAACGATTAACGAAACAATAAAACGATTTCGTTTGGTTGGACAAAACGGTTAACGAAACAATGAAACAGTTTCGTCCATGTGTAAATCACGAAAATTTTGTTAATTTCAATCGTTTTGTCCGGACGAAACGATTAACAAAATTAAAAATCTGTTTCGTCAACGAAATAAAACGGTTAACGAAACACTCTAGTTTCGTCTTCGTTTTGACCATTTTGCAGTCCTATTAGTGAATGATGCATCACACTGAAAATTGATTAGTGCCATCGCTAAAAAAACCATCTGCGCCATCGCATCCTTTTCTCATCCAGCGCATTTTATTTCGTACGTAAATGTTCAGTTAGATAAGTACAAATGTTCTGTTAATTGAGTATAAATGTTCAGTTAGTTGCAATAAAAAATATAAATGTTATCAGCAAAAATGTTCATTTGGATAAGTATAAGTGTTTAGTTTAGTAAGAACAAATATTCAGTTTCGTAAGTACAAATGTTCAGGTTATTATATATAAATGTTCAGTTTATTAAGTATTGTTTTCAGTTTTTTTTAAATAGATGCATGTCAAGCGAAGGGGTCACGAACCGGAAAAAATCATATGAAAAAATTAGAAGGGGTCATGAACCGATCCGGTTCAAATTAATTTTTTTCCAACTTTGCCCTTGGCGCACCTATCTCTGACGCGCGACTCTACCCATGCGCGACTCTGCCCATTAGTTGACGCATTTAACTGAACACTTTTGAATATTAAACTGAACATATTTAATTATTAAACTGAATATTTGTAACAGACACATGTCAGTCAAGGGAGAAACTCACGCGCGCGCTGACTGTTCAGTGATGGCGCACGATAGTTATTCTGCCGATGGCAGTTATAATTACTGCATCACACTGGCATTGCGTTTAATATGAAAAGTTGGGCAATTTTGTAGCCAATATCACGTGGGCTTTTCAGCCCAAATTAGATGAAACGATTGTGTGGCCGATGTGCGGCGCATAAAACTGTGAATCTGTGGATGCAATCCTCTTTTGACATGTTTTTCTTGTTGATTAATGATTAATATAATCTCATTTTTACTTCTTATCACTTTTTATACGCATTAATAAGCCAAAACAAAGTTGACTGGATCACCTTTTCCTGCGCAAAATTATAAACAACATTGACATCTGAAATATATCGTCCACACGGACCACACAGCTCTACCTACCCAGTCGGCAGGTGGTTCGTGATCCATGTCTCACCTTCCTAGCACGCACCACGAACCGACCCAAACCAAACCGCCTCAGGCTCGGCCAGTCAGCCCGCGCCACAAAGTCGCTTCCCTCCTCTCCAAGTTTCCTGTTCCCATATTTTATACCCTCGACCTCACATTTCACCTCCATTCCCCTTTTTTCTCTATATATTTTTTTCTTTAATCCGTTTCTCCTGACAACAACCATAGAACCCGATCCGCCCCTCTCACCGCCCGAAATTACACCTCCGACCGGGTCGACCTTACCCCAACGACAAATCACTATGCGACCGGACCGTCGGAACACCACCACCTCCGCCACCTCCAACCGCCGCGTTTGGCAACCACGCGCCGGCGTTGAAGCCTCAGCTCCGTCTCATCCCACCCCCGACCTCACCCCTATCCCAACCTCCGCCTCCGCCTCCGCCTCCGTTCCCTCTCCACCCTCCGATCAACCTCACAACAATCCGCCAAACCCTAATCATGCCCCTCGCCATCGCTACCACCATCCCCACACCCGGACCCGCTACAACCGCAATCAGAACCGTCCATCTCAACAACCCATGCCGCGGCCTCCATTGGGACCGACCACTGATGCCCCTTCGGCCCCTGTCGAAGGGGTCCCGCAGCTGGTGCAGGAGATCCAGGACAAGCTGTCGCGTGGGACTGTGGAATGCATGATCTGCTATGACATGGTGCGCCGAACTGCGCCCGTCTGGTCTTGTACTAGCTGTTTCTCCATCTTCCATCTCCAATGTGCGCGGAAGTGGGCCCGGTCTCCGTCCTCCATGGCAGACCCTATCACTGGTGGCTGGCGCTGCCCTGGGTGTCAATCTGTTCAATCTGTTCCTTCGAAGGAGCTGTCGTATACATGCTTCTGTGGCCGGTGCCGGGACCCGCCGAATGATCTCTACCTCACTCCTCACTCCTGTGGTGAACCTTGTGGTAAGCCTCTTGACAAAGCACAAAATATCAGTGAGGAAGGTACTAGGGATAAGGAAGTGGAGGAGGCAATGAAATGCCCTCATGTCTGTGTGCTCCAGTGCCACCCTGGACCATGCCCGCCTTGCAAGGCGTTTGCCCCAAGACGGCCGTGCCCTTGCGGCAAGAATATCCTGGCCCGACGGTGCTCTGATCAGACAAGTCCTCTTTCTTGTGGCCAGCAGTGTGGCCGTTTACTGGAATGTGGCCGACACTCGTGTGAGAAGGTGTGTCACACGGGGCCTTGTGAATCTTGCACTGTCCTTGTTGCAGCCACCTGTTTCTGCCGGAAGAAAACTGAGATGGTTCTTTGTGGTGAGATGGCTATCAAAGGTGAACTAAAGGAGAATGATGGGGTCTTCTTCTGTGATTTAGTTTGTGGCAGGAAGCTTGCTTGTGGGAACCACACTTGCAGTGACAGCTGCCACCCTGGTCCTTGTGGCGAGTGTGAATTTGTTCCGACAAAGATCAAAACCTGCCATTGTGGAAAGACGCCCTTGGAGAAGGAGCGTGAGAGCTGCCTAGATCCCATCCCCACATGTTCAGAAGTTTGTGCTAAGACACTTCCTTGTGGGATTCATTTCTGTAAGGACACTTGCCATGAAGGGGATTGTCCTCCTTGTCTGGTCAAAGTTGAGCAAAGGTGCCGTTGTGGATCATCTACCCGCACTATTGAGTGCTTTAAAGTCTCTGAAGCAAAGGATGTTTTTCTGTGCCCCAAGCAATGTGGCCGCAAGAAGAATTGTGGGAGGCACCGCTGCAATGAATCATGCTGCCCCTTGTCAAGAAATTCGGGCCAAATGGATTCTGCTGAGTGGGACCCGCACCTATGCTCTATGCCATGTGGTAAGAAGCTCAGGTGTGGACAACACACATGCCAGCTTTTGTGCCACAGTGGCCACTGCCCGCCTTGTCTTGAGACCATATTTACTGACTTGACATGTGCTTGTGGAAAGACCTCCATTCCACCTCCTGTCCCTTGTGGGACCCCTCCCCCTTCATGCACCCACGCCTGCATTGTTCCGCAACCTTGCGGCCACTTAGCAACCCACACTTGCCACTTTGGAGCCTGTCCTCCTTGCATTGTCCCAGTGCCTAAGGAGTGTATTGGTGGCCATGTTTTGTTGAAGAACATACCATGCGGCTCGAAAGAAATCCGGTGTAACCATCTGTGTGGTAAGACACGTCGCTGCGGGTTACATGCATGTGCCAGAGCTTGCCATGCCCCTCCGTGTGATTCCACGTCTCCAGATTCTAGTTCTGGCTCAGAATTAGATGAAGTGAAGTCCTGTGGCCAAGTGTGTGGTGCCCCGAGGATGGATTGCAAGCATACATGTAATGCCCCATGCCACCCTGAGATGTCTTGTCCCGACCTCATGTGTCAATTCCGTGTCTCAATTACTTGTCTGTGTGGCAGGATTAGTGCCTCTGTACCGTGCTGTGCTGGTGGAAGCAGTGAAGTTTCTTCTTTTGAATTGAACTTTATTCAAAAGCTTCCGGTACCTCTCCATCCCCTCGAAGCAAACGGGAAGCGTGTCCCGCTTGGTCAGAGAAAACTTGCCTGTGACGAAGAGTGTGCGAAGCTGGAGAGGAGAAAGGTTCTTGCTGATGCATTTGACATAACACCTCCTAACCTAGAAGGTCTTAACATAGGTGATAACTCATCAGCCAT